>OZ012678.1:70675547-71982654 GCA_963942445.1 Argyra leucocephala | reverse complement strand
ACATTAAGTATCTACCTTTTTTAAAACTTCTAATATTTTTTAATTGATACTAAATTAGTTCTGTCATTTCGTTTGTCTGATTAATTGGTTTTTTGCTAAAGATAAACATAGGTACTAAATAAATTCAGGGTTTTTCGTTCTTGATCAATTTGTCAGAATTTAAATAAATTGTTTTTATTTTTTACATTTTCTGATTTTTATTAATAGTTAGTTTTACTTATTTCTACAAAACTAGTTCATAAATATGATCTCGTCGATTGGGTATTGATATGCCGTATATACTAAAAATTATATGTTGGGAAATCAATGTTAAAGTTTGAATGATTGTAAAAAAAGAACTGGTCGATAGAATTTCCCGAAAATTTATATATAAGAGAAGAATATTACTGTATATCTATTTGTACGGTACCGCACGCAATAAAAATTAGAGTTATTTAATAATGATTGTACATATATGTTTGCTGTATAAGCCAATGAAAAAAGTAAATACATAATCTTTATGCACATACAGAAATGACTAACGTACGGTAAGCCAAGCCAATAAAATAATATTCAGACGAAACGATCTAACAGACGAAAGAAAGGGGTATCCAAACAAGTAGGAAATTTTTAATAAATTCATTTATTATTTAAATAATTAGATATATTTAATAATAATTTAAGTATAATCGTATTATATAAGAAAACAAAATTTGACTTTTAATTTACAGCATTTAAAAATAATTTTAGAACAAGCAAAACATAAGTTTTCTTTTGTAATATGCTAAATTTAATAAAATAAATACTCGAAAAACATTGTTAAGTATGTAGTAAAAACTTGCAGTACGGAACTTGAGTACTACGAAAAGTCAATTCTACCTAACTTCCTGTCAAGAACATAAAAAAGAAAAAGTAATAATTATAAGCCCAACACAGGCAAAAATGACTAAACTAGTATTTTCTCTGCAGCATTGTATATAAAAGTAATCGAATATGTCACGTGAGCTCAAAATAAGGGTAAGTACCTACATCATCCTCCCTTTATATCAGCTTCAAATCTGGAATATCCTATGATATTAAACTTTCAAAAGTTAATTCAGGAATCAGATAGCTTAATTGGTCTTTTCAGGACCTACATAATATCTTCTTGTAATAGTCAATCAGTCTTCAACACATTTTATAGGCCGGTCCCCGTTACAGAAATATAAGGAAAATACATTGTATCAGGTTTGAGTATTCTCGGAGAAGATACTGAAAATGTACAAGGCCACTTTATACAGGTAATCAAAATCACATATAAATATTATTAAATTGTGCGTGGATCTACTTTTTAGAACCCTTTATATGTCAAGACAATTAACCAGTTACTCTTTTCACCATTTCCTTATATCAATTACAGAAATCATATATAACTGGTATCACACAACATACAGTTTACATTTTAACTTATATATGCATTTTGTTTTCATTTTCCTGAGTTATCTCATCAGCAGTTGCTTTTATTATTAAAATCGATTTAGATATAGTTCTGGATATAAAATTTTAATTTAACTTACAAAATTAAAATTTAATTTGCAAAAATTCACTAAAACACATTCATATGATCAAAATTTTAATTATTTTTACTTTGTAGGAAGATGTTTATAGAAAATTTTTTCAACTCAAACCAATTTTTTTTCATATTTTAGATATTGGTTCCCATCTTATTCTGCAAGATATCATTTTTATCTTGATCCTTCAACACTAGTAACGAGAATATATATATCAGTAGCAGCTTGAATAACAGGAAAATATTTTTCTTTTTTGATACATAAAATAATAAGGTTGAAACAAAAACAAATGAAGGGTTTGGAGGGAGGGGGGGCCCTAAAGAACAAATTCTAGTCGACTGAAAAAACGTTACAAAAGAACAAAAAAAAAATAACAACGGGTCCTGCTTAACTTCAAATTACTTTATTTCTTTTTATTGTTTTTGTTTTTGTTTTTTTTATTTTTTATATAATCAGAACCTCTTACCATTTTATTGGATCCTGGCTAAGGAACAGTTGTATTATTATGAGCAATAAGAAATTGTTTTAAATAGTGGTATTCTGTATTTCATTCATTAAAATGTAAGCATCCGTCATGGTTGTGTAAAACAGAATAAAAACAACAACAACAAAAAATAATAATAAAAAGGACAATGAAATTTAAAGGAATGAATTTTAGGTGGTTTTCATTTTTTTCTCTTTTATTATTATTTTTTACACAGACGTTGACTTAAAATGTATTTAAAAAAGGGAGTACAATGTTACGAATATTAAAATAAGAATGAAAAATAATTTAAGTAAAAGAAAAAATTTAAAATTAGCATGTTTTTTTCTCGGTTCCCTTGATAGTTATTTTTATTCTAGTGGTTGACTATGACTAGTTGTTTGGTTGGTTGGTACTGTCGTCAATTTTAAAATTTCTTTTGGTTTTAATTTACTTCTATAAGTAAAAAAATTCGTTGGTAGTAACTTATTACGCTATATGGTATTTTAAATTTCAATAATAGATAAGGATAAATACTTGGAATAGTTCCTAACCTCAATAGGTATAAAATTAAGAAAATTTAAACTTCAAAATTTCAATTGAAGAAAAAAAATAGCAAAATATTTCATAAAAACTGAATATAGTGAGTAAACTATATGGAAAGAAAGATATCAGGAATATGAAACAAAAGATAGTTACAAGAATTTAGGAAAAAAGTATATGTTGCTTCCGAAATATCGATATTTCCAATCAAATATAAAATTATTCATGAATTGAACGAAACTTGACAATTATAACTAATATTATTTGAACTTAAATGAAAGAATTATTTCGTTCACCAACACTATACTGGAACTCAGCTCTAGGTATATGTATATAGTAATGGTAAAATACCTAGACAACTCATTGTTAATTCATATATATTAAAAATAAATCCGTATGTGACATAAAAATTAAACAAAATTTTCACTTGACAAAACTTATAGAAAATATAGAAAATTAATATAAATAATAAAAAAGATCGAAACAAATGGGGTGCAAATGGGGTAGGATAGTGAGATATATAGAGTTTTATTCTAGCTAAGCTCTTCCAGCTTCTATTGATATATAAGTCCAAACCTTCAAACTATAGGCCCATAGCTATTACTTCCATTATTTCAAAAACGATGGAAATCTTAATTAATCATAAGCTGAAGAAATATCTTGACAGTAGAGGTATAATTCATGATAGCCAATACGGCTTTCGAGCCCAACTTTCCACCGGTGATCTCATGACATGCCTCTGCGAGAAGCTCAACACCAGCCTGCATCAATCTGGTGAAGCTACTGTTGTAGCTCTGGATATATCTAAGGCTTTTGATCGAGTTTGGCATTCTGCTCTTATAGCAAAATGCAACGCTATAGGCCTTGGTTCAACCTTTTCTAAATGGATTGAAAGTTTTCTTTTAAATCGATCTATCGTAGTTTCAGTTGACGGTTCTTTTTCCGACCAACTTCAAATCAATGCTGGTGTTCCACAAGGCTCTGTCCTTTCCCCCACCCTATTTCTCATTTTCATTAATGACCTTCTCAAAATAACTTTCAATCCAATCCATAGTTTTGCTGATGACAGCACTCTAGTAGCATCATATGATTTTCTAAAACAAACTAATGCTACAGCTTCCGCAGTCACCTCCAAAAGAACAATGATAGCCGGCGCGCTCAATCACGACCTTGCCAAAATTGTCGACTGGGATAAAGCTAACAGAGTCGAGTTTAACACTTCAAAAACTCAAAGCTGTTTTGTTAGTAACAAGCTAACAACATTCGAACCGATTCTCCGGCTTCAAAATGAAGGTATCCAGCGACTCAAAGATCTGAACATTCTCGGAATGCGAGTGAATCAAAATATGCACTGGAATGAGCATATTTTCGATATTGCGAAAAGCGCCGCAAAATGTTTAGGATTTTTGAGCCGCTGCAAAACTTATTTTTCATCTCGAGACCTTTTAAAAATCTATAAAGCATATATACGACCCAAGCTCGAGTATAACTCACATTTATGGGCAGGTGCACCAAAAACTGCTTTAAATTTTTTGGACAAAGTTCAAAACCGCGCTATTCGTCTTATAGGCGACATAAATGTGAACTCATCCCTTATACCACTTGGTCATCGTCGTATTGTTGGAGCACTTACTCTATTTTATAGATATCTGCTTGGTGTTGGAACTTGTTCCGAGGAATTAAAATCACTTCTTCCTCCTCTTAAGCAATTCAATCGCACAACACGAGAGGCATCAAGTGCCCACCCTTTCACAGTGGAAATTCCGAGATGGTTTAAGTCCGTCTATGGAAATTCTTTTATAGTAAGAACATCCCGATTGTGGAACCGCGTCCCAATCGAAGCATTCTCAATGAGAGGAGGATTTTTTATTTATGACTTACAGAGGTTTAAGACGAATATTAACAACATTGTTCGCTCTTTCCCACAAAACTTTTCTTCTTCCATTTTCTTTCCTTTCCTCTAACTATCCCTTCCTTTTTCAAATAGTCAACGGTACGCAAGTACTTAAAGGTTCAAAACCTAAGTTTTGGCTATAATATAAAAAAAAAACAAAAAAAAAACCGCAGCCTGCACGTGGCACACGCTGCTAATCTGAGTAACTCTATAGATCGGATATCCCACCACGGTGGAATATAGAGTCAGCGAGCAAATGAGAATGGAGAAAAGAGCCTTTGATAAGGCTACTTTAACATATCCGATTTAAAGGTTTATCAATGTTTATAAATCCAGGTGGGGTTTTATAATAGAAATGGCGGCGGAAAATTTCTAAAAGTACTAACAACAATATTCTACAGCTCTGTTTAGAGTTACCTTACTACCTTCGCGGCGTCAGGTGGCAACCGGTCGTAAAAATATAAGCCGAAATTCAAAAAACTTCAAAAATGGTCAAAATCCTAAATAAAACTCCAAAAATGGCTCCAATGAGGTCAAAAAGAAATAGAGATAAAGCTAGGACGTTCCCTATAAAGGGCGAACCAAGAAAAGTAAAAAACATAAGCAAAAGAAAATTAAAAATAAAGTCAAAATTAAAATCGGAAATAGTCAAATTAGAATTCGAGCTAGAAGTAAGTACCACAAAGAAAGTAAAAGATGAAGGTTTTGGTTTTATTCAACAAGTCAACAAAATTGTGATATGCTAGTCAAAGCAAGACTCATTGCAGAATACCTCTGGGAGAAACTGCATACTATATATTTAGGATATTCAGATGTACACAGAGAGAGCTGATTGTCACTCTTGCCTCAACCAGTATATATATACTACTAATTTTTTGAGAGATTAATTTAAATTGATATTATAAACGTATTATAAATATTTTTTGCCACTCATCCATTCATTTACAATATCTTGATTTTAAATAACATTCAGATTACAGAATTTTTTAGAGTAGAAAATAGAAAAAAAAAATAAAAGGAAGAGCTTGTTTTGTGGTTTATTTTTTGGTTTTTAATTTTTTTTTTTTTCTATTATAAAATTTAATACGGAAATCAGCAATGAAATATTAGAGACCACAAAAACAGTCAGTGCAGGAAACCTTTCCAAAAACAAAATAAGAATAATTTGTTTTTTTGTTTCTGGCTTTAAATAAAATAAATTCTAAATTAATTCGAAAGTGTAGCCGTTACCGGACAGAATACTGATGATAAGGAAATTATAAATTTTTAAAATTTTTAATTTTTCCGATACACGAGGCGTATAATTTTTTAAGTAAAAATAAACAAAAAATTGTTTTTGTTGTTATTTTCCTTTTTTGGTCCTATTAAAATTGGGGTGTAAATTCTCATACCTTCTCATTTGATGAAATTTCTAGACAGAAAAATAATCTATGTATAAAGAATTCTTAAGATTTTTTCGATTCGGTAAGCATGTTTCGGAAATTATTTTAAATTGGTTTTTCTTGTTTTAGTTTGGTTTTTTTTTTTTATTATTTTGGAACTTGAAGCTATTTAATGAATTAATAATTAATTAATTATAACTTTTTATTTTTATTTCCTTCTTTTTATCATTGTTCTGACTTCGAATTAATTAGGTTAAAATTTATGATTTTATTTTGCGAAAATAATAAAGTAATTTTATTTTAAATTTTAGTTGACAAAACAGTTAAAAAAAAAAAAAACTTTGAAATCAGTAAAAAAAAAAATTTTGAAGGTATTTTTTGATTTTCGAAAATTTTTACATTGCTAGTTATGTAAAAAAAAATCAAAAAAATTAAATTTATCAAAACCAAAAATTGTTTTTTAACATAATATAAAACTTGAAATCGATGTAATTCTATGAATAAATTTTTAACTTAAAAATCATTATCCATTTTCATAATAAACAGCTGCAACTTCTTAAATATTTAATTAAAAACTTAAATACGATTCTTCGTATAAAGTTTTTTTTCGATGTAAAACGTTCAAGCGTAACTTGTTGATTGAGTCTAGAGATTAAATACCATGTTGATATGTTTCTATATAACTTTTTTTTGGAATTATAAGACTTTAACCCGTTTAAATATTGATTTTAAGTATTAATATTTATTAAAAGTGTTCTTTCGTCCCCTATAACACTACTTGAACTCATTAATAGTTATTTATAGTATAATACTACCTATATACAACTCCTAGTTCTCATTTCGATTGATTTTATAACTTATTACAAGATCTTATTTATAAATATATCTGTGAGTTATAAAAACCAACCAAAATTTAACCATTTTCAAAAAAAAAAAATTTCGATTTACAAGCCTTTCAATTTAATTTACTAATACCATCGAAAAAATATAATGAAGAAGTAGGTACACCTTAGAACAAGATTTTATGTCAATTTATTTTCAAGAGCCAGCCTCACATTGTTTCCAGTGTTACCACTTGGATATTTTTGTATACATTTGGATACTTTTTTCCAAGATTTTTTCAAATTGGATACTGGGATACGGAAAATGTTTAAAACAACCAAAATGGATACTTTTTTTGTTAATGGATACATTTGGATACATTTTTATCAAATTGACTCATGTCACTCAAATGACCTTTTTTGTAGTCGTTATTCATTTGCTTGAAAATTAATGAAAATTATCTAAATTAGCTGAAATTCAAATTCAAATAGGTTATTTAAATTAAATTCTTCAACTATACTCCCTTACTTCACTTTTAGATTACTTTCCAAAACTATTAAGAAACCCTAGCAGAAAAGATGAAATTACAGACCAGTTCAGATTGAACTAATAACTAAAAATAAAACTAATATCGAAGAATTTTCGTCAAAACTTGGTTCGATAAACTTAAATTACGATAAACTTGGTTCGATTGCTTAAATGAACTAATTTTTGAAAATTTATCTAATTCTATAAGTCTGATGAGTTTATCGCATAGCTCCGCCACCGCCGAACGGATTTTTTATGATCTAACTTTAACAAAATAGACTTCAACTTGAAACAACCGATTCAATGATGGTCCGAATCGAATGATGATTTGTCCGAAAAAAAAACTCCTAAAGATCGAATAAAGCAATGGAAATTTGGATACTCGTCCGGAACATAACTTTAATTATCGGACGAAAAATCATATTAAATGAAAATTACATAATTACCTAATTACTCAAACAAATGAATTTATAATTTAATTTTTTATTTTAATTACCATGTGCAATGAATATTATTTGTATCTCTTTATATGTAATTTAAATATATCTTACACATCGTTTTATTAAAGAAAAAAAAAGGATACCTTATTATTGGATACTTTATTTTTTTAGAATTGGATACATTTTTTTTTTGTCGAGTGGTAACACTGATTGTTTCTCTTTCGTATTATACCATTCAGTTTTGCTTCTGTCTCTTCTTATTATGACACTTTCCGTTTGATACTCTCTCAACTCAATCTCTTTTATAATATGACCGTTCCCGTACGCACATCTTGTAAAAACTTATCCAAGTTTTTCCAAGTTTTTACCAGAAGTCGTTCCTGTACTGAGAGTTTTTTCTAAAAACGAGAGAAAACATATGTTTTCAACTTCGTTCAACAAAGTTCAACAACATTCTCTCGAATAAGTTTTTGCAAGTAAAATTTTAACTTGTAAAAACTTATACTTTAAATTTTTGTTGTTGTTTTTGTTGTTGTTGTATTTTTTAGGTTATGTTTTTATTTACTTTTGTAATTTCTCATATGTGTCTGTTATGCAAAATTTTGTTTTTTAAATGAAATTTATTAAAAAAAATGAAAAATATAATTTAGTGGAGGATAAATTTCATAATTCTTTATTATTGTAATATATGTATAATTTAATTTAATAATACGGATACACTTGATAAGGATAAATCGTCAGCTAAGTCTCTATAACAGCAAGCTTCATAACCCGCAAACCATAAAAATACAGCTATATGTTTTTCTGAGCTACATTTTTTATCTGCACGTAGGTTTGCAAAACTTTCAAATGTTTGCAGTTCTTCATATAAATATTTGAAAACATTTTTGCTTACACGAAAATGTCTTACAAATTCCTCTTCACAATAACCTGGAACTATTTCCTCCAAATAGTTTCGAATGCAATGTAAAAAGTTCTCCAACAGCACTTGCTTTAGAATTACATTCCTTAACTCTTCAGTTTCGCTTTCACTAAAAAAATGTAATAAAAATGTAATCCGAATCGGTACTTAGTAATATATATTTTTTATATCTTCCGCTGCCATTTCGTTTAAATTTAATTATGTACAATTCTTTAAAAAAAACACCTCCGGAAATTCAAAATGATTGTCTATAATTAAATTAATTTCAGAATGTCAGATTGCTTGTCAGCAGTTTGACAGCTGCAAGTTTTTACAAAAATTGCGTTCCAGTACTTTTACTTGCAGATGAGAGTTTTTTTAACTCTTTCTTCTTTTTTTTCTTTTTTTTCTCTCTTTTCTCTCATTTGCAAGTTTTTGCCAGAAAAGTACGGGAACGGTCCTAATAATAATAAAGAGAATTACAAAAAAAATAAAACAAAAACAAAAAATTTACGTATGCATTTTTAATTTCTTTGAACTTAGATGATTGTGCCAATTATCTTAGTCTCTGAACTTCTATATATTATACTTTTTCTATGCTAACAAAACTTACCGCTTTAAATTCGTAAATATTGACTTTACAACTGAAATGATCATATTTTCATAGTTGTATATGCTAGCTATACAAAAATAATCAAATTGACTTTATTTCATTACTAACTTTTAGAATTCGAGGATTGGAATAGGATGTTATGCTTTCGATAGCATTATTCGTCTACTACATGCCAAGAAATAATGTTGAGAAACCTTTCAATATGATCTTGCCAAGCAGAGAGATCTAAGAAACCTGCCAACCCTCTTTCGGCAAAGTATCATTAATATGGTATACCAACGGCTCCAAGAAAATAAATGGAGTAGGATCGGGAGTATATGGAAAAAGCCTCAAGACCCATTATTCAAGCCTAGACTCTACAAACACACTTTTATAAGTCGAAGTACATACTATAGAACTATGTGTGCGAGAGAATTTAAGAAGAAGTTACAAAAAACGTAAAATCTACATTCTCTCGTACAACAAAGCAGCCATACTAGCTCTTAATTCATATACCATCACATCAAAGTTAGTATGGGATTGTTCAGGAATACTTAAAACCCTGACAAAAACAAATAATGTCACAATAATGTAGGTACCAGGACATTCTGGCATTGCAGAGAACGAAGTTGCAGATTATCTAGCAAGAACAAAATCGGATACGCCGTTCATAAGGCCAAGTTCGTTCTTTAGGATTCCCCTGAGCACCACGAAAATGCAATTAAAAGCCTGGGTAGAGCAAAAAGCTGGGGACACACTAGTTAATAAATTAAACTTATAGCAGAAGTAAAAAATTTGCTATCATCATATATTAATTATTTGTTAAATATTACATTACCATGTAAATAGAATGGCAGAAGGTTGACTGGCGAAAATAGTAATTAATGACTAAAACAATATTAAATGTCTACCAGGAAGATCTCCCAAAAGACGGTATGAATAATCAAGAAATTTTGAAAAAAACAGGCAATAATGCCTAATTAAAGAGAAACAAAAAAGAAAAATATTACATTTTACCAGATTTTTATCTCTAGATAACAGATAACAGAATTTAGTGTTTATTACAAAAATATCTCAATGCAGAAGAAAACCAAGAGAAAAATTTTCTGACGATACGCTTAATATTAGTTTAACTTCAATAACAATATATTTTCTGCCATAATTTAACAATTTTTCCTCAAACAAAATAATTTACATTGACCAATATTGGCGCCAGACCATGACTTATTAATGTCAATTAAATAATTTAATTGTTGTCATGTTTTCGTTCAATAATAATTTTTTAATATTTGATTGCAAATGTCGATATTTCAGATGCAACATACTTCCTTCATCAGTGCTTGGGACTAACTATATATATATTAATTATTTTTTTTCCCTTTTTATATCCTTTTCCCTCCGTACTAGATTATCTACTTTACCTGAAATTTTTCAAATTATTTTATTAATTTAAATATCGGAGAGTATTCAATCCCTAAATCATTATTCTACAAAGAAATTTTTAAACTCTCGTATATGTCTATTATTTGCTTATTTTTTGTACCTCATTATTGATGATAAATTGGTTTTATCAATTTTATGATGTTCCTCAATTATGTGTTTAGCAATTACCGACCTAAAATTAGTAGTACCTCTTATTCATGCTAATTCCACTTCGCTTAAATGTTCATGGAATTTTGAACAGTTGTGGCATAATATTTATATACATGTCGTTAACTGCTTCCATCTCCTTTTTATCCTTTGATGATCCAAGTATACTGCTCGTTTTTTGACTTCTGCTAGTTGTCGCTAGTTCCAGATTGTTTTTCTTTAACATTTTCTTAAGCTTATCGATGAATGTTGAGCTTGTCATGTTATTGCGTTCGATACGGTGCAGTTCCTTTGTTATCATTAGGTCTATGATTTCTTCATTATATCCATTTTTCCTAGCAGTGTCTTTTATGTATCGTCTTCCCTTTTCAAAGTTAGCCTTTGATAATGGTATACTTACCAATCTGTTGATCAACGTATGGTATGCTGCAATTTTTTGTCCCTGTGGGTGATTTGGCTCAGTGGAGATGGTTCTTTGTATTATCGTTTCTAAAGATATAAAATTTTATGGTTCCATCTTTATGTATTACTTTTATGTCAAGAAAATGTTATTTTCTTGTTTTTTCTCCTCTCCATAGTGAATTTTATGTTTCCATCTATTTTGTTGAGTTGATCTAATATAATTCCTATTTTATAGTATCTACGTACCGTTTCGGCATAAGTCCCTCATAATATATTCTGTCTTCAATATGCTTCATGAACATTTCACTTGAAACTTGCGAAAGGGGGTTACCCATGGCAATTTCTCTTGTAGTTTTATAATATTCAACTCTAAAAGTGAAATAATTTTCGTTCATGCATATTGAAGCTAGAGTGATGTAATTTTTTTACCTTTTTCCTCCAATCATTATAGATGTCGTTTAATCAAATTTAAATTAAATTGAAATAGTTTAAAATATATATACATTTTATATACAATGTCTAAAATATAATAATATAATGTAGGTACAATATCTTTAATTACCCAAATAAAGTTAGGTTTCTTTTTAAGATTTAGCCATTTAGAGTGTAACAATTATCTCGATTTTATGTTTTATCTTATGATTTATTTTTTTATTTCACATCATGTTTAATAATTATGACATTAACAAAATTTCGCTTAAATAAACAAAAATTAATTTATATGAATGTTAATACCATAATGTCAGTAATGTGTATGTATGTATATCCATAAAAAATTAAGGTTAGATAAATAAATAAAATATTCAAATATTTTTCTAACAATTTGATTAAATTAATAATTTTGTTTAGATTTTCTCTAGATTGTCCATTTTTCATGGACACATTCGTCCTTTTTTTCTGTTTTAGAAATCAAAAAAATATCATTAAAAATTTTTGTAGAAATAAACTTGCAAATTTTACATTTACTTTAAATTTTATTTTGTATATTTAGAATTAGAACATACAAAGCAAAAAAAAAACATATAAATTAAGTTACACAATCTGGACTACGAAACATATTTTCTACCTATCATATAATCATGCTAACTTTATAAATTAACTACTATTAGAGCTTGCAAACAGGTTACATTTCATCATGCTACTTACAAAAAATATTTTTGTTAAATTTTATTCTCGGGTTTAGTAGTTAGAATACATATTTTGGTTTCTAATACATTTTCAAGATTTGAAGGATAATTTTATTTATAGATATTGAATATTTAACGGTTATCTTAATTTTGTTGTTCCATTTATAATATAGTTTTTTAAAATATGAATCAGAGTGTTATTTAATTTATTAGATAATATAAATTTAATTCAATTTAATCTATAGTGTTATAAAACTTTGTTTGTTTGTTTGTTTGCTCTATAAACATCAACAGATCTAACGTAATGGCCCAAATGCCAAAGGCAGTGGGCCCTAATGTGAGCAAACCGGATTTATTCCGGCCGTTTTAATAAATGTTAAATTAAATTAAGATTTAACGTAAATACCATACAATTTAACTACTAGCACTCATTGCAAATATTTATGAAACCAAATCTGTTTCCAAAATTTTAAGTTTGCTTGAAATACTTTAATTAACTACACCTATATACGGTGACCATTTTCTGAAAACGAAAATATAGTACAACACAATTTTTTTTATATACTTAAGTATGTATACATATTTAATCAAAAAATTTTAATACAAAAATAACAAACAAAAATAAATAAGTTCATACATATTATTAAATTAAAAAAATTGCCATTTCATTTTTATTTATTAGTTAAAGGTAATATTTTCTTATATTTCTAATATTGCTTTTTCATATTTTTCCGATTTATGAATTTTTTTAAAAATATCTTTATTAGATTGCAAATATTCCGAAAACTGTAAACAATTCATATCAATTTTCAACTGGCTTTTTTCAGTTGTCCAAAAATTATTCATTACCGAAAATATTCGCTCGGTAGCAGCATTCGAACCAGGCAAGCACAGGTAAAACTCAATAAATTTTAGTATATTTTGATAACTTATTTGTTTCGAATCAAAATGTTTGAATATATCCACCCATCTTTTATCTGTCGGTACTTTATTTTCCATCCAAAGCTTTATTTGTTCTGTAGTAAAGAAGTTTTTAACCAATGAAAATTCATCAAAAAGTTCAACTTCATCAAATGTATTTAGATTAGGTGTTTTATGTTTAACAGAATCTACACAGCATTCAACATCAGTCCATATTAGTGGTTTTGTAATTGTAGTCCATTCAAAAATTTGTATTTCATAAAATTTATCTGTCCACTGATTGCAATCTGATTGAAATATTCGATGCAAGTAGAATAAAATATACATATAGTCTTTTTGAATTTAGAAACATCAATTTCTCCATTCAATTTAAAATAATTTGTCTTACCGTTCCAGGATAACAACTGTTTTTCCTTTCTACTAATTTTGTTCGTAATTCTTTAACTATTCCTGCTACTTCTGGCATACAAATATTTTGAGATTCAATTTTAAGTATACAATTATGAAACATTGAGGATTACCTTTGTACGAATAAAAGCCAAACTTCGGCTGACGGATCTTGAAAGAATGTTTTTAACACAGATGGGCATTTATCTTCAGACAAAAAATAACACTTTAAAGCCTGGAATAATTTAAGAATCCTATCTACAGCTGGTCTCATTGTTAACCATCTTGTTTTGCTGTAACCGAGTACTTTTTGGAAATTGACCTCACTAAACTCACATATTTCTTTAAATTTTTCAATTCTTAAAGAATAAATATAGAAGTAAGAATATATTTTAACAACAACTATTTCTAAGTCTATAGGAAGACAATCCGAAGCAATTTGGAGGCAGTTATTTATTATATGTGCAGCACAACTTACTCCAACAAAATCTCTGCCAATATTTTGTTGAATCTTGTGAAAAATGTTGTTGCGTCCTCTTCTTGCAGCTCCCCCAAAATTACAATTTGTGTTGTCGGCACATAAAGCTAATAATTTGTTTGATAATTCATGATTACCTAGAGTTTTTAAAATATAATTCGATATAATATCAGAAGTTTCGCCGGGCAACTGTTGTACTTCCAAAATGTTAACTTTAACACCATAAATTGGTAAAAAATAACGTATCAAAAGAGGACAAATTTTTATGTTGCCATGATTTGAGCAGTCAGCGTAGACAGTTAAAAAATTTATTTGGGAAAGATCGGTCTTAAGCAAATCCAAAGACAACGGTTGAAAAATGGTGCAAATAATTGCTTCTTTTTTGTTCGAGCACAAGCATATTTTTCCTCAAAACATTTTTTTATTAGTTTTGATGTGCAGTCATTAGAACGGAATGAATGGTTGTGTTGTACAGCTTGATAAGCCCACAAACCTTCAATTTTTGCTAATTTTTCTTCTTTGCTGGTGAATATTGCACTTCGTAAAAAACTGTTTATATTTGTGCTAGAAGCAGATACGATATCAGCTTTTTTATGTTTTTCGGTTTTCAAATGCTGAACAATTAATGACCTTCCTCCATTAGAAATGCAAAAAGATCTTTTCCGAAAGTTGAAAATACCACCAATCGATAGAGCACCCTCGATTTACCTAACAAACTATTTTCTAAATTTTAAAATAACGGCTCCTTCCCCTCTTAAAAAGCTGATACGCATGCTCTGGAACGCCCGGTATATATATACATATATATCTATGAATTAAATTAATATAAATTAAAATAAAATTAATTAATTTAAAGAAAAAATTAAAAAGTACCGTATAGCGGAACGCTAAACGTCGTAAATCTTTTTTAAATATTTTAGAATAAAATTTGACGGACGTTATATCGAAACAACGTGAACCAAAACGACGTAAATCGGGGTATAGGTGTACCTGAATAATTGAGAATAATTGATGGCATTTCGGAATTATTTAAAAAGATAATTTTGGAATATTTATATTGTCGCAATAAGATTGTAAAAATACTATAAAACATTAGTATTTAAACATACTTGTCGATAAAAAAAAAAAAAAAATATGTACAATGTGTACACGACACCGTTTTAGCTAGTTCTTAAAATTATTATATTAAATAAATTTAATGAATATCTATTAAACTTTAATGTACATGTTAAATGTTTTATTATTGTAGTTTTAGATTTTGAGTAATAAATAATAATTAAATAAAAATAATAAAGAAAAAATTAAATTTCAAATTTTTATTGATAAAAAATCGATAAAATTTTTTGTAAAGAATGGAATTATTATTACAAATTAAATCTGTATTTAATATACTGTCACTTTTTTCTGTTCGTTCAGTCTTCTAATAATTTTATTTTGTTTATTCGCTGACTCTACGTAGAGTAGGAATAATAGATATATGTACATACATACTGACAAAAAATTGTTGAATATATTTTTTTGGTTTTTGAAGCTAACGAGCTTTACAAAAATATAAGTATAGGCATCGTTTTATTTAGACATTTTGTATATCTTTGCAAAACTAGTTTCCATAAATATGAAGGGACAAAAATAGCTATTCTTTTTTTAAGCTTGTTTGAGTGGACTTCATATTCAAGGTTTCATATTTTTTAAAAGAATGAAATTCAGCAAGCCTCTGAATAAAAATATTTCTACAATTCTGACATCTTGTAATAGAAAACATTCCAAATGCTTTCGAACATTATTTTTATAGCAAAGATTTTAGATTTCAAATAGATTGAAATTAATCTAGCCAACAGTAAGAATGTGTACCCTATGATTGTCAAAAAGTTCTTTACCTATTATAAATTAGTTTTTATTCAAATTATGGTGGTATAAGCAAAACATAAACAAAATCACAAAATTTCGAATTTTCATTTTTTTTTTTTTTTGTAAATGTGAATTCTTGTGGAAGTTCTTACAAAACCTTCTAAGAAAAAGGAAACAATTTTTTTTGTTTCTAAAAAAAAATTTAAAGTGTGGTTATTTTCATCAGGGTTGATACGAAATTAATTTTAGAATGTAACAAAGAAATCTGTTTCAATCACATTAATACGATTTACCTTATAAGTCTCTTATGTTAATGTAAAATTGTAATTTAATTTTAATAAATAAAACACGAAATTTTATATATACATACATATAATAACTGCAGTTTATTTAATTACATTCGATTTTGTTATTATATGTAACTCTATGGAAGAAAACAATATAATTTCATTTTCATGTTAATTCCAACTAATTAACGTATCTTTTTAGTTTCGGTTCAATGACCTTAAATGTATAACAAATTTAATTTAATATATTAGGTATGTACATAATAAAATGACTAATTAAATAAGTAATAAAATGTTCATTTGTATTTTCTGTATAACAGAATATAATAAAAGCTTGACTCGTAATAATTACTCAAAATATATATATATCACTCAAAAATTTGATATTCGAATTTATATAATTTTTGACTCAAATATAATGTCAAATTGGCAATGAATGTATTATAAAGTAAATTGTATCAAAGAATATGTAATTTAAGAGCACGCATCTCATATAAATTGTTGAAGAAAAATGTTTGTACTACGCGCCTGATATGAGGACCCACACATAGAGTGGAAAACACGAAAACAAAATTCTCATTTTTATTTTTTTTTTCTATCTTTCTATGAAATAATTATATTTACATATATTATATGTATATGATAATATGATGATTCTGCGCATGCTGACACTGATCAGGAACTCTGCAATATTAGGTAAATGTTTATATATTATTGTTGCTCTGAATGGATTTTTTTTTATTCATTTTAGGTCTTGATGTGAAGTGAATATCATCCCATGCCGAAACAAACCCGGGTTCAAATTTTTCATTGAAGGTAATTGATCCGATTAAAGTGTTTGAAAGTGTCTTTTTTCAGCAAATCTAATTGGAAAAAATAAGTTCATTCGAAAACCTACAATCTGTAACAAAAAATATATGTCAAGGTACAGTCACGTTTTTTTTCAGTTTAATAGCAGTTGCGTATAAATTTGAATATAACATGCACTCTTATGGTATTCTAATCTGTAATAATGTAAGTAAAACAACAAATGATATAAAATTAAAAATTGTAAATATGTACCGTAAAATTAGTTTTATTAATAAATAATATATATAAAAATGTTAAATAATAAAAACATTCAATCAAAATAATAACAAAATTCATCATTCATTGTAGTAGAAAAATTAATGTAGGTACATATAAGTAAATATGTAACATAAAATAATAAAAGCAAAACAACATTAACTCTTGGCTATTTATTTTTAACCTTCATTTAAATTTAAAAATAATACGTTTTTCGGTATTTTTGATTTAAGTCGTATACGACGTTCGTGTGCACGGCGTTCGTTTAATAGTAATCTAGCTTTTGAAAATACTTTTTCACAAGGCACAGATGTTGCAACTGCACATAAATGCTCCCTGGCTAACTGACTTAAGTACGGAAAATTATGTTTATGCTGTCGCCACCATAAAAGTGGATCAGCAGTTCGTACCAATAAACTTGCATTTAAATATCGTTGAACTTCTATAATGCTTTTTGACATGGGTGTACCAAGAGATTCGGCATGTTTCATCTTTTTATCAAAATAATTCCAAATGCATGTTTTATCAGAAGTATTTTCGTTTATACTATTTTTTGAATTTAATTCAGTATTGACTTTTATTTTATTGGCAACAGCATTTGTAACTAATTTTTGTACCCGATTTGCTGTTGACTCAGATGAAAAGGCAATATTTTTAAAGCGGGGATCCAAAAAAGTGGCAATGCATAAAGTATTGCTTTTTTCCACATTATCAAGTTTTGATATAATGCCTTTTTCCAAGCACTTGATTAAGAGGTCTATTTGAGAACATTTATTTACAATTTGATTTTTTTGCCAAATATTTTTTAAGCAATTTCTCAGTACTATTACGAGGGAGCCAAACAAGTACTGTTCCCCACTTGCAATTTTTGTAACTTCTTCACATGGTTTTAATGCAGTTAATGTTTGCTCAATTATTGACCATTCCTCTGAAGTTAATAACGGAAGCTTAGAAATATCTAGCAATGCAATTGTAGCCTTGATCGGTTCTTGAAGTTCAAAAAATCGTTTAAGCATGTAGTAAGTGGAATTCCATCTGGTTACCACGTCATTTAACAACTTTTTAGGTTCTCTCCCATTATTTTTTTGGTATTCAAGAAGTTTTTTTTTTGCCATCGAGCTTCTTTTAAAATGCTTTACAATTTTTCTTATTTTCGTTAACAACTCGGATATGTTTTTAAGACTATCTTGTGTTATGAAGTTTAATGTATGGGCTAAGCAGTCTAAATGCTTCCATCCTAAATTTTTTACAATAGCAGACTTAATAATATTTTCATTAGCGTTATCGGATACTGCCAAAGAAATTTTATTACTTAGTTCATATTCATTGGTTATGTTCTTGATTCGATTTGCCAAATTTAAACTTGTATGATTTTCATGATAACTTACACAACCCAAAACAAATGATTTTAATTGAAAATCTAAATCGATGAAATGAATTGTTACTGTGATGTACCTTTCTTTGTTACAAGATGTCCAGCAATCAGTGGTCATACAACATTTATGGATTTTATCAGCAATGAGTTTTATCTCATTATTAACACACTTGTCGTCGTTCACCGCTAGCAACATTGTATTTGAAATTTTTTCAAGAGATGGTTAGTTTTTAAGAGAAATTCAAGGCAACAAAAATCATTTAATAACTTATTAATATTAATGATTGCGAGTTGAAAATTTACTTTATTATTATAACATTCCACACACAACAGTTCAAAAAATCTACTAAATCGAAATTGTAAACAAAATAATTATTCTGTAATCAAAAACAACAATAAAAAAACGTTGAATTTGAAGCTTGTGTTGTTGTTGCCTTTTTAATCAACGTTGTTGATTTTATTGATGAATGTTTTTACGATTTTTAAATAGCAAGTAAGAATCAAAAATTGTTAATGATACCCGCTAGTATTATTTTTGGCGACGTGTTGCATTAAAGGTATAAGAATAATAAAAACTAAAAGTTGGTTTGGTAAAGGTATTGACGTTTTTATTACATACATATGCATATGCACATGTAGGCAGTTCAGTTTCGTTGCAGTATGCCTATGCAGTTATGCACTATGATTTTGATATGCATGCAAATTGCAGTCCTCTGTCTCTCTTGTAATCTAGTCTAGTGCTAGTCCATCACTTCAACATACACATGCACTATGCTATGCGGTGCAGTGGCAGTCAGTTATGCGCCAGCCAGATCAGAAAAAGGATCAGCCAGTTTGCTTACAGTTTTAATTAATAGTTTACTTTTATGTAGGTGTGTTGTGTGTAGTGTACATATGGATAACGTTTTTTTTTGTTTATTGTAACTTGTTTTGACTGGGTAACTTATGTGCTGATAAATTTTTATTTTCTTTTGGTTTTAAAATAAATGTTTTAACACAAATAATTTAATTCATTTTTATTTTTGAACTGTAATTCCGACATATCGAATTTCGAACTTAATTTTAGATATTAAAATTGTATAAAAATGTATATATAAATAAATAACATACAATAATAAAATCAATACAACATTAATACATAAAAAAAAAAACAAAAAATATTACATAATAGAAAGTAAAATGCAGCCATATTTGGCAAAAACCAATTAAAAAAATTATGATATGAAATTTTATAAGTCTAAACACATAATTATGTACATATGAAATTATAATAATTTATCGATGTCTTTAGCGATATCTTTTGGTTCTGTCGTTGGTGAATAACGTTGTACTGGAATACCTTCTTTATTCACCAAAAATTTTGTAAAATTCCATTTGATAAGACTGAGCAATGTACCACCTTGTTTATGCTTCAAATACTGATACAATGGATGAGCTTTTGCACCATTAACATCAATCTTAGCAAACAAATCACCAACATCAGCTTTGGCATCTCTCAAATGACAAACCATCGGTTCTCCATCAGCTTCAGGCATTTGAGAATTGAATTGATTACATGGAAATGATAGAACACGTAATCCTTGATCATAATATTTTTGTTTCAATTCAGTAATTTGCTCGTAATTATTTTTTGCTAATCCACATTGTGATGCAATATTAACAATCATAAGAACGTTTCCTTTATATTTCTCAAGTGAAACATCATTTCCATGAGTATCTTTGACAGTAAAGTCATATATTGATTTTGCATTCTTAAAGTCATCCATTGCAGACATTTTGTCAACTGTTTTAATAAATTATTTTGTTTAAACAAAAATAACGAAATTTAAATTAATTTTCTCCAATATATTTTATTTTTAACACAAGTGCGTTGGGTCTTGTCATGTGATTGGGATTACGATTGTGTTATCGATGTATGTATGTCGTTGATGTCCTCCTCAACGTCAACCACTGACCCACAACACAACACAACCACACTTACAATTTCTAAATAATAGAACCACCACCATACGCTTGCAAACTGCAATAGCAAAGTAATTGGTTTATTATAAGTTGTTAATGATACTCGCTAGTGCTACTTTTGGCGACGAGTTGCATTAAATATAATCAAACTGACAGTTTGTATAGACTAATGACTTTTACATCTCATTAAAATTAGAATACAATCAAAGAATATCCATAATAAGAAGGTTCACTGGAATAAAATTTTATAATTTGTCAATGCGTTGGTCACCATTTTTCCAGTCGATTTCCAATATTGTAAGAAATAGATAGTCATAAGAATTTAATTTGTGAGAGAGAGATAAAAATTCAAAATACAAAGTGGAAAAAAAAAGAACGAACAATTTTTTTGTATGAAAAAAACATACACTACACAAAAAACATACAATACAATATAAATATAACATACAATATAACATACACTGCTTAATTTTCATATATAATCTGTATTTTCTGTATAAAAATATCTTTGTTATTTACTTAAGGTCGTTGAACTTCAATTTGAATTTGAATTGAGTTAATTTTAATGAACAGAATCTTCAATCTTCCGTTATTCAGGCGAAATTAAAGACTTCATTAGTATTATAATTAAATTAGCGTTTTATTATTTCATAACAGATTAAAATCTTGATTAATAAAATTCAAAACTGTAAAACAATAAATTATAACTATTACAAACCTGATTCTTCGTTGGGGCTCTTTATATATTCAATTTAATTGTATCGATGTCAGTACTACAGTTTGGCTTGCAATTGTGTATCGAATCGAATCGACTACTATTCCTAGCATCCTCCACTGATATAAGTGTGCAATTCGTTAAGGTATAGGTATTTTATGTCATAATAACACTTCAAATGTAACACCATATTAAGTATTTGTTGAAAAAAAAAAACAGCAACAAACAAAATGGATCTCATATTTTATTTTTGAATGTAGTTTACCAAAAAATAATATACGAAATAAAAAATTGTTTATAACAAATTTTTTTTTATTATTATTTTACGTAAAGCAATAAAATTTACATATTATGTTGATGTTACTCCTGCTGTATAATGTATCAGAATTCAGAATAGATCAAGAAGTGTCTAAAATGCTATTATACTTTATTTTCTAAAAGTAAAGGTCCTCAAACTGTTCGTATTTGTTTTAATTTATGTCAGAATAACTTTTAACCGTATTTTTGAATTTACTGCTATGATTTTAAGAACCACGCACTAGAGTGCTGACTGGTACTGTGTTAACAATTGTAAAAATAAATGACTTAGAAGTTGGTTAAATATCTCCAGAATATAAGGGCATAGACAAAAATGAAACAAAAAACTTTGTAGTTCACGAAATGTACTCATCAGAGCTCTTCCAATCTTTTTATCCAACAATCGGTCTTTAAAAATATATAAAAAGGAAAAATAACCTGAGATGTTCCAAAAATTTCAGAAAAAAATATATTGTAGAAATTACGATGTTGCACATCAATTTACTGCTAATAAAGGTGTGGTATGACACGAATGGATATGAAATAGATTTTTCTAATACTAATTTTGTGTATTTGCTATAAATTAAGAACAACATAAAAGTTAACGAAGTGTTTGATTTTTCGAAAAGCAATGTATGCATTTCTTTCAACGCAAATACCACTGTTATTCAACTGTATCTCTTCTGCCGAGTACTTATTTGAACATTTTTAACATCCAAGTCACAGTTGAAGCATCCAGTTCACTCTTTAGTGAAGCACGTGTTTTTCTGAGTTTTTAATCAATTTCTATGTTTAATAATTTTTGAACGGATGGGTATTTGTTATGTTATTTATTTTCAAAAAGAAGAGTTTTAGTTTTTCTTTTAAATTTAATACAAACCGATGATTAGTAAGACACTGATCGGTGAAATGTAGATCATGTTGAATAGACGAAAATGTGGGTTCTTCTGTTTCTGCATATTTGAGAGCCGCATCATCAGCAAATAACTCAAGCTCTCTCCTAAGATTACGCGTGATATCGTCAATATATATTTTAAATATTATTGGTCTCAATATTGAATCCTGTGGTACCCCTTCCTAAAAATTTTTCCGTTATTAAGGACATTATTTATTCGAATCATTTATGTACGGTTCTTATAATTTAAAGGAAGCAAGTTGGTGTGGTAAAATTTAATTTAGATAGTTTTATTAGCAGTATGTCGTGATCCTTGCAGATTAAATTAGACTGGATATAAAATTTCGAGAGGGAATCTGTCCCCTATATCACTGCAGCCGGATAACCCGTGCTTATTAGCTATTATGATGACCAGTGTCCGCGTCATTAAGAATACCTAATTTTGTGATAATACTCTGGATATTCTTCAATGGTATGCTGAGTAGCTTCCATATTTCAGGGAACTCTGCTCCAAAGTGACGAAGTCTGCTATCAGTGAGTCCTTCGCTTTCACAGAGCAAGTGTTCAATAGATTCTTTTTCTATTTCGCATATTCTACATAAATTGTTTTCGATTAGACCCATTTTATAAAAATTTTTCTTTATTAGGCAGTGGTCCTTTTCTTTTTAATTATCCCTGCCAAGATACGTACTTGATTCCTATTGAGACCTAGAAGAGTTTTCTTGGGCGAGCATTTAGGCATGATGATTTTTGCTTGACGATTTCCAGGAACGGTCGCTCAGAAATCTTCAGCTTTTTGCGCTATCCAGGCTTTTAATTTCATTTTCGCTTTGCACTATGAAGATTTTTTTGCTAGATTTGCAGCTTCGTTTCCTGCTAGAATATACTGCTACTCACATTATTGTGACATTGTATGTTTTTGTCAGGGTTTTAAGTATTTATAAACCATCCCATATTAAAATACCATCCCATTTGAAATGATGGTATATGAATTAATAGCTAGCAGGGCTGCTTTGCTGTCCGAGAGAATGTAGATTTTACGTTTTTTGTAATTTCTTCACAAATTCTCTTGCACACAGAGTTCTATAGCATGTACTTTGGCTTGGAAAACTGTTATTTGTAGAATCTAGGCTTGAATAAATATGGACCTTAAAACTTTTTTCATTATTTCCTGATCCTACTTTAATCATTTTCTTGTAGCCGTCAGTATACCATTCTTATGATCCAATGTTGAAATAGAGTGAACAGGTTTCCCACATCTCTCTGTTTGGCAAGATTAAATTGAAAGACAAAATTATTTCTCTTCTTAGCAAGCAGAGAGCGTATCATCCTTCTCGACTATATAAATTAGTTATTACAAATTATTAAGACAGCAGTTTTGTTGGATTTTTCCTTAAAACCATACTGCTAATCGCTTAGAACAGGACTTTTACAGATGAACAAATTTAATCTTATTTTAATTATTTTTTCAAATATTTTAAAAAATGCAGATTATAGTGATATTGGACGATAGTTAGAACAATCTGTGGCCATTCCATTTCTTAAAAGAGGCAATTAGGAAATTCGTTAGTTTGAAAAGACTTGTTTACAATTTTTTTTTATTAAACTTATATTCTTTTATTTTTTTCTGTGCTATATTAACGATGAAAAGCTTTGCTCTTCATTTAAAGGAACATAATAATTATTATTATTGAGTTCTGAAACGAACAATAAACTTAAAAAATTCTATACATTAAGTTTACATTGAGAATCACTGTGTTTAACAAAAAAAAAACGAAATCTAAACAAAAAACAACAAAAATATAATAAAAGGAGATTACGATAATTTGCTTGAGAAATCATTAAAACTTTCAAATCGTATCATAACTATTATTATGAAAAGAGGCAAAAAACTAAAACAAAACAAACAAAAAAATAACGGAAAATCTTCAATTTTCCTGTCACGCTTTATTGAAAATTTACGAGTCATAATTTTAAATAAATGGTTATAAACAATTTCTTTTTATGAAATTCTGTAGATTTTCTTTATATAAAAAAAAAACAAAAACCAAAAAAAAAAAAAGGTTACAATAAAAAAAGGATTTTTATGTTCATCATTTAGCAGGACATTGAAATTTATTTTCACATTTTTTTCTCTCCGTTATTATTGTTTTTATTTATTTTTTTTTTACTATTGCTACACTGTTCTGTACAAATACAATTTAAGTAAATTGACCCCGAAAAAAAAACAAAAAAAGGACGACTATTTTATTTTAATGAAGTGTTAAAATGCTTAAAAATTCCTAAAGAAAAAGTTTACGTAGTTTCTGATTAAAAACCAAAAAAAAAAAAAAACATCAACAGAAAAAATGTACATATAAATGTGTATACATATACATAATGTATTTGAATGTGAGAAAAAAAGGCATAAAATTGAAGTTGACTTTGAATACTTTAAGGTATATTTTATTGTAATGAATGATGTGGAATACGAAAAATATGACTAAATTTGAGAAAACTTATTTTTGAACTTTAACTTTTTGTTTAGTCAAATCGTGTACGCTAAGCTATATTTTGGTAATTCAGGATTATTAACATAACATAATATAGCATTTATATGGACTCCGGAACATGCCAATACAACCGGTAATGAAGAAGCAGTCAGGCTGGCAAAAGAACCATATCCCCAACAACAAAGCTGATACTACAGGGATTATAAAGAGATATGTGATCGAACTTTATGGGATATACACAACGCGAAAACGAAACCCTCACTAACAAACTAAGGTATATTTAAAGAAATGTATTCAGATGGAATAGTATCGATCTGGCCAGTAGAAAATCACTGTTGTTCTCATGAGACTTCAAATAGGACGCATAGAACAGATACACATCTATCTCAAAATGCACAACCAACATGCCACTGTGTTCCAGATACCCCAATCACTTATATATTATGTTTATGATTATGTTATGATTTTACTCATATATTTTATGTTTGCACATTACACACTGATGTAAGAGCCAGACTTGGATCATGGCATCCCTCAGCAAAACTGACATTTTCAATAAAATATAATAAAATTCAATAAAAAAATAATAAAAAAAATAAAAAAAAAAATAAAAAACAAAGCTAAGTTTTCTAAATACAATATAAACTATGCTAAGATCAAAATTATAAAGTTTAAGTCAGAAAATCTTAACTGGAAATTCAAAAAACAAAAAATATAAAAAATAAATCAAAAATCTAAATTTAAGACAAAATATGTAAAAAAATAATAAAAAATAAACCAAGGATAGTTATGTAAAAAACCTTAAAGAATGGGGATTTGATAAAACTCAGGTGGTTGATAAGTCTACAATAAAGAGGTTATAAATAAATAAATAAATAACAACATACATGTACACTTTAACTTTAATTAGATTTTAAACAGTTTTTATCATGACACACCAGAATTGATAATTGGTTGGATTGGGGAAGATCATTACAGAACTGAAATTTCTACAAATCTAGTTAATCCTGTTTGTAGAAACAAATTCATTTTACCTTAACCATTAAATCATATAACAGATATATATTCTCTGTATTTGAATTACATGAGATTTAAATCCAAAATAATTTTTTTTGCTATTTTCAAATTTCTAACGTTCGTTATTTTCTTATTTACATTTTCTATTTTACATTGTTAAACGCACAATTTTCTGTCCTTGGTTGTCCTTGGTTTTCTCAATATTTGCTGCTTAAAAAACATACTATAGTCTTCTTTTTCTTTTTTGCTGACTCTTTTATTTACAGGATTTAATTGACAATAAAATTTCGTTCTTTTTTCGAAACTTGGCCATGTCATGCATTTTTTCTATAATTTATTTTCTACCCTATTTTGGTCCATTCTTTAACTACCTCCAAATGTAAATATTTTGATTTTGATGTTATCGTTGTGACTCCAGTTGCATACACCCAACGTATCATTTCGCTAAGATACAATTTTTAGACAATTTTTTGTGAAAAGAAGATATCAGTAATATGAAAAAGGACCAGAACTGATGCAGGAAGTATATTGCTTCCGACATATCGATATTTAAACTTGATAACAACTAAATTATTTAACTTCTAATATGTTTATTTGCAGTCATCTTGAATATTTTGTTCTGAGTTTCTTCTTTCTTCTAGTTTGTTTTTTATTTCTATATTCTTCTATAGTTATAGAGTATGGATCACTTGAGTCGTGGTATGCAAAAGGCATAATTAAGTGCTAATTGGTTTATCGAAATTAAATAACCACTTCTACCTACCTACCTACCTACCATACAGTTCGTTTTTTGTTAAGGCGAGATCGAATTTTGAATTCAAGTTGCCAAATGTTCAATATAACTACACACATTTATAGAGTACATATTCGCAATAAAATTTCTTTTGAACTTAATTAATTTATCAAATGAATAATGAGTCCTGACACAAAAGAAAAATAAGTAATAATTTTTTTACGGTTGTTTAAATGTCACAAATTGTAACGAATGATGCTGAGAGTGAAAATTACTAAATTAAATCAATCAAAATGAAAATAGGAGTTGTATAGGTTGTCTAACACAATAAATACCTACTGATAAGTTCTAATAGTGTTATGATGAACGAAACAATTTCCTAAAAATAAATTAAATTAGTGAACATTATTAAAATTACAGATTACTTACTTATTAATTGTTTAAGTAGGTCCTGGAACTGACTCATCAGCATTATCCGTTTTTGTTGTTGTCGACTGGCTTCTCTCCTTGAAACTGTTTCATGTCTGCCGATATTTTATCTCCAATAAATATTCGACGATTCTAACTTGGCTGGATAATTTCATCCACCCCGCTCTAGACGTCTGAGTCACTGTACCTTTTTTTATATGTTCTTGACATTAACTTAGAAAGAATTTCATGTTTAATTAAGTACGGTATACTGCAACTTTATTCTACAATATTTGACTACAATGCTTTTCGAGCACTATATTAATTAAATTATTGTCTTATCAACTGATTATATCCTGACTTTAGTTTTCGTTACTAAACACTCTTTATTATACATTTAACACCGCCTCTAGTCCACATCGTCGTTTTCACGACCATATATCCGGCGTAAAATTTTCTACTCGAAGATACCAAGTGAATGCTAAAATGGATTGGACATAATCTATTATTTGGATCCACTGAGCATGAGTGTTTCGTAAATTTTAAGTTTGGTAGCTTTGACCGGAGATTTTTTGACAAACTGAAGCAGCAACATTTTACAAGAGTTATTCTTCGTTGTACTTCCACATTAATGTAAGTTCTAAGATAAACAAAACCCTTGAAGCATCTCGTTATAACTTCGAGATGTGCCCCTGAGATATTTTGACAATATGATGATAATAGGCTTTTTCATTCGTCGATAACATGTAGATATTTTGTTTTTCCTCGTTTACATTGAGACTCATTTGTTTCGCTTTCATTTCAATCTGGGTAAAAGTGACGGCGATTTTGTGTATATTATGTTTACAGATTAGAAGAATAACTATTAAGCTTTGCATCAGTTAAGCAAAGACCTGCATGATTATTATATATGTACCCTGTACCAAAAGTGATAATTTTGCTTTATCAAATTATTGTTAAAAAATTTGAGTAGACTGCATTAAAAAAATGAACTCAGATATTTCAAAATCTTATAAACTAATTCTAAGAAAGCACATACCAGCAAAGCTTTAGAAAACATTTCGTAAACGTGTGTAAAAAAAATTTAAAAAAATTTAGAGATAAAAACTTCTCATCAGGATATACTAATGATTTTAATAATTTTACTTTAATTGTTTCAAAACTCATATGAAAACATATATATTCTATATGTATATAATATATTTGTATGTATACATATATGATATTATAGAAATATAAAATTAAATAATTTTCTTTTTCATTTTCTAAATTACAATTTTTAATTGTCCTCATTTTATTAGAGAACATTGCAAAAAAATTTATTTTATATTATATTTGCATATAATTAAAATAGATATTTTAGAGAGAGATAGAGATAAAGAATATTGGAATAGTTTTTGAAAAAGAAAATTAATTTTTGACTAAAATGAATTCTGCAAAATTAAATTTTAATTATTTTTAGGTAATTAATTTTTTCTCTCAGATGCAAACAAATTGAAATTTTTAAAATTTTGATTTTAGAATAAAAATTTGTTAATAGGTTTTATTATATTTGATTAACTTTTGGTTGCCATTTTAAACATTAACTCATATTTTTGTTATAAAATTAAAATAAAAGTTCTTTTAAAAGTTTTAACAATTAAATTCTATCTACATAACTACATACATTTATACAAAATCAAATATTCAGAAAAATATTTATTAGTTAAATTTAAATTTTTTTTTTTTAGTTTTTAATTAAATTTTCATTTAACTTTTATTTAATTTTCGTGTAATTCAAATGATAGTAAATAAATTCAGAAGGCTTATGGGTACTTAATAATAATTTCGCATTAGTATATTGGGTGGTGTGAATAAAAAATAAGTAAAAACTTTTAGTTTTTAGTTGAAGTCCTAGCTTTAGCTAGATAGTTTAAGTGAAAGCTATTACCTTTCGCCTAAAAAAGTGAATTATTTTTTGCTAAAACTAATTACTTATAGCTAAATAATTTTAAGCTTTGTTTAAAACTGTTTTGAATCTTAATGAGCTTAATATATTCTTTATTCCATTCATTCTTCGTTTACCCAAAACTCAATGGTTATTTTCTATATTAATACATAAATTTTTATCTTCGTAGTCATTGTCATCGCTGTAGTGATTCTAAATAAATTTAAAGAACTGAAGTAATAATAAATAACAGATCTCTTCAGAATTTGACTGTCGGGTACTGATCCTGGCCACTGGTGCATCAATACCTGTAATGTAAATATTTCGTTTGCATTGCATGCGGCTTAAAGATTTATACTATATACGTGTATGTAGCTTAGAAGCAAACCGAGGTCTTTTCCACTTTTTAAAAAAAAAATCTAAAAATGATTTGTTTATATTTCTAAGTTAAAATTGATTTACTTTCTAATATTTCAACAAATAATGTTGATTCCCATATATAAACGAGATCAAAGTTCATACTTAGGCGGAGCTTGAACCCAGTTGTTTGAACAAACCGAAGTAGCAACGGTTTGCAAGGGTAATTCTTCACCTTATTTCCACATTGATGTTTTTGGTTCAAAGGTAGATAAACTCCTGAACTACCTCAAAATTATATGAACTGACTGTGATGTTGGGTTCTATATGATGTTGTGAGGACATTTTATTTGGCGACAGCATATATTTTGTTTTATTTTCATTTATGAGACGACCCGCTTTAGCTGCTTCCTCTTCAATCTGTTTAAATGCTTTGATGACTGCTTGTCGTGATGTTCCGATAATATCGACGTCATAAGCGAAATCCAGGAGCTGCACGAAACGTAGCGCTAAATACTCCAACACTAGATAGACACTAGAAATAAATTACATGAGAGGGCATTGTCGAAATCCTTGTCGAAATCCGGAGCACATTCGCAATGAATCAGAAATTGTAGCACATATTTAAAATACATTATAATTTAATTGCATATTTAAAAAAAAAAAAAAATATGTATCAAAACTCGTCTATTCCTATCCTCTAGTTTTCAAAACAACCCTATTCCACACCTTCGTAGCAAAACAGTTCTATTCCATATTTATTAATTAAATAACTCCTTGAATAACTATTTTATCTTGATTTTTTTATTAAAACTCAATTACGAGCATTATTATTGATAATTTTCAGAAAGAATTATATAAATAATTACAGTAGTTCAAAAATGAGAAGTTTTTTTCAATTTACGCAAAACTCAGAAAAATGGAAAAGACCCCGGTTTGCTTCTAAACTACACATACAAAGCTTCTTACGATTAACATATTCATCCTAAATGTTTCCGGTTTTCTTATTACAACATGTTTTTATGATTTAAATTTAATTCATGATTTATTTTCCAATATTTGAATATTTGATTTTTTTAATTATTGCACTTATATTTTGTTTGAGAATAATTGTTCATATTGTTTTTGTCATATTGTCATTTTGAAAATTTATACGGTAAAACTTTTCAAAGAAAAAGTTTCTCCTTTGAGCCAATTACTCCGTCAGAACTGTTGTTTGAGATAAAACACTTAAACAACTCGAATCATGTGGGCTTGATGGCATTTTTAATTATACTCTTAAATCAATTTATTTTAATATTGTAAATATTCTGGTGTTTATTTTTAATAAGGATATTTGCGATGGTATTTTTCCGGATGGACTCAAATGGGCTAATGTCTTACCACTCTTTAAAAAATTCTGCAATTCTGAAGATGTAAACAATTATAGGCATATATCTCTCCTACCATCAATTAGTAAACTGTTTGAAAAAATTATTAAAAACAAAATTCTTAAGCTCTTAAGGGAAATCAACAGAAGATGCTCTACTGGTATTTTGTACAGAACTTTATGGTAATCTCGATAAAAAAAAGAAACACAGTCGGTTACAAAAACCTTCGATATGGTAAGACATGATATATTACTTAAAAAACTTGAAAATACTGAATTTAGGAGATCTATGTATAAATGGTTTGCCTCTTATCTTAATTTTAGATCGCAAAAAGTAATTGTAAGTGATGGCATAAGTGCTAAAAAATTTGTAAACATTGGTATTCCACAAGGATCGGTGGTGTTGGGCCCCATTTTATTTTTGATATATATTAACTCCTTACTAAAATAAAATTTTAAAGGGAAGATAAGTGCATTTGCTGACGATATTGGTTTTGGGTATGGATCAGAGTGTCCGCTCAATTTAATTTCGGATATTAATCACGACTTATATTTATTAAGAAACAGGTTTTTTGTAGACTGGTTATTAGCAAAAAAACTAAAACTATGTATTTCGCACTTTCAAGTCTAAGTGAAGTTGAGACTGATGTCTGGTTTCATGCACCTGAATGCGATAAATTTAAGATTAGAAATAAATTTTGTTCTGTGTGTAATGATGAGCGTTTATACTGTAGTGACAAGGTTTGTAGTATGAATTGTTTTAATGTTGAGATTGTTAAAAACTATAAATATTTAGGCTTAACTATAGATAGCAGATTAAATTGGGTAGATCATACTAATACAGTATTTCAATATTTTCGTTCGGTTCTAAGAAGTTTCTTTCTTAAAATTTGAAAATGATGTACTATAGTATTTTTCAGTCGAACTTACAATATGGTATAACGTGTTGGGGGTGTACACACGCATATTTTTTGCACTCTTATTTTTTAATTATTTTCTTTACAAGTTTTTCCATTCATCTCCATATTATTAAAAAGCAAATTACAGGAAGCTTATACGCTCATGATCCACAGTTCATCAATGCGAATATATTTCAATTTCGTCCATTCTCTTTTAGAAAGGTCTGAGAAATGCAATTCAATCCGTATTTCCAGGTGTTGAGGTAAATGGTTGCTGGTTTCATTACACGAGGGCGTTAAAAATGAAATTATCAAAAATTCCAAATATTTTACGTAAAATAAACATAGACAAAAAAAATTTTTCGAAAATTTTTGATACTCCCTTTGCCACAAGTCACACTGCAAATTTTGACGATCTAACTAAGAAAAAACTTGCATGAGATTTTTTACTCTTTTTGATGGGACTTTGAGACTTTATGACATGCCATATAAAATAGCACAGGTAGATATTGTTGAATAATTATATTTTTTATAAATATAATTTTAAAGGTTAACGTGACCGGAAGACAGGCAGTAGTGGTTTTATTGGTTCTATTGCCATTTTCATATAACTTGAAGTAATGAGAAATATCCATTACCTTGCTTTATATTCAGGAGTGTGAGCTATCTTAATTTTATTTATTTCGATACTTTCAGCTGAATCTAGTTACCCCTAATCTGTTATGTAATTTACTATTACTATGTCTTCGTTAGAAATACTATGACACTCTTGGTTGATGTGTTCTGCTACTTTGAATTTGAATTCGGTTAGATTTTTCGGTTAAAATTTCGACGGAAGTTTCGAACTATGTTTTCGATGTAATTTGTGATTTTAAAACACATAAAAACTCTTCCTTCTTGGCAATATCTATAGTGTAAAGTAATTTAACTTTTTTGGACATTTTAGCTATAAATAATTTTTCACAACTAGTTTTGAAGTATTTTGGTATTTCCATGGCGTAGGAATGGGTATTTGCAGTTTCTGGCACTTCCCGACAGTATTGGTTAAGAGGCGGAAATACTAATATTAGTTCTTCCGAGCACGTACCTACTGCTACAAAATATTTACAAAATAGAGTTAGTGCTCCAACAGCACAACGATCGACAAGACATTGGCAAGACATTTCAAGCATTGACAAGACATTTACATTATTTATGGGAAAATGGTGCGCTTTTATACTCTGTCAAGAAAGCTTGAACCAGTCCTTGAAGTGCCGCTGGCCATAGATGCGAATTATACTTAATTTTCAGTCGTATTTAAGTTTAAAAATATACTTTAAACTGCTTCGAAACCCCAAACATTTGGCGGCGCTTTTTGGAATATCAAAAATATGCTCCTATATTGCTATATATTTTGATTCAATTGAATTTCGAGAATATTTAAGTTGTTTAGTCGTTTTAAGTCCCCATCTTGAAATTTGAGAATAGGTTCAAGTCTTATCAGTTTTACAGTACATACATATACATATATAAAAACTAATGATAGTTTTGAGTTTTGGAAGTGTTAAACTCGAAGACTCTGTTTGCTTTACTTGCCTTTGTCTTAATGGAGGCTAGAATAATTTAGTATTATCTTAGACTAAATAACTTTACTAGAGACTAATGCGCTAACTATAATGACATAGAACTACATATATCATACCATATATTTGATATTTCGTATATGAAAAGTTCATGTAAATGCCAACAATCAAGTGTTGGCGAGACATTTCCATTATTTATCGGAAAATGGTGCGCTTTTAAGTACTCTGTCAAGTAAGCTTAGATCAGTCCATGAAGAGACTTATGTGCCACAATTCAGTTGAATCTGACAATTCATCAAATTTTAGTTAAACATAGAATTCTTCTTATTCCATCCAAACCGAATTCGACATGTGTAATTTCTTTTTGTTGTTGTTTTTCTATACTTTTCATATTTTTTTATGTTACTATGTTATTATGGGTCGAAATATGTTATGACAAATATCTATATGTCAGCTACATTAGATAATATTTGATTTACATATGTATAGTTCTATGTAATTATATTTACCGCATAAGGTTTGAGTATTAAAATATTTTCTAACTACCTGTAAATAATTTTCGTTAAGTTAATTGTTTTTAAGATTTGAATAAACCATAAAGGTCACATTTGTTACAAATTATTGTCATTTTTGTTTAGGAAGATTCAATAAATACAGTTAAGAGGGAAAAGAACAAAAAAGTTAAATGTTTTAAGCATTGCTTTGTATACTGTACAATAAGCAATATACAAGGCAATGTTTTAAGCTAAATCCAATCATGTTCATTATCTATAAAATTTATCATATACCAAAGTATTCATTACACTGTACCCGCACATAAAGTAGTAGCTATGAAGAAGAAATAATTCAATTAAAATTAGAATTTTTATTGAATTATATTTGAATTGTTAAAAAAAAAAAAAAAAAAAAAAAAAAATCTTTTATATTTTCTTATTATATTAAATTGTTAAATTATAATTATGTTGCACTGAATACTTTTGAATACTTTTATTTTTGATATGTTAAATCATATACATGTATATATACTCTATACGAGCTCCACAGCTCTTTTTGAGAAATTTCAAAAAAAAAAATTAAACTTTTAATATACATTAAAACTTTGGTACCAATGAGCTTCAAGGTTCTAAATTTAGTTCCATATTCAGTTGAATACGATTTTATATTATAATAATAGGAGATGAATTTGGGATCACTTCACTCACTTCTATAATAACTCAAGTTTACAAATGGTTAAAAAAAATGTCAAATTCAATACAAATTAATTACATTCAAATTATTTTATATAGAAAAATCTACTATAAACAATAACAAAAAAAAAAAAAAAACAAAATTACAAACAAAATTAATCCAATTTCATATCTTTACAAAAAAAAACTCATTTAATTGTACTCGTTTGTTAATTCAATATACAAAATGAATTCATCTTCATTATATCCTTGGTAAAAGTTACAGTTAAAATTAAATAATAAAAAAAACAACAACTGGTTAAAAAACATTCTCATTATGCAATGACTTTAGTTTTTGTAGTACAAAACAAAACGAAAAGAAACTTTTCTTCCCCCCAATTCATTTTGACTACCTATTTCTTCTTGTAGGTAGGTATAGATAGATTGTGTAAAAATTAAAAAAAATAATTTTGTATAAATATAGAAAAAAAACAACCCACCAACCCATCTTAAATAAATAAGATTTTAAGCAGATCATCAATTCATCATTGTTATTACCGTCACTGTCATCATTATTATTTTTAGCGTGATTTCATCAACATTTGAAGCGAAAAAAAATTGTAATATAAAATTGAAAAAGGAACTAACAGCTAACATTAGGATAGGTAAGGTAAGTGTAAGTCGACATCAATTTAAACAAAAGTATAAAACATTATCGAGTGTAATCGTACATCGAATCCTTTAGATGGAGATGAGTTTTTAATACGCGTTATAAGTTTATGTTATATTTATAATTGTTGGTTACCAGCAACTATAACAATTATAAATATAACATAAACATGGTTACAGCAATTATAAATATAACATAAACTTATAACGTGTTATTTTCTATTTTGAAGTTTTTGAATTTTTGTTTTTAATTAACTTACTATAATAATTGTAATGGATTCTAATATATTTAATAAAATATAATAAATGAAAAAAAAAATTAAATCTCAATCTCAAAATTAAATCCTAATAGAAACCAGAGCTACATATGTATTGTACTTCGAATAAATAATTATAGTTAATACATTTTCGTAGGTCTGAGAATAATTAAAAATAAATATAGCTACTTTTAAAGAAACAAAATTAAATTCAATGTTGGATAAATTGTTGAAACTTCCTAATAGTCAAATTAGGAGATTAAGACGTTTCTGAATAGTCGACCCTAATTAAAGGTTTACTACATATTGCTTTCCAATAGAACATATAAGACTTTCACTCAAAATTGGACCGTCATTAAGAATTAATCAGTTATCGCAGTATTATTTGTAATTATTTAAGACGAGTTTCAGAAATTCTGATACGTGCTATCGTGGTTGTCAAAGCTATTCTGATCGATAGTGAATTTTATAAATGTCACTGATAAATTGGTATCGTGAATGTTAAAATTTGTCATATTTTCTGATACTTCTCAGATTTTCTTTCAGTTAAAATTGTATACATTGTAATTAAATACTGAATAGAATATCAATTGAAAGCTTATGTTAAATTGGTAAAATATTATTTTAGATAATTACACTAGCTTAGAAACACCAAAGGTTTTTTTTTCTATTTTACTTTTATCGAAGTTACAGTTTTTCGTAATCTATAGTTTAGCAGGCAATGTAATGATATTTAAAAAAAATTTAAATTGTAGTTGATAAGATTATTTTTAATTAATATATTGTCATTATATGTAAACTATTTTGGTCGCTATCTTGTCATCTAATTTATTTTCGTTTAAAAAATCCACTCAATTTTTAAAAAAGTAACATTACAAACGAATAATCAAATTATAAATTATAAAATTCAAAAATACAATGTTATTAAATTACAAAAATGTAAACTTTTGAATTAATTTAAATTAAAATATCTGCATAACGTTATTGGTGAAAATGTTATCAGACGTTGAATACGAGTATGAAAATTGATTTTGGGGCGATCCTCATTTATTTCTATTATTTTTTATAGAAAAAAATTGAATTTTTTTTTGTTGACTCAACTTATAATATTAATACATACATTTTTTTTTTTGTGACATTGAACTTTAAATAGTTCATACAGATTCAAAAGTTATGTATATTTGGTAGGTCTGTGTTTAGTTTTCGAACTAAGTCTGCAAAATTTCTGCCACTAATATATACCAGACAATCATCAGCGAACATGATTATACGGCAAAATTTCAGAATTCGTCTAGTATCATTAATGTATAATGGGAACATTATAATACTGAACTCTGTGGAACACCTAATTTAATATCTTTTTGTTTAGATAAAAAATTATTATTAATTTACCTTTCAAATGCACGCTTTAGGTCTAAAATTACTCCTATGACGTAATCTCCAGCATCAGTCAGTTTTTTTTCATTCAAAAGTCACCCATGAATATCCTTTACGAAAGCCTGACTGTAGGGGAGACAGGGGCTACAACTAACATTATTTTAAAAATGAGTTATAGTTTCTAATAAAAATATAATTTCAATCAACTTTTTTTTTTTTAAATAATAGTGTAATCAAATAGCTTTTACTTTTTGAAAGATTTTTATTTTAATTGTTAATAGGTTTGTAATAAGAATGTTTTTAGAGAAAAAAAGTGCCTAGTTAGCTTGGGGCTAATATTAACTGCTTAGGGGTAACTATTAACTTATAGGGTATTTATTAACATTAATAATTATTCCGTTTCTTTTTAAATAAAAACTATTGCGATGAGTTGTTTTTTATAAATTTTAACTTTTTTAAAATCATTTTATTTTATGTATTTTATTTTATTTAATTTAATATGCTTAATAGAAAAAATAAAGTAAAGAATAGATCTTATAAAAAAATAACGAAAATAATAGCAATTCAATATTAAAATAAAAATAAAACTTAACGTTATTTCATACTTCAGAGAACATAAAAATAAATTAAATTAAATGATATTTCAGTCTTTTTAGTCTGTATTATATTATATTATTAATCTATATTATTATACAAATTAATAATATAATACATTGTTTTTTTCTAGTAACACAAAAGTCACAGTTCTTGGTTTTCTTTTCTTTTGAATTTGGTTAAATTTTTTTCCTGTGCCAATGCAATGGCGGACCATTACGAAAGAAAATTTGTGAATATCTGACACGGGAAAAAATAAACATGAGAGGAGCTGCTAATTTCCAACCGCGATAATCGCAACAATTAAGTTACAAGTATTCTCTCTTTCGGCTGATGTTACGGCTCCAATTTGTTTTTGCTCACATTGAGCTACAATTTTCTTAGGTTTTTGAACTGTAGTTATACCAGTTTCGTTTACATTCCATATGTTTGATGCAGAAAATTGATATTTATTTAAAAGTAGCTTTTAGTTTTCAAAAAACGGTGCTACATTAGTTTTATTAAATGACGTAACTCTGCTTAACAAAGTAGCTTCAGGTGTTCTAATTGATAATCTGGGATTTGTTTGGATAAATTTGATAAGCCAATTAGGTCCAGACATCTCGTTTGTATGCCAAGAAGGTGAAATGTTATTAATTCTTAAAAATGTAGCACATTGATAAGCTAGTTTTCTTACTTCTTTAGGAAGCAACCCGAAATAGATACTGGAACATTTTAATAAATATTTAGTTATTTTTTTTTTCTTGTTGTGCAAAAAAACACCTTTCTTGATTGTTTAAAAGCAACACAAAGTGACATGACAAATTTTTTGCCCCTTTACGTAAAATAACTTTTTTTTCCAGAACTTCCTGAGCTGCTAGCTCAAAAATTTCTGGACCCTCTGTTTGTTTTTCTTTTATAATTTTGAATTCAGAAAAAATTACAATAATGAAAACTTAATTTTTCTCAACAACATAAAATGGGGTAAGTATTAACATTGTTAAAATTTGCCACGACAATATGTTTACACTTACCCCATTACCTCTTTATAGTTATTTCTTTAACTTTAAGAAAAAGTTTGTGGATATTATTTAAAATTAATAAAAAACATAAAAATTAACTAATAATAGAGCAAATAAATGAAGTTTGGATATAAAACCAACAGTAAACTTACCTACAAATCAAAATTTAATCACCCAAAAAATTTATGTTTTTGACTAAAAAATCAGACCGTACACCTAACCTTTTAACACAACGTTCAATGACAAACCGAATAATATCATTCAATATCTGAGATGGGTGGTATATGCGTCAGTTGCGTGTTAAATCTTACCCCTGTTAATTTAAGCCCCTATCTCCCCTACCATTGCAATAATATTGTATGATTCAATGTATTTCTCGAGTTGTTCATACAGAACCTTTGCTAACAATTTTTCATGTAGGGACATCATGTTTATTGAACGCATATCTTCACATCCTTTAGAATTTTTAATTTTTAATACTGCGATAATAACGGATTCTTTCCATTTTTCCTGGAAAACTTTGCCAATAAAAAATAAAAATAGATAACCCCTTTCAAATGAAAATACAAATTTATTTTTATTTGTTGTCACTGCTTAAAAACCATTTCTTTTGTATAATTTATAAAATCACCAAACTGCATTCCAGCATCTTTATAATGATGAAATATTTTGCTGATATTAATGATGTGATGGGATGTTGGGGAAATTGTAGTGATATATATATATATATATAAGTACATATTATGTAAATAATCTATGCAAATAGAATTGATATATTTATAATGATGTTCTGAGAAAGTATGACTAATACAAAAACATACAATACAACACTCATTCATTGATTTTTAAAATTTAGAGATAAAATATTATTAAAAAATGTAATTCCAAAACTTTAAAATTTGTCGAAAAACGAAATTTGAAGGGTTTTTTCTTAAAGATTTCAATTTTATAACTTATTTTATTATGCTTGCATTCAAAATAAGAAAAGGAAAAAATTAGCAGTAATAAATTACTTATAATTTATTAATCTTTGTTCCATTTTACATAAGTCTTCTATATTTAATTATAGAGGTTTGTAGATATGGTATGATTTAGTCGTACTCTCGTAAATATGGTACTTATTACTCGCAAATTTATATAAATTTGAATTAATTTTGTCCAAATTCCTGTATCATTACTATTTTATTTCTTTACAAATTTTTCTGATATTTAAACTTTGTAAACTGTAACGTCAAAATTCTCTCTTAAAAAAATGTTTACATAATTTTTCATCATTTTACACGTTATACCAAAGACCGTTAATATATATTTACTATTTTTGGTTATACGTTTTGTTGTTTCTTGTCTTTTGTAATGCAATTTTTACGAACGAAAAAAGTAGGAAAGGAGTGGTTTCTTAAGTAGTCATACTTAGACTAAAGAGGTCCATTGTGATATTACAAAATTCAATTTTTTCACTTGCCAATCATATTTGTCAAAAATTCTTTTTGCTTTTTATAAAACAATGGAGGCACTCAATTTTGGTACATGTTAAATCATTCAGCGAAAGATTTTACTCTTAGAAAGTAGGTTATATCTTTTGTGAATGAATGCGGTGCAGGAGCAACGAAGGTGTAAGATTGTATCGTTTTCTTCTTCATCTTTGCAGGCTTCGCACATATGATTTGAAGGGAGTTAAAGCTTTCTTCTGACTATCCCTATCGTATCGTACTGATACACTAATTGTTAAGGAAATTCGAATGTTTTTTATTTAATGTGAAGTACAATCGATACAATTAAGTTCTGAATAAAATGTCATTCAAATGGCTTCCACCTCCACGACTTCTTCTGCAGGAACGAATTCGATGAACCCAATTTCGAGCACTTTTTCCACTAAATTCAATCGTATGTCATGAATAGCAATATTGACTTGTAAAGCTTGAAGAGAGTCTGGTTTATTGCTAAAGACCAATGACTTCAAATAACCCCACAAGAAATAGTCTAATAGTGTTAAATCACAACTTCTTGGAGGCCATTCAATATCACGAATTCTTGAAATAATCGAATCTCCAAACTTTTCTCGCAATAATTCAATTGTTGCACTTGCTGTGTGGCACGTAGCCCCGTCTTGTTGGAACCAAATGTTGTCAAGATCAACTTCTTCCAATTTTGGCCATAAAAAGTTGGCTATCATCGATCTTACCGCTCTCCATTGACAGTAACGGTGTTACCAGCTTCACTTCGAAAGAAGTACGGACCGATGATTCCACCAGACCAAAAACCACACCAAACTGTCAATTTAGGAGAATGTAATGGTTTTTCATGAATAATTTGTGGATTTTCTTTGCACCAGAATCGACAGTTTTGTTTATTTATCGCACCACTCAGATGAAAGTGAGCCTCATCAGAGAGGATGATTTTCTTAAAAAAATCTTTATCGTTTTCAAGTTGTTCCAAGGCAAAATCAGCAAATTCACGATGTTTGTAATGAAATTGTAAACATTACTAAATTCCATAAAAAAATGGCCGAAACGTCACTTAAAAATCACACCATCCCTATTGGAAAACCCTTTATATAAACTTGTTAATGATCAGTAACAGCCAGATAACTTTGACTATATTCTAGTCAGATCTATTGAACCATTTTCGACTTTGCGATTCAGATTGACCTGTCCCACTTTTTGCAATTTCATCTGTTTTAATATCTTTATTATATCTTTTATAAAACTATGACTTGCATAGACGAATGTTGAACCGATCCGCCATCCCATTGAGAAAAATGTTAAAAAAGTCCATTACAGTTTTTGGCAGTTACCGATTCTAGTGATCTAATTGCTAACTGACTATCTCTGAAAAAATATGCAAATTTTATGTACAGAGTATGTCTACCTTTTTGTTGTTATGAAAACGTGATTTTTCCTCTTATTTTCGAGTTTTTGCAGATAAAAATGAAAATAAAACATTGTTCATAGTTTATGAGATAAAGAGATATGGGATGTATGTATGACCTTTCATATTTGTGCCTGAAGCTATAATACAAGCAACAGCTTGGATTTAATAGTCGTATATGACTTTTATTTGAATATTAATTATAAGAGCAGGGGCTCCTTTTAGTTTTAAATAATTTTATATAGCTGTGAATGAATCAAGAGTGGTGATTGAATTTATATTTTCTTATAATTAAAATAAAACAAAATACAAATTTATTAAATGTGACACATTAGAAAAAATTCGAAGATAATTTAATCATATCTAGTATCGTACATTTCAATACCTAGTTTCATTTTTTCGATTAATTTTCTTTCTTCACTTTTCATTTCTTCTATTCTAGCATTATTTTCTATTTCATACATTTTCAATTCTTTATGAATATCCAATTCTTTATTCTTCAGGTCCATTTCTCTTAAACGATATTTTTTTTCCATTTCAAGTTTTTCTCTTTCAATTTGAATTTCCTCCTTTCTTAATTGAGATTCGAGTATGTTCCGAATTTTCTCATTATTAATTCTACTTTCAATTGCAACAATTAATTGTTTGTGGAAATCACAAGTAACATCATTACTTGAACTACATTTCAATTGACATGGCACAGCATCCGCTTTCAAAATATTTTCAGTAAGTAAATTTGCTGCCGGTTCCTAAAAAAGAAAAATAATGAAAATTAATAAAAGATTAAGGATTAAATTTATAAAAAAAAATAATTGCTTAATATGAGCATACTTCCAATTCCAATTGCTGTAGAATTGCAGATACTGATTTCATATTTTCTGAAACATTATTCTTTTTTTCATTCTGTTTCCATTTCTTTTTTGGTTGTTTTCTATTTTCTGGATCCATATTTTAGTATCTATGCATGAGTATGTTATAAAAATTAATTTATTTTTTATAAATTATGGTGAAAATGTATAAAATTTACTTGAATCAAATTTTATTTATCAACTGAATTTAAATTAACTGGTTTTTGAAAAATATTCTAAAAGTTGCATAACGGATATACAAAAAATCTGTAGTAGGTTTGAATTTGCTCTACAATAACATAAGGATGCAATACTTTGATATTGTTTGCCTGGTTGAAATTTTGTAGAAACCCCCTGTTTTTAAGTCGGGTTCGTGAGAAATAAATATCAAAAACCTTGTCAAATCCAAAAACAAAGTCAGAAATTCCGTTGGGTAGCTAAAAAAGCTTAATTTGCATTGGTACCATATTATTAAAATTTTACTATCATTTAAGTCGTCAGAAATGCTTCTTTCATAAAAAAATTTATGTACAAGTAAATAAAAATTATTCTCACTACAAATTCACGGCAGCCACTAAGTTAGAATTATGGGCAATGGCATAAGAGGTAGGTAATTGTTTATGTTTGAGGGAGTACCTAATTCCAAATTTCAGATCTGAAATATTTCTGATAAGTGGTAATAATTACATAGCAATTAAGCTACCAAAATTAGTTTAAATTTTGAAAAAACGCGTTTCTTTATTTTTGAGGGAGTACCTAATTACCAATTTGCAGATTAATAACATCTTGAATTTGCGAAATATTTCGAATGGGTGGTAAGAATTGTATGGTAGTTTCCCGAAACGGTAAAAAATTTGGGAAAGGGTAAAACATGTTTATTTTCAATTTCAGGGAGTATTTCATTTGGATTTTCAAACATAATTGTCTCGTACTAAGTGTCTAGGATTTGTTTGACGATCGTACGAATCAGTTTGCATTTCGAAAAACAATAAAAAATACATTTATTTTTCAGAGAGTAGTTAAATACCAATTTTCAGGTGTGTAACACAATTGGTTTTTGATATATTGATAAGGAGTTGAGTTGTATGGCAGATCGATAGCTACACGAATTTGATAGCTTTGTAAAACACGTTAATTCTATTTTTTTATCGTGATTAACGGCGCTAACTGACAGTTGAAATTGAAATATCTGAATTCTCTAGCTTTTATGGATAAAATATCAATTGACAAGTTTTTTTTTTTAACTTTGTGACCATGTTTATATAATACATAATTTGCTGTTAAGATTCAACAAATTTCCGTCTCCGATCTTCGTCAAACTTCACACAAACGTTCATATAGTGCTAAGTAGAGTATAACAAACGTCTGTAGTAGTTCTGATGAATTCGTTGTACATTAGAGGTAGAAAAATCGTTTTAATGATGGTTAAGTTTAATTAAATGTTTTTTTGTTTATAATATGGAAAAGTTTAGGTTAGTCTAAGTTGATTCAAGTAAATTATAGGCATAGATGTAAATACATTAGTATAAGCTCTTACTAAGGTAATTAAACAAAACAAGCTGCTGCGCATAAAGAAATTAAGGCATAATAAATAATAATAAAAATATATTCTGTGTTCTTGTTACATACATATATGTATGTATAGTAAATAAGGTAGTTACTCTTATGTACTTTTCGTACATACGGTTCCGCTATTTTTAGTCACTACAACGTGCGTGTATGTAGAATGTAGTGTAACGTGTAAAATTTTTTGGCATGGTTATTTACTTATTTATTTATATCAACTAATTAAAGATCGGAATCTACTACCATGTAGTCAGGAACTAAATCTTATTAATGCCGTAGTTCCATTTTACTTAAATTGTATAATACTCTCAAGAAATGTTGTAAAATTTTAATATTGCATGAGTTCCTGATTAGTTAGGTTAGTTATCTCCTAAACTATTATTATTCAAATGGTTAATAGCGTAAAATGAGATGCATGTTATATTTTAAATCATTATACTAATTTCGGTACTTACAGTATTCCGCTTAGAAGTGAATTATATTATATGTATGTAAATATATCTAAGTTGTTAAAACTTTATTTTACGCTACTAAAAGTCAATAACTCTAAATTAAATATAATTATGAAAAATATTTTAAATTGTTACAGAAATTCAATAAAATGTCTAAGAACAATTTCTATAAAATTTTGACGAAGTCATGCAAAAATTTCACCTATTTTAGAAAAACGTCTTCGAGTTCGAACACGACCAAATAAGAAATTATCAATAATAAATGTCAGTTTTTTATGACAAAATAATATTTACAAAATAGAAGTTTCTATATATTTTTCTATTTGTTGGTGAAATTGGATTTACGCGAGCAAATTTCTAGGTTAGAAGTTTTCGCATTATCTATTTTTATTATTGCTGCCCAAACATTTTAATTTTTATTTAATTTTGCATTTCAATTACCTAAAAAGAAGTAGACATAAAATAAGTGTACAATTAAATTATAAAACAAATTATAAAAAATGAAATAATAAATGTAAACAAACTCAATGATCACTGATCTTTGATATAAATGTCAATCACAACTGTCAATTTAAGTGGCAGTCAGTGGAATTTTTTTTATATCTTTCATGCAACATATCGCCAAAATTAACACTAGCGGTGAACATTAGTACTTTATAAGCAATCTACTTGTGGTGATAATTAGAAACTTCAAAAACATTCACCAATAATCACCGAAAGAAAATTAAAGAAAATATTGTTTAAGGATTTATTTATTTTCAAAAATTTATTAATTTTGAATTAATTTATTATTATAAAACTATTCAAAACATAATATGGTACAAAAGCTATAAGCTATATTATGTTTTGTCAATATCTGATTATTTTCATTTCGTTAAAAAATGTTTAAAATATTTTGTTCTTTGCCAAAGTTTAATAATGTTATTTAAATTGTTTTACTTGGCAAAGTTAACGTATATATATATTTTAAATGCTTTGGAAATAAAGTCTTGAAATCATGAAAAAAAGTTATTGATTATGAAATATGAATTCAGAATCTCTCAAATACTGTAAGCTAAAAGATGGACCTCATTAACCAAAATTTATAATTTTCAATTGTATATTTTCCATTACTAATAGTAAAATACACCTAATTATACTACAAATACAAGGCGATGAACATCAGGTAAGTAAACTAGGTATATTACGATAATTAGGTACATAATAGTAAATTATTTTTAAGTATAGAAGAAGAAGAACGTAATTGAATAAATTATATAGGTAAAATATTCACGCTATCATAAGTTAATTATTTTTAATTATTCATACTAATATTAGAAGATTTGCTGAGTGCACGCAACGCAGTATCTACATTCTGCAAAAAAAATAATGAAAGAGAATCCTAATTAATACCAAAACTAAAACAAAAATATTTTTTGTTAATTAACAAGAAATAATATACTTAAAAAGATTTAAATGATCCTATTTTTTTATTTTTTATTGTTATTTTATCTGATTTATTATTTAAATATTCCTGCTAAGATTCGAGACTAAATTTATTTTGAATATTTTATACTAAAATGGTTGATATATCCTTTTCAATTTTGTTTTTCTATCGGTTTTGCTTTGTTTAACTGATAAAAGAGTAGAAAATATATTTTTACGTATTCCTCCATTAATATGCTTAAATCTACTTAACTTTAATCATAATCATAACAAATTGTTGTTTTTCGTTTTTGGAATATCCATAAAGAAAACATACCTCGCCACAAATAGGTCCTTCGAGTTGTTGGTAGTATCAAAAAAGGAAAATTCGATGCTAATTGGCTTTCCAGAAACATCTCAGTGGTCAATTCTACTTACGCTACTTACCTAAAATGATATTTTAAATTTGACTAAGGCAATATTAAATACACTTTTAAAAGAAATCGATTGATAAAGAAATAATCAATTGGTACCAAATTCTAATAATTTATAAAAACAAACAATATCATAATTTATCATTTTATCATATATAATGAAATATTAAACAATAAACATTATGTAAACGTAGTAAATTAAAATACAACATGGCTGCAGCTTATAACTCTTTGTTTGTTTACATAACTAAAATAAAAGGTATGAAGTTACGTGTTTATGTGTGCGTAAAATAGTAACCGAAAACCAGTTACGATTAAGGCATACGTCAAAAATTGTTGACACGATCGCTGCTGATCAGTCAGTTCGGTATCAGTTTTCATTTCAATTATAATTTAATAATTTAACTGCCTCGTTTTTAGTTATAAATTAAACAATTTAAATAATATTTTATAATATTTCAGTTAATATAAAAAAAAATTGTGCTTTAAAAATTGGTTACACAAAATTTGTTTTTTTATATCATAGGACGTACGTGAAGTATAAATTAGCAAATTCATAATTATTATTTTTTTTTTTATTTTTGGTATAGTGGCACAGTGGTTTCGTTTTTGTAAAATTTACAAACTGTAATTTTTGTATTAGTGACAATTATAAAATCTTAATATTAGATATTAATAAATCTTACCTGAAATAAATTTAAAATTTAGTTACATAAATCTTTATTGCCTTATAATTTAAAGCAATAAGAATAAGAATCAAATTTAAAAATCACACACATGCTTTTAATGTTTGATAAAAATGCTTTTGTGTTTGAACATTGGTGTACGTGATTTCATGTTTGAAGATTTGCGTTTGTGCAGTTTGTTTATATCAGTAAATAATATTTTCATTTACACATCAGTGTTCGCAACAGCTGCGAATTTTTTTAAATACGAATTTTTAAAATATAATTTTCTAATTAATGTTTATGTGTTATAAAATTAATTAATTCAATTTATAAAATATTTATTCGGCGGTGTTCTACACTCCACTTTTTGTGAAATTAAATGGTGAAAGTGAAATTGGGTTGGGTGTTCCACGATTCACAAAAGTGAAATACTAGTGAATTGGAATTTCGAATGTCAAATATAGGTGTTCTGCATTCCACTAAATTTTATCATATTGAATTCACTTATTTGAATTCACGAATTGAATGTAGGTATGTTGAATCTCTGTGGAAAGAATTAGATAAAGATCTCTGGTGATTTCCAGTTGCCAAAAATATGAGTGTTGCTGCAAGCTGGGATATGACAAGAATTGAAGATGTTTATGTTACTGTTTCAATTTTTTCTAAAGTATATTTAAAAGCTTCCTTGTTGATTCTAAAACTTGCTTTACAACTAAAAAAAAACAGCTGTTCCCTTACAACTTAAAATGTAACCAATATTACACTACTTACATTGATTCTTGTAGATCAAATTATATTTGCTTTTCGCGCAAATGTCTTTTCCTAATTTTCTCTTTATTAATACGTTTTAATTTTTCGCTGTTGACTAATAAAACAATCGGATCCATTATGATGTGAATTACTTTAAATATAATTTATATAAAACTTTTAATACACTTTATTCAAAATTAAATAAAATTTACTAACCGTAAAAAAAATTTATAATTTACAAATATTAACAGTTGACTTTGACGTTTCATAAAGTGATTTCGAAATTTTTCGAATTCACGTGGAATGTAGAACATTGATTTTAGGCGTTTTCGTTTTTTAGTTCAGAGCAGAGAACGAACTGATTCGAAACAGATTCGTGATTTTTTGCCCAGAGCGTTCGGAGCTTGAAATCCGTATTTTTTTATGTGTTCAGAGCGCTGTCAGAGCGTGCTTTATGTGCTCGATTTAAATTAACAGAGCACGTAGAGCGCTTGAATATTAAATGTCAAAAAGGGATGTTTATTTTAAAACAAAATAGATGACGCTACTATACGATAGTAAAAAAGTAAACCATTTTAAAATTTAAAAAGATTTTTACAATTTAAGAAATAATGGACGACGATATAAGCTGTGATGGTAAATAATTAATATTTAATCAAAAATTTGAAAAAAAATTTTCAATAACCTTTGTAAATTTCAAAATTTAAAGTTTAAATTCCATATATTATGACAAATAACAATTTGAAACAACAATAAAATAAAAATGACAGCTTATCTGTTCATGCTCTGCTCAGAGTTTTAAATGTCAACCCAATATTTTTTATTTAAATAAAAAGTAGTCTACCTAACCTTAAAATTTTTTTTTATAAGTTTAAGCTGAGCTATTTTCGCCGGGGTCAGCATGTAGACTTCAATCTTCAATATTATCATGTTAAGACCAGACAAATGAAACCAACATAATTAAACATAAGGTTCAAGGTCAGGGTTTAATTTAATATATACTTAGTTAGTTATAGTACTAAAGTTGGGTTTTAGCATGTAAGACATTTTAATTTAATTTTTTTTTTGTTCTTTAGTATTTCATACTATTATTTTATTTAACAATACAATTTAATATTATTTTATTAAACAAAATTATTTTTTACTAAAATTAAATTAAAACTTTAAGCATATATTAATTCATTACAATTTAAAGACGTTCATTAACAGTTTAATCTTATAAATTCAATTAATTTCCTTTTAAAAATATTAATATTTAATTAATTTTTAAGTTGTATTGCTTATTTTGACAATAACTTTTTGCCAATCTTAATTGTTAAAGAATTGCCCATAATTTTTTATTTTAAATTGTGGCTACACTGTCAAATATTCGTTTTTTTTAAAAATCTTTTTGTCATTCAATTTATGTGCATTATCAATGATTAAAAATAAGACCTTAATTATTTAATATGTAAATTCTATTTTATTTTATTTGGAACTGTTTTACTCTAATTTAACCTTCGTTTTTATATTGCGAACTCTATTTCGTAAACAACGTGTTCAACTTTTGTTCACCAAAAACAAAAAAAAATGTAGTTATACCGGAGCTTTGATCAAGTACTTGTAAATAAAAGCTTCTTTCTTTTTAGGAAATAGCTAGTAGCTCTTTTTCATGAAGTTCAAGTTGATTAGTTATTAATAAGCTTTTGAAGTGGTATTAACTTTATATTGGATACTTTAAAATTTTCAGTATTGTATCTTTATTTTTTGTGGTAAGAAGAAATTTAATAATTTTTTGTATTTAGTCAGAACAAACACAGGCATGCAATTTTTTAATTCTACTGGCATACATAATGTTATTTAAATTAATATCAGGCTAATTAATTAGTATGTTATTTTATTTATTAGATATTATGTAGTTATATGCAAAAAATCAATTATGTAAAAATTTTATTTTGTACAATGTAGTGGCTAGTGACATTATCAAAAAACTCGAATGGATTAAAAGTGTTGACAAAAATATTTGATAACAAATGTGACTATGACGAACTACATTAGCATTTTACTAAAGGTAATATTCAAGAGAAAGTTTTAAAAAGTGACTTTATATAATCATCAAATATGAGTTTAAGTATTTTGAAAAATTTATATGTAATTCGTAGATCTTAATATCAAAATCAAAACATAAACTTACTTAAATACATAATTATTATTTTTATTTAAAAAATCTTCGAAAAAGAAAACATTATTCTGGTAATTTATTAAAACACATGTTTTATTCAGAGAATCTGTTTTCAAAGCAGCTTTTTACCAAATTAAAAATTTCTGACAAATTTTGGTGTGTCTCTAGAGACCCTACAATAATTGAAATTTAATACAGACGTCGAATTTGTTATTTATCAAATGTATGCTAATTAGTTAGAGATTGAGAAAAATTTAAACTGTCAATCATGTTTCTTATACACAAAATATGTTAAGGTGATATTTGTTATCTGTTATCAATATTTAAGTGTAAAGTAGTATAATTATACTATAATTTATAGATATGCGATATGTGAAAATAATTATTATATTAGTTTTATAAAATTCTAATTGTATGTAACTACATAGTGAGTTCACTGCCTTAGAATAAACTTCTATTTAATTATACAATTCATTTTTAATATTTATATGGACTAATAATTATTAATTTAGTCATTAGGTTTTGCTCTTAATCTGTGATTTGATTCTAATTTTAAAATTTAATTTATTTTGTATTTACTATCGTTTATTTTTGAATGAAAGGCAAATAAAATATCTGTTAAATTGGATTTACACCTTTTATTTGAGACAGAGTCTCAAATCTCCGGTTTAATCTGATAACTCTTTAAGCGGTTATTTTTTGGAGTAGAAAAAATTGTTCAAGGCAAGGATAGGGAATATCCTATCAATCCTATCCTTGCCTTGAATTATTAAAGGCAAGGATAGGGGGAAGTCTATTCTTAAGAATGCATTTTAGTAGTTTCTAATTTCTTTTTCCACACCACAAATAAAAAATTTTGTTTATATTTTAATTAGAAAATATTTTTCCTTTTTCATTTTCCGTCTATTCTTAAATTAAACCTGAACAACAGTGGATTAAAGAAAATTGAATTGGAAAAATAATATCTAATAAATATTTACTACAGCTCCAAAAATATGTAAATTGAAGGTACGCGTTCTTCAAACCGTTTTTTAGAATTGATGTAGGTTATTAAATAACAGCACTTGATATTGGGTTGGGTGGGTCTAATAGCTTAAAAACTAAAACTTACCTTTTTCAATTAATAACTAACTGAGCAAACTTGAAATTTTTGTATAAAAAATTGAAATTTATGTGAAAAACGTTGATTTGATTATGATTTGCTAATATGATCTGTTTATTTTATTAACTATTTTAATGAATTAAATCATCACCTACAAGTTACAACTCCTCCCAACACAATTTTAAAATCAGACTTACCGTTTCTCAGTTAAAGTTATGCAATACTGAATACTTTAGCTGTGTTTATGTAAGAAAAATATAGATTAGGGTTTAATATTATATAACTATATCAATTTTATTTAATTAAGCAAATTTAGTCAAAATTACTGAAGGTATTTAAGTTAACCTGACTAATTTTGAATAATAAAATAAAACTGTTACAATAGTGAAACTTCTCATTTTTTTTTATTGACCTCTATTTTAATGCATTGAATTATCATCTACAATTTCGCTTTACACAACTTCAAAATCAGACTTACCGTTTCTTAGTTAAAGTCATACAATATTGAGTAGCTGTGTTTATATGTAAGAAAAATATAAATGAGGGCTTAATTTTAATATTGTTACAATTTTATTTTATTATACAAAATTAGTCAAGTTAACTTAAATAAAATAAAACTGTTACAATATTAAAGGTAAAGGTTATACTAATATTTAAAATCTTAAAAATTTTTATTGGCTCTAAAACGGGAGATAGCTTATTGATTTTTTATGTAAGAAAGAAATAGACCGCAGCAAAGAATTCTCTAAATTTCTATTTGGGAAATTTATTTTTTACAAAAACAAAACAAAAACCATCTGTTGAAAAAAATTATTTTTTTATATACATATACTCAAAAGATTGCTAAAAAAAGTGTTGTCGATATAAAGAAACTATCCCCGATATTTTAAAAATGTACTTCATCAAAGAATAATATCCTCAATTTTTGTGAAAACATCCCCAGTTTCTGAATAATTTCGTACCAGAAATTATATATGGGCCAATAATATTTTCTGTGACCAAAGGTAAAAATTTGAGTTTGCTTGGATATTTAGATTGCTAATGTAATAAATTCATAGATTATGCATCTGAGATGGTAAATAAGTGGCCAGCAGTGACCAACTCAACCAAACCTCTATTTTATAGCGCTAATATCTTGAGAAGGTGGATGAAAAAGTCCACTAAGTAATATTTATGCACCTGGGTTTATTACTTCATACGTATATACTTATTAACTTTTACTAAGTATTGTCGATATTAATATTATCCACGGGCAGTTCAAAAAATATCTGCCATATGATTATAATTGTATTTATTTTAAAATATTTGGGATTCATTTTTCCACTTCGTCACAATATTTTAAAATAAAAATTCTGACATTCAATTTTAAATATAGAAGTACAATAATTTAGAAACTAAAAATTATTGCAAATTGTAGCCCCAAGAAAAACCATCATTATGGCTGGATTTGTATTAAAAAATTTCTTTTAATTTGAGTCAATTTTTATAATAACTGCTTAGGGAAACTATAGAATTATTAGAGAAACTGTGACGCTGTGGACTCAAAACGTGACCTAAAAGACATCAAACATATAAAAAGTTTAATTCGTAGATAATTTTTTTTTTTATAATTTTCTATAAACAAACATTTTGTATTTTTCATGTTTAGTATTATTTTCTTTGCGCTTTTCTCGGCATCGACGTTGCCGTTCTGCAGCTGTAAGTGTCATTTTGATTTGTTCAAACAAACATGCAAAAAACTACTTCTACACAGTTATCTTTATAAATTTTTTTATAGGAATGCAAAAATATGTAGTTATTTGAAAATATTGCCATAATAAAGCAAAGTAATAATAACTAAAAAGTAGCAAATAAGTAATTTATAATTACGGAATTCCGCTACGTCACAATTGGGTCCACTACGTCACTTTTTTAACTGTGATGAATTGAACGTGTGACGTAGTGGAAAAATGTCGTAAAAATGTTATTATCTGCATATTGTAAAATGTATTTTAATTCCAAAAATTAGTACGTCCAGCTTAAATTATAAAAGTTAATATTATAATAAAAAAAAATGGCAAAAATTTAATTACTTATCGAAAAATCGTTGTGACACAGCAGAAGCACAATTAATACACGCGTTGACTTCGGTGAGTTAACAAGTCCTAATTTCACAAATGTTCACAAAAACTTATAATTCCTATTTACTGCAATATAGTTCTAATATTACGTCATTCTTTTTAAATTTCGTTGGAAATTTAAAGTGTATATTTTTGAATATAATTATTGTAATGATTTTTTAGTGACTTAGCGGACAAATTACATGGACAACGTTTGATTGAAAAAAAAATGCAATTTTTTATTATTTTAAAAAAAGTTTATGTACAGTAAATCAAAAAACTATAATTTAAGAAGAAAGTAATGTGCTTTCTTGTTTTACAATAACTTTGTATTTTTTGCAATAAACATTTTTGCTAATCAAATTCAGTTGGGAACAGGAGATTTTCGTCATGTGAAAAATTTTGTGTCCAAATTTTTCATCGTTCTAATTTGATTAGTTTTTTTTTACCTTGACTGCAAATTCGTAGCAATGTTTTCTTAATTTAAAATTAACAACAAAAGCAAAACTAAAAATTTTTGTAAAATTTTATAAGTGTTATTGTCTAGAGATGTACAGCAAATTTCAATGGCTACGAAAAATGTTATTGGCCCATATATATAGATAGATAGTTCATTCCCATACAAAAGGTTCAAATCACTTTTCTTAAAAATTTTTGAAATCAACAGCACCCCAGAGAAATAAAATCAAAATTCTGCTTAAAACTTAGTCGAGATGAACTATCTATGTATAACTATATAAAATTTCTGGTCGTATGTATTGAGCTCTCCTATAAAATAATGTCATTTCATGTAATCTCCCTTTTTAGAACCAATAAATTTTTTAAGATTTTAAACTATTGGTCAATGAAAATCCAGCTTAACTAATAAAATAAAATTGTACAATATTCAACCCTCATTTATATTTTTTTAATTATTCTGAAATATAGTTATGCCTTTGACTTTACCTAAGAAACGGCAATAAGTCAAAAATTTATTTTCACGTAAAAATTAAACATTCTTTGCCAATAACTTCAGAATTTCCGTAGTTAATTAACAAAATTTTAACACATGGAAAGCTTATAGATATAGTTACTTATGCATTACTTTTTTAAGAGCAAACGAAGTCTCATTAACTACTAAAATGAATGAGACAAATAAATTGAAAAAATATAAACCACTATATTACCGTACAATATTTTATTTTCCAAGTTGTTGGTTATCACCTGTGTATGAAAATATTCTCTGGTTTTGATTTATTAAAAATATTTTGCCTAAGATTAAAGATGTTTCTTTCACAATGATGGTGTAACTATATCCCCTACATAGATTAGGCACCTGTTATAAACTGCTACAAGTAAAGAGGAATAATTTTATTTTGAATATTAACGTCAATACATTCATTTTTATTCTTTGCATAATACAAATGCTTACAAATATTAATCAACATAAATCATTATTATGAATAGTATATAATTTTTTAAGTGAACATTTAAAACATTTGAAAGTAACATCATTCAACTGTTTTGTAAAATTTCTGTTATATATTATTAAAATTGCACAAAAAAATTAAACAAAAAAGGTATTGACGGACAGTACTCAATTTCTGAATGGTCCATACTAAATGAAAAAGACTCAAAATTGATTTTAGTAGCATGTGGTCGTATGTGGACCACCTTAAGTGTGTCCATCGGAATATAGTTAAGTCATATTTTTCTAGTGAAATAATCCTAATTTAAATATGATTAAATTTTTCGTTTATATGGTGTTGAATTATGTTAATAAATTGACATGAATTTTTGCTTTTTATAGTTTGCACATATTTATCAGTGGTTCTCTGTTATTTTTGATTCTCAGAAGCTTTAAATTAACAATTTAAAGCATGCTTTTGATTTATTTGTTTTTTGGAAACTTTACACATTTCTGTTTAGATTTTTAAAAACTTAAGTTGTTTTTAAATATTAATCAAACAAATCTTAAATACATCAAAAAGTTTAAAATCTGAAGAATTTATAAAACTTTAAGTTATGTATTTGGAAAATTTTCCTGATCAAAGTTAAAAGTTTCAGAGAATGTTAGGTAGTTTGCACTTTAAAAATAGTTTTCTTCAAATAGTTTTATTCTTCATTAAAGTTTTTTTTTCTTACTTAATAGGACATTTAAAATTTATTTAATAAAATTATTATGCAATTTTAAAGTTTATTTAAGTAAATGCAAATTTTAATTATAAGAACAATTTTCTAATAAAGTTTAAAAATTTTCAATATTGTTTTTGTCATGCAAGTTAGCAAAAAAAACTTTTTAATTAAATTTTAATAAAATAATAAATTGGAAAAATCTAAACAAAATCTCAAAAAACACTAGAGAGAAAATTTTAAGATAGAATTTTTAAGGAATTTATATAGTAATTCTGTTAAGTACTACTGGATACTGAGTATTAAATAAAAAAAAATTGGAATAGTTAAGCTCTCTTTGTTGATTTGATCACAGCATTTTTTTTATACGATAGTTAAGACTAAATTAATTTGGGTAAGGTATCATAAACATTTTTGATTCGTCGGTCATAAATACTAAAGTCCTTTGATCGATAACTTGTTACGAAAATCAATGTAACCACCTATAATTTTTTTGTTATTGCAAGAATATCAAATTTTATTTCTGTTTGTGCTTTCATTTAAAAAAGGTAAAGTAAGGAAAATATAATTTTTTCATTTACATACATATTAAAGATCTAGAATTTTACAATTATTTTTAGTGCTGAAATTTGAGACAGTTTAACACTTAAGCATAAAATTTAGTTTTCTGATAGATCAATTACCGTATACATGGTAGCTTCAAGTAAGCTTTAAGAAAGCTTCAACATCTTGTATACGCTAGTTTCTTGAAATCAGGTTTCACTCAGGCTTGACTTGACATTTAATGTCAAAAATTTATAAAGTTTCGTTAATATTATTTAGGGTGAATTTAAAAATACGAAAAGTATTAAGTTAACTTAAGTACGACTAGTTAGGCCTAATGACAATTGTTTTTAAAGTTTCTATTTACAAAAATTTTAAACAACCCACTAATCCCAGACCGGCCACCATACAAATAAACATATATTATGTTGTTTTTGATAATCAGATTTATTTTTAGTGATATATTTAGATTTATGGAATAAAAGTCGAGTTTCCTTTCACTAATCATTTGTATTTATTTTGCAAATATCGATATTTCGAAAGCAACTTATTTCCTCCATCAGTGCTTTGCGACTAATTAAATTATTTTTTTTTACGCGGATTAATTAGTCGCAAAGCACCAATGTATACCTACACAACAAAAAAACAACATAGTTAAGAAATTGCTTTGATGTTGTTATTCGTTCGTAGTTCTTCGTATGCAATAATAAAAATCGAACGAGAAAAAAAGGAGCAAAACAAAGACCAATATTTCTCGGTACTATACATATTTCAATTTAATTTAACTATATATATATAGTTATATATATATATATATAGTAATATATATATATATATATATATATATATATATAGTAATATATATATATATATATATATATATATATAGTAATATATATATATATATATATATATATATATATATAGTATATTTCAAGGGTGAACTATTTGTAAGGTATCTATTACACATCAATGAATGCTCAATATTATATTATCGATATGCTGGCAATATATTGTCCATATATTGATGAGAAATTATTGATGATGGTTCTACTCTCATCAATAATTCAATCAGCTGAGCCAGTAATAATCTCATCAATAAATCAGCTAATGTAAAAAAATGGCTTTTTGGAAATGTTCAGATAATGTTATAATGTTAATTTATAAAAAGATCAATTTTCATATTAATTTTAATAATCATATCAATTATTGTAATCAAACAATTACAATCAAAAAAATTCAATTTAAATTGAAGTCAAAAACATTCCTCCAGAAATTATATTTCCAAGATTCATATATATGTTTCGAAATTACCAATATATTCAGAACAATTTCACAATATGTCATTGCGAAATTTTAAAATGTGGATAAAAAAGTTGCTTAGTGCATATTTGATGTGTAATTGCTTATCCGTATTATTGTCTGTATATTGTCAATGTGTGGACAAGAATATTGATGAAAACTTGATGTGCAATATGCACCTCAAACTAAAATTTTTAATTTGTTTCTTTTATCATGCACATTAGCTAAGATTCTCATAAGAAAAAAATATTGCATAAGTGTTAGTCTTAGGTCCCTATTACACATCAATCATTCGTCAATCTTTTATCCATATATTGACAATATATGGATGAATGATTGTTGAAAAGAATGATGTGTAATAGGCACCTTAAGAATCTACGTGGAAAAAAATATTTAAAATATCCTTTTCGTATTTGAAACTATAGAACAATATCAAATATTCACTGAAATTTTTTACATTATAATAACTACATAACTACTTCTCTACTTCTTTTAATTTTAAATATTATGTTTTAATTATTTTAGTCTAATTTGTACGGGAAATCCGAAACGGAAATCGAAAATATTTTAGTATATTATCACTGTTTATTTTTGCAGTTTATTGCATTCATTGAATTAGCACTATTTAATCTGGTGGTTCTTTCTAAATATTCTTCTAGAATCCCCATAACAAATTTCTTATTAAAAAAAAACATAAATAAAGAAAAGCAATGAATAAAACTCTAATAAATAAATGTAGAAAAACAAATTGTTGCTAATTATAATCAATGACGTTTAATATTAAGGATATCCTTTAAGTATACTTAAGTATGTCCAATATTTTTTTGTGTATAAAAATATGTTTGTTATGCGAAGAACTTAGAATTTATATTGAATTTTTATTTTTGTTTAGAAATCTATTATGCCCACAAATTAAATGTCAATAATTGTGACATCAGTTGTCCCTTGCTCCTGAGCCTGCGCACACTTTTTTTTTTGTTTTATTTATTTACTATTATTTCAGTATGTCCTTGTTGATTTTTAAAAAGTGAAAGTAAAAATTTGACAGAAGTCAAAATTTAATTTCAGCACAAAAGTGATTTGATAATACAAAAAAGCATATTACAAATAGTTATATTCTAAAAAAAATCCAATTAGAATTATTTAGTCAAATTAAAATAATTATTTTAAATAGAAAAATTCTATTTCGAATCTTGTACAAAATTATTATTAAAAATAGACTCCTCAAATTTCATAATGTTTGGGTAAGAATTGAAATTTAGAAATTGAAATTTTTATACAATTTATTTTTAGAATGTTTACAATAAAATGAAAATTTTCAAGGATACTTAATTAAAATATATTTTGATTGTGGTTTAATTTATTTATTTCTAAGGATATTTCAAAATTTAAAATTATTTTTTGTAGAATTTTTATATATTTTTATATATTTTAATAAATTCAGGTAAGGTATATTATATAATTTACAAAAAAATCATAATAATGATATCCTGTTAATAAATTGAGGTTATGTTACATTCTTATCCTTACTATACACACTAATAATATGAGTAATATTCAATTGGCACTTATCTTTAAATAAGAATTTTATTTTTAGAATAATTATATTTAAAGTATGTATGCTTGAAAATAATGTTGTTTGTAGTAGGGTTTCCCTTTTTATTTTGCTTTAGTAAGTGTAGGTAAAGGTCAAAATAAAGTCAAAATTATTGTAAAGGATATAGATTACGTTACGTTTATCTATATTTGGTTAGTTTTTATTTTTTATCAATTCTATGTAATGTGTGAAAGTGTTCTATGTAATACTAATAATCAATCAAAAATTGATTAAATTGTTTGTTTTATTGCTTAATGAATATTTGTAATAAATATTTATATCTAAATTGAAGCATTACTTAAGTAATATTGTATTACATTAATTTAAAAAAAAAAAAAAAAGGAAATTTACTGTGTATTGTGGTTTTCAATTCATCTGGTTCTATCTAAATAATAATCGAAAATTTTAAATAAAAATAAATTAATTAACAATTTGGTAGTAATATTATATAGAAATTAATATAAAAATTAATAATTTTAATTAAATCATGAAGTTATTTATGGAATTTTTTTTTAAATAGAAATTGAAAAAATTCTAATTATATCATTTATTAGCATTTAGTAATTAATAAATAAATAAAAGGAAATAAGAATATGTGAAAAATAATTAAATATATATATATATTTTAATATCTTTCTTATTTTATAAGTTGTAATGTTTTTTATTTTATGTTCATAAATTTCAGTATAATTTGTTACATTATGATTTTAATAGAAAAATTTGTTTTTTAATAAAAAAATTACCGTTAGATATAATTTTAAAAATTATAAAATTACGGTTAGAATTACAAATTTAATTAATATACAAATATTATATTTCTGACAAGGTTATATTACTTATATATATACCTAGTTATTAGTTATTTCAATATCTTATATACATAATTATACAAGACTTAAAAGGACGAACTACCATACTTAACCACACACAAGTCAATAATATTCATTTTTAAATTAAACTTTTCTAACTCCATAGATTTTAACAAAAAACATGACAAAAAAATTATAAAAATTTGCAATGTTGTTGTGAAATAGAGGTTTTGTAATAAAAACCATTTATAAAAATAAAATTTTTATTTATAGTATATACTCTGGTGTAAACTGTTCTACTTACCAATGCTAAAAAAAATTAGAAAAAAATAATAAAATAAGTAAAAGAAAAATGTTGATGATCAATCAATAACTACTTCCGTAAAATTAAATTTTCAAGAAAAAAAAATCTACTACATTCTTGTGAGTACCTAAGTGTAGTAGGTTTATTTAATTTTTTTTTTTAAATCGGCAACCTACTTTGCCGACTTTTTTTTTTGAATTTGCGTTGCTAAAGTAAAATAAAAATTCAAAAAATTTTACTTTAACTATGTCGCAGCTATATTAATTTTAATTTCTTGACTCTCTTTTTAAGATCCAACTTGTGTATTTCTTAAATCAATGTTGATATTCTTATCGTCAAAGTCTATAATCAAATACAATAATTTCAAATAATTTCAACATGATCTAAGTTATAACAGGCAAATTGATATTAATTATATTCAGTTGTATATGTACCTGTATTATGAAATATCAATTAATCAATATATGTTTAAGTATGTGTTGTTGATGAATTCTGGATTAATATTATTTTTGAATGTAGACGACAATAAATTGGAAATATACTTAGTTTAATTGATAAATTGTCCAGTTCCAGCTATGAGTGTTTTGAAGTATTTTCTAAATTTTCCAGCAACAATATAAAATTAAAACAAAAAGTGGTAACTTAGTGTATTACACTAAAATTGTTAAGTAGGCTAAATTTTAATTTTTAAAATGTAGTAAAAAGAGAGCGAGAAGAGCTAGTAATATAGTAGGGTGCAGTTGGTCTAGCTGAATTCGTAAATTTCTTTTTATGTGTAGTAGAATCGCTAAAATTGTAATAGAAAGGAAACACGTGAAGAAAGGGCACTGAATATTTACTTTTAACTATATTTTCTTTTGGAAATACGCTGAAATATCTCTTTATTTTTTCCACAAATTTCATAAAAATGAAAAGAACAAACAAAAAACTCAACAATAAGGAGTTGTACATACGCTTGTGGGCTAGGTTGAGAATTATTCCAACTTCAAAACTATATGTACATATTTTCAGCATCATAGTGAATGAAGCTGTAGCTTAAAACTAAAAAAATATATCCTATATAAAAAAAGATATCCTATCCTCATATATTTAAATTTTTATATAATAAAGATTTTTTAAATTAAACCACTTCTGTGTAATTGCACAGGGTAGCCACTGGTATAATATTGAATGTACATATTTTAGATTTTTTTAATAAAGAGTTAAGGCAATTTATGTAAATGTAGATGTAGTCTTGTTCAACATATGTACCATTGCAGTTATAATAATAAAAATAAAAGGTATTATATTATAGTGTAGATTAAGATATAGAAAATATCAGGTGAATGCAGAGCACTATGGTATTTTGACAGTTCTACGCTATGTTTACATAAATTGCCGAAAATTCTTAATTACATTAAGTATTTTGAGATATACATATGTGTATTTCAAATAATAGATAAACCAAAAATAAATGTATAAAAGTGGATAACAGATGCTCAATAATATTAGAAATATTGTTAAGCGATGTTATAAAATTATTGTGCAATAATTTTCGAAAATGGTAGAAAGTTGGTTTAAAATTCAACTTAAAATGAACCGAAAAGACGCAATATTATGCATAATAAAAAAATATTTTTCGCTCAGCTATATTGAACAATGTTGTATATTATTGAGATTTGCTTAACAAATGATTAATAAAATAATTTAATATATATTTTTTTTTTTTTTCAGATATCGTAACAATTCAAATATGTCACCAAAAGCTGAACCAGAAATTAAATTAGAAACTGCCCCATTTGATCCTAGATTTCCGAATCAAAATCAAACACGTCACTGCTGGTCTTCATATGTAGATTTTTATAGATGTCAAAGAATTCGTGGCGTTGACTATGAACCATGCCAATATTTTAAAAAAGTGTTCACATCATTGTGCCCGAACGAATGGATTGCAAAATGGGATACTCAAAGAGAAGAAGGCACATTCCCCGGAAAACTTTAAATAATAATTAATATTATTGTTATTAATAATTAGTTTTCTATTGAAAACTTCAATTTTTTGTAGTAAAAATTTAAAAAAAATATTTTTTGTTTTAAAACAAAGGAAAAGCAAACAATAAAATTATATAAAGAAAATGGTTTGTTCATTTGAAAATTTAAAATAAATAAAAGTTGAATTAAATGTCGAAAAAAAAAAAAAAAATAAAAAAAAACACATTTATATTTTATTTATATTTAATTCTTTTTTGTTTAGGGTTAAATGTAAAATTATTATATGGTACACTGAGTCCTCGATCAAAGTTCACCATATTTAAAAAAAGGTAAATACGTACAGAGATTCGTAAATTCTACAATATTTTTTTGATTGTAAAAAAGCGTAGTTATAGTATAGTATATTCTACTACATTGTTCTATTTTACAAAAGTACATAAACATATGTACATAAATTGTTGTTCAAGACAGTTAAATATTAAAACAGCTTACAATAGAAATAAAAATTGAGACGAATGAAGCCCGTTTACTGCATCAGCTGTTTCCTTCAAAAAGTCATCAATACTATGCTCGTATGAATAGATATGTTGCATTATATGTATGGATGCCCAACATGAACATTCAGTACTTCAGTACTGTGTCCAATTTATGAAGCACATATTGACATTGCCCCTGTCCTGTTCATAGTCTCTTGGAGTTTACCATTCTTTTCCGCAGCATGGAAACGTATACCCTATATATGAGAAATCAAGGCCAAGACTTGGTCACATTATCTTCGTTTGTACTCATGTTGTCATAACTCATTTTGCACGTTATGATACATACCTTTATATTATACACCAAAATTATTTCCAAAAATGGGGAAAATTTAGCAGTAATATTGATAATACTTAAAATACTTTGAAATATTATTTTGAGTCGGCTTAAAAAATCTTTTCAAAATGAAATAAGTCCTAAAGGGAATCGTAAACTTTCTTTCATACAAATATGAAAATTATTTGACTTTGTATGATTCCCAAAATTTTGAAATTCATTCCATTTGTATGTCGCTGTTAATAATTATATCGGCATTCCATCTCATAATTTGCAAACGCAAATTTTCACCCAAACATTTGATATATTATAATATTTACAATGTTATAATGTTTATATACAATTTAATAATGTTATTATAATATTTATTTATTCATTGTTAATTAAAATTGAAATTACAATAGTACTATAAAGGCTATCGGCTATTTGTAAATGAGGTTTTATTATTTTTCTTTTTTTTTACTGACTTATAACGATGGGTTGTGTGTTGACATAATGTTTGAATTTATTGATTGTTTTGTTTTTAAAAAATTCATATTAATTTTATGTTGTCTTCGAATGCTATTCGGGATGTATACAAAAAATTCATAATTCAAAAACTTAAACTTCAAATTTATTACATAGTATCAATGTACTCACGAACAAATTGATTTTGTCAATAGGAGTGGCATTGCAAACATTTATAACTTGACAAAACAAATTTAATAATATAACAGAAACATAATGGAAATTTTTTTTTAACATAGAGGTTTTCAATGTTTCACGAAAAAATTAGAATAAGTGGTTAGTTGACACGCTAAGGCTAGGAGCTAGACTTGTAGTGGTTTTCTATCATTTTGAGAACATCGATCTGTGTGTTTCTGTCTATGTAAGATATTTTCAATAACTACCGGTATCACAACCGTATTTCAAAGACTCGTAATTTATTTACACCATACAAAAGTACTGACTAAACATAGTATATCTTGATTACAGATTACTTTTTTGTACTTCGAAAATGAGAACCTTGCCATTTCTATTCTATATCTGATCTCCTTATCCGATTTCTAATTCTGTTCACTAGTTCATAGTTTTGGTTTTTTCAATCTTAAGCTTAAGATCATGACGTTTGTCGTGTTGGTTAGCTTCGTCCATCAAATGTTGCAGATCATTTAGATTGTGATCTAAGAGTGTTGTATCGTCGGCATAACGACTATACCCTGCTTTCGCTAATGCTGAATTGACAATCAATCAATTAACTTTTGATTCAACCAATCAACTGTTAGATTTGCATATTTTTGTCGTTATGCCTTCGATATTACCGAACATAAATTTTTGATTTTTATTTGATTTTTTTTTAAATTAAATTTTTATAAAGATATTTAATAAAAATTACAAAAAGTAGATTGTATTTACATATTCTCATGTTCATTGCCATTTTTCACAACTTACTAACATAGAACAATAACGATTAACAACTAATCAGTACACTAATAGCCTTTCTAGGACCTTAGAGTAGAGCATCAAATTAATAATTTTAAACCGAAAACTATTGCTGTTTGGGTATAATTGAATATTTTTTGTTTTTCAGTGAAAAAAAAAGATAAATTTTCGTTTGCCATATAGTTTTAGACATGCTTAATAAAACCACTTTTAATTGCACGTCTACACATATCTATAGTTAAAAGTGGCTTTAATGCCCATTTTAATTTAAGCAAAATTCATAATTTTAAGAATTCATTTGCTTGACCTGTCGCAAAATAAAAATAAAAAGAATAAAATAAAATTCTTATAAATTTTGAAAATTGTCAAAATAGCTTTGAGGTTTATTTATTATTTGTTAAATATACAAAAACACAAAAAACTTTACAAGTGAAAAGTTTTTAAAAAACTTTAAAATAACTTTCAATTACTTTTGTTCTTGTTGTTTTTTTCTTTTAGTGAGAAATTATTCAATTTTGAGATCTTAATAATTATATGTAAATATATATTTAATAACAATATATTTTCAAGAAATGGTTTATGAAAATTATCGGTACATAACTTTCCAATTCGAAAAATTTATATTTTTTTGTTATTAGTTATTACTTTCTTAATTGAAAAATGTAAACAATGATGACCATAGTTATGAAAAAAGAAAATGTTAAGAAATATGTCAAATTAATTTTTACTCAAGCATTAAAAGTAGTAAACAAAAAAATTATTAAAATTAGACGACCAGGATAATTCGAAATTATGTTAAATCAGTTTAATTTTTATAGGTTTTAGTATAATTACCATACGCGTCATCAACAAATTTAATTTTAATTAATGAAGTGTTTTGTGTTTAAAAGCAAATATTTCAAATTGTTGTTCCCATTATATAAAATTGTCGGAAACTTTATAGAATGAAGCAAGAGTTTAACAAAGGAGTTGGTTGCAATATGTAATGAATATTGTGAGAACAGACGAAAAATATTAGATTATTATGTTAACTTCAGAAGACGTAGTAATGTAAACATAATTTAGAATTATAATAAATATATTTTTATCGACAGAAAACTAGGGGCTAAAAGATAATAAATCAAATTAGTGATGATTGATGAATCTTGAGCACTTAGAATTGTTATAAGATAAATAAAACTCTGGTGAATCATATCTTAATGCAAATAAATACATAGATAGCTTGAGATTGTCTTATTGGTTCATGAACGAAACTAACAGGAGAGCAGCGGCTCGTTTTCACAAAACTAAGAAACAGTTTTTTTACTACTATTTTTTATTTCTTTTTAAATTTATAATTTAATAACAAAAGTCCTAAAACAATTTTTCTTCACATAATGAAAGAAAATTTAATTTCCTTAAAAAAAATCCTCGAACGGCTATACGGCGATCAGTGTTTCAAAAGTTATGAGCTATTTTGTCACTACTTAATACTATGTTGAGCTATTTGAGCTATTTAATACACGAATTTTTATTTTATTCATATAAAAAAAAAAAAAATTTCATTTAGTAGGTGTAGATATGAATCATATTATGTGTATTGTTTTTTTTTTCATAATTTACTTTACTTTTGTAATTGATTTGTTTTTGTTTTTTTCTAATGAACATGTAAAATCGAAACTGATTTTTTTCTATGAGTTAGAAGAATGAAACACACATTTTTAAACTATTTCAATTTGATCATAATTATATCATATATTATCATCTCACTATGCCTACTACGCTAACACTACGGACAAAATTTTGTATAATTTATTGTTAACTAAAATTTAGCTGCCTTACAAGTTGTAGCCCATCCCACCACTTGCTTAAAACAGCCATAAAATATTTTAGCAGGTCAGAAAACTGTTTATGTTACACGAAATTATTCTCATATTAAAAGTTTATGAAAAAATATCAAATCGGCAGATCGGCACTCTGAGTTCACACCGATGATGAACCAATGATTAACAAATGAAAAAATTAGAATTATAGAATTTACTCATACATATGAAGATGTAGTTATAATTGATAACATAATTTAAACGCTGAGAGTTGGCTTTTACAATACATTTTGTTAACTACAATTGCAATTCAATGTGAACACATCCAGTTACTATGATAATTCTATTATTACTTTTATAAAAGAGAGTTGTATAGAGTACTCAAAAATAGTATTTGAAATACTTTGTTTAAATACTTTACCTGTATTTGAAAAAATCAAGTCAAATAATTTTATTTAAAAAGTAAAAATAGTATTTAAAATTATTTTACTTAAATAATTTTACTCAAATACTTTTACTTAATGAGTAGTATAGTATTTGTATTTTACCCAGTTTTGGTTTATAGATAAGTTAATATATAATTTTGTGATTATTTATTTAAATGATTAAACTGTGCGTGAGCATGGGACATTCGACTAGTTATGTTAAATCAAGTAGACGTAGTCATTTCACCACAATCTAGATTCTAGAATTATATCAAATATACTCATATCGACAGAAAACTAGGGGCTGAAATATAGTAAATAAAGTTAGTAATGATTGATGAATCTTGAGCACTTTGAAATATTTTTAGTAGGAATCTGTAATATTTGATGCTTTAAAAAAATCATGGACATTAAAAGAACCACTTTATCCACTTGAGTTTAAGAAATTTTTCAATTTCACTGAGAATAACAAACAAAAAAAAATTGGGGCGGAATTTCTTTTTTAGAACAATTTTTTATCCTTGCTATAACTTCATCAGTAAAATAAATACGTTAAAAAAGGAAATAGTGAAAATATGGTTATGTTTAGCGGGATCTACCAGTGAATTTATAACCCAGTAAATGTTACAAAAGATTTTCAGATACATTTAGCTTTTCATTTCATGTCATTTTCTTGAATTACAGATACTTGGGTAAATACCGCTGAATGAAGCCAATATTTCTTTATACTGTGTGACATTTTTTAGATTAGAAAAGCAAAATTGTTTGTCATTTTGGTTGGATTGACATCAACATTTTTTTTCTGATCAATGAAATAGTGAAAAAATGTAATATACTTCAGTAAAATATAATTAAACAAATGAAATAGTGAAGAAATAAAAATGGGTATATTCACTTAAATACTTTCGTTGCATTTTGTTTTATCTGCTCAAAAAAAACAAATACTGATCCGTAAATTATTGATAAAATTGTTTTTATATGAAATATTAAGGTTAAAATGTTAAAATTGGGGAGTAAATTTGTTTTTCGGAACAGTTTTTTTATTATGTGGTATTAAAATTTAAAGTAAGAATTTTACGTATTCATTTTACTGATCGCTGTAACTACAGTTTAAAACTTTATATCTATCGTTGCAGTAAAATGGAAAAGAAGTTTACGTATTTATTTTACATATCGCTAAAACTGTAGCCTTACATCATTGAGTTATTATTTACTCATTTTTGCTTGCAAGCATTCATAACAATAAATAAAAAAATACTCTGCCCGTTTCTGGAATTGCATCGAAAGTAAAATATGTATTGAAATCATGCCAATTTTCTATTGAAAGTGAAAATAACGTCTTTGGAAATCGATGGATTTCAATATCTTACTGTATTATTTGAATTTCAATCCCAGTTTTTTCACTAAGTAATAAAGGTCTCTTCACAAGAGATAAAAATAATAGGATACCTAATGAGTAAATAATAACTCAATGAGGTGAGGCTAATGCAGTGTTAGCGGTATGTAAAATTAAGACGTAAACTTCTTTTCAATTTTACTGCAGCGATATATATAAAGTCAGCTCATACAATTCTGGACCAAATCAGAGAATTGGAAAATCAACAACACTTTTCAAAGAAGTGATATAAAATAACGTAAAAAATGATTCAATTATTTCAAAATTAATAAGCCCCAGAGCTAGTTTTCAAATAACCCAATTAAAGTTTATTGAGTTAAATTTAATTTTTACCTTGTGAAGAGACTGTAATTTTCCCCATTAAAATACTACTATTTAAAAATAATTACCAAAACTGTCAATATTAAAATTGTGGGATTCGAACCCGGAATAGATGACATAACCACTACAACATATCGTGGTTGGTTGGCATGTAAGTTAATAATATCTTATATCATATTGAAATATTATCTTTAAAAAGGTCCCTCAAAATGTTACGTTCCTAAAATATTAAGTCGTATTGTTATAAAAAAAAACCTTAGGTATATTCCGTTGAGAAAACTCTTAATATTATTATGCATGTATTGTATACAATACATATTATGTATATCAGTGTATTTATTTACAATTTTATATTATTAAATTTAACAAACTCTATATATACTTACATTATATCATATTATATTGAATATCAAATTTATAAAAAAAAAATCAATCCCCAGTCAAATGTAATTTTCTTTCAATATGAATTCGATTAAGGAGAGACGTAACATAGCACATTTTATAGCTTCATTATGTTTATATAGCCATCATTATTTGAATTTTTAAAAAATAAAATTGAAATAATCAATACCAGGAGATACATTATTGACGGTTATTATTAAAATATCATAAAATAATAAATTTTATAAAACAATTCTTGCATAACGCCATCAAAGGGTATACAAAAGATATAAAATTGAAATAAAATTTATTCGGTGAAAAAATAATAATAGTAAAATAAATAAAAAAAAAAAAATTTAAATTTAAAAAAAAGAAGGTAAGAAAACGGAAATAAAACAAACGGAAAAAAATATTTCTGGCACTTACATTATCAGTTGTGTATTATAGAACATAACAGGAAGACTACGTAACCATTTTAAAGTAGAGTGTTACAGTATTTTGATAATTCGATGTTTCATTTGACGTTTAACTTTATTAGTTCAGAGCGCGACAAATCGAGCATGAAGTGTCAAATTTAATGCTCCATGTTTCTTTATTTGTTCTGAACACATTCTACACTCTACTCTGTATTTCTTTATTTTATCAGAACGTACTTTGGGAGTGTTCAGAGAATACAAAATAGAAGAAATAAATACAACCTATGAACAGATGAAACATAAATGGAAATGATTAAAAAAAAAAATTAAGGAGGACAATCAAAAACAAGGCAGAGTTGTAAATATTGTAAATTCCATGTATGATTCCATAGATGAAATTTCGTTACGTAAACGTTTCAACGGAAAAAAACTGCGTAGATTAGATATAACTATTTTTCTACGTCTGATTCATTATCTTCAAAAATAAGTTTTTCACTTTTCGCGTACAACTATTAGCATATCCATTTTGTTTTAAAGAGTGAACAGAAAAGTAAACTAAAGAAAAGAACTAAACTACCTCGTGTTTAGTTCAGAGTAGAGTAGAGTACGAAATCCTCAGATGTGTTCTATTTACTCTTACTCTATGCTCTATATTCTGCTCTACTCTGGTCTATTTTGAACTGATAAACAAAAATGAATTGTTGTATATACAGGGTGGTCCGGTTCAGAGAAAAAATATTTTAAGGGATGATTCCTTGGAGTATTTTTTGGGAAAAAAATTGTCCTAGACGAGAGTCTATCTTCAAATTTAACCTGGACTACAGAGGGTTAAAGAAAATCGGATTAGAAAAATTATTATGTCTACACAATATTCACTACAGCTCCGAAGGAATTAAAACTAGAGCAACATAATTTTCATAGCTTTTTTTTAAAAATCTATACCCCTAATTAACGATAACGGTATGTGTTGGATGAGTATTAGACTTACCGTTTTTGAATAATAGCTGTACAAACTTAAAATTTTGCTTTTAACAACTGAAAATTTTGTAAAAAATGTTGATTATTTTGAAAAAAACTCGTTAATTTTTTTATTTTTTTTATTGTGTTGATGCGTTACATCATCCTGTACAACTTTCTCATACACAACTTTTATATCAGACTTGCCGTTTTTCAGGTAAAGTCATATAAAATATCACCTTGATAATTTTGACTAAAAAATAAAATTGTTGCAATATTCAACTCTCTGTTATTATTTTTCTTACTAAAACATGGGTTACCCAAATATTAAATATGATTTTACCTGTAAGACGGCAAGTATGATATGAAAGTTGTGTATAAAAAAGTCCAGGTTAAATTTGAAGATAGACCCCCCTCGTCTGGAACAATTTTTTTCTTAAAATACTCCAAGGAATCACCCCTTAAAATATTTTTGCTTTGAACCGGACCAAACTGTATATATATGTATACTACTAAAATGACAATTTATGAGATGTAAAAATTGAATTGTAAAATTGAAAAGTTAAAACTCTAAGTTGACAAGTAAAAAGTACAAAAAGATGGTTTGGTCTTTATCCTCACATATGCGGGGTTTTCTTTTTAAATCGATAATATAAATTTATAAACTATTCCAATTTAAACTGAAAGCTGTCTAGGTACTTCAACACTACTATATCTACTCACTGTAGTGTTGGTGAACGAAAGACTCTTTTAATTTGTACACGAAGCGTTAAATAGTATCTCGCAAGGAAACTATGCTAAGTATCATTTGGTATTATGGTGGCTCGAGTTGCTATCAAAAAGGTAGAACATAGTGCTAATTGCCTTTCTTGAACCAACTGAAATTACGACAATTTTATTAGGTGAACAAAATTTTCATTCATTTTGTACACACAACTTGATTTATGGAAAATGTTGAATATGAGTTGAACTTCCGGTATTGAAAATTTTTTCATTGTGAATGACATATTTAGTCTGTGATGAATAACTTTTATCAAATTGCACATTATCTTAATATTATATTGAAGTTCTTGAATTTTGAATCATTTGATAGTTAATTTAGCAGATTGTCGTAATTAAAAAGATGAGGGATTTCCTCAACGTATAGCTCAAGCTAGTAATGTACTAAAACTCAAACAAATACTATAGGTACAAGTAGTTGCATCAAAAAATCACAAATTAGTTTTAATTGTCTTCCAAGAAGCAACTTGTACAACCACTTTCAAATCGCAGTTGTATAGAGAAAAAAGAATAATAGACCCATATAAAATTGATTTTCTTTATCACTTATGAGATTACCTTTTATTTTGGAAAATTTTCACTTTCTATAAATAATTTCAAAAACCATGTGTTAATTGTATACGAAAGATAACGTGTGGTAACGTAACATTGTCAATTGGTTTAAAGTCAGTTTGTTTTTCTTCTATTACTAGAGCTAATTTAATTTCAGGAAGCGATCATTTGTCGTCGAATAATATCTTGTATTATACTCGCAAACCGTCCCAACATTTGGGTACGTGGACAAATTCTCCAATTGCTTTTTTAACCCGGTCCAGTTAATAATACATATTTCGAATTCATTAAGGTATTTCAAACGTACTTAAATCATTAAAAAAAAAACCACTTTGTTAAGGTGTTCCTAGAAATTGTATTCCAGATGGGAAAATTGAAAATAACAAATATAAAAATTTAAGTTTAGAAAAGAAAACGAAAAACATAATTATGCCCTTTTTTCAATTTTCAAAGGAAATTATATATATTTTTTTATTGTATTTTATTTTATTCATTTTTACTCCCTTAGTTTTTACCGTAAAATGGTAAACGTAAACGTGTAAAAATTTCTATCGTACCGAAATCAAAAAGAGAAGAGGTAATAATAAATACAAAATGAAAAAAAAAAACAATAAAAAAACGATTATTATATCAAAAATATGTGTGCCACAGGGGTGTAGTTAGAGAATAAAGAGTAAAAAGCACAACCAAAATAATAAAATTGTGAAAAAAAAAGTTTTATAGTTAAGAAGAAAGACACAAAGATGGTATATTATTCAAAAATAATGCAAATTATGTTGATGTAATTTACAATTCACGTGTTCGTTAAGGTAAATTCACCAAAGAGGTGGGACTAACAAAAAATTTTTTTTTAAAAATATTATTGTATAAATTAGCACTCATTTTCTGTACACTTTTTTTTTATTATTATTCTGGAGAGTTATTTAGGTCTTAAATTTTTTGAAGATTTTCCACTGGTTTTGAATGAATTTAGTTTGTCCGTCTAATATCTTTCCCCATATAGACGAAACTCAACCCAAACTCTTTTAATCTAAATTAAGTTTTTAATATTGATTGTTTCTTTATTTATTCGTATTTCAATCCAGAAATATATTTTCTAAATACACTTTATCAAATAGACCCGGGTGAGTCAAAATGTAAATGAATACGATCCAAAATAAAACAAGCAAAAAATTAATGACTGAATCGAAATTGCAATAACCTCGTAACTGTTGAATTAAAAGTGGACAGGCCTATGTTACAGAGAGATGTTAATATGAATATTCAATTGCTTAATTTTGTAAAACCTTCTGTACGGTGTTAGGTCTCATCAGGTACTGTAAGTATAACACATGAATAAGTTCGAAGCATTGGAAATATAAATCTGCAGAAGAATAGTATACAGATTGAATCTCGAATATAGTAAGTTCTACGAAGTTGCAAAGAAAAGTAACTACTTCTATGGTTGGTTGATTGAGTGGGTAAAAGAAAAAAGAAATTGATTAATTTTATCCTACGAACTTAGGTCTTACAGCATTCTCAATAATTTATTTTCTGCCTCACAGCAAAATCCTTCGCCAAGCCAACTTATACCCTTAAGGATCGACGGATGATTTCTGACGGTTTTCGTTTTTTTACTTATGAGAAATTTTTTTCAGTAGTAGGCTTCCAAGATGTTAGTTCTTTCCACTCCACATCCTCGGCATTACTTGGATTCTACAAGACTTGTTTTTGCAACATACCCTCTAAACAATAGATGTCCTGTACATATAGCCTTATATCGGCTCGGTACATATACCTATATACCTATAGCCTTATATCGGTCCTGTACATATACCTATACATATAGCCTTATATCGGCTCGCTGTTTAGCGTTACCATGAATTTCGTTCTTTCTGCACCCGGTGTTCACCCCATCCGGTTTTCGTTTAGATAACTCATTTGGAATTTCTTCAAACATTCTGTTTTCATGGCCTGAATTGCTAGTCCTTTTATTCATTATTTTTTAGCCCTATATATGTTGCCACTTTATCTATTATTTTGTTTTTACGCCTGAATAGCTGGGTATGCAATACAGTAAATCGTTAATTAATACTGCCAAGAAGCTTAATGTTTCTTTACAACGAATGGTTGTTGTTGTTTTCTAGCTATAACAACAAAAAATTATATTACCTGTTATTTAAAAAAATGTCTGCTCCTCTTTTTAAAGCCATGATTTCGCATGGGATAGTCGTTGTATTAATTTACTTATATTTTTTGCTGTTTCAATGAGTGAATCTTCCTAGAATATTCCTATTCCAGAGTCTTCAACTTTTTTGGCTCCATCTGTATATATTTTTATATGAATGTTGTATTACGTGTATTGAACGAAGAAAAGCATCTTACTTCCGGCATATTGTAGTGCAAAGTAGTTGTGGAAAACGAGTAAAGAGAGAGGGACAATTTTTTCAAATAAAATTTCAACTCAAACGTCAGATAAAATAAAATTTCTTGTTTTTAAATCAGTGCAAGAGGTCGGCGAAAATGAACATTATATGACAGATATTAAAGCATATTTTTCAGAACGTATTCAACATAACATTAAAGTGAAAATAAAACAATTTATTATATGCATTCAATAATATTAATACATAGATAATATGTATAACAAAAAATATATTTTTTTAAATATGACATATTATAAAAAAAAGAACAGATAATAAAAATATGTAAATTGTTTTCGAAGCCTTTAGAGAGATTGTAAAAATCTAAATAAATTTCGCCTTAAAAATGATAAATAAGGATTGGAAAATGTATATGAAATAAAAGTTTTTAATAATAATAAAAAAAAAAAGTAAGAAATGAAATAAAAAACAAAAAATACAAAAATACACCTACAGTATAAACAAATAACTGTTTATTTAATATTTACTCAAAATAAAAAAACAAAAAATAACAAGAATAAAAAAAATATTTGTTTCTTTATCAATTCAAGTTTTCAAAGCGTCCTGCTGACATTTCTTTTGAAAAGGGTAACCATAATGTATATTTGTATATTATAAATTATGTATCTATGTTAATATGAACGTATAACATGCATGTGTAAATATATGTACAGTAATTTACTTTCGAATCGTTATACAACAAGTTAAGTTCATAAATTTACAAAAAACAACATTTTTTTTTTGTTATACAATTCAACAAAATAACAAGATAGTTTGATCACATTTACAGTGATTTAGGTTAAACTATTATATCTATACATATATGATATATATATTATAATAAAATATAAATTAGAGTGGTCATATATTAAAGAAAACCATTGTGGAACAAAAATTTAAATGTAATTTAAAGTTAATTAAGAAACTGGCCAAATGGACAGTTTTAAAAAAACTTAAAGCCTCTGGGCACGACCAAAGAAATAACACAAATCAATGTCATGTTAAAGAAATGTTCCTATTTTGTATTTTTTCTTTAGTATAAAATTGTAATGACACGAATAGAGTTCTAGGTATTATTTTAGGTAGGCTTTGTATTATTTCTTTGGTCATGTCAAGAAGATTTTGATCAAACTATACCTACAGTTCAAGTTTTTTTGATGAAGAAATTTGTGAAGATATTGTTCTGAACCGAAAGTTATTATGATAATATGTTGTCCTCCAGGGAAACTATTTCGATGGTAGCTTTCTCTCTTCCTAGAGGTCTTCCTCCATCAAGTGATTTGGTCGCCTAGAGGTTTTCCTCATTTGGATCTGGTCGCCGGCCATACATTTAAAATAACCCAATACTTTGTTAATAAATGATCATAACTTTTAAACTATATCTAAATATAAAGTATGTAGCTATGTATGAATTATAGCAAAAAAAAAGAACTTTCCGACCATGTTTAAATATGGGTTTAGGCTATTAGTAAGATATTTGCTTTTTAAAAAATGGTTCGAAAGATAATTATTTTAATTTTTAACTACAATATCTCTGTAACGGCAGCACCTATGATCATAAACTGAACCTTAAAATAAGTACTACTAGATAAAAAACCGAACATATAAATATTTGATAGATATAACGGTTTATATACAAAAATATTAAAACAACAGGAATGTCATTTTTAAATGTCCTTTTCGTCCTTAAAGGATGACATGTGCCATTAAAGACATATTTTTGGAAAAGTGGTAGCAATAGGCATCCATGATATAAAGTAATTTGTTGTTCTACACTGAGACATCATTTGGTTCAGATGCCACATATTTTGTTATTAAGCTAATATTTCTGAGAAATTTTACTAAGGAGATAGTTTCTATGTTTACACGCTTCGACTACACTCCAAAAATATGTTTTAAGTGAATTTTCAACTCATATAGAAAAAGTTCAGGTACTATAAATCAGTACTGTTTTGTATAGGAATCATTTCACAGTTTCTGCAAAATAGCATGAAGCTAAAGAGGGTGATAAACGCTTTCAGACATCTCATATTGAAACAAAATGTAGACTGATATAATTATAGTACAAGGTTGAGCTTCTGCATGGAACCTATAAATAAATACATAAAGCGAAAACTTGTGAATTGCACTTGAACAACAATCTGTAAGATTAAGAAATAAAAACATTGTACTGCTTTTGGATAAAAATTAAATAAATAATTTAATTAATAAAAGGTTGCACATATATTTAAATAAAGTATTTAACAATAATAAAACATTGCGTATCATTTGCATTAAGACAATTTCATAAACTATTAGCAAATTAAAAAAAAGGGGAAATTAAATTTCCCATATAACACTGTGTAAGATTTAAATTAATATCAACGAAGAGATTATCGCAACGGTCTTCTTTTAAATTGTACTTGTTTTCTTTCTCTTGATTTTTCACCCTAGAATTGACTTAGATTAGTTCTTACTAAATAAAACACGAATATAAGGTTTTATTGTTTTATGTTCTGCTTATTGTTTGGAAATCTTTTAAACTGAGATTTTTTATTTAGATGGGTACAATTTTTGATTGTTCATCCGCTTGTTATATTTTCGTGAAAAATTAATTTTTTTCACTATTTATCGCAGTTCGAAGTCTGTATGAACTATTCAAAAACTGTTGATATATTATATATGTAAAATAGTTATCGATGATATTTACTATGATTTCTTAAGCATCTGTAAAGCTTTACGGTTTAAGATGAAGTACAAATTATACATATAGGGTGACGACTCCAATGTTACTCTAACAATTTAGTCACCTAATTGGTGATCCAAATACATATTATACATGTTACGTCACTCTAAAATAGTTTTTTGTTTTATCTTAAACTACACGCTGGGTATTAAAGTGGGTAAAGCATCTGTCTTTAAACCGAAATGTGTCCCAGATTCAATTCCCGATGATAAAAAAAATGCTTCATGCATTTTTCGACTTGGGCTAGAACCCTTTGTTATTGGGATAAAATAAAATGACGAAAAATAACTGATAGTATATTTGGTAACAAGTTAAATAAAAGAACTACGCTATTTACGAAGGTTTAGTTCGTGAAAATAGTACATATTAGTGTTCCACGTTTAATGAGTTAATATGCCAGCAATTTTGTAAATAAATACTCCAAAAACAAATTACAGTATACAGTAACAAATTGAAGTACTGTACTTAATCTACGTAGAGGTAGTTCTACCTTAGTTACTGTCAAAAAAAAAAATTATATTCAGGTAGACGTGGTTATAATACTCAGTTAAAATTAAATCAGTGTTACTGTATTACTGATTATAGAAATTCATTTATTGTCAGAACATTGCCAATGATGAAGAGATAAGAACATGGATGATCGAACATGGAGATTACCATTCGCAATATTTTCTCATTTTCGCACATTTTGTTTTCAGAATTTATTTTTCCGTTACTGTTTAAATTGTATTCACCGGCATAAACGTGAACAACTGATGTTTCTGCTTCAAAAGTTGATATTAATGTGAGGGAATAAATATTTTAAATAGCAAAATTGAATTCAGTATGGAGTATGGAATTTTTTTGGTATGAAGTTTTCAGTATGGAGTATGGAGTTTTCAGTATGGAGTTTTTTTGGGCAATAATTTAATACTGTTAAGTTATATTTGGCATTAGTAATGAAAATCTTAAAAATTAGAAATTAGTAACTTCTTCAAATTGTTTTCAACAAAATCTGTAAATATTCTACGAAAACAGAAGTTTATGGTAAGTCTAAATATATGTAGATAGGACACACGTTACATCTATAAATAATATGTTTGTACATGTATAAATAATAAGGTTCTTGTATAATAGGTCAAAAATGGTAAAATCGTTTAGGGAGTAAAAATACATTTGTATTTGGGAGTTTTCTTTTTCAAAATAATTTTTCTTTTAATTTTATTTTTTATTTTTGTTTTTTTTTTTGTTTGTTACTATAAAGATGTTTAACATAAAGAAAATTGATGTAAATTAAATGGCTATAAATATTTAATTTCTTTAGTGAATTGTTTTCCTTTTTGTTTTTATTTTTTTTTTTAATTTAAACTTTATAGGTACATTAATATATTTTAAAAAAAAATTTAAAGTTTCCAAGAAATAACATGAAAGGAATCAATTCCTCAATGAGGCTATAAATTATTACATCACATGTCAACACATTAGATTGACATTGAATATTTTAGATTTTTATAGAAGATTTTGTAAATTAAAAGAATGATGGGGGAATTATTTAATTTGGTTGAAGTATTCTTTATTATGTAGCTACCTGAAATTTTGATATAATTTTAAATATTTATAAAATTATTTAACTAAAAATAAAAATAAAAAAAAAATTAAATCATGTCAATTTTCTTGGTATAGTTGGAAGATATGATGGATTTCATGAAGAGACGCAATAAAAATAATTGTTGGATACTTACACTATTATCTATTGTATATTGAAAATAATTTTGAGAGCTAAAATCACAAAATTGATGAATCTGATGATCTTTCTACTATCATATCGTAAAAATAAAATTATGCTATTATGAAAATGAAATTACTTTACGATAGATATACATATAGTTTTTCACGTTGCGATTTAAGCTATGAATGTAAAATGAAAATCGGAAATTCCAAACTAAGATCAAATGCATAAATTTGTAATTTGACATATTTCTTGCAATATTTTTTTCAATTATATATGTATTACATTTTAACAAGTTTTATATTTATTTGACATGATCCAGATCAATTTAACATAAAACTGGAATTCATGCATCAAAAAATGTTTTAAGATTAGACAAAGTTCAACGAAGCAAAACCAAAGAGATGTGGAAATCCTACAGAGGAAATTGCGTTTGATCGGGCACTCTAGGGAAACCTAGCAATAACATTACTAAATAATGGAATCCTTAGGGTACACGTCGCGTCGGAAGGCTGATAAAAACATGGAAAATAACAGTCTTACCCAGAAAAAACGTGGCCACAATTGAAGACGTAAGCCACATATAGGAGCCAATGGAAACATTTTATTTCTGCCCTATACCCCACGAATAGGGTTACAGGACGATGATGGTGAATTTTTAAGTCCATATGTGCACAAATATATTATCTACGATCGGTATTAATTGCATGCTCATGTCGATGTTAAATAAAAATTTGGTCTATATATCACTAGTATGTGGTCGTAATACTACTATATCGGTTTTGATTAATTCCAATGATATTTGAAAACTGTCATTGTATTTAAAAATAATGTTTTTTAATATATGTATGTATGTAATACGTTTTTAAAATTATCTGAAAAGTTAAAAATAAATTCCTAGCCCAATACAGATTTATTATCCATACAGATTGTCGTGAAAATTAATAGAAATATATAATTCCAAGAAATAGCTAATAAAAAATATATTTTTTAATAGCTATGAAAATACTTAAACAACTTAAAATGAAAACGTGGACCAAATGCAATATATAATTGATGAACGAATATTTCAGCTAAGCCACTAACAATTTTATTGCATTAATATGAACTGTTGTGTGTTACACTCCTTACTATTATTTATTGCATGCCCTCACGTTTTTCGTTTTAAATATTTCAAATTGTAATCATCGTTCATTTTGCCAAATATAATTAATAAAAATTTACAAACTTAAACTATACTTTCCTACATTTGTTGCTTATACGAAATTAAATTTCTGCTGTATTAATCGTCAGTCTAAGTACAGACGAGACCCAAATACATGACGAATGATACATTAAAACTGTTCATCTGACTATAATTAACAACTTTGTATAATTTATTTTATTTAATTATTAAACTTATTTTAAGTATTTGTTTATAAATTTGATTGTAGCTAAAAATTTGATTTGTCAATCGTTAATTTCCAAATTTTCAAGATAAATCCAGTTTATTTTTAAAAATCATAAAAAAATTTCTTTTATTAAATAATTTTCTTTATTTTTTCAAATACAGACTGCATATTTTCATTTCCGTAGAAGAGATCCACACCCCCATAATAACAATGATACAGGTTGAGTGTCAATATATTATAACTAAAGAAGCCATTTTGTTTCTGACAAATTTTTTTACTTCATGCAATCAAAAATGTGTGTGTAATACTGTTAACCGTTATCTTTATTTGGTAAAATTTTCTTTAATTTTTGTTCTTCTCGTGTTTTTCGCTAATTTTACAACAATTTATTTTTTCACTTATTTTTCATATTACATATATTCTTTACTCTACCATTTAGTTTTTCTTTTTTTTTTAGTTTTAACTCAGTGAAAAGGTCTTTTAAAAACCCGCTTTCTAACATGACATTGACTTCAAAATAACAGTAACTGTAATAATGAAGCATTTATTTTTATTTTTTGTTTTTTTTTTGTTTTGAAATAAAACAAAGATTAAGTACATTAATGTAATATCATCCTTTAGTTAGTTTTTTTTTTATATAAAATAAAATCAACCTCCATAACTAATACTCTAACAAATAAAACTTGGGGGTAATATTACAGTGTATACTAAAATTATAGTTAAGTAAAATTGCAAGAGAACGGAACTAAATATACAAAAAAAAAAAAAAAACAACAAGCAGAAAATAAAAGATGAAAGCTGTTTTTTTTTGTTATTGTTTTTTTAAGACGTAAAGAGCAACATTAAATTTTCGTAGGTGATTATTAAATTTTCTTTCTTTTATTATTATTTTTTATTTTTTGTTATAATTTTTAACTTTACCCAGAAAATGGTGTAATTCGGTAAATCTTAAGTTTATTTAGTAAAGTTTTGAACCGTAACGATCAAAAAACTTTAATTGTAAAGTTTTACTTTAATTTTTTGTTACTAAGTAGATTTCTATTTATGTTAGGGTGTATTTTTTTATAGTGAAAATTTTCATTTTAAAAAATCAAAAAATTCGCAATCCATTTAGAAAGTATTTTGTAGCTAAATTAAGTCAAATTTATCCAATAAAGATAGCCCTAACTGTAATAGTCATGATACTTCGTCAAATGTTAGATATGATGTTGTGTGTGGTTGTATATAAAATCATAATCAATCATAACCTTAACTATATAATTGCCATACCTAATCATATCAAAACGTCAAAAGCAAAAGTTAAACGAAGTGAAATAAAAATATAAATTGATATAAATAAATAAATTCTTTCCTTTTAGTTTACTAAATTATTTTTTTTCAAAATGCTGTTAAAATTACTTATAATTGCTTATGATTTGTACGGTTCTTTTCGTATACTCATGACTTAACGAATGATTTTGAAAATACCACGAATTATGGCTTATTACTATTATAATTGGTTAAATGAAATGTGACATTAGCGTACAAAATCATATGATATCATATGACAATATATGAGTTATGACTACTATGAGGTAGGGATTATATGTTAATATACGTCATCAGTACAACAGTTATTCGATCCTAATAATATATTTTGTAGGTGCTGGCGTCTTTTTCAATTTTTAACTTCGTCAAGTTGTTTTCGTTTCAATTGGATATACAAATTCATAAAGTATCGTATTACCGTCATCATAATGTCTCTCGTATATGAGTGTGATCAATCATCGTCATTGTTCTGCATCCCTGTTGATGGGGTATAATTATTCACTTTACCTACGAACATTTTTTGTACAAGTACAAGTATATTCTAAGACTGTAAAACGTTACAAATTAATTTATATGTAAAAATATTTAACAATACTAAATATTTAACAATAATATTTAACAATATTAAATATTTTCTCAATTTTAAGCAATAAAGTATAAATAGTAAATATAGTACAACGTAGTTGAGGATTCATAATTTAAATATAGAAAAACTTTCAAAATATTTAAAAAAAAACTTAAATATTATTTGGAAAATAAAAGTGTGGCCGAATGCCTCGGTAGCCGAATGGTAATGCGCTCGAGTGTAGTAATGTAACTGAAAAGGTAATTTTCAATACAACCACATCGGTTCAAATATAATTTAATAATTAATAAAGATAAAATAAATAAAAACTAATAAATATATAGTTATATATTATATATAATACACAAGATCGACGACGTGGGGAGTAAAAAAGCAAGAATAGTTGAATAGTAAATTACACCACAAAAATGTTAAAATTTTTGCAAGTTCTTAAGCCAAAAATAAAAATATGCAAAACGGAGATGAATACTCAAAATATTTAAAATAGTTCGACAATATAATTATCCACATTCCACAAACCAGAAATAAAAAATATACAAAACGGTGGTGAATACTCAAAACATTTAAAGGGAAACTATTATTATTATTATCCATATTATTACAAAAGAATATTTGCTTATGTTGTTATTAAAATTTTAATAATTTGCTATTGTAGTCAAATTGATAGAGAATAGAGATTTCTTTTTCATGGTACATATTAAGATTAAAGAATTATAGGGATAGGCTAATAGCAGAAAAAAGTTAAGCAATTCTTATACAAAATATTAAAAATACTAAAAACAGAAAAATACATTCATTTTTACACTTTTATATTTATATTTTATTTTTAAATCACTTTTTTAAAGCTTTTAATTAATTTTAATTTAAATTTACTTTAATATTTCACAAAAAAAAAATTTAATTAATAATACAGAAACATAACCTTAATTTAAATTATGTAAGTAGTATGACAGACAAAATTAAAAAAGAAAAATAATAATAATTTTTTCTTAGTTTTTGACGTAGAATCCTAATTTGCATCCCATTGGAAAATCTGGCTTTCGGCCAATTTCGTCAATTTTTGATCTTAAAAACCCGATTTTTGGCCCTTTTCGGAAGTTGAAAATATCACCAATCGATACAGCACCCTCGATTTAGTTAATAATTTTTTTTTAAATTTTAAAATAACGGCTCCTCTTAAAAAGCTGTTTCGCTTGCTCTGAACATCCGGTATATAAATAACTCCTTCGCGAAAAAATATTGAAACAAAAATCTCCATCGGTGGGAATTAATATGGTAATGATATCCTTTACGGAAATTAATATTCTTTCCTAATACACACAAGAGTAAGAATTCATTAGTCGATCTATCATGGATTTGTTATGTATGAAAGACAAAAAAGAGGTGGTTTTAGTGGGTTTAAGACCACAATTGTTGCGCGCGTGACTGAAATAAATAAATAAGGTACATAATATAAGTTGATATGAATCAATGATGATGTTGTTAGCCAGGATTTTTTAAATAAAGTTACTACTGTGCAATTGCACAGGGGCTCACTAGTAAATATATAATATATACAAAAATATATATCAAATAATTACTATAATTCAATAAAAATGCCCCTATTTCGATAAGGAAAAGGACTTATAAAGATGGGCTGCAGATTTACCTATAGGATCGAATGTTGAAAAATAAATAAATAAAAAAAAAGTGAGACATAAGTGGTTTTCATGCTGAAAAAAACAAAATGTTGTAAATGAAGTTTGTTCATAAACATTTTTAACTTAGCAGGGAAACAAAATTATAGTAAATAGCGCATGATAATCAGTTGTGCTGCTATTACAAAAAACTGCAAAAATATAGAAAATTTTGATAATTGTCTAAAAAAAACATGGTAGATTTCTGCCATTGTTGCTGTCAGATAATTGAAATATCAAAATGACCGAAAATTAAATTATTTGAAAAGAAATAATTTTTGATTATTATTCTAAATAATATAATAGTATTATTAATCCAATAGTATTATTTGTATAATTTATTTTATTAATATGTGATCCAAAAATTACGTTGTCAACAACAATTTCCTTGGAATTTCTGTGTAAAAAGTAATCGAAAAATTTTGAAAAAAATTCAAACGTTCAAAAATCTTCCAGAAATTTTGAATTTAATAGATTTTAGTTGCTTACCCCTTTTGAATATGCCGAACTTTTCTACCCGTATGAACATGCATTATAAAAAGGGCTATTATTGCATTTTTAAATACATTTCTCGATATGTGATCAATCAAACATTATTTAAATTGAATTAAACTTAAAGATACATTTCGTAATTGACTCATTCCTAGTATAATAAGTATAGGATGACATGGAACTACTAAGCATATATTTATTGCACGTAATAACCCTTGTGGGGCATGTAATTAAGAACAGTCCGATAGTTCTGGATAAGTAGTACAGCTTAATAATACGTCAAATACGAACATAATACAAGCAATGTTAGCATAGCATAGAACAGAACAATTTACTAAATATCTGTTTGGAAAATAATAATACTCATTAAAAGAAAAATGTATAGAAGGGTTTGAACTCATAATATTTTGGTGCTATATTATATAAATAAGTGATTGATTAGCTATAAAATGTGTAGGCTTATTATCTTATAGAAGTTTTCTGATGATGGTGTAACAACCGAAATCGATCAAGATATCAATTATGAAATATACCTAGAGTTTCAAATTTTCATAATTATTTTTTAATTAAAATTTTATTTTTATATTTAATTTCATCATATTTATTATATCATATTTCTTTTATTTCTTTTATTTCTCAAAACAACTGATGTGACGTAATTTCGTTTCTATTGTTTTTCGCTTTTAAATTAATTTTCCAATAAAATTTTATTTTCAATCCAACAATATTTTTTTTCCCATATGTAGACAGGAATAACTCTTCAAGCTCATTTTTAATATATTTTTTTTTTTTTTTTTATTATCATTCTATATTTTGCTGTCAGAAAACTGCTGTTCAGTTGTGTATACTAACACGTTAGATATATTCCAATAATATATAAACACAATATATATAATGTGCATATGAAATATATATTATGTATATATATATATATATATTGTGTTAAATAAATTCGCAATATCAGCACTTTAAGCACTTTCATAATGAATACATACCAATACACCTGTTCAAAAAGAAATTCCTTTCCTATAATAAAATGTAGAAAAATAAAGAAAACCTTTATAACTAAAATATAAAAAAAAATAAAAAAACAAAAGACACGTAGTTACAAAATGAAATAACAGCAATTATTCTCTTAATGAAAAAAAAAAAAGAAAAAAGGGAACCATTTTTGTCTAGAATTTTTATTCACTTTGTCATTTTACTTTATTTTAAGGATTTTAAGAAAGTAAAATGTTAAAATTTTCCTAGAAAGTAGGTAACTAAATTTTATTTAATTTTTGTTTTTTTTTCTTGTTTTCTTGTGAATGACATTAAAAATTTATTTTCTCAAGGAATTCTGGGGAAATTTTTTTACTTTAATTTTTTTTTATTTTCTAAATTATAACTGTTTCTTGTTTGAGTTTCAGAATCCTTTAGGCATAATTTAAAAACAAAAGCCATTCAATATTGTAGTTGGGCTCCTTTCTACTCAATTATTGTTTGGTATGAAGTTGAATTGACTCTAAATAAAAAAAAATATTTCAAAACTTAATTTTGATGTATGAAAAAAGTAGTTTTAAATTGAAGTTGTAATTATATTTGGTCATTTGTCAATAAATATGTATAAAAAATATAAAAGGATATGTAATTCAGTTATTACTGGAAATATTGTTGTATTAAGGTTGTACTAAATGGTTGTACGATTTAAAATAATGAAAAACAACTTGCAATACAAACATAGACGTTCTAAAAATATTTATATTATTTATATTAAAAGACTTAAAATCATTGATGTTAAACGCACCGTTCTATCTGTAGCGGTCAGATGTTGGCAAATGATTACACCATTTCGGTTAGGGAGACAGAACAAAGATTTGACAGACATCAGACAAAGTCATACGATCTAGAACTGCAATTACTTAACACAATTGAAGAGAATTTTAGGCTAAATTGGTTTTTTGGGTTTTAAGCATAGACTGTAACCCTGTAATTGTTATAAGTTTTATTAGAAAAATCACATTGAAAGAGTTATCTTTTGACTTATTTTCATATCGACTATTTGTAATAATTATTCTTAATCAAGAAATTTTTGGCTCATATAAAATAGTTAATTCTCAATTTTTATCTTTTTCTCTTATTTTTAATAGTTACGAAATAATTTTTATGTTTTCTATTACCGATAATAGTTACATAGCAATTTTTATTTTTTTCGATTAAAAATAATTCTTATAAGAATTTTTTTTTTTCGATTGAAATAAAAATAATTTTCTAATTGTGAAGCTATTTCAAAACATATTTAATTGAGAATTTGCATCGAAGTAACTCTAAGTATCTATTTTACAAATCAAGTTCCATGTTAAAAGGTTATGTAGTTTTTGAGGAATGAGTACTTTAATTTTAATAACTTTGTGGTTTTTTGGCCCCTTGTTTAGTAGAGTAGAGTTCTGGGACTTAATTTGTATGAAAATTGATATTTCGTGCTACTTCGATGCAAATATGCAAGTAGATATGTTTTGAAATAGCTTCACAATTAGAAAATTATTTTTATTTTTTTTGATTAAAATAAAAAATACTTGTTTGTATTTTCGACTGATAGGAAAAAATAAAAATCAAAACAATAGAAAATTTTAATCAAAGATGAATTTGAAAAACTATATCTTTTAAAGTATTTATGCATTGAAAGCATTGATGCATTTATTTGAACCAACAGGTGAATAAATGGTTGGGGATTAGTCTTCAAAATGAATATGTTGTATGGTGATAGCTTATGTAGTTTTCGAGAAATGGGTAATTTAATTTTGATAAATTCGGGTGGCCATCTAGCCCTTATTTAGAAGAGTAGAGTTATGGGACTTGATTTGTATGAAAATAGATACTTAGAGCTTCGATGCAGATTCAAGAAGATATGATTTGAACTAGCTTCAGAATTAGAAAATGATTTTTATTTCAATCGAAAAAAAATAAAAATTGCTCATAAGAATTATTTTTAATCGAGAAAAACTATGTAACTATTATCGGTAATAGAAAAAATAAAAATTATTTCATAACTATTGAGAATTAACTATTTTATATGAGCGAAAAATTGTTTGATTAAGAATAATAATTATTTTTAATTTTACTTTTATGAACTGAAAATTTATGGATCTTTTGTGAGATGGATAAAAGACCTCTTACCGATCGCACACATATACTTTATTCGATATTACGATAACTCCTTATGAATAATCTTTCTCGTTAACAAATTGATCGATAATAGTTATTTGCAATCATTGGTTTTAAGATTTGATATAAAAAATGATCAAAACGAATAATAATTTTTTTATAATCTCAAAATTATAATTAATAAGAAAACATAATTAAATTGGTTAAATACAACAGAAGGAGATGGATAAATAATTTTTAACTCAAATTCTATTTAATATCAACTACAGGATCCATTATTTCAACACCAAAGATAATTTAAATGAATTTTTAAATCTAATCGCATCATAATGAGTCCTTCGAACTCATTCATTTCATAATCTATTATTATAAAATACTTTCACCGAATGCGAACAATGACGTCATTTTTAGAAAATGTTAACTTTTTGAAACAATTTTTTTATATTTTGTAATATTTAAATTTTAAAAATAAAGATTAAAAACTCTAGGTATGTTTCCGTAATTTTATTAAATACTTTAATCAATTTGGTGTATTAGTCATCATCGGCGGACTCATATTATTTTTTACATAATACCTGTGATTTTATTTATTTATTACAGTTACAAGAATTTTATAAATTTAAAAAAATTCGATTCTATTAGGTCTACTTGGCCGTTAACCAGATTTTTATGTTGTTTTTGAGCTGATAAAATAGCATATGCTGCCAGGTCTATTAGCCTCCTACAACTTTATGCAAAATGTAAAATTTCCAAATTATTTAATTGTGCAATTATGATTGTTTTCTAAGAGATGTTTTATTACGTTTGGATCATTTTTTCCAATAAACGCAGATCTTAAATTTTATTTAAATTTGGTTTGAAAGCTTCTTCCAGTTTTCCAGATCTATTTGTGATCACAACCATTATATTTTATTTCGTAAGCTCCCGATTTGATTATATTGTTCCTAATTGTAACGATTTATTATTTGTTTCTGATATTTTCTATTTTAAGCTAGTACTTGTAATAAAATTAAATATTCTATAATTAACTTTACGTTTTATCTCTTTGAAAGAATTGTACAACTTTTCAAATACAAGTTTTGTCTTTTTCTTCTTTAGCATGTTGTCGATGGAGTTCTCCTTAAATCTGTTGTTTTCCGCTATTATTTTTATTATATTGAGTTCCTAAATTTTGACATCGGAATATTCAATAGTCTATTAACGTAGCTATTCGTACATCAGATTTGTATATGTGATTCATTATCGAAAATAAGCTTTCACAGCTATACGTTGATGAAAATATTGTAAGAATAGCTAAAGGCAATTTCTTCATCGCATTAAATGTCTCTGGAAGCGAACACCACGTCTTCAACAACATATTTTCCATCTTTTCGTATTCTTCTTTATTTAATTTTTTTCCACTATTTTCTATTCAAATCTACAAATTTCTGCTTCCAAATACAGCTTGATTGAAACATTTCAAAATTAATTTCTAAATTCTCTAAAAATCAACATAGTATGGTTTGAATTTTCAAATATATACATATGTACATCCACATCCTATATTCTACATCCACAAATAATATTACGTTGAAATAAAGTCGCCAGAAATCTGTGAAAATTCTTTATTTTGTTTTTTAAAATATCATATGCATTGAATATTCAATTCATTCAATTTGTTTCAACATCAAAAACGCATTTGGCTTAGTACATCTGTATGAAAAATGAAAGAATGTATATGTATGTGCCAATGAAAATTGATTTGCGTGGCCCTTTGGGCACACGTGGTATAGGTTCGCCATGATTGGGCTATACACTCAAGAAACCGTCAAACAACATTGCGCCTAGAATTGAACCCACAAGATACAACATGGATAAAAATACTCTTATGTATGATTTAATTACACCACATTTAACTGAGAATAATTTTTATTTTGTTTTCAATTCTATAACTACAGTTGGGTCAGACTAACTTTGTCTTAGATATTTTTCAAAAATATGATATAAACTTCTACGATTCCAGAAGTCCCAGTTCACCAGAAATATCCTCTTTTGAAACTTAAAGTTAAATTTTCAAAATTTGTTTCTATTTCTAATCTCTCCTGAATCTTAAAATCGAAATTTCTTTTTCACAAATTTTAAATTTACTCAAACTGAAAAATCACAAAATTTCTTTTAAATTGGAAAACAAGTCTAGACAAAACAGAAAATATTTTTTTTTTACTTGCAAATATATTAAAAATCATAAATGGTAATTGATATGTACGAGTACAAATGTCAAAATATCAAAATAATTTAACAATTATTACAGGTATATAAGTTAATTTGACAGTATTCTTCATTTCCAATTCCAAATACAAGTTCAAAGTTATAACATACAAATGTGTGTTGTTGGATAATGTATATACATATACGTTATGTAGGTATATTTGATTACATTTTATATTATATAATTTATTTCCTTCAGCTTTTCTACCTTGTAACTGCCTACCTACCGACCTACAGTTACCGTCTTGGGTATCGTAATACTAAAACCTTATTCCATTTAGTACGTGGGCTTATTTATTTGTTTTATAATAAAAAAAAATAAATTTGATTTATTCCTATTTTGTCTTCCATCTTATTTCTAAGAATCTTTATACAAGAAAGCTTCAAATTCTCATTCCGTGAAAACTATTTATGTATGTATATTTTTTTAAACTGGAATTTTAAAGTCTCATTACTTTAGAAAATCATTAATCACTCAAATGTCAATTTTGTATTAAGTAGTCATGTACAGAATTGAAAAGTAATTTATTTTTAGAATATTGAATAACTCTGTACAGAGTGACACATTAATGGTAGTTGGATGATACAACTTTAAAATTTGTACAAGTAAAATGCATGTAGAAATTATGTTTTGATAGTATAACATAGTTAATTTTTAAAAAGTGTTTATTAACCGATTCTTGTATGTTCGGTACAAACTTTGTAATTGATTTTAGACTAACTTCCCGATGACTTAGACGTGAATAGTTGATGCATGAATATCTCCCACGAGTCAGTTCACACAATTTTCTTGCACTGGAAATGATATGTTGTGGGAGTTTTCTCAACGATAGCTGCTCCCTAAACTCCTTTCAATTATCTATTGCATGCAAGCCACGTTTTTTGGTTTAACAAGTATTTTCATAGTTATTAAAAATTCACAATTACACAATTTCCAGAATAATCTGCATGAGATCAACAATCTGTTTGGGGTTACAAATCTCTATGGGTGTTACGAACATTTATTTTGCACTTATAGTCCGTTTAAAAACATAATATATTTAAAAAAAAATATTTATTGTAATAAGAGTTGCATACTTCAAATTAAGCAATACTACCTTGTTCCTCTAGACATATTCAACATATAGTTTTATCGTGATAATTAATAAATTTAATAAATTAAAAATCATAAATTCATAATTCGGGAAACTTAGATGTGTTCCCAAAACATGATAAATTCTATATTTATGACCTAAATAAATTCAAAACGAACGTTAACACCTTCGTTCGTAATTGTCCTCCTTCCCTTTTACCATCATTCTTTCAAAATTTTTCTTTCCCACCCTAGCCAAATGTACCAATCGGTATAAAAGTCCCCACCTAGTGTTTTGGCTATGTAAAAAAAAACACACGGAGAAGCAAAATCCAATCTTTACCAAATTTTAGCAGAAACTCCGCAAGACAGCATCATAGGACCCATCTTTATTTATTATATACTGTCGACATCCTAACGACACCGCACATAGACATATCAGTATTTTTAAGTAATATGGTTCTATTGACCACAAATATGTTGCAGATTCAAACAATAGAGCACCTCCGAAAAGGGCTGGAAAAGATAAGTAGAGGGACACAGAATTGGAAAATTCTGCTGAAAGAAGAAAAATCGTTTCACATTACTTACATACTAAGGTGTCAATAACTACTTAGCATATATACAAATAACATTGAACAAAAATCACAACAAATCAACCAAAAAACAATATTTACGTATTTGTTAATATGAAGACCATTGAAACTATAAGCCTATAACCAAAATTGGAAATACAAAGGTCCATATAAACTTATGGAACCCAGCTTTGGGGCTGCACTAAAAAGTTTAATTCGTTAATTATACAGTGCTGTCAAAACAAGTACCTCAAGTTCATCATTCTGCTATAATCATTCTGTCCACAGAGACCTGAAAACAAAAACCATTACTGACGTTGTTAGCAATTATGCTATTAAACACGAAAACAAATTAATTCAACACAGTCATGTAAAGGCAATCGAGCTATTAAACAGATCAGATGACATAAAAAAAATTAAAAGGCTAAAATCCTATAATCTAGTGGGATAAAATAAAAATAATTCCTGTAAACCCACACAGATCTTGCTTTTTAAGCTCAATCTTAATCTAGTAATAATTTATTGAAATATGTAATAATATTGTACTATAATGACCTAAACAAAGGCTATAGAAAAAAATACCTGGATGTGATTTTGATATGTTTACGAATTAATTTAGGAGAAGGAGATGTAATAAGCAAAATGATATTTGTGTATAATGGTTACATTTGTTTAAAACTATTTTTGATCTTCTTTCACCTTTTAATTACTGAATAAAAATCTTGGTTTTATCTTATTTTAGCTTACGTTCAAGCTTCTCTCTTATAAAAGACTTAGGGCCAGTTTTCAGGTGAGTACTTAAGTTACACTTAAGTTTAAGTATCATTTGACACTTAAGCTGCACTTAAAAAAAATTGAGTTTTCTAGTTAAAACTTAAGTGTTGATTTTCAGCTGTCATGTTCGGTTATTTGCAATGGCAGCACTTGTTAAAATGCAATACAAGTGACAAATAAAGTGCATTAAATGTCAGAAAGATGTGTAAGAAAGATTATCAAAATATTTAAATTTTAAGTGTAGCTTAAGCGGTCATTTTACCAAGCTTAAGTGCCACTTAAGTATTTTTTTAAGTACCAACTGAAAAACACAATTTTTGATTTAAGTGTAGCTTAAGTTTGATTTGATACTTAAGTGTTTACCTGAAAACTAGCCCTTAGGTACTGAAAGTGTAATTAGTGGCTATAGATTTTAACGTACAAGCAGAAGCTTATAATTTGAACACACAAGAGTTATATTCACACAATGTATTAATTATGTTGTAAGGGGTGACAATGCTAAAATGTGTAGTTTTCTTACTTTAGCTCTTAGCAGTATGCTTTAAGAATTAATAAATAATTCTCTGCTATTTATAATATAATGTTTTGAAAAAAGTAATCAATAATTATTCTAAAGTAAGAAATTTTATTTCTAAGTACTAGCCACCCAATTTAAAATGAAATTAACAGAACGAAGTAAGCTTATTTCATGGCCCAACTAAAATAACATTTATTTTCCATAAATAATTTTTTATTACTAACGAATTTTGGTATACAATAAGAATATATGTAATACTTTAAATTATAATAAATAGAAAACAAAGAAAATTTACAATTCAATTTTTACCGTTTAAAACAGATAAAAATGGTAGTTTTATGCAAATATTATGAATTTTTTCCTTAAACTCGTATATTAATCAACAGTTCATAGTAGATTTAAAGAATTTTTTATATTAGAATTTCATTTAGTCAAAATAAATATTTGAAAAATAAATCTACCTCATCTACAAAAAAAAAAAATTTTTTTTTAATGATTTAATGACTTGTTTACAAATATTTTTATATTGGTATACATTCGATATTCATATCCTTATGAATTCTTTATAACCGTAATATACAGTGAAGAAAATTTAAATCTTGCCTTAATGTTTTAAAAGTGTTTACTAGCATTTTTATTAAATACATATACATATTAATTTGGATAACAATATTTTTAATGTTCTTTCTATAGATATAATTGCAGAAAAATGCAGCATATCTTTGGTCAGGCTTTCTGAAACGAATAATTCGGGTTCGGATTCGGATTCGAAAGAATTTTTGTTTAATTTTGCGGATTGATAATATTGAATAATGAATATTCGAAATCAAGTTTTTAATGGAAAATTTTAACTATTCTTTTTCATAGTAGGCTTTGGTCTTCATATAGTTTCAATTCAATTTAAAGTTGTAGACTGTAAATTGTCAAATTTTTATTGATATTTATAATTAGCAACAATACGAAGATAATAGTGAAGGTGTCCAAAATGATGTTTTAATTCAGTTGGAAGGTGCTTTAATTTAGCTGGTAGATAAAATGATTTCAACAAATTGAATCAAGAGTTTATTTCATTCAGAAATACGTAGAAAACAACACTTCATTTGCAAAACCTTTATTAATCTTTATTGACCATCAAATCTACTTCAACTGATGCGGAAATAGCTTTTTCCATATCTGCTAATTTTTATACAAAAATACGTTCAACATTGTCAAACAAACGTTTCAATACGCAACAGTATCTTTAAAATGTTTTTATTTAAACAATAGCAGCCTTCCATTGTCCATGGTTTAATTGAAAATCTGTAGTAGGTTTGAAGTCATTTGCATTTTTGCTTCAATTTTATTTGGATACAATACCTTAATTTTTGCACTTTATTATTAATCTGGATATTGGATGGTTTCGCAGGCTGAAATTTTGTAGAAGCATAACTAGACTCCGTACTTTTGGTTCTGGCTGGTGAGAAAGACATTGGAAAAATTTTGTCAAAAATCCAAGAAATTGACAGCTATCCCCGAATAAGGCTGAATTTTGTATAACTGCAATAGACTTGTTTGTTTATTTTTAAAAACCTACCCAAATACAAATTTTCTGGTCTGTAAAATCTTTGGTTTTTGAAATATTCCTTATAGTTTTATGACAATTACCCGAACCAATCCGAATTTCGTAAAACGGAAAATGATGTGTTTGCTCATGTTGGAAATAATTTCTAAGTACAAATATTCATATTTGTCACTCGGTTAGTGTTTGAAATATTGTTAGTGGTAGTTAGGAGTTCAATCCGAACCTAACATTTTATAGCATTATAGAGTGTTATGTTCTCTACTAAGTTCCCTTTTCTGATCATGAATAACTTTGCAAAATTTCGAAATAATAATAAATAAAAAAAATAATAGCAAAACACTCTATCTTTCTACTCTATAAGTTTATGGACGTGTATAGCGAAGAAACAAACAAACTTTATCTTTTATAAATATAGAAGATACTTAGACGTGTTCGTAAGCTGTTTGAATGTTTATAATGAATGCATATTTAATTTACTTAATTAAAATACAATGAATAAATATAAAAATTATCTAGATCTGTTAACGGTGGTAAGTACTTAAATAAGACCTATTTTATTTTTTTTCATTAAAGCTTTTATTCCGAATTGTTCGAAAAATTCTAATTTACTTTTTTTTTGCATGTATAGAAAATATTTTTCATTTGCAAGCCATCTACAATAGATTTACTTTAAATCATATTATAAATAAACCACTGTATATAATTGGTCTGATTTACACCAGCAGTAGGTGTCATTACAACATCCAATACTAATAAAAACAGATCTTGCCGATTTTTAATATTATTTAATTATTGCTATAACTTTTCCTGTATTCGCACGTACAAGACGTTAATTCCGATTCTGTTCCGCGTGACGCGAAATATTTTTTTTTTAAATATTTTTATTTTGAATTTCTTTTGAAATTATAATAAAGCAAAAATATTACAACTCCTTTTCATGGTGCCAACTAAAAATTAAATTTTCAAGCATTTAAAAAAAAAACAAAATTAAATTAAAACCTTTTCAATTTCTTTCACTGTACTTTAACCATAGGGGTCAAAGTCTAAGTTTAAGGGTCTAACCTCTAAGTCTATTTTTTTGTTTTTGTGTGTTGTAATGTGTTATTTTTGTTTTTGTTGTTGTATTTATTGATCTATGATATTCCTTTTGATAAGGAGTAAATATTTTGTAAATTTGGTATCAGGATTCAGAATTATCTGGTTTTGCTTTTGTTTCGTTTTTTTTTTTGTTTATTCTTTTGGATTACTTTCAACACATTGGCTGGGGGCCATCAATCAAAAAACAACGAAAAACGTGCTCCACGTGATATTTTTGTTGCTGTTTTGTTTGGGATTTTATATATATATAATATACATATATAGAAAGAAAAAATTTCATAAAGTTTATTTTTTTAAGCCTAGACATTTTCTTAGGTATTTATGGGGTATGTACATATTATCTGTATACATTTTAATATAAGGATAAAGTAATAATAGGACACTAACACGTCAGAAACAGTCTACTACGTGTAATATATTTACTTTTTATTAAGTTAAGGTATTCATTGCTTTACTTTTCAATAATAATTTTTTTTCTTTTCCATTTCTTTTTGGTTTACTTCTCTTTTAAAATTCGATACATTGCGTATTGGGACTTATTTGTTAGAAAATTTGTTCCAAAAGCTTTTTTGAATCGTTTGTTGAGGGATTTTTAAATTTTTTATTTTTATAAACAAAATAAAAACCTATTATGTAGTTCGATTGTTATCAAACCGTTAAATCGTGATAATAAGAGTAATTTGAATGTTTTCAGAAAACTATTTGGGAATTGCAGAACTTCTAACAAAATATGATTTTTTGTCGAGGACCAATTATAGAAAATTAAATTCTTAGATAATTGGGGGACCGTATATTATACTTCTCCAATAATGCAGAATGAATTCATTGAATTTAACTAGAATTTGCTAAACTGTGTATAATCTTCATTTCTCCAATAGTGTTAGGCCTGAAAAGGATTAAATTGGAAATAGTGGAGTTTTTGTACCTGAAAGAAGAAAAATTGCCATGTACCACTGGGGAAACTGGTTTACCTGGGGATAATGATTAAAATGACGATATTCAGTAATGCCACATTGGTAGTCAAAGTGTTAAAGCTTTTATATTTTATTTTGTAATTGTAATAAAATTAAGTTAAAAATCTAAAAATTGCAGTATTCATATAAGAAATCATAATATTATCCGGCTCAAACAGTTTCGGGATTTTGACCATTATGCCTATAATTGATGCATTTATGTCTGTTGCAGTAAACTGAAACGGTATGTGATCTATTAAGTTAATTTTGCATCCTTTAAGAAGGGTCGGAAGAATTTTGTTTGAACCAGGAGAAAAATCGTCTTTTAAGAGCCATATAGTTCTTTCGAGAAACACTAAGTGCAGAATTTTCTTATTTCTACACCATAAACATCTCCAGATGGCAGAAAACAAGTTATGGAAATTCGTTTATAACATGACCAATATTTATGACATACATAAATTCAAGACGAATATTAGCACCCTCTTTCGTAATTGTCTTCCCTCACTGTTTTGGCTATGTAAAAAAAAATCTTCATTTATAAGAAAACTATCAAAAAGGCCCGTCATATGACGATGGTAAATAAAAAAAACATATTTTTTGTGTCACATTGCAAAAAAAAATTGGTATTAATAATCAAATATTAGATAAGTATTATTGTGTAGTGCAAATTTTACAAAATATAAAAAAACCATACATTTTTACCCCAAAAACCGCGTACTGAAAATTGTAACCAAAAAAAATTTTTTTTTTGTTTATACGCAGGCTGGTGGGAGTGTTCAAAAGACCCAATGAGTCCCGTAGCTTGACATTGCGTGTGGGATAATTCACACCCTAAGCCACACCCTTTCTATATTGCGATCTAGTCCTACAGCACTAATGAGCAATTTTTACTTAATTTTAATTTTAATTCAGATTTTTATGAAATAAATTCAGGTATTTTTTTTTTAAATTCAGAAATTTTTATTTCAAATTCAGATAAAAAAAATGATTGACGAACATTTTTTAAAATTATTTCTTTTCACAAATAGAAGAAAAAAATTGTAAAATATATTAAACTTGTTAAAAATTAATATGTGTGTATGACTATACGTCATAATACTACTGGTAAACATCTAATATCGATATTGTAATATTGTTGATATCATGGTATCGCTACATGTGTGTCACCCTAGCATGGTATTAATAGATATTATTGCAATTTAAACGTAGTATTGATATTATAAGTAAAAACATAATATCACGAGCCAACACGCCAGCGTTGTTCACCAGAGCAGTCTAGTGGCAAGAACGTCAAAAATTTATTTAAAAAATAAAAACATTGTCAAGCCAAATTAATTAATAAATAGAAATAAAAAAGATGCAAATTTAAAATACAATTTGATATTATTATAATATAAAGAATTTTATAATATTGATATTATAATTTCGATATGACATGTCTGAAACGAACAGAGACAAATGATATGCTAGGTGTAAATAGAGAATTCATTCATATTTATAAAATAGTTTCGGCCAGAAGTAAAGTCGTTATTTTAGAGAGTAGAAGAAAAAAATTATGAAAAAGAAACTAGCAATAGTAGTCGGATCATTAAAAAATCTTCTGAAATACTTTAGAGTTGCAGGACATCCATCTGTTTTATGTTTAGTATTGATAAATTCATAAATTTTTATGGGATCGGAGAAAATACATCACTTCTTGCTAACTAGGTATTAAGGATCATGACTTCTATTATTCAAATAAGGGTTTAAGTTTATCCAACAATTGAGAATACACGACATAGTCACAATGCAACTTGGATTTGAAGAGCTTAATACATTCAGCATTTATACGAAATTACAAAAATTAAATTAAATTTTAAATTTACTTATCTTCTACCTGATAAAGAAAGGATTTATATTTTATTTTCTTATCAATTTAATTAGCCACGTGTACCCATTACCGTGATCACTATTAAGAAGGGTATTCGCAAACGTCTAGTTTTCTGGTATCGTTGATTTCTTTGATTATCTCTAGGACATCTATGTTGATGTCATGTTCCTCGATTGCGATATGTTCTGCTACAGTAGATTTAAAATTGGGTAATTTTCTTGTCTTCTTAGCAATTTTTATTTCGTTTAGATATTCTTGAAATCTTACTGTTCCTAATATCTTTGTCTGTCCAATGCATATCTTCTCACATTTGTTGCATGATATTTTGTACATTCCGCTTTTATCGGTTTTTAGTTTTTTGTCTTTTGTAGAGCCTAGTGATGTTTTCAATTAATGCCGCCTACTAGTATTTGTGACGTCTATGTTGTGTTTTTTTAATTTCATCTCTAATGACTTTGTTATTTCAATTCTTTCGGTGTCTATCTTTTATGCGTTAATGTTGGAACAATTTGGTCATATAATCCCTTCTCATATACCTCCTTTTCTTGTTGATAATTCTGGCAATTGTTGTGCCCGTGTATTTATTTTTTTTGCAGCTGTATCGATAATATATTTTTTTCCTCCTTATATTTATCTCTTCCATAGGAACTGTCACTAGTCTATGGATGCTAGTTAGATTAAAATTAGCTTTACCAAAATAAAATTTTTAAGAGGTTTTGGAATTTTCCCTTTGACGTAAAGCAAATTTCCCTCAAAGTGCCATTACAGAAGTCTGACAACTAGAATACGATAGTGAGCATCAAACAACTACTCACAATGTAAGAGTTTTCTCCGTCAGATACAAAAACTAAGTCGAGCTGTTGGCTTATTGTGTTTTTATGTTAGCAGAAGATTGCCACTACAAAGATCATCAATAAATTCAGTTTCAGAATTCTAATTAAAATAAGTGAAGTATAATTATTAGATGCAAACAAGACCGCAATTATCCTCATCATAGGGATAAATTATATCTGCTTATAATATAATTAAATTTAATTAAATCTATTTAAAAAATGCAAAATTAATAACTCAATTTAATGCCACGTTTTTATTTTGGCACATTGTCATTATAAAATATGCATATATACAAAATAATTTATAATTTTGTTAAAATTCATTTAAATTTTTCATAATTTTACTATTTTAGATTATAAAATGTCACTTGCATAACAATACACAATTTTTAAGAATATTTTATTTTCAAAGAAAGAAAAGAGAAAAAACAATGCTCCTTTTTAGTGTTATAAAACCATGATTGCATAATTACTCTATAATGTATTCAAAGCTTAATAATGGTTAATTAAATCTAAACAAAAGAAATGGTAATCGTTTGACCAAAACCCTCAAAAAAGAGTTTTTTTTTGTTTTTTTATTTTTTTTGTTACAAAATTCCTATATAAATACTTCTCCCATATTATATTATGCTTATTTTTATTTATATTATACATAATATACATACATATTATATGTATAAACAATATAATGGATGATGGTAAATGTGTGATACCATATCATTTACGTATGGAAGAATTTCACTGAATGATGTGGAAACTCTAGTGATTAAATGACAAAATGTGGGTTTCACATTTTTGAACTCATGTTTTTGATGTTGTGTTTACATGAATTTTGTATATAATGTATAACATTATGTATATTTTTAGTTATTTGATGTAATGTAAATAAAAAATAATACAGAGTGTAAAAAAAATATCCTTCATTGAAAAACTACTAACTGCAAATTGTTACTTTTGTACCAGTAATTGCAGATTTAATACCAGTAATTGCAGATTTAGTACCAATTACTTTGTAGATTTAGTAAAATTTAAAACAGGATGATTTAGTATACAACTATTTGTTGCTGTTTCAAAGTTAGGCCATATGTGGGTCCATACTGAGATATTTGACTTTCAAAAATAATTGACTTTATTTTTATTTTTCATGTATTTTCGAAATTTAAAATTGAATTGTAAAAGTTTAAAATATAACTTGTATTTACCCGCTTCTCGAAATATGAAGAAGTTTGGTAAAAAAGCGTACTAAATTTCGTTATGAATTGTTTTCCATCATTTCTATTTATTCTTAGCACTATTTATTTTATTGGTTTATCTTAGACAACAACCACAAATGTAATAATTTATTTAAAAAAAAAATTAAATTTAAATTTAATTCAAGCAAGCAAAAAAGGAAACTCTAGATATTGGCGATTTGCGGCAATTTAATAAATTAAAATTTTGTTAAGATCAAAAATGTTAAGATGGTGGGAAATTTTAAATTGAAAACTACAAAAAATTTAAAAAAATATTTAGTTTCGTTACGTCACCTTGTAAATCTATCATTTAAAAGAATAATAATGAAAATCGGCTGTGAATTGATTGATTGAAAGTGACAGATATATTGTACCGTATTTTTTTTTAATTTACAGATTAAATAGCAAGATTAGATAAGTTTTCATTTTAAAAACATTTGGAAAGTTTTCATTGACAAACTCTAGAATTATATGATATTCTAATAAATTCTACTTTTAAACATGATTTTTATTTTAGATATGAATAAAATTAAATACCTTTGCATTATAATTAATAGTAAAATTAAATTTAAAAGCCATATAAAATATATTAGTAAAAAAATATGCATAAAAATAGGAATAGAAATAGGAATTAGAGATGAATTAGATATATTGACCGCAATACGATGTAATTAGAAAAGCCATATTATGATTATTGTGCAACAATATTGTACTTCACCCATTTTTTACGAAAGTATTATTTCCTGCGTATTTTTAGTTAAAGAAGTCTACTTAAAATATAATAATTCTGTTTTATTGAAAATTTTCCGCAGAATATTCCGGAAAATGGGAAAAGTATCACATTCGTAAAATAACATATGATTTATTTAGATTTTTAACCATTATTTGTTATAAATAAAATCTAATTATTTTGAGTGTGAAAGTGGTAAAAGCAAGAAATGCAAAAACCAAAATGGCATTTTGTGCACTGGTACTGGGATTCTGAATTGCATTGATTTGTTAAGTGAAAAGTTAATTCAAATTTACCTTTCGCTTAGAGGTTCCTTAGCTAGTTGAGTTGTCATGGTGTTGAAGAATCGGTATGTAAGAAAGTTCTTATATCCTTCAACTATATGCAGTTTTCAAACACTCCTTATATTAACATTTAAATTATGTTCAGTTATAATAAAGATTGTTGATATTATAGCTTTCAGTCGTGAGAGAAGAACTTCGTCAAAAAGCGAATATTAAGCAAACAATCATTGCATAATCCACTTATTTTGTTAGAGACAAATTGAATTTTGTTGCTCTGTACTCTATTCTTGGTGATATGGTACATATTAAAGTAGTACTCTATTCTGTATCTATTGAAATCAGTTTTCGAATTTGATTTCAGATTTTATAGTTTTCCATTTTAAATTTTATTGATAAGTGGATGATTCCATTTATGATCCATGATTATGACCGAAAGGTCGAAACACGTGTTGGAATAAAATAATTTTGTGGAATTAACAAGAGTTTTTTATTTTATAAAAAATGTTTATAAAATTTCACCAAAATTGTACAAGTGAAAGCATAAAAGCTTTATTGATAAGGATGACATTATATAGAATAATTATTTAAAAAGATTATAACAATACTTTCAGTGAATAGATGGATTTATTATAAAATATTTTCGAAAACCTCTGTACTTCCTAAAACAAAATAAAAATTGTTTGATAATACACGAATTGTTATTACCCCAAAAATACTAACCAAATATAACAATAAATCAAAGGAAAAAATTAAATGGTCCTTTTCAAATGACTACTGCTATATATACGTATCTAAATTATATCGTAAATTATATGCAATATATATACAATATAATACAGCTACATATATATATGAATATAAATGTACATTGTAAATACAATATGAGTACTTACATACTTTTTTAATTTGTGGGCGTTTGAATATTCTCACTTTTGTAAAAAAAAATGTTCGTTTTGTGTTTTTGTAGTTTTGTTGTTGTTTTTTATTCGAATATGAAGTTGAAAGTTTTTCCTTTAAGAAGAAGTAAACACTTCTCTTAAAATATCCAATATTATCGTATAGTATATATAGTATATTATTACCCATTAGAAATTCTGATTAAATACATTTGTATGTTAGTACCTACATAAGAAATAGAAAAAAAAAAATAAAAAACAAACGAAATTAAGGTTATGTTCACAACATTGTAGAATCATTCATTATTTAAAGCTTAATTCACTTTCAAAATAATTCCGTTTTTAGAGATTATGTTTCTTGACATAAAAAGCTAAAGGTACTTGATTTATACGTATACATATATAAACATCTATTTATCATATTATATGTATATAATCTTATGTAAATGCAACAAAAGTATATCTACACATGCAATTGTTAACAAAAAAAAAAAAATAATATTTCAATAAAAATTAAGAAAATAAATAAAATAAAATTTACTATTCTCAGTTCATAGGAAGGATATAAAAAAAATTGTTGGGATTCAATTTCAAGTATTTCAATATATTATGTTGTTGGTTATATCATGTTGTTAAATATATCTTTTAAATGATTCATAGACCAGCTAATAATTTAATTATGCACATTGTATAGACCCACATCGCAATTCGAATGGGAACAGGCTGGACATGCAGGAACATTGCTATAAAAATACAGTGGTAATTGAGAGCGTATCATATGCCTGTATTTCATTTGCCGTAGTATCATTTGCCTGCTTTTTTGCAATTTGCCTGTATTTTCATTTGCCTGTATTTTCATTTGCCTGCTTTTCATTTGACTGGATATGATAAATATTCATAGTAAAAATATCATGTAGCGAGCCTTCATCAACGGATACCAGAACTACATCTTCTAGGTGGTGACTGGAAAAAAAATTGAAGGCTTTGTGAAACGGGACCCGGACCTATTTTTGTTGGAGGCGGCTCAATTTCTTGGACCTGGCACTTTCCACCCAGAAGATGTTTTGGTATCCGTTGATTGATAAAGACTTTTTACATGAAATTTTTACTATATGTATACTTATCATATCCAGTCTAATAAAAAGCAGGCAAATGAAATTCAGTCAAATGAATAGTGAATAATGAAATTATAGGCATATGATAGTAACCCGTGATAATTGGTTTTGCAGAAGCATTAGCTGTTTAGAAAAATATAGGTCGTGTTAATTTGTCCGATTCTAATTCTGCTTAACACAACGCATAGATTCTGCAATAGATTTCCAACCGGAACTGCCTCATGGCGATTAGCTAATAGATACATAATTCTTGATTCAATCCTTCTCCATTCATCTATCCATTTGTCGTCGAAAAAGAATCTTTTAAAATTTAAAAATTTACTGAATTTTTAGATGACGATTCAAGATCCTTCTTGAACTCTCTGAAAATATTTTTTTTGTATTTTCCGTAGTCCTCTTCGGTGCATAGGACTTAATCGTTAAATTTGCACAAAGCAGATAAAAAATTAAGAACAACTTATATTTTGAATACCTGTGCAATAGATTGGTGGACATTCATTATTATAATTTATATGGGGATAATGGGGACATTCATCATTATAATTTAATATATTAAATTTTAGACTGAATTACGATCGAAATGAAAAAACTAATATGAAAGGATTGAATTTGTATAATAATTTACCAAATGAATTAAAATATTGAAAACAATTGGAATATTTTAAAAAAAAAAGTTCCTAATTATGTTAAAAATAATTAAAAAAAAACCAATATAAAATTTTATAAATTTATTGTTAAGAATAGTAAAATTATACTAAATAAAGGAGCAATAATAATACATAATAAAAAAATTTAAATAATCTTGGGCTTACTTTGATATATTAAAGTTACCATCTCATTGAATTCTGTAAGTGTTTAACTAAAAGGCTTAGAAACATTTTAGAGAGTTTACAATGAAAGTGAATGTTAATGTGTTAGTAAATTATAACAAATCACTCTGAAAGATAGTTATTAAATCGAGGGTGCTCTATCGATCAAACTACCTTATCCCATTTGAAAATGTCGATTTCGGCGAATTTCAGTTTTAAAAAACCTGTTTCGGGTCCTTTTCTGAAGTTGAAAATATCACTCTCGATTTAGCTAATTAAATTTTTATTAAATTTTAAAATAATGGCTCTTTACCCTCTTAAAAAGGTGATACGTATGCTTCGGAACACCTGGTACATAGAAAAAAAAATTACCAAGGAATATTATTCTAGTAGACATTCTGAACGTAATTCGAATTCATAATGTACATTACATAATTCCTAGTATTATAGAAATGTGAGTGTGTGTATGTGTGTGTGTCAAATGAATGAAATGAAGTGAAAGGGTAAGTAAGTATAAGTAAGAAAAATATGTGAATATAATTTAAGTGAAGTTCCTTTAAATCTTAACTGCCATGATTTTCATGTTGAAAGCTTATTAAAATAAATTATAAGAAGAATTTTACTTGATGGAATGCAAGCATCGCATTAAATCACAAACGTTTTGTTTAATGTTTTGTTGTTTCTCATCATTATTTAAAAAAAAAATTACGTTTAATGAAAAAAAAAAATTAATTTTACTTGGTTTGAAAAAGAAGAACATAGAGAAACATAGGAAGCTGGGATTTAATTAATTTTTACATAAAAAAGAAATTAAAAAGCAACATTGAATACCTACCTACCTACATTGTTAATGAAATAACTTGGAAATAAAATTATGAGTGAAGTTCAAAAAACTAATTTTAAATTTGATGTATAGAAGAGAAGCTGATACTTCTACATTAGCTTAAATAATACATAGAAAATTTCTTTTTGATTTCAAGAGTTCATATTATTAAGACTCGCACAACAGCAATTTTTTTTTTTTTAAATTAGAAAAGTTTACTTTTGATACTACGAACTACGTAGATATTTAGCGAAAACTTTAAGTATCTTGAATTTTTTTTTGGAAGAATTGATGAGTCAGAGATCGCACTTTTGGTACCTATACCATATTGAATATGATATTAGAGTTAAGAAATGTCTGGTTGAAATCTATTTGTGGTCTGATAGGGTTCCATTTTTGTTAAAAAAATTCTTGTTTAAGCCTTAATTTTCAAATATTAAAAACCACAATTATTTTTTAGAAGCAGACTGTTTTGAGAGGTGGTTGAAATTCTTTTAGTACTATTTTTAGAAATCATATCCCTTTTTGCCTGATTTTCTCAAATAAATCTGTCCAATATCTACAAAACTTATATCCGACCTAAGAAGGAGTACAATTTGCACATATGGGTAGGAGCACCCCAAACTTAACAAGGTGAAACGTGACAAAATCCACGACCTACGGCTAATCCGACATCCAGGTAACCCTTATTTCTTTTAACACACGTTGAAAAGCTCAAGCTCTATCGATCTTTTATAGATATCTTGTTGGAAATAACACTTATTCTATAATGCCTTCGTTCAAACAATTCCAGCGTAACACTAGAGAGGCTTCAAGTGCTCATATATACATCGGGAAATATCCAAGTGGTCCAAAGAAATTAATTTATTGTAAGAACTGCTAGAATGCGGAACATGCTTTCACCGTAGCTTCATTATACAATTTGCCACTTTTCAAAAAGAACCTAATCAGGTTCGTGTCCAATTCTCGGACTTAGACGATTTAGATTTAGACTTAGACAATTCTTCAAAACTTGGACGAAATCGGTCAATTGTGCGGGGCTACGCAATCTAACTTTTAACGTATTGATCATTCGGTTTAAACCACTTTGAGCTTTTGACAAAGCGGTGGGGCACCCTAATTTTTTTTTTTTACAATCTTGACAGTACCTTAGGTAGAATCACCTTTTCGTGCAATATCATTTACAATATCAAGATATTACAATATCTACAATTATTTCATCTATTTATTTATCAAATTTCTGGATTAGCTCATTAAATGTGGAAAACTACTGCCTTTGTCAGGAACTAAGCCTTCTTAAATAGAATAGTTCCATTTTATTTAATTTGTTACCAGGTTACACTTTCAATTATTTTTTTTCATTTATTATATCCCAATGACAAATGGTTCTGGACCAGGTCGAAGAACCAATAAAGCATTTTTTTACATCATTGGGAATCGAACCTGGAACCTTTCTTTTAGATTAGAAAAAGTTCTAGAAAGAAGAAGTATTAGGAAAATTATTTGATGGGAGGCAAAAACCTTCTCTATACTTGCCAATAATATTCCGCTGATTTTCAACAATTGCAGGTTAACAGACGGCTTCTGATTGCTACTTTGCAGAAGAGTCACTACGACTGTACGATCTCTATCAAGTTTATTTGTTTTGTAATGTCCCGGATGTGATAACTATCTGTAAAATTGCAAATGTTTCTAATTAAAAAATTAAAAACATTTTAACATTTTAAACACATTTTAAAAAAATTTTAAAAATTAAAAACTTAATTAAAAAACCATACTAAATCTATTCTCATCTATTCATCTTTAAAAAAATTGGTTATATTTTGAATCATATATCGCGAAGAAAATATAAATTACTTAACTAGATCAAATTATTCTTAAGGGGTTGTAATATGAAACCAATATGTTTTTCTTTTTGTGTTGCTAGTATATTAGCTTTACAAAGTCCCTATCCAACTGAAAACTTGGATTATCATTTCAAAATTAGGAACACCTACTTCTTATATTAAATCTTTTCGACATCAATAAGATATAATTTAATAAAAATAGTAACGATATTCGTTTGTGTGGCGTGTGACGTGTTACAACGATTAAGAATTAATTATAATCAATTCAAAAACAATTTTAAATTTTTATTGTTTCAATTTATGTCAATTTTCTATAATTTTACTTCAATTGACTGATATTTTCGGTCAAATTCTAAAATACTTCTTTTATGATCTCTCGTTACAGTTTTGTTCTTCTATTTTCGATTACTCAATTTATGACGAATTGCTAGTAAAATTGTTAATAGATGAGTCTTTTGACACATTGTTGCCAGACCCAGTTATTAATTGTGGCACTTCCAATATATTTAATAATTTTCATATCTGATTTCTTCTTACAAAGGTGAAAAAAAAATAATTAAGTCTTTCCTTTTTATTTTTCAAAGTTGTAAATCCATTAATGTGGAACATAATATATGTACTTATAAGAATCAAACAATTATTGCTGTTAATTTAGTGTCAAGTACAATATATGGAAACGAGTTAACTGAATTCCTTTTAGAATGATGAAAGAAAAAGTTTATAATTGTACTTGTGTCACTTGCTACACTTAATAATAATAAAAGCCATTAAGTGGACCTGTATAATAATGAAAATAGATTGTTCAAAATACAATTAAAAATCCATGTATGTAAATACACTAGTGTTCATTATTTCAGAATCAAATAAACAAAATAAGAATGTACTAGTTTTATTACAATCTATTTACTCGTATATAAAAATAAATGTTTATTACAGAACTCCTCCAAAACCCATCGTACAATTTTAACACTATTTTATAAGAAGGTATTTTGTTACATGGTTCTAGTATCTGGTGTGTGTGTGGCTTCTGGCAGCCTTCAACAAAAATATATCTAAAGGTGTAAGACCAGAAAATTTGCATCCTAACAAAAATAAAAGTATACGTATGTATTTTCCAAAATTGGGGCTGGATTCGAGTAGCTATAATACAAGTAATAGCATCTGCTAAAAGTATTTAAACGATATTGTAAAGCTAAAAAATTATATTCTGGTATATTCTATCGGAAATAAATAAATATGTATTTAACTGTTTTACAAAATTAAAACTGGTTTAGGTAGCTGTTAAGAAACTCTTAGCGCCCGTCAAATATGCTTTACCAAAGGTGTAACAGACAAAAAAATTTTAATCCTGTTACTCTGTCAAAACTAAAAATATACGTATTTTACAGTTCTGCATAAATGAGACTGGTTCGGTAAGTTATCATATAATTCGTAACTACCAGCCGTTAAGACTATTTCAAAAGCCAAAGGCGTTACAAATCAAACATATTTTCAAACATATTTTAGAAATGAAAACTGTTTTTTCAAAATATAATATGCGATTCAAGATAATACACTGAGTACGGTAAAAACGACGATATATCGGATTAAATGTAGTTTGATTTTCACCAATTTCTTCTTCGTAATTGTAGTATAAAATTGTAGTTTTCCATATAAAAAGAACAAGTTCGATTCATTAATTAATATTCAATCTTCTAGTATTCAATTTAAGTCGATATTTATAACTCACAGATGTATTATTGACTAATAAGTTATAAAATCAATCTAAATGAAAATCAGGAGTTGTACAGGTAATCTAAGACTATAAATACCTATTGCTCATCAGTTCTAATAGTGTTATGATGAACAAAACAATTATTCTTAAAAAAAATATTTTAATTGGTTTCTAATCAAATAAACTGTAGTGTATTTATATTTTTGTAATTGATGTAAACTAGAACATAGAAACTCTTAAGTTATTCTCTGTCGTTTTGAGCTACTATCATATTTTCTTAGTGATACAAAAAAAAAAAAATGTATCCTTTGTACAATCAAATAAGGACAAAATCAAAAGAACAATAAATAATGTGAATGAGATTTTTCAAGCACTTAGTAAGCGATGTATTATAGATTATTCAAATTAGGTTAGAGATAAAAAAACAAAATCATTGAGAAAATTTAGCTATTGAGGATAAAATTATTGAATCAAGTTGACTGTGGCTTTTATTTTCAGAATTTGTTTTGTAAAAACAAAAGAATTAGGTCTAACTCATCAGTTTATTTTGAAGGACATTTTAAATATACTAGACTAATAATTTTTGGTAAATTTTGTTATATGAAAATAATAATTATGAATAGACCGAGAGATATTCAATCAAATGTTATAATGGTTACATGGGTGGGTGTAATGAGGTTTTTTTTAATTTGGTGTTAGGGAAATCATAAGCCATAAGGGAGTTGCGAATCAAGTTATATTCACTTTGAATTTGTGTAAATTAAATAAATAAAAATTACCCCTTCTTGGGAATGCTTGTAGTGGAATGCGATTGCAAATTTTAGAAGTTCTGATGATGAAGAACTTCCATAACCAGTAACCATCCTGGTATTTTCACGGTGTAGAGGTGGGCATTTGCAGCCTCTCGCATTTCTCAATGGAACTGCTTAAAAGAGAGTTGGAAGTAGTGATTTTAATTCTTCTCAGTATGTGTCCACTTTCACGAGATATCTATAAAATAGAGTTAGTGCCCCAACAATACAACGATTATCCAAGTGGAGCAATGTTAATGAAACATTTAGACCTTACATCGATTTAGAAAACCCCAAACATTTTGCGACGCTTTTCGCAATATCGAAAATATAGTTATTTCAGAGCATATTTTGATATACTGGTATTCCGAGAATGTTTAAGTTTTCGGTCGCTGTGAGTTTTTCCTTGAAATTTTAGAATAGTTTCAATTTTAGAATTAGCTTTTGCGTAACTAGACAGCTTTGAATTTTGAATTTGTCAAACTCAACTCTGTTTGCTTTCCGCAGTCAGAAATTTTGACTAAGTCATGGTTTACCATGTCGCCCATTATTGTTCTTTTGACGTAAACTGAGGTAGCTGTAGCATTTGTTTTTTTAAGGAAATCGTAGGACGCTACGAAAGTGCTGTCATCTGCAAAACTATCGATCGGGTTGAAAGTTGTTCACAGGAGATCATTAATTAATATTATACTGTTAGACAGATATTGGACAGAACAGATAGATTAAAGAAAATTTGGAAGGTTTGAGGCATTGGTATGTCTCAATATTAAATGCAGATTTATAAAAAACATCTAGCTTTATTTTCAGAAATTCAGAAATATTGGGGTTCAGATTGGGGTTCAGAAATTCAGAAGTTAATAAAATATCCAGATAAAACCGCACATTATGGATAAATCAGTTACAACTATAATAAAAGTTTGTTTTCATAAAAACACATTTGGTACATAATAGAAAACTCAATGATGGTAAGACGTAAATTCACTGTTCAAAAAATGAAAAGAAGGAGAACTGAGATTCCCTGGGATGAATATTAATCTTAATTTATTAATTTTTTTTATCAATAATATACTGAAAATTTAAAAAACATAATAAATTGTTTCAAAAACTTTGAATACTGAAAAATATTTCCATTTGCATCTCATTTTTTCAAACCTGCAGATTATCTAATGTCAGATGTCTAACAATTTATGAAATTTTTAAAAATCATGGCTTCGCATTAAGTAAAGGATTAAGCTATGCAAATCTGATTGACTAGTTCTACATATGGCAAGAAATTTTCAGCAATTTCAAATTCGATGTTCAGTTTAATGTAAAAAAACTAAATTATAATCTCGGGGCGTCTGTACGGCATATGATCTGTGAACTGTCAAAAACAAGTTAAATGATATGAAACTAATATAAGCAGCCTATCTTGACCGATGTACGGTTAAAAAAATAAAGTTAATCCAATTTCAACTTTTCGGCGTAGAATGACATTTTGTAATTATCAATTTAAAATTTTTGTAAGTGTTTTGAAAATTGGTAAACAAAAAATGACATTTGGAAAATTCAGTTCTGCGGAAGATTTTCAAATTATAAAAGTTTATAAAAATTTTAAAAACAACAATTTATTTTAAAAATCCAAAATATTTATTTTATGGATGCTTCTGAAATGTAAAAATTCATTTGATGTCGCTCAGTTTGCCTGGTTAATTTAATTTCCATTTTTCCGACTTTTTGCGCCGTATAATTTTCTAAGGCGTCGAGTTTGTCTCGAATTATAGCATTTAATAATTTACGTAAGACTAGTCCTTGAACTTTTTTTTTAATTTTTGATATCAGTTAGAATTCTAAATAATCCATGTTTATTCAGCAACCATTAAGTAAATAATATTTAAATAAAATTCAATTTAGGACAGGCAGTTATACTCGATAGATGTATTGATTCGTATGAAGAAGCTAGAAAAATTGATAAATTTTAAATCAAAACATTGAAAAAATTTAACAAAATCAAAACTATTATTAAATTAATCTCTTGTATTCATCTCTGTAATCCTTATCAAAAATCTTACTATGTATTAACGAGGATAATAATAATAGAATCAGTAAATTTACTCAGTAGATACCAACATTTATGTATCAAAGCTTGTTAAGAATTACATTTTTTGTTTAAAGTAAAATAAAAATTAAGAATTCAGTGTACACATTTTCAATATAAACATGCTTTTCAAAGTCCTATCTTAAGCATTTGAAGTCACAGAAATATTTTCTATATACATAAGAAAATGGTTGAAAAAATAATACTATGGAAAATTGTTTAAATAAATTTTTGTTTAAGTTAAATTTTTAAATTTAACTCAAAATTTTGAATTGAATAAATTATTTAGTTTTGTTTGTTTTTAAACTTCAATGGTCTCTACTCCAAAAAAAAAAAAATAGAATTTCAGTATTTTGCTGAAACAGAGAATATTTTGCAGACTTTGTTACTATCATCGTTACTTTTATCATTACCAAAAGAATATTTTTTGACATTATCATTAAAATCAACAAAATTCAGATAATTATAATGATGATGATGTTCATTATCATCATTGTCATCATCATTATGGATATTATCATAAGTATTCAATAAAAATAAAGAAGTAACGATAATAAATTCAAGTGTAGAGAATACGAATATAGTGTATGAAATATTTTATGTTTTCAACTCTAAAGAAAGTATTATAGTAATCATTATGAGGAAAGAACGAAAAATCGAAAAATTATGATAAAAAGAAATGAAATAAATTGTACACCTGTCAACAGGATGCAGGACATGTCCTTACACATAATATGAAACAAAACAATATAGACATTGTCGTATGTAATAAATATAAATAAGGAAAGAAAAATGAAAAGGACATATAATTATATGTATATATATATATATATATATATATATTATGTATAGAGTTCATGTTCATGAAGATATGTAAACAACGGATGGTATTAAATAAACTCTTAAGGAAAAACTAATTGGAATTTATCAATTTGAAAATCTGTTTTTTTTTTGTCATTTTCCAACTTATTTTATCATCTTACACCAGCTTAATCCAAACATATTATTCCACAATAAAATTTTTGGTTTGCATCAATTTGCAATTAATTATCTATAGGCTATTGCATGGCTTACTTTTAATTTTATCATAACAAAAAATGTTGTGCAGGCAATTATTTTTAATTATTTATAATAGTTGGATAAAAATTAAAATTAATAACTATACCTTTACTAAGCTATCGACTTTTTTTAGTTTATGTAATTATTATTATGTATAAAAGTTTTAATTTAATCTCTCATCTACTGAAGTTTTGGGACAAATATGGGCAAAATGAGAAAAAAATTAAAATCATTATGCCAGCACTGGAACTGGATTTACATTTCTCAAACTTTTGAATATTTTAAATACATTAAAAAAACAAGTAATTTGAAATCACTGTTTCCCAAAAAAATAGACTGCGGTTTTCATCTGTTCTTAAAAATAACAATAAGTATTTTAAAATCACTGTTACTTAACCAGTAGTTAATTATTCCCAAGAAGAACAGTAGCTGTTATTTTTCATTGTTTTCGATTATTATTGTTTATGTAATTTTATATAGCTAAGTATTAAGTCATAATTGTGTTTTTTAACACTGTTCTTTTGGTTTTTTAGTAACATTTTACTCCTGTTATTTAGAAATAACCGTGAAAAAATAATTGTTCCATGTCGACGTACCCTTTCTAATTATGGCACACTTGTGTTTTGACCTCCGAAATAACAACCCATGTTATTTATCCATTTTCAGTTAGGATGTTTACAAAAAACAAAAAATGTCATTCACACTTCTAAAATAATGTAATCAATACCCTTGCTTTCTTAGAAATCTTGCCCTTTAGTAGAAAAAAGGACGGACATAAAAAAGTAATGAATAAAAAAATTAAGAAAAGTTAAAAAAAAAAATGAAATTTTTTTTTTTTTTTTATGATCCATGATTATGACCCAAAGGTCGAAACACGTGTCTAAAATAATTTTGTGAAATTAACAAGATTCTTTTATTTTTTAAAAAATATATTTACTTATCCCTTGAAAACTTCCAAGTCGTATATATGTAGGAGAACATGTGATGAAAAAATGCTCCATAACTTATAGGCTCAGTTAGGTATCGATACAGTTAAGTTTCTTCCGCAATCAATTGTTTATGTTGGGATATCATAATTGCTTCGCTTTCTTATTTGAATTTAAGCATAGTTTGTGTACGTTCTTTTGAGTTTTTGTGGCTATTGAAGTGTAGAAGTATTATATTTATTTATTTATTTATTCAAATAACCTAAAAGAGCCTACAGGCTCGTACAAGGTGTATATAATTATTATGTTTTACAATTGACGCAATATTCAAATATTTTATTACAAAACAGATCAATACGCCATGTTTCGGAGTGTCAATACAAAAATACAAGTAGTCAAACAAGGTTTTTGTAATTTTCCATCAATTTTCATTGTATAAATTCAAATAAATTGTAACCCAGAATAAAACAATAAATCGTAGCTGATAAAATTCTATAATCTAAACTCTACCTTAAATGTAAGAAGACTCTCTCATTATAAATTATGTATAAACAAATTTTTGTAGATAAATCAGATGTATGTATCTATCATGTTTTAAGTATTTAAAGGTAAATGTTACTAAATAATATTACTTCAATATTATATGTCATTCCATATTATTTCCTTATGATATTATCTCATAACATTTCTTTGTTGCTATTTGGTAATTTTTTGGTAAAAATATATTCATGCCTACCAATACCAAAACTCAAACATCTACTTATTATCGGTCTTTTTCAAGTAAAACAGAACCGAAAGATTTTTGTTTTTTTGACATTTAAAATGAATTCGCATTAAGTGTAATACAAAAATAAAATACTTAAGTTGGTGTGGTAAATTTGTTCCTTTTTGTTTTTCTGGTTCTTGTTGTTTTTGAGACTTATAAAATTTACCAACGAGACAAAAAATGATAATTCCGAATAAAAGATAAAAACAAAAAGACAAACGAGAAGAATTACTTTGTATAAAAGTAAATGAAAAAATTGATACATTTATAACTTTTGGCAATAATGTCACCAGTTTTATATAAGTAGTAAAGGATCTTATGTGAACCATTAATCAAGCTCCATGTCTGACATTAAATTTTATTTTTGTTATTTAAGTTGGCGCATTTTAATTTCAATTTCGATATATTTTTTTTTTTTATTTATTTATGTTTTTTTTTTGTTACATTTGGTTTTTTGGAGAGGATTATTTTCAATAATTTTATATATATATTATATTGCATATATTCTGGATAAATTGTTGAATATAAATTGAAATGCGTATTTTGGAGTAAATTCAACCTATAATATGGATAATGTTCAGCTTTAAAGAAATTTTTTTTTTGTTTAATGAATGTAATCTTTTAATCTTTGCTTTAGTAGCAAAAAAGTGAATTAAACTTATCATCACAGTAAGAAATGTTCAATTTATTTTCAAATTATCCTTTAAAAATTTATTTCACTCATAGATACCCTGTGTATGAAAAAGAATTGGGATAAAAAATTTAATTAGACATTTTATTAAAATATTTTTAATATGCATTGCAAAATAATTTTAAATTCATTCGAAATCTAATTAATTTTAACAATCATAATTAACTCAAATTAAATAACCAATTTTCGAAATGAATCTAAATTTCTCTACTACTCTATTTAACAACTAATGAACGTGCTCTGTAAGTGGGACAAGTTTATTATGTATATATGTATATAGAAATATTATATTTTATTATTAATATTAGTTACATTGTATTTCTTAATAATGATAATAATATAGTTAGTTCAATAAATTATGTGACACTATAAAAAATTATAGAATCATAATAAAATTAATTAAAATTACACTATTTGAATATAAAAAGGACATTAAAATCTATTTTGATTTAATAAAAATGTTCTAAAGTTAATTTTGTGTGTTTTAAAATTAAATTTAAATAGAGTTGCATTTATTTGTAAATGTGAAATTTTTTCATGGTCTATCATTAATATAATACATTTTGTTGGTGACTTAGAAGACTAGAACAAAGAGGGAATTAAAGGTGGAAAGAATTAAAATTTGGTAAAAAATCAATTAGCAGTTGGAAGTAGGTTGAGTGTCTACTTTTCAAACGAAACGTCCCAGGTTCGAGTCCCGGTGAAAGTAAAATTTTGTATAGGTTTTCCATGGTCAGGAAAAGGGCCTCAAAGTTTGGTTGCATATTAATACAGATAAACTGGTGTATAAATAAATAAATCAAATAGCGAAATTATTTACCTGTAAAAATATTTATATGTATATTTATATTTATCTACTAGCTTGGTAACCCGCCATAAATGACGGAAGCAAAATAAATTCTAGCATTTATTTCCTTCATTAGAGTTTTCATTTCAAGTTTAAGAAAAATATACGTATTTGCTTACTAATTTATCGTACCTTTATTTTTGTATTATAACGCTTTTAATTACCATATAAATAGAATATTTGTAGTAAGGTGCAAAATTTTCTATTCCCTAAGGGACATTTACTCGATCATTTTAGCGACATCCTTTTTGCTAACTTTGAAAATTTATGGTATAATTCAGAATCAAGTTAATCCGGTTAACATTCAATAACATTCGCTGCGTAAGTTTAGCGTCAAAGTTTATAACGAACAAATAATATTTTATAATGAGCCACAACTTTGAACGAAAACAATTTTAAAAACAAAAATAAATAAAATTGTTAATATAAAAAAACAATAATATTGTAGATACACATATTTATTTTAAAAAATAAAAACTCGTGTTGGAGAAAAAATTAAAATAAAAAAATTTACTGCAAATAAATAGGTATTTACAAAACTGTTCATAACTTTTGAACCATTGATCGGTTATTTAAAATTTCATTTCATTTCAAAAAATTCATTATCGAACTGTTCATGTTAAAATTCATACATAATTATTATTTATAACATACATTAAAAAGAAGAAAAACAATCAATATGTTTTAACCGATACCTATATATATACCTACTTGCTATATTAAAAAAAATCATCACTCTCTAAGTCTCTACAACATACATTTCTATACACTTGAAGAAAACAAATATACCTAAAAATTATAAATTTACAAAGATAAGAAATAAAAAATAATAGTACAAAAATTCATTTAATTTCTTTAAAAATGTATAGGGTGTTATTGTTTTTATGTGTAAATCAGCAGAACCAAAACCTAACCCCATAATACATACTAAATATTATATACGATCATAAATTTATACATATATCATATAAATATATATATATATATATATTAAAACAAAAACAATAAACAAAAAAAATAAAATTAAATAACAATTTTAACTCATCAGTGCATCACATTTCTGGCTTGAGTATATATATACCTATAGTACTTTACAGGATATGCATACAGTATGGCAAAACAAAGTTATCATAACAACAACAAAAAATAAATAACAATTTTAACTCTTCATCGCATCACATTTCTGGCTAGAGTGTATATATAGGTATACCTATAGTACTATAATACAGGCTATGCATATACGGTAGTAAAACTACGATCATTATCATAACAACAAAAAAACCAAAAAAAAAAAAAATATGTAGACACATATTGTGTATATGTAATTTTAAATAATAAGAATAACCTTTAAGTGCATTATGTTTTTTTTTTGTGTTAAATGCTGTTTGCCTTTTGGTTATTACACCATATTAAACTATTGATAAAATTTCTATTAGTCCTTCTTATTATAAATCAAAAAAATTGTTTGTTTTATTTATATTATTATTATTATTTTTTATTTTTCCTTATTATTTGCGAAGAAGACTAACATTAAATTAAAAAAATATATTTCATGCAGTGGTATTTTTTTCCTGCAAAGGTTCAGCATGGTAGACAGGGGTTAAAAAAAGAGTACCAAAGTAATTTGTATACATATTGCAATTTGTATATGTGTTGGAGCGTTCCGTCGAACTTACAAACATCCAGATAAATGCAGAATAATATATATATATAATATTATAATACACAAGATATATCTCTATATATAATACACTTTTCGTGGTTTTTCGTGTGCCTTCGTTTTTTTCTTTATTCAATCAATCAATGATGTAGGCTGTGGAGATCGGAATAAATTTTTATTTTAGCTCAACTGGTTGAAGCGTCATGCTAATATAAGAAATTTTTGTGAGTTCAATTCTCTTTTGAGTCAAATTTTTTTTTTTTATTGTTTTTGGATTATCGCATTTGGTTTTTTGCACTACATATAGTAGGGGAAAAAAAATTAATTAGTAGAATAACATTAATATAGGTTTTCAAGGAAAATTTATAAAATATAAGTATTTCCTTTTCAGATACACGAAATTTATAGGAATTTATATAATTTTACAGTTAACACATTTTTATATTCACCAATACAAAAAAGAGATAACTGAAATGATGGGATATATTATTATGTTTATCGAACCTATATTAAAATTCTATTATACTTAATTTATTTTTCAGATTGTATAATAGTTAATTTTAATAAAAAGGAATAGCGGATATTTTATTTGATGATTATATGTATATGCACATACTAGAAAACCCCCTGGTAAATCTCCGGCAGCCAAAAAAAAGGAATTTTGCTGTGAAATGGCACAATAAAATGATTTTTGATAAATTTGAATATTTGATATGTTTGAATTATCTGAAAACAATGTATATTATATTAATACCAAACCACAAAAAAATTAAAATGCTCAAAGTTTTAAGTTAATCTTTAGAAAATAAAAAGTAAATATCAGATAGAATGAAACTTTTGTTGTAAGACTTTATTAGACATCAATTTTCAGTAAGTCTTACATATGCAATATCAATCAATAAATCACAAGGTCAAGTATTACAAAGAGTCGAAATTTTTCTCCCTGAACCTATCTTCACCCATGGTCTGCTCTAAAAAGCAATGTCAAGAGCAGCAAAATACACTGCTCTAAAAATTAAAATTCTAGCAGGACAAAGACAAGGGAAAACTACTGACAGGGACAATGTAACTGACAATGTTGCATACGAGGAGGTTTGCTAGAATATTCCATTTTATCCAATTTTTCCTATATGATAAATTATAAAACTATAGCTCATAATAATAGGGAAACGGTAATGAATGGTACTAAGCCATAATTATGATTAATGGTTTAATAAAATTTTTGGAAACAATTTTTTAATAATATTCAGTTATGGCAAAGGGTTTCGGTGGCTTTAGTTTTTTAGAGTCTCACATAGCTAAGTGGCTACGTACGCGGTATGCTTAATATTTTTCGAGGCTTTCACCTTCCCTCAAAAAATAAAAATAATAAAAACAAATTAAATCTTATAAATTTTTTTTAATTATATCTGATAGTTTTGATATTTTATTTTATAAAGATTAACTTTGAACATTTTTATTTTTTTATGGTGTGCTACTGATGTGCTATTATTATTACTATATTGTTTTCAGATACTTTAAACATATCAAATATTTAGTTTTATTAAAAATCATTTTATTGTGCCGTTTCACAGAAAAATTGCTTTCTTTTGCTCGTCCAAGTATGTACCCGGGGTTTCTTCTAGTATGTATGTATTTATATGTATCATCTGATTTGGAAAATTATAGTGTATAAACAGCAATAATAGTGTTCGTCAAGGGCAAGTACAATAGATCTGAAAAGTTCGTGTAAAAAAAAATTCCAAAAAAGAAACAAATTAGTTGAAGAAAATGGCATCACTGGGTATAGGTTTTAAAAGTGTTTAACAATTCGATATATACTTTTGAGCTTAGATGTGCAAAAATATAAGTCTTTCGTTTGATTCTCATCTAAAATTTCAAATGAAAATATTTTGTCTACAATTTCAGTTCCGAAACTAATATCGGTAGCTGGTAGTAGTGATATGTAAGCTTATACAAATTATAGAAGGTTTATAGTAGTGATTATAATATTTTATAAGTGGTTTACCCAATAAGGTTTACCAAATTCGTTATGTAATTTTCTAAAATTCATGAAAATAATTTTTTAATTCTAGAAGAACTTTTCAAATTAAGGTGGGCTTTAGCTGCACACAATTTTAAACTTTTATTAAATATTTTGTTGGCTCTTATGTCGCTGAAATAAGCTTATTTAATTTGTTTGTAAGTAGATCGCTTCAAAGAATTTCCTAAATTTCTATTTGAAAAATTTATTTTATACACAAAAAAAAACATTGTTAAACGTCAAAATCATCTGTTGAAAAAACGTATGTTATTTTTACATATACAAAAGTTGGTAAAAAAGTGTTGCCGATATATAGAAATTATGCCCGATATTTTAAAAATATACTTTGATATTTGTATAAATAATATTTACTGTTCTGATCGTTTACGCGTAATAATATCATTTCAAGTTATCTCCCTTTTTAGAGCCAACAAAATATTTATGTTGGCCAGCTAAAACCCACCTTTAGTGTATTATAGAAAATGATTATATTATTGTTATATCATTGAAGTAATATATTTTGCGCATATTTCCAACACAATATTCGTGAGTAAAACCTTCAAAAATATTTGAAATAATTATAGTGTTTTTAAGTCATTCTTACTAAATTTCATTTGAAATGTAAAACGAAATTTAACCAAAAAGAAATATTTTTAGCTCCCAAAACACCTAAGTAAACACCTTCTGATGGTAAGCTGCGTATTAAATTTTGATTTACACACTATTCACTATATAAAACTAGATTCTTTAGTTAAAATTTATGTGTAGTTTAAAATTTTTTTATATTGATTTTGTGGAATTTTTTTTAGTTTTATTGTATAAGGTTGGGTATATAAGTGTATTATCTGTTTTAATTTACTAGTTGTCCGCCCTTCCCAAAAACAGTTGTTTTAAATACTTTATACGCTTTTCTTTTCTTATCTTATTTATTTTTTATATCTTTTTTATCTAGTGTTTTTGCTTTGGTTTGCTATCCTTCGCCTCATATAACTACTAACACTCTTCAAGAATATTTCAAAACCAAAGGCGTTGCATCTGAAAATGGATATTTAGGTAATCTCTCAAATATAAAAACATGTTTGCTTGTTGGTAATGCATATAGCACAAACACACATACATTTATTTACATATATATATATATATATATATATACATTAAGCTTTCATACGACCCAACATGTAGTATAATTATCACGTATGAGATGGCGGTTCTAGTATAATGCATTAAAACATTTGAATAAAGTCCGAAAACGGGTTATTCGTCTTAACAATAACCCAAATGTCACAGCTTGCTACTCTTGGTCATCGTCCAATAGTTGGAGCTCTCTCCATTTTTTATGGATATTTTGTAGGTACGGGCACATGCTCAATGGAAATTGTTATCTGTATTGCCTTCACTTAAGTGCTTCCCTCGTAAAACACAAGTTATTTTATTATTTGTTATAAGTTTTGGAAATTTGGATATATCCTCAACATTCCGAATGTGGAACCAAATTCTATCTTATGTCTTCCCCGAACATGAGTAATTCTATATTTATGACATATATACATTCATGACGAACATAAACACCTTAGTTCGTAATTGTCTTCTTTCCCTTGTATTCTTCTTCTTTCCTAACATTACTTTCTCTCTCTGGCCAAACGTATCCACCGGTATAGAATGTCTACCTAGTGTTTTGGCTATGAATAAACAAAAAATGTGTATCGAGAAGGGAAAACTTTTTTAAAATCTTACTAAAACTATTCAGTCCTTATCGTCACTAATTTACAGTCATGGATTAAAAACAAAAAATTGTAGGATTTAGAAACAAATAAACTATATTTCAGTTATGTAGATAAATTTGTATGGGAACTGATCTCTATAAAATTAAATGTGCTTGTATATAAATGTCAATATTTGGGTAAATAAATCAATTGAATTGAAATCGAAATAAAACTAATAATTTGTCAAGAGATATCCGAAGAATGAAATGATAATCTTGTTTTTGCCATATATTCGTAAGCAACCATATTGTACAGTTGTATATGGTAGTAGTGACACATTCAGTTGCTTCAGTGTGTTTTTGATCCGACGACTCGAGTGACCTATTCGTTTTATCACTCTCCCAAGAAACTCAGTACAAGAGCAACCCAGTGCAAAGTTTGATTATGAGTGGAATTTCGTAATGTGATAATTGATAGTTATAGTACGTTTTCAAGCTCATGTTTATGGATAAACAACTAGCTCATAAACCAGTCAAATGTCAAGAGTTCACAAACTTTTTTGGAAAACCACCAGCTGTTAATTTCACATATTTATTATTTACTAGTTAAATACCCGTTACTACGTAACTTTTTGCTACCGTTATATATAGTGAAAAATCAAAATTAGAGCATTCTAGGTTGTACTGCATTATAAATTATCAAAATCAAAAATTCCACTATCAACAATATTTTAGTAATATGTAATACTTTAGTTAAATTAGTAGATTAACAGACAGACTATATAATTGGATTGATATAGATTGAAATATTTAATTAACTAATATTTCATTAAAAACTATATTTCTATCAGTTCTATTCTCTTCGGTGACAATTTTCAAATGATTTATATTTCCAGTAGTGCGCGAAATCCCGACATATAGTTGTCCTTGTGGAAACTATATGTGCAGCAAGTAAGATACCAACCTTATTGAGAGTTTGACCTTGCGCTTTGTTGATGGTCGTTGCAAAGGCAGCTCGGACGGGAAACTGGCGTCTTACTGTTTATTTTTTTTATAAATTAGGAAAACCAAAAAATTAAAAACTGCTGTTTTTTTTATTTTAAAATACAAATATCATACTCAATATCTACAATATCAAATATCAATAAATAGATATAGGATATATTCATATATTACATAGGTACATTTATTATTTATCTATACTGTTTATTTTTTATTTAAAAAAAAAAACTGTAGATTAGAAATTAGAAATATTAGAAATAAAGTAAACTTAATATAGCTATTGTTTTTTATTTAGAAATAAAAAACCGCTAAAATTAGGTACTAACGATTAGGTAACGTTTAGACATCAAAATTTAGTTTGTACTATTGAAAGTTTGATTGTCCTGTAAACGTTGTTCCACAAATTTTGACATCCGACTTTGTTTAATGAAAAAATAGAATATTATCCTATTATCATCAAACATTATTGAAACACAAAATGCTGGAACCTAATTTTTTTCTTTAAATCGAAATCGACTCTTCTCATTTGTTGAACTTTTTGTTTAATGTTTGTTGTGTTTGATTATTTTTGTTGTTATTGATTGTTATAAATAATAGTATTGATAATAACAATTAGTATATAATAAACTACCTACATTTATAAGATTTTTTCAACTTTTTCTTAATTGTGTTTTTGCATTTTTTTTTTTAATTTGTTGTATTTTTTATTTATTATTTTATTTGTTTACAATTTTAAATTTCTATATTTAAAATCAATGTTTTTTATTTGAGCTAAATTAACCTTAAATCTTATATATAAAGAAGGATGTTTGTATGCATGCATGTATGTATGTATGTATGTATGTATGTATGCATGTATGTTTGTGTCAGAACTCCTCCGAGACGCATGGACCAATTTCAATAAAATTTTACAGGATGGTTTTTTATTAGGTACTTGGAATCGAACCCGTGATATGTTGTTTTCCAAAATTCTGACTGGTTCGGGTACCTGTCATACAACTCCGAGCACCTGACAAAAATATTTCAAAAACTAAAGGTGCTACAGAGTTGAATATTTGCACACAGTTACTCACTCAAAAATAAATAAATATGACTTTCACATTTTTTCGAAATTTTGGCTGGTTCGGATAGCTGTTGTACAACTCTCAGCACCCGCAAAAAATATTTCAAAAACCAAAGGTGCTAGAGAGCTTAAAATTTGTACACGGGTACCCTTCCAAAAATAAACAAATATGACTTTCACATTTTTTCGAAATTTTGACTGGTTCGGGTAGCTAGCATACAACCCCCAGTACCCGAAAAATATTTCAAAAACCAAAGGTCCTAGAGAGCTGAAAATTTGCACACAGGTACTCTTCCAAGAATAAACAAATTTGACTTTCACATTTTTTCGAAATTTTGGCTTTTGTGTATTAAATTGGAACCAAATCGGTCCAGTTTCTGAGATATGAATTTTCGTTCAAAAGAGCTCTGGCGGAAAGCAGGTTCAACAAATTTGGCAGAAACTGCCGTAATCGGGATCCAAGGTAAAATGTCAAGTCCCTAACTTAACAGGAAGTGGGTCTAAAATGCCTGAATTTCATATGTTATGCAGACCATATACAATTTCCTAATGGAGCTTGAATTTAGCTTATTTATTTAACCCTTTTTAGTGCAGTTAATATTGGTACGAAATATTGGTGATAGTCATTCAAAAAGCAAGTTTTTAAATTTATTTTTTATTTTATTATTGTTAGAGAGGAAGAGAAAAAGGGGTGAAAAAAACAACAAAACAAAATTCTCATTTTTATTTATTTCTATCTTTCAATGAAATAAAATAAAGAAAAAAATTTTTTTTTAGAAATATTTGCCTTGAATTTAAGCGTACTAAAACTACAAAAGAAAACTTTAGAATCGCAGCTTGATATAAGGTTTTCAAAGGAATACAGAAGAAAAGTTAGACAGCCCGTCCCCGGATATGATGTGGTCAAAAGTGACGCCTTGAGTCGAGTATATACTGTTCTGCCAAAGTCCAGCGCGAATACCCGATGTTAGCAATCACGTTTGGTCCGGACATATTCAATAACGCATAATTTTTCTTGAAGATAAATGTGTGGCTATGATCGGTAAAACATTACTGCAACTCGGATCTGGGATTGAAACTGGGATCACCAAATATTTTAATACGGAACCTCGACCCACCAAAACTTTGCAACGGTACAAGACTTTGTGTTAAAAAATTGCTGGCAAATGTAATTGGAGCGACTATTTTAACAGGGAAGGGACAGGGTGAAGTCGTTTTCATCCAATTATTCCAAATGATCTCCCTTTTAACTTTAAGAGGTTGCAAATTCCAATTTTAGTTAGACTTGCGTTCTCGATTACGATGAACAAGGCACAGGGACAGCCTATTAAGTACTGCGGTGTGGATTTAAGTGTGATGGCGAAACTAAAAACGTTGTTTATAATCAAGTTTTATCTTGAGAAAATTATTTAATCACCCGTCAATTTAATTAGTTTATTATTTTGTATTTTTTCGTCTTTCCTTTTTTCTGTTCTTTTGGTTTTTCCTAATTGTCTTTGTCTTTTTTGGATTTCTAAATTTGGTTTTGTTTTCTTTATAACATTTTGTACTTTTCTTTTTTGAACAATGAAAAAAACTGCTATATGGATAAGAATTGATTAGTAATTAAATTAAGAGTACAAAAAATAAAATGTGAACTACTAACATCTAGCATAAGTTTATGTAGCATTAGTTTTATACTAACATATAGAAATAAGTACTTAATGTTTGAATATTATAAAAATGAAAATCTTTATTATTAATACCTAAAAAAAGATATATGCTAACATAAAAAACGGACCATAATTTAGCTTTCAAAAAATACTTCTAATTAAAATCCCAAAATTATAATTGAAATTTATAAACAATGCCTAAAACTTATGTTTGCATTTTATTTTAAGTTGTAAGTACTATTTTTGTTCAAAACTGAAACTCATTTTAATTTTCGTTCACTTTTGATTTTTTTTTTGTATTTTATTTAAGTAGATAAGTACCTATAATAATTTTTAAAATTTTCATGAATTAGCTTTTTATTAAATTTTTAAAAACTTGCAGTGGTTTTAGTGGGGGTGTATCTCACACTATTACAAAGCACGGGCGTATTATTCTTTGTATTGGTTTTCAAACTTTCCACAAAAGAAAAACAATTGCATATAAAAACATTTAACAGATAGTTTACTACAACAGACAAACATCACATAATACTTCCCTTTTCAAACTAAAAACGAAGAAAAAATTCTAGGAACTTTAAATTTTCTCGGGCAACGCCGGGCAACTCCGCTAGTAAATAAATAAATAAGTAACTTTTATCAAATAAAATCTGATATGTAAAAGTTGCCCTAAATGCTATTGCGTTAACATTTATGTAGTTGATTATATAAATTGATTAAAGTTTTTTTGATTATTTTTCATAAAAAAATACATAATAACTTACGCTGATCAATGTATTCTAAAAATGATTTTAAAATATATTTCTCAAGTATATAAGAATGTATTGAATAGCTTTGAAATTATTATTCTAAATATTTTTAATCCATTTTGTTTTAGCAGGGGAGGAAACAGAAAGAATTACGTGCTAATTCGACATTTATTTGATTTTTTTGTTGTTATCTTTTCTTTTCTGTTTCGTTTGGGTTAAAGAAATGTATCCATAAAACAAAAACAATTCTCAGTAGATTGAAATAAAAAGGGGAAAGATTATATACATAAATTATTATATAATATAAAGCCGCACACGCATCTACTATCAAAGGATAGTAGATAAAGGATCCATTTATAAGAAAATGCACTGGAATAAAACTTTATAATTTGTTAATGATTGGTTACCATTTTTCTAGTCGATTTCCAAAATTGTAAGAAATAGATAGTATAGTAAGAATTTCATTTGTGAGAGAGAGATAAAAATTCAAAAGACAAAGTGGGAAAAAATTATCGAACGACTTTTTTTGTCTCAAAGAAATATTGTTGTATTTATTCTTAGTTATCAATAATTAAGGGTGTGTTACACTTAAAAATGCATAGCAATAAAAAACATTATTAATATTCAAATTTCCTTCCTATTTATAAATTCTAATATTATTAATAATTAATAAATTATCATTTATTATGAAATGGCAAAATTTAATTTTAAAGGAAATAAAAATGCATAGAGTCATTCATAAAAAAAAATTATTGGTTCTTGGTATTCTTTTTAACTACCTGGTTCAATACCTGAAAAATTTATATATTGAAAATACATCAATTATAATCTGTTTGAAATAAAAAAAAATTTTTACTTCCCTTATAAGACAATAAAAGAAAATAATATGATGTTTAAGAAATAAGATATGTTTTTGAAACCAATATGTAGGTACCTGTAAAAAATCAATCATTCAAAATTTCCTTACTCTTATACCCTAATAAATTTCATACGTTCATTTTTAAAAAATCGAACACAATAATTCAGACGACCATATGATCACATGAAAAATCTGTTCTCCCGTGAGCTATTTAAAATTACATTGCAAAAATTAAGTGGTTTTTTAATTGATTTTTTTCGCACTCTTTCTTTCTTACAACTGATTACATAACGAAAATAATAGTTCTTTGCTTCTTTAACTAATGAGGTTTTTTTGTAAAAGGCGTAGTAAAAATATCTTGACTTCCCCACCCCAGTGCATAACTTCTTATTAATGAATATTCGTTCCTATTATGATGTTTTAAGAAGAAAAACAACAAAAGAAAATAACAACAAATGTGTACCGATTTCATTTAAATCAATTTGAGTAAAGTTTGATTTTTTTTTCGCCTATATTAAAGGCATTCTTGATGAGGTGTAAGAAAGAAAGAAAAAAATTTCTTCCAATTTGTTTGCAAATTCACTTCTTCATTTATTGTAAAAACAAAATGTATGCATGAAAGAGAAACAATATTTCTCTTTAAAACAAAAAATTATAACGGTACATGCTGACACCGTCGAAGAATTATATATAAAGAAAAGATTATAATCTTTTTTTGTATTATCTTTGAGTAGAACTTCAGCTATTATAATTGGTCACACGATAAATAAATAAAATAAAAAAAAATATGGAGGATTTAAAAAAAATAATAATCAGAGACACAAATTTAATATCTTTGAGTTAAGCTATTATTAAAAAAAAAAAAAATAATTACAATTAATAATAGCAAATCATATAGCGTTAATCAATAGACTTGTTTCTAAAATTAAATTAATTAAATTTAATTGAGTAAGTTAAATTTTTAGACTAGAAAAGGTTTTTTTTATTGAAAAAGATGCATTTTTGATATTTCTTGAACTTCTTTTTGATTTCTTTTTCTTTTTGTTTTTTTTTGACAAATAACAAAATGAATTTTTGACAAAAAAATCAAGGGTCATGCAAAAAAAAATTTTAAAATCGACAAAAAATCTAAATTTCATAGATGGGTTACATGTTTTTGAAGTGGTTTATGATATAAACACGTGGCTAGTTGTTTATGATTTTCAGCAAATTTATATGGGAAAACAACTACGTAATCAAACAGTTTATCGTAAACACCATGTTTATTCATAAACATGAGCTTGAAAACGTACTATTACTGTGGCAAGAAATAAGAGCGATCAGTAATGTTGCTGAAATATTTTGGTATTTTGTAATGTGACTTTTAAAACTAGTAACATTAAGCAACATCTAAAAATGAATATCCAAGAAAAACTTAAAATAATAACAAAAAATAAAAACTCAAATAAATTTATGACAAATATATAAAGTTATCTATAGTTGTGTAAGAATATGAAAAATAATATGGCGGTGACAGCAAATTTGTTATTGCTCTAAATGTAACAAAAATTGTCACTATCACAAGAACCTTACAAAATGCAAAAAGAAAATTTGTGATTATTTTTTTGATGCTATCACCTTACAAAATTCCACTCCAGATAACTAATTTTGTTTCTGCAATAATACCTATATGGTTAGGGAAACAATTGAACTTTTTTAATATTTTATTAATTGAATTATTTTGTAGATAACTACTCTAATTATTTACATTTTATTACACTTTGTGGTACATTCGTTATGCATGGCAGAAAAACTGACTATTGCAAAATCGTTTATTAATACAAGGCAGATCTTCCATAATTTCCTATTTTAAGTTGAGAAATTTTTCTTTTATGATTTAACTAGCAAAGTTACCCGACGTTGTCCGGGTCGACCACAAAATGAATCGAATTTATTTCAATAATGTTTGATTTATGAATCGAATTGAAAAAAATTGGTTTATCAAAAATATTCTAATATTTTTTTTCACTACGATAAAAAAATATCAACAATACTCCAACTTAAGCTATACTTATATTAAAATTATTTCTTTGTAAACAATATTTTGGTGATCTTTTCTGATGAAGTATAAGCAAATACGCTCTTTGCTGTTGAGGTATTCTTGAAATAAAGAAATGTTCGTTTTTTCCACAATCAATTGGAATTTGTACTTAAATGAAATTAGGATGCCAAGTTCTTATTCTTAATCTAGTACCGTAGTTTTGGCTTCTTCAAGTTTCGTAGAAGCAATATTGAAGCTACTACTTTTAATTCCAATTGATTAGGAACAACAACTTCATTTTCATCGATAACTGTATCTATCGATTTGTACACATGGACCCCCTGGAACACTCTGCAGTATTTTCTGATTAATAAAACGAATCGTCACATTTTTGTGGCTAATTTACATAGCCACTTCACATAGTCATGTAAAAATTTTATACTGATTCCTAAATTCGAAAATACTTTTTCAGGACAATACATGTTTTTTTATTTTTCATAGAATACCTATAAATAAATTTTCAAGTCTGTAACACAATTTTTTTTTTGAAACATTTCTGATAGAGTATGTAAGTGTAAATTTTCATGCCTGTAACACTATTGGTTTTTATTCCTGAGACATACATGCTAAGAGTTGTACGGCAGCAACCCGAACCAGTCCAAATTTTTGAAATCGGTAACAGTCGAATTTCTGTATTTGTGAAAGAGTATCTAAGTGTGAGTTTTTATGCCTGTAACACTATTGGTTTTTATTCCTGAGACATACATGCTAAGAGTTGTACGGCAGCAACCCGAACCAGTCCAAATTTTTTAAATCGGTAACAGTCGAATTTCTGTATTTGTGAAAGAGTATCTAAGTGTGAGTTTTTATGCCTGTAACACTATTGGTTTTTATTCCTGAGACATACATGCTAAGAGTTGTACGGCAGCAACCCGAACCAGTCCAAATTTTTGAAATCGGTAACAGTCGAATTTCTGTATTCGTGCAAGAGTATCTAAGTGTGAGTTTTTATGCCTGTAACACAATTGGTTTTTGAAATATTCCTGAAACGTACGTGCTAGGAGTTGTACGACAGCAACCCGAACCAGTCCAAATTTTCGAAATCGGTAACAGTCGAATTTTTTTAATTGTGAAAGAGTATCTAAGTGTAAGTTTTTATGCCTGTAACACAATTGGTTTTTGAAATATTCCTGAAACGTACGTGCTAGGAGTTGTACGACAGCAACCCGAACCAGTCCAAATTTTTGAAATCGGTAACAGTCGAATTTCTATATTTGTGAAAAAGTATCTAAGTGTAACTTTTCATGCCTGTAACACAACTGGTTTTTGAAATATTCCTGAAACGTATGTGCTAGGAGTTGTACGACAGCAACCCGAACCAGTCCAAATTTTTGAAATCGGTAACAGTCGAATATCTGTATTTGTGAAAGAGTATCTAAGTGTGAGTTTTTATGCCTGTAACACAATTGGTTTTTGAAATATTCCTGAAACGTACGTGCTAGGAGTTGTACGACAGCAACCCGAACCAGTCCAAATTTTTGAAATCGGTAACAGTTGAATTTCTTTATTTCTGAAAGAGTATCTAAGTGTAAGTTTTCATGCCTGTAACACAATTGGTTTTTGAAATATTCCTGAAACGTACGTGCTAGGAGTTGTACGACAGCAACCCGAACCAGTCCAAATTTTCGAAATCGGTAACAGTCGAATTTCTTTATTTGTGAAAGAGTATCTAAGTGTAAGTTTTTATGCCTGTAACACAATTGGTTTTTGAAATATTCCTGAAACGTACGTGCTAGGAGTTGTACGACAGCAACCCGAACCAGTCCAAATTTTTGAAATCGGTAACAGTCGAATTTCTTTATTTGTGAAAGAGTATCTAAGTGTAAGTTTTTATGCCTGTAACACAATTGGTTTTTGAAATATTCCTGAAACGTACGTGCTAGGAGTTGTACGACAGCAACCCGAACCAGTCCAAATTTTTGAAATCGGTAACAGTTGAATTTCTTTATTTCTGAAAGAGTATCTAAGTGTAAGTTTTCATGCCTGTAACACAATTGGTTTTTGAAATATTCCTGAAACGTACGTGCTAGGAGTTGTACGACAGCAACCCGAACCAGTCCAAATTTTCGAAATCGGTAACAGTCGAATTTCTGTATTTGTGAAAGAGTATCTAAGTGTGAGTTTTTATGCCTGTAACACAATTGGTTTTTGAAATATTCCTGAAACGTACGTGCTAGGAGTTGTACGACAGCAACCCGAACCAGTCCAAATTTTTGAAATCGGTAACAGTTGAATTTCTTTATTTCTGAAAGAGTATCTAAGTGTAAGTTTTCATGCCTGTAACACAATTGGTTTTTGAAATATTCCTGAAACGTACGTGCTAGGAGTTGTACGACAGCAACCCGAACCAGTCCAAATTTTTGAAATCGGTAACAGTTGAATTTCTTTATTTCTGAAAGAGTATCTAAGTGTAAGTTTTCATGCCTGTAACACAATTGGTTTTTGAAATATTCCTGAAACGTACGTGCTAGGAGTTGTACGACAGCAACCCGAACCAGTCCAAATTTTTGAAATCGGTAACAGTTGAATTTCTTTATTTCTGAAAGAGTATCTAAGTGTAAGTTTTCATGCCTGTAACACAATTGGTTTTTGAAATATTCCTGAAACGTACGTGCTAGGAGTTGTACGACAGCAACCCGAACCAGTCCAAATTTTTGAAATCGGTAACAGTTGAATTTCTTTATTTCTGAAAGAGTATCTAAGTGTAAGTTTTCATGCCTGTAACACAATTGGTTTTTGAAATATTCCTGAAACGTACGTGCTAGGAGTTGTACGACAGCAACCCGAACCAGTCCAAATTTTTGAAATCGGTAACAGTTGAATTTCTTTATTTCTGAAAGAGTATCTAAGTGTAAGTTTTCATGCCTGTAACACAATTGGTTTTTGAAATATTCCTGAAACGTACGTGCTAGGAGTTGTACGACAGCAACCCGAACCAGTCCAAATTTTCGAAATCGGTAACAGTCGAATTTCTTTATTTGTGAAAGAGTATCTAAGTGTAAGTTTTTATGCCTGTAACACAATTGGTTTTTGAAATATTCCTGAAACGTACGTGCTAGGAGTTGTACGGCAGCAACCCGAACCTGTCGTCTGATGGCTTTGTAAAGTACCGCGTTATTTGCATACCGGTACCATGAATAGCTGTGCAAAATTTCAGAACTCTATCTTTAAAACTGTGGGCGTGTATAGCGAACAAACAGACAAACAAACAAATAAACAAACAAACAAACAAACAAACAAATAAACTTTCCCTTTTATAAGTATAGATGAATACCTGAAACGTTAAAAAAATCACATCTTGGGCGTACCGATTACTAAGTACTTGTGCATCACCTCTGGTGTTTGTAAATATGAATTTGTAGTAAATACAAAGAGATGTAATAGAATCCTTTTGATTATTATGATACCTATTTTATTAATTATAGATGACTATTCGAAGATTTGTGACTAAAATATTTAATTAGCTATTTTAAGACCCATTAAATTGCTTAAATTTTGTGTCAACAGAGTATGTAAATATTAACATAAGTACATAATTTTATCCTTTCTATAATATTAAAGATTTCATATATTATCTTTTTAGTATATAATTATTATAAGTAATAATTTCAGAATAATTATTGTATATCAAATGAATTTAAATTGTGTGTGAATGAATTATTTTTTGAAATAATTTAGAAAGCAATGAAAAGTTATTCTAAATGAAAAGTTATTCTAACACTCGATTAACATACATGGCTTAGTTTTACACATTTTTTGTTGTAATAAATGTTGTTATGAACATTATAATTTAAATCGTAAAAAAGGGGAACATTACAATCCGTGACTTCCAAAATGCAGTGACATTGACAAATTTATAATATATCATTTCCAAAATGTATATCAAAAGCTTTTGATTTTGTACACTTTTCTAATATACTTAAAATGCGTAGTGGAAACGTAAAATAAGAGCAGAATGTGTAGCGCGAAAATGTACACTACATCACATTTTGGTTACATGTCATTGATAAAGTTATCCGAACTAATATATACATATAAGTATGTAAATTAAATATGTTAATAAAATATATTTTTTTGCCGAAAATATGTGCTGGCGTATGAAGATCTGGCAATATTAATTTTGATGTAACGAAAGATAAACCAAAAGTAATTTTTATCGAAAGACAAACAAAAAATCAAATTATTACCGATTTATATATTAAAAAAATAAAAATTTATAATTTGAAGTCAAAATGTATCTGAGTATTTATAATGTCAAAAAGGTATTCCTAAATGTGGCAAGAGTTTTAATACATATTTTACAACGAAGTAGTTATAAAAGCTTGAAACAGTAGTATAACTATATTTAAACTGCATTTTCTTTACTTACTTACTTAGGTGGCCAACACACCATGTAGGTCCTCGGCCTCACTCATCAACATTCTCCATTTTTGCCGGTCACGCATTTTCTCCAGTTGAAGATACGAAATCGCTTTAAATCCGCCGATATTTCGTTTCTCCAACGAAGGTTTGGTCTGCCCCGACGTCTTGTACCTTCGGGTCTGGATTCGAAGATTCCACTCTTGACTTTAATTTTCGTGACTACGTCCATCTCATTGTACAGCTCATAGAGTTCGGCATTATATCTCCTCCTCCAGACCCAATCGTTGTTATCAGGACCATATATCCGACGAAGGAATTTTCTTCTCAAAGACACCAAGTACATGCTCACTTGCCTTCGGCAGTGTGTATGATTCTGATCCGTAAAGCAAAACCGGGAGTATGAGCGTTTTGTAGATTTGTACTTTAGTGTTTCGAGAAAAGGGCTTTGACCCGAGATGTTTTGACAAACCGAACTGCATTTTAGAAGTTATTTATGTTTTGAAAACATTTAATATTTTCGTAATGTCGACTGGAACATCCATTGGACATATGCCGGATTTTAATCCATAGAATATTAATCTGTTAATGCAGTCTAAAGTTAACATAAAACATTCAATTGAGGGCTTAATTAGAAATCTTAATTAATAATGTAATACAACGAACTGGCTCAATGGAATCATCTTGTGAAGGTCAACATAAAATTCGTAGGCAAGAAAATTATTTCAACTGTTCGAAACGTAGATCAAGCGGATTCATTTCAATAGTTCAGATCATTTTGATCAAATAAGTAAGGCATTGTCAAAAAATAGGAAAAACACTTAAAAATTATACTATTGTTATCAATACAAGCCAATAAAATTTTTTTTTTAATTAATGTGTCATAAAATTAAAAAAACTAAGATAATTTTAACAATAATAAAAATGCAATAAATTATAATAACAATTAAGAAAATTATGTCGTAAATTTTGATATTTTCTTTGATGAAATAAAAGGTTTAATGCAAACTCTCAAACATTTTTGATGCGAAAAAACATAGACAATAAGTATCAACCGCTACACAGTGGAAACTCCTAGTTTGTTAAAAACTGAGTGAGTAAAATCGTTTCTCGAATCTGGAAAACTATTGAAACAAATATGTTTCCAGTTCCACAATGCAAAAATAAACCAACATGTTGTAAACAAAAGTTAATGATAATAAACTTATTCAAAATTTGCCTATACTAATCAAAGCGGACGTTTTTCAATCCCAATCCAGTAGTTCACGCTGTGCATTCGCGAATAATCGTATTGTTTAAAACCTAATGTTTGGCTAAATTCAGTGTGATCAGTTTGCTTTTGGAATAAAAATCAGTCTTCCGATTGATCATATTAATCTGAGTAGAAATAAAAGACAATTAGTGACACCTTCGATTGATTACATTAATCTGAACGAGAATAAAAAACAAAGCTTAGATATATATTTTTAAAAGTTTAATATGTTTGTGCTGTTTGTATACACAAGATGCAATTAATCAAATAAATAAAAACAAAAAAAAAAAAAAAAAATTCAACTAAGTAAAATAAAAAATAAATAAATAAATTATAAATATTTTAATAATTCCGTTAAAATTATGAGAATATAATATTTTATTCTATTTTAGTTGTGTACAATTTATTCAATACTTTTGCATGCTTAAATTATAAAATATGGATTTAACTTTGAGATTCTGTATAACTTAGAAATGCTATACAACCGCTATTTCAATCTGTATACATATACCGATACTACACGGTATTTTGTAGTATTTTTCTATAAGATATCAAGCTAGTCTAGACAAAAGAAGGGGTAAAATAAACTCTATCTACCTACATTTTTAGGTTATATGTATTTTCATCCAGAATATTGTAAAAACAATTTTATTTTTCTGAAAATGTGGATAAATTCAAAAACTCTTGATCCTTGAAACAAACTTTTTTAGGTTTCTTTGAAGTGGTTTTTTGTGTTTATTTTTTTCAATTTCATATAAATGGAATTTGGTGTACATTTTATAGTGGGTTGCATTGTTTTAAATAATGTATTAAAATACAGAAAGATCATTATATTCTGGTAAGGTCGCATACATTTTTGATATAAAACAACCTGTGGTATTTCTGCAAACAAATCTGCGGTATGTTATATTATATAATTTTATTCTATTTAAATCTAGAAGGATTGTACCGTTATAATAGTCTGAGTTTTATAATCTTAATGATTATTATTGTATACAGTTATAAAATATTATAGTATTTAAGAAAGTTCATTCTATGCAATATTTTAAAGAATTAAAATTCATTGACTTAGTAAGTATTTTCAACAAATGCCTAGAAATTGGCCATTTCCCAGATGATTGGTAAATCGCGAAAATAATTCCAATATTAAAACCAAACAAACCACCTAATCATCCTGATAGTTATCGCCCGATAAGTTTATTAAAAACATTCTCCGCAAAAACATTCAGTTTGGCTTCAGAGCGGAACATAGCACACTACATCCTCTTCTTAGAGTAAAAAATTTTATAAAAAATAACCTTAGTCAAGGCAAGTCAATTGGTATGGTAGTATTAGATATTGAGGCTGCTTTCGACACAGTATGGCATAAGGGTCTAATACATAAGCTTAATGTAATCGGTCTTCCAATAGTTTTTTATTTACATTAATAACATTACATCAGAACTAAGACCTATAGCAGCAGGTCTCCCACAAGGCTCTGTATTAAGTCCTGTTTTATATAATATTTATACTCACGATATTCCTTTAATAGAGAACAGCTCTATCTCAATTTACGCAGATGATACTGCTATATATACTTCGAACTCCTCCCCGCAAATCGTTATATCAAATTTGCAGATGTACCTAAATAACCTAAATGACTATTATTACAAATGGAAAATAAAATTAAATTCAGAAAAAACAAATGCTATAGTTTTTACAAAAAAGAGAAAAGTCTCCTTGTTGCCACAATCCAATCTCTTTCTTAACAATACCGAAATAAAGTGGGTGGACACCGTAAGATACTTAGGCTTGCACCTAGATAAAAATTTAACGTTTCAATATCATATATATAAAACAATTGACAAAATTAACATGACCATAAAAACACTATACCCATTTATAAATCGGAGGTCATTTCTATTTTTAGAAAATAAAATAATAATACTAAAAACTATTTTTTTCCCAATTTTAACATATGGAGCGCCAATCTGGGCCACTTGTGCTAAAACACATAGAAATAAATTACAAATTTCACAAAACAAAATACTAAAACTAATGATGAACTTACCATTTTATTTTTCAACGAAAAAGTTGCACTATAAGAACAATGTGAATATGGTTGACGAAAATATTATTATTATAAAAGAGAAATTTAATGATAAATTGCAATATTCAAACAATATTATGATACAAAACTTGTATGTTAATTTGTAAATACATATAGATAATAAATTAAAATAAATATATATCTTGGTAGTAGTTAGGTATATCTTAGTAGTTTTTAGTTTTAAGTTTAATTAAATGTAAGTTTTATCTAAAAAAAAAAAAAAAATTATTTGGATAAGGTTTTTACTATCCTGTTTTCCCTTAAAAATTTAATATTAATATGAGAATGTACCATTTATTTAAAATTTAAAATGTTTCAGCTGTAAAGAGAATATCTCTAAACTCTGTAAAAATCTGTGTATTTAAAAAAAAAATATATATATTTAAGGAAATAAATTAATTGAAATTGAAAAATTCATGGAAAATTTTTTATAGCTTAACTTAATATATAAAATAGTTGGTGCATATGTTCGATACCGCGCAGAACTTCAGAACTATACTAAACCGATTGGCAGCATATTTTGAACATACATTAGATATATCTGTAAGCAGGTTCATAGCTATGTTTCGTTCCAAAATTCGGACTGGTTCAGATAGCTGCCATACAGCTCATACCATCTATCAAGAATATCTCAAAAATTAAATCACTAAATCAAAAAAAATTTTAGTATCCCTTTGCACTATTCAAAAATTTTAAATTTTTTTCATTTGTTGGAATTCGTTGTTAGTTTTTATTTCATTAAATATAATATTGATTTTGTGAAAATAAAAATAAGTAAAATAATTAAAATATCGAAGTGGAATTCACATCAAACTGATCGTAAGTTAAACTTCAGCAAATCAGATAAATGATTTTGTTTTGTTTATATTTTTGTATTATTGATTTTAGACTGTATGAAATTATTGTTCATTTAATTTGGAGAAATTTAAATTTGTGTAAGTGTTTTTAATTTCTACTTTTAATTGTTTAAATTGCAAATAACTGTGGAATTGCTGGGTGACGTAGTAGGTAGAGTACCTGTCTTTAACAACTTAAATAAAATGGATCTATTCTATTTAAGAAGGGTTACTTCCTGACAATAGTAGTAGTTTTCCACATTTAATGAGTTGATAAGCGAAATATTGTAGATATTGTAGTGTAAAATTGCAGGACCATACTTAATTAAGCAAGAAAAGGTGATTCTACCTAAGTTACTGTCAAGAACATAAAAAAAAAAACATTGATCGTTGAAAAATGTCGAGACGAAAATCAAATATAGGTAGATATAATCGACGTAACCGAAATTTAAGAGTCAGCCGGGAAAATCTAACACCGGAACAACATTTAGAATAAACTGAATCTGATAGGATTCGTATATGACTGCATCACGCTCTCAAGAATCGGTTGAGGAAAGAGTTGAACGTTTGTTTATGCGAACAAATGCCAGGCGACGTCTTACTGATTCAAATAGACAAGTGAATCAATTAGCCAATCACGAGAGAATGCAAGTAACTAGAGGATTCATTTCATCATCATTTGACCGACTTGCTTTCGCGTATGATCCTGAAATTAACTATAGTGCTCAATCAAAAGTGACTATTGGTGAAATGTCTTTTGAATGTAAAAATGAGACACTTGGAATGTGCTGTGCGTTTGGAAAAGTTATTTTACCACCATTAAATTCACCACCAGAACCATTAAAATCATTGCTATTAGGTGAAAGTTTGGATTCAAAATTGTTTTTAAAAAAAATAAGAAAATTTAATTCGTGTTTCCAAATGACATTTTTCGCTACGAAAGTTGTTTCAAATATTGATGGACAAGGTCGCAATTTCGATTCAACATTTAAAATACAAGGACAAGTGTATCACCGAATTAGGTTTTTATTTCCATTGCAAAATAATGACCCAAAATTTTTGCAAATTTATTTTGTAGGCCACGAAGAAGAGCGAGTCAATATTCGTTGCGGATACAATCATATTGAAAAAAACCCAAGAACGAGGTATTGTTGCGTGATTAGAAACTTTTTTGGACGAAAAAAATCAACTCCTCTATATATTTACTATTAAAAATCATCGAAGCAACAGTTCGAAGTGGAAAATTCAAAAAAGAATAAAATGTGATGGTACCACTTGTACTAATGATATCAACAGGTATGTGTTTCGATTTTAAGGTTTGCAATTTTCAATATAACTCGCCTTTTCAATAAAATAAAATAAAAGAAAATATCTAAACATAAAATAAAATTTTAATATCTTTTATTTACAAACAAGGCCATAGCAACGTATGGGCGGGTCAGCTAGTTTGAAATAAAATAAAATTTTTGGTTAAATAAATTGAAAGTAGTGTAATTGACTTCACATTCAACTCATACAATAAATAAATAACCTTATTAAATAAATTAATATCCTGTAATATGTAAGGTGAATTTAGTTCAAATTAAATGCAAACTTTTAAATTAGTACCTAAATAGTTTTTGCATACTTTTTTAATCGTAACATTCGAGACTCATTATATTCAGATTAGCAGGAATATGCAATATCAATATTATTATTTTTTTTTTTTACTTTTTCGGGCGTTACATATACTTTTGAATATCTTGAGTTTGGTGCAACATTGTCTTTTACTGACTGCGGTTACGAGTAGATTCTTTCCAGTTGGAAATATAAAGTTTGTTCGTATTTACTGATACTTCATCTTTCCAACGAAGGTGATCTTCCTCGACGGCGCAGCATTCGCCAGAGTTTGGATTAGAAGAGTATTTCAGCTCAAACATATTTTTCCATTTGCGCTACATGACCTAGCAACACATTGACTGAGTCATTGACATCTTGTTAACAGAAACTGCACATTTTATAATTGAAATCTAAATTAAGTTTATTTTTCAAAGACGGGTATTGTGCTAATATTTTAAAAGTATATAAATAAAAGATCGAAAGGTATATAAAAGTTACAATAGAAACAAAATATATATTTTTACTAAGTTATGCGTTTTAGGGGGTTCGTCCCAAAATCCGCAAAAACAAAATCTATAACGACTTTTGACCAAATTTTTTAAATGCTTTCGGCAAAATATAAACATTTAGGTATTTATTTAAGTTTTTCTAAAATTTTTAACTAATTTATGCGTAGGCAGGTAGGTTAAAATCGTTCGTAAACGCATTTGAAATCAAAAAGAGAATATTTACTTTTTCTAGGATTAATCTTGTAACAATTTTATGGATTTTTAGTTTTGAATTTATTTCGGTTTGTGAATTTGCTCACTAACCCGTTTTGGGCTTATTTACGAAATCGTATCCAGAATACTATACCTTAGAACCAGACCTGTAAAATACAAGTAAAAGCAAATTGGTATTACTTAATTAAAATACCATTACCAGGTAATTAATTCTTACTAAGTACCGGTAAAATGTATGGTACTGGTATTTTGAAAGTTAAAGTATCAGTAAAATGAATTAAGTGTTTGGATTTTATGATATACAATCAATTTATGAGCATTAAAATCTATATTTGGAATTATTTAAATCTAAGTTTTTGTTCCAATCTTTAAATTTAATTTAAATGTAAATAATTCAAAATATAGATTTTAATAAATATATACTAAAATTTATTAACTCTGATAACAGTAATATAATATTCTCTTGTTTTCTAAAAAATGATTAATTTAAGTTATATTAAATGTCAATTTGACAATTGCTATTCTATACCTATATATGTATATATATTATATTTATATAATATATCTATATCCTTATATTATATTATATATTTTTGACTTAAATAAAGTCATTCGTAAGTCATAATATTCAGTAACATTATATTATAGAATTTCAATTAAACTCCCATTTACAAAGTTGACATTTTAATAAAAAAAAATTTCCAAACTTAATCGTAGTTATATCGTACATTTTATGGTTATATATAATAAATTTAAATAACCATCTGAATGCAATATGAATGTTTCGAACTTATTTAGAAGCAGATTGGAGTTGCCGAGTGATAATGATTACAAAAGATTGTACTTACTTATTTTGATTTTAAATTTTCGTGTTCGTTTGTATGTTACAAAATATTGTCTACTTTTTAGTTAGTTTAGCAAAACAAAATGCTATAAATAAAATATTTGAATCAATTGAAAAATCAATAAAGTCATGTTAAATGTTTACCTTTATGTTCTATTAATGGGATTACAGGACAATTATGATGATACACAATTAAAACAATTTACCTTACAGGTAATTATTGTAAAGTATAGATTATTGTAAAGTATAGTTACTAAAACTGAACGTAGACAAAAATGTGAAACTATTTCTTTCGGAAACACTGTTGATGAAGTCAGTTACAATATCAAAAAATACTGGAAAGAATTTGACATAAGAACTAGAAATAATTCAAATAAAAATTTAAAAAAAATAGTAAAATTTGTAAGTGTTAATTTGCTTCAGTTTTAAATTATATTGTACATATTCGAAACACTATATTCAAAGCAACAAAAACTATTATGGTTTTGACTCTTCTACAACAATAAAATCAGCAATAGAGTCAAAATTATCGCATATCAAGCATTTATTACACTAATTATTTCATACGCTGGATCAATATGGTTTAACGTAAGCGGCAGCTTAATGGAAAATATCAGAAAATTTGAACGAAAATGCATAAGAGCTTTGTACAAATCTATACACAGAAAACCTGAAACTGATACACAAATATCTACTCAAACAAATATTTATACCGTACAGCTAAAATACATAGATTCGATAATTTTTTAATAAAATTAATCAGAAATCGCTTTAACAGAGCTCTTAACAGAGAAGAAAATGGTTTAGTATCTAAAATCTAACATGTAAAAACAGGTTTCATATAGCGTCCGAACATTTGATTTATCTATATTCTAAGGAATACCAACTGCTTCAGTTAATATGTAGTTCAAGGCAAAATAAGTATAGGAAGAAAACAATTAACATGCTTGCGCAATATTAGAAACTGGACAGACATCAGAAACATTGGTGATTTAATCCATTCAGCAACTGATCGAAACATCTATCAGAACATCATTGCCAATAAAATAGAACCGCTGACATCCCATTATGGATAGGCAATAAAAGAAGAGGATTCTAAGGGTTATATTATGATCATGTCCCCCTGTTATAATATTATAATAAACGGGCTTAACATGTAAGGCAATTGAATTTAATCCTGATAATATCCTGAGACGAGCTATTTAAAATATGATAGGTCAATTTCGGATAAAGATGAACATATCAACCGAAATTATTAGTGACTGAATAATATCTGAATTCGAGACATTCTAAATTTTTGTATTTGGATTTTGCTTATTATAATTTTTTATTTTTATTTTTACTTAGGTTAGTTTGAGGCTTAATTTTAGTATAAGTTTTATTATTAATCTAAAATACCCAATATTTTGGTTTTTAGCAAATTTCACAAAGTATACATGATATTAAATCAAACTTATAACAGCAATATTGAAATATGTGACGAGTACAGAGTTCAAACAAAATAAATAAATATTTAAAATTTAGTTACAATAAGGAATAGGAACTATTTTTGGTAATTTGCTTTATATGGATTAAATGTATAACAAAATAAAGAATTAATAAAAAATTAAAAGAAATAAAACAGGAACTACCTGATAAAATGGAACTACCGTATTTGAGAAGGTTTAGTTTCTGACATTAGTAGTATTTTTTTTCACATTTAATTAACTAATATAACATATACAAAAAAAAAAAAAATACTAGTAAAACTTAAAATTGCAAATTATACATGTTGCAATTGATGTGATAAAAATGGCAGTACCGCACTAATGTATGTAAAGGTATTGCAACTAATAATTCTGATATATATAGTAGTCCAATGTTTCAGTTCTGGTGAACTACAACAATTTTACGTTCGGCACTATACGAGTACTGTGTTAGATGTCAAAATTCGGCGTTGAATTTGTACAAGAAAATGACCGAAATCAAAATGTATCAAAATAACCATGATTGTGTATCATAATATAAACGAATACAAAAAAATTTATATCATTGCAAATCAAATTAAAGCCAAAGTGAAAGCCAAAGTGAATAAACAGGATAAGCACAGAGTTTTTTTTTTTTTTTTTAATATGAATCTTATTTTTTCCCAATATTTTTACATTCTTACACTAGTCTAGCCTACAAAAATTTACAAAAACAGCTATTTATTTCGAATTTTATGAACATCTAAGAAATTTTTTCGTTTTTATGTTAATTTTACGCACAAGTTTAGGAATTTTTTATACTATGTACTAACTTTACAAAGTTTTTTTGTCTTCGAATTATTTTATTGGAAAAGGAGGGAGTAAAAACCAATTGTTATTTATTAAAAACATAGCCTAACTTAATCTATCTTAATCTAACTAAAACTGCTTAACATAATTAAAACAAATAATGTGTATTATACTTTGTGCAAATTATAATTAAAGTTTTCCAACCACCAATAGTTTGCTTTAATTAATTTGTCCTTATTTGGTATGGGCATTTCAAATTTTAAATATTGCCCGGTCTAAAAAAACAATAGCTTTATATGTAGCCCGTCTATTATAATGGTATAATAGAGGGATATGATTACGGTTTTGAATATTACCGCTTTTATCTAAATAGATAAAATGCTCAGAAGCTATGAAGACCGTGAGCAAGGTCTTTTTGATGTACTCCTCATTGTGGTAGAATGTATGCAATATTAAACCATTTTTCAGTGATTTGTGTCTTCGAATTAATTTTATAATAAAATTATCGATTCTAATTATGTTTGCTTCCTTGAACAAGTATTTATTATAGTAGTAATCCTTGTATTCGAAATTGAGCTTGCTGTATATATTAGTACAAACTCTTATGCATTTTTTTTCAAATTTTCGGAGAGTTTTCATTAAGCTGCACAGAGTAAACTATCAAAAACGATTAAAACCTTTAATCGAAGAAGCAATCAAGAATTTTTGCTTCTAATAATTCGAAAAAAATAATTTGTGTATGCAATCTAGGTTGCAGGTAAATTCAAATTTTAAAATACTTTAAAATGATGTTGGAAGCGTCGAAGGTCATTACATTGAAATATTTGTTTAAGAGTAATTGTCGTTATAAATCATTTTTTCTTCATTTAGTTCTGTCATATGTTCAAAAAGATCGTATGAGATTGCATTAGAACCCAAAAATTAAGGCAATTTGAATCAACAAAGGCAATAGTCATGCATTTTCAATTCTCTTAGAAAATTCTCTCAATAACATTTTCCTCAGGGTAAACACGAACGCATTCGACTATCATTCAAATGAAGATATTCACAGAGATTTGAAAATAGAAACCATTACTGATGTCATTAAATACAAAAACAGATTAATTCAACCTAGTAATTTAAATCCGATTGATCTCTTAAGATAATCAGGTGATATAAAAATGCTGAAAAAGATAAAACCCCATGGGGTTGTGCACGATGTCGTGGGATAAAATAAAATATTAAAGGAACAGAGATATTGAATCCTGAGAGTCCACACAAGTTTAGTTTTTTAAGCACAGTTATTTTGTAGCTAATGACTTATATAACAAGTAATGTACATGTAGATCAAAAATTGTGTTCAATTATTATTATTTTTTTTCTATAGTTTTGCAAAGACTTTCTGCATTTATTTTTGGAAACTATCTTAACGCAATCATTTAAGTGTGTACTTTTGTAAATATGTAATTTTCCCATTCACGAAATATCAAAATATGGCGGCTACCTTGATATAAGTACGTACGATTTGAATAAAATGCGAAATATAGATAAAATGACGCATTTTCTGATAGTAAAAATTCGGAAATTACTTACTGCAGTATCATCATGACTAAAATTCCTACATTCATAAAATATGTACAAGTATGTGATAAAAAAAAATATATATAAGTTAGAAAATCCAACATAAATATTTATTGCAAAAATATAGTAAAATGCTATAATGTTATGTATTTTTCATCAGTTAAGAGAAGAAAAAATTTAGAATTAACTGAAAAAAAACAGAATATATAACAGGACGTCTACAAACAGAGTATGATAATTTAAAAAGTTTTTGTATTTAAAGCTTAGTATTGTATCACTACCATGAATATATATAATACATATGTATATATGATGAGTTCATTTGCCTTATTCTAAAATTAAGCACATATTACACTTTAATGCATAATTTTAAATTATCTGCCTGTATTTACAATATGTGTGTATGTTATACTTGTAGTTATATTAATTACGAATTTTTGCATAACATTTACCATCTAACGATCGAGGATGATTGAATTGTAACTACTTATGATGAATTTATACGAAATTTGGAATATTTTTGATAGAAAGCTGCCAATTAATAAATTTTGTATGTTATTAAAAAAATTGTATCCTTAAATTTAAAAAAAAAATATAGGAAACTATAATTTTAGGTATTTTCTGTTATGAACTTTTAATAGAAGAACTCAATAAAAAAATATTGAACCTATATGCTTGGGGTATCGATGTTGTAATTTTTTCTTTCAATTATGATTTGAAATTAATTTGGAATACAATTTGGATATCACTTAAAATGATATTAAACTATATGATAATATGAAGTCCAAGTTACTTTACAATAGATGTAATTTTCCTCATTAGGTAATACTATCAACAATTAAAAAAAAACTGTTTGTCATTCTGTATGCCAAATGTCTATGTGTAATAGTTAGGATGTTAGTCCTAAAAAATATTTGGGGTGTCCCATAGTAAAAAGAAAATGTAGTCATTTTCGACGAAAGACCATATTTAAGAATCAATATTGTAACATACGTGTGTGTCATAAATTTAACATTATAATGCAGTCCGCAACAGTTATGTAGAGCAATTTTCGTTTACAATCTTATTCTGTTTTATACTCACATTCAGGATTGAAAATAATTTTTATTTTTGTATGCTTAGATTATTTTTAAGACCAATTTGACTCTAATTATACATTAAAATTTAATACCCGATAGAAATATACCGTTAGTTTTATTCAATCAAATCTATTTGTATTCGTAAAGTAAGTCTGTTTAGACTCGCTTCATTTGTTCTATATTTTCGCTTCATTTTGCTTAAATTAACGTATTTAATCAAAAAATGTCAAATTTACGTGACTTTTTTCGGAATTGGAATTTAAGTAGTCTTGGAAGCGTCTTATAATCAAAATGGATTAAGAAAAATTGCTCAGGCTTATTGAAAGAGCAAATATTGACATGATATCGCAAATTTCAGGTTATTTTGACGTGAAATTTCCGACCTTGTGAGCCATGTCAAGCTGCGACAGATATTTAATAATGGCTTTCTTACCTTAAGAATGATTTTTACTCATTCAATCTCCAATAGTCGTGTGCTTGGGCCTAAAAAAATTGTATCTTTTGAAGCCTTGTAACGAGATACGCAGAACAATTTGATTTTCACGTATATGAAGTTGTAAAGCTATAAAGCTGTAAGGTGTGAGGGTGTAAAAATCAATTTATTAAAAGTAGAAAGGGTATAGAGTAAGAAAGGTCAAAATTCGCAAAAGAATTGAACAAAAATGGATATATATGATATTTCTGAGTAAAAGCGTTGAATTTAGAAAGCTTCAATTTATAAAAATGGCTGTTTAGGAAAAAAAAATTATTTCCGGAAAAAATAAAATTTCTTGATTCGAAATAACCGGGAAATACAGTTAAATTAGGTTACAATTGCAAATTCTTGCGGGATAAATTTATCGGATGATTAGTTTTTGAAACTTGTGAAATGATTGAAGATCATCTTAACAACACTGCTACAAATAATATTTACTACTGTTCACACATAATTATTTGGTCATATTAGATGCACTTTCCATTAAGACGTGTATTACTTCAATTCATACTACCGAAGTTCTTTAAACACGGTTAACTGAGCAAAATAACCAAATTAGAATTCCTAAAAAAATGTTTAGGAACGAGTAACAATTAAAAAATATCAAGGCAAATTACTGTTTAGGCAGCATTATAATAGAAGAAGTCACTGGAAGTCTTTAAAACCAAATTTCCCTGATTAACTTAAAATTCTCTTAAAATTCTACTACCGAACTATATTTCAAATAATACAGAGACGTGAAGATATACCACCACTCTTCCTATTTTTTTTTATTTTTTAGGTGGTTCTTAATTGTTCAATGTCGTAAAAATTTATATTCTATTTGGTAGTATAAATAAATAAAATTTAATAAAATGCATGGTATATTTCTCCAGGATATCTAGACAATAAAACTGGTTTTTCAGCTATGTTAGGTTCTTATCCAGCGAAAATAGAAATTTTTATCATTGTACATTGTAAATAATTTGATACTTCAACTAACTCTTATGGATTGTATGAGCAATTTTATGTTTCTTGTTGTGATCTTAGAAGCTGGGGGACTAGACTGTTGACTAGAGACTAGACTGTTTCTAGCCGACCTATTAAGATATTTTAAATTTTTATGTACGTCAAAATTATTTTAATTCTTTTTTAAGTTTAAGGTAATGAATATCTGACCTATATTAGATCTTCCATAGACAGTAATAATGGTTCTTGGCTGTTCTAAGAAATGTTGATGTCCTGTTACATGTTGCTATATGCTAAAATATTTGAAGAATTAGGGCATCAAAATGGTTTTCCACAAACTAAGCGAATTTCGTAGTTATTAATAAATAAAGGAAATCTTGTAGATACATTCATAAATTTGGTTTCAATTTACTAGTCTTACAAAAAAATATATGAATAACAATTTTCAACCGTATACCTATTTTAATTTAGTCTCATCCTAATTCGTAGTAATTTTCATTTTCAGATATTTTTGGAAAATTATTGCTTTAAATCATATTTTTACTTACCAATTTTATAAAATATTAAATATAATAATTAAATTTATTATTTGAATATATTAAATGCAAAACACAATTTATTTTCCAACAACAAACAAAAATATCAAAGGATTTATTCATATTAGAAACAATAATTATGTCAAATTACTCAAATTCACATAAGACTGACTTCATTCTTTATGTTTTATTGTCAATTTCACCACTTGTTGAAAATTATTAACCACAAAATTAGTAATTTTCAAAGGCCTTTTGTGTTTAAAAAACAAACAAAAATAAAAGCAGAACAACAAAGTAATAGAGTTTTAGTATGAAATTTATTCTATTATTTTTATGGTAACCATATTTTAAAAATCAAAAAAATGGTACAACTTAAAACAATGTAATCAGATAAATGTTAGATATAAAAATGTGGTATAATCATCCAAATTACAAGAAAATAGTTCTTTTAAAACAAACTATTAGATTTTGGTTTTGGTATATATTTTCGAAAAAATAAAAAACTACATAAATTAAAATAACAAGTATTTTATTACCTAGAAACACTGAACTTTAATATATAAATTAACTAACTTTATAATACGATAACAAAATAAAATATTAGTTTAATGTTAATTATTTAATTAGAATATGTATCTTTTTTCTCGCTATAGCTAAACTTTTTAGGTTGGATTAATTTTGTAAATAAGTATGTATATAATAAAAAAAAAGTTTTAAGCAAAAAAAAAAAAAAAAAATTAGCAAATTTCACTTTATATAAGAACCTGTCTTATATTAGGTAATATGATGATTTCAAATTAAGGAAAAAGATAATGAAACAGTTGGAAAACGAAATGAGAGGGAAATAAAAGAATAAGTTTGCAACATTTGGTAGATATTTTATATTACTAAACGATTAATCCTCTTACAATAAAATATTTAATTTAATTGAGAGGTGATGTTGGGCATCTACCAAAATCGAGTTTATTATAAATTAAAGGAGGAACCCCTATAAATATTACATTAAACAAAAAAACAGACATATTTAAAATTCCATATCTATTAGACTTCCTTCTTATATTTATATTTATAATGAACTGGATTTCGGTAAATCATCGAGATTTCTCGCATCAAAGTAGATTAAGGCATCTGTATTTTTTTTGTTAAGATAATATCTTTGTGGAATTCGCTTCCCGTTGCTGTAAGGCGTGCTCAAACGCACAAATCATTTAGTAGATAATGTTTCGAGTGCTTTAAGAGTTTGCACATATTGAAATCACTTATAATAAATTGTGTTGTTGTTGACAATGTGTTTAATTTTATCCTCATATTTAATTAATAGTATTAAGTATTTTATTTTATTTGTAGTTTTAATATAATTTGTAGATTTAATTTCTTTCGCTTAGTTTTATTATTCTTATCATTATTCTATGCACTTACTTACATTATAATTTAACACATTATATATCAAATACAGTAAAATAAATAAATAAAAAAAATGAATAACAATTTAGACCGTAACAATTTGGTGTTGCATCTATTCTAATAAATAAATTTGAATATAATACAATTATTAGAATGGATACAAGACACCCTTAGTTGACTTTATTGGTGTTAGACAAAGTAATATGATCATAAGGTTTATTTAAAAGTTTTAAAATGTGTTCAATCACTGTAAAATCACTGGCTAATCCTTCTTCTACTGGACATTTAAAATTTAAAACATTTTGTATTTAGACTTAAATTTATTTATAAAATTTGTTACATATAAATATGCCATTACAGATTGAAAATTATATGAAATGAAAATATTTTTAAGTAAGTAAAATTATATACAATTATATTTTTATAATTGTATACATTGTACAAATATAATTGAATAAATGTATATCAACCAAAATACAATTATATTTTTGTCTTCACTGATTACTAAAATGTTTTTATTTCAATTCCATGCTGATTAAATATCTCTTACGTATCTATACTTATTTTAATTTTATGATGATATTCGACTTTATTTAGATCTTAAAACCCAGTCGACTGAGTGAATAATTTTTCGATTTATTTGATTGGTAAGAACCTTATAAAAGTGCATGCTGATCTTATTTCTTTTAAAAATAATTGTCGTTTGTGTATCAGGAAATAGTATTTAATATGTTAAATAGGATTATTCGTTATCCATCTACAGTTTTTGTTTTCGGTGATAAAGTTTTGTAAAACATCAAATTTGCTGAAAGTTTTGTTGGTGAACTTAGGTGAAAGTATAAGGTAATAAATAATTTAAGCTAATCAGTTTTAGAAAAATCCTTTTCAGACAGATTTATTTAAAAATAAATATTACGCTAAAAGCAATGTTTAAAAATATCTGGCAACGTCAGCTGTTGCAGATGGAATTTAACTTTTACTTTTCCTTTTAATTTTTAATTATTTTTTAATAACTTTGCGCTTCAAAATTTTATTTATACCTAAGCTGTTTCCGACCATGTTTAAAATTTAAAATAAACCTAAGTTAAAGAAATAAAAAAAAACACTAAAATAAAAAGTAAGATCAATTATATTGTATTCATTTTTTATTTAATATACTTTTAAGCATGTAACTAAATTTTTTTAAAACTATAACAAAACAAAATATAATATTAAAAAAAAGTAAAAAACAAAAAATGAAAATAACGTTGGAAAATGTAAAAATATAAAAGTGATTAAACTATAACCACAGATAAGTAATTATATAATTATTTATCTGTGCTATAACTAGATTAAATTACTACAAATATAAAATAATCATTGATATGTACAAAAATTTACATGCTTAATAGATAATATATGTCAATACGTTCATGTTGAACTGAAATAATACCTTTGTATGCCTCTACTTATGATAATATCTAAAATAGTCTCTGCTGAACTCAGTAAACTTGTTGATCTTAATAACGCACAAAATGAGCCAATCCCATAGAACAAAGTTTAATAACTTAAAAAAAAATAATTAAATTATATTTTGTTTGACAAGAAAAAAATTAGATCATTAGAAACAAGAAGATTACTGCCTTTTCAGAAAAAAATGAATGATAGAATGGCCACCATAAATTTATTACTTAATTATGTACAATTACATTATTGAAAAAAAACAAAAAAACAAAATGAAAAATTACATAACCATGCAGTAGGTTAAAACTAGGTGATTTTTTTAAACCATAATTTCAAAATATTTAAAATTACAGAAATTTAGGCTTTTAATTTTCCATTTTTTGATATCCTTTGAATTTTATGCTAATTTGTAATTTTGTAATTTAAATAAACTTCAACAACCGTATGATGGATTATCAACTTTAATGATTTCGAACATGTAATTTTGAGTGTTGAGTGAAATTATTTTGTTGTAAAAAGAAAAATCAATTTATAATGAAATAATAAATTATCTCAATGAAAGATTCATTAATGATTGATTTTATCAAGTTGAATCAAAAAATGTGGTTGTTATTAAGTTGAAAAAAAAAAATATGTAGGTATGTAAAAATAACTCGATGGAAATAAAATCAAATTATTCAATAATTTGTAAATAAAGTAAAATTCAAAATGGGTAATAAAAAAAATATTATGATCATAAGAATAGTTATAGAAATTTTTGAGAAAGAGGTAGGTACCTCATCTCGACATGGTGAAGATGTACAAAATATTTTAGGGTTCCTAATTTCGGGAAAAAATGAATATGATGCTCCGCATCGTTAGAAGCTGTGTCTATGTTTTTTGTCTATTGTTTTATATTTATATTATAATTTTGCTAAATTCATAACACCCATTTTTGGACTTATTACTACTTACTATGACTACAATGAGATTAATAACTCATTAAGTTGAATTTTTTAATTAAACTTTATTTTTATTCATTGGAAATAATGATAGGTTTAAACTCACCTAAACCGACCTTCTTTTATTTATTAATACAATAAATAATTGTATGGAGTGATTCTGTGAGATGTATGTCATTATAATAATTCCGGCTGAGAGGCATTCATCATTTCAGAATTTTTTCATTTAAGAAAATTGTTTTAATAATTTAGGTCTGGGACCGTTTCAATTTCAGGACTAAAAATGTATTCTTTGTTGCAATTTTGTTAATTGTATTTATTTTCCATATTTAATTGCCAAATGCATCACAATGGAGGAGCATGTTTCTTGGTTACCACGTACTATTACTATTTAACCCCGTAGCATTATATTTTAAAAAGTTTGAACTAGTTCCACACTTGTTTGATACCCCACCACACGTTCATTCCGATTGAAAGTAACTAGCATAAATTTAGTATTTCAGACTCAACTCTTTCAAGGGGTGTTTCTGTAGCTGTAGTGGATATTTGTCAGATATGATTTGTTTAATCTGATTTTTTTTAATCCACTACCTAATAGACTGTCTGTTTAGAACAACTTTTAATAAAAAAATTACAATCACCACTGCAAAGCAGACCACCCTGTTTAAAACCATTTGTAAACTTATTTGAATATATGGAATCCAAGGTAGTATATTTTAAGTATTGGAATTTTTACTTAAATATTTTTCAAAGTCAAGGCTTTTCTCGATGCCATGTAATTATTGGAAAGTTATTTTACATATTTTATGTGAAAGGTGTGAGAAGTTTTTATTTCTTTTACGTTAATAATCAAAAGCTAACTAAATGCTTTTGAAAATTTATGAATTTAGAAAATTTTTAAATTTAATAAATTTAGCAAATAAATTACTTTATTGTGTGCGCTACTGTTACTTTTATCATATAATTTTGAACCTTGAAATAATATTATTCAAAAATTTAATTTAAAAAACAAAAAAAAAATTTCTTCTAGGCATTTTTAAAAAATATCAAAACTTTGAAGGTTTTAAAATTTATAAGAGTCACTTATTTTTTTTTTTTTTTTGGAATTGTTAAAATATTTTTGTTGAATTCAATTTACAAAAAAAAAAAAATATTTTCCACTTCAATGTGAAAGCAATGTAAAATCAACTTATATCAATTAATTTATCGAAATATAAATAATTTAAAATTTCAATATAATATTTTGTAAATGCTTTTTTATGCTTCTTGTAGCATAAGTACTTAAAATATATTTTGAGTACCGAAAATATCCTTCGAATGTTTTTTTTTTATTTATTTTATTCCTGTATTGACATAATGTATGGCCTTTGATTGTATATTGAAAAGAAACAAGTTGAGAATCGGGATAAAAAAATGTTTATTCTGAAAATAGCCTTCTTTGTCAGTAGCGATGAAGTCTATATGGTCGTCTTGAGATGATGAGCATCCAAAATAATGACATAAATATTAAAACTGCCCTAACTAATTGCTTTTAGCACATTTAGTTTAGATCAATTTTAACACATTTAGTTTATAAGTAATTTAAGACTAGCATAGGTTAGTATAAGTGAGTTTGGGTTAGTATAAGAGTTCGAGAGTCTAAAAGGATTAGAATTAGTACACTATAAATTAATCTAGAATTTATTTATTTGTCTCATGAAATCAACCGCAAAATAAATTTTAAATTTGTAATATAAATCTGCCTTTAAATTGGATGTTTAGGAAACACTGAAAACAAATGAGTCTTATAAGCCTGACAATGCCAATTTATTCTTTTAATTAAGTCGACACCGAATTTTTTGATTTCAGTTTGCTGGAAGTTTTCGTACATCATTTAGGGAAAATGTCAATTTGTTCTTTTCATTAAGTTCACGCCGAAAATTTTGATTTGCTGGAAGCTGGAAGTATTCGCACATCATTTAGGGAAAGGTCTACGTAAATATAAACAATAATTGTCTACCCATGAATACATATGCATTTAGGAAAACAAAATTGACCTAAGATTAATTTTAGCTTGATTTTTTTTATAATTGTGTACCTAAATATCAAATTGTTAAATAAAGGTTACAACGCTGTTACTTTTCAAATAAATGTTTTGAAATTTTGAAATTGGTCAAATTTAAATAAGCTTTTTTTTCGGAAATAAATATTTATTAACAAACAATTAAGGCTAAAACTTTATTGTTGACAATGATTAAATGAAAATCATAATAGAAGCTTCCTCGGATGCTAAACAACATTTTAGGCAGGCAAAAAAAAAAAAAAATTGTTATTGAAAAGCAGAAAAAATTAATAAACAAAGCTAAAGAATGGATAAAGTGTAATTAACATAATGGTACTCAGACATGATTAAAGCAAAGACCGAGCTTTGCAGAGGTCCGACTCATTTAAAATCAATACTGATGCTCTTAAAAGAATTTGTTTTTTTTTTGTATAGGGAGTGTAAATGCGACCTCTTCAAATCTATTGTCCCTTTGTTATCTTGGAATTACAGGTTTCCCACCTAACAATTTGATTGCTATAAGATTCTTGCGCACTCTTATAACACTATTATAAACACTCTTATAGCAGTATTAGTGTTAATTTGAGTGCTCCGCACTTGCTGCGACAGGTTATAAATACAATATAGCACTAAAATGGAGAATCCTATAAGGTACCGGAGTAAGTGCTGTAATATTGTTATAAGATTAGTATACATGTATTAGTGTATATGTTTTTATTTTGAAATAAAATAAATTGAAATAATTTATGTTATGCGAGAGTGAGAAAGGTATTATTTTTTATTTTCAAATAATAATTTTATGGAGTTTATATTTATTTCCTGAGAAAGGGAGATAGATATCTATAATTATAATTGACAAGCATTTAAGGTCCTGCGCAGTAGACACCTTTTTATTTTATTTCGATTCTCCTACTCCTTAATGAACTTCTAATATATATACTATATAAAATTGTATATAAAACAAAAATGCGCACACAGTTGAAAATTTTGTACTCATATGATTTTATTATTCAGCAAATACATTGTGCATATGTGAGAACTTATTAAAATAATAAACAAAAGCAAACAAATCAGTTATTATAATTTACATTATGTACTTGCAAATGAATCTATGTTCATATGCCAAAAAAAAGAAAAAAAAAAATTCATCTAAAATAAAAAATATAAAAACAACAAAAAAACAAATCACTTGAATTCTTCATTTTTATCTTTTTAAGTAACTGTTTCTAAATTTTGGTTATTTGTAGTAATAATATAGTTTTTATTAAAATTATGTATTATGTAAGTATATATATACATACCTCTTTAATGACAAAATTTTTTATTTTTAGTAATTTTATCACTAAATGCCACTTACTATAGGGAATATATCGGAAACAAAGCCGTATATGAGGGACGTGTATTTATGTGTCCTAAATAAAACTTACTAACCACAAAACGTTTTATTAAACACGAGTGGTTTCTGCTATATCGTGCGAAGTCTATGTCAGTACGTAAATTAATGTTTTTCTTAAAACCTTAAATTTGACTTCAACTTGAAATATATTTACTCAACAGGGGCCCCTAGTTAGTTAATAATATAAAAAATGTCTTAGTAATAAATAATATTTTTCGGTCAAAAATAATTGTATAAAATATTTATAATTATTGTGACCAAAATGCAAAATTTGGCTGGGAATGAAATTTCATTGACATTTATTATAAAAATAATTCGAAAAAATACAATGCCCTCCAAAAAGAAACAATTTTTAAATAAATAAAAGAAAATATATTTTTAAATTACATCTTTAAAATATTTAATAATGTATGTTAATTAATGCATAACATCAAATTTGATATTTAAATAATTATTCTTTTAAGTAAAAATGATATTTTTGCGAAAAGAATGCAAAATAAAACTTTTCAGTTTTTGTTTATTTAAAAAAACCTCGTTTGTAGAAAATAATGGCCGTTGCAAAATATTTATCTAAAAGCTACAGTATGTTTATTAGTAACATTATAGGAATACAGTAAAATAATAACACCACTACTGCTATTCCAGCAATTCTATTCTTATAACAACACTTTAACTTTTAGTATAGGATTACGCACTTTTAGATTTATAAAAACATTGCTGTATCACTTGCGGAAAATCCCATTATAACAACTGCCGCAATTGCTATAAGAACATTCTTACAGCAATATTAATCACATTATTTCCATAAAAACATCATTATAACACCTTTAGTGCTTATCGGGAGTCATATAGAAGTCTTGTAGCACTAATTTTGTTTTTATAACAATAAAATGTTAAGTGGGTTATGTCCTCGATGTCCTTTTAAGGTCCAAAATATGTTTTGGGTCTCTTTAGTTTCTTTAGTTCTTTCAGTTTTCGGGTTTTTTTAGAACAATACTTGTCTCTGATCCTACGAATATACTCTTAGCACTTTTTTTGCAATAACCTCTGATTCGTTATTACCTTGCATTCCTTCATGCACATGAGCCAGATAAGAGTAACTCTGTTTCTCTCCGTTAGTTTTATTAAACTTTTGTAAATAGTTGTAGAAAAATTTTCATTTAAAAACCGGGGAACATTTGCTTCTTCATCGTTCGTTGAAAAAATAGGTGCCATTGCAAAACCAATTCATTTCGTAGGACTGGAGCCAGATATTCCTTGTTCAAATACATGCCTACAAAGAATTGTTCCCAAGTGGAAAACTATACAGAAGCTAAAAACATATGGGATAGTTAACAAGGACCTACGCAGCCTTTTTCAAACTAAGTATAAAAAAAATTAATAACGTAATCAGGGTGACTAGATCCAATGTCGGAATGTTGACATGGTTTATCACAGACAGATACGGATTCTGATTGTGAAATTAACATCAAAGGAATAAAAGCGTTCATCAAGGACATAGACCTAAAATTCTAAGATAAATGGGAAAGTACACTAGATGTTAAGAGGTCGCGCTTACAGAGCTACCCATTAATAAAGAAAAACAAAAAAAAAAACATAATATTCCATTGTCTTCATGTCTATGTTTTCATATGTACAGTAACTTCGCCATGTACACTACTTTGAATATATTTTTTTTAATTATAGTTTGTATGTGTCTATATACTATTAACTATTAACATAAACTATAGATTAAAGGTTTGAAGTATCTTCGTCTTTCATTTTGAAAATAATTCACTAGCTACAATAAAAATTTGTATAAGAAAATCGGCAAATTCGCTACTGATTGACATTTCATATAATAAAGGTGGATGGATTAATTTTTTTTATTTAACAATTTTTTTTCTTCAACGTTAAAGGAAATAGAAGTGAAATCTTAAAAAAATAAAATAAATAAAACTTTTAAGTACAGTTATTTTTTATTTAATTCTCTATAATATTGACAGAAATTTTTTAATAAGTAGAAAAAGTTGCAAAATAAAATCTACTTTAAGAAGGCGAATAAAAATAAAATATTTTTCATTTAATTCTTGTGTTAATGTTCAGTTTGTTACCCTCTTAACAGATGGCGCGGCGCATTCATACACATTTAACAAAACTTTTTTTCTTCTTTTTTTAATAGTTTATAAGTAAAGAATGAAAATGTTAACTCTGTTTTTAATAACAAATGAAAATTTTTTGCCTAAAAGATTTCTTATTTAATCAGAATCATATACAAATACATGTCCCACACTAATTGGGTGTCATCGCTTATCTTGAATAAAAGTGTTTCTTTCAGATGCAGATTGCATTTTTTTACAATAAATCTTCAAATACAATTAAAAGTGTCTGCCAAGTATCTACCTTGTACCACTACTCGAAATTACATACATCAACCTCGTTGTAGAAGAAATAATATTGGTATAGTAGGTTATTTTAACAAGCAATGAACAACGTGAATCCTTATTTAGATTATAAATATATTTTTTTTCCTTTTTTTTTTGTTGCATTTAAAACTGACGTAAGTATTTTGTCACATTTGTGCATTTTTGTGCCAGAGAATCAGCCAATTTAAATAGGAATTTTTCTTGTTCCATTGTCAGATTTTAAGAAGTAAAAGAATAATTGTGTTAATAAAAAATGTAGTTGTGTTTGTTGTTGTTGTTGTTAACATTTTGTATACATTTGGAAATTTAATATTGGATCGTGTGTCGTAAACAAAAACTCAAATCAAAATAAAAACAAAAAATTTCATTTTCAAGTTGTAGTTGGTGACAACATGACAGCCGAACAAGTTGTATTCTATAAAAATGGTGTGTGGTAAGTTCTTATAAAGATTTATTGAATGGAGAAATTCTATTGTAGGCAAATGTAAAATCGTTTTATAAATTTGCAAATTAGTTTTAAAATCATAAATATACTGCAGGAATAGATCAGACTGAAGGATTAGATGATTTCGCTGCATTTCAAATTTTTGGTGAAAATGTCACAAAGTTGATTTCGATATGGAAAATAAATTATGGATGACATTCACCAAAATAATATTGACGTAATCGAAATAACTTTAGTGATATATAACTTGTAATATTTATAACAAATATTTAAAAACCATCTGAATGGAAATTTGTAGTAAAAATCAATATTGGTTAAATTTTCAAAATATGGACAGCAAAAAGATGATTTAAATTCTAAATATAGAAATAGGATATAAGCACATTAAAGAATATCAAAGCAAATCATCTTACAAATCTTTTCTTCTAAAAAACTTTGCTTCACCAGATATTCGCTGACAACCCTAACGTAATTCATTAAAGCTAAAAAGTATTGTATCAGGGGTGAACACAATTGATTATGTAAATCGGAAATTAAAATAATGGAGCATTTGCGCTACATTTTTTTTCTTTCAAGAGTTGTAAGAGTCTGTGAAAGACTCAGAAAACATTACAATACTTCTACCAGAATATATTAAACCAATGGTTTAATACCATAATGTATTATACCACAATAAAGAGTACATTAAAAATATAATGCTCACACCGAAAATTTTTAGTAAAATACAACAGCGATACTACAGATATTAGAAAAATAAAATCAAGTGCACCACAGTAGTGTTTTCTAGTGTCTGTGCTTTGTGTCATCTACACAGCCGACCTCCGAACATCACCAAACATTATAAAGATTACTTTAGGAGATTATACTTCTATTCTGGAGTGCCATAGAAACCCGTTGATAGCATGTAACAGATTGAAAGAACATCTTTTAAAAATTGAAAATTGACTAAGGAAATGGAGAATAAAGGCAAACACATCATAATCGTTGCACATCACTTTCCAATATTGTAAAGGTAGATCCTGCAGTAAAATTAAGCGTTGCACTACTGTACCAGGTAAAATAAGTACTTGACTGAATTTAGAGTGATGACTTAATTGGAGAACTCACATTATCCAAAAGAACAAGCAACTCAGAGTAAAGTTTAATCTCTGACTTATAGGGCATTGTTCTAAGCTGTAATTTTATAGTAAAGTGACGATATACAAAGCCATGATATATAAAACCAGTTTGATCTAATTGTTTTGAGCTATAGGGTTCCACAAAAAATTATTCAATGGTTTGTAAGAAATGACAGAATACAATCAGATCTAAACATTCCATCTGTAAAAGAAATAGTCACAACCAAATCAACATCACATTTCCCCTTCAAAACCTTCAAAATGCACTAATTCCCGAACTTCTCATTGCTCGACAGACACACAGACTAAAAAGATTCACACCGTTGGAGTTTAGTTCCTAATTTTCAAATAACTAGTCAAATTCATCTAATTTTCTAGAACAAAAAAATTATTAGATCCTTTTTTTATCCTTCCTTCCACAAGTCTTGATCCAATCAGAACTTGTATTTTAATTAGTATAAAATTATTAATATAGCTAATTGTAATGAAATGTATAAAAAAAACCGGTTTAACAATTAAGTTAAGTTAGATTAAGTAGGCTTAATACTTAGAATAAGTCAGTTTAGCTAGGTCTATTTCAGAAAAAATATATAATATTGATTTTTAAGCCCATATTTAAGCTCAATGCATAACCGTAAGAATAAACTTGTTAACATACATTAATAATTTTATTAATTAGTAATAAAAGCTTACATAAAACAAAAACAAAAGTTAGCAGATATAAGCTCAAAATGCATATTAAAATGCATAATAAACCCTGACAGTCGCTGTACTTCATGGAGCCAGTGAGCAAAGTAATGAAATTAATTCAAAATAAATTGTACCGTTTCCCACACGAAATTAACTTAGAGAGGACAAAAGGTTGCGGATTATGCAAAAAGACAATGTTAAGGACTTAGAGGAAACAAATTAGAGGAAGGTTTGCGTAACAATTTCTAAATCAAAACGGTGTTGCCAGCATTTATATATTTGTGAGTTTTAAAATTATCGAAAACAAATTTAACTCTAAAGCACGTCAAGAGAACTTCAATAAATTCATAAACTTAAAATAAACTAAGATTGACCTCTATATCGTATTTTATCACTAAATTCAAAGAAAAAGACAATGATTTTAAGGACACTGTTTTCTATTAGGAACAAAGTAATAAGCTATTGAGCTAAATATATTTTTTATTATTTTGTTGATGAAAAATGATGAACTTGATTTTAGAATTGTGATACACTGGTGCGAGCCTTGCTCTGTACGAGCCTTATGACTTTTTTGAGTTGAAAATAAAACAAAATAAAATTCAATACAATTCAATGGAACAAGAAAAATTCCTATTTAAATTGGCTGATTCTCTGGCACAAAAATGCACAAATGTGACAAAATACTTACGTCAGTTTTAAATGCAACAAAAAAAAAAGGAAAAAAAATATATTTATAATCTAAATAAGGATTCACGTTGTTCATTGCTTGTTAAAATAACCTACTATACCAATATTATTTCTTCTACAACGAGGTTGATGTATGTAATTTCGAGTAGTGGTACAAGGTAGATACTTGGCAGACACTTTTAATTGTATTTGAAGATTTATTGTAAAAAAATGCAATCTGCATCTGAAAGAAACACTTTTATTCAAGATAAGCGATGACACCCAATTAGTGTGGGACATGTATTTGTATATGATTCTGATTAAATAAGAAATCTTTTAGGCAAAAAATTTTCATTTGTTATTAAAAACAGAGTTAACATTTTCATTCTTTACTTATAAACTATTAAAAAAAGAAGAAAAAAAGTTTTGTTAAATGTGTATGAATGCGCCGCGCCATCTGTTAAGAGGGTAACAAACTGAACATTAACACAAGAATTAAATGAAAAATATTTTATTTTTATTCGCCTTCTTAAAGTAGATTTTATTTTGCAACTTTTTCTACTTATTAAAAAATTTCTGTCAATATTATAGAGAATTAAATAAAAAATAACTGTACTTAAAAGTTTTATTTATTTTATTTTTTTAAGATTTCACTTCTATTTCCTTTAACGTTGAAGAAAAAAAATTGTTAAATAAAAAAAATTAATCCATCCACCTTTATTATATGAAATGTCAATCAGTAGCGAATTTGCCGATTTTCTTATACAAATTTTTATTGTAGCTAGTGAATTATTTTCAAAATGAAAGACGAAGATACTTCAAACCTTTAATCTATAGTTTATGTTAATAGTTAATAGTATATAGACACATACAAACTATAATTAAAAAAAATATATTCAAAGTAGTGTACATGGCGAAGTTACTGTACATATGAAAACATAGACATGAAGACAATGGAATATTATGTTTTTTTTTTTGTTTTTCTTTATTAATGGGTAGCTCTGTAAGCGCGACCTCTTAACATCTAGTGTACTTTCCCATTTATCTTAGAATTTTAGGTCTATGTCCTTGATGAACGCTTTTATTCCTTTGATGTTAATTTCACAATCAGAATCCGTATCTGTCTGTGATAAACCATGTCAACATTCCGACATTGGATCTAGTCACCCTGATTACGTTATTAATTTTTTTTATACTTAGTTTGAAAAAGGCTGCGTAGGTCCTTGTTAACTATCCCATATGTTTTTAGCTTCTGTATAGTTTTCCACTTGGGAACAATTCTTTGTAGGCATGTATTTGAACAAGGAATATCTGGCTCCAGTCCTACGAAATGAATTGGTTTTGCAATGGCACCTATTTTTTCAACGAACGATGAAGAAGCAAATGTTCCCCGGTTTTTAAATGAAAATTTTTCTACAACTATTTACAAAAGTTTAATAAAACTAACGGAGAGAAACAGAGTTACTCTTATCTGGCTCATGTGCATGAAGGAATGCAAGGTAATAACGAATCAGAGGTTATTGCAAAAAAAGTGCTAAGAGTATATTCGTAGGATCAGAGACAAGTATTGTTCTAAAAAAACCCGAAAACTGAAAGAACTAAAGAAACTAAAGAGACCCAAAACATATTTTGGACCTTAAAAGGACATCGAGGACATAACCCACTTAACATTTTATTGTTATAAAAACAAAATTAGTGCTACAAGACTTCTATATGACTCCCGATAAGCACTAAAGGTGTTATAATGATGTTTTTATGGAAATAATGTGATTAATATTGCTGTAAGAATGTTCTTATAGCAATTGCGGCAGTTGTTATAATGGGATTTTCCGCAAGTGATACAGCAATGTTTTTATAAATCTAAAAGTGCGTAATCCTATACTAAAAGTTAAAGTGTTGTTATAAGAATAGAATTGCTGGAATAGCAGTAGTGGTGTTATTATTTTACTGTATTCCTATAATGTTACTAATAAACATACTGTAGCTTTTAGATAAATATTTTGCAACGGCCATTATTTTCTACAAACGAGGTTTTTTTAAATAAACAAAAACTGAAAAGTTTTATTTTGCATTCTTTTCGCAAAAATATCATTTTTACTTAAAAGAATAATTATTTAAATATCAAATTTGATGTTATGCATTAATTAACATACATTATTAAATATTTTAAAGATGTAATTTAAAAATATATTTTCTTTTATTTATTTAAAAATTGTTTCTTTTTGGAGGGCATTGTATTTTTTCGAATTATTTTTATAATAAATGTCAATGAAATTTCATTCCCAGCCAAATTTTGCATTTTGGTCACAATAATTATAAATATTTTATACAATTATTTTTGACCGAAAAATATTATTTATTACTAAGACATTTTTTATATTATTAACTAACTAGGGGCCCCTGTTGAGTAAATATATTTCAAGTTGAAGTCAAATTTAAGGTTTTAAGAAAAACATTAATTTACGTACTGACATAGACTTCGCACGATATAGCAGAAACCACTCGTGTTTAATAAAACGTTTTGTGGTTAGTAAGTTTTATTTAGGACACATAAATACACGTCCCTCATATACGGCTTTGTTTCCGATATATTCCCTATAGTAAGTGGCATTTAGTGATAAAATTACTAAAAATAAAAAATTTTGTCATTAAAGAGGTATGTATATATATACTTACATAATACATAATTTTAATAAAAACTATATTATTACTACAAATAACCAAAATTTAGAAACAGTTACTTAAAAAGATAAAAATGAAGAATTCAAGTGATTTGTTTTTTTGTTGTTTTTATATTTTTTATTTTAGATGAATTTTTTTTTTTCTTTTTTTTGGCATATGAACATAGATTCATTTGCAAGTACATAATGTAAATTATAATAACTGATTTGTTTGCTTTTGTTTATTATTTTAATAAGTTCTCACATATGCACAATGTATTTGCTGAATAATAAAATCATATGAGTACAAAATTTTCAACTGTGTGCGCATTTTTGTTTTATATACAATTTTATATAGTATATATATTAGAAGTTCATTAAGGAGTAGGAGAATCGAAATAAAATAAAAAGGTGTCTACTGCGCAGGACCTTAAATGCTTGTCAATTATAATTATAGATATCTATCTCCCTTTCTCAGGAAATAAATATAAACTCCATAAAATTATTATTTGAAAATAAAAAATAATACCTTTCTCACTCTCGCATAACATAAATTATTTCAATTTATTTTATTTCAAAATAAAAACATATACACTAATACATGTATACTAATCTTATAACAATATTACAGCACTTACTCCGGTACCTTATAGGATTCTCCATTTTAGTGCTATATTGTATTTATAACCTGTCGCAGCAAGTGCGGAGCACTCAAATTAACACTAATACTGCTATAAGAGTGTTTATAATAGTGTTATAAGAGTGCGCAAGAATCTTATAGCAATCAAATTGTTAGGTGGGAAACCTGTAATTCCAAGATAACAAAGGGACAATAGATTTGAAGAGGTCGCATTTACACTCCCTATACAAAAAAAAAACAAATTCTTTTAAGAGCATCAGTATTGATTTTAAATGAGTCGGACCTCTGCAAAGCTCGGTCTTTGCTTTAATCATGTCTGAGTACCATTATGTTAATTACACTTTATCCATTCTTTAGCTTTGTTTATTAATTTTTTCTGCTTTTCAATAACAATTTTTTTTTTTTTTTGCCTGCCTAAAATGTTGTTTAGCATCCGAGGAAGCTTCTATTATGATTTTCATTTAATCATTGTCAACAATAAAGTTTTAGCCTTAATTGTTTGTTAATAAATATTTATTTCCGAAAAAAAAGCTTATTTAAATTTGACCAATTTCAAAATTTCAAAACATTTATTTGAAAAGTAACAGCGTTGTAACCTTTATTTAACAATTTGATATTTAGGTACACAATTATAAAAAAAATCAAGCTAAAATTAATCTTAGGTCAATTTTGTTTTCCTAAATGCATATGTATTCATGGGTAGACAATTATTGTTTATATTTACGTAGACCTTTCCCTAAATGATGTGCGAATACTTCCAGCTTCCAGCAAATCAAAATTTTCGGCGTGAACTTAATGAAAAGAACAAATTGACATTTTCCCTAAATGATGTACGAAAACTTCCAGCAAACTGAAATCAAAAAATTCGGTGTCGACTTAATTAAAAGAATAAATTGGCATTGTCAGGCTTATAAGACTCATTTGTTTTCAGTGTTTCCTAAACATCCAATTTAAAGGCAGATTTATATTACAAATTTAAAATTTATTTTGCGGTTGATTTCATGAGACAAATAAATAAATTCTAGATTAATTTATAGTGTACTAATTCTAATCCTTTTAGACTCTCGAACTCTTATACTAACCCAAACTCACTTATACTAACCTATGCTAGTCTTAAATTACTTATAAACTAAATGTGTTAAAATTGATCTAAACTAAATGTGCTAAAAGCAATTAGTTAGGGCAGTTTTAATATTTATGTCATTATTTTGGATGCTCATCATCTCAAGACGACCATATAGACTTCATCGCTACTGACAAAGAAGGCTATTTTCAGAATAAACATTTTTTTATCCCGATTCTCAACTTGTTTCTTTTCAATATACAATCAAAGGCCATACATTATGTCAATACAGGAATAAAATAAATAAAAAAAAAACATTCGAAGGATATTTTCGGTACTCAAAATATATTTTAAGTACTTATGCTACAAGAAGCATAAAAAAGCATTTACAAAATATTATATTGAAATTTTAAATTATTTATATTTCGATAAATTAATTGATATAAGTTGATTTTACATTGCTTTCACATTGAAGTGGAAAATATTTTTTTTTTTTTGTAAATTGAATTCAACAAAAATATTTTAACAATTCCAAAAAAAAAAAAAAAATAAGTGACTCTTATAAATTTTAAAACCTTCAAAGTTTTGATATTTTTTAAAAATGCCTAGAAGAAATTTTTTTTTTGTTTTTTAAATTAAATTTTTGAATAATATTATTTCAAGGTTCAAAATTATATGATAAAAGTAACAGTAGCGCACACAATAAAGTAATTTATTTGCTAAATTTATTAAATTTAAAAATTTTCTAAATTCATAAATTTTCAAAAGCATTTAGTTAGCTTTTGATTATTAACGTAAAAGAAATAAAAACTTCTCACACCTTTCACATAAAATATGTAAAATAACTTTCCAATAATTACATGGCATCGAGAAAAGCCTTGACTTTGAAAAATATTTAAGTAAAAATTCCAATACTTAAAATATACTACCTTGGATTCCATATATTCAAATAAGTTTACAAATGGTTTTAAACAGGGTGGTCTGCTTTGCAGTGGTGATTGTAATTTTTTTATTAAAAGTTGTTCTAAACAGACAGTCTATTAGGTAGTGGATTAAAAAAAATCAGATTAAACAAATCATATCTGACAAATATCCACTACAGCTACAGAAACACCCCTTGAAAGAGTTGAGTCTGAAATACTAAATTTATGCTAGTTACTTTCAATCGGAATGAACGTGTGGTGGGGTATCAAACAAGTGTGGAACTAGTTCAAACTTTTTAAAATATAATGCTACGGGGTTAAATAGTAATAGTACGTGGTAACCAAGAAACATGCTCCTCCATTGTGATGCATTTGGCAATTAAATATGGAAAATAAATACAATTAACAAAATTGCAACAAAGAATACATTTTTAGTCCTGAAATTGAAACGGTCCCAGACCTAAATTATTAAAACAATTTTCTTAAATGAAAAAATTCTGAAATGATGAATGCCTCTCAGCCGGAATTATTATAATGACATACATCTCACAGAATCACTCCATACAATTATTTATTGTATTAATAAATAAAAGAAGGTCGGTTTAGGTGAGTTTAAACCTATCATTATTTCCAATGAATAAAAATAAAGTTTAATTAAAAAATTCAACTTAATGAGTTATTAATCTCATTGTAGTCATAGTAAGTAGTAATAAGTCCAAAAATGGGTGTTATGAATTTAGCAAAATTATAATATAAATATAAAACAATAGACAAAAAACATAGACACAGCTTCTAACGATGCGGAGCATCATATTCATTTTTTCCCGAAATTAGGAACCCTAAAATATTTTGTACATCTTCACCATGTCGAGATGAGGTACCTACCTCTTTCTCAAAAATTTCTATAACTATTCTTATGATCATAATATTTTTTTTATTACCCATTTTGAATTTTACTTTATTTACAAATTATTGAATAATTTGATTTTATTTCCATCGAGTTATTTTTACATACCTACATATTTTTTTTTTTCAACTTAATAACAACCACATTTTTTGATTCAACTTGATAAAATCAATCATTAATGAATCTTTCATTGAGATAATTTATTATTTCATTATAAATTGATTTTTCTTTTTACAACAAAATAATTTCACTCAACACTCAAAATTACATGTTCGAAATCATTAAAGTTGATAATCCATCATACGGTTGTTGAAGTTTATTTAAATTACAAAATTACAAATTAGCATAAAATTCAAAGGATATCAAAAAATGGAAAATTAAAAGCCTAAATTTCTGTAATTTTAAATATTTTGAAATTATGGTTTAAAAAAATCACCTAGTTTTAACCTACTGCATGGTTATGTAATTTTTCATTTTGTTTTTTTGTTTTTTTTCAATAATGTAATTGTACATAATTAAGTAATAAATTTATGGTGGCCATTCTATCATTCATTTTTTTCTGAAAAGGCAGTAATCTTCTTGTTTCTAATGATCTAATTTTTTTCTTGTCAAACAAAATATAATTTAATTATTTTTTTTTAAGTTATTAAACTTTGTTCTATGGGATTGGCTCATTTTGTGCGTTATTAAGATCAACAAGTTTACTGAGTTCAGCAGAGACTATTTTAGATATTATCATAAGTAGAGGCATACAAAGGTATTATTTCAGTTCAACATGAACGTATTGACATATATTATCTATTAAGCATGTAAATTTTTGTACATATCAATGATTATTTTATATTTGTAGTAATTTAATCTAGTTATAGCACAGATAAATAATTATATAATTACTTATCTGTGGTTATAGTTTAATCACTTTTATATTTTTACATTTTCCAACGTTATTTTCATTTTTTGTTTTTTACTTTTTTTTAATATTATATTTTGTTTTGTTATAGTTTTAAAAAAATTTAGTTACATGCTTAAAAGTATATTAAATAAAAAATGAATACAATATAATTGATCTTACTTTTTATTTTAGTGTTTTTTTTTATTTCTTTAACTTAGGTTTATTTTAAATTTTAAACATGGTCGGAAACAGCTTAGGTATAAATAAAATTTTGAAGCGCAAAGTTATTAAAAAATAATTAAAAATTAAAAGGAAAAGTAAAAGTTAAATTCCATCTGCAACAGCTGACGTTGCCAGATATTTTTAAACATTGCTTTTAGCGTAATATTTATTTTTAAATAAATCTGTCTGAAAAGGATTTTTCTAAAACTGATTAGCTTAAATTATTTATTACCTTATACTTTCACCTAAGTTCACCAACAAAACTTTCAGCAAATTTGATGTTTTACAAAACTTTATCACCGAAAACAAAAACTGTAGATGGATAACGAATAATCCTATTTAACATATTAAATACTATTTCCTGATACACAAACGACAATTATTTTTAAAAGAAATAAGATCAGCATGCACTTTTATAAGGTTCTTACCAATCAAATAAATCGAAAAATTATTCACTCAGTCGACTGGGTTTTAAGATCTAAATAAAGTCGAATATCATCATAAAATTAAAATAAGTATAGATACGTAAGAGATATTTAATCAGCATGGAATTGAAATAAAAACATTTTAGTAATCAGTGAAGACAAAAATATAATTGTATTTTGGTTGATATACATTTATTCAATTATATTTGTACAATGTATACAATTATAAAAATATAATTGTATATAATTTTACTTACTTAAAAATATTTTCATTTCATATAATTTTCAATCTGTAATGGCATATTTATATGTAACAAATTTTATAAATAAATTTAAGTCTAAATACAAAATGTTTTAAATTTTAAATGTCCAGTAGAAGAAGGATTAGCCAGTGATTTTACAGTGATTGAACACATTTTAAAACTTTTAAATAAACCTTATGATCATATTACTTTGTCTAACACCAATAAAGTCAACTAAGGGTGTCTTGTATCCATTCTAATAATTGTATTATATTCAAATTTATTTATTAGAATAGATGCAACACCAAATTGTTACGGTCTAAATTGTTATTCATTTTTTTTATTTATTTATTTTACTGTATTTGATATATAATGTGTTAAATTATAATGTAAGTAAGTGCATAGAATAATGATAAGAATAATAAAACTAAGCGAAAGAAATTAAATCTACAAATTATATTAAAACTACAAATAAAATAAAATACTTAATACTATTAATTAAATATGAGGATAAAATTAAACACATTGTCAACAACAACACAATTTATTATAAGTGATTTCAATATGTGCAAACTCTTAAAGCACTCGAAACATTATCTACTAAATGATTTGTGCGTTTGAGCACGCCTTACAGCAACGGGAAGCGAATTCCACAAAGATATTATCTTAACAAAAAAAATACAGATGCCTTAATCTACTTTGATGCGAGAAATCTCGATGATTTACCGAAATCCAGTTCATTATAAATATAAATATAAGAAGGAAGTCTAATAGATATGGAATTTTAAATATGTCTGTTTTTTTGTTTAATGTAATATTTATAGGGGTTCCTCCTTTAATTTATAATAAACTCGATTTTGGTAGATGCCCAACATCACCTCTCAATTAAATTAAATATTTTATTGTAAGAGGATTAATCGTTTAGTAATATAAAATATCTACCAAATGTTGCAAACTTATTCTTTTATTTCCCTCTCATTTCGTTTTCCAACTGTTTCATTATCTTTTTCCTTAATTTGAAATCATCATATTACCTAATATAAGACAGGTTCTTATATAAAGTGAAATTTGCTAATTTTTTTTTTTTTTTTTTGCTTAAAACTTTTTTTTTATTATATACATACTTATTTACAAAATTAATCCAACCTAAAAAGTTTAGCTATAGCGAGAAAAAAGATACATATTCTAATTAAATAATTAACATTAAACTAATATTTTATTTTGTTATCGTATTATAAAGTTAGTTAATTTATATATTAAAGTTCAGTGTTTCTAGGTAATAAAATACTTGTTATTTTAATTTATGTAGTTTTTTATTTTTTCGAAAATATATACCAAAACCAAAATCTAATAGTTTGTTTTAAAAGAACTATTTTCTTGTAATTTGGATGATTATACCACATTTTTATATCTAACATTTATCTGATTACATTGTTTTAAGTTGTACCATTTTTTTGATTTTTAAAATATGGTTACCATAAAAATAATAGAATAAATTTCATACTAAAACTCTATTACTTTGTTGTTCTGCTTTTATTTTTGTTTGTTTTTTAAACACAAAAGGCCTTTGAAAATTACTAATTTTGTGGTTAATAATTTTCAACAAGTGGTGAAATTGACAATAAAACATAAAGAATGAAGTCAGTCTTATGTGAATTTGAGTAATTTGACATAATTATTGTTTCTAATATGAATAAATCCTTTGATATTTTTGTTTGTTGTTGGAAAATAAATTGTGTTTTGCATTTAATATATTCAAATAATAAATTTAATTATTATATTTAATATTTTATAAAATTGGTAAGTAAAAATATGATTTAAAGCAATAATTTTCCAAAAATATCTGAAAATGAAAATTACTACGAATTAGGATGAGACTAAATTAAAATAGGTATACGGTTGAAAATTGTTATTCATATATTTTTTTGTAAGACTAGTAAATTGAAACCAAATTTATGAATGTATCTACAAGATTTCCTTTATTTATTAATAACTACGAAATTCGCTTAGTTTGTGGAAAACCATTTTGATGCCCTAATTCTTCAAATATTTTAGCATATAGCAACATGTAACAGGACATCAACATTTCTTAGAACAGCCAAGAACCATTATTACTGTCTATGGAAGATCTAATATAGGTCAGATATTCATTACCTTAAACTTAAAAAAGAATTAAAATAATTTTGACGTACATAAAAATTTAAAATATCTTAATAGGTCGGCTAGAAACAGTCTAGTCTCTAGTCAACAGTCTAGTCCCCCAGCTTCTAAGATCACAACAAGAAACATAAAATTGCTCATACAATCCATAAGAGTTAGTTGAAGTATCAAATTATTTACAATGTACAATGATAAAAATTTCTATTTTCGCTGGATAAGAACCTAACATAGCTGAAAAACCAGTTTTATTGTCTAGATATCCTGGAGAAATATACCATGCATTTTATTAAATTTTATTTATTTATACTACCAAATAGAATATAAATTTTTACGACATTGAACAATTAAGAACCACCTAAAAAATAAAAAAAAATAGGAAGAGTGGTGGTATATCTTCACGTCTCTGTATTATTTGAAATATAGTTCGGTAGTAGAATTTTAAGAGAATTTTAAGTTAATCAGGGAAATTTGGTTTTAAAGACTTCCAGTGACTTCTTCTATTATAATGCTGCCTAAACAGTAATTTGCCTTGATATTTTTTAATTGTTACTCGTTCCTAAACATTTTTTTAGGAATTCTAATTTGGTTATTTTGCTCAGTTAACCGTGTTTAAAGAACTTCGGTAGTATGAATTGAAGTAATACACGTCTTAATGGAAAGTGCATCTAATATGACCAAATAATTATGTGTGAACAGTAGTAAATATTATTTGTAGCAGTGTTGTTAAGATGATCTTCAATCATTTCACAAGTTTCAAAAACTAATCATCCGATAAATTTATCCCGCAAGAATTTGCAATTGTAACCTAATTTAACTGTATTTCCCGGTTATTTCGAATCAAGAAATTTTATTTTTTCCGGAAATAATTTTTTTTTCCTAAACAGCCATTTTTATAAATTGAAGCTTTCTAAATTCAACGCTTTTACTCAGAAATATCATATATATCCATTTTTGTTCAATTCTTTTGCGAATTTTGACCTTTCTTACTCTATACCCTTTCTACTTTTAATAAATTGATTTTTACACCCTCACACCTTACAGCTTTATAGCTTTACAACTTCATATACGTGAAAATCAAATTGTTCTGCGTATCTCGTTACAAGGCTTCAAAAGATACAATTTTTTTAGGCCCAAGCACACGACTATTGGAGATTGAATGAGTAAAAATCATTCTTAAGGTAAGAAAGCCATTATTAAATATCTGTCGCAGCTTGACATGGCTCACAAGGTCGGAAATTTCACGTCAAAATAACCTGAAATTTGCGATATCATGTCAATATTTGCTCTTTCAATAAGCCTGAGCAATTTTTCTTAATCCATTTTGATTATAAGACGCTTCCAAGACTACTTAAATTCCAATTCCGAAAAAAGTCACGTAAATTTGACATTTTTTGATTAAATACGTTAATTTAAGCAAAATGAAGCGAAAATATAGAACAAATGAAGCGAGTCTAAACAGACTTACTTTACGAATACAAATAGATTTGATTGAATAAAACTAACGGTATATTTCTATCGGGTATTAAATTTTAATGTATAATTAGAGTCAAATTGGTCTTAAAAATAATCTAAGCATACAAAAATAAAAATTATTTTCAATCCTGAATGTGAGTATAAAACAGAATAAGATTGTAAACGAAAATTGCTCTACATAACTGTTGCGGACTGCATTATAATGTTAAATTTATGACACACACGTATGTTACAATATTGATTCTTAAATATGGTCTTTCGTCGAAAATGACTACATTTTCTTTTTACTATGGGACACCCCAAATATTTTTTAGGACTAACATCCTAACTATTACACATAGACATTTGGCATACAGAATGACAAACAGTTTTTTTTTAATTGTTGATAGTATTACCTAATGAGGAAAATTACATCTATTGTAAAGTAACTTGGACTTCATATTATCATATAGTTTAATATCATTTTAAGTGATATCCAAATTGTATTCCAAATTAATTTCAAATCATAATTGAAAGAAAAAATTACAACATCGATACCCCAAGCATATAGGTTCAATATTTTTTTATTGAGTTCTTCTATTAAAAGTTCATAACAGAAAATACCTAAAATTATAGTTTCCTATATTTTTTTTTTAAATTTAAGGATACAATTTTTTTAATAACATACAAAATTTATTAATTGGCAGCTTTCTATCAAAAATATTCCAAATTTCGTATAAATTCATCATAAGTAGTTACAATTCAATCATCCTCGATCGTTAGATGGTAAATGTTATGCAAAAATTCGTAATTAATATAACTACAAGTATAACATACACACATATTGTAAATACAGGCAGATAATTTAAAATTATGCATTAAAGTGTAATATGTGCTTAATTTTAGAATAAGGCAAATGAACTCATCATATATACATATGTATTATATATATTCATGGTAGTGATACAATACTAAGCTTTAAATACAAAAACTTTTTAAATTATCATACTCTGTTTGTAGACGTCCTGTTATATATTCTGTTTTTTTTCAGTTAATTCTAAATTTTTTCTTCTCTTAACTGATGAAAAATACATAACATTATAGCATTTTACTATATTTTTGCAATAAATATTTATGTTGGATTTTCTAACTTATATATATTTTTTTTTATCACATACTTGTACATATTTTATGAATGTAGGAATTTTAGTCATGATGATACTGCAGTAAGTAATTTCCGAATTTTTACTATCAGAAAATGCGTCATTTTATCTATATTTCGCATTTTATTCAAATCGTACGTACTTATATCAAGGTAGCCGCCATATTTTGATATTTCGTGAATGGGAAAATTACATATTTACAAAAGTACACACTTAAATGATTGCGTTAAGATAGTTTCCAAAAATAAATGCAGAAAGTCTTTGCAAAACTATAGAAAAAAAATAATAATAATTGAACACAATTTTTGATCTACATGTACATTACTTGTTATATAAGTCATTAGCTACAAAATAACTGTGCTTAAAAAACTAAACTTGTGTGGACTCTCAGGATTCAATATCTCTGTTCCTTTAATATTTTATTTTATCCCACGACATCGTGCACAACCCCATGGGGTTTTATCTTTTTCAGCATTTTTATATCACCTGATTATCTTAAGAGATCAATCGGATTTAAATTACTAGGTTGAATTAATCTGTTTTTGTATTTAATGACATCAGTAATGGTTTCTATTTTCAAATCTCTGTGAATATCTTCATTTGAATGATAGTCGAATGCGTTCGTGTTTACCCTGAGGAAAATGTTATTGAGAGAATTTTCTAAGAGAATTGAAAATGCATGACTATTGCCTTTGTTGATTCAAATTGCCTTAATTTTTGGGTTCTAATGCAATCTCATACGATCTTTTTGAACATATGACAGAACTAAATGAAGAAAAAATGATTTATAACGACAATTACTCTTAAACAAATATTTCAATGTAATGACCTTCGACGCTTCCAACATCATTTTAAAGTATTTTAAAATTTGAATTTACCTGCAACCTAGATTGCATACACAAATTATTTTTTTCGAATTATTAGAAGCAAAAATTCTTGATTGCTTCTTCGATTAAAGGTTTTAATCGTTTTTGATAGTTTACTCTGTGCAGCTTAATGAAAACTCTCCGAAAATTTGAAAAAAAATGCATAAGAGTTTGTACTAATATATACAGCAAGCTCAATTTCGAATACAAGGATTACTACTATAATAAATACTTGTTCAAGGAAGCAAACATAATTAGAATCGATAATTTTATTATAAAATTAATTCGAAGACACAAATCACTGAAAAATGGTTTAATATTGCATACATTCTACCACAATGAGGAGTACATCAAAAAGACCTTGCTCACGGTCTTCATAGCTTCTGAGCATTTTATCTATTTAGATAAAAGCGGTAATATTCAAAACCGTAATCATATCCCTCTATTATACCATTATAATAGACGGGCTACATATAAAGCTATTGTTTTTTTAGACCGGGCAATATTTAAAATTTGAAATGCCCATACCAAATAAGGACAAATTAATTAAAGCAAACTATTGGTGGTTGGAAAACTTTAATTATAATTTGCACAAAGTATAATACACATTATTTGTTTTAATTATGTTAAGCAGTTTTAGTTAGATTAAGATAGATTAAGTTAGGCTATGTTTTTAATAAATAACAATTGGTTTTTACTCCCTCCTTTTCCAATAAAATAATTCGAAGACAAAAAAACTTTGTAAAGTTAGTACATAGTATAAAAAATTCCTAAACTTGTGCGTAAAATTAACATAAAAACGAAAAAATTTCTTAGATGTTCATAAAATTCGAAATAAATAGCTGTTTTTGTAAATTTTTGTAGGCTAGACTAGTGTAAGAATGTAAAAATATTGGGAAAAAATAAGATTCATATTAAAAAAAAAAAAAAAAACTCTGTGCTTATCCTGTTTATTCACTTTGGCTTTCACTTTGGCTTTAATTTGATTTGCAATGATATAAATTTTTTTGTATTCGTTTATATTATGATACACAATCATGGTTATTTTGATACATTTTGATTTCGGTCATTTTCTTGTACAAATTCAACGCCGAATTTTGACATCTAACACAGTACTCGTATAGTGCCGAACGTAAAATTGTTGTAGTTCACCAGAACTGAAACATTGGACTACTATATATATCAGAATTATTAGTTGCAATACCTTTACATACATTAGTGCGGTACTGCCATTTTTATCACATCAATTGCAACATGTATAATTTGCAATTTTAAGTTTTACTAGTATTTTTTTTTTTTTTGTATATGTTATATTAGTTAATTAAATGTGAAAAAAAATACTACTAATGTCAGAAACTAAACCTTCTCAAATACGGTAGTTCCATTTTATCAGGTAGTTCCTGTTTTATTTCTTTTAATTTTTTATTAATTCTTTATTTTGTTATACATTTAATCCATATAAAGCAAATTACCAAAAATAGTTCCTATTCCTTATTGTAACTAAATTTTAAATATTTATTTATTTTGTTTGAACTCTGTACTCGTCACATATTTCAATATTGCTGTTATAAGTTTGATTTAATATCATGTATACTTTGTGAAATTTGCTAAAAACCAAAATATTGGGTATTTTAGATTAATAATAAAACTTATACTAAAATTAAGCCTCAAACTAACCTAAGTAAAAATAAAAATAAAAAATTATAATAAGCAAAATCCAAATACAAAAATTTAGAATGTCTCGAATTCAGATATTATTCAGTCACTAATAATTTCGGTTGATATGTTCATCTTTATCCGAAATTGACCTATCATATTTTAAATAGCTCGTCTCAGGATATTATCAGGATTAAATTCAATTGCCTTACATGTTAAGCCCGTTTATTATAATATTATAACAGGGGGACATGATCATAATATAACCCTTAGAATCCTCTTCTTTTATTGCCTATCCATAATGGGATGTCAGCGGTTCTATTTTATTGGCAATGATGTTCTGATAGATGTTTCGATCAGTTGCTGAATGGATTAAATCACCAATGTTTCTGATGTCTGTCCAGTTTCTAATATTGCGCAAGCATGTTAATTGTTTTCTTCCTATACTTATTTTGCCTTGAACTACATATTAACTGAAGCAGTTGGTATTCCTTAGAATATAGATAAATCAAATGTTCGGACGCTATATGAAACCTGTTTTTACATGTTAGATTTTAGATACTAAACCATTTTCTTCTCTGTTAAGAGCTCTGTTAAAGCGATTTCTGATTAATTTTATTAAAAAATTATCGAATCTATGTATTTTAGCTGTACGGTATAAATATTTGTTTGAGTAGATATTTGTGTATCAGTTTCAGGTTTTCTGTGTATAGATTTGTACAAAGCTCTTATGCATTTTCGTTCAAATTTTCTGATATTTTCCATTAAGCTGCCGCTTACGTTAAACCATATTGATCCAGCGTATGAAATAATTAGTGTAATAAATGCTTGATATGCGATAATTTTGACTCTATTGCTGATTTTATTGTTGTAGAAGAGTCAAAACCATAATAGTTTTTGTTGCTTTGAATATAGTGTTTCGAATATGTACAATATAATTTAAAACTGAAGCAAATTAACACTTACAAATTTTACTATTTTTTTTAAATTTTTATTTGAATTATTTCTAGTTCTTATGTCAAATTCTTTCCAGTATTTTTTGATATTGTAACTGACTTCATCAACAGTGTTTCCGAAAGAAATAGTTTCACATTTTTGTCTACGTTCAGTTTTAGTAACTATACTTTACAATAATCTATACTTTACAATAATTACCTGTAAGGTAAATTGTTTTAATTGTGTATCATCATAATTGTCCTGTAATCCCATTAATAGAACATAAAGGTAAACATTTAACATGACTTTATTGATTTTTCAATTGATTCAAATATTTTATTTATAGCATTTTGTTTTGCTAAACTAACTAAAAAGTAGACAATATTTTGTAACATACAAACGAACACGAAAATTTAAAATCAAAATAAGTAAGTACAATCTTTTGTAATCATTATCACTCGGCAACTCCAATCTGCTTCTAAATAAGTTCGAAACATTCATATTGCATTCAGATGGTTATTTAAATTTATTATATATAACCATAAAATGTACGATATAACTACGATTAAGTTTGGAAATTTTTTTTTATTAAAATGTCAACTTTGTAAATGGGAGTTTAATTGAAATTCTATAATATAATGTTACTGAATATTATGACTTACGAATGACTTTATTTAAGTCAAAAATATATAATATAATATAAGGATATAGATATATTATATAAATATAATATATATACATATATAGGTATAGAATAGCAATTGTCAAATTGACATTTAATATAACTTAAATTAATCATTTTTTAGAAAACAAGAGAATATTATATTACTGTTATCAGAGTTAATAAATTTTAGTATATATTTATTAAAATCTATATTTTGAATTATTTACATTTAAATTAAATTTAAAGATTGGAACAAAAACTTAGATTTAAATAATTCCAAATATAGATTTTAATGCTCATAAATTGATTGTATATCATAAAATCCAAACACTTAATTCATTTTACTGATACTTTAACTTTCAAAATACCAGTACCATACATTTTACCGGTACTTAGTAAGAATTAATTACCTGGTAATGGTATTTTAATTAAGTAATACCAATTTGCTTTTACTTGTATTTTACAGGTCTGGTTCTAAGGTATAGTATTCTGGATACGATTTCGTAAATAAGCCCAAAACGGGTTAGTGAGCAAATTCACAAACCGAAATAAATTCAAAACTAAAAATCCATAAAATTGTTACAAGATTAATCCTAGAAAAAGTAAATATTCTCTTTTTGATTTCAAATGCGTTTACGAACGATTTTAACCTACCTGCCTACGCATAAATTAGTTAAAAATTTTAGAAAAACTTAAATAAATACCTAAATGTTTATATTTTGCCGAAAGCATTTAAAAAATTTGGTCAAAAGTCGTTATAGATTTTGTTTTTGCGGATTTTGGGACGAACCCCCTAAAACGCATAACTTAGTAAAAATATATATTTTGTTTCTATTGTAACTTTTATATACCTTTCGATCTTTTATTTATATACTTTTAAAATATTAGCACAATACCCGTCTTTGAAAAATAAACTTAATTTAGATTTCAATTATAAAATGTGCAGTTTCTGTTAACAAGATGTCAATGACTCAGTCAATGTGTTGCTAGGTCATGTAGCGCAAATGGAAAAATATGTTTGAGCTGAAATACTCTTCTAATCCAAACTCTGGCGAATGCTGCGCCGTCGAGGAAGATCACCTTCGTTGGAAAGATGAAGTATCAGTAAATACGAACAAACTTTATATTTCCAACTGGAAAGAATCTACTCGTAACCGCAGTCAGTAAAAGACAATGTTGCACCAAACTCAAGATATTCAAAAGTATATGTAACGCCCGAAAAAGTAAAAAAAAAAAATAATAATATTGATATTGCATATTCCTGCTAATCTGAATATAATGAGTCTCGAATGTTACGATTAAAAAAGTATGCAAAAACTATTTAGGTACTAATTTAAAAGTTTGCATTTAATTTGAACTAAATTCACCTTACATATTACAGGATATTAATTTATTTAATAAGGTTATTTATTTATTGTATGAGTTGAATGTGAAGTCAATTACACTACTTTCAATTTATTTAACCAAAAATTTTATTTTATTTCAAACTAGCTGACCCGCCCATACGTTGCTATGGCCTTGTTTGTAAATAAAAGATATTAAAATTTTATTTTATGTTTAGATATTTTCTTTTATTTTATTTTATTGAAAAGGCGAGTTATATTGAAAATTGCAAACCTTAAAATCGAAACACATACCTGTTGATATCATTAGTACAAGTGGTACCATCACATTTTATTCTTTTTTGAATTTTCCACTTCGAACTGTTGCTTCGATGATTTTTAATAGTAAATATATAGAGGAGTTGATTTTTTTCGTCCAAAAAAGTTTCTAATCACGCAACAATACCTCGTTCTTGGGTTTTTTTCAATATGATTGTATCCGCAACGAATATTGACTCGCTCTTCTTCGTGGCCTACAAAATAAATTTGCAAAAATTTTGGGTCATTATTTTGCAATGGAAATAAAAACCTAATTCGGTGATACACTTGTCCTTGTATTTTAAATGTTGAATCGAAATTGCGACCTTGTCCATCAATATTTGAAACAACTTTCGTAGCGAAAAATGTCATTTGGAAACACGAATTAAATTTTCTTATTTTTTTTAAAAACAATTTTGAATCCAAACTTTCACCTAATAGCAATGATTTTAATGGTTCTGGTGGTGAATTTAATGGTGGTAAAATAACTTTTCCAAACGCACAGCACATTCCAAGTGTCTCATTTTTACATTCAAAAGACATTTCACCAATAGTCACTTTTGATTGAGCACTATAGTTAATTTCAGGATCATACGCGAAAGCAAGTCGGTCAAATGATGATGAAATGAATCCTCTAGTTACTTGCATTCTCTCGTGATTGGCTAATTGATTCACTTGTCTATTTGAATCAGTAAGACGTCGCCTGGCATTTGTTCGCATAAACAAACGTTCAACTCTTTCCTCAACCGATTCTTGAGAGCGTGATGCAGTCATATACGAATCCTATCAGATTCAGTTTATTCTAAATGTTGTTCCGGTGTTAGATTTTCCCGGCTGACTCTTAAATTTCGGTTACGTCGATTATATCTACCTATATTTGATTTTCGTCTCGACATTTTTCAACGATCAATGTTTTTTTTTTTATGTTCTTGACAGTAACTTAGGTAGAATCACCTTTTCTTGCTTAATTAAGTATGGTCCTGCAATTTTACACTACAATATCTACAATATTTCGCTTATCAACTCATTAAATGTGGAAAACTACTACTATTGTCAGGAAGTAACCCTTCTTAAATAGAATAGATCCATTTTATTTAAGTTGTTAAAGACAGGTACTCTACCTACTACGTCACCCAGCAATTCCACAGTTATTTGCAATTTAAACAATTAAAAGTAGAAATTAAAAACACTTACACAAATTTAAATTTCTCCAAATTAAATGAACAATAATTTCATACAGTCTAAAATCAATAATACAAAAATATAAACAAAACAAAATCATTTATCTGATTTGCTGAAGTTTAACTTACGATCAGTTTGATGTGAATTCCACTTCGATATTTTAATTATTTTACTTATTTTTATTTTCACAAAATCAATATTATATTTAATGAAATAAAAACTAACAACGAATTCCAACAAATGAAAAAAATTTAAAATTTTTGAATAGTGCAAAGGGATACTAAAATTTTTTTTGATTTAGTGATTTAATTTTTGAGATATTCTTGATAGATGGTATGAGCTGTATGGCAGCTATCTGAACCAGTCCGAATTTTGGAACGAAACATAGCTATGAACCTGCTTACAGATATATCTAATGTATGTTCAAAATATGCTGCCAATCGGTTTAGTATAGTTCTGAAGTTCTGCGCGGTATCGAACATATGCACCAACTATTTTATATATTAAGTTAAGCTATAAAAAATTTTCCATGAATTTTTCAATTTCAATTAATTTATTTCCTTAAATATATATATTTTTTTTTTAAATACACAGATTTTTACAGAGTTTAGAGATATTCTCTTTACAGCTGAAACATTTTAAATTTTAAATAAATGGTACATTCTCATATTAATATTAAATTTTTAAGGGAAAACAGGATAGTAAAAACCTTATCCAAATAATTTTTTTTTTTTTTTTAGATAAAACTTACATTTAATTAAACTTAAAACTAAAAACTACTAAGATATACCTAACTACTACCAAGATATATATTTATTTTAATTTATTATCTATATGTATTTACAAATTAACATACAAGTTTTGTATCATAATATTGTTTGAATATTGCAATTTATCATTAAATTTCTCTTTTATAATAATAATATTTTCGTCAACCATATTCACATTGTTCTTATAGTGCAACTTTTTCGTTGAAAAATAAAATGGTAAGTTCATCATTAGTTTTAGTATTTTGTTTTGTGAAATTTGTAATTTATTTCTATGTGTTTTAGCACAAGTGGCCCAGATTGGCGCTCCATATGTTAAAATTGGGAAAAAAATAGTTTTTAGTATTATTATTTTATTTTCTAAAAATAGAAATGACCTCCGATTTATAAATGGGTATAGTGTTTTTATGGTCATGTTAATTTTGTCAATTGTTTTATATATATGATATTGAAACGTTAAATTTTTATCTAGGTGCAAGCCTAAGTATCTTACGGTGTCCACCCACTTTATTTCGGTATTGTTAAGAAAGAGATTGGATTGTGGCAACAAGGAGACTTTTCTCTTTTTTGTAAAAACTATAGCATTTGTTTTTTCTGAATTTAATTTTATTTTCCATTTGTAATAATAGTCATTTAGGTTATTTAGGTACATCTGCAAATTTGATATAACGATTTGCGGGGAGGAGTTCGAAGTATATATAGCAGTATCATCTGCGTAAATTGAGATAGAGCTGTTCTCTATTAAAGGAATATCGTGAGTATAAATATTATATAAAACAGGACTTAATACAGAGCCTTGTGGGAGACCTGCTGCTATAGGTCTTAGTTCTGATGTAATGTTATTAATGTAAATAAAAAACTATTGGAAGACCGATTACATTAAGCTTATGTATTAGACCCTTATGCCATACTGTGTCGAAAGCAGCCTCAATATCTAATACTACCATACCAATTGACTTGCCTTGACTAAGGTTATTTTTTATAAAATTTTTTACTCTAAGAAGAGGATGTAGTGTGCTATGTTCCGCTCTGAAGCCAAACTGAATGTTTTTGCGGAGAATGTTTTTAATAAACTTATCGGGCGATAACTATCAGGATGATTAGGTGGTTTGTTTGGTTTTAATATTGGAATTATTTTCGCGATTTACCAATCATCTGGGAAATGGCCAATTTCTAGGCATTTGTTGAAAATACTTACTAAGTCAATGAATTTTAATTCTTTAAAATATTGCATAGAATGAACTTTCTTAAATACTATAATATTTTATAACTGTATACAATAATAATCATTAAGATTATAAAACTCAGACTATTATAACGGTACAATCCTTCTAGATTTAAATAGAATAAAATTATATAATATAACATACCGCAGATTTGTTTGCAGAAATACCACAGGTTGTTTTATATCAAAAATGTATGCGACCTTACCAGAATATAATGATCTTTCTGTATTTTAATACATTATTTAAAACAATGCAACCCACTATAAAATGTACACCAAATTCCATTTATATGAAATTGAAAAAAATAAACACAAAAAACCACTTCAAAGAAACCTAAAAAAGTTTGTTTCAAGGATCAAGAGTTTTTGAATTTATCCACATTTTCAGAAAAATAAAATTGTTTTTACAATATTCTGGATGAAAATACATATAACCTAAAAATGTAGGTAGATAGAGTTTATTTTACCCCTTCTTTTGTCTAGACTAGCTTGATATCTTATAGAAAAATACTACAAAATACCGTGTAGTATCGGTATATGTATACAGATTGAAATAGCGGTTGTATAGCATTTCTAAGTTATACAGAATCTCAAAGTTAAATCCATATTTTATAATTTAAGCATGCAAAAGTATTGAATAAATTGTACACAACTAAAATAGAATAAAATATTATATTCTCATAATTTTAACGGAATTATTAAAATATTTATAATTTATTTATTTATTTTTTATTTTACTTAGTTGAATTTTTTTTTTTTTTTTTTGTTTTTATTTATTTGATTAATTGCATCTTGTGTATACAAACAGCACAAACATATTAAACTTTTAAAAATATATATCTAAGCTTTGTTTTTTATTCTCGTTCAGATTAATGTAATCAATCGAAGGTGTCACTAATTGTCTTTTATTTCTACTCAGATTAATATGATCAATCGGAAGACTGATTTTTATTCCAAAAGCAAACTGATCACACTGAATTTAGCCAAACATTAGGTTTTAAACAATACGATTATTCGCGAATGCACAGCGTGAACTACTGGATTGGGATTGAAAAACGTCCGCTTTGATTAGTATAGGCAAATTTTGAATAAGTTTATTATCATTAACTTTTGTTTACAACATGTTGGTTTATTTTTGCATTGTGGAACTGGAAACATATTTGTTTCAATAGTTTTCCAGATTCGAGAAACGATTTTACTCACTCAGTTTTTAACAAACTAGGAGTTTCCACTGTGTAGCGGTTGATACTTATTGTCTATGTTTTTTCGCATCAAAAATGTTTGAGAGTTTGCATTAAACCTTTTATTTCATCAAAGAAAATATCAAAATTTACGACATAATTTTCTTAATTGTTATTATAATTTATTGCATTTTTATTATTGTTAAAATTATCTTAGTTTTTTTAATTTTATGACACATTAATTAAAAAAAAAATTTTATTGGCTTGTATTGATAACAATAGTATAATTTTTAAGTGTTTTTCCTATTTTTTGACAATGCCTTACTTATTTGATCAAAATGATCTGAACTATTGAAATGAATCCGCTTGATCTACGTTTCGAACAGTTGAAATAATTTTCTTGCCTACGAATTTTATGTTGACCTTCACAAGATGATTCCATTGAGCCAGTTCGTTGTATTACATTATTAATTAAGATTTCTAATTAAGCCCTCAATTGAATGTTTTATGTTAACTTTAGACTGCATTAACAGATTAATATTCTATGGATTAAAATCCGGCATATGTCCAATGGATGTTCCAGTCGACATTACGAAAATATTAAATGTTTTCAAAACATAAATAACTTCTAAAATGCAGTTCGGTTTGTCAAAACATCTCGGGTCAAAGCCCTTTTCTCGAAACACTAAAGTACAAATCTACAAAACGCTCATACTCCCGGTTTTGCTTTACGGATCAGAATCATACACACTGCCGAAGGCAAGTGAGCATGTACTTGGTGTCTTTGAGAAGAAAATTCCTTCGTCGGATATATGGTCCTGATAACAACGATTGGGTCTGGAGGAGGAGATATAATGCCGAACTCTATGAGCTGTACAATGAGATGGACGTAGTCACGAAAATTAAAGTCAAGAGTGGAATCTTCGAATCCAGACCCGAAGGTACAAGACGTCGGGGCAGACCAAACCTTCGTTGGAGAAACGAAATATCGGCGGATTTAAAGCGATTTCGTATCTTCAACTGGAGAAAATGCGTGACCGGCAAAAATGGAGAATGTTGATGAGTGAGGCCGAGGACCTACATGGTGTGTTGGCCACCTAAGTAAGTAAGTAAAGAAAATGCAGTTTAAATATAGTTATACTACTGTTTCAAGCTTTTATAACTACTTCGTTGTAAAATATGTATTAAAACTCTTGCCACATTTAGGAATACCTTTTTGACATTATAAATACTCAGATACATTTTGACGAAAATATTTATTCTGAACTCAATAAAGCAAAACAAATCAGTGCACAACTATGTGAAAATTTGAACTTCGGCAGGACGTTGAAAAAAAATCATTTTGAATTATGTAAATAGAATAAAATCCACACGGTAGTAGAAATTTAAATCGCCATTACAATAGTTGGAGAATATCGATTAGTGCAGAAATTGCAAACAATCAAAAATTTTCACGGCACAATTAATATGAATTGATAATAAGAGATCGTACTGAAATTGTAAATTTTATTGACGTTTTTTATTCGAACTAGAATCACTACTGGATGTCTTAGATTCATTCACAATTCTTCTACATTCCATACAGGTCCATTTAATAACTCCAGCTTTATATTATTAATTTATTTATAGACTTTTAATTTAATTTTAAGCTCATGTATAAGAGCGGGTGTCAGTTTCTGGCAAAATTAATTTCTAATATGAATATATTCTCTATACAGAGTGTTTTCCATATCAGTGCACTGCTAATGAAGATCTACTATATATTCAGATAAACTAGATAAAAATTTGCTGAAACTTGAGTTCATGATCAAAAAGTTTCCAAGGCTAACGGTTTCGTTGCCTTTTATTATAAATAACATTTTAGCACATTTGATAGTTTTTAGGCTTAGTTCCTGACAATAGTAGTAGATTTCCACATTTAATGAGTTGATAAACCAGTAATTTGATAAATAAATACTCGAAATATTATAGATATTATAGTGTAAAATTGCAGTACCGTACTTAATTAAGCACGAAATGTAATTCTACCTAAGTTACTGTCGAGAACATTAAAAAAAAAACAATGGTTTAGGCATATCTGAGATGAATAGCAAGTTATTTCAGTACTTTTATTTACGATTAATTTAAATTTTGCAGGAATGTATTTAATATGGGGCACAGCATCTCATTCATAAAAATAAATATGTTGTTTTGAATGTGACCAGCTTCGATTAAAGTAAAATATAATTCAGTATCCTTAGAAGGAAGTGTATATAAATATAATTTGAGATACTGCAAATTTGTATGTTTTACATTGTCTACACTGAAATTATTGATATTTTTATACATAATATATATTTAAACTTCTAATTTGAATGTTAGGTAAATTCTATTAGTTTCGATATTCCAAAAACACATTCAGGCATAATTTTCAAACTGAGAGTTTGAGTACTGAATATTCGCCATACTTATACATTGCGGTAGTTTTTCTTATTAAAAAATAATTCTTATTTCAAATAATTAACAGTAATTCGTCACACTACTGAACCATATAGCTTGCTCTCTGTACTGTAATACTTAAAGAAAACGTATGAACGTGTGCTTACCATTGATGCAAAAATCTAAGTCTAAACACAGGCATACAATGATATATCCGAACTCACAGATTTTAAGCTGTTGTTCCATTTTTTTTTTGTTATTAACTTGTTCGTACTTCTTTTAGTAGTATAGAAGAATTCATTTGGAACATTTTTGAATCACTAAATGTTTATAACTCAAATGATTATTCTTATATTATTATCATAGTCACCTATCGTTAAGTAGAACAGCTGGAATTTTGGTTTCGACAAAAAATTTGATTCAGTGTGCTTGCCACATCATTACATTAATTTTATTTTTTTAAATACTTCAAACGAGTCTGTAAAAAAGGATTTATCTATTTTTCCATTATATAAATTCAATTTAATACATGGAATATTGATTTGATAAATTTTAATGTTCTTTCTTTTATATTCATATTTGATTGGTTAGCAGCAGTATACTACCTTTGACAAACACTCTCAATTAAAGAATAAAAGGCTATTGAAATATAAACTTTTAATATTTAGTATCTGTACAAAGTTAACCATTATTTGGTTAGTTATATTGAAAACTTATTCAATCACTGTCAATTACAAAAGACACATCATATCATATTTTTGTGTAAGTACATCCTTTTAACTGGCTTTAAAATAATAAACTCAAATAATAATCTCATATCATTCATTTCCAGAATTTTTATTTTATTGAGAATATTTTATTTAAAATGTGTGTTAATCAAAATCTAGCTTTGCTTTTAAAAAACTTTTTCTTTTGTTTTTTATTTATATTTTATTTTTTTTTTTTTAATGTTTACATTATATGTGTATTTAGTACCATCTGATACATGTACATACATTATATATAGGTAGGAATGTGTTAGTATAAAATGTAATTGTTGCATTGTTTTGTGGTGTTTTAAATTTTATCATGTTGTGACAGTAGGGACTTGCATAATAGTTTAGTTAAGTTGATCAAATAAGTTTTGTAACAGTTTTAGGTATTAAAATGGTTTTTTTTTTTTTTGTTTTGTTTTGAAATGGTGTAATTTTAAAAAGTAATAAAATTTGAAAGTTTTTACTTGAAGAGCTGTTGATGGTGTTAAAATGTAATAAATGTGTTAAATTATAAAATATTAATGAACTGTTAGGAATTATCAACTCAATGTATTTTTTTATTTTATTTTATTTTTTCATATGACAATTAGAATTTTATGCAAATTTAACATGCATATTAAGCAATATGTGGTATTATGTGTACCAGTTAAGATCTTTGATTATTATAAAATTATTGTAAACTAAAATAAACTGAAATAAGCATTAGAAATTTAAGTTAACTATCTTTTCATACAGGAATTATTATAGGATAATGTAAGTTTATATGTGTATTGTGTAGGTAGAGTTTTTCTGCTGATGACATAATTATGCAATAATTTTAGTAATTTTATCAAGTTAATGTTGTAATTTGCCACATGTTGTCTGCTTGCAAAATAATTTATTTTTTCAATTTCACCAATGTAACGAAAAAAATTCAAAAAAAATGTTATAACAGCGAAAATTGAAATTTTAGAAGTTTTAGCTTACACCATGACATGTATTAAAAGTTGTTTAGTAGAAATTGGTGTGAGTTCAGTTATCTTTCTCACTCATTTTCTTTCAAAATTTAAATTGCAGTATCGTATTTAATGTACGAAATAGGTGCTCTAGTAGATTATTATTATTTTAGAGACTTTCTATACTGGTTGGTATGTTTATCTAGGGTGGGAACAAGGAGGGTATAAGGGAAGGAGGACAATAACTTGCGAAGGTGTTAATGTTTGTCTTGAATTTGTGTAGGTCAAAAATATAGAATTTATCATGTTTAGAGAGCACATAACATGTAATTTGGTTTTACATTTGGGATGCTATGGCCTATGGTTATAAATGCAATAACTTTTCTTCTAGCATCTAGGGATTTCTACGGTGTAGGGATGAGAACATGCTTCCCTTTGTTTTTCAAGAGGGCACTTAATTGGAGATAATTAAAAACAGATTTAATTTCCATTGGGCATGTATCCATGCCTATGTGATATCTATAAAAAAGGAAGAGAGTTTTACTAGATTACTAGTTTAACGTATTACTAGAGGCGCCATCCCATATGTGTGAGTTATACCTAATTTATGGTCGTGTGACAGCTTTATAAATTTTTAAGAGGTTAGAGCAGAAGAAGTAGGTTTCACAGTGACTAAAAATACCTAAATATGTGGCTGCGCTTTTTTTAGCATTAAATATATGATCATTTCAAATTTAATTGTATACTTTGCTTAATCTTTCAAACCTCTGAAGTTTTTCTTCCTGAAATAAAATATTTTTTTTTTCAGATAGAAGATCCTTCTATTCCATTTAAAATTAAAACCAGTCTTAAAGACTAACCATTAATAAGTCAACCGGCCTGGGGTTATGTAGTATATGTGACCACACCCCATAATTGTTGATCAAAATAAAGAAAATTAAAATTCATTGTAATGATTACCATTCAATAAATATGAAAATTCTTTTGTAGAAATGAAAAATAAGGATCACAAATGGATATTTTTCTGTTGGAAAAAATATTGTTCTACACGATAAAGTTGTTTCCAGAGAAAATAATATACAGACATAACCATCACAAAGTCTAATTATTTAAGGGTGGTTGGTACAGGTGAAGTTGAATTTTATGCTTCAGCTGTAAAAGAAGTTAAAAAACAGAAATTTGTTGTTAATTAGAATTTAATTGGTTAAAAACTAAAAACCAAAAGTACCTAAAGTAAGTCATAAATTGGTGAACTACGACTTGAGTTGGTAAAAAAAACGTTACTAATAAAAATGCATTGAGCTTGGCTTATTGCACAATCAGAATATAATTCAATTGTATAAGTTAAGAGAATAAGTACAAAATATGTAATCATTAATTTTAATGTCATGCGTGTACATCCCTGTAAAAAATTGTTATATATCATGTACTCTCAACAGTTCTAAGTAATACATTTGGGTTTAATATGAACCAACCCTTTATTATATGAATTAAATAAAATCACCGACAACAATAACTCTTCCATTAATCGAAAGATAGATCTGGAAATGCAATTCAATAACCTGTGGCTGTTAAGTTTAAGAAACATCTAAATTGTTATGCTTAATGTATTCGATTTTATTTTTAAATCCAGCTAGAAGGGTTCATGGTCAAGCTTACAATCAGAAAATACGTTCCTGATGACTGAATAAAATAAATTAGTTATAAGTTATAGGTAATAAAATTAGAGGTGGTGATGGTCGATTCAAGAAATAGAGAGCTAATGTACTATCGAGTGCATATATGATTGTGGTGCTATCCACCCATCAAGCAATATAGCATAACGTGAAGGGCTTGCCTACTAAGAAGCTCCTGTTCTTTGAACGGATTTACTAAATATAAAAATTTAATATTGTCATATGGTACCGGTAAACCAACCTATTGGCCAACTGATAGAAATAAAACTCCTGATCTGCTTGATTTTTATATAACAAAAAAATTTCACCCAATTATATTAAGCTAGAACATAACTATGATTTGGACTCAGTTCACTTTGCAGTCATACTAGATTTATATAAAAAGGTTATTAAGAAACAGTTGAAACCTCTGCTAACTAACAAGACAACTGTCTGGGTTAGCTTTGAATAAGAAATAGAAAACAAAATAAACATAAAAACAAAATTAAGATCCAAATGTGATATAGGTTCTGAAGTAGAAAATTTTATTAAAATTATTTAAAATGCTGCCTGGAATAATACAAAAGATTGTGAATATAAATCTGTAGGATTCAACTACCTTAGAGAATTATTAAATATGATAAAAGTAAAAAGAAGAGCTAGACGCACATGGCAAAAATCACGTGATCCGGCAGACAAAATTTTGCTAAATAGGTTAACTCAGAATCTTAAAAGAAAAATTAAAGATCCGAAAAATGAAAAATTTGTAAAATATTGGTATATCAGCTAAAAGAGAAGATAATTCATTCAAAGAGTACAAAAAACTCGATCTCTCAAATCCCGCCAATCAGAATTAAAAATGGCGAATGGGCAAGAGATAATAAAAATAAAGCTGAAACATTCGCAGATCATCTTGAGGAATTTTTTGTCCAGATGAGACAGATTCGATGACCTCACTGAAGAAAATAATAATTGGCAAGAAAATGTCATATCACAATTCTCACAGAGAGAAATAGTTGAACAAATTAAAAAACTGAGAGATAATAAAAGCTCCAGGTTTTGATCTAATAACATCGGAAGTCCTGAAAGAACTTTCGAAAAAAGCTATAACAATGCTAACACGCATTATAAACGCTGCTATAAGAATAAAGTATATGCCGAATATGTGGAAAATAACAGAGATAACTATGATGGCAGTAGGATCAAATATTGACAAGGATACAAATAAATTGCAAAGAGTAAGCGACAAGCGACAAGCTATACCTCTGGACAAAGAAGTGCAAAATTAAGCTCAATGAGTTAAAATCGCTACATACAAATTTTACAAATAAAAAATTAGAAAATAAACCATCGGTAAATCTGAATGGGCTAAATATACCCCAAGAAAACAACGCTTAATACCTAGAAATTACATTAGATGTCAAACTAAGATGGAAAGAACACGTCAAAAAGAAAAAAATTTAGCTTGATAATAAATATAGAGAAATGAACTGGCATAAATTACCTATACATAACAAGATTTTGTTATATAATCAGATACTCAAACCGATTTACGGATGGTTGTACGGCACACAAATATGGGGATGTGCCAAACGAACACATGTACTTTTTATACAAAAATTCCAAAATAAAGATTGCGCAACATGGTAAATGCCCCTTGGTATGTTCGCAACAGTGACTTGAGCAGAGATCTGAAAATTACTCGCATAGAAAATGAAGTAAAAAGATACGCAGCAAACCATTTGGCTCGTATGGAGGGTCATTCTAACGTTGAGGCCGCTCAACTGCTAGATAATCAAAATTATATCAGAAGGCTTAAAAGAACCAAGCCAATACATTTAATACGATAGACTTTCGTAAACTTTTTCTTTAGAAAGAAATTAATTGTTAGTTCGTCAGTAAAAATCTGACACACAATGTAAGCTACGGGGCTCATTGTGTCTATGAAGATTCCACGAAAAAAAAAATATGAAATACAAAACTTTCAAGTTTTCAAATTTATCTTAAAATTATTTTCAATATTATGAATTTGTCATTTCAACAATAATTTTGATTGGTTGTGGCACATTCAATATGGCACATATTGGAATTAAATTACTATTAAAAGCTGGTAAATTAAATTAGAAAACATTTAAGGAAATTAAATAAGTTAAATTTAATTTTACGTGTTTTATTAACAGAGAGGTCATCATCATCATTCAATTTTGTTTTGTTTTTAAATTTCCTATTCTAAATATAAATATTTTTTTCATTATACACTCTTAGCTACTTTATAGTTTTATATTTTATAATAATTTTCTTTTAATTTCATAAATTGTAATATAATTTTCAAGGGAAATCTTTTAAAATTCTTAAATTATATAATTTTTTTTTTTTGTAAAAAAAAATAAATATTGTTCATATTGTCTTTCAATTAAAATAAGTGCTCTCAATAATTAAATTGAAAGTTTTAAATTGAAAACTTTCAACAAAATTCATCCTTTTCTATTTTTCTTCAATTACTTACAACTTAAAACAAAACAAAAAACAAAAACACAATAAAATAAAAAAAAAAATGAAATCGTAAAACAAGTTGCTTTTTATGTGGTTTTGAAATTCAAAACTAATGTTATGCTTTCTTTAACAACACTTTTTTTGAGAAATGATTTTATATCACATTAAAAAATAAGCATAATATGTGGAGTGGGCAGAGCTTACAGATCAATGAGTGTAATGGTTATAATTGAACCTTTACTGATCCTTATTATAACATAAACTCGTTGTATAAAGCTAAATGAAATCAACCACAACCAACCACAACCATATTTCATCAGTTTTCGCTAAATTCTGATCTTGATTCTAAACAATTCTTCAAATTTCTTTTGGGTTTTACGAATATCCAATAAATTTTTAGTTTTACAAATGCTTCAGGACGAAATCCACCCACACAGCCAGATATATTGCCAGACACTTACAAATACTACAACACCAGACACGATAACAATGAAATTCATTATAGATCTCTAAAAATTTATTTACAAAGTATTAATATTATTTTTTTTGTAATTTAGGACATTATCTTTAATGGACTTTAATTTCAAATTTCAGTTACGGAAATTAAAGAAACTAATACCATATGAAATTGTTGCCTTTGAAACTGAACTATTACCGTCTAAAACTTTCTTAAGATTCAATTTTGATCAGGTAATTAGAGAGACATATCGAATGTGAGAACATTGACAATTGACACGGTCTGTTATAGAACAGGTCCATTTAACAAATATGTTTTCAAAATTGGTAGATTAAATACAAATAGATGCCAATTGTTCTTATGGAAAGAGAAATCAGCGTCTAATTTTCTATTTGACATAGCTGGCAATAGAAGCAAATATTATATAATAGCATCCGCAAAAGGCTTGTATCTGCAATTATAAACACCAAGCCGGCGAAGTACAATATATCTAAAAAGATTGCTACATACTACAGTTTAAATAAAAAAATATTTTTTTTTTCAAATATATTCACTTATTTTATTAGGTTTTAAATAACGTACAGATTGTAAATAAAAAACTTTGTTACACAGTTTTATAGCTACAAGGACAGATTTTTACTTTCTAATGAAGCTCACATATAATTTATCTCAAGCATCTTTACAACAAGATTTGATCATTGTACGATCACATGACCATATATACATTTTGTTTATAACAGTGAAGATCGACAGTAAAAATAAATATATACAACAGTAAAGGAGGCCCGACAAAACCCAGGAGGTTGATGAGCGCCCATCATAAAGCTATATAAATTAATTAACCAACAGTAACAATTAATACGTTAAATTATAAACATTATACAATTCAACAAATTTAGAAACAAAATTTAGAAGGACAAACTTTAAAATTACTTTAAAAAAAACTTTGACTTTTACCACACACATACGAACCCCACTACATTACAATTAATAATAATAGTTGTGAATAGAAAGTTGTTAACAAAAATTTTGAAATATGACAATAAAATTATAAATAAAAACTAAAATCAATTCAATGTCTAGTGCCAATAAATAAAAAAAATTGAAGTGGTTTTTTTTTTGAAGCACGAAATGCACTGGAAACTTGTATTTCACAATTTTAAAATGTACAGATATCATGAGAGTGTAATTCCATTGAAAATAAATATTTCAATAATCGTACAAAATTTATAAAAAAAACTTATTTACTGATTATATTAAATCGTAAAATTGAGGAGTGTTATGTTAATGCTACAATATTTACAATATACATAATTAATTCTAAAATGCTTATATTTTGTTTTTTTTTGCGTAGTTAAAGCGGTTTGAAACTATTTACATTATACATATATAGTTCGTAATGGGATATACAAGATTCTAGTTAAATTAGAGATACTCTATTTTCGATATACTTCCATCCAATTAACAATGGCGTCGTTATGGAAATATAATTATACTAGAGGTACTATATACTAGGTGTATTATATTTACTGAGGGTGTTATGAAATGATGAGCTCTATAATATAGTAGTTACTAGTTATGTTATTGACTACTAACCAGATGATCCCATATTAAAATTTTGGTTAGACCATGGTTGTTCAATTAAATTTTTCTTTCATTGGTCATAAAATAATGAAATTTTATAAAAAATAAATTTTTGGGAGTATAATTTGGTAATAGTCTAGTCCACTGGTCGGAAAACCAAGGCTCGCGAGCCTTGATAGGCTCTTTAGCTTTTAAAGTAGGGCTCTTTCATAAAAAATTTTTTGAATAAAAATTATGAATTTTTGAAAAATTTTATTTTCGAATAGAAATATTTTATGTTGTTTTTTAGAACTTTAAAATTGTTTGGATTGCTGATAAACAAAAAAATAGTTTATTTAAATTAAAAATTAACTAAATTTTTACAAAAGCATCACGCACAAAATTTAAAAAATTTGAATATTTTTATAACCGTAGTCTACTGTCAAGTGTATACTTGTCAAAAGAAAATATGGTTTTCGTCTTAGAACAAGTTTGCATTAAAATATATATGGCTTGGGTAAAAACAACGAATTAGAATTAAATGGAAGTGACTATCCATACAAAAAAGTGTCCAATGTTTTGAGTATATTCCTCTCTTTCTTTGCAATTTTTTATGTAAAAAAAAACAACAATTTATAATAAAAATCAAAAATTTTGTAGACTTTTTTTAATATTTATTTGACAACAAAAAATTTTATTTTTTCCTACTTCATTGCTAGTGTTAGTACTTTTTGAAAATTTCATATATCCATATTTACACACTACTGCTACATTTTCAATATTTCAGAAACATGAATGATTATTTTTTTTTTTCAAATAATTTAACAACAATACTTTTCTGTGTAATAATAGAATACGGTAATAAAGTAAAAGAAAGTTTCAATTGAAAAAACATTGTTATATTTATTAAGTTTAGATTTTGATACCTTTTATGTTATTCATACTCAAAGATGTTACTAATTTTCTATTTAAAAAAACAATATTGGCCTAACACTAAATTTTTTTTTTTATATCTCAAATATAACCAAGCAGCAAGTCGAAGATCTTCAATTAGCTTCGACTTTATCAATAGCAGTTGACAAGTCCTGTGACATAAGTGATACAGCGCAAGTTTCGCTTTTTGTACGCTATATTTCATCCTCAGATCCTAAAAAAGAACTTTTAGGATTATTACCACTTAAACGTCACACCCGTGGAGAGGATATTACAAATACAGTAATTGAGCGCTTTGAAAAGCACCACATTCCACTTGATAAAATTATTTCAGTGTCAACAGATGGAGCGAAAAGTATGACCGGCACAAGAAACGGTTTTATTGCTATTTTAAAAAAGAAAATTAACCATGAAATACTTACTTATCACTGTATAATACACCAAGAAGCGCTTTGTGCGCAAACATTCCCAGAGGAAAATTTGCAAAATTATGGAATTGGTGACAAAAACTTTTAATTTCATTATAGCTATAGCTCTTAACAATCGCCAATTCCAAGAATTCTTGTTGGAAACGGAAAGTGAATACGGTGATCTTTTGTTGCATAATAAAGTACGTTGGCTGTCAAGAGGAAACGTCCTGAAACGTTTCGCTTCCATACTAATGGAAATACAAAGTTTTCTACTCGAGAAAGATGTTGATTATCCATAATTAACAAATGATCAGTGGATACAAAAGTTTTACTTTATGGTAGATTTAACATCCCATCTTAACCAGCTTAATCGTAACTTACAAGGGAAAGGAAATATAGTTTTTTTAATGTTAGAGGAAGTTACTTTGTTTGAAAAAAAGTTATCTCCTTTTGTGCAGGATTTTGAAGAAAAAGCTTTTATTCACTTTTCAAGTCTTTTAAAACATTACCAAAAAAACAATTGTGATATTGACATTTTCAATTTTAAAACAACGCTTTTGAATATGAGAAAAGCTTTTCTCAATAGGTTTGAACAATTCAGAAACACCAAAGTAGCTTTTGTTAAAATGCGTCTTAATGCTGATGCAACTAAATTGAATTTTTCACTGTTCAATATTGATGTTGGCAAATTTCAAATGGAATTATTGGATTTAAAAAACAAAGAATTATGGAACTCGAAATTTGAACGCCTTTGTGCTGATTTAGAAAATTTAGAAAAAAACAAATGTGAACTTGCTTCTCATATAATGAATTGAAAAAATTAGCTTTTGCAGTTCTTTCCATTTTCTGTTCTACATACATATGTGTGAATAAACCTTTTCCAGTATGAACTTCATCAAAAGTAAATTGAGGAGTCGTCTTACTGATGGGAATCTAGAGTCGTGTCTAAAATTGAAAACAACTACATATAAACCGGACTTACACAAAATTTCTAAAGATATGCAAGGACATTGTTCACATTAATCTTCTTTATTAAATCTATGATTAAAATTTATGAATGTTAAATATGTTGTGTGGAAAAGAATCAAATTATGATAAGAATTTAATACATGTTTAATAATACATTTATTTAATAATATTTGAAAGTAATAAATAAAAATGAAATTTGAACTAAAAAATTGTAATTTAATTTTGTCAGTAAATATTAGAACTAGAAAATTAGTCTGAATGAGAAGGTGTAGATCTACTCGAACGTACCTAAGGCTCTCAAAACATTTTAAATATTGTACTGCTGAAATTTGGCTCTTTTGACTAATGAGTTTGCCGACCACTGGTGTAGTCGCTGATAATATAGTAGTAGTTTTTCATATTTAATTAATTAAGGTACAACATAAATTTGTAATGTAATATTGATTCTTTTTCTCTCTAATATTGGTGTAGACTAGTATCGAGGCTATAGTATCGTACACATCACCTTTTGTGTAAATGATGAGACATATTTAATACATTGCATTTTTTCTGCCCTTCCGACGATTAAAATATGCAGAGAGAGATAATGTAAGATGCTTGGGTAAATTGACAATACAATACAATATATTAACATTGAATTAGGTTTTCATTGTTACTCTGGCTAGCTTCATAATTTATTTTGTCTTTGTTTTTTATAAATTTTCGTCTTTTGTCTTCAAAGTTATCTTTTGATTTCTTCTTTTATATTAATAAACTGAATACCAGTTAATTTTACTTTATTTAATAATTTTCAAACAAAAAAAAAATATTTTTTGCTTTTATTTTGATTAATTTTTAGTCTTTTATTGTACTGGATTTGACTTAAGATTTCATGCCAGCAATGGCAATAAATATGTTTCCTTTGAGAGTGTTTTCTTGGTATTTTTTTCTTTGTTGGTCTTTCGATAATAAATTGGTCAATAATAACGTACTTAAATATTATATTGGTAGAAAATACAGTGCGTGGCATTAATTTACAACTACTTATATTATTTTGTAGTACATATTTTAATCCCATTGTTGCCCAAAAATTATTATTATCTTTGCCTTAACAAAATTTATAACTGGAAAGTGGAAAGAATAAATCTTTAGATATAAATAAATTTTATAGTGTTTTAAAGGTCATTTAATCGAAATGTGTACATTAATGGTTTTATTTAGTTATGAATAATAGCAAATTAAAATATAATTGTACGGTGAAGCTACTGTTTCTTTGAAACAAAATGTAAATACTTATTAATTTTAGCTTATGGAATCAAAAAAAAAAATTAAAAATAAGCTAGAGGACATTAAACAGAGCAACGATTAATGCAGGGCTTGACGCAGTATACAATTAAGGATATAGAAATTATAATGAATTACCAAATGAAATCAAAATACTAAATAGATTAAAATTAGACATTTTAAAGACATTATTAGACAAAGAAAAAATTAAATGAATTTTATTTAAATAAATTTAAAAATCAATGTAGTTAATAAGTATTTAAAATTATAGTTTTACTATTTGGTTTTTTTTTCAAGTGATAAGTTTGTTAGTTTTTTGCTTTCCTTATTTCAATTTTTTTCTTAATTATTGTAAATGGATATTGATGTAAATCAATTGTACTTACCTTAAGTTATTAATTTGATTTTTTTTACTTCACTGAATTTTTAATTTTGTTATTTTTTATATATCGATGGTCCCGAGCAAAACTATGCTAACTCGACTTAGCAGTTTCTTTTGCAAATACCATTGTTCTAAAGCTCGTTATTAAATCTACCATCTGTCAAAACAATCCGTTAAAAATTACGGATTTTATCATGATTTTTGTACTTAGAATATTTACGTCAAATCAAAAATATTCCGTGCAAAAATGTGCTAACTCTTTTTATCCGCTTAATAAAAGAAATAAATATATCAAAACATAAGACAACTCAAATTAGCATTGGTGGAAAAATTATTAATATATACTTATAACAAATTGAGTTAGCCGACTTTTGCTCCATACACAAAAAGTCTAAGTAGTGTTAACATAGCAAATTTTGAATTATTTCCGAAATTTTATAGTCTAACTTGCTTTCTCTTGAAATATTTTTTAAATATTTTCCGTAGAAAATAGCTAAGTTGATTTAGGATACTATATTGTAAAGTCAAAAATATGCTAATTAGGCTTTAAATCCTAAAAATGTTAAAATTATAAACAAACAAACCATTTTATGAACTTAAACCTTTAATAATAATATTCCACTATCCAAAAAATCAAGTGATAATCTTTTATATTTTAGAAAATATAAACGTTTGAATATGGCGAAAAACTTTAAATTGATTTTCTGCGAAACTTTCTTTTCAGAGTTAGCATAGTTTTGCTTGGGACTATCGATATATACACTCTGCACGAGCGAATGAGCTCCTTGAGAAATAAATGAATAAATAAATGTATAAAATTATTAATGTATGCGAAAATTGGAAAATTTTGATATTTAAAAATATTTAATTTCTACTTCTTCAATGGGTATGTTGATATTTCATAATTTGGGAAAAATAAATAAAAAATCTTTTAAATATTATATCTATTCACATATTCGCACTTCTCAGTCATATTGTATATTATTATCATAGTCGAAAACGAGAGCTGAACTGAACTGTACAAGATGCGTACTTCTTGTTTCAAGATTTCGCCTTCAAATTTCAAAGATGTTTCAAATTTATTTTCGCAACACGTTCAAACGAGTTTATTTTCAAGACTGCCATTGCGAATAAAAAAAATTGTCATCAATTAGATATTTTTGTAAATTCTTAAAATATTAAGTAAGGTACTTCGTAAAATAAAAATTAAAGTTATACAAAATAATATTTTTGAAAGTGATGAATAGGAAAATTTGATTGTAGAAAGATGAATCATAAGGGATAATTTGAATACTTTGGAGATGAAACAATATGATTAAGTTTTACAATTTCATATAATATATACCTAAATAAAATTGAGCCTTGCTTTTTACTTTTCAACTTTTTTGTAATAAGTAGAATACAAATTTTTGTAGATTTTTGAAACTTTGTTCACTTGCAGAGAAATTGGAAATCAGCAGAAATATTAACAGGAGTCGCGCCAGCTTTGCAATTAGCGGAAACATTAAATTTATTAGCTAATGCTAGCTATGAAGAAAATGTGGTCGGCTCTAGGCATACATTGCAATAGAACAACTTGTTCTAAGATATTTAGGAAAACCAAAGAGAGGCGTTTAAATAGCGCGTATTTGTATTTGCTGCCATCAGAGGTTTTTACAATGTTTTTGCATAATCGTTATGTTCTTTCATATAATGAGTCATAATAACGTCGTATTGCTGTCACCCTTGAGTAATAATTGAAATTCCCTGATATGATATAAATTAGTTCTAGTTATTCTATATATAAATTTTGTTTCTGAACAGTTATATTGCGTAAAGTTTTGTACACATGTTGATGTTTGGCATAAATTGTTTTTCCGTAAATTGTTGGAAATCCGACAGAGCAAATGACATTGGATCAGCAACTGAGAAACCTGACAACACCGCAAAACAATATTTCGAATGGAATCCTCAGGGTACACGCCTCGTTGAACGATCGATAAAACATAGAGAATAACCGTCTTAACCGAAGCAAATACCCAACAAAGAACGTGAACTCAATTGAAGAGGTAAGCCGCAGACAAAAGCCGATGGAAAGATATTATTTATTTGTTATGCCCTACAAGGATGGGGTTACACGTAGAAATTAGAATATTAACACTTTATAATGGTTGCAATGTCTTTGTTTATGTATTAGAGGTAAAAAATTTAGGAATAGAGAATAGTTTGAATATAATGTAGTTTTCAAGCGTTCGGCAGTTTTCTGGAATCGCAAAAGTGTTTCACAAAATAGATTATTATTTTACTGTTGCTATTCTACCTAGTGTCGTACACATCACCTATCGTGTAAATGATAAGACATATTTTATACATTGAATTTTTTTGTACCCTTCTGCCGATTGAAATATGCAGAGAGAGATAATGTAAAATGTTGGGGCAAATTTTCTCTAATATATTCAGTTGACAGTTGTAGAGGATAAGAGCTGTATCGTTTTGAGATATTTTGAGTAATTTTTATTATATATTTTATTGGTTTTATTCTTAAAAAGAGCTTTAGCTTATACACAGTGATTATTAATACTTACATTTTTAAATATAAAATATATATCATAATTCATAGCAAACAAGGAATAAAATATAGTTCATAGCAAAATAGAAAATGTTGTTCCAAAATTTTTGTTACGAATAATTTCTCGGACCCTTCTATTTTTTATCTTAATTTTGTATAGATAACTCGTAGACATTTGCACATGCTCGGTGGAAATTAAATCTATATTACTTCCACTTCAGCGCTTCTCCCGTGAAACACGAAGGGCAACATGCGTTCATTCCTACACCGTAGAAATCACTAGATGGCAGAAGACAAGTTATGAAAATTCGTTTATAATCTTAATATCTCGAATACTGAACCAGACTTCGTCTTATGTGTTCCATAAACATGATAAATTCTATATTATGGCTATATTATTATTATATGTTAGTAATATCCGGAAAGTTAATATTAATTTCTAAAACGAAGGTGTGGAGGAACAGTATACACACTTTAAAGATGCTATAATGTTCCTAATGAAATAATTTTTAAGATAGTACCAGAAACCCCCAACCTTTAGACGTCGGTTATACCGCTCATTTAAATGAATGCGTAAACTTTTTGTTTTAAATTTTACAACCGCTTTAGAAACAAAATTTCAGTAAAAAGTTACATGAAGTATAACCGACGTCTTAAACTTTCAAATATACTCAAAGAATTCCAAATAGAAGAACGACAAATAAACACTAGAGAATAGTTCAAAAACTTTAAAACATTACCAAGAAAAGTAACTCTAAATTACTATCGCGAACAACTGTATACAAATATACAAGGATTAAAAATCAGTTAGTGGTTGTTGTATTTTTTTTTCCTTTTATATTTTTTTATTAGAGGATAAAAAAAATTTCTTGATTTTCTTATCATCATGTTGATAATTGCCTTTACAAGTTTATTGCCTTCATGATGATATTTTCTAATATGAATTTTATGATGTCAAGTGAATTGGATTCCAAAAAACAAAAAGAAAAAAAAAGAATAACAAAAAATTTTGTTGTAGAAAGTTAAGTTTATGACGACACACAACAAAAAAGAAAATATTGAAGTTATCCCTAAAGACATCAATTTAAGGACCAGTGCAAATATGTCAAACTTTCATTTCTTTTTGTTCCAATTTTATTTGTTGTTGAATGTTTATTGATATTGTTGAGAATACTTAATATTATGAGCTACACAAAAACTAAACCAAGTTCTTTGGTTTTTAAAAAAAATGACTTCGTTGACTGGACTGAATACTCTTTTTTTTCGTTTTTCATTTTTTATTGTTGTTCTTTCTTTGTGATACTTATTCTATAAAAGTTTATTTTCTCTATCGTAATTCTTTTGATTTTTTTTTTTATTTCACTTTAGTTCTTCTTTTTATTTTATTTTATTTTTTTTTTGCACAAATTTACTATAGTTATTAGAAATTATTAACAAAAGGGGGTGGTGCATTATTTTGATTTTGTTGTTGTTGTTGTTGTTTTTGTAATTGTTTTAGGATAAACTTTGGAAATGTTAATTTCCTTTGTTTATTTTTTTGTTTTTATTATTGTTATTTTTCTTGTTAAATTTCAATTCTACAAATTGGTTATAAAGCATCCAGACAGGAAGATAATTCGAAGCATTTAACGTTAATAAAATTTAAAACGTATTTCAAAAAACAGTTTTAAAGATATAACATAATTCTTTTGGAGAAGACGACGGTAATATCGATAAATTTGTTTCTTTATATTAGTCAAGTTTCAGGTCATAGACTTTTATTACTCTAGTAGTGTGGGGAATAAGAAAACGGAAAATTGGAAATTTGAAGTGGTTAGATATAAGTAGTTGGAAAGGGCTATTTAAGCTATTTATAGCAATGCAATGTAACACTAAGTTGTGACTTGTGCGGTTTTGATGCCGCGACTTGAATGATTTGCTACGATTTGTTTTCGAATATTTTTCGTTAAAGTTTGATTAGCTTAATGAGCAATTTGAGGAACCAATCACTTGTCTGTAAAGCTTATAAAAACTAAGTAAATTTTTAAAGGAATCTTGCGAGGACATGATAGATAAATAAAAATGTGAAGTGAAGGATTGTGTCAACTTTAACGCACTAAAAGCTACTATCCTTTTGTTAAAAGTAAAACTAACCATTAATACAGTTTTGGCTTTATTACTTCAGATATATTTAATCAATCAAAATCCTATTAGGAATTATTGAGAGATAAAAGATTTTTTCCTAACACAGTTCGAACGGTTTCGTCCGTTTAAGACGTCTAACAAAGTTTTGGCTGTCAGCTAAGCATAAAACTTCAGTATTAATATGTTGAAAAATACGAATTTTGTGACGTATTGCCAGTTTTTTGATTTCGTCTTTTTTGATAGGGATCTTAAGATATCTATGAATATCAGCATTGCGAACATACCAGGGAGCATTGACAATTTTTGTTTTTTTTTTTATATAGCTCCAAGTCTATGAGATGAACACCCTAACTGCTTTTACACAGAGATTTGGAATACACAATTACATACAATAGCTTTTTTCTGTAGAATTTTTATGGTATATCTACTAATTTAAATGTGGAAAACTATATCTATTGTAGAGTACTTCGCCTTCATAATAGCATAGTTCCATTTTTTTATTAGTGATAACCCAAACTCTCAACTATTTATCATTTATTTTATCCCAATGATAAAGGGTACTGGACCAGGTCGAAGAATCCAGAAAGCATTTTTTGCCTTCGTCGGGAATCGAACCTGGGACCTTTCGGTTGAAAAGCAGGCGCTCTACCTACTGTGCCACCCAGCGTGTAATATTTTGCAACACTTTGTTTTGAAACGTTTGGATAGTTTGAATATGAAGTTGTTTAGCACAACCCTATATTTGAATACCGTATGTCCAGTCTGGCTTTAATATTTAATTGTAAATCAAAACTTTATGTTATATGTTGAAAGCGAAGATGTTAGCCCAATTAGCCAATACAGCTGGATGTATTTCAGTTCTAACTCTTGTTTTTTTTTCTTAGCATGTTCTTTCCATCTGAGCTTTGCAACAAGATATTTTTCTGAATTTTGATATGGTATGACGACATTGTGTATTATGACCGCTATGGGGACTCTATTATTTTGTTTGTAAAATTAACATATTATGTGGACACATTTGATTCGTTTAATTTAATTCTCCACCTTTTGCACCATAAGGAGATTTTGTTGTTTGCTTGTTGCAATTTTATTGTTGCTTCGTTTATATTATTACCAACCGCTAATACCTGATACCGCAGTATCATCTGCAAAAGTTTTCATCGTTGCATCTTCTAGTTCTGAGATATCACTGATGTAGTGTAAATATAGGATGGGACACAGAATGCTCCCTTGTAGTACTCTTGCAGGTATATTGCTTAGTGTAGAGTAATCTTCCCCTAATATGAAATACTCTATTTGCTAAGTAAGATGCCATTACCTCGACATAGGCTTTGGGTAGAATACGGTGCTACTTGAAAATAAGTCCCTCATACCATACTTTATCAAAGCCTTGTGAAACATCAAGGAACACTGAAGAGCAGATTATGAAGAAATTACAAGCTATTATGAAGAAATACTTTTTGCCCGTCTCTATTCGTACATAACATCCTACTATCGTTTTATAGTTTAGAGGTTGATGAAAGACATTTTATATTTCACAGTCCTGGTTCGAGGAGGCTACACATTCTTGGGAAATAGCTGCGCTGCGAGTATTACGCTGAAGTGATTGTGTATTTTGGGCATACTAATTTTAATTTCGTCAAAGCAATTAGAGGTTGAGTGGCGCAGTAAGTAGATCAGCTGCATTTCAACCGAAAGGTTTCAGGTTTTATTCAGGATGAAGTAAAAAAAATCTTTGTCGGTTTTTCGAACTGGTTTAGTACCTTTTGTCATTGGGATCAAATAAATGAAAAAAAAAATTGAGAGTATAGTCTGGTAATGACTTAAATAAAATCGAGCTATTCTATTTAAACAAGCTTAGTTCCTGACCCGACAATAGCAGTAGTTCTCTGCATTTAATGAGTTTCTAAGCCAGAAATTTGATGAATGCTCGAAAAAATTGTAGATATCGTAGTGTAAACTTGCTGTACTGTACTTAAACGTGTTTGGGGTACGGTATTGTATTAGAAGGAGAAGGTAGGTGATTAGTATTAGAAAGAGGAAGCTCGAAAAGGTAATTCTACCTGAGTTACTGTCACGAATGTAAAAAAAAAAAATAATTACCAACAGATATTTATAAAACACGGATGAATTCAAAATATTAGGTGTTGCATCTTCATCATTGATAAAAAAAGGAACTACTCTGGCACACTTTTACAGCTTTTGCAAAAAAATATAAGGAATCATTACTTTTATATTGGATATGAAGTTGTATCGTTTCAAATTTCGAGGTATAAAGCCATCCAATACAACATATATTGCACGGTTTGGAAGTTAAAATTTCAATCCACGTATTCAAGCAGCATGAAGAAAGATAATTTTAAGTTGAAAATTAAGGATCGTTGCCATCACTTTTGGCAGGACTGAAGTCAAAGTAATTGGGTAATAACTAAAGGTATTTGTTTGGGGCAACCTATTTTGAAATTGGTTGGGCGTGAGCTATTTTCTATCAACATAGCTAAATGCCAGAAACGTATGATGTAAGGGAAAGTTTGGTCAATGGTCTGACTAGGGTTTTTGCACAAGTTTTTGGGACTATTGGGCAAGTCCTGAAGATCACACATAATATAAATGGCAAAGCTATTTACATTGGATTCTTACATTAAGCTGTTTTCATTATATTAATAATTATAGCTTACGCTATAGCTTCAATTATAAAGAATGTCGTTCAATACCATACAAGTTTAAAAATTAAATTCAAATTTGAATTATTTAAAAAAAAATAATTGGAAAACACTTACAATGTTTTGAATTCAGTAGTTTATAACTTTCAAATTGTCCACTAATAAATACTTCGTATGTAGATAAATACAAAATTAATAACAAGAATTTATAAGTTGTCAGTTATTTAATTTAAAATGTTTCGTAAAATAAAATATGATTTTAATTAAAAATTAATCAAATTTTCCGAGTATTAATATAAATAACTGAAACAATGATTGTTGTACATCACCTACAATACAATTAGTTCCCAAACATTAACATTATTATAAAAATTTACAACATATTTCCTTTGATTAATGTTATTTGGTAGAAAAATTTTGGTTGGCAACAAAAAAATAAATAAAGCGAATTCCACAAAGGACAGAGTCAATAAATATTCTGATGTAAAATAATTTTATCGATTTTCCTTTGTTTTTGAAATTAAAAAAAAAAAAAAAATTGCAAATCGAAATATTCAAAAGGGAAAACATTTTTTTTTTTTTTATTGAACAAAGGTGAAACTTATTACATAGAAATAGCCAATAAAAACTAGTAAAGGTTTTTCAAGCTTTTCTACATTTAAATTTGTTTTTGGACTGGACTTATAAAATAGATTTTATAATTTTATCTATATTATTTTCCACTTAATGATCACTCAAATTATCCTAGTGTCTAGTATTAAAATATTATTTTAATAAGTAATTTCTATCATCGAGACAACTCAGATGCTTCTGGAAACCCAATTAGCACTTAATTATGGCCCCAAATTTGATTCCCGATTAAGCAAAAAAAAATGCTCTATGGGTTTTTCGACCTGGTTCAGTCAATATTTTCCAGATCAAATAAATTTAAAAAAAATAATTGAGAGTACAATTTGGTAACAACTTAAATAAAATGGAGCAATTCTATTTAAGAAGGCTTAGTTCATGATAATAGCAGTAGTTTTTTAAATTTAGTGAGTTGATAAGCTAGTCATTTGATAAATGAATACTCGAAATATTGTAGATATTGTAGTGTAAAATTGCAGTACCGTGATTAATTAAGCACGAAAAGGTGATCTGAAAGGTGAAGTTACTGTCAAGTACATACAGAAAAAATATAGGGCTCGTTGCAGATATAACTTTTTCAAAGCCACTCGAATAAGAAAATTTATATATGTTATTAACATATCTGATAATGATGTTAACCACGAGGTTAATCATTAAGAGTAATGTATTTGAATTATATAAAAGTTTTATTATTTTCAATGAGTATCTACAAATGTCATGGTTACATAACATAAAAAACTGGACAGGTATAGCAGGAATCGGTAATTCAGTACACCGATCAATGGACCGAAATTAATACAAAAAATTTTAAGCCAATATATATTCAACATCTAATCTTTGTATGAAGTTTTTATAACGTGGTACCACTAAGATTGACTTAACATATCGGATTCTTATAGTCTGCACTAAACCATACACTTTCTTTATTATAGTAAGTATTATAGTTCAAAAGAACTAATAAATAATTTCGTTCTGGATTTGAGTAAATTTTGAATGTAGATTTCTACCAGCGATGTCTATTTAACTTCTTGATATATTTGTTTTGGTAAATATTTGTGACGTGTAAACTTGATATGTAGTCTTGCTTGAATAATGTAGCTGAACATTTATGAAATGGATGTATTCACTAATAACAAAGGACCAAGTAAAGTATTTAATTGAGTTATAACGTATACTAATACCAATTCATCGATGAACAATGTGCAATTATATCAGACGTATGCTTTTACAAACACATACAATTTAAAACAATTTTATATATATATATATATATATACCTATAATTATTATTGTTTTAATGAAATTTAAGAAAAGTTAAACAAATATGAAAGAGCCAAAGTGACAAAAATTCATGGTCCGATGGGTATAACTTCACACTTTTAAAACATCTTTCAGATTGAAGTAAATTAATACGTTTGAGTGATAACATACTAACAGACTATATGAAGTCAATAATGAAATTAATTTTTACAAAAAAGTCTATTCAAAGCTTAAAACGAATCGACTAAATCTGAATTTTCAATATATAGTTTCGAAAATTATTATCGTATTTCAAGAGTTGTAAGTTCAAAGAATCAAGGGGCTAGATATTATACACTGGGCTAGGAAAGTTTCTATGAATAAGTGCTAGAAATACATATTATGCTAGAATGTAATACGAAATACAGCATTGTACTCTTGAACCTTTGGAAGTCATGAGCTATGATGAAACTGTATACGCTTATACAATCTTATTCACTAGACTAGTAAAATATTTATAAATTCTAGAATTATCGTTGTAATCCTAGGGTTTGTGAGTTTTATATAGCCATGATCATACATTTTTAGAATTCATGAGCATTGTATTCTTGGGCCTCAATTTTACAATTAGAAATTCACGATAACTACATTGAATAATTTTCAATTTCAAAGTTTAATTAAAACTTTAAAGAGTATATTTATTTGGAGATAGTGAATTTTTGAGCTATATTAAAGATTAACATTAAATATAACAAGTTCGTTCTTAAAATCATATTTATACAGCCATGGCTATTTTTTTAATACTTGTATTCCAACCACTTTTATTTCAACTCCAACCATCCAAACTATTAAAACTATAACTGCTATTCTATTATCTATAAATGTATAGTTATCTTAAAGTTGTCGTAAACCTAGTAAGTGGGATTGCAGACTGTTGAACTATGATTCAATTTAATTTGTAATAAATTTTATTTTGCACAGTTATTGCAATAAAAATAAAAAAAAATAAATAAAAATAAAATAAAAAGAATTCAAATGATCCATGAAATTAAATGAATCTGAAAATAGCTCTATAATATTTTTTAAAGTTTCGAGTCCCAAAGTACTTTCAAATTAATATTTTATTCTTATGAAAAGGATTTTAATAAAATTCTTTAAATTGAAAACCATAAAAATTAATTAAAAGAAAAAAAACATTTGTTTTTTTTTTGACACTGGAATTTTATTTCACATTTAAATAACAAAAAAAAAAAAAAAACTATTTTATTTTTTTAATCAAATTTTTAATGGCATTATACATTTTAATTGGAATTTTTTCTTAAAAAAGAAATGAACTTTTCCAGGAAATTTTTGAAATATTAAAAAAAGTGCTTTTGCATACAAAAATTCACAATTGATGTTGATATTAATTTATGAAAATATAGTGGAAGATCCAAAATGAAAATATTTTTTTCTATTATCAGAATTCTACCAATATGGAACTTAACTCTATCTCAGGTGTTTCGAAAAAATTTAAATATATATAATGGAGGCTTGCATGTACTTGAAACATTTGTCTGCTTTTAATTTGTATAACCTGTTCCTGTATTGTTAATGTAGTCCAAAAAATTCCAAGTATAATGTACATAATTTCTAATTTGTGACTAAAATTCAATTATTTTTAACCAGAAAAATTACTTTTCTTACATTATTATTAAAAAGAGATTTGGGGACCTCATTCAAAATAGTTTAAATCTATATTAAATTTTACTTCAGAGCATTATTACGATTTTTCAATTAGACTTAGACTAACAATTGTTGGTATTTATTTGAATTAATAATGAGAGTGTTGTTCCACTTCATATACTGGTGACTGGAATACAAGTATTAAAAAAATGGTTAACTGATGTATAAATATGATTTTAAGACCGAACTTTGAGGTTAATCTTTAATATAGCTCAAAAATTCACTATCTCCAAATAAATTGTCTTTAAATTAAAATTTGAAATTGGAAATACTATATTGGTTTGATTTAGGTTGTTATTGTGTACTGCTCTGATTAAGTATTTAATCAAAGTTTGCCTACGATGTTGTGTCTCTAAACTATATTTGCTACTGCAATAATTTGGACATAATACTTTCAACAGCTTAGTTCATAATTTAAATGTTTTGAAATATAAACTAGGTTTCATATTAATTTAGATCTGATTTTTCCTATAAATTGGTTCATATTTTATTTAACATTGTAAATATTTCATGAATTAATCAATAAAAAAAATAGTAATGATTGTTAAAAAGAATGTTAAACTTTTGAACTTGAATGAAATAATAAAAAATAATAATAATAATAATTATACTAATGATTTTTACTATTTCTTTTTATTTTTCGGGATATATTCAAGTTTAGGGAATAAATAAAACAAACTCAAACATATTGTTTTTATGATTTACTAGCAAAGTTACCCGACGTTGTCCGGGTCGACCACAAAATGTATAGAATTTACTTCAGCGAATTTTCATTTATGAATCGAATTGAAAAAAATTGGTTTATTAAAAAATATTCTAATATTTGTTTTCACTACGATAACAAAGTATCAACAATACTACAACTTAAACTTATATTAAAATTATTAAATAATATAAGTTATTATTTTAACTTTGTAAACAATTTTTATGTCTTTTCTGATGGAGTATAAGTAAATACGTTCCTTGCTATTACGGTATTCTACAATCAATTTGAATTTATGCTTCTCATTATTAATCTAGTACCATAGTTTTGGGTGCTTCAAATTTCGTAAAAGCAATATTGGAGCTGTTACCTTTAATTCCAATTGATGAGGAGGAAACTGTGTCAAATCCAACGAGTAAAGAAACTCTGTCCGGTAGTAAACAGCTTCATTTTCATTGATAACTGTATCTATCTATTTGTATACATGGACGGACCCCCTGGAATACTCTGCAGAATTTTCTGATTAATAAAATAAATTGTTACATTTTTTGTAGCTACATCACATAGCAATTTAAAAATTTTATACTGATTCTTAAAAGTCGGAAATACCTTTTCAGTCAATTCTTCAATACTTTGTATAGTTTTATTGATCGCTGCAATTTTAATTTTGACATTTAAGTCTTCTGAAATTTGGCCTTCACCAGACTGCGTTAAACTCATTAGCTTATTACAAATGTTATTTGAACGAAATCAGTAACAGTCGAAATTTTTAATTTTTAAAAGTGTATGTAGGTGTAGACTTGCATACCCGTAACACAGTTGATTTTTGAAATATGCCTAAAACGTGCTAGAAATTGTACCTTAGGTTTTTGAAAGATTCCTGATAGCTGCTAGGAGTTGGTAGCTACCCAAACCTGTCATTTGACGACTTTGTAAAGAACCGCGACCGGTTCCTTTTTTAACCATGAATAACTGTGCAAAATTTCAGAGCTCTATCTTTAAGGCTGTGGGCGTGTATAGCGAACGGACAAACAAACTTTCCCTTTTATAAGTATAGATAATTCTGGACCAAAAAGTAAAAAAAAAAATGTTTAATAATGAAATTTTGTATAATTTTAAAAATTTACAATAGATAAAAATATTTATCTCAATATAGCCAATATTTGTATAGCCAAGTCTGTTAAATTAAAAATAAAATAGTTTAAAGCAATATAAAACCTGTAACTAATCATAAATTTTCTAAATATGTTGCATCTTTGCCCAATAAATGGTTAATCAAACATAAGGTGGAAAAAGTTGGTACAAAAGGAACTGACAAAGTATCATAAAACTTGGGATCAAGCAAAAATAACACGAACAAATAGAATACATATATTATGGAAAAGTAGAAATGTTTTTTGCTAAGAGAAGTATACAGATTTACTTTACAGTTTTTTTTTATCCTTTAAAAAACTGATTTGAAGTCATATGGCAATTCGAACATGCACACTCTCTTCTTTTTGTGCATTTTTTCCTCTTTATTAATTCAGAATCAAAGTCAGATAACATGACATTTCTATTTTTGTTTGTTATCCATCATTAGACTAAGGTAGTTAAATGTTTGAACTATATCAGTGATAGCACCACTCATAAAAAATGAGGGATTATGCATTTTATTATTTTCAAAAGGCATGATATTTATGGGTAAACGATGTTTAGTAAATAAGTGATTTATTGACATCAGATCTTCCTTAATTGAAGATTTCAACTCATTTGCATCATTTACAGCATATTTCCGGATATTTCAGTAGAGTTGCACAGAACCTCTAAGATTCATTTTTATTATGTCATTAATATAAATTTTGAAAAAATCAGGTCACAGAATAAACTCTTGAGGAAATTTTCAAGACCTGCCTGCTTTGACTCGAAGAATTTTATTTGATAATCAGTCAAATTTATAAGGCAAAATACACAGTCCTTCTCAGAGAACACGTGCAACGAATTTTTTTCTCATCTGAGTATTTTAAGATGAAATTATTTAAGCTTGGACAAGCCGCTGTTGCATTGGAGCTAGTTTCGAACCCATATTGCACTTAATAAAGAATATTATTAATTTTTAGGAAGTTTGTGAGACTATTTTTTATTATGGCCGAGATAGTCGTAAGGCCACATTTTTATGATTTTATTTTATTGAATTAAAAAAATTACAGAATTCAATTTTCTTTCTCTTCTCATAATTTTCAATTTGGAAAATAATCGCGAAATTTAAACCGAAAGTTTTCTAAAGCATTTACTTATGATTAATCGCTTTTTACTAAAAAAAACTATTTAATATTTGATTTTAATAAATCTATATCCAATCAATATAAAATTTTGAACAAAATTAATTAACAAGCCCTCAATAAAAAATTGGTTGTTGTTTTTCCAATATGGATGGCATAATTTTAAATTACTGCATGTATTTTGTGGTTAGTAAATAAATGTGATGTTCACTTGGTAGTAATCAATTTCCATAGGAAAATTTTACCACAGTAAATGAATTATCAAATTTTTATAAATCTATATTAGAGTGGTCCTTTATTTTGTGGTCTTAAAATTTTTTAGATGGATACCTACTAAGAATATTTTTTTTTTCAATTTTCACACCACAAATAATGGATGTAATTTATTATGGACCTTTTTTTTATCTCTCTTTGTTTTACAATTAATCTAAAATATTCGTAATTTCAAACTAGTTTGAGCCATGTTTGAGTTATTGCTAGAACCGAATAATTTTCGTCCTCGCAAATGTAATTCGCTTATGATATTTATCTGGGTTGTTGCAGTAAATAAATATTACGTACTGTTAGTTATGCGGATTGAATCGTACGTTCATTGTAACTTCGTCACGATCGTGGTAACAACAAACATGGATTTAAATAATTCATTTCTACTTTTCAATTAAAATTGTTTAGTTTTTATAAAAACTTGTTTTCTGGCGTTAGAGTAAAATTTGTTTAGTTTGTTTGGCGTAATTGAGCATTGAAGCAAACGTTTGGATAATAATAATAAGTAAAATTAAATTATATAAAAAAATCGATCCAATCGTTGCCTTACGCGTTTTGAGGCAAAGCATCATATGGTTAAAAAATGTGCATATATGTAAAATAAAGTAAAATTGATTGTATTAAGTTTGTGTGTTTGTAATGAAATGTACGATATTCCTAAGAAGTTATCACACTCGAATGCTTGCAATGAAATATTTTCATTAGTCCACTTTCTGGTATGGAACCCACCATAATAATCCAGCCCAGAAAACTAATTCATTACATGTATGGTAACAAACATTTGGTTGTGACAACTTCGCTTTAGTTACAACAACTGATTTCATTCTATTGGGGTGACCGACATAGAGTTGAATAAAATTAATAAGTTTATTGGCGAAATAATAATGTAGATTGTGGTGACCGATATAAAGCTACATCAGACGAGTTAGTTTGTTGATTTACCAATTTGTCGATTGTGATAAACAACTAATCTGTTATCGCAACGCAAATAAAAAATTTACTGCTACTCTTAATGAAAAAGGTTATGGCAATGTGTTGCTACAAACGAATTCATTCTTTGTGTTTACTATTACTATAATAATAAAGACAATTAAAAAAAGTCTATGCATAATACAAACATTCCTCACAGCATGTCTATATTATGTACATATATCCTTTGTTAATAGTTATTACTTAGGAAAGTTGGCTATTTTTTATTAAGTTTTTTATGAAGCGTGTAATATTTTATTTGATGAATAAGTTTATTTGAATGCCATCGATGCCTTGTTATTTAGGAATTGCAGAAAGTGCATATCATTGGTACGATTCCAATTCTACAAAAATTAAACACAGATTTCTGCGGTACCTTACAACCCACATTTGAAAATCAAAAATATTTTTTTCTTTTATCGCTCCACTTATTTCTTTACGTACCTATTTTATTAAGTAATGATATTTTATAGTAATTCAGGAACATGTAATTTTAAAATTTTACAACATCACGAGCATTCAACTTAATGCCCCTCTTGACGATGTTATTTATATTTTGAGTCGTTCATATCGCATCTTCATTTTTATTTAATGATAAATCTACACCACTTTTATTTTTTTATGCAAATGAGGGACACCCTAGTGTATACATGTAATGTTTGTGGAAAATGGGTGTGCTGTGTATTGAAAAATTTAAAATCAATATAAACCCTCTAAACCGTTGTGTTGTTGTAAAACTAAAAAGTTGAATTTAAAATTTTATTTAGAAGTTGTTATGTGAAAGTTAGTAGATTTTAGGTTTATAAAATCAGAAAATGAAAAAAAAAACTTTGATTATGCTTATTTGAACTTTATAATACCTGTACGAATTTATTTTAATTTCCATCTAAGTAATTCTCTTAACTTGATGCTGTGGTTGCGTGTGTACATATTATTTATGTATAGCTACAACTCTAAAACTTATTTGTAAATTTATCTAAATAAGGTTTGTTTTTATTAGACTGGTTGATTTTTAATTAAATCTTGGGAGAAATTTTTGAAATTTTGTTTGTCGGTATCAGAATAGTTGATTAATATTCAATTCATAACAAAATTTACAAATTGAGTGAGTTTCCATTAAAATTTTTTGTTTTATCTTATTTGTTTTTGTGTGAGAAAATATGACTTATGAGTACACTCTTAGATAATACGTATGTAATAAGTATTGATTTCCAGGATTCAAAAAAGGATATTATAGTTTTTAACTGTAAATTATTAATTGTTCTATATTCGATAGTTTTATCCAATAATATGATTTTAGTTAGAGATTTAATATAGGTGTTTTACAGTTGATGAAAATGTGTTAGTTAGATTATAAACAGAGGAAATTAGCTGATCTCACGACTATGAAACCATTATTCTCCTCTGTATTTTATTTTGTTTGGTTTTCTGATAAAGGAATTGAAAATATGTAATTTTCTACGTTAGAGTAAAATTTGTATGTTTATTGAAAACAGTCAAATATTTTCCTTATACAAAATATAAGGTGTAATCGAAAATTTCAAACTAACATCAAATGTATTTGCAGTTTAATCGATTAAGGAGTTTGATGTCAATCTTAGATAACTACTTTTGGCAAAAATTTTTTTTAAATGCGATTGAAGTCCAGTTTTGTATTAAAATAGAAAATAATAGTGAAACAGACCATATTATATAATTAAAAACACACAATTTTTGATGCTGTAACAATTTTATTAAAGTGTTTTGTTTTAAATTTTCAAAATTAATTAGCGTTTTCCCATTTTTAAAGAATCAATATATTCGAACGAAAAACATTGGAGACAAATTTATTTTAATTGTTTTTGTCTAGTTTTTTAAAAATTTCGTGGTAAATAGATGTAAGCGTTTTATTTTTTTTAAAATCAATTTCTTTGATTTTTTTGGTTAAAAAATAGCGATAAATATCAAAATGTAAAAAGTCAAACTACAACAAACACATGCAAATGCAATGCAATTGAACAAAAGCATATTCATCAATATTGTCAACTTTTATTGCTTGATCTTCAAATGTTTTTGCATTTCATCTTAGTTTGACATTTCCGATTACACCTTAACACATATTTACGCGTATTTCATTTACAATTTGCAGACTTCTTTATTGGTTGGCACTCGACTTCGAATTGGGAAAGAAAACTAAAATCTTATTAATTATGTTACAACTGGAAGTAATTTGTGTTATTTTGCAGCTAGTTGATTTACTTACAATTGCCATACCACAAGTAGTAGAGGCGTTGATTATTATATAATATTGTTTTTAACGTGGAACTGACAGATAATTTTATTGACTGTATATTACGCTTAAAATAAAGATGAAACAAACGGCGCAAAATAACCGCCTTTTGGAGGAGAATTGTGATGAAGGACAAAGCTTACCCAGAAATGTAGCGCTATCAGATGATGATTAATATCGGTGTTGTAAGCATACCATAATACTATACCATGTATAGCACAAAATTGTAATACAGCACACCCAGATTGATTTTAATATTTTGATTGTAGATTAAAATTTATTCAAAAATTCTCAATACAACTGGTTGTATTTCTGTTCTAAGTTTTTTTGTTCTTTCTTCACATGTTCTTTCCATCTGAGCTTTGCACCAAGATATTTTACGAAATTTTTGTATGGTATAACGATATTGTTTATTGTGGTTGGAATATGCGGCACTGTTTGCTTGTAAAATGAACGTGTGAGAGTTCAATTTACTTACTCAATTAAGTATTTCGAAAGAAAAGCTAGTGATGTGTGTATAAAGGTGTATGGAAGCAATTTAACATTTAAATATTCGTGAATTATTAAAATTAAATTTCTTTTTCAATCTTCATAATTTGACAGGGATAGAAATATCCTAACAGTACAAACTTTTTCCAGACGAGCGAGTGGAAATTAAAATTGATTTTATTTGTTTATTAATATTTATTTATTTATTTATTTCATGTTTAATTCACACAGTTACATGTTCTTAATCTAAATAAAAATTTATATATTTTGTATTTTTTACAAAGATTCAATTTTTATTAATAAATACCGAAATGATATAATATAAAGAAATATTTGAAAATTTTGCGTACTCTACCGTAATCTGGTTTATCTTTAATTAAAGGAAACTATATGATTTTAAAATATTCTAGTTGTAGACTGGCTGTATCACCGAGATAATTTGGCATAAAGGAAATTAATAATTGTTTTTTTTTTCCAGTTTTGATTTTACAACAGCAATACTGCTAATATAAGTCCAAAAAAATTTCAATATCTCTGTAAGACTTGAGTAAAGACTTGAGTCTTACCTAATAATCATCGAATAATATATGGTAAACATTGTTCGACAATTTACTACTTGTGGAAATATTCACTATCCTATTCAAAATCCTTAATTATGGTTTGACTATAAAAACATATGTTAAATATCCTTAATTAATATTTCAATATGTTTTAATTAGTTCAAGGCTTAATATATTGCCATTGACTCTTTTATACATAAAATTCTATAACATCTCCTCCACCATATTGTATTGCATGTATGTACATAAATATAAATTATTGCATTAAAATAAAATGAAAGTAAAATAACTGTAATAATTTTATATTTATATTGTATTTTAACAAAAATTCCAATATGTTTGTATGTGCTTATATTTATCTATGGTAATTTAAAATATAAATATGTAAACACAAACATACAAACATAATAAAAGAATTCGATTGAAAATCTTTATTATATGGTAATGGTAATAATAAATTATATTGAATGATTGATTGAGTTTAACATATTATATAAAAACTATTTTTTAATCAAAATTGTTAAATAATAAATATTGAAAAACAAAAATATATTTTTTTTTTGTTGTAAATATTTTAAGATTATTTCCGGATTCGAAAAATTCAATTGAAAACATTTTTTTTGTTATTTTTTTTTTTTTTTAGCCACATAATCCTTTAATTTCTGTTAATATTATGATTATGATATATGAAATGAATTTTTATATAATATGACTTTATATTATGTACATATATTAATCTGTATGTTTTAATATTTGTGTGGTTATATTATTAAATTATGATGTTAAATTTATACATTTTTTTTGGTTGTATTTAGTTCCTATTGCACCAAAATGGTTAATAATGATGGTAATTTTAGTTGCAGAGAAAATTTTGCTATCCAAAAAATAATTTTTTTTCTGGTTTTCAAATAATACAATAGACAAAATTAACCCTTTGGTTCGTCAAGGTTGGTGTTTGAGATCTATTCGGGTGCTTGAGCTTTGTATTTATTGTTAGTTATTTTTCTTTTGTTATATACAATTTTGTTAATTGTGCCATGTATGCGTATTGTATAGGTATGTTATATTGTGTGGGAAATAATATACACCACATAATACCGGACAAACTTTGGAATAGGGGCCACTTCCAAATCTAATGAAATTTTACATAACGGTACCTGACGACGTCACACATATTTCATAGAAGACCACTTTTGGCGCAAAGATCATTTAAAGGTCAAATTGTCTATTTGAAAATGATCCTAAAATGTTGCGGTGTTTTATTAAAAGCATTATACCTTTTCTCTGAGACAATACAGAGAATTTTCTCATCCTGTAAATTGTAGAGAATTTATCAGCCTTTAATACGTTTTATCTTAATCGGTGTTACCGTTTTAGAGAAATTGAAGTTCAAAATAAAAATTTTGGTTTAAAAAAAATCTTTCTATAGAAACCGCCAATTTTTAAAATTTTTTAAAGACACCCTATATTAATTTTTATACTATTTGAAAAGCTGTTTCACCCCCTTTCCAACGGTGTATAACAAGTGTTACATTGAATTATAAATGGCCCTATCAGAGGGTAAAATTTTATTAAAAACCTTTGGGCCAAAAGTGGTCTTCTGGGAAATATTTGTGACGTCGTCAGGTATCGTAATATAAAATTTCATTTACTTTGGATGTGGCCCCTATTCCAAAGTTCACCCCTAATACCTTTGTACATAACATAACATTTGTTATTTTTCTACTGTAAATTTTATTTTCTTCCCATTTAATATTCAAGTACAAGTTCAAGTACGTATTTACAGTACGATATAAAAGAGATAAATTGAGCTTTTGAAAACAAAGAATTTGGTATCGCTGCTCTTCTTGACATCAGTCAAGCTTCTGATAAGGTGTTGAATCCTGGTCTAATGTTCTAATTGAAACAAAATTTACCATGTGATCTCTATGAATTTTTGAAAAGCTAAGTTGAATACAGAATATTTTATATGAAGCCATCATTCAACTACAGGCAAACTTAAAAGATATTCAACTATGACTACAAAAATGGAACGTAAAAGTAAATGAATCTAAGTCAACACCTATCACTTTTAGATATTAAATAAGATATTAATTTATAAAGTCATAATAAAACCTATTTGGACATATGGAATACCGCTTTAGGGTGTCGTAGCTAAAACTAACATCAACATCATAAAAAAGTTTCCAAAGAGATGTCTTCGGTGGAAAAACGCAGCTACAAGTCAAGTTTGCTTATTATATTTATACTTAATATAGATTTTAAATAAATTTTGGAAGTATAAAAAAAAACAAAGAGTAAAGGAGTATCCTATGATAGCATTTCACAACAATTACTTTAAGTTTCAATCTTCTAGGGCCTAGGTCCCTTGCAAGATTTTTTGACAGGATATTTGGATGTATTTCCAATTTACTTTTGTACTTTTTGCAATATTTTGTTATTTCATCATGTACTGAAGGAACCTGCAAATGGTTGTGAATTGAACTGGCCGGGAAACATCCACCACCATTCTCAAGAATTTGTTCTGAAATTTTTGAATTACATCAATGTTGGATTTACCTGTAGCGCCCCAGAATTGAATTTGGTACAACCATATAGGTTGAAGTACGGCTTTGCATAGCAGCACTTTGTTTTCCAAAGATAATTCAGATTTGTTACCCATTAATCAATATAGGCTTCGCATAGCTTTTATGCGCTTACAAATTATGTGTTTTTTCCATTTTATTTCAACGACTATCTTTGATAAAGTGATATTTCCAAGCTATCATTGTACTACTGATATGAAACTATGTGTTCGTGTTCTTATTATTATTCAATTTCATTGCTTAGAGTTAACTTAAAATTTATTCGTTTTTTTTGTATGGGAGAAACCGATTTGTTTGCTCTCTTCTGCTTTTGTTTTGTAAGTGTGTTCTCAATTGTACGTGAGAAAAATTGTTAAGATTGATACTTGAAAAAATTCAATATGATTTTATAGCTTTAGTTGATTTTCATAGAAATAGATGTTTTAATTGGTCAAATCTACGAGATATAAAAAACGAAATTTAATTTATAAAACTATAAAATTAAATTTAAAATTTTCTTTTTAAATTTATTATCTGTCAAATATCTGTTTTTTTTTTTGCATTATAGCTGCAAGCTGAAAAAAACCAAAAAAGAAAAACATTTATTTTAGAGCCATTCATTTCTTAAAAATAATTAATGAAAACTAGTTTAAAATAATTTGAAGCCCACTTGTGGGTTAAAACGAAATATTTTTTACATACATACCCCAGTTCAGTTCCAATTATTTAAAAAAATAAAAAATAATGGCCTTAAGTGTTTAGTTAAATTAACTTTAAAAAATAATTATGAAATTTTTCCTTATTAGAATTTATCTATAATTACGAGAAATAAATTTTAATTTACAGTTATACTAAGTTAGATATTAGGATTTTGATTCATGCAGTATACACAGCACTGATGCTTGGCAAAATGTGTTTTAAGTTTCGTTGTTTAAAACTTCAACTCATATACAGTGTTGTAGATTAAAATTTGAGGGTGACAAAAATTTTGGAAAAAGCTTTGACTAACTTTAAAAAAAAAAAAATTGTTAAAGTGATCTAGAAAATTAAATGACGACCGATTTGATTTAAAGATCAGTTAGTGAGATAGACAAATATGAATAAGAAAAAGATATACAGAGATTTGCATGTATTTTTTGCAATAGCTGAATTTATTTTTTGTATCTTTATTCTGTACAACTATCATAAACATAAACAATGATATTGAGCATAGTATTTGAGAGTAATTGACATGTTTCTAAAGAAAAACTACAAGTACTTTTATTAAAATTTTAGTTATTTATGGAGACTCAAGTTAATATGCTTTTTAAATCCAGTGGCCTGAAACGTTTCAGTCTACGCTCGCTTGATGCTTCGTTATTAATTTGTTGAGGAATGCTTCGTTATCAATTTGTAAATGAATTTGGGTGAATCTATAAGCGATATGAATAATCTACAGCTTTCTTATTTATTGCGTTATTAGCAATGAAATATTTAAATCCAAACTTATGTTGTTGATGTGCACATACCAGGAAGCATTGACAATGGATTTTTGTACCTTGAACTGGAAGTGCTCAATTACTTCGATGTTAGAGTTTGACCTCATGATAGCTGTTAATTTACCACCTCTCTGTGAGCGCGATGACAATTTTCTTTGCGGTTGGTAAAAGTAATATGGAGTGATTTGGATTCATTGGTTTTGATTATCCAAGTTTTTAGATAGTTTTGTATATCTAGTAGGTTATTCTGAAGTTTTTCGTTAGAACAGCTGTGTCATTGGCAAAAGTAGCAGGGAAAAAGCTCGATGATGTGGGAAGATTTGATTTGAAAATGAGATATAGCAAGGGTCCTAGGGCACTTCCATAAAGTACACCAGATTCGATTTGTCTTAGTTTAATTGCTCACCACTATATACTTAACGAAGAATCTTCTCTTTGACAAATATGATAACAAAAGTTGATTGTAATTGGACGGAGAAGCTTTTTTGGTTTATGCCAAACTTTTTCGAAGACTTGAGTAATCTTCAGAAAAGCACAACAATACTTTTTCTTATCAAGTGAGTTATTTATCTGATTATCTACCCAATGAATTTTCTCAGTTGTTCCATGTTTGTGGCGAAATCCAAACTGATGATCAGGTAGTATATTTGGTTTGGCAATTAATCGTCTTATTCAATCTGCAATTAATTTTCCAAATATTTTTGACATCACAGGTAGGAGGCTTCGTTTGGTACCTTCCCATATCTTCGTAAATAACTGTAACTAACATATCTACAGAGATTTACTTATTTATATGTGATTGAATGATAATTAATATTTAGATTAAATTTTATAATATGCTTAATATGCTTTTGACATAATAAACTTTAAGGTGATCAAGTGACTCATTTAAAATTAAAATTGAGTAATGCATTTAAGAAGATAAAGTAACTTATTTAAAATTGGAAACTTAATGATATAAACAGAATTGGGGTGAATAGCGACAGATACACCCACTGGCGATAAACACATCGCTGGCATAAACACAATTGCGGAGCTACAAAAACTACTAAATTCACTAAATTTATTAATTTTTCCTCAAAAGCCATTTCAAAGAATGTAAAAGAAAACAGATTTACTTTTAATATTTTAATGTTATTGGAAATTGTTTACGATAAATCATATGTTCAGTCATATGCTACCAAAAGTAGCTGGGCGACGGATACCAAAATGAAATTTTTTTTAATTTGTATGTGGCTAATTTTTTTGACAGAACTTATCTTATAGCTGTATCTATCGCTAGTCCAATTCTGTTTTCACTATAAAATGATACTCTAAAATTTCTTTGAATCATTGCTTAGTTTTTCTGCTTGGATAATTCCATGCCGCAGTGATTGTATTAAGCTTAAGGCAAGTTATATTAAATTTTGAACAAATTAAGTTGTGACATATGACATATATATTTTATTGTCAATAGTTGAATTACATAAGAACTGCATTATATTGGTCAGCAAGTAGAAATACTTCATCATTTGGTTGAGTATTAAAGAAACTATTGTGAGCCAGAAATTATCTAGAGCTTCTACACATATCTGACACAATCCATTATATTTTTATTAATCGACTAAACAAACTATTTTTGAAATTGAAATATAGTTAATTCGAACATTGAAACACCATGTAAATGATAATATAAATTTAAATAATTAAATTTTTTGAATGATCTGATATAAAATTTAATCTGGCTTACATGCATATAGCTATGAACAATACATAACTTTTGTTGTTGCTTTTATACACACAATTTTTACTTTAATAAAGTTGCTTGCAGGAATAAATTACAACTTTATTCAATTCAAGGATTTATTTTATATAAGAGAAATTTAATATAATAATAGAGCAAAAATTAAAATTAAAATTGTGAATACAATAAAACTGATTTTAAGCATATTCTTATCTGAAATTTAAAAATTTTAGGGCAAAACTTTTCGATAAACTTAATTACAATTCATTAAATTTCATTAATGTTCAATTTCAGTAAAATACAAATTGAACTGAAAAATTATTCAATTGAAATTGAAAATTTATATTTTGAAATTTATTCAAAATATACGAGTAGTAATCAGTTCCAGAGAAATTTGAAAGTTTTGTCATATTGTGACAGTTGCCAGTTAATGTTTTGATATACAGATTATGTTAAATTAATATATTTTTTAAAATTAAAAACAAGATAATTTAAAATTAATTAATTAATAAGAAATCTTTTTGTCATTCAAAAACCTGATTACTCAATTAAAGTTTTTGAATATTTTATTTGTCAGTTAATTGGTTTTTGAAAGCAAATAGGCAAAAAAAGATCTGCAATAATATTGTAAAGTCTACTAATTTACAGTTATTATGTTTTGAAATATTTAGCAGATTAGTAATCGCATAGGGTAAGAAGTTAACCCAATTTGTGCTTAAGAACATAGTAATTCGACTTTAATTTTTGAATAACTGTACTATAGTTAGAACTTTTTAAAAGAAAGACTTAAATTTAAACTTGTCAGCTTTCAGTGTCCTATCAATGAACCTACCAATGTCCTACATAGTCACTTGTCTTAAATTTTGTAGTGTAGTAGTGTAGTAGGCGGCATTTACATGTATGACTTAATCCATTGACAATTAAATTTGTAATAAAATCCATTCTGCGTTTACACGTAAAAAAAAATCCATGACATTTTTTTGAAGTAAATGTCAAAACTTTATGACAAAAGTACACTGTTACCTTAAGTTTTTAAACTATTGAATTTATGCCTTCGACAGACATGTAATATCAATACCATAATATCAATTATCATTGCCGCGTTGATTCGTAATATTATGCCTTTGCTTGGTAATATCAATACTACGTTTATATTGCCTTAATATCATGATATTAGGCGACAAACATATAGGAATATCACAATGTATCAGCAATATTACAATATCGAAACTACATGTCTGTCAGTAGCATTAAATAATAAATATAGTTAAAATGAATAATAAAAAAAAGCAGCCAAGGTCATTGCATGTTCAATTGAAGAAGATACAAATGAAGAAAAAAAAATGAATAAACATTGCAAAAGCAGAGTATGATGGGTCAAACCCTTTTTAGGTAAGAGGCAATATTTTAAAATTCTACATAGTATGGTAATTTAAAAGTTGAAGTCATATTAAGATTATGACTGGAAAACTATTTGCTTTTAGATCAAAGATAGCATTCATGAACAGGAGACTATTGTGAGACAGAGTATCTTCCCTAAAGTTGAATTGGTCATTACGTTGCGTTACATAGTGAGCGAAGATTCATACAAATCTCTTAAATATTTAAGTATTTGTGATGAAGAAGAAATCTTTCGCCTAAAATAAGACTGTTTAAAATTAATTGTCTTCATAGGCTTTGTTTTCTTAAAAATGTATTTTTATAATTTTTGGAAACAACTTTCTACAAAACTTCTTTTGCTTTATAGAATTTGATAAATTTTGTCAACTTCTCTCCCACTAAAATGTTTAAAATTTCAACTAAACAAAATTCAAAATCAAATTCAATAAAATAACTTTTCAGTAGTTTCAAATAACCGATTCGAAATAAAAAACTGTCAAAATCCTAATTTTGGTAGAGGCCCCATACACGATTAAATCTATTTTAAAACTTGTTTCGAAAATAATTTCTTTCTTCACCACACACTAAGAAACTTTTGCTTAAACAAGCTGTGAAACTTCACTATTTTTATAGCTAAGTCAAGACAAGATATAGTTAAACAAAATGGCGGGTAAATTTATCGTTTTAATAACAAATGTAGAAATTTATAAAAAAAAAAATAATAAAATAATTAAAAGATTGGTTGCAAATACATATGTTGAAAAATATAAGCTACTTTTAACAAAAAACATAATCAACTGCAACAACAAACTACACCATACACAGTTCAACATAAGCTGTGAAGTCGGTTGAAGTGAAATTGTGAAATTGCTGTGTAATCGGTTCTTTTCAGATTATTATTCTAAGATTGTTCTATGTTCTATTCAGATTTAGATTTTATTAAATTCAATTAAATTCATGAAATGGGTAATTTTTTTTAAATTGGCGATCCTGTTAATTAAATTATCAAAAATTTCTATTGAAAAACTACGCAAGCGCCACTCGTGATAAATATAATTACTAAATATTTGAAACCTGTATAAAGATAAATATCTGGGTTTTGAGTTGTTATTGTAATTTCATATTAAAGTATTGAACCGTGAACCGGATGAAAAGAACATAGCTATATTCAGAAACTTAGGACTCCGCCCATTAAAAATCATATGTAAAAAAAAAGTTGTCAAATCTGTGTATTGTCACTGCTTCGCATGTTAAATATTTGTTTAAACTTTTCTAATTAAATATCACAGTTATTGTTACATATTCTGTATAGTTATAGTCCGTTAGCCAGAAAAGTCATTGTATCGAATTTTAGTTAAGCAGGAAATAAATAATTTTGTTATAAATATGTACCTTAAATTCCTATAAATAAAATAATTAATGATTTTTTGATTTTACTTACCTTAAATTTTAAGTATTTTATATTTTTAGGAATTTTTTTTAATATTGTCGTCACAATTAACTAATACGATAATAAATATCACATAGAAAATAACAGTTAAAAAGTTTTAAGAAATTTGCTTAATGAATAAATTATAATGGGTATAGTACATTTCGCAAATTACACTTCGAAAATAGACATTTGGTATGTGCATAATTTCACAAACAAATTATTTTGCAAACAAACGTTTGACATAAAATTAAACTTAGCAAATGGACAAAATTAACAAATTGATATTTTAATATTTGAAGACTTTTATTTACTTAGACAGGCACTCCCTCACAGCACAGGCTTTTATAATATACAAAGTATATAGTATATATACGTTTTAAACATATTTAGAACAATAACGTATTCATAATCTCGCATATCAGATTCATAATCTCCCATATCTTTTATATAAATATTCTAAAATAAGAATTCATCCTGATTTTGAATCCATAACTCTATAATCCTAAAAATGTATTTGTTTTCGTCAAACTTTCATTTGTTAAATATTTACTTGCTAAAGGTTTACTTTTTAATCAAATGATTTTTAATTTCCATTTGGTAAAATGTCCATTTACTAAGTGGAATTTGTTAAAAGGTCAGATTTCATTATGCTCACCACTGACTACAAAGAATGAAGTAAATTTAAATAGAATGAATGATATTTGAATTTCAATCAATATTTTGATCTCACCATTATTGACAGGTTATACCTAAAATATCAAAATATTGGAAATTAACAAATAATGTCATCATGTATAAATTTACTATACATATTATTTATGTAAGTATGTATATAAGTAAACTATGCTATACATATTTTAACATTTTAAAATTAAAATTTTGTGTATTTGAATATAAAGCTAAAATATTGTATAGTCCTTCGTAATGTTGGTCATAAGTGTAGCTGTTTCTGAAATGGTAGTAGTAAATAATTTAGATCTAATATAAAATAATGTAGGTGTATGGAGTAGATAATTCATTTTTAAAACAGTACTAGATTGGTTTGATTTATTGGATGTATAATAGGAGAAAGTTAGATGATATGTTTCAGAGTTTATTTCTTTTACAGAGAGTTCTCTTCAGATCTTTTATACTTCTCCGCTTATTATCTTAGGATTGTAGGTTTATGTTCTTGGTGAATATAATTATTGCTTTGATATCAATTTCAGAATTGGGTGATGTGTATTCCTGGAAATATTTATGTCTTTTGGGAACTATGGCGTCGCAAACAAGTATAATATGGGAGATAGATTTCTCTTCTTCTAAACATAATCTGCATCTGTCTGTGTTTGATCTACTAATCTGGAATATATGCTTGTTAAATGGAGTGTTAACTGTTTAAACCATGTCATCATTCTGGGCTCTCTCTGATTACCCGATTCAATTGTTGAATACTGAGTTTGAATTATTATGTATTACATATAATTATCATCATCCGATATGCAGCACATTGACTTGTTACAAATTAATCTGTTCTGTTTGTTATAATATCTTGCTAATGACAACTAACCGATTCCTAAAATGAACAATATAACTAATTTTTAAAACTCTGAGCAAAAATTTACTGTGAAAGCAATAATTCTATCTAGCAAAGCAATATTGGGAATGGTGAGTGCCCAGAAGGAGTGAGTGAATATAGAACGCTACATATAGAAATTTAATTCAATTGGTTCAGAAAAGACTAAAACTATGTATTTTTTTTATTTATTACGGAGGTGTCCCTAATATGTCAGAGTTGCATGTAGAGTTTTAGCTTTTTATGGCTTCTTTCACCCCTCATCTTAGTCCACCCTTTTGATAAAGGCCAATTGGCTTGAAAGTTTTATCCTGCAGAGTTTTCTGAGGTTATGTAGTGCGTGTCCAACAGTCTGAGTCTCAGTCTTGAAAGAACTAGGAACTCTTCTACAACATGTGTTTGAGATTTCTTCCTCTTCCAGACATTGTCTACAGGTTGAGTCGTCACTTAGTGCTAGTCTACACATATGCTTATTCATGTGGTTATGACTAGTAAGTATGCCCACCATCTTCCTACAGTTTGCCTTATTGAGAGTTAGCAGGACGTTGGTTATTTTGGTTTTTATTCTTGGTTCATATATTTTGGAAATTCTGTGGCCTTGAATACGCTCCCAAAGAATGTTTGTTTCTCTCTTCATGGTGTTTTCTATCGATAATTTAAGAAAACCAAATTAATTGGAAGCAAATTTTTCTTACACTTTCTTTAGCATTAATTTATTTTTGTACCAGTTTCATCTTTTTTTTATAAAAACTTATTTTCTAACGTTAGAGTTAAATTTTCCTCAAAAATTATTTTTCAATAAAAGTTTCATCTGTTTCTTCCACATTGTCTTCATCACATTTTTATCTACGGAACACAAGTTGAAATTGAACAAGGCTAGACTTTAACCTTGATATTTCTAAACATTCCAATTTCGGTTTTTCAATATAAATTCAAAAAAAGTTTTGGTTGGTATAGTATCAATGTTGTGTTTCTTTCTTTTAAGACTGATCTACATAAATTTTGAATTGGACTTTCGTATTTTCGTATTTTCGCCATTTTCATTTTATTTGTAGGTTGATCAATTCATTATCTATTTCATATTTCACGAAAGTGGTTAAATATACATTGAAGAATATCCTGAGCGTGATCGCAAAATTAGGTATTCTTAAGGGCTCAGAGGACCACATATTATTAACATACACGGGTAATCACAATAATCTCATTTGCAGCTTCTGTGATGTAGGGGACAAAACTACTTCCGAAATTACATACCCAATCTAAATAATTTAAAATCGAAGGGGAAGCTTCCAATATATTGAAGGAAATCCTTTCATCATATTTATAGTCACTTTACTTCTCCAACTTTTAATATTTAGACTTTACAACGGGTTCAGATTATTAAAAAAATTATTGTTAAAAAGTAAGACACACTTGTTAAATTTTAGAACATTTGTGTGGCAAAATATGTAAAAAATTGTAAAATCAAAACATTTAGAAAAAGAAGTACCAGTCTACGTGCAAATTAAATATTTTCAACTGGTAGTTATTAATTTCAAAATTTTGTCAAGTCGTACTAGCTTAAATGACTGTACTAAATCAATAATTGAAAACCATTTACAAATTCAAATTAAAAATGTAGTTAAACTACTACAATATACATTTTACAATCAACACTCACCACAATAGTTAAAAGTAGTAATATTCAGTTTAATACAGATAAAAACAATAATATCAGTAAATTATATGAATGTATTTTACCGATAAATATATATATTTTAAAATTTGTATTAAAAAATAATGGTAAAATAATGTTATTTATGAAGAAAAATAAAAATAAAAAATAAAAATTATATGCATTAAAAGTGCGTATGAATAAAATTTAGAAAATCAGACAATTGTAATCAGGAAAAACACACAAAAATGATAATAAAAAAAAATATAAAAATGGAAAAATTTACTTTTTGGGAAATTACATAATGACAGTACAAAAAAAAAAAACATTTACATTATTATGTGTCTATAAAAATTTAAATATTATAATAAGTAACTGCCTGATTATATTCAATTTTAGTATATTAAAAGGATTTACATGTAAACATCACCGGATTAAGCACTCAAAATTGAAAATGATTAATATTTTCATTCATTCAATATAAATGATGGCAATAAATCATATATATATATATATATGTATGTACCTACCATTATAATAATATAATAAAATTTTCTCTATTTCAATTCTGTCTAACTTTGATTACATATTCATTACCAAAATCTCTTCTCAAAATACAAATTCAAATTTTCAATTATAAAATATCGGAAAATTTCAAAGAAAAAAATTCAATAATCATTGGAAATAGGTATGTAATAATGATTGATAACTTGGTATTTTCAAAATAAATGTACCTATATCTTAAATAAATTTGTTATTGGGAATATTCTTTGGTCAAATTATTTATAGGTAAAATACCACAAAAAATTGAATTTTATCATATATTATTTACATTGCATACAAGAATTACTTTTAGTCTTAGTTGTGTTTATAGTTAAGTACAGTGTGAATGAAAATTGTATGTACACCAATAAAAATAAAAAATAAAGTAAATGCAAAGTACAAAATTAGTGCAAATCCGATGCGCTTTGCTACACCGAGTTGAAAAAAGTATCGTATTAGACGCAGCACAGTCATACCTACATGTAGGAAGTGGATTAAAGTAAACTTTGTTTGTTAAATCAAAAATCGTACAAATTAATTCTAATATTCTTTATTAAAACAAATAATAATAATTAAATAAATATAACTCTATAGGTTTCACAATATTATTAAATATTTAAATCGATTTCGTCTTCTGTAAGTTTTAATATTTATTTTATTTCGACAATGTTTCACCTAGCTAGAGCCTACAGCATATTCTATAAATTATATTTAAAATAATAATAACTTTATAATTTGAATTTTACAAAAATCATTGAAAATTTAAAATTCAGTAATATATTTTGTTTTTCATTCGTGTGCAAATATAATTAATGCTGAAGGTTTACCAACTCATAAACATCATACGTAAAATTGGCCATATGAGAAACCGCCATTTTTTAAATTTAAAACCACACATACTTCTAGCGATTGACCTTGCGAATTATTTATTGTCATTGTAAATGCTGAACGAACTGCAAATTTAATACGTTTAAATTGAAATGGCTTACTAATGGAATGATTACTATTCGTGGTGTTAATACAATTTCTCCTTTGTATTTCCCAATATAGTTGCTTCATTAATATTATAATTAATTTTATCACTAATAATCTTGTTCCATTACATAACAGTGGTTGATTTGAATTGCGTAATGGGCATACCAATTTTTAATTGCAGAATATTTGGTGGAGTTTCTGGTAAATCAAATAAATTTAAAAATTCAATTGAGTAATTCGCAATTTCATCAGGATCCATAACGCAATTCGGTTGGGTTGGATGTAATTGTTTTGCCATTTATTTTGTTTTGAATGTCTGTATTTATTTCATTGACATCTTTATTTTTTGTTGCCAATATAGCCCGATCACTCAACCACTGATAATTTATATAATACAATATTATGATATACACTATAAGGATATTAGGTCTTCTTCTGAGTCATTTTATAAACAAAAATCGGTCAGGTAATGTTTTTAATCCTGTTGTATTGAATTTAAATAAAGTCATATGAATAGAAATTTTTCTGAAAAATATAGAGTAGGCAGATTAATAAATTCTTAATTAACATTTAAAGGACTGTTAAAAGGACAGGTTTGTTATACAAAATGAAATTTACTTTAATTATGTATGCAATTATTTATATTTTGAATGATTTGAATTTTTTTCAAACGTATGCATGCGCATTTCTGTTGTAGGTACATACAACTTATTTACATATTAAGAGTTCATTAAAGAGAAGAGTGATAAAATGAGAAGATGTTTACTGCGCAGGCCCTTATAAGCTTGTCTATTATAATAATTATTGATTTCTATATTAATTACTTGCTTTATTTTTTTTAAAAAAAGGGAAATAAATGAACTTGGTAAGACTAAAAGCAAAGCGTGCAGCTCTGATTAGTGTTTTGAGAAAAGCGTAGATTGTTAATTTTTGCGCTCCTTGCTTTTAGTCTTAACAAGTTCATTTATTTCTTTTTTTGCTATAAAAATTTTAATTACCATTCTTTCTTACTGCTGATCTGACCTCAAGATGTTATGACCATATAGAATTTTCTATTTATTTTCCCCTTTTTGGTTCAGTTAACATTGTTACGAAAAATTTGTGACAGTCGATCAAAAAGCAAGTTTTTAAAAACAATTTTTTTTTCTCTGTATAATAACATCTAAATTTCTGTAAAAAGTCTATATTTTTTCTTTTAACACTTTGGCTGTCAATGCAAAATCAATGAACATCCCCATTTCCCAGTTACCGTAATTATCAGTGATACCCAAATTTTCTTATTTTCCAGTTAAAAATTGTAACGTTGTGAATAGAACTGCTGATCACGATACCAAGGAATGAAAATGACAATAATCGCTGATGATTTGGATGGATGGAAAGTGATAACGGTAGACAACTTGTTAATGCAATGACAAACTTTTGAATTTAAGTGTAAAAATGAAATTGAGGTTAATGATAAAAGTTGATTGTACAAATTATTATTATTCTTACTCTAATTGCTAGTAGTATAAAATGGATATAAGAATTGATTAAGATAATAATAATAATAATAAAAAAAAATAACAAAATAATAATAATAATTGCAGATATTATTAAACATTTGGTAAAAGTAAATATTATAATAATAAAATTAGATAATTTAATTTAAATCTCATATTAGTGTTAGATTATGTGGGTAAACGATATGAATTAATGTACATATATATTATAACGTATGTGTTTGTATATTGTTAACCCACATATTTTTTTTTTCAATTATTTATTTAAAAATAATATAATATGCATATGTAAATAAAATATTGAATATATTTAAGAAAATTAAAATATGAAGAAATTATGTTATGTATTAAGTAGAAATTATTAAATTTGATTTGGTTTAAACTAAATAATTAGAAAAAAAAAACTGGAATAAAATTTTTGTGAATAATGCAACTGAAATATAAGTTTTTGCCAAAAATGTTCATTAAATGATTGATTTTTCAAGTCTCTTCCATTCTATAGTTTGTGTTATAATAAAATAATTTCTGGGGTCATATTTAATATAGTAATAAATATATAGTAATAACATATAAATAGTCAAGCATTATAAGCACTGTTAAAAGAATTAAGTAAGTCTTGCTATATCTGGGTGCTGGGAATGAATAATAGCAACTTTAGTTTCGATTTTGCGTCCTTGTAACTTAGAGGAAACTCCGTTAAGTCTACTCCAGCCTTAGTGGTGATGGTTTTTAATTTATCTGCTCCTTTCAGTATTCTTTTGTTGGAAACTTATCTGATCGATGTTATTTTTATTTCTTACTATCGATTTGGACGAGTGTGTAGCGAGAAAGGCCAATTCACATTTGTAGAGCTCTATTAAAGAGCTCACTACAGAACGACATGCACTTGATATCTGCAGATATCATTTATGACTACTTACTCCAGCAGTTATGCATTCCCTCGGTAGAGTACAAGTGACATCTTGGGATTGAAGTTTTTCCTTTCGTAATAGCATGTATTCAATAGATGGTGAAGAAAAAATCAGTCAGGAATCGTTTAAAATTAAAATCAGTTCAGAATCCGTTCTTTTCATACATTTCTAGTCTTCAGTTACCGGTAGTTAGCATGAAGAGATGTAATGGGCATTTAATGGAAGAGGATACAATTGTGAAACAACAAACAGAGCTTCTCATGTAGACTTCCAAATCTTAACTACCAATTTTTAACTATACTATGACGTACAGCCTGCCAATTTTTTTTATTTCGTCTTTTATGAAAAGGACCGTGAGATATCTATATGAATATCAACATTTCGAACAATTCAGGGGGCTTTAACAATGTTTCCAAAAACTTTGTTTTGGAACGTTTTTTAGTGGTTTATCCCAACCCCATATTTAAATATCGTATATAACCATACTGGCTTCAATATTTGATTGTAGATCAAAACTTTGTTATACGAAGAAGCGTATGATGTCCGTCAAATTAGCCAATACAACTATTTGTATTTCAGATCTAGTTCTAATTTTATTTTTCTTGACGTATTCTTTCCATCTAAGATTTGGGTCAAGTGTCATACCCAGATATTTTGTAGAATTTTGATATGGTATTTTTACTGGAATGTGTGACTAAATTTTTTTATTCGTAAAGTTAACGTGCGTGGCTTTTGTTTCATTCAATTTGATACTCCAAACTTTGCCGCAAATGGAGACTTTGTTATAGCCTTATTGCAATTTATTTGTAGCTTCATTTATATTTTTACCTACTTCTATCTGTGGAATATCAGTAGTATATAGTAAATATAGTAAATATAGTATCTGTGGAATATCAGTAGCGTATAGTAAACTCCTACGTGTCTATTCAGTAGAGAAGAATAGTCTTCTCCTTGCTTAATTTGAAATACTCGATTCAATAAATATGATGAGATCAGTTCGACATAATATGTTTCGTGGAACAAGCGAGGTATTTATGTATTTATATCTGTGGCCATCAAATCATAACAGCCAACAAATCATAACCGCTAATGTGAACATAAAATAAATTCAGATTCAAAATGTTATTTATTGGTTATAATTGAACTTAATTTCGGCAAAATTATATTATAAATAATATGTTTTAGTATTATAAATTATTTGGTAATTGGATTATCTATTTTTTTCACCACTGGGAATACTCTGATTTTGCACTTCTATGCACTGATATGTACTAAATACTGCAACATATGATTTTCTGAAATTAACTAATTCAAACAGATCACCTGTATCTTTCGAAGTTTTCTTAGTTTTCCAACTAATTTTTTTTTTTAAATTTAACCAATTATGGCACTATCCACTGCAATATTTCGTACGCTCAAAAATAAAATATAAAATAACATCTATGCTTTTTTAAAGCTGTTAAAAATTTATTTTAAATTTATTTTTCTTCCATTTCAATCCCCTCCTCCTCCCACTTTATTTTCTAAGAATTATTATAGAATATGCAATAAAAAACAAAATGGATATTAAAAATTTCGATATCGAAAATTTTATTGAGAAAAACAATATGATTTTACGCGCTAGAATAAAAAATTGTTTAAAAAACCTTAAAAAAAAAAAGAAATATAAATATTACAATTTTGTTGTACAAACAACTTCTACATGTACACATACTCGTACATAAACAGTCTATTGTTCTAACTCAGTTTTATTTTTATAGCAGCTTACCCACCCTCGCTATATTCTAGTATGTACTTTAAAATTGGGATTTATTATTACTTTTATATTATTGAGGGAAGTTAAAAAAAAAAAATTGGTATCACATCATAAATTTGATATTTCAATTGTGATGTCTATGAGCAATCATAAAATTATTAATTCTATAATACGGTAGAACATGGTGAAGTTCTTTACAAACGAATGTTTAGAGAAGCTGCGAAGTTAGACAAAATAAAAAATTTTAATTTAGTAATTAAATAACAAAAAACAGAGTTTATAACTAAGAAAGTTTAAATTTATAATTCCAAATGTATAATTATCTGAAAGAGTAACCATTTCGATTTCATTTAACTTTAATGTGGTGTGGTGTTTTTTTGTTTGGTTTATGCCACGCTAGGAGTATGGCACTGGATTTTGATCGAACACATCTCTTCATCTGTGAAAAATTGTACGCACATTTATGCATTACAATACGCTATTAAGAAAAGTGATAATTTTTTATAATATTAGAAGAAGGCGGCTGAGAAGTTTGTAATGAAGAAATTACTTCTGGAAAAAAAATTTAATTTATCTATGCTTTTTACCAGTAACCAGTGCTAATCGATACATCACTTGATATATCTGTATATACCTGGTAATCACTTAATTAGATTTGTTGGATGTTACATGATTGTGGACGTGATTGCAATGAAGAACTTTCAAATGAAAATTAAATAGATATTTGTATTGTTTAAGACAAGTTGAAGACATATTATATGGAGTTGGAAATGCTATCAAGTGGCTGGGTTTGGAAGGAATATGCAAGTTAGAAAAGTAATAAGATTCATTGCTATACTGTTGAGCATGACTGAATTTTTTTTATAACGTATTCAGGTTCAACACATTCAAAACGTACAACAAGAACAATTATATTCTATCGTGGAACGGATGATAATGGCTTATACTAGATATAAAGGAACTTCACAGGGTAAAAAGCTTTATATTGATTCAAATAGCTCAAACACTTGGCACAGGTCCTTTCCCAATATATAAATTATATTCCAAATAAATATTAATATCTGTATTCAAACGCATTATTATATGAAATACTTACAACATCTCCGTTTCGTGAAATAAGACAGTTTTGAGTTTTTGTTATAACTCAACTTATCAAATGTGAAAAACTGTATATTTTTAGGAGTTAGGTCTTCGTAAAAATCATAATTTCATTTTTTTGTAACTACTAAATTATAATGTAAGAATCCTGTAATAAATGTCCTGTAATAAAATTATATTGTATGAAATCCTGTAATAAAATTATATTGTATAAAATCCTGTAATAATGTATTTTGTGTATAAAATCAATTAAACTGAGCACAATGCTCTTGTGGGATTCTCCTGTGTCTTTATCTTTATCAACTGATCTTGTTTTACATAGTCCTAAAAGTGTTATCTTAGTTTGTAATGACAATGACATATAAAATATTTTGACATTTAAAACAGAGATGGTAATGTTAGGGATGGTAATTTAGTATTTACTACAGCTCTAAGCGGTTCTGCCCAACAAGACTTTTGGGCAGAAATTGAATGACATTTTTTAGCCAATTTGTATTTTTGTTGATCAAACTAGCCTTCGGTTTGTTTACTACAATTACGATTTTATAATTCAGGATAACTGATGGCGAATGGTCAGAAGACAGGTCATGAATTGTTTATGTCATTATTTGAGTGCGATTGAAGTGTTTGATAATTGAAAAATCAATCAACAGGAAATACCCGACCTTCCTATCATTTGGCCAGTATGTAGGGTGTCCACACCATAGTATATCCTAACCCTTTTCCTGTATCAGTTTCATCAGCAACCTTCCTTTGGGCGTTACTTCAGTTTCATTTAAATTTAATATGGTGGATGTGTTGTATACGGTATAATATTATATTATCACTGAACTCAATCAATAAAATTTCGACAAGAGCTAGAATTCTGCTCCTATTCTGATACCTTTTTATTTTTATTTGGTTAGCTTAATTCCTCTAATCGGTATTCGATCGATACCCTGGGTGGAAGTTAAATAGCATAAACACTACACAATATATTGGTCGTTTATTAAACAAACATAGACTATGGGGTTGATATTTTAATTTTCAGACATTATCATTTACCGTATCAACCCGTGCAACAAAAAAAAAAACAGGGTTATGGCTAATATGCTTTAAAACGTTTTAAAAGTAATCGAGAGTGATCGGAACAACTTAATTTTTATTTTTATTTTTATTTCATTTTTTTAACATTTTTACAATCACAATATTTTTTATTTTATTGAAAACGATTGTGCGGTTTTATTTTCAACAGCTGCTGTTCTTTTTCCCGATAAATCCAGCTGAGTTAATTTGTGTTTCACAAGCAAATCTTTTTCTAATTATTTTCGCACCATAAAATTAATTCAAGTATTATGATTTCAATTTCAACAGTTATAATAATTTTTTTTTTTTTCTTTTTTTTTTTTTTTTTATGAAAATTCATAAATTTAATATTTTTTTTGGGGGGTGGGTTAAAGGGAGTGTGGTGTATTTATTTTCTTATTTTTTTTCTAATTTTTTCTATTCAATGAATTTTACATAATATATAAAATGAAAACAAAAAAAAGAAATTAAATGAGAATTTATTTGAGTATTGATTTTAAAAATTTTCAAAATTTTAAAACAAAAAAAATAAAAAAATAAAAATTAATTCGTTTATGTATCTTATATGAAAACCGGCGGGGTTCACGAATTATCTTTTTGATCTGTCAAGTAGTAAGAAATTTAAAATGTATTTTATGGTGTCGAAAATAATATTGGCATAATGTTATAGCTTTGTATGTCATTATATGTTCATTTCATATGGTAATAACTTTTATTTTTTGATAATGTGTTTTGCATAAAATAAAGTCCTATGGTGAATGTAACTTCTATGTATGACTCGTTTATATTTTTAATGATAAAATTTGACATTAAAAGAAAAAAAAGAAAATAAATACATTTCAAATAAAAATTTTCATTTAGGCAACTGCAATAAAGGAGTATAAAAGAGACTGATTGATTGATAATGATATCAAACAGTAAATTTGAATATGGATGATATATGGAACAGAATCTTTGCCCATATATCTAAAATCCAAACATTGGGTAACATTATGATAATAGAAGATTCTGTGTATTGTACACTATTAATACTAAGAACCTAACTATTATAAGTAGGTTTAATTTCATTATCATATCAATGTGGATAGAATAAGTAAGCAATAATAGTAAGCTACGGTAGTTCAAAAAATTTTGCAAGATAGCATAATTTTGTATCGCTTTGCTATTGATGAGTCGAGAGAATAAAATATTTTTACATACTTTTGGTAAACTGCTCTTTTACAATGTACATACCGGGTCTATTTTTCATTTACAATATGGCATGAAAATCTCATACATAGAATATGCAATTTATCATTTTAGTTAATTTTGTAAGAAAAAGCGTTTAATACAGTATAGCTAGACGGCTTAATTTCCAAACTGATTCAGAATAGATTTCCAAGCCATCTTGTGAACTTAATTCATGACATGATCTCGGAAAACGAATTTATTATAATGAATCAAAACCATAGGTCACAAAAAAAATATAAAATGGAAAACGATTTACAACAAGGAACAGTTAATTCTCCTATACTGTTTACAATTCATACTATAGACTTTAGAAAAATTAAATAAACTAAAAGGCTTAAATTCAACGCTAGCGTTTGCAGATGATATCATACTTTATTCTGCAAGCGATTCTGTAGAAACGATCAAAAGAAACGTTCAGAAGATGTTCAACCTGACAGTAGATTATTGTAGGGTTTGGATACTTAAAATTAATACTAATAAGTGCTAAACAATTTTATTCCGCAATACTGTGGATAAAACAAGCTGCAACATTAAAAAAAATTGGAGAAATTTAAAAATAAAACCGGGTAATGGTGAAAATTTAAATAGTAAAAAAGTAGTTAAGTATTTAGGTATATATTTACACCGAAATTTAAAATTACTGATCATGTAAATTATATTCTGACAAAAGGTAATAAACCATTTATGGCGGCCAAAAAATTATTTTATAACAAAGAAATTAACCCTAGAGTAAAAATAATTGCTTATCAATCACTTATCAGACCAATATTGGCATATATAGCACCTATATGGTTTAATATAAGTGCTAGCCTAATGGAAAAAATAAGAAGGTTCGAGAGAAAATGTATTAGAGATGTATTGCATCAATAAAACGCGTAAACCTAAAACAGATTTCAAACACTTTTATTCCAATAAATATATATATAAAGAAGCTAAAATTGTTAGGTTTGACAATTTTATAATAAAATTGATCCGAAACCACATTGATCGCTCGCTAAAAACTTCGGAAAATGGATTAATATCCAAAATATACTATCATAACTAGGAATATATTCAGTATGGTATGAAAACGGGTTTTATTGCTCCCGAGCACTTCATATATATAGATGCAAATGGTTTTATGCAAAACCGTAAACATGTGCCCCTATTATATCATTATAATAGGAGGGCCACATGCAAAAGCATTGCATTTAATCCTAATATTTTAGATAACTCGATCTTTCAATACGATATGTTTATTCCAAACAATGATAAGCGTATTGTAAGAAAACATTGGTGGTTAGAAAATGCATACGTGTCGAAAAAAGCTAAATATGGTGTTCTGCTTCCTTCTCTCTCTCTCTTTAGGCTTATATAGTTTAAGGAAGTTTAAGTTTAGTTGTATATATTACAAGATATTTACAAATTGAATTTAAATGTGACATATCAATTAAATACATATCCACACGATGAAACAAAATGGAAATTTAATCCAGTTTACATGGAACAAAAACACATTATTTTTTTATTTTTCTGGCAACGTTAAATATTGCCAGAAAAAATCAGTTCCCCTTAAATAAGTACCAAGGCTTAAAGAATCTCAACATGACTTATATATAATTAGCATACAAGTTCCGAAAGCAGAAACAATAAAATATGTCAAGTTGAAAATTATGAATATTAGATGATCATTTCTATTCTATTCTATGTATTTATATTTATAATTTTATAATTTTGTTTATTTCTTTACTATCCTACTTTATTTTATATTTCTGAAATGACTTAAATTCTGCGAAAGCAGTTAGGATGCTTATCTCATTATTTGATTGGCATCAATTAAAAAAAAAAAAATAAATAAAAAGGGTGAAAAAGCTTAAACTCTACGGCTTAGATTAAATAATTTAAAAGTGTAGGGGAGCAGAAATATTGATTCCTGTAAGCTTTACCTTTTAAGCGCATTTTAAACGATTAAGCTTAAAAATAATTTAATATGAAATTTTCAATTCCTGCATCATTTTTTATCCTTAGTATAATATTCTGAACCTAGACAATAGAAATTTCAAAATTTTTTGATAACCAATACCACATTTATTTGGCTGGGAACAATATGTTTAAATGAGCTCTTTGCCTTTTTTTGTATAATAGAATTCTGGATATAGGAATTTATTTTATTAGGGTTAACATTTTTTTTTCAATTTATTTTATTTTCGATGCCTCATAAAATTTTTTTTTTGAACTGGCATAGCAGTATGTTAAATGAGTTGGAGGATATGGCAATATTTTTGTTTTTTTTTTTTACTTTTTTTTGGTTATAGTGCGTTGGTGAAAATCATCAATAAAGATACGATGAACTCTACAATTCTGCACCTTATTTTTATATGAGTGAACTTTATACCGACTAACTGATTCTAAAAACTATTTTAGACTAGTTTGAAAGACTTGATTCTTTTCAACCTTTTAATTAAGTTTTATCTGTCCAAAAAATTACTGACTTCTGCATTAAAAATATGTTATAACCGAATTTCATGTTTATGTGTTTTAAGCCCAGTTTCATGTCTAATTTATAATGGAGACTTTCCAAAAAAAAAACAAATTAGATACAACACCGGTCATATTTGCTGCCGATCTGATCATAATGTCATCTATTATTAATTCAACGCATATACTTGTGAGAGTAAAGTACCTAATAAATTGGTACTTAAGTACAGTTAATTAACCTAGTAATTAATTATTTCCAGTAAAAATGGACGGTACTGAATAATTGAAAAATTAAAGTACCAGTAAAAAGAATTCAGTATTTTTACTTGAAATTGCTTCAAAGTAATTTGATTTTCATTTTAATTACTTTTGAAATTATTTTTGGTACTAAATTACTTTAAAGTAATGAATTTTCCAATTACCCCTGCACCATTAATTTTTATTGGTACTTAAAAAGAATTAATTACCAGGTAATGGTACTGGTACTTGAAGCTTACAGGTCTACTTTTGTGATCTTGCAACACAGTATAAATAATTCAAAAAAGGGTTGCAAGTAGGAATGTTTAGAGTAAATGGAGCTAAATCAGCACAAATCATTTTTACAATGAAGAATTCTCCCTTACTTATCCGATTATGCAAAATAATTAAATAGTCCACTTAAACAGTCCAAGAACTGAACTTCAAGTAAATTTAACTGGCTGATTGGATACAATTTTAATATTGAAATATTACAACTATAATATATTCATTTATTTGCAATATACATTGAGGCGCAAGTGTCTATAATATGTACACTTAGACACTAATTGAGTTCAAAACTGATAAAAGCAATATGACTCTCAGAATATTAAGAGAAAATATAAACTAAACTAAATTCAAATTAGAATTAATATAAAATTATAAAATTGAAAACAAAATTATTATATCATAAGTTAATTAATACAAAATAAGTTATTTATTAATTATCTTTGAGATATTCAAAATAAAGTTTACAAAATTGACTAGCATTTTTAACCATAATGTGGAAGAGAAATCCATTGGGATGCAATTCTGACGAAATAGGATATATGAAGTATTCTATCTATTGTGACTAGAGCTCTGCAGGATCGACCAAAACAAATTTTTTCATATAAGTATAGAGGACTTGCAGAAGTAATCAATTTGTACAGAAAAAAATATATTTGAAGCGAAGGTAATTATCAGATTTACAGTTGAGCAAATATTTGGAAACATCTGATATACTGTCGAATCTTCTACGATTAGTAATAAGCCTTATACATGCATTAAATATTACGTTGAGGTCAGCACTTTCCATGGCGGTCATTGTGGAGTAAAACACGTCACAGTAAAAAAAAATGTGGTAAATAAGTGATTTTGTTAACCTGCCCTTAGTGCGAAAAGGAACTAGATATACTAGTTTCTCAAGTCTGCGAATGAATACACTCTACTGGCGATTTTTTTAATGTGCTCTGATCCCGTATTGAAAACAACACCCAGATTTTTAGCTTGCTCAACATATGGAATAATATTACCATTCATTTTAAGTTAATGTAGGCTGGTAGTTTAGGAATTGTTTTTGAATAAATAACAAGAGTTTGAGATTTAGCTGGTATTAAATTCAGGTTGTTAGTAATTTCATTTATTTTTTTTTATTTTTATTTATTCAAACATATCTTAAAAAGAGCTAAGTAGCTCGTACAGAGTTTATAATTTCTAAAATAGTTTTAATTATGAAAATGAACGAGGAATAATTTGAATGTCAGTGAGAAAAAAAAATAAATAAAAACAAGGCAAATATAAGCAGTTACAAAATCAAAAATTAGCATAAAGTATTTAAGTTTATAAAATGGTACAAATAAGAAACAACACAATTGTCCAATAAGATATGGCATCAAGCTCATCATCATTTTAGCAGCACACGGTGAAAGCTGTGAGTGGGGGTAGCTCATATCTGAGCATTATCACCATAAAGTCTGCATTGCGCTACACTCAAGCATTTTGGAAGATCATTTATAAAAATTTAAAATAATAACGGCCACAGGATGCAACCTTGTTGAACATCACATCTTGTTTCCAGGTAATCTGAGGCGATATTCTCTATTCTGACAGATTGGGTTCTGTAACTGAGATACTTTTTAATAAGCTTAGCTGCAGACCTAGGAAATTTGCAAAAACTTTGAAGCTTTTAACATAGAACACTATATAGTTGATAGAGTCAAATGCTTTGAAAAAATCCAGAAGTAAAAGGAACCTGGCACGCCATTTGTCAATTTCGTCGAAAAAAAAATCCGATATTTCAAGAAGTTTGGTTTTAGTACTATGCTTCTTTCTTAAACCTGATTGAAATTAAAATAAAATTTAACCATCCTCCAAGTACTTTAAGATTTGTTTATGGATTAGAAATTCAAATGCTTTCCAAATTTCAGGCAGGATAGGTCGTTAATACCTGGATTAAATAGAAATTATCTTTCCGTTTCAAGAAATTCAGAAGTAGTGAGTATTTTTTTAAGCAATATATGAACCAGGAATGGCAAGATAGCTGGCAGCAAGAGTTTTAAAAATTTAAGTGGAACAAGATCAGACCCTGTGGCACTTGATTTAATATGTAAGATTGTTCTGCGGACGTCATTAAAATCAATATTTTTAAACAAAAGAACTGATCATCAGTTAGAGCTATTTCATCCACACCTGATGAACTTTCTTTCATGTGATTTACACTAGAAATAGTATGTGTATGGATTACTTCTATATGACTCTAGATCTCTAGATAGATTTAAGTCTTTAATGATAAAATTAGACATTAAAATAAATAAGTAATTAATCAATCAGTCTTTGCTACGCTTGTATTAGTGAGGCCTCACTACTTTTTGTATCTATTATTTTTTGATAGTTTTTAATTTAATCGGCTTATCCCAAAAACTGTGAACCCTAAAAACTGTATGCAATATGTCACTGTAGGTTTTAAAGCTTTATTGTACATTGGAAAATTGGCTTCCTGCCTTAACAACCAGTAAAATTATATCAGAATGAATTTTTGTACTTATTTTTTGTACTATTAGCTTTCCAAATGTTACAATGTATTAAGCTGTATTCGTCACAAACAATTTATAAACCGTTTGGATTGACATGTGACAGACATACGTTTGTAATTCTTCATTTGTGAAATTCACATTTATAAATTAGTAATATGTTGGATTTTTTGAAGAATTTTAAATGGGCATATTTTCTGCAGACGCTTAATACCCAATAATCCAAGAATAGATTGTTTGACTAGTTCTTAAATTAAACACTTTTTATTTTGAATTGAAAAACCATTTCATATAATCCATAATGTTGAATATTGCTCTAAGAATAAATATTATTATTTTTTGCCTGCATTGTCAGTATAGTGCATCATCAGATTTCTTTGCATTGTCAGTAATCTTGCATTATACTTCATTTTTATATTATGTATAGAATGTGAGGGGATAGACATAATTCAGAAATCGCTGTACTGTATTTTTTTAGAATTTTAATAAGTGTAGTGATCAGGAGGACTATGCATATTGTCCTAAGCACTAACAGCCATAACAACCTTTGAAAATTTTAATACTTTACACATTTTTTTGTAAAATTTTCAATCACTATAAAGAATTGAAATATTTCAATTTGAAATTTCCTGCTTTAAAATAATATCAATAAATTTTCGAAGTCAACACAATTATTTTAATTTTCGAACATTTATATAATAAATTACTGATTAATTTATTCCTATAGGTTCGTTATATAGAGTAAACCACAATACTTGATATTTAGAAAATATATATATATATATATATATATTATTAATAATATATTTTTTTTGATAAATTTGTTGGAGTACAGTTGGTTCTTATTTTTCCATTTCTTGTTATATTATAATTCATTTTTATAATAATTCATTCCTTCTTAAGTTGGAATGCTACATATTCTACCTAAATTTTTGTTTAACATCATATACAAAATATTAAAGTGTAGTTAATTCCAAAAATTATTATCGAGGTAGGTAGGTAAGGTAGGTCGGTATATTTCAAATTTGAAATTTTATTAGCTTCTTAACATGCATAATTAACCACACTTATTGAATTTTGCGAATATTTATTATAGAAAATAAACGTATCTAATACTCATTAATAAACTTCACCGTTATTATGTTCTAGTTTAGTACAAAAAAAAAATTCTATTTGATTTTCTATTTTATTATTTAAATGATGGCAAATAATTTTTTCTCTTTTTCAAAGTAATTTTCTCCATCATCACACCATAGGCATACATCATTATTTAACCTATTTAATCCGATTGTGGTATACAGTTTATTTGGAGTTGTACAAGTATAGTTTGAAAATATTTTTTTTCACAAAAAAATTTAAATCTACTATGGTGGTTTAAGAGAGTCACAATAATCATCATAACGACTTTACATTTCAAAATATTTGATAATTTATTTTTTTACATTTTTTTTTATAATCAGCCAAAGCGTTAAAATATTACCTTTAGCACTTACGTACTGCTTGGTTGGTACAGTATAGAATAAAACTAGAAAGGAAGGAAGGTATGAGGTGGATTAGTAGAAATTTGTTAGATAAAGGCATAAATTGTATGTTGGAATCAATCGAAAGAATATGATTTCACATTCTTGAAACTCGAACTATGAAAAAATTTCCATAGCCGGTTTTATGTCATTTTGGGAGTCTTCTTGTTTCACGTTGAAATTGTTTAAGAGAAGAAATCAGTGATTTTATTTCTTCTAAGCATATGTTCACACTTATGAAGTATATTTAAATCAGAGAAAGTGTATACCAACCAATTATACGTCGATATTTAAGAGAAGTTAAGGGTGGTGTTACATTTGGCTCGTCCATTAGACGAATAGGGCAGTCAAGGTAGCCAAGGTAGCCTAAGGTTGTAGAGGAAGCGCCAACCTAAATTTTTTTTTTTTAATATTAGGCCAAAATAATGGGATAAGCGTCCCTAACTGCCTTCGCAGAATTTAAGCTATATTAAGATGAAGAAAATAGAAGGATAGTAAAGAGTAATAAAATTAGAAAAGAATTAAAATAGAATAGAATAGAATAGTTAGTACACAATTTACGTTCGAGGGAACACAAAAGATGGTAAGGTGTTCCATAGTTTAGAGGTTCGGTTGATGAAAGAATTTTTATATTTCACGGTTCTGGTTCGAAGAGGCTTTACTACAAATTTATGAGAGAGCTATTACCCAACAGTTATTTATAAAACAGATTGGCTGCTCCTACATTACGGCGATGACTTAATGATGTTAGGTGTTGTGTAACATCTCCATCAGTGATAATTTTGAGAGCTCACTTTTGTACCTTATCTAGGTACTGTAGGCTGGTGTTATATTCAAGTCGAAATGTATGCCTTAAATTTTAATAGGAGGTTAAAAGATGTAAAATATTTTCTACTTCTGTTTTAGAAACCTAAGCATTTCGCAGCATCCTTCGCTACAGAAAAAATATGATCGTGCCACGGGAGTTTGCTGTTTATTTCCATTCCAAGAATTCTTAGGGTTTTCGAGATCTACATTTCCGAATACAATATTTGGTATTGATTTGTTTTGCTTTGTTGATAAGAGGCAACTCTGGGTTTTTGAAGCATTAAATTTGACCCTATTTACACTTCCCCAGTCATGTATTTTTTGAAGGTCGCTGTTTAGAGAATAAGATGTGAGCTGAAGTCTGGGTCACTTTAACAGATTTTTCAAAGAAATACAAGGAATCAAGGGTACTATCATCAGCAAAGCTGTGAATCTGATTTGAAGACGTGGATAGAAGATCATTTATAAATAATATATATATAATGTTGGAGAAAAAACTGAGCCTTGAGGGACACCAGTATTGATAGTGAATTTTTGAGATATAAAACCATCCAATACAACGCGTATTGAGCTGTTTGAAACAAAATTTTCAATCCACGAAGCCAAAGCAATTGGGCGATTATTAGAGTGATTGTTTGGGGCTGGACGTGAGCTATTTTTCATGAAGATGGCTTAATACCAGAAACGTATGATGTATGATAAAGTTAACTCAGTGGTCTAACTAGGGTGTTTATAATTTTTATAAACGGCTGTAATTCGCTTAATATTGCTCCTAGAGGGTCGATTTTTGCATTAAATTTTACTTTTTGAGATTCTTTTTTCTTTTTTATAAAAATTTTAAACGGCTGTAATTCCGTTAATATTGCTCCTAGAGGGTCGATTTTTGCATTAAAATTTACTTTTTGAGATTTTTTTTCTCTTTTATAAAAACTTTAAACGGCTGTAATTCCGTTAATATTGCTCCTAGAGGGTCGATTTTTGCATTAAAATTTACTTTTTGAGAATCTTTTTTCTCTTTTATAAAAACTTTAAACGGCTGTAATTCGCTTAATATTGCTCCTAGAGGGTCGATTTTTGCATTAAATTTTACTTTTTGAGATTCTTTTTTCTTTTTTATAAAAATTTTAAACGGCTGTAATTCCGTTAATATTGCTCCTAGAGGGTCGATTTTTGCATTAAAATTTACTTTTTGAGATTTTTTTTCTCTTTTATAAAAACTTTAAACGGCTGTAATTCCGTTAATATTGCTCCTAGAGGGTCGATTTTTGCATTAAAATTTACTTTTTGAGAATCTTTTTTCTCTTTTATAAAAACTTTAAACGGCTGTAATTCCGTTAGGCTGTAATTCCTTCCTAGAGGGTCGATTTTTGCATTAAAATTTACTTTTTGAGAATCTTTTTTCTTTTTTATAAAAACTTTAAACGGCTGTAATTCGCTTAATATTGCTGCTAGAGGGTGGATTTTTGCATCAAAACTTGCTTTTTGAGATTCTTTTTCTTTTTTATAAAAACTCTAATTTTAATTGCACAATTTTTAAGGACTATAGGAGGATATTAATTTTTAAGGCCCGGTAGATTTGTTTGATGTGGGATGTATTTCAACTTACATAGCCCAAACGCTTGTCAGCTACTTTCGTGATATTAAAAATATGATTTTTCCAAATTCTGTTGTGTTATTCAGAAATTTTAATCAAATTGTGTTTAATCATGGTAACCATTGTCTCTTAGTACCAACCTCGGCAACTGTAGCATTCCATTTACGTAGCAAATCGAAAGATGCCACCAAAGTATTGTCATCTGCAAAATTGTAAATTGGATTGAAGGTTGTTTTAAGTAGATCGTTGATGAAAATCAAAAACAGATCTCACTTTCAAAGTTAATAACGAAATAAAACAAGGTAAAAACCCGGATAGATATGGGTTATTACTCGACTTATATGTAATGCTGAGTTCGAAATTGAGTTCCATGCTTTAAATACCGAAAAATATTAACTGATCATGTAAAAAAAAAAAAAAATGTTCAAGTTTTTGATTGTTATAGTTTGTATTGATATTGCTAGATATAATGAAAAATGCTGCTAATATGAATGGCAAAATTATTAACTACAAAGGATCGTGGTAGTGACAAAAATGTGAGGAAATGACGAAAATTGGATGCTAAATTCAATTAACCAATTAAAGGGGGAAATCCAAAATTCGGTATTCCTAAACGGTAAGTAATTTTCAGATTATTTTTGGTAAACAAATGTGTTTTTAGTGATATTTGCAATTTAAAGACAAGTTGATTAAGTCGCGAGATTACTGATAAAAAAGTAATTTAATTCCGAAATGTCAGTATTTTCAAAATAAAAATTGTCTAGTATTCGCCAGCTCCTCGATTACGTTTGGTAAAAAAGTTGTACTCAATTTCTTTCTGAATTGTTTGTCATTCTTCATTTCAATTTATACTTTAAAACTTTTTTTTGTTGATTTATCTTAGACAACAACCGCATATTATGTAATAATTTATTAGGGATGAAAAAAAATTAAATTTAAGTAAATGTATTTGGTGAACGCTATACTTTAGTGAATTTGGTAAATGTATTTGTATACTTAACATGGGGTGAAATTTTAAATTGAATTTTGAAAAAAATATTTAGTTTCGCTACGTCTCTTTTGGAATATTTATCATTTAAGAGGATAATAATGAAAATCGGTTGTGAAATGGTTCAGATACAGACAAAATTTAAGCTACATCTTTGAAAAACTTTTATTTAAGCAATTAGAAAATATGAACCGAAATCTAAGATCTTTCAATTTTGCATAATCTATATCGAATGTGGATATCGGTTCGGATGTCTGTTGTTGATTTCTTCAGCATAATATTCAATTGATTCATATTTTCAATGGTTGCTAAAGCCCTTTTGATTGATATTGTAAGATACGTTGTATTTTATTTCCATTGGGCTGAATATCGATGTTTCATTAACTGTATAGTCATGTAAATACACCAACAACAGACTAAGCAATCATGTAAAAGTAACGGAAAAATTGTCTAAGAAGATTTTTTTCCATCAGGATCATTTGAATTAAATCATTTGAATTGTACTTATCCAAAATTTTGTTTAGATTTATTAATTTTCTAGAATTTGGGTTCGGAATTTCTTTAAAGTTCCCATTCAAAAACTTTCATCATTCGAAAACAATACCTTAAATTAAAAAAAATAATTAAATTTTACGTTTTGTTAAATAAATATTAAAAGTCTAGGTATGTTTCACAATTTTCACAGAAGACTGATGATGTTGTATTAGCCGAGATCGATTAAGATATTTAATAAAATTGTGAGACATACCTAGAGTTTTAATATTTATTTAATTTTAATAATGTTTCACCTACAGCATATTCTATAAATTATATTTACTTTTTGTTTTTTAAATTCAAATTTACCTGTAGAAGATGAATATTGGCATATTTTGTTCTAATTAGAGTGATTGACGTTAATGAAAATTTCAGACTACCAAAAATTCCGGTTACCTAGTTTTAACTATAAATATTTTTCAAACCCGATATTTTAGGTAATTTAACATTTTAATCTTATCTTTTTATGTGTTTCGACCCCTATACTATAAAAATGTTGATGCGTACAACAAAATTTTTTAATAGATTATTTGTTACGTTACGTCTTATAATAACCATATATAGATATACAATTATATATATACACTTTGATATTCAAAATTTTAGATTATTTCATTTTTTGTGATCGTTTTGCTTCTTGAATTAAAATAAATTCTTATTCTTCTTGGAAGACTAGAAGAGTACTCTAATAGTATATATGGGTACCAATTGGTATATACGAGTATGTACAGTTCTATATTGACGTGCAAATAATGTTTCTCTCATTCACATACATTTCTTAAACTTATTACACTATTAGGAAGCCGAAAATATAAACATTTTTTTTTAAAAGCCTTGTTGACGCTCATTAAAGTGACAAATGTCTAAAACATTTTTCTCATAATTTGCTATATGTACATGTAATATTAAGAAATAACAACAAGAATAATAATAATAATAGTAATAAAAAACGAAAAATTAAAAATGAGAAAATAAAAACGCTGCAGATTTGTTGTTGTTGTTGTCGTTGTTGTTTACATAAGAATATCATGTTATATCCGCGCCAGTCGTTACTCTTTCTCTCGGTGAAACTTTTATAAGCATCTAAAATGAATTTAAAATACACTGTAATATAATTGAAGAAAATAAACTGGAGTTATAACTGAAATGTATAGGATTATTACCAAAATTTTTAGATCAATGAAGGAAATTTTTTTAAAAATTGTAAGAAAAGAAGAATTTCATTGTTTTGAATTGAGTTTTGAATACGTCCAAGTCTCTGTTCAAGTTTTAATAACACTCTTAACCTTATGGAAAGTTTACATTTATTTTATGTATACATATAACATTCAACAACAGATCAGGTACACCGTATCACAAACATTATAGAAAAACCGATAGAAGAGAACTAAGTCTGCTCAACCATCTTCTCCGATGTCTGTTAAGCCTTTGACAAGGTGTGGCATGAGGACCTTATAAAAATATTAAACAAACTTCTAACTAAACAACAGGTACAACTATTAGAATCCTACATCTCAAATAGGTTATTCCGCATAAAGCAAGAAGATGAGCATTTGGAATTGAAAGAAATAAGAGCAGGAGCTCCACAAGGCGTTGTTCTAGACTCTGTACTTTACGACCGTGTGACCTGAAATTTCAGAACGCTTCAATAGCTATATTTGCAGACGACACTACAATTCTGACTGTATAGCGAAAGATATAAACGAAGTGTCAAACAGTCTTCAAAGAGATATCGATAAGGTCGTTGAATGAGCAAAGGGTTGGACTAAATGAAGAAAAATCGCTTCATATAAACTTTACTCACAAAAGCTAAAATTTAATCAACTATTATCATAAATGGTAAAGGTATAACGAAAGCTACACCGACAGCCACGGGAACTATCTAGGCACGGCACTTGACGCTAAACTTAAGTGAAAATGAACTCATGTAAAAATGAAAAAAGAAGAATTAAATATGAAATATTATAAATTTTATTGGCTTATAGGAAATAATTCACCCTTGTCAATGCAAAATAAAATACTGATTAATAATCAAGTACTAAAACCGGTTTGGGTATTTGGTATCCAAATATTGGGCGCGTATCCATATTGAATCTATTCAAAGATATCAAAACAATGTGCTAAGGAATATTGTCAATGCTTTCGTTATAGTAGAAATAGCGACACACACCGAGATTTACACATCGACCAAGTGTCTGCAATAATTTAAAAAATTGCAATCACACATAAAGCAAGATTGCTCCAAAACGTCAACACCGAGGTGCTACAGAGATCATCAACTTGAGAGATAACCAACTTTTAGAGATCATGAACTTTACACGAAAGCTGAAAAGGGTAAAACCCTTCGAATTTGGAAAAAACCCTGATGTTACATTTATACTCAGGTAACTTATTGAAAAATCAACCGAATTCAATAAACCTATATATTTTCACAACTGAATGGTGTAATCAAAATATTACAAGAGAAAAAAATCTCTCTCAAAAATCAAACCAAAACTGTGCTCATCGAAGATATCGCAACATCAACAAGTATTAGGCAAGGTTCAACTCTAAGTCCAAGTCTGTTTAACTTAATAACGGATAAAACAATCAGGAACATTTGATTTGGGGATACCGAATTGGTGATATTAAACGTTATAAATCATATGTTACGCAAATTATGCTGTACTAGCAGAGAGAAATGATGCTGTAGTAGCACAGAGAATGAAGATAATCTATTTATTATTCAGATTTAGCGAAATTGCCATATTGTAAAAAATTTAGGTATCCACAACAAAAACAAAATCCATAACTATTTTGAAAGAACCCATCAAATGTAAATTATTCATTAACAATCAATATTACCGAACAAGTCAAGTTATCAATTTTAAATATCTAGACGTAAACATTACCAGTTCTCGCAACACAGAAACAGAAAAAGGAACTTGAACAGGAAAACTGCAGGCATTTCAAATTATCTTCGAGATGTTATATTATGGAGAAACAAATATACGCTAACAATAGAAAACAAAATATGGATATACAAAAGCTGTATTCGATCCATGCCAACATACGCTATTGAAACAACCGCGGACACATCTAAATCAAGACAGAAAATGTAAACAACAGAAATACAGCAAACTCTGAGACAAATAAATATGTGGATACACATTGAGAGATAAGAAACGTAGCAACAACATCTTGTGATAAGATATTATCCGTTGGAGTCGAATTAGACTGAAAAACTGGAGAGATCATATAAATAAAATGGCAGAATGTCGGCTGGAAAAGGGAGTAATGAAGGAGTAAATCAATGTCAAATGTCTGAATGGTATGAATGCTGAACGTCGTCATCACAAAATTGCAGATAAAATTATTTGCAATTATTATATTTATATTAATAAAAACAAGCACTGAGCAGCAGAATCTTCTAAATTATTTCAAGTCGACCAAGTTTACCCTAGATTAACTTTGTCTATACATTTTTTTTCTTACACATAAATAATCTCATTCTAAGGTTCAAATTCAATTTTATAATAACCATCCCATACATTTAATTACAACTACAACATTTATGTATATAAAATGTTGGTACATACTTGTAAGTAATATATATGTATGTACACTTAAAATGAAAGATTCTATCCTGCATCATAACAAACCAACATTTAACAAACAACCATTAAACATGTTACTTACATTCTTCATAAGAATTTCTTTTTACTCGTGTATATACATACGAGTACAATATAAATTGATATATATCTATATATACTATATATAAAAACGCGACATCCTTAAAATGAGGTATACAAAAATAATTCTCTGATACCTTATAAATATTCTTGTATGGTTTATTTTTATTTTTTTCCTTTTGCGTTTCGGTTTTAACTTCCTCAAATATATAAATTTGAAGTTTGGGTTGTCTTTTTTATAGGCTAATGCTTTTTAAAATTTAACATTGTTTCCATTCTAAAGCTTCGTCCTTATTTTATTCCTTTTAAGTAAAAAATAAAATAGAAACAGAGAAAGGGATAGATAGAGAAGGTAGCATATATAAAGAAAACAGTAATAGCAGCAGCATATTTATAATATTTTTTCAAGTCTCTCTCTGATTCCTTCAACACCAGTCATATATACTAGCGTATACAATATTATTTTATTGCACATATATATAATGATATATGTATATATATTCATTATACAGAGCATTACTTGTTACATAAATTATTTTTTAATGTTTCTAAGGCATTTTATGTAAATAAAAAAGGATAAAAGAGCAAAAATTTTAATAAAAACAATAACAATAATAACAAAAATTATGTATTATAAGATGATACCATCATGAAGATCAACCAACCAACCAACCAACCAACCAACACCGCTCAGCCCGGAAAGGATCCATTAAAGTTTTAGAAAATTAACAAAATCAAAAATGAAACGAAAATATTATATAGTCGGAGAGAAGAGATGATGTAAGAGAAGTAAAATAAATTTATGGTATCGTTAGTGAAAAAAAAAAAATCACAAAAACAAAAACAAAAGAAAACTTCTTTAACAAGAGGACTTTACACAAATGAATGACTTTTATGTGGTGCAATTAATTGTAACAATTTTTGACCGAAGGCAGTTTGTTTTCCGTATTTTTTATTGTTTTCGTTTTTTGTTTTTTTGTTGTATGTTGTTTTTTTTATCCCTTCATAAAGTATACTTAACTAATGCTCTTTCCATTCTTTTCGAAACAACTTATAATCATTATAATATTATAATAGGTATATATGAATATGTATATATTAAAAATAACTAAAGATGAGATCTACTTAATCCTTATGTAATCTGGTATGTTAAAAACTGGGTAATAATTTTTAAAGTGGTTCTTTTTGTCTATAAATCAGCAACTTGATTCAGAAACAATTTATTTATTAAATATTTTTCTTTTATTTCTGTTTATTTGTTGCAATAATTGTTATAATATTGTTGTAAGTGAAACCAAAATTATATATATATAAAAAGAGAGAGAGAGTGAAAGGGTAAAAGTGAAAGCTTTTTTTAAATGACATCAAAAAAACAATATGAATCGCAATGAAATACTCTTAAAATGTCTGTTCAACTGTGAAATTTTTTTTATCTTTTGTTTTTTTTTTTATGTTTTAAATAGAAAACAGTGAAATAAAGTAGCGAAGAGTTTTTTTTGTTTTTTTTTTTTACTTAAAACAGCTACTACATACAAAATGATAAATGTTAACTAAAAAAATTAAGAATAAATATAATCACCATGAATAAAGATTAAAAATATGTTTGTTAAAAAAACAAAACAATAAACAAAAACAAAAAAATCTAAAGATGCAACTAACTGTACAGTGAATTCTTGAATTTTAATTAGAAAATTATTCATTTGTGGTGTATTCAATAGTGTTTTTGTGGGTGTTGAAAATTTTGATGTACAATGGGGTCTGTTCTTAAATTCTAAAACATCGTGTGAAAGGAAAATAAAGAAAATTATAAAAAAATAACAGAATTTTTCTATTTTTTTTTTTTTTTTGTGAAATTACTTAAAATTTTCTTTATTATTAAATTGTTTTAGAAATTAAATTGTTCGCTGCATCGTTTATATGGGTTTTGTGTTTTATATTATACAGCTTAAGTCAAAATATGTATTTTAATTTATAATTTTATATTACATTATGTCTGTCGTTTTGATTATGTTCGGGTTGCTTGTTAAATAATATTTTTTCAAAATGTTAAATTTTCGCTATTGCTTCATTTTATTACAATGTTTCAATGTTTTTTCTAACGAATTTGCTTCGAAGTGAAATTTATTTAATTTGAAAATTATAATCTGTTTAAAAATTTAAATTTTACATCAATATTATTGGTTGCTGAATGAGCTGGCTGAAATGATGTCAAAAATTACTCAAATAATTTAAAGATAATTAGAAAATTCTATAGATGTTTTAATAGTGTATACTAGGAATGCAGAACGACGGAGATGGCAAATAACAATATATTTTGGTCATAAATATTATTTAGCTATTTCAATTGTTTGATCAGAAAAGAAATATTCGAATTTAACAATGTAAACTGGAACGGCTTTTTGTCAACTTTAGATAAAAATTCTAAGCCCTTTTGAAACATTTTCAAGGTTTTAAACAAAAAAAAATTCAAAATACCAGCACTTATACATAAAAATGATTTATTGTCGACTGATAAAGAAAAAGCTAATATACTAGCAGAGCACTTTGCTAATCAAAATTCTCTGACTAATAATTATAGCGACACAATCACCATTAATACGTTTAATGATTCAGTTGAAAATCTAAAATATCAATCTATAGGTCATCCTGAATTTACTTCTGTTAAAGAAATTGCTATTTTAATTAAGCAGTTAAAATTAAAAAAGTTCCCGGTCAGGACAAAATACCCAATATTATACTGAAAAACTTGTCAAAGACAAGCTATAAAATATTAAGTAAAATTTTTGACAAGTGCTTGGAATTAAACTATTTTCCAGAAATATGGAAAGCAGCCTTAGTTACATGCATTAATAATTGGAAAGACCCACCACTGGTTGGAAGCTATCGCTCAATAAGCTTACTCAATTTCTTAGAAAAAATTTTAAAAATTCGCTTAGAAAATTTCCTGCTAGGTAAAAATATTCTGCCGAAGGAGCATTTTGAATAAAAAAGTAAAAGTTTCAGCACAAATCAAGTCTGCAGAATAAAAAATATTGTTCAAAATAGTTTAAATAATAAAAAGTCAGTGGGTTTGATAACACTTGATGCCGAAAAAGCATTCGATTCCGTATGGCATCAAGGTTTGATTCACAAAATGATTAATAACGAATTTCCAGTTTACCTTGTTAAATTTATCCAAAGTTTTCTTAGCGATCGATCTTTCATAGTCAAAATCGGAATAATACAATCAAACAAAATAAGTGTCGCAGCTGGTGTACCACAAGGCTCATCACATTCTCCCATTTTATACAACATGTTCATAGCAGATTTACCGAGACCTCCTAATTGCTATACAAGTTTATACGCAGACGATACCGCCCTATTATCATTTTCCATATGTCCAAATAAAATAATAAATAATCTTGAAAATGGTTTCCAAATAATTCAAGAATTTTATTACAAATGAAAAATCAAAATCAATGGCGAAAAAACAAATTCGATTTTCTTCACAAAAAGAAGGAAATAATGTTACTTGCCTAACAGAAACTTATTTTTAAATAATAATGAAATAATATGGGAAAGAGATGATATTAAATATCTTCGTATACATTTGAACAAAAAGTTACTGTTTAAAGCACATAAAACTAAGACAGTCAGTCAATAAGATAGATCTATATATAAAAATGTTGTATCCAATTATAAATAAAAAATCCAGGCTACCTGTAGAAAACAAACTAATAATATTTAAAGCCATTTTTCGCAATATTCTTTTATACGGGTTTCCTATATGGAAGAGCGCTGTGGAAACAAACTTAAATGTGCTACACAGAAAACAAAATGCAATCCTAAAATTAATCTTGGCTAAACCTTTTTATTTTTCCACCAACAGATTGCATAGCATAGCAAATATTAATACTGTTTCCTAACAAATAGCAAAGATATCGCCTGCCTTTCTAGATAGCTGTCTAAATGTAGTAAATCCGCTAATAAGAGCGATTGTAGATTAAGCTTTTACCAATTAGGTTGTTTTTTTATTTTATTTTGTTCTTTTTCTTTGTTTTTTTTTTATAATTAAGTTAGTTTTTAAGTTTTAGGATAAAAATAAATTGATCAAAAAGGTTTTTACTTGCCATTTTTCCTTAACAAATAAATATATTATTAATAAAAAAGTTCAGGTTAGTCTAAGTAAATTAAAAGTCATTGGTGTACATACATTAGAATAAGCTCTTAATTATTAAAAAAAATTAGAAATAAGGAAAATTGTAAAATGAAATTAAGGCATAATAAAATAATAATAATAATAGTGTATATACATATATTCTATAAATCTTCTATATATGATAAATTATAAAATTTATTTTTAATATGAATCAAATAGTTAATATTGAATAATATTTAGACACATAAATATGTTCATCATTTTAATTGTCAATTGCATGGGCAATTCAAATTGAGGAGCTATGTTCACATCAATGTTGAGCTATAAACTTCTTACCCATTTAATTTTTTTTTTCCATTTTGACACTAGATTGATGAAAAATTTGATGAGAATAGAACTCATTGATAAACACTTTATTACTATATATATACATTTATATTTAAAATTGTGATAAATTGTTAATTGGATAATATAAATTACTTAAAATATGTGGTAATTACTGTACATACTGTCAAAATTAATTTATCTTAGAGATGGCATCAACGGGTGAATTAACATGTGTTAAATATCGTCATCTGCATGTCAATTAATAATTATCTAGCGTTTGGTATCGTACGCAGCGTTGTTTCGTTCGATTCTGTCATCATCATAAAATTGACGATCAATTTTATGCAGATGGACAAAACTGTTCTGTGTTAATCATTTGACGTGTTTCTTAAATGTTTATGAAATATTTACACTTCGTAGCAAAACCAAATAAGAATATTATTTATCAAAAATATAGAGATAAAACAATCTTTATTGAATAGTATTAGTATTTATGAAATATCACATATAGATAAACAACATATAGAAAAACAAATTTGTTATTTTTTTTTACATTTCTTGACATTTGAAAGTAGGAATAAAGGAAAGATTTCCACATGTGCCGCCTTGCCTTCACAGTGAATTGTGACAGTTAAATAACAAATTAGAATAAACCGTTGCGCTGAAAAGATAAACGAACTTTATCTTTTCCGTGATGGTGGTCACAAATATCAAATAAGTACCAGTACTCTTTATCATTGGGATAAAATAAATGATAAACACTTGAAAGTTTTGGTTATCACTAAAAATAAAATGAAACTATGCTATTATGAAGGCGAAGTACTCTACAGTAGATATTATAGTTTTCCACATTTAAATTAGTAGATATACCATAAAAGTTTTGATGAAAAGCTATTGTAAGCAAAGCAAAGATTGTGTATTCCAAATCTCTGTGTAAAAACAGTTAGGGTATTTATCCTATAAAGAAAAAAACATGACAGGCAATAAATTCAAAGACAGCAAAATAATTTTATTTTGTATTGTAATTATGATGTCAATATAATTAATCGAAAAATATGATTAATTTATTATTTAAATTTGTTTTATAATTTATTATTAATTAAAATAAATCTAAAAACTTATAATTTTTTTTTTTAAATATTTTATTTGAATATTTAAATAAAATATTATAAAAATAATTTTTACTTTGAATTAAGTATTTCAGTGTATGCATGACTGAAATCAGTCGTACATGGAATACGTTCTGAAAAAATAAACTGGCACAGAAAAAGCCGGCCGTGACGGTAAATTGGCACATGTGGAAATCTTTCGAATGAATTCGTTAAATCAAAATAAAATTAAATTGGCTAATAATTTCAACATAACTTAGAATGTTTGGAATTTTAACTTGATATTGTTGTTTTAATTTTATTTAAGTGAAGATAGTGCAAGGACCTTTAATTTTTTTTATTAACTCTTTTATTATCTTCTACTATTTATTTTAAAATTTTCTCTGTTCAATGAAAATATTTTTCAAAACTTCAATTAAATAATTTTAAATATTAAAAAAACAAATACAATTTTTTAATCTATTTTATTTGTCATGCTTTTTCTTAAAAATGTGTTGGCTGTACGCGTCCATTAAAATTTTACTTAAGTGAAAATTTTTCAATTGCAGAAATGACAATTATTGTCACTAATGTAAATTAGCTCATCGGATGGTTGATGACCAATTTGACAATACAGAAAGGTAGCTTAGTCAGAAACATCCCAAGCTGTATACTAATAGAGGAAGAAGATGTAATAACAGTATAAATTTTTCATGGTATTTTTATATTAATTATCTCAAGTGCAGCATCATATTGTGTTACGGTTATTTGGCTTTTAAGTTCTTTCAACATCAGGTTAGTTTTTGATTTTTTCTAAATATTTTTATCAGAACAAATATTGTTATTCACATATCTTGGAGTTGAAATATCTTTACAGATATCTTGATTTTTGACTTACATCTAGAGAAACTAGAGTTGATTCAGAAAAGTGGCAATAATATCTGGAAATTTCTCGAAGGAATAAATTTATGAAGAAATAATAAGTACAGTACAGATGAGTCTAAGAGGAGCCTGGAATAGTAGTTAGTCATATAGCATCAAATAGCTAGGATAAACATAGTCAATCACCAAAACACCAGCAATCATCGTTGAAGGCAAGGTTATGGTTAGACATCTCCATTATAAGATGTGTAACACGACAGTAAACAGATTCAAGTCCAAAACAAGCGGAGGAAGAAAAATATGTTTACCTATTTATATACAATTCTGAAAGTTATGATTATTATAAAAAATTAATGTTTAATGTACCATGCTTTTCTTAATTATCATTAAATAACTTCACATTATACTTTGAAAATTATTATAGCTCCTATCGTTATTTAAAAATAAATTACCAAATAATTTTTACTTCATTCTATTTATTTTATATTTCTTAAACTTACAACATTTTCATTTTACACGTTAACCCTTACATTACCCATGTAGTTTTTAAGGAAACGATATTCGAACGAGTCTCCTGTCATTATTTTGATTGTTCGGTTTGACCCAAATTTGCTTGAAACGAAAATGTTGAGAAGAAATTTTAAATAAGGGTATGTATAATTGTAAACTTGAACTTGGTGAGTTGAGCTAGAATTTTCAAATTTTAAGCGGAAGGCTCTTTAATAAATGTTTTCTAGAAAATTGAAAGTTTTTAATAGTTTTTCTGTTTCCAAAAATAGTCAAACATACTCAAATAATCGTAATGACAGTGTAGTTGTCAAGATTTTGTTTTCCTAATCTTCCCGCTGTGATTAAATATGATAATAATTTTTTCGTACGTTTGATTACGCTTTGGAAATTTATTTCAGGGAATAGGAAAAAGCTAGCAGAGGTATAAAAGGAGCATTTATTCATATTTTTGAAAGTTTTTGGTTAATAAAATTGTTCATATGGAAGTAAACAACTATAAATATTAACAAATTAATAATGATGAAATCATTTTATCAAATAATGAATTACTTGAGCAAAGTGACTAATAAGCAATGTTATAACAGAAATCTGAAGAATATTTTGATTTAATATGGTGCGCTATATTTTTATAAACATCAATGAATCCAATGCATCAAACAAGGTTTTCTTTTCACAACACAATTGGATCTGATGCTATATTTGGGTACTGTCCGACAATTTTTGATAATAACATATCTAGAAATCATAACAATTAGGATTTTACTTGTGTTTAAAAAAAAAACTTAGTGTTAATATAACGGATCTGTTATTCGTTCAAAATCGTTTATTAAAAATTCAATTAGAGAAAATTTTTGTTTATGGGTAGACATTTAGGCAAAATGTACAGATAAAGCTATACAAAATGTATGTGATCAATCAATCAATATCAAAGTTTAATAATTCAATCAAGCCAATCATGTTCGATAATAATTGTATTGTAGCTTCATGAACGTACTTGATAATTACCGCTTGACTTTTTATTCTTAAAAAATGTTTTTAATTTTTTCTTTTAATCATTAATTATTTGAACAAAATAAGGACAGGGAGAAGCTAAAATTAATTAGTGTAACATATTCGGCATACACCAAAAAATGCAGTGATATATTTAAGAAGTACAACTTAAATGTAGTCACTACTAGCCTAGAAACCTCAAATTGTGTAATATGTTAGGATTTGTCAAAAATAAGAAAAAAAATATAACGCCAAGATTGCCCAAAAACTTACATAGGACAATCAAAGAGGTTAATTACGGTTAAATTCCAGGACAATGTAAGAAAAGCAGAAATATCGAAGAAGAAAAACTATACGATAGTACATAGAGTTGGAGAAGAGACCAATAAAAATAATAAATAAGCCATGTATGAAAGTTTGGCAATATCCAAAGGAAACGTTATCAATATAGATTTAATAATGATGTAGGTAGTGGGTTGCCCCCATTATTTAGATTATTTTTAAAATTATCTTCAGGTAGATTTACGATAATAAATAATATAGACAAGTGTTATAAGCTAGCTTAAATTTATTAAATAATAAAATACACAAAATTAAGTTATATAAGTGTTCAAACTATGTAAATATAAGTATCGGAGAGATCGTAAATGCCTTAAAAGCACTTCAACTTGATATAATGTGAAACAAAACTAAGTGGTCAATGTTATCCGTAAAATAAGTTTGCAATATTGTGTAATGAGAACTTTCTGAGACATTATATTTTAATTCATTTTTGATCAAGCAAAATTAACCGGAAGTTTTTATTCACACTGTACAACATTGGGTTCTTAAAAATGTTTGTAAACTACAAAAAATACCTCTCAAATCGGTCGTGGATAAAAATTGTGATCATGAGTCAATGTCTCAAGCTCGTGTGTGAGCTTTTTTAGACATTTAGGATCATGTGAACGTTGTAATTAACTTTGTGTTGAGAAATGTAACTTTGAGAAACCGAAAAAAGCATTTCTTTAAACTGAGTTATTTTTTTATTTCAGATTATGGATCTTATCTACTCTACTGTTAACCCGAAAAAATAATTTCTTCATTTAATTATAATTTGTCGGTAGTCAAAGGGTTTAAGCTGTTATACTGAATACAATTTTTTTTCATTAAATTTAATTTTAATTATTAAAATAACCTTTCAAGTAAAATTTAATTATAACTCCCTTTAAAAACTTCAATTTATTTAAAATTTAATTTTTGTCACCAAGATTAAACCAATCTAAAAATGTGATATACATAGAGGATTATAAATTTTCCAAAATAATGTTTTAAATAGAAAGTAAATATTGTTAAATATGATTATGGTGAACGTGAAGAGAAGTATTGGGGAGTGTTCATAAATTAAAACCTTTCTTAAAAGGAATTTCATTATTTATTAAAAAAAAAAAAACAACATTTTTGTTTTTATTTTTATTCCAAGAGGATATTACTGTTCCAATTATATAAGAAAAATAACAAAAATAAAAAAAAAACCTTTTAGGATGACACAAAAAAAAACCTAAATTATTTAAAGTTAATAAGAAGTAAAACAGAATCCAATTAATGATGTCCCAGTTAGAAATGAAATTTTTGTTTTTTATTCTATTTTTTTTTTTATTTTTATTTCTTCAATTTTAAAGCTAAAGTAAATACTTTATGGTCCTCTTCAGAATTATTTGGAGTGAAAAGTTTTTTTAATGATTTTCGGTTTTAAGTTTTTTTCTTTTTTATTTTGGCTATTAGTTAGTATTGTCCTTAAATATATAAAATAATTTTTCTTAATTGGCTGTTTAAGAGTTAAAATGTAGATTAAGGATTTTTTAGGAGAAAATAATCAAAAGAAAATATTTTTTGATCCTGTATCTATATTTATTTTACATTAATTATGTCATTAGCTAATTTCGAATTAAATTAATAAAATTATTTATGTTTTACTCACTATGTAGAATCTAGAATCAATTTATTCAAATTAATGTTTTTTATGAATCAGTTTATCCAACATAGATAATATTATAATCTTACATAGGTAGCTAGGAGTATAAATTGATGGCAATTAATAAAACTAACGGTATTTATTTCCCGAATATTTTAACGGTCAAATTGTAAAATTTTTTCAGGAATTGTTTCGTTCATCATAACACTACTAGAACTCATCAGTAGGTATTTATAGTGTTATACTACGTATACAACTTCCTGATTTTCATTTTGATTGATTTTATAACTTATTAAAATAAGATATCAATAAGTTATAAAAATCGACCAAAATTTCATTGTAAAATGTATTTTTTACAAAATAAATTTATATATTATCATTTTACTTTTAATAAAAAGAACAAGTTCGAATTATTAGTTTATCTTCAATCTTGATACATACATATTTACATATAAACCTTGTTTTCATAAATGCAAACCTGCAGTCAATCTGCATATTCTGAATTTATGAACACACTTGTCAGATTTTCTGAATGCTGTTCATAAATGCAGACTCAAAGTCTACTGGGCCTCAACCTGGCAGAATAAATTTTTAGTATGCATAAATTTTTTTGAAGTAGTTTTCTTTGTTGTTTTGAGTATTTTAGCTTTTGTTTTGTTATTTAAAAAAAAATGTTATTTTCAAAATGTCAGTATTAATGAACAGAAACTTTGCAGAATTGTCAACTAAAGGTAAAATACAGGTAGAATTTGTATTCATTATTGCAAAGTACGCCAACTGGTGGCAAACTTGTTGTCAGTTTGCAGCATTTATGAATAATTATTGAAAATAAGGTCAAATTGTTTCTAAAATAGGATAAAATCTCTACCAACAGAAATTATATGCAGTGAATAATGTGGTCGCCAAACTCAAAATAGGAGAAGTGGCTCTAAATAACTGTCGCGGACTATATATCTATAATAGCAGCCCAAGCTGTAGAATCACCCTTTTTATTACAATGAATAATTTTTTTTGTGGTTGGGTATTCTATATAGATGTGACCTCTTCAGATCTATTGTACTTTCTCGGTGGATTCTTTTAAATTGCAGGTCTATATTCCGGACAAACGTTATTATTGCGGTAATATCAATTTCCGAATCAGACGATGTATATACCCACAAATATTTACATTGTTTCTGATCTATGGCATCGAATTTAAATGGAAGGTGAAAGGAGGATTTATTTGGATTCCTATTAATATATCTTCTGATCCTGATGCCACTGCTATACTATCGACCAATTCAAATGTACACCCTGCGACTATAAAACTACACCAATACCTAAAAAAGGTCGAAATGTGGTCAGATAAATGGAAAATAAAGATAAATGAAAGCAACAGCGCACACATAAGCTTCAGTCTTAATCCAAGTAATTCAACATCATCAAAATATTAAATACCTGTGAATTGAAGTCGATCGGAGCCTAACATAAAAAAGCCACATAGAGATGAAATGCAAGCAGGTCAAACTAAAATTTACAAATATATACTGGCTAGTGGGCTGAAAATCGAAAATCCTGTATAAAACAATACTTATGCCTATATGGTTGTGTGGCATACAAATTTAGGGCTCATGCTGCCCTACAAATTTGGAAAAACTCAAAGGGTTCAGTTGAAAATATTACGTAATTTAACTAATGCTCCATGGTATATAAGAAATACAAGTCTTCATAGAGGCCTTCAAATTAAAACCGTAAAAGAAAAAATTAAGGAAATTAATACCAAATATGTTCAAAAACTGGCTTTACATTCAAATGAACTGACAAGAACATTCTAAATCAATCGACATATCATGATGATGAAAAAGAATCGATCCGATAATATTTGATAACAATGAATTTGAACAATCTTCAATCAAACTTACTTAATTTTCCAATTGAAAATAGTCCTTTGTAGATAGGTGATTGAGTGCGCAGTTCAGGGCTCTGATCCTAAAAATAGATTCATCGCACTTGTTGTTTCAAAGATATCTATTTCCTAATTACCTTGTATTCTTGCATGAATAGGAGTCCATATTATAGAGACTTTGCGACTTGCGACTTGCCACTTTGAGACTATAAGCAGACCTTATGAAGTCTTCGTCACAGCCATAAACAAGAGCTTCTTAGACAATCTGCAACTATGTATATGTGACTTATTTTAATATATTGCAATGCCGATACATCGATAACATTTCTCTCATTTTGGGATGAGTGCCAAGCGTAAATACATCGAAACCATAGAAATAGTCAAAAACTTTAATTATTTAGGATTAATACTAAATAGCAAAATAAAGTGGAACGAGCTTATTGATCATATTGTTAAGAAAATAAGCCCCTACATTTTCATTTTAAGACGACTACGGAAATACTTGTCAAAAACGGTATTACACATTATTTATTCCTCATATATTTTGTCCAACATAACATATCTTAATCCGATCTGGTGTAAAGACCCACAAAGTGCGCTAAACAGAATTGATGTACTGCACAAAAAGACTATTAAAACTATACACTATTATCCAAGATTATTCCCAACCAGGTCTTTGTATTCAGATCAATATATAAGTTTTGAAAATATCTGTAAGCGGGAATTATACACCACTGCTTTCAGAATTGTGAATAATTTAATAAAACATCATTTAATTTTGAATAGAATGGTTGATATACATATAATTACAATTCTAGAAATAAGGCCAATTTTTATTTAACACTGTTCAAAACTGATTAGCAAAAAAAGAAACTGCTTTTATAATTGTCTGAAATTGTATAATGAATTGCCAGAAGAATATAAAATTGTTAATAAAATTTGTTATTTTAAAAAGCAAATTATAAAATATATTTTAGAAAATTAAGTAGATAATATAAAAAGTATTTTTATAAAAATTATTTTTGTAAGATATATTGTAGCACATTTAGTTTAAGTAATTATTGCATTTTTTGTTCTTTTATTTTCTTTTCTTTCTTAACCCTTTCGATCATTTTGTACAAAATTTTGTACAGCAACTTTAGATGAACTTAACATTGCACTATATTATAGTTTTATTTATTTTAGTCATGTAAATGTGTGTAAGCTTCTTTTGTCATGTTCTACAATGCATAAAACATATTATTTTATAACATTTTAATAGTTATATAGAAATTATATTGACACGTAGCAAACCTAGGATATATGGTGAGAAAGTGTGACTGTTTAAACCAAAGTATTTTTTAAAGGGTTAGCCAAACTGTATCCATATGGACGTTTTTTTACACCTTTCTTCATATTTTTCAATATAAAATCATAAAAATACACTCATCTTCTTTAAATTTTGCTCAATTTATTAATAAAATTGAGTGAACAAAATTTTGTACATTGGGTACTAACAGAATTGTACAGAATAGTGAAAATTTTATAATTAACGATGAACGATGAAGCCGATCGAACAAAATTCCGAGTTCTAGCTACAGCAGATGCACAAAATGTTATAATTGACGAAAATTTTGTAATTGAAATTGTAAATGAGGACATTCCAAGGCCTTCATTTTTACCTGCAATTTCTTACAGTAAGAAATCTAATATAGAATGGAGACGACGAGCATTTCAAGCGGAAAGGGAAATTTCGAGAATTGCGGAGAAGAAATTGACGAACCCAGAATGGAAACACCTTCATACAGTTTTTGTCGATATTTTACAGATGAACTTCTTGAAAAAATCACATTTTTTACAAATCTATATGCTATACAAAATGAAGTACCAAATTTTAGGCACACGGATGTATCTGAAGTAAGAAAATTGATAGGACTTCACATTCTCACTGGTTGTATGAAATTTTCCCGCCTAAGAATGTACTGGAATCTACTATTAGTTATAAATCTATTTCGAAATTCAATGACGTTTAATAGATTCACACAATTACGAAATAACTTACATTTTATTAATAACTTGGAAATTCCAAAGAACAATCAAGATAAATTTATAAAAACACGTCTTTTAGTTGATACAATTCGAAATCGATGCCTTCAGCTGCATGCAGAAGAAAGGGTTTGCGTAGATGAACAAATTATACCTTTTAAACGGCATTTGTCAGTAAAGCAACACGTTAAGAGTAAGCCCAACTCCTGGGATATTAAAAATTACGTACTTTACGTGCTTTTCCTATACCAAAGAAGTTCAACGGAAATATTCCTAACAAATCAAAAAGAATTAGGATTTGGTGGATCTGTGCTTCACCTTACTAAACGATTGAAAAACCGTGGACATACTTTATTTTGTGACAATTTTTCACATCATACCAATTACTCGAAATCCTTCATGTAAAAGGTATCAATGCAAGTGGAACTGTAAGAATAAATCGTTTTAAAGATCCTCCACTTGTAAAATGGTATGACAACAAGTCTGTATAGTTGGCATCAAATTTCGTGGGCATCGGCTGCATGGATATTGCTAAAAGGTGAGGTAAAATAAACAAGACTTTCGTTAATATAACACGACCAGAAATTGTTCGTTTATACAACGATGGAATGGGTGGAGTAGATTTACTAGATCAGCTAGTTATAGTGTTTATTAGATCACGAAAATGGACTTTACGAATATTTACACACTTTTTAGACTTTGCGTTGGCATCTATCTGGATCGAGTATAAAAACTTGTGTAAAAAAAATTTTTGCCCTGAAAAAGATATGCTTGATCTGCTAAATTTTCGTATGAACATAGCAAATTGTTTAATCTCTATAGAATTGCCAAACCAACGAGGACGTCCTTCAACCAACATACCTCCAAAACTAGAGAAATATTATAATTTCAGTAAAAAACTCAGTTGCGAAATAAGACCACTTCAAGATGTTCGAATTGATTGTATAAATCACATGCCTCATGATGACAAAAAAATGTTTCTATGCGATGCGAAAAATGTATTTCTGGTAGAACTCATTTCATGTGTAAAAAATGCGCAGTTCATTTATGTATCACAAGGGAGAGAAATCGTTTTGTTGATTTCCATAATAAAAATTAAAGCTAAATATTTGTTTCGATTTTTTAAAATATTTTTCAATATTTTTATGTAATTTTAATTAATTAATTATTTAATTTTTTTTAATTTTATAATTTTAATAAGAAAGTAACCCTTCTATTCACGATTACAGAATTTTTACAGTAATTGTGCAATTATTTTTTTATGTTTCATTTTTCTTTAAATTAATAAAAATAATATTTCATTAAATAATAAAATCATTATGTAATTCTATTTTAATATTATGTAGTTTGTCAGGCGTTGGTAACCTATGTACAAAATAATGTACAACTCTAAAACCCACTAAATACTAAAAATGGTGAAAAAATATTTTTGTATATATTTATTTAAAACTATAGACCAGTAAATAATTTTCCCGTAGGTGCTTCTAAGCCATGACCGAAAGGGTTAAGTAAAATATTAATTTTAAGCATAAGTCATTAATTTAATATTTAATTTTAGTATTTAAAAAAAAAATTAATTTTTTATTTTTGAATTGGTTTAAACATGAATTAAACTTAATTGATTATGAATTGACACTGAATTAAAACAAAACTATGAGACCAAACAGCTTAGGCTAGGGTCTATAAAAAAAAACCTAAAATTTTTACTTATATCTGTATCCTATACATATTAAACATTAGTTTATATCCAATTAAGTTATGTTAAGTTTTTGTAAATTTTAAATTGAATAAAGAATTTTTTCTGTTTGTTAAATAGTTATGAGTGTAATTTATAGCCTCGGATTCTGTTATTTTATTATTATCTTTATGTTTTCGTTAAGCCTACTGGTCTATTGAAAGTATGGACATTTTGTATTTGACGATCAGAGTTCAAATCTATTTTTAAATGAACAGCGTTTATAGGATAAGACTTTTAGTAATTTAATTACATAACGCTGAATTGATAGAGAATGAGGGGGAAGAAGGAAAGTATAATGTAAGGAAAGTTTCTATTCCTTTTAGCAACTGGATAATTTCTTCTGCAAGCTGTCGTTATTTTTTTGCTAATTTTTTTTAAGTGGCAAGTAGAACCTATATAAGTTGATATCTTTCATAGGCTGGTGGTGTTTACAAGGCTAATCTAGATTGCGCTGGTAAAGATGAAAGAAAAGAGCTGAAATATTTTGACCCTTTATTACTGTGCAGTGGCAATAATAATTTAAATTAAACTATAAGTAGAGTTTAAATTAAATATTTTTGATAAATCGAAAATATATACGAGTAATTCAATGAAATTTGTTTTTAGACGAGACAATCTAAACAATATTTTCGTTCCCAAATTGTTGTTACAAGTTTTTCATTATAAATTTAGTATTTGTTCCATGATTTTTATGTAGGTGTATCCAACATTATTTTATTTGTAAATCATTTTTGGAGCTCTACGAAATAACTCCCAATGAAATAACACCCAATGAAATAACTCCCGTTATAAAATGAAACAATTCCCAAAAAAGAAAATTAAATAATTCCCATACCAAGAATGAAATAAATCCCACACCTTGGTAGTTATTTCATTATGAAATAATTCCCAATTTAAAAACAATAAAATAACTCCCATATATATTGGGATTTATTTCATTATGAAATAATTTCCAATTTTAAAAATGAAATAACTCCCATATATATTGGGATTTATATATTACATATTTCTCTAGATTGGTGAAACATGTGCTAGATGATGAATATGCTGATGTAGGCCCACCGAAAGAAATAGTATTTGAACCAGTTGCTGGTCCCTCAAGAGTCGAAAGTGATGGTAATGATGACAAAGATGAAAATGAAGATTATCGTATTTCGAAAAATGAAAATGCAGAATCAGATGCTTAAAAAATGCATCTCAGACGTAAGTGATGGTAATGATTCTGAAGCTGAGTCACTAGATGATGAATCAAAAGTATCTACAAGAAGAAAATAATCACATTGTTGATTCAAATCAATATTTTATTGGAAAGGATGGCACAAAGTGGAATAAAATTCCATCAACATATCAAAGAGCTAGACAATAAAATATTTTCCGACAAAAATCGATAGGTCCGATATCCATTAACAAAAAGTTTAGCTGATTATGAAACATTCGCCGTAAGTTTCAATACATCAATAGTTGACACAATTTTTAATTTAACTTCGTAAGAGAATTTTGCTTTTTTCTAACATACGAAAAATAAAATTCAAAACAAAATTTTTTTTCAAAAACCCTTTGGGGTTTTATTTATTTTATGTTTTAAAATATATTAATTTTAGTTTATTTCTATTTCAATTTAAAATATTTCAGAACCTTTTATCTTATTTTTCAACTTTTATCGAAATATTTACAAAATTTTTATAAAATACCATACATTTTGTATGAAGAAAAAAAATATTAACATATGTTAATCTTGCCCAACAACGAAGAAAAAAAATTAAATTGCCGAAAAATCGGGCATGGACACGTTTTTCCGAACTTTTCTTTATATATTCAATATCTAATCAAAAAATAGGCACTGATTTCTGATTTCATTAAGATCGGCCAAATAATGAAGTTTTTATGCAAAAGTAAAAAAGTAAATATTAACATACGTTAATCCTACCCAAGTGAAGGTTAATGAAATCCCACTTTTGTATGAAATTTGGTTGGGAGTTATTTCATAAAAAAAGTGGGAGTTATTTCGTGTGAGAGCCCATTACGAAAAACAATAATTATTTATAAAATTGTCCGAACGTCGGTGCTAGCATATTAAAATATGAAAATATGTTATACCATATACCCAAAGGTATAGAGTGGCAGCAGATTGAGAATAATTACTCAATTTACAAAATATTGCATAAAAACTAAAACTACTCATTATTATTTTGTACTAAGCTTTACAATTAAATTGGTTTGTTTCGTTTATTTGTGATTTAATTAGTTTATTTGGATAAAATTAATGAAAACCGGATGATCGAAAACTAGAACAAAAACTTAAATAGAATTTACTAGATAAAAAAAAATGTAATTTTTAAATCAAAATACGTTTGTATGTATGTATATGTATATTTTATAAGTTATCTTAAAATAATAAGACTCTACCGTTATTTTCTATATCTACCATTATGTTTTCATCTTGAAAATAAAAGATATAACGTTAAAGTTTCAACTGTTTGTGCAAAAACGAAAAACCAAAAAAAAAATAAAATTCAAGGAAGGAAAATAATATTTTCGTTTTTATTTTGTTTTTTTTTTTTTTTTTTTTTTGTATTTATTTGCTGTTGTCCTTTATTTTTGTTATTTTATTATCTGAGAGCAGCTTTGTGTGACTTGAGAAAATTTTCACCTGAATTAATTTTTTTTTTTTTTTTTTTTTACTTTTTTTGTGTTTCTACATTTTTTTTGTATTTTTATTTATTTTGTGTTATTCTATTGAAGATTTGTTGTTTTACATAACGCTTACTTGATCAAGATTTTGTTCTGTCGCATTTTAATTCTTCACTAAAACCATTTACTTTACTTTTACAGGTGTATAACAATGCTCGTGTATTGTATTGTCTAGACAGTGCCTTCTGAAAATAATTAAAAAGTGTATTCAAGGCAAAATTGCTTTATTTGGTGTAATATTAAAGAGATTTAAATTATTGTAATACGATATTGCAGGAAATCTGATTTTCATTACAATGATTAGCATCATTTTTTTTTTTTTTCAATAATAAAGAAAATTGATAAATTGAAATTATGTTACAGTTGAGATATTTTAATTTCTTGTTAAACATTTTTTAATGTTATGATTTTTGTATTACTTGTCAATGCTTAAAATTTCAAAGGTATATAAAAAATACCTCGAGCTCTTTTCCAATTCGATTTTAGTATAGATGTACTTTTTTTTGCTATTGCTTTCTGCATCAGTTTATAAGCTTCTGTTAAGACCAACACCTACTACAACTCATCAGTAAATGTAGTAGTTTTGCTCTATCTAGACAACTCGTAGTGAATTCTGATTAGTTTCACAGCTCATATATAAATTAAAAATTTACCAATATGTGAGTTATAAAAATTGAACAAAATTACAATTTTGAAAAATATGTGTTTAATTTATTGTGCATCACATTATTAAATAAAAGAAAAATAAAAATGATTGGATGTAAGCCATAAAAGTCGTCTTGCTTAACATGTCAATGTAAAAGTTTTATGTTTAGCTGAAAATTTTTTTTAGACAACTTAAAGGAACGAAACCGTTCGAACTGCGTTCGGTTAAAATCTTTCACATCTCAATATGTTCTACAGACATTTGGTTCAATGTCCAGCTTAAATCGTAATAATGGTTAATTTAAGGAACTAGTTTTAATTTTAACAAAAGTAGAGGAGTTTTGAGCTTTTGGAACAGTGCACAGTACCTCCCTCGAATTTCTTCTATCTGGAAAAAACAAAAAACAAAAATAAAGCACACTATTAAAATATTGAATAAACTGTCGATTAACAATATTATTATTCAGAATTTTAAAAGGCCATAGATATAGTAGCAAACTTTAAAGTACAAGTTAAAAGCTGATATACGCAATGTTGAAACTATAAGCTGAATCTCTTATGGTGGTTTAATATAATACACCGACTTTTATAAAGATTTTCTGACCTTCTTAGATCTTAAATTGCAGAATCGAAATGTGCTAATAACGAAAACTCTCCTTGATTATATTATATGTTTAAGTTGTAGGGTTCTGACCCCACTATCACTGCAGCTACAAAAGTGAGGTTATTATAATTGTTCATATTAATAAAATCATGCTTCTGATTCTTTTTTATGAACACTCAGGATATTTGTCAGTGAAATAGTTAGACAGCTTGCATTGCTCGGAGAATTCGACTCCCAAATACTGAAATCAGTTACAATTAAAACCTTTGCATTCACAAAGTAGATGACCACATATACTGCACAAATTGTTTTCGTATATCCTGATTTTATGAAGATGCTTCTTTACCGGAAAGCGGCCACTTATTATCCTTGTAATAATGGGCATCTGTTTCCAGCTGCAACTTTGAAGAATTTTGTGTTAAAAATTATCAATTTTACTTGATAATCCAGATAGGTTAGTCAAGAAAGCTTCAGCTTTTTGCTTCAGTTAGGTTTTAAACCTCTCAAATCCAATAGTCTTCCTTTTTTGCTATCTTAAACAGGTCTATGTCCTTGATGAACGCTGTTATTGCTTTGATATCAATTTCAGAATTAATGATTTATATTTCTGGAAATATTTGTGTGTTGTGAGAGCTATGGTGTCGCAAACAAATAGAATATGCATTTTGGTTGTAATTGAAAAAATCCCGCAAAAATTTTTAGTTCTATGAATTCGATGTAATTTTCGCTAGGTTATCCCCAACTTTATTCTCTGCGATGCAACAATACTCTAATACACACATTGTTATCACTCTATTCATTGTCATCAGCGTTTTTAGCCACTCTATATAATCTCATACCAAATTCGATGGATGAATTGGGAGCTTGTGTTTGGATAGCTAACTGAAGTTGCTTTGTTATTTGGGAAAATATAGATTTTACATTTTCTGTAATTTATTTTCAAATTCTCTCACACACAAAGTTCAATAGCATTTACTTCAGCTAGGTTCGAATACTGTGTTATTTTTGTAACGAAAAATGCATTTAGAGTTCAAGTTTCAATGGTAAATTTTCAATTCAACTGATAGTCGCGCTTAGATTTATCATTCCATTACGATAACAATTATTAAATTATTGTTATACAATTTTAATTACCGTTATTCATAGCTGGTAATTTTAATTTACTGAATATTTTTAATTTGTACTGTATTTTATTTTACATCACTACATTTTTACTTTGTTTTTCTACTGAATGTCAATATTTCTTTACTTATATTTTATGTATATTTTTATCTATACATGATGTATATATATATATATATATATATATATATATATATATATATATATATATACATATATATATTGATAATATTAAATATAAAATGTCCTTCTCTATTGTAATTATTTTCTTACGTTACCTTTAATTAGTTCTACGATATTTTATTTGACATTTTCTGGTTAGATACCCATTTCGCCTTGGACAGAGATATAAAGATTTGATTTAATTAGGGGAAAGCAATTTAAATGTGATCCAGAGTTTTTCTACTAATACAACACCTACACTACGCTACATGTATTATATATGTACCTATATGTTTATATAACATTGTATGTATAATGTATTTAGTAGCAAGTTAATATAAAAGAGGTGTTCAAATGAATATTGTAATTATATAAAGGTGAAAAAATAGAAAAGTATTATATAGGTAAAATGAAAATACAAGACAAAATAATAACAAATTAGCGAAATGATAATCACAGCTTAAAAGAGAATATTTTCACGTTGAATAAATCCATATAATTAGATTTAGTATCTGGCTTCTAAATAATATCTATATATACTTACATAATAATTAACATATAGGTATAGGTTTGAAATATAAATATCTAAATTATAATATTATTATATATATTATAAATAAGTGTATATTCAATTTAAATATTTACAGTTAATTGGTATTATATTGAAAATAACAATAATCAAAATTACAGTTTTATGGAAATATAAATATAAAAACCATTATGTGTTATTTAGTAGAACAATAAGGTGTTACACTCATTAATTCATGAGAATGTTTTTTTTTTATTATTGTAGGGTAATTAATTAATTATTGAAGAAGTATCAAAAATATAAATTTATAGTTGGGTTAACTTATTGGGTCGCTTTGTAATGGTTTTGGTCTCTAATTTCTGATTAAAAATTATATATAAACTATAATTAAAAAAAGAATTATACAACAATTTCGATAGAACTTTAATATTATTATTTTTTTATTTGTATTATGTATTATTTTAATATTGAGTTAAATAATGTAGAATATTTTAATACTATACATTAATTAATTAATAGTTAGGGTGACAATATAAATAATAAAAACATAGATAAAAATAAATAATAGTATAGATTAAAAGAAAAAACAAACATGAATTTAGATTTAAATTTAAAACAAAATGTAAAGTTAAATAACCAAAATGTGTACTGTTAAAAAATTTAAAATAATTTTATACTGCTGTATTTGCTTTAGTGATTTATTTTTCAGTTCCTGTTTTAATTTTGAGCTGTTTCATAACTTCAAGCAATTATAAAGTTTATTCTATAGTGTGTTATAGCAACATGCATTGTTGTTGATGTCCCTAATTCAGTTGCTCTTTTACTGCTTAAATGAATTAAGTATTGATTCCTTGTATTGACTATATGATTATGTTTCGTTTAGTTAAGTTCACAACAGTGTTGTGAATTATTGAAAATTCAATGTCATATGAATGTGTAAACCTTTTATCAATAATATTTGAGTACATTTCATATCTCTTAGTCGAAAATAATCCAGTACCTTAAGCCTTTCTATTGATGACGTTTTAAGTACCTGCTTACTTACATAATAATGTTTTATATTATGGAAAAATGCATTGTTTCAGCATTTAAAATAGAAAAAATACTTTTTTATAAGTTGGAATCTTAGTTTATAGCCTAAAGATATATTTTGAATAAAAATACCCATATTGAAGATAAAAATTAACACAACAGCATTTTAGAGATCAAATTTCATACAAGTTTTTTTACTTTTAAAATGAAGATTTCTGCAACTGCATCTCCGCATCTACGATGTGTTTATCAAAGTTTTGGAATTACTGCAATTTAATATCCAATTATCAAATCAAGCGCTTCAATTAGCAAATCAATAAAAACTCAGATGGCAAATATTCGAATAAAATAATTTAAAATATTATGAAATACTATCAAAAATATTATTTTTGAGTAAAAGTATTTGACTTGATTTTTTCAAATATCAAGTTGGTAAAAGTGAAGTCAAGTTAAAAATACCAAGTCAAATTATTTTACTTTAAAAATATTTGAAAACTGTATTACTCCAGATTTTTTTTTATTTATTTATTTTATAACCCTAACATACATAAAATTTACAATAAAATTTAATTTACAATATAATGAAATTATCTTTGATTACAGTTACATTATTACACAGTTAAGATAATTAAAAAGTTTTTTTTTTTTTTTTTATTATACAATTATTATAGTTCCTAGCAGAATTATTTTCACTTCAGTTTTAAAAAACTTGAGTTCTACTATTAATTTCAATTCTCCTGGCAAATCATTATAAGCTTTTACTCAATTATATAGACAATAATTATTGATTTGATGACTCGTTCTAAAAAAAGACAGATCAAATCTATAGTTTTATTTCCAGGATTATGATAAGGATATCTACACTTCTGTTTAATAGCAAACTGTGCTTTTTCCGATTGTTTATAATTTTGAATGCATTGGTTCGAAGGTCAAATTTAATAATGTTAAATAACCTGACATAATTTTCAGTATACAAACAATTTTAATCCTCAAATAATTTTACTCAAGTACTTTTACCCAATGAAATAAAATCTAAAAGTCTTACAAATTGCATTGATTCTCTTTCACTTGCATCTGGAAAAAGTGTTTCATTTAAATATTATCAATATCTCTTCAATAATATATAAAATTGTACTTGTATGTTGTATACCCTAACTACGTGTAATATAAATACATACAAATATTCACTTCACCTCTTGAAAATTCAAGGAGGTTCGATAAAAAATCGTTATCAATTTCGAAGTAAATTGTATTCTTGTCACTATATAATTTTTTCAGGCAATTAATGTACCTATACATGGGGTAAAATTGAAATTGAAATTTCTAATTCAAAATTAAAAAAATTTGAAAAAATAAATTGATTTCCCACGTCTCCTTTTAAATATCTAAAAACCCAAACAATGGTAAGAAATTGTGGGAACTTTATAATAAGATAATGCTAAATAAAAATTCTGCCTATTTCGAAAGTCGGATTAAAATGTTGGAATACAGTAATGAAATTATTGATGATCAATTAAGGATAGCTGAATCCATGAATAATTTTTTCACGAATGTTACGAACAATTTAAATCTTTAAAACAATCCAATAGACCAAAATTTTTTTAATAATTTTGAACGAAATGTATACAATCGATTTGAGCTAACTCCAACTACAAATGAAGTAGTAAAAGATGCAATATCGTCCCTGAAATCAAATACTGCAACGAGCTATGATAATATCTCCACAAAATTTATTAAAAAAATTTCTAATAGGATTATACAAATTCTAGTTTCAATTTATCAACATTTCTTTTGAGACACATATTTTTCCAGAATCATTAAAAACGTCTATAATAACCCCAATATATAAAAAAGACAATGCAATGGGGATCCAACAAATTACAGACCTATATCAGTCCTAAGTACTTTTCCAAAAATTTTTGAAAAAATCATAAAGTCTAGATTAATATTTTTTGTTAATCATAACAATATATTAAATCCTGATCAATTTGGCTTTGAGAAAATTCGAACAGCATTGCGGCATGCCTCGCTCTAACTGATTACATCTCCAAGAGCATGGATGAGGGTAAATATACTGCGTGTATATTTATCGACCTCCTAAAGGCATTCGGTTGCGTTTCGGTTGCGTTCGGTTGCGTGCGTGGAAGATGAAGTATTACTTCTTAAAATGCGAAATATGAATTTTACACAATCACAAATTGATTTCTTCAAAACTTATTTTTCTCACTGGCCACAAAAGGTTAAAATAGGTAACAGATGTAGCAATACAACACTAAGTAAAAAAGGTATGCCTCAAGGTTCAATCTTAGGACCCGATTTATTTAAGCTGTACATTGATGACTTAGCACGCCTCAACCTTAAAGGTTTTCTACAATTGTATGCAGATGACGCTGTAATAAAATACTTTTCAAGCTGTGAATCGGAACTTAAACTATCTATTCTCTCTGACCTATATGTATACTAGAAACCTGGTTAATTTAAAATCGTTTAGCAATAAATTTAAAAAAAAAACTAAAATACTACTTTTTGAAAACAAAATTGTTGACAACGCTTCTTTCCAATACAATGATAACAGAATTGAAATAATAAAAAGCTTTAATTATTTAGGTATGATAATTGACTGTAATCTTAGGTGGGCTGATCATATTAATTTAGTTTGTAAAAAAATCACCCCATATGTATTTATATTAAATAGATTAAAATATTTCTTAGACGATAAAGCTCTTCTTATCATTTACTCTTCATACATTAACTCTAATATCATGTATCTAAACCCAATTTGGAGCAGAGCTGGAAAAGTCCACCTGGAAAAAATTAATATTCTTAAAAAAAAAAACCATTAAAATTATATATAATTATCCTATATTGCATTCACTAGATCAGCTATATTCAACTCAATATCCAAGTTTCGAATCGATTTGCAAAAAGGAAATATACATATTGGCTTTTAGGACTACAAACAATATGATTAAACACAATTTTATCCTCAATAGAAATATCGATATTCATAGACACAACACAAGAAATAAATCAAATTATTATCTTACCCTGTCCAAAACAGGAAAACGGAAGTCCGATTGTCTATATATCTGTTTGAAATCATATAATGATCTGCCAGCCCTGCCGCATTTGTATCTTTGGCGCCCTTAGGCAATATATATTAATGCGCCCCATAATTCGTAATAAAAATTAAAAAGTACAAATATACAATTAAAACTAATTATCTGTTGTTTTTGTTAATTTATTGATTTAATAAGAACTAAAAATTTCAGTGGAGTACGCATTAATTAAGTAAAATTTTGCTTTTCGTCAGCAAAATAATCATTTACGCGGAATAATCTATATTTGATGTAAACACTGTTTCTATTGAAAATATTGCTAATGAGTTTAAGGGTTGTTCCTTTATAGTAGATCTTAAACAGGTTTTCAATCTAAAACTTTAGGTTTTCAATCTAAATTTTTGTAAACTAATTCATAAGCTTCAAGCCGCTTTTTCCGTTCTTTACTAAGACATGAAATTATACCATTAAATATTTTGATTTTAAAATTCTGATTGCTATGTAATTCCGATTCTAAAATTGTTTCATCATGAAACATTTTCCGTTTTCTCCCTCATTTTCTTTCAAATTGTTTAACAAAAGATATTTCTTTGGCTTTAAGTTCATAGTTTTGATATAAATTTGACATTGAATTTAGAAATTCAATCAATGACTTGTATTGCTCAACAACAATCCGATAAATTATTTTCAATGGATTGTAACTTTAAACTAGTAGCATTGAAACGTTCCAAAATAGATTTCTAAAATGTCATCATAAAAGCACATTCGAGACGATTCATTTGATTGTTAATATTTTAACCTTGACTTCTAACTTGAGAAGATACTGTTTCATCTTCTGATACTTTTTTCAAAGCTTTACATATTCTCGCCCAGTTTTCATACAGAGCTTTGCATGCATCATACCGACAAGACCATATATTTTTTCGGAAATATTTTTTATGGTTCGCCCTTTTAAAGTAGTAGTTAACACTATCCACGATTTGTTGAAGAAGAAAAGAAATTAAATAAGTCTTGTAAAAAATTGAAAAAGGATGCTGCATCTCGGCAACAATCTGCCGCAAGTATGATTTTTGTTTTTCTGTTTTGTTTTCAACTTTTGTTTTAATTTTTGTACTTTTTTCTTATACTAAAGAATTTTTATGAATTTTTAAAAAATGTCTGTACTTGAAATTTATTTTAATATATGTAGCGGCATCTACTCGGAAATAACCATCGTCATCTCTATATTAGTCTATGGTACTATTTATAAATAATGTTAATGTATATTAATATTATTATCTTGTTTAATTCTAATTTTTTTTTTTTTTCCTCTCCTATTACTCCGCGTGGTAGCATAGGGCTTCGATAGTGAACCTCCATTCCTCTCTGTTGAGTACTACTTCCTTAATATCGTCCCAGGTATAATTGTTGATTGTTAATTCTTGGTCGATTGTGCGTCTCCATGTGTTGTATGGTCTGCCAGGTCTCCTTTGACCTTGTGGATTCCACTCTAGAGCTCTTCTTGCTATATCACTTTCTGATTTCCTTAGTGTATAACCTATCCATTTCCATTTTTTCCTATTTATCTGTCTGTTGATAGATTCTTCTCCAGTTATCATCCATAAATCCTCGTTGCTAATTCTTGCCGGCCAGAATATTCTGCATATAATTCTCAAGCACTTGTTGATGAATACTTGTAGCTTCTGTTTGATTCTGACCGAAGTGAGCCATGTTTCACTGCCATATATTAATGTTGACTTAACACATGCTCTGAATATTGTTAGCTTTGTTGTTCTCGATATTTGGTTGCTCAGCCATATCTTCATTAGGCTCCCAAATCTTCTTCTTGCCTTATTTATACTGCTGTTGGCATCTTCTGTTGTACCTCCTCTTGATGTTATGATGCTCTCCAGGTAGTTGAATTCTTCTATGTATTCTATCTGTTGTCCACTAACTGTTATTGCCTCACTATCACTGTTGTTTGTCCTCATTGCCTTGGTTTTCTCGATATTCAATTCCAGTCCCGATCTCTTTGCTTCTTCCTGTAATCTGTTAACTTTGTTCTGTAGGTCCCTTTGATTCCTTGCTATAAGGAATATATCATCTGCGTAATCTAAGTCTTCTAAGTTACCGAAGAGATCCCATTCTATTCCGTTTATTCCAGTGCAAACGTTTCTTAGAATGTCGTCTAGTTTTGAATTGAAGAGAAGTGGTGATAGTGGAAATCCTTGTGTAACTCTTATATTGGTGTGGAATGGATCACTGATGTTACCTCTGTGTTGAACTTTTGTTTCTGCATCTTTATACATCGCTTTGATGATGTTGATGATTTTTTCAGGAACTCCCTTCTTTGTAAGTGTTCTCCATATTGCGCATCTCTTGACTGTGTCGAATGCTTTCTTAAAATCAATGAATAGTAGATATAGTGGGGCATTCCATTCTACTGATTGTTCAACTATGACCCGTAAAGTATTTGCCTGGTCAACACAGCTTCGGTTTGGTCTGAAACCTGCCTGCTCTTTTCGTAGTATTGGTTCTAGTACTTCTTGTAATCTTTTCTTTATAATAATTGCTATTATCTTATGAATAGTATTTAGAACCGTGATTCCCGTCTAGTTGCTGCAATTTGCCAAGTCTCCTTTCTTAGGTATCTTGATAATCATTCCTTTCTTCCATGATGGTGGTATATTCTCTTCTATCCGTGCTTTTCTGATGTGGGGTTCAATTGTTTTTGCGAATAGGTCGGGGTCCAGTTTGGCTATTTCTGCTGGAATTCCATCTTCACCTGTTGCTTTGTTGTGCTTCAGGATATTGATTGTAGCTTTGATTTCTTCTATATTTGGAGCTTGAGTAGATATTGGCAGTCCCTCAGTTGGGTGGATATTTTCATTGTCTCTGTTTCTTATGTCTGCTTCATTATTTGTACTTTCTTCGTTGCTCAGTTCTTGGAAATGTTCTCTCCATCTCTTTAATTGATCCTCTAAGTTTGTGATGAGCACACCATTTTTATCTTTAATTGGTTTGTTTTGTTGTTCCGACTGGTTTGTTAAGTTCTTGACTATGCGATGCAATTCTCTCAGGTTATGTTGCTGTGCTGCTTTTTCTGCTTCTCCGGCTAAATTTTGTAGAAATTTCCTTTTATCTCTTCTTGCTGCTCTTTTCACTGTTTTCGCTATTTCTTCATATTCTCTTCTTGATGCCAATTATAATTATAATTATCAATAATTATAAAATTAATTTTGATTATGTAAAAAAAAATTATGCTTGCCAGCTAACCTAAATTTAATAGAAAGCCTTTCCTTATTTAAAAGAAGTATAATTGAGTTTTTGAATATGACCATAACTTAAACCAAAAAAAAAAAAAAAATTTATCTATTTAAAACTTCCATAAAAACTTTTTTTTTTTTAATTATGTATTATTTTTTTTAGTTGTACCTAGTTATTTAAGTTATTTAAGTTATTTTTTTTATACTGTTTGTTCTAACATATAATACCCTATCAGACCGAACAGCTTCGGCTTGGTCAAAATTTAACTCATATAATAAAATCATTTTTGAATTATGGTTATGATATTTGTACCGTTTACAATTTATAGATTTTACCGTTTATTTTACAATTTACAGATTACGCAATTTCTAGATTAAATATAATAATGCATTTATTTATTCATTGCTTAGACTACACTTGAGATGATTGAAAAAGCAAATGAAATTAACAGGTAAGTTTGTTAAGCAAAATGTACAAGCAAAAGATTAATGAAAACTTAAAAAAGTGAATTATGTTGCAGAAATACGGTTATAAAAATCGTGTTTTTTCTCCAAATTCTAACACCATCTAAAATGCTATGGTGATAATGTTGATAGTATCTTAAGTGCCAAATAAAAACAAGAAAATCAAGAAAGTATATTTAACTACCTAGTTTCTTTCCTAGAAAATATTTCATTATGCCATCACATAAAGGTTAAATAGAAATTTTTTTAATCCTTACAAACAATTTTGAAACAGTAGAACCTGTAGAAAAAGTAGGTCATCATAATAAGAATTAATTTCTAAAAAGAAAAATCATTGATAAGAATTAATAATTAAAATCGAATTTGGCTCTATTCAACCACAGTCTATACATATTATATAAGAGTCTGGAATCTGGATTCTAGTATAGAATTATACTTTTATTTACTTTGAATTTCATTGAAAATTATTTACAGTATCGTAACGTTGGTATATTCATATACAAAATAAATGACACATCAAAGTGAACTTTAACTCTTTGTACATTTTATTTTCTTGTTGTTATTAACCCCATCACAATGGAAAGGTAATATCCTTTTCTATATTATATTATATTATATGACATAAACAAAACTGATCTATTCAGGTATTTAGAACAAAACTCTTAGAAGATTAAAAACTCAACAGCCAGTTTTTTTTTTATGTATATAATCATGAAAATGAATTTTCGTTTTTCAAAGAATGACACATTAGAGAAGATGAACCCGTATATATATGAAAGGGGGGTCTTGGTATATATTATTAATTGTGTATTGCGTACTATTGTAAAATTGTGTGTAAAATATAATATAAAAAAATAGTGAAGATGGAAATGAGTCCATTTTATATACGTATATGTACATGTTCTATTATTAGATTATTTTTTTGTGTTGTTAAGGATCACACAAAAGAAAGAAGCATCAAAGTTCAAACAACCTTTGGAATTACAATTTATACTTTGTTTGCGTATCTACATATATATATACCAAAAGCTGATACAAAAATATCAAAGAATTGATTGCTTAGTTTTTTTTTGGTGTAAATCTTTACTGTAAGAACCTCTTTGTGGTTGGTAGGTACATAGCTATCCTTATTTGATTTACTTCGATCATGGTTTTGCTATCTTCGTCGGTTGTAATACAAAAACGAATTAATTTACTTTGAGGTGTGTAGTTTGATTCTGAAAGTAGTTATATTTTTGGTTTATTTACTTTATTGTGATTATAAAAACATGAGTGTTTGAAATAAATTTCAAAATACAACATTATAAAATTTTAATTATTTAAGAACAAATAACAAACTGAAATTTTACTGTTTGCCACCGCGGCAAAATTTGAAACTTCTAGACAACGGAATCAAACCAAATGAAACATAAACTTTCTTATTTGATTTGCACATTTATGTATATTCAGCTGAAATGAGTTTTGTTTAAACGTAGAAACCGGTTATGTATCAAAGGGTATATGTCGCAAAACCTACCAGTGATATTGTTAAAAAAATTCTAGATTGAATTATTTGACAGTAGACTTAGAATATTATAAAATTACAAATAGAATTCTGTCTAAATAGGTACGATAGAACTAATATTACAATTATGATCGAATTACCAACTTTCTGAAAACAATGAGACTAAAATTAAAGCTAAGCTAGAAAATTGTTGTATTATGGTATCTAAATAGTTAAAAAGAAATTATATGAAAAATAAATATTTGATTTATAAAATTAAAACTATTTGACATTGTGTATTCGTTTATATTTCAATATATAATCTGAAGCTCATAAAGAAAAATTAATCATCGAATATACAATGATATACAATAATATAATAATGATATTTCTTCAATACGGTACTTTAAAATATTAGATTCGCATTACACACAAAATATAATATATTTATTAAGATCATGATTCACTATACAAACCGTACATTATTGTAATTTTAATGAAATATATTTCCCACTACCTAAATAAATTTGTGAAGAATTATTCCTACTCACTGGAAGCTGCGAAAAATTCTTCACGACCATGTGAAAAATTATACAACTATAATGAAACGAATTATAATATTATTGTTTCCATATCCATACAAGCTGACTGGTGCAGTTGGTAGGCCTTCTTCTAGGCCTGTCTTCCAACCGAATGGTTCCCAGCTCGGTTACCGATGAAGCAAAAAAAAATGCTTTATTAGTTTTTCGACCTGGTAAAATAAAATAAATGAGAAAAAATAATTCAGAGTATATAACCTAGTAACAACATGAATAATATTAAGCTACGCTACGCTATGATAGTTGTAATAAATAGCAGCGATGTAACATTTTACGCTGCATTGTTGTGCTGAACGTTTCACAGCAAAAATTAAGATGGCATTGTTTTTTCTATCTATCCATTAAGTCTTTACTTGGGAGTCCACCTAAATCCCAAAAAAAAATCCCAAAAAGACAAATGGCAGTGATACAAAATCCCAGTGATTCAAAAACTGCGCTGTATGCGTTTATCTGCCGTCGACAAAAACAGGGTTCCAATAAATGAGGAGTTTTTTAGAGTTGGATTCAAAATCACAGTTATACGCCTTTTACAGAATATTTATATACATGCGTATGTGAGATTTTGAGTTAGGAGCATTTTAGAATTGGCCCTTTGTCCAGAATATTTATTTTAATTAATTTTATGAGCAGCCACTGTTGGATGCAAAAATGAATATATCCCTTTTTGCAGAATACTTACTTTAATTATTTTTTTATTTCTAGAAAAAGCAGTTATCCAGATTAAAATTCGAAATCCCCAAATTATGTGTTCGTTTTTGGTTTTTAGGGAGTCTCGTACAGCCGTTCTGTCATTTAATGATTCTTAGAACTACAAAAAATTTTTTCAAACTTAGAATAAAATGAGTACAAATAATATTAATGTTGCTTTATATTTCTAATATAACCTAAAACAAAAAACTTTTTTTAGATAACGGTAACATAGACATCAATAGAAATGACAATATTGTAGCTCCGTTAACTTTAAGTTAATTTTTCATTTTTAAATGCATAAAACTTATTATTTTGTAATTTGGGATTTTGTAACATTGGGAGTTTGTGATATTGGTATTATCTAATACTGGAATTTTTAAATTTGGGATTTCTTTTGGGATTTTGAGTTTGGGATTTTGACTTTGGGGTTCCGGACCCAACCCCTTTACTTCAATTGCTTTACTAAATTTATTCGTCTATATAATTCTCCTAAAAAATGTCTACATCAAAAACATAAATGTCATTAAAAAACCGCTGCTCAATATACAATAGATTCGCTGCAAAATTGATGCAGCACTTTAAACATAAAATCACCGTTCAGTAGAAAATTTGCTCGACCGCTACAGAAATTTTGCAGCATTTAATTCTACTGAACGAAATCATTGTCATGAATGGCTTATACCATTTGGTTTTCACATCCACTAGCAATTATATGTTAATACTTTCATATAAAACAAGAGGCATACCAACTAATGAATACTACATTACAGACAGATTGTACAGTGTCAGAGGAAAATAAAAACAAAAATTAGCCAAAACTATGTATTTTAATTGATGTCACCTCATCAGTTTTTATCTACTAAATCAAAATGTTCACCAGCTTGCAATAAAGCCATTGTATAACATTATTTTTGAAGCGGTAGTTGATAACTATAATGCTTCAAAACAGAAGTGGCATCTTGTAAGGTGATAGTGACAAAAAAATAATTACAAATTATTTTTTTGGCATTTTGCAAGGTTTGTAACTACAATGGGATACTGACAATTTTCGTTAAATTGAGAGTAACGAATTCGTTGTCACAGTTATATAAAATATTATTTTTCTCTTCTTACACAATTACGAGTATATTGTAATAGGTATATGTACTTATTTGACATAAAATTATTTGTGTTTTTGTCTTTTTTTTTAGAATTATAATATGTTTTGCTTGGATTTTCATATACATTTTTAGATGTTGGTTAATATTGCTAGTTTTTAAAATGAACTTGAATGGCCAAGTTTAAAATTTCAAAAATATACAAAAAGTATTATTTTTTCCAAAATAGCGAAAATATTCAGTAAAATTTTTGATCGCTTTTACTTTTTATTACAATCACTATTTTAATTATCGCCTTACAATATTTCTTTATACCTATTTTTCAATCACTTTTCTTTTTCCCATTTTTTCCATATTTCTTTATACCTATTTTTAAATTTGAATTATTTTTGATTTTACTTCTTTTATATTGTCAGTAATTTACTGGTACCTATATTGCTCAAAACTGAAACTTGTTTATTCTTTAGCTGTTCATGTGGTTTGTCCTTGCAATTTGAGCTCAGTGGGTTCCAGTGTTGTTCCTGGAGGGTCACTGTAATAATTTATCAAAATACCAAAAAACTTATTAAAAAATGAACACTCTTGGAATTCAGGTACGTGTCAGAATAATTCTATTTTCATTTTCACAGTTCCAAAACTGAAGTTGTGCGAACCTGTATATGCATAAAAAGGTTTCAAAATTTTCATTATCAAAATAAAAGAGGCAGTACTGAAGAGGAGCCAGAAAAACCAACAAAAAAAAAACTAATTTGCGTTCGAAATACATTTGTCATTGTGTTGTCTTCCAAATTTATTTTTCATCCCCAATAGAAAATAAAAAATTAAAAAAGGAAAACAAAAAAAACAAAAAACAATTTCTTATTTGAAAAGGGTCGCCAAAATTACAAAATAATATGAAAGTTTTTAATGTTTCAATGTCTTTTCTAAATATTATCCTTGTAAAATGTTAAGGATCCTTTTGTAAAAAAATTATATATATATATATATATATATTATAACTGTATTATGTTTATACGATAAGATAATATAATAATATATTAAAAAAAAAAAAAACAAGTAAAAATTGAAAGAGTAGTTTTGGTTGAATTTTGGCCTCTTCCTGCTACTAGTGGAATCTTATTTAAATATTTTTTTGTTTTTTTTTTATTTTTTTTTTTCAGTTTTAAGTTGATTTATTTTCTTATTTCATTAACGACAGATTTCAGTGACGAATCCAATAGATATACTGTATCATATCGTATCATACTGTATCATTTCGATTTAGAAGCACAGTAAAATTTCTTATTATTTAATCTTCTCCCCATGTACTCTATTGAGCTCTAATCTTAACTTTCTTTTTTTTGTATATAAATAAACAAAATTTGAGGAAAAATTAAATGCAAAGAGCCGCTCAATAAATATCTAATGTCCCATCAATAAGTACTGTTAGTTGGATATATCTATTTTTTAAACAAAGGACATTGTCCAAGCTTGCATAATATGTTCCGAGCTGTAATGGAATTAATTTTATTGGTAATTATTTTTCTAGTTTTCACTGTTTTAGTTCCCTGTATGCCTGGTTAAATCAAAAAGCGACCCGCTGTTCTGTCTGAAAAAAAATTAATACTCCAAGGAATGAAGCGATATTCAGGTCAGAGTGGGCTACCCTGTATAAAAAATAGTCCTACATCATACCCTTATGAATACCAGTAATGGAATGAAATTTCACAAACTAGAAACTTGATTGCCAAATTTGAAGAAATTATTTTAATTCAATTAATTGATATTGTTTCATCCATCACAGGTATGAAACTATACAATTTACTAAAATTATAATTTTTAAAATTCAATATTTTCATTATCATATGCCAGAAAGCTATTGCCATCAGAACCCATCAGAATAAGAAATGTAGACTTGTTGAAATAATATTATCATGCAAGTGTAGAAGATATAGGTAAAAAAAAGCGTGCCTGCGTAAAAATATCTAGAATGTGGAAAAAATTACAATAGACAGATTATGAAAACTCGTTCCTGAAATTTTTTTTTGATACCTATATTGTTTAGAATCTATGTAACAGATTCGTTGTATTTGATTTTAATAAATCACAGATGATATTTTAACATCTTAGATCGAGGACACTAGATTCACTTCAGATTCAGAACACTGACATTGTTTATTACAGGTTACAAAAATCTGTTTAAGATTGGTCAATTGAACTCAGACAGAGCTAGATTCTGATTAGACGAAAGGGATACCTCATATTCTATTTGTTAGCAACATCATAGTTCACAAAAGACATAAATATATGCAGGAATAGATATCATCTAATTCTGAAATTGACATCAAAGCAATAATAGTGTTCATCAAGGACGACATAGACTTGCAATCCTAGGATAACAAACGGAGAAGTACAAAAGACCTGAAGAGGAACCGCCTACATGCAGAGGATTTTGATATAAAGACTTAAAGTTAAATAAAATTCAAAATCAGGAGTTGTATAAGTAGTTTCAACACTGCAGTACACTACGTTCATACCTCATTAGTTTTAAATGAACAAAACAGTTCCTCACTAAACCTAGTGTTTATTTTATTAGTTTAGGAAATTTGGTGCCAAAATCATCAAAAGAACCGTTGAATTTTCGCGGGGGTCATCTGGTGAAGGGCTGTGTCTTCACAGTTTTTTATTTAATATATTGAAACTATTCCTTAAGACTAAATATCAATATACATTTGTCTCTATAACTTCGATGGCTTTTATCAAATAACATTCATTTTGGAATTTTTTGATAGTAGTTTAGTCTAGTACAGTTCAACTAGGTTTTAATTATTAAAGTCTTTTAACACACTTTATTTAAATATATAAAAAAATATGATCGATTTTTAAATTGTAAAAAAATGAAGCAAAACATTTAAGCATTAGAAGTTTGAGTCGTTATAGTTACAAATACAAGAGGTTTAGTCGATTACCAAGAAAAATATGTGTAACTGACATAAAGAAAAACAAAAATTAAAAAAATAAACGTGTCCATTGACTTGGAAAATAATGATTAATGAGAATTGAATTATAGAACCTAGATGGAAAAAAAAGAGAAGGTAGGACGATATAACAGTTTGAACAGTTTTGTTGTTTCTAGGTGAGTTGTTTTTGAGTCACTGCACTTTCGCATCAACTATTTATGTACCTATATAGTTAATATACGATTAGAATTTTGGAAATATATTCCACATCTAAAACAATAATACAATACATAATATATAACAGATTTAATACACGTTTAAAATGAATAATATTGTATTGTCTACAATATATATATATATATATATATGTATATATATAGGATAATTTTAAGCGATATGTAAATTTTTTATGTTTGTATGCGACTTTTTAAGTAACAAAAAAAAAAATGAAAAAGGAAAATAAAAACGATTTGATACCATAGATCCCATAAATCTGTGGATGATATATTTAATTTTTTTATTTTAGCTTTCTTTGTTTTTTTTTTTTTGTTTTATTGTTTTGCTATTTTTATTTTCCTATTATGTTTTCTTTAAATAATGTCACTGACATATTCCCAAATCAAATAGTTTGCAATATACATAGTCCTTGTGACTTGTTTATAGTCAGCCTATTTTGATATATGGTCTTTCCTGGGACAATTTTCAGTATCTCTGGAAAAAAAAAATTTTTATTTTTTGTTTTTTTTTTTTTTAGAAATTATGTAACCCTTTTACATGAGTTGACGGTTGTTTGAGCTTTTTTTTTGTTATTTGAATTTTTTTTTCTATTTTCGAGGTTTTGTGCCAGTGTTTTCAGTAAACATAAAGAACAAAAAAATATGTTTTTTTCAGTTTTTAATATTTATAAATTTTTTTTTTTAATAAATTTTACAATCTTTTTCAAGTTTCTTTAGTTTTATTTAAATTGATAATTTCATCTTTTTTGTTTTGTTGCTTTTCTTTTTTTGTTTTGGTAACATTTCAATTTTTTGTGTGTGTTTTCGTTTTGTTTTAGGAAGTAGTTACTGTCATTTCAAATAGATTGACATTTTGAATGAAAAATAAAAATAAATATGGTTAACATTTTAACTTTTTAAATCCTGATGGGATCATTTATTATTGGATAATAACGCAAAAAGAAGCTATCTCGGTTGTAGGAATTTATTTATTATTTTATTGAAATAAATGTTGACAAATAGTTTGATAATACTTAATTCATTGCTAATTATTTTTCGTTTTTTTTTTTATTTTTAAATATTTTTAAAGGATCATGGACACTATCAAAGGTGAGGATTAACTTAGAGTTGCAGAAAAAATTATACTTTTTTTTTACAGTCTTACAGTAACTTAGGTAGAATTACCTGAAAAACCTTTACGTGCTTTACTTAAGTACGGTACTGCAATTTAACACTACAATATCTGCCATATTTCGAGTATTTATTTAACAAATAAATAACAAATAACAACTTGGCAAAACATATTGTCCTGAAAACGATTATTGCGTCTTTAGAAGAATTATCATTGAGCTGTACGGTAGAGGTAGATACATATCAAATTAATGAACTCACTTGGGTTAGTTGCATATAGAATGAATGAAAGAAAAATACTGCAGTATTTCGAGTCCAAACTTAAAGTTTTGTAACGATGTCGGGGAGGGCCAATACTAAATATTAATAAATGTAAATTTTTTTCAGATTTTCAATTGGAAGTAAGCCCACCAAAAATGGCGCCATAAAAGGCGCAATGTTAAATCTGGCGAGCTATGATCTGTATCGCTGAGTATATGTAACGCTAGAGGTTGTATATTTTATGGTGACGTTTACATCGTATTTATTATATTTTATGTGAATTAATGATAAATTATATATCTATAATTTATAATTTACAATTGAAATATAATATTCGGAGTTGTCAATCTTTTTATTTCATTTTGTTAAAGCTCGCATATACAAAAATTAAAAACTACAGTCTTTCATTATTAAATATTTTCTACATTCAAAATAGTGGTATTCATTTAATTGACGAAACACGAACCAAATGTAAGTTCATTCCAAACTTCACTTGGATATCAACATTAAAGTTTAAGCACTTTCTGTTATTTATAGATACTTCGTAATTGTTTGAATACTTGTTAAAAAGTTTTTTTTTTTTAAGTTAAGCCAAACACTAGGTTTCATACGATACCTTTATACACGAATGCATAGCTTGGACCAATTGAGGATTATAGAAAGAAAAATATCCCTTTGATCGGTAGTGACACTTTGAATAAATTTAATAATAATATTACTCTTGAACTTTTGCAGATTGTAAGTAGGTATATTTTTGCATTGAAGAAACACGTTTGTTGGAATATGGTTCATTCGGAAAAATTAGACTACAAACGAATTACCATAGTCAGTCTTGAGCCACCTTGGAATTTGCACTGAGCAGGAGTACATATTAGCAATTGGATGTTTTTTTTTGTAGTCAACATAAAATTCTCAGAAATTTAAGGAAAATTATAATACATTAATTTATCACAATATTTCCCCCAATCCTATCCAAACCAAAGCGGTGTGTAGGCACTAAACACTAAAGGTAATATCCAAACGCTTTGGTCGAATATAGAAAAAAAAAATTATTTTTATGATTTATTTATTTGAATCTATTGGGTAGTCCATTACAGATCTTCCTTATAATATATTAAAATAAAAATAAAAAGAGTAGAAAAAAAAGACAAAAAAAAAAATTCTAATAAAACAATAATTTCAAATAGAAAATAATATTAATAGTAATAAAAATTAATAAATTTCATAACAAAAATAACAATTAAGTAAGAAAAGAAGTTCAAACAAAATTCATAAGTTGAATTAATAAATAATAAGAGTAATACTAATTGTAATGGCAATGAATTCAAATAACAACAGATCATAAATAATTATTGTAGTATAAAATTATAATTTTAAATTGTGAAGTATCAAAAAAACTGATGATTTTTCACCAAAAAACGTACATTCTATAGTTGAAGTCAATTAGTTAGAAACTGTTGTTAAATAAGCGCTGAGAATTTACTATATAGTCTCAGAAAATCATAGTTGGTTCTATGACTATGTATGAAAATATAAAAGCCTTTGACTTTTAAAATCACGCACTGTTCCATAGATGTTATAAAGACGAATAATAGATACAGACAATATATTCTGCGAAATAAGATATCGTAGGAAAACATCATGGAAGTAACATTTCGCCGAGCCTGAAGAGTAGAAAAGTTAATAAATAGACATAGATAGCTAGTGATATGGCCAGTTGAACTTACGTAGACCAAAGATAATAATTTTCTTTTGAACAAACTCTATTCTCTTTATATGTTTATCATAATAAGGGATCTAAATTGGACCAACATATTCGAGATGTGGACGTGCGAGCATGTAAGATATAAATTTTTGAATGTGTAGGAACCAGAAAATTGCTGCGAGTTTCGTTTTATGAAAACTAACATGGAAAAAGCTTAGTAATCAATATATAAAGGAAATAATGCGATCAATATGAACATTAATGAATGGAACCTATCTAGGTCTTTTGTTGCGAAAACATCGTCAATAGTAGAGCCATTAATACTATATAATAAAATTCAATTGGATGTTGTCTTCTAGAAAATTACATATAATTGCACTTATTAATATTTCTGCTAAGACCGTTAATTTTGCACCAAGAGTAGAATTTATCAAGATCTTTTTTTAGATTTATCCCTTTCGAACATGTATACCGCATGTGCGTTCAAAAATATATTCTTTTTCTAAAAATTAAAAATGTGAAATAATATGTTCCATAAGTGTTATGTATAAGGAAAGTACAATGTATTTTTTTTTTTTTTTTTTTTTTTTTTTTATTTAATTCATATTTTTTTACCTTATAACTTAACAATAATTTTACAATGTGATTTATAAAAAATAAATATTGACCTCATTAACATAAGTATATGAAACCAATTAGGTGAAAATATGAAGGATATAGGCCTTAGCATAAGCTGTATGGCCTTATTAGTTAAATTTAACAAAGTTAATCAAAAAAAAGTTTGTTTTCTATGAGGACGTATAGTAAAATAAAAAAAAAATAAAACATATAATATATTATATAAAACAAAATATAAAATAAATCAAAATCAAAATTTAAATTAAAATATACAATAGAAATAAAGTGAACATAAAAATTATAATAAAAAAGTATATACATAGTTATTTAAATAAGAATTCCAAAATTTTTTTTTTAAACAGACAAATATTTTCTGTATCTTTAATATCATTTGGTAATTCATTAAAAAATTTTAGGCAATTATAAACACAATTATTCTTTTGGTTGTTTGTTCTGAATAAGTGCAAATAGAAGTTAGCTTTATTACGAGTATTATGACTATGAATATCCATGTTTCTATTTAAAATGAAATTATGTTTAATTTTATTATTAATAATTTTAAAAGCAACTATGTACAACTCTCGTTTACAGATATTTTGAAAGCTTATATATGTATTATTATACAGCAAATGGGTAGGATGTAATATATTATAATTATGAATGATTTTGATAGCCTTTTTTAACATGGTTTCAATTCTGATAAGATATTTCTGAGCAGCACCGTTCCAGATTGGATTAACGTAGGTAACTTGGGATAAAATATAAGAAGAGTAGATACTGAAAAGCGCCTTATTATTTAGAAACTTCCTTAACCTTTTCAATAAGAATATATAAGGTGATATTTTTTTTATAACCTGGTTTATATGCTCATTCCATTTCATCCTACTATCCAACAAAAGACCAAGGTAATTATATTTTTGAACTATTTCAAAACTAAGATTGTTATGAGTGAAAGAATTCACCTGAAAATTTTTGTTGTTGAAAAGCAGTATTTTCGTTTTATCAATATTCATAAGTAATTTATGGTGGACAAACCATTCATTTATCATCTCAAGATCATTTTTAATTGTAACAAAAAATTCATCTTCATTATGATTCGAGTACTTAATGACAGCATCGTCTGCATTGAGTTGAATGCTGCCAATTAATGGAAGACGTGCTAAGTCATCGATATATAACTTAAACAGATCAGGACCAAGAATTGAGCCTTGCGGAACTCCTTTTCTGATACTTAACCAATCACTCGTATGTGATGCAACACGTACGCACTGTGTTCTTTCGTATAGGTATGATTTAAAGAAAGCTATTTGCGATTCAGTAAAGTTTAAGCTTGAAAACTTTTCTAGTAGTATTTGAAAATCGACACAATCAAAAGCCTTCTTTAAATCAATGAAAACACAGCCCGTGTATTTTCCCTCATCCATGCTTTTAGTGATAGAATTCGTTAAAGCAAGACGGGCCGCCATTGTATTAGAGTATCGCTCGAATCCATATTGATCCGGGTGTAAAATCGGATTAGAGTTAAAAAAACAGATTAGTCTTTTCTTAATAATGGTTTCAAAAACTTTTGAAAATGCTGGGAGCACTGAAATAGGTCTATAACTTGATGGGTTAGTTTTATCTTCAGTTTTAAAGATAGGACTAATTATTGCTTTTTTTAAGCAACTCGGAAAATTATTTGTCATAAATGATAGATTAATGAATTTCGTCAGAATAGGACTCAATTCTTTGGTGAATTCTTTTACAAATTTTGTGGAAATTCCGTCATATCCTGTTGCAGCAGATGCTTTTAACGTATTAATTACCTCACTCACCTCTTGTATATTAGTTGGGAACAGATTTGAGTATATATTTCTATGAAAAGAAAAGCGGTTAAGGTAATTAGTATCAATGTCAGTAGAAGGAATATTGAGGGTTTGTGTAACATTAGTAAAAAATTTGTTCATGACATTAGAAATTTCCTGTGGCTCGTTGTATGTGTTATTCTGAAATATAATGGAGTTGATTTGACTATTCATACTATTTAGATTTGTATTAAATATAACTTTTTTATATACATCCCATAATTTTTTGGGGTTTCCAGAAGCTTTAGCGACATCATGAGAAAAATATTTTGTTTTAGCTTGGAATATCAAAGTTTTGACCCGACGCTTATGTTTAGTGAATAGAATTGCAACATTTTTATCAGTAGGATATTTCTTTTTGTATTTGAAGAAAGAGTCTCTAATTTTTATTTCATTCAATATTTCTGACGTCATCCAATCATGTTTTTCTTTCTTATTTCTTTTTTGAATTTTTTTAGTATAATTTCCTATTAGAGTACTTAAAGCATTGTTGAAGATATCAAAATCATTATATGAATTTATATCATTCCAAAACCGGTCCGATTTTAAATTCTCATAATCTAATACAGTTATAACGTTGTTCATTATTTCTTTAACAGGGTGTATCTTAACACTTATGAAAAATTGTTAATGATCCGATAGAGGGGTGTCTAGTATATGAAAGTAATATTCATAATTGATAGCATCTGTTACAAAGTGATCAATTATAGTTTTAGAAGGAACTCTTGTTACATACTCTTCAGAAATTTTGTTGTAAATCAGATATCCGTTACTCATAAGTGTAGTAATGTAATTTTGAACAGATTCATTTGCCTTTTCAAGAAGATTTAAATTGAAATCTCCTATTATTAGCGATCGCTTATAACTTGTTGTAATAACGTCAATTTTATCTATGAAATCATCTATACTTGTATGGTTAGACCTATAAAATGTTACAACATTTAGTTTTAATTTTCTTATTGAAACAACTAAAACGTTTGAAAATGAAAATTCTTCATCATACTCAAAGTTACTACTCAAATAATCTATAACATAAATCGCAACCCCGTTTTTGTTTAACTTTTTTTTAAAAAGTCATGTTTGTGAGTGTTAACTATTTTAAAATGCTTGATTTTGTATTATTGTCTACGATTTACATAATGTTGAATTGAATGAAGTATTTTTAAATTTATACTAGTATAATGTTGCCTAACTAACAATTAATGTTTATTTTCATAATAATTTCAAAACTGCAATTTCATGTTTTGTTACATTGATAGTTTATTTTGAGTGTCATACACACCTAAAAATAAATGTATGAGCTTCAGACAATTTAAGCAAATTTAAAACCTATCATTTACTTGAAACTTGAAATTTTGAAATATTTATTTATTTAGTTAATTTAACTATTTATAATTACATACATAATTCAAAATTTTTCAAATTCAATTAAATAATTTAATTGTTGTCAAGTTTCATTTCTCTAATAGTTTGATTGCAAATATTGATATTTCGGAAGCAACATATGTACTTCCTTCATCAGTGTTTGTGACTAACTGTTTTCAATATCATTTATATTATTACATAAATTTATTTTTAGCATTGAACGTATTTTGATATTATTTTAGAAGCGTCGATATATTGGATTTTTATCACTTATTTCGATTAAAGTTTCAATTTATAATATAACTATTATATTAACTTTAAATTTAATTCAAAAATGGATACAACTTCATTACATTTTATTTCTAAATCAACTTTACAACTTAGTCTTTACTCGTAACATATATACAACTTGCAAAAACCAATAATAATTTTGTCATATTATTACAGTTTCATATCTTTAGAATTTTAAAGAATTCTCGATACTACACCTATATTATTATTTTAGTAAACACATCCTTATAATAATATGTTATGTGTTATTTAGAGAACAACAAACAAAAATAAGAACAAAAAGAAAAATCGAAAACAAAAATAAAAAAAAATGAAAGTTTGAGGTACCCATCACCGGTTATAACAAAAACATGATTTTGAAAAACATTCAAGAAATTAATTTTGTCGAATCATCATTGAATTTAAGTTACGTATATTTTCTACAAAGAGAAAGAGAAATTATAATCAGAAAAGAATAGAAAAGTACAAAAGAAACAAACCAAAACCTTGATAAAGCTTATATTTTGCGAAGAGAGCTGCCTCAGCTATTTTCATCTTATCTTTTTTGAAAAAAAAAAATAAATAAAACAAAGATAGAAACAAAAAAAATATGTATCATAATAGTCTTATAGTATTTTTCAACTGTCAATACAAGTCTTCAATACCCTATCATCTTGTACAGCATTACAAAACAGTGTATTATTATTAATATAAAATATTTTATTTAAATATATTTTGTTCTATATGCCATTTATTTTGTTTTTGTGGGCTTCATAATAATAATGTTTATTATCACATATCATCATATCTTAATGCAAATAGATAGTTTGATATTGTGGTGTTGGTTTATGAAACAAAAGTAACAGGAGAGCAACGATTAAATAAGCAAATCAATATTCACAAAATAATTTTTTACTAATATTTGTTATTTCTTTTTAAATTTATAATACAATAGCGAAAGTCCTAAAATTATCTTTTTTTACTCAACTTTATCTGGGAAAATTTAATATCCCTCAAAAATAGGCGGATCAGTGTTGCAATGAACTGTTTTGTCACTACACTTCCTATGTTTTTGCAATCAATTTTTTTATTTTCATTTATTTTTCATACACGAATTTTTATTTTATTCATAAATAAAAAACAAATTTTATTTGGTAGGTGTAGGTACGCATCATATTATGTGTATGGTTTTTTTTTATACTTTACTAATTGATTTTTTTGTAAAGAACACCCAAAATCAAAACTGAATTTTTTTCTATGTGTCACAATGATGAACCACCAATTTTTAAACTATTTTAATTTGATCATAATCATATCATATTTTGATGAATTTTTTCCGCATTACATAAACAAAAGACCAATGATAATTTCGCTCTGCTACAACGCTAGTACTACGAAAAAATTGGGCGATATTTTTAAATAAAATTTAGCTGCATCACAAATTGTAGCTCATCACTTACTTAAAACAGCCATAAAATGTTTTACCAGGTCAGAGCAGATTTTTTATGTTGCACACGAAATTATTCTCATATTAAAAATTTAAGAGAAAATATCAAATCGGCTGGGCCAAAACAACTGGGCTAGGAACAAAGCATAGTAAAAAAATCATTTGACATTTTGTCATTTTTTAAATTTATGCTGTAAAATTATTTAATTGAAGGGTAACTAAATGATTTCAAACAAACGCAGATGCGTAGTATTAAATAAAACAGTTAACAGTTTTTTTAAAACTCATCAAATTGTCAAAATGTCTATATTTAATTTAAATATGTAGAAATGATTTAAGAAAACATATAATTTTTTTTGCTACACTTAAAAATAAATTTTTTAAATTGCCAAAATAGAAAATATTTTTTGTTTTTGTATTTCTTTACAGATATTTATTTTGTTTTTGACGTTCTAAGCGCACAGAGCTCAAACCTATGATGAACCAAGGATGAGCACATATGAAGATGCAATTGCCATTGATGACATATTATAAACGTTGAGAGCAGGCTTTTACAACAGATTTTGTTAACTGAAATTGCAGTTCAATCTGAACACATCCAATTACCGCGCGATCTATTACAAAAAACAAGATGGTTAAAATCTCCTACAAACATTCCAAATTGTAATAATATTAAATGTGGTATTATGAGTATTGTATGAGCTTTTTTTTTAGAAACAAAACCGTTTATCGTAAAACTAAAACTTCCACAATTCTCATTAGTTAGAGTTAGCTGGAGATATGATTAATATGGTGTTACTAAAGTTAGAATTTTAATCTAGTAAATTATATGTATCTATATTTCGCGAGTAGATTATCATGGCTTGTAATTTTGATGTATTCAGTTTTAGTCCAATACTCTAATCTAGATCAAAACAAAATTGCATCAAGATCATGATTAATTTTTACTATGCATTTTATTGGTATTTGCTATAGATCAGTTAATATACAATTGAATAGATCAGTCCATTCGATTGCTATTTTTTCTAGTTTTACTTGGACCACCTATTTTCTAATATAATATCAGTTTTATGGATGCTTGATAATTTGTTAAATTTCATTTTTCTACTCTCCTACACCGATTCGACAATCGAAAGAAGGTAAAAAAAATAATATAATCTATAACAATTTGATAAGTTAAAACCGCATCAAGTTTCCGTTTCCTCCACAATTTCATATTTTCATAGAATTTTTATAGAGAAAGTATTCTAGATATTCTTAAGATAAAATGATACCAAAAGAGACTAACGCTACCTCTCAAATATTGCTTTTTAATTATTTCAATTATTTATGTAGGTATGTGTTTTTATTTTAATAAAATAAGAACCGCAACTAAAATTGATATTTAAGGTTAGATCTTATGAGACTGATTATTACTATACAAGCTGCGAGACCATAGACGGGTCCATCCAAAATGAAACTATATAATTTCATAAATTGTATTTTCATAATAAATTTGAGTGGTGATTTAGCAACAAAATACAGTTTTAAAGTTATAAAATAACTATTTTTAAATTACCAAATGTTTAACTATTAAGACGAAACTCTCAGCTGATCAGTTAAGATCGAGGTGTAAAACATATTGTTACTAATCCTCATTTAGTAAAAATGTCCTTTAGACCTTGTAAAAATATTATACTTTTTTTCTTAAAGTCTCACCCTTATTATCGTATTATCAAGAAAATTAGGTAAAAATAGTGGGGTGGGGGTTTTTCCTAATCATTTGGAATGAATTGGTTTTTTCTTAAATCCTTTTAATTTTCTGTATTAAACAAAAAAAAATTTCCGAAATGAGATTTTTTAAAAAAGAAGTTGTAAAAATTGATTGTTTTTAGATTTCGACGTTGTGCTTCTTGAAAGCATTAATTTTTGTTCATGAAGCTGGTAGTAAAAAATAAATATTTTAAAAAATGTAATTTTTTGAACCAACTATTACGCTGGATAACCTTTGATTATTACAGTAATGTAATTTTTCTCCTGGGCTGTCCTCTCTTCCAGATTGAGGAAGATGGACATTTATTTTCCGAGGTTAAGGAAAACATCGGTAGTTTCCTTCATTAAATTAATGATAACATCTAGTATATTCTTTATAAAGTGTATATGGCCAGCTTTGTGTCAAAATTGTAAACTATTATTGAAAGATATGCCAGGCAATCTAGACAGCATAATATTGCTACACATAACACAAGTTTAAACTAATATTAAACACCATCGATGAGTGTCAAATTGAAACATGTTGTTTTTGCTTTTGCTCATATTATCTTCAATTGGCGTTTAAAACCAAAATAGTTCTCAGTTGACAATAATATAATAACAAGTGGAATCCAATGTATAGAATATTACTTTTCATTTTACATGTGTGGTTATTTCTAATAATATCGGTTCGTATTTATATGTTTATATTATATTGTAGGCCTCCTTAATTTTATTTTGTTATTTTCAAAATTTTCAGTTTTTATTTTTGTTTTTTTTTTCTGTTGTTTTTTCCTATCATAATGCAGAGAAAAATGAACTGAAACGTAAAAACAATTTTTACAGACGAAAAACTCGATTAAATTGGATTTGAAAATGACAGTTTTTGGTTCAAATATTTCTGGTATTTTCATATTATTACGAGTATTACATCTACATGAGGTATAATAATCGTATGAAGGTAGTATAGAGAAAGGTATGGTAGATATTATGTATAATATGATGAGAATAGGGAAACACACTGGATAAGTAGAAACGATAGAATCTTTAAAACGAAAAAATAAGTGATGATATTGTTTTTTTTTTTTGTTTTATTTTTTTTTTGTTGTTTCTTTATGTTACTTAAGAAAATCATAATATTATTTTTGTTATGACAAACATCAGATATTTCTTAAGAAAGTTATTATGACTTTTTTGGAAATTTTTATTGTTATATTATTTATATTCGATTTAACCCATTATGACACGCAGCTAAAAATGCTTAATTTAAGGTGTAGGAAAATTATTAGAGGAATCATAAGTGCTTAAATATTTCATAGTCGAGTCAGAACGCATATATCATTTTTAATTCTTGTTAAGAACTGCCATATCTTTTTTCATACTTGAGCCAGAACCACCATGTTGGCAACATCATTAATAGCTCTGAAAACAAAAAAAAAATTCTATGAAAAACCTGAACTTAATTTTCATCAAGATAAGATTACACGTTTCTAAGTTTAGGTATACTCCTCCCGCTCCAACGAAGTTTGCTTAAAAATAGTAGTCAATTTCATTACAAGTTATTTTTCATCATTTCAATTTATTCTTGGTACAATTTATTTTTTTTGTATTGATTCATCTTAGACAACAACCGTCTATGTAATAATTTATTTAAAAAAAAAATATTGAATTTAAATTTAATTGGGGTGAGAAAAAAGAGAAACTACACATTGGTTTGTTTGATAAATTAAAATTTTTGTATGCTAAAATGTATGTGTATAATACATACTTATATTATATATGGTGTGAAATTTTAAATTTAAAATTGAATTTCTCTACGTCTCCTTTTAAATATTTCGAATAATAATGTGAAATCGGTTATGAGATGGTTCAGATACTTGTACCCTACTTTGTTCAATTTACAGATTAAATATAATGGTTTGGAAGTATTCTAGTTAATTCTAGTTATTTGTTAAAAACTCTTGACTGATAATTTTTTAACAATTTATATTTGATCTAAATTTTTTAAAATTTTCTGCTACGTAAAACTTTCGTTGTCATGTAATAATGTATTGCTCTCAAACCAGCTGATGAATCAATGTATTAATTACTTCAGTAGATAGAAATTTTTGTATACCAAAATACTCATCTTATGCTAACTTAATTTTAGATTATATTAGATTCAAAAAATTTCGGGAGGGAATCTGTCCCCAATATCACCGCCACCGGAAATGCGCTTATTGTGATAACCCGTGTTTATTAGTTATTGTAACTAGTGTCTAAGTAACTAAGAATACCTTATTTTGTGATAACACTCAGGATATTCTTCAATGGTATGCTGTGCAGCTCCCATTGCTCGGGAAACGCTGTTCCCAAGTGGCGTTTTTATTTATGTATTTGTATCTTGTTTTTCAACATAATTTTAAAAAACTAACAAACATAATGCAGTTAACATTGAAAGTAGTTTTAGTTATTGTTATTAGGAGTGGATTCAGTGGAATTGTTAATCACAAGTTGATTGCAAATTTTTAAATAATTTTTTACTTGTTATCTTAATTATGCTTTTTGCACATTAGTAACACAAAAGATTATTGTAATAATATAGTCTTAGAAATAAACTCAATCCAAAAGTTTATCAAATCTTAGGATTCAACTAAACCCTTTTAATTTTTAAGTTAAATTTTTTATAATATATTTTCAGTGAAATCGGGTGAAAACGAATTTTGAAACTTGGAATTATAAAATTCAACTGAACATAAAATTTAAAAGCAAAAAAATAATTGAACATGGACATACCTTAGCCGAAAATTAAACTTAAGCTGAAAGTAGGCACGTAGATTTACAATCTGAGTTTCGGTTTTAATATCTTAGAAATGGCAAACTTAACACCGAAACATAAATATGTGTTATTTTAGTAAGCTTTAAAGTGTAGCATTAAGGCAGATGAATGAAGGAACCTAAAAAAAAAAATTTACAAAGTAGTTGTTAAAAACAGTCCATGATGGTATAATACAAATAGGATAGTAATATGCGCCATATGTGCATTGCTAAGTGTTACATTCAAACTGCTGGTAAGTAAATTTGTGAGGCATGCCGTAATAGGTTAAAAATGAATGTTTAATAATTTCATTTAGTTGTTCTTTTATAATATTTTGTTTGTCTGATACTAAAACAATATCGAATTTTTTGTGTTCTGTTGAGAACTGGTATCTAACTGTTTGTTTTGTATTTTAACCGTCAATTTGTATTTTAACTGTTAAAAAACGATTACGTTCTAATGTAAGTATAGGTGAGACTTACCTACGACTTTAATTTTTTCTTGCTGTGATATTTACTAATTCAGCGGAACTTTTTAAAGTATTTTTAATTAATGTATTGGCATTAACTTAAGGCTTTTACTTTTATACTAACAGTATGTATCTAGTTTAGTTCATTTTAACATTTTACTAACCGACTGGATGATGATATATTGCACAATCAAATATAGCAAGCTTTCGTATAGTAATGGACAATGTCCTTGCCCTAAGCATTAATCTGACAGTATTATTTCTATTCCTCTGACGTTTTTATATCCGTAACACCATTTCGAAATTTATTAATATCCAAAAATGTTGTTACCCCAGATTCTAGAGGTTAGGCTAACGATTAAAATTTTTCAAATTGAACTTATTTTGTTACCAACATAATTTGTTAATAAAATATTCTAAAAGATAGTACTTTTTTTGACTTATTTTTAATATTTTTTGTATCACTAAAACTGATTTAAGCAGTCAAAATAATTTTGATGCAATAATAAATTTTTTTGTAGTCAAATTGTTTTTCTATGAGGAACTTCTATAGTTATTATTGAAATAATTGCACAGTTTCAGCTCAAGGTATTATCTTCTATCAATGCTCGGTAGTATACTTACATAATGACAGAATAAGGCTAAATTTAACCACCTTATTTGTTAACGATATGATCCGAAATCATCTGATTAGAAATACTCAGAAACACAGCACCAAAGTCAGTAGACTAAAAGGTTTCAGACCGCTGGACTTAACAAGAAAATTTAGTTGATTCTGCATTAATAAACGAAATTGAATTAAGGCAAAAAATATTGTCTTAAATACAAGTCAGCTGTTCTTCAATATTATATTCAATATCTTTGTTAATAGCCAAGATAGTTGTGGACAAAAAAATCCAGTCCATAATTATGAATAATCAATATAATCCAGTACAAGTTAAATGTGGTCTGTGTTTACAAAAGACATAAAATCCTGCAAAAGAAAAAATTACATTATATTAACTATTAATTTAAATGTGTTTGTATTGAGCTGACGTAATAAGAATAGTAAGCAACTACAATAGTTGTTTTATCCCAATTTTTTGTTGTTGTATTTAAACTCGATATACAAAATTTGAAACTGACTTGTATAACAACATTTTTAGAGTTGTAAAATACAAAATATACCGACTGATCAAATTCAAATTATGTAATTTGGCTTCAAAAAATATTGAAAGTATATTGTGTATTTCTTTTAGCATAAGTCGAATGACGTTCTTGAAATCTGTTTCATTTGCTTGTAGTATTTTGAAATACAAGTTATTAAAGAGGCTGCTTCGCTATATTAGTAAAGAATAACAAGTAAAGCTAATGTTTGTAATATTTTACAGTACTGTCATAATCTAAAAAAATTGTTCGTTCTTCTAAAAGATCTGTCAACGATATTTCACCACAGTCCAAAACATTTTTTATTTGAATAAATTTACTGTACAATACTCCGTACAATACATTTTATTTTGATATTTTGGTTGTAGTGTAGGTAGAGTTACCATTTAACGAACAGTAATCACTATTGAAGGCCACAAAGGTCTTTTCAGGTCAAAAATTTTAACCAGGACAATTAAATTAAGAATGTGCAAGACCATAATATAACCGGTCGTAACATACGGATGCGAAGCATGGACCATGACAATTAGTAACGAAAATAAATTGAAAGTATTCGAAAGAAGAATACTGAGAAAAATATTTGGTCCCAAAATAAATGACGATGGTGAATACCAAATCAGATCAAACAAGGAGCTAGAAGCACTAATTGAAGGACACAATATTGTTAAGTTTATTAAGGTACAAAGACTAAGATGGGCAGGTCATAAAAGAATATTAGACGCAGTACCGTACTTACAAGAGCAAGAGGTAGACCAATATCACGATGGCTGGACGAAATCGAAGACAACTGTCGAAAGATTGGAGTTAACGGATGGAGGACAGTTGCACAAGATAGAGCAGAATAGAGGAAAGTTGAGGACAAGGCTAAGGCCCACCCCGAGCTGTAGAACCAACAGATAATGATGATGATGAATCACTATTGAAGTAATACTTCAAATTGGACTACGATACTAAAGTTATATTATTTTAGCTTCTATTTAAGTATTAGGTTGCATAATTTTGCATTTCGTTTAATTTTTATTTTTTTGCTGTTTTATTTCGGTGTGTAAGAAGCCACTTATAAAATAATTAAATAAAATTTTAAATTATAGCAATTAAAATCTCAAACTACATGAATTTTTATATTTGAGATTTGTGTTTTAGAAATTACTCATGTAGAAACGTTGTTCCTCTTATTATTTCCTCTTCTTCTTGTTGTTGAGCTAGGTATTAAAGTGCCTGTTTATGTCAATTTATTTTATCATTAATATCAATTTTGTGATGAAGTTTCCCAAATTTGATCCATACATTTCTTATCTCTGAACGTATTTGCCACATATTTACCTTAAAGCTTGCATTTCTGTGGTTCGCAATTTTTAGATAATATGGCAGTTGTTTCGATAACATACGTTAGTGTGACCCGAATATGCTTTTTTATATTAGCGTTTTACTTTCTATTAACATGTATTTTCCATCGCTTTATTAAAATTTTAAATTGTTTTAGCGAGCAGGTTTATGCAAGGTAAGTTCTAGTCGTATTACAATGGACCTTATTGTTTGAAGTGTGTCGCTTAGTTGCCAGCATACATTAGTATACGTACCTGAAATGCGTTTGATTATCAATATAACGTCTCAGATATAACCTGAAATGGTTTTGACTTTTCCTACTTGGGTTCTTGTTTCTGTTTCCGTATTGTGACAGCTAGTTATATTTTCACACAGATATTTGAAATGGAAGTCTTGTTCGAGATTTTTATTGTTATTAAATATTGTTTTGAAATAACCATGGATCTATGTTTTACAATTTGGCATAATTTCGCTAACTTGGAATAATGACCTCTGCAGATCATCTTCATTCTCTACGAGTAGTACAACGTATTATTTGACATTATAATATATATTATTAACATTTCAAACAAGATATTCTAAAATATGCTACGAATGTTCCCTGGCGAAAGTTTCCAATATTATAAAAATTTAATTCAGCCGAGTAGATTCCAACACTTATTATAACTTTATAGGCTTATTGCAGTCTCTTTCAATTTACCAGATTTACTTGTTTCAATATACGTCATATATGAATATATTATTTAAATTGTTTTACGTAATTAATAAGTTTTCTTTTGTCCATTTCAAACGAAGAATCAAATCTTTTATAACCTTTCAAATTGCTTCCTATGGAAGGAAAAGAGGAAACTTCACAAACAGTTGAGTGCTTCGTGCTTTTATTTATTTTTGTTATTTTTTTATTTTAACTTACAAAAGATTCAGAGTAATAAATCTTTTTAATTGTTGATCACAATATATTTTAGTAGTGAATATATTTATATGTATATACATATCGTCTGTATGGATATTATATTTCAAAACTACATATAGGTACCATTCTTTTTTAAGTACAAGAAAGTTTTCCAAATAGATTTTAAATTTCAAATGATATGTACGTATTCAGGTACTTACATAAAAATTTCTAGAAAATTAGAAATACCCTAAATACTCCCCCCTCCTACATAAAACAACAAGGAAATGTAATTGCATAAGAATGAATAGAAAGAAAAAATATAATTTTGTAATGAACAATGAACTTTACATATGAACACATGTCTACAAAAGAGGTTCATTCTATTCAATATAATTTTTGTTGTTGTTGTTGTTTTTATTTTTCTCTTTATATAGTTAGAAAAGATTCTGGATCATGATTTCGTATAGAGAAAAGATGATATTCGTATATGTAAATGCAATGTTATTTTTATTGTTTTCTTGTCGCATTGCGGCCCCATAATATTCCATTTTCCAAATATCCTTGTTATAGGTTTTCTTTACCTAATAATAACTATTTTAATATATTTTCTCATATCTCGAATAACTTGTTTTGATAAAGAATATTGTACTTCCGTTGTAACTTACAAGATATACTAGTTTTTTTTTTGTTTTTTTATTAATTTTACTTAGTATGAAGAAAATTTTTGGATGCAGGATATATTACAGGATATATTGAATATAATTACAGTTAAATTAAGAATTTTAAATAAAAAATTTAATATAATATTGACCATCATGTAAAAAAAAAAAAAAACAAAATCGAAATTCATAGTTTGTTATTGTAGCTCTGAATTGAGATAATTAGGGTATGTCTATTTAATTAAGGTAGATTTTGATAGTCTTATGAATTTAGAAAGGTTTATAAATAGAAAATTCACAAACAGTTTCGAAATAATCCCAATTATGATAAAATAAATAAATTCGACAAACAGTAGGTAACTCCTGATATTTATAATTTTTTCATTCATTCATCATTCACCCACATAATTTGGGTATATAGACAGAATTATTAATTATTTAATAGCTGGTTACTTGGATATCATACCTTTTTTATGGTATTACTGGTGTATAGTATAGGCACACTGTACACATTGTGTTAATTTTTATTTTAATAATTTAATAACTTGATATAAGGCCATAGGGAAATTTGGCATAATTAGATTATATTTTAAAGAACTAAAAATCATACATAGTATCAAATTCGATTGATTCATGATTTGGATCTTGGCAAGATTTGTTAACTATATATTATGAATTATTTTAAGCTTAAGGCCATGATTTGTTTTGTTTTTATGTTTGGTAAATCATTGATAAAATCTGTGTTCTAAGATCTGTGAGTAAGTCAATATTTCAAAATATAGCTTTAAGAGCTGAAATTCTATGAGTGTCCTAGATATAGAATTTGGAAATAATATGGGTGTCCTAGACAATAGTAAAACGGAAAGAATTCAAAGGATGTAATCAAATATTTTACGTATCATAGCCCAGGCTCCTTGGTACCTTAAAAATATTAATCTACATAAGATGGTAGGATTCGAATAATAAGCCATAAAGGTCACAATTGCTATAAATTATTGCTATTTTCGTTTAGAAAGATTAAATAAATACAATTAAGAGAGAGAAAAAAAAGAGCTGAGCTCAACTCTGTCGAGAAAGAATGGAAGTGAATTATAGTTATGTGCGAAAATTTAAAAAAAAAATGTAAAACAAAGAGTTACTATTTGACATTCAAGCAATAATAGCGCTCATCAATAAATGGGGAGGTCATACAATAGATCTTAAAAGATAGCGTTTATGTACAACTTCCCGTAAAAAAAATAGAGTAACTATGCCAGAACACTTAATCAAAACAAATATTCCGTAACCCAGCAAATTTAAATGAATGAAACTATAGTTGAGAAATACATGGTCGAGTAACTTTATTTACTTAAAATATTTTGCAGAGTTGTTTGAAGATTAAACTCACTAATAATCAAAAAGGCAATGATTGATTTTATTTTTTTTTCTCTACAACATCGTAACACAGCCTAATGAAGTTTGAATCTTTTATTTACTAGAGATGCATGTAAATTTCTTTAATAAAATAATTGGCGTGTTCATGGTGAACGCTCCTGCTGAACAATCAATATATTCTGTTCATAATTCCATGTTGTCAAAAAATCCGATAATGTTGGGTATATTGCGCTTATGTATTTAAGTCGCCTGCAATAACATTTTATGTTAGAAAATAAAAACAAATAACGTAAGGTGTAAAATATAAATTATTTAATATAACAAATAAAAGTATATATATATACATAAATTGAAATAAAAAATAAATATAATGTCAAAGTATAAATACAAATCTATTGTTTCGTTTTTTCGAATATTTAGGATGCGACGGAGGCACCTAATGATGTACGCTTAGAGTTTCCTTGTGATGTTTACTGAAAATTTCCATGTTTTGCAGTTATACAAGAGAACAGATTTTACACTTGCATTGAAGTTCTTATTTTTGTGCGCAAGTATGTTGTTTGCGTGCCATATTTTTGAGAGCATTCCGAAATCTGTTAACTGTGGATGCGGGTTTCAATATCCAAATCAGCCCCTCCATCTGATGTCACGATGCTGTCCGGGTAATTAAACGTACTCACGTCTTTGATTCAAGCTTCTTCGCTTATGTGATGTGCGATTTGTGTTCATGATTTTTGTTTTAGCTGTATTGACTTTTAGATTTTTAGCTGTATTGACTTTTTCCAGTATCATACAGATTTTGGCACTTATAAGTTACAAAAAAATTTCTCACAATAATGTCTACTCACCTGCGAAACTATTTTGTTCATATTTGGCGTATTTTACTAAACTATCTAAACTTACCATCTTACTAGACTAACTTTTTATAATTTATCTGTGATTAATTTGCGAAATGTTTTAGCTTTAAGTGCAAAGTGTATAGCACTATATATCATACATATTTGTATTAGATTAAAATATTTCAATGAAAAAAAAAAAAATTATGAAAAAGGAAGATAGTAATCGTATTAAGGTTTATGTTACGGCAGCTATATTACCTAAATTCAATAAAACTGATATTTAAAAAAAAAAAATATTTTCATTTTTAAATTTTCCGAAAGGAAAATTATTGATATTGAATTCATAACACTCAGATTATGTTGAAATCAAAAAAATCAAAGCACTTTGATATTTTAACAGGTCCTGTTTTTTAATACTACACACAGCATATAACATAGCTTAAGGATAATCATATAATCATTTTTAGAAAATAACTTAATTTCAATACCGGATATTATATATTATATACAATATCTCATACATATGTATATTATGTATATGAGCATGTATTTAAGATATTTTACAATTGAAAAATAAAAATTTGGGTGTACAATATATCCTTTAATGCAGACTTTAATGTAATAAAAAAACAATGTTATGTTTGTATGTTTGTTTATGTTCTTTATATAATTTATATCTATTACTTTATTTGTGATTTTTTTTTTGTGTTATATAAAAGAAATTATATTTATATTTATATTAAATTACCTAAGAAAACTAAATTTTTTGTTTTTTTTTATGCAGATTTAGAAAATTTCATTTAAAAAATTTGAATTATAAATAAAATATTTATTTCATTTGGTATAACAATTTCCAATGAAATAAATGCATTTATTTATTTTTTTTTTTTGTAATTAGTTTTTTGGTAATATAAAATATTTTTTTTTTTTATCTTCTTTGTAGTTTTAGGTTTAATACTTTAAATTTAATTAAATTTAAATAATAATTATATTTGGGTAAATTTAATTATAAAAATTTAATATTTAAATTTTATTAGGAAATTCTATAGCAGAAAATTATTTGTTTAATTTTTGAAAATTGGGTCAGAAATTTTCTTTATTTTCTTTTGAATGTAATAATTTTCTTTTGTTAGTTAATTAATTTGTTCCTTTTACCCAGCTTTTGTGATAATGTCTCTTCTGGAAAAATATTTTGAAATTATTTTAATTGAATAGATTTGTTTTTTATGTAATTTCCTTTTGCCATTTTCTGTACATAAATTTTTTTTTTACTAAATATTGAGATTTGATGACGTAATATTCTTAAAATAATTAGTTTAATTGTTTTGTGACATTTTTATTAAAAACAAATAAAATTAATAAATAAATTTATTATGAAAACATAGTTTTAAAAATAATTGATATATAAAATTACATATTAAACTAATATTACGCTTGATACCTCAAATTTTAAATATGCCCCATTTCCACATTTGGTATACTGTTTCCTACAGACTTCGAAACTGTAGTAGAATTCACTGGGATTCAATTACGATATCTGCTTGGGGACAGATTGCAGCACTGCACAGTTGATATTATTATTGCCAATGCCGAATACATACCATTCTCACTCTCTTCTCTTTTACGGTAAACTTAATCTCTAAGAAGCTTCAATATCACTGACAACAAAACGAATAACGAAACCATTCAATAATTCGTGTAATATTGTCAGATAATTGGTAAAAAGTATTATTTATTTTAATTTTTCCTATTTATTTTGAAAATGGTAAATCCTTTAATTTGGTTCAATATCTTTTTGATCGGTTGATTAAAGAGTAACAATAATGAATCTGAATTACATTATGCCAATTGGATAGTATAGTCTAACTTGTTTCTAATAACCTCTAGCTAAAAATTGCCATTGACAATGAAATAAAATAATATTTAGAGACTCTTCAGGCTATCGATTATTTGATTAAGTTTTTCATTATATGGTTAAGATAGTTTATAATTAAAAATAAAATGAGAGTGTGCTGAATATGACATAAAAAAACAATTGAAAAAAATTGGGACGAAATATAAAAATATATTCACAGTCGAAATAGATCAAAAAAGTCAAAAGTTCAGTTTGACTGGACAGCATACGTTTTGTTTTGAATAAACTAAGCATATTATCTGATTCCACATTTTTCTAAATCAAGTAGACATACACTTATGTTATGAGAACTTTCAAGTAGTAGCTTACACATTGGAATAAGTTATCTTGTGGAATTAACTCATTGACTATTATATGTGAAACATGTACAAATGCAAAGGGCGTCGGATAAGGACGGCGCCAATAAGCGCCGAAAGACTCAACATTATATACAATACTCAATGGCGGTGTGCGGATATTATATTTTTGAACACGCATATAGTATTCATGTTATACCGGGTGTACCAGAGCATGCGTATCAGCTTTTTAAGAGGGGAAGGAGCCGTTATTTTAAAATTTAGAAAAAAAGCTTGTTAACTAAATCGAGGGTGCTCTATCGATTGGTATTTTCAACTTTCGGAAAGGACCGCAAATCGGTTTTTTAAGATCAAAAATCGCCGAAATTGGCCGAAATGCAAATTCGGATTCTACATCAAAAAATAAGAAACTTTTGTAAAGTAAATTTTTTTTTTTGTTTTTGTTTTTTTTTTGTAGGAACCCAAAACTGAGATAAAAAATATGATAACATGAAAATCCAATTAATTTATAAAAATGATTATCATTAATTTTAGTTTACCAAAGGAAAATATTGAGCATTTTTGTTTTATTGTTATTAATTTTGAAGAAAAATACCAAGAAAACAAAAAAAAAATCATTTAACATAATTTTCTTATTCTTTGTCGTAGAATCTGAATTTGCATTAAAAAATACCCCTTCCCATTTGAAAATCTCGACTTCGGCCAATTTCGGCAATTTTTGATCTTAAAAAACAGATTAGCGGTCCTGTCCGAAAGCTGAAAATATTACCAATCGATAGAGTACCCTCGATTTAATTAACAAACTATTTTCTAAATTTTAAAATAACGGCTCCTTCCCCTTTTAAAAAGCTGATGCGCATGCTCTGGAACACCCGGTATAACATGAATACTATATGCGTGTTCAAAAATATAATATCCGCACACCACATATACATTTTATATTATATACTTTATTCCCTATATTACATTTTGCCATATATTAAAATCTTCATACTGTAAATAACAACAAAATCCACTACCTATCTAATCAATATTTAACACTAACTTGAATAGTATATAAAAATTGAAATCGCTTTGTGCAAGAAGAAATTATTGAAAATTTGCACAGAAATCAAAAAATGTTCATAAATATTTCGCTCATAACATTTCGTCGGCTGCATTGCATTCTTATATATCTAATCGACCAAAAGCAAAATGTTGAGAAATGTGATTTTTTAAGTTTGACGGAACTTTTTACTGCAAAAATTTAAAAATAATCAAACAAAATTTGAATTTAATAAAAACTTGAGTCATTTTTTAACACCTAATGTACATATTTTTTTATAATTAAAATATTTTTAAATATCAAAATAATATATTTAAAAATATGTTAGTATGTATAGTGTAAAGCTTCATATGTGTTTGGACATTTGGGAATAAAAGTGGTCTGTTAGATACTTATAGGAATACAAATTTGTATGACTTTTCAGTACGTAAACTGTAGTTTGGATAAATAGGCCGAAATTGAAGGCCTAAAAAGCAGCAAAAAGTAGGTTGTTTGGATAAAATAGAAAAAAATATTTCGAAAACTATAAGATATACGTTTATTTTGACTGCAAATTCTAATAGAACAAGTCGAAAATGGTATAGTACATTGAAAAGTCAATTTGGGAAAAAATGGTCTGTTGGATACATAGGAATGCAGCCGACGATTTCTTATGTATCAATGTATCATAAGAAATAAAATATATAAATTATTATTATATAACGGGCGCCGATGAGCATACAAATTTTTCGCACATTCTATTTTTCGATATTATATACTTTTTAAATACGAAATAATTCATATAGCCATATATGGCCATACATAGGCACAGCACAGCATTAGTAGTAAATTAAAAATTGTATATAATATATAATGAGAGAAATATGTAATGAGAGAAAGGGTAGTAAGATTAAAGTAAATAGAATGAAAAAAAAATTAAATTGTCATTGTATTTCATTCTTATTCTTGGTAACAATTATGTGTCGTCATTGATCTTTTAGGTAAATAAAAAATTTTGGTAAACAAATTACTGTTGTTGTTTTTTTATAGAGAATCGAGTAAGTAGGGTAAGATCAGTAATGATATATTATTTTTATATGCTACTTATTATCAGATATATCATATAACGAACGATTTTTTTTGTATCAAGGAAATATTGTTGCATTACATTTAAAAATGCGTTACACTTAAAAATGCATTATTATAATCAATAAAAAAAACACGTTAAGCCTCTTGGCTAATGTGGAAATGGCTTGTAGCAATCACTTTTTAGATTAAGGGTGAAATTTTTCTAAAATGCACAGGGCGCCAAATTTCATAGGACCGGGCCTGACTATAATGGAATAATTCAATCTCAATCAAAACAATTTTTTTGATTAACCTTCAATTTGACAATTGTTTCTAGTCGAAAAAGCTCTTTTTTTACAAATTTCCGAAAACCTATTATGGTTTTTGTTCTAAATATTTCTGAATTTTGTTGTTTGTATTTTTTTTCTTTGGATATTGTCTTCAATCCGTTATTTATATTTGATATTTAATAAAAGAAAAATTTCAAATTTTGGTCGAAATCGAAACAAGAATAATTCGTGTTAATTTTTCTTGATGTTTATTCAGATGCGTTCTTCAATAAGTTCCGAAATTAAAAACACAACAATTTGATCTTACTTTATCCATTGTATTTACAGCCTAGATACTTATAAATTAAATTAATTCTAATTTACTAAAACACTAATTTTTTATGTTCCTAGGTAGAATTACTTTTTCTTGTAATAAATAATCATAAATAATTTTTTTTTTGCTTCGTTGGGAAACGAACATCGAACATTAAGATGTTCTAGCACGTGACTGTGGTGAAATATTTTCATACCAACCCATATCCGCTTCAAATAAAATATTATTAATTGCATTTTCAGCAATGGCTCTAGTTTTTATACTATATCCTTTTAATTTACCAGAAACATACTGGCCAAATATACAAAAACTACTTGAAGATGCTGTTGCTAACTCTTCCTCAGACATTGTACAATTATTATTGTAATTACTTTGTTGTGATGACTCTACTCGTGCAATTTTTAAACTTGATTCATTGTAACAATTTTCAGTAATTGTACGTTTTCGCCGATAATTATTATTTCCTTCTTTACTAATACCACTAACAATATTTTCTGATTCTGGTTGACTAAAATGTATTCCATATTCATTATTCATGTTATCAAAATTTTTGGGATTGTCAAAAATTATTTTGGGATTATCAAAATTTTTGAGACTATTTGCGTTGTTTGTTTTTTCTTCTATGCTATCATCTTCAATTAGTGTAACATCAACTGGGATTGGTAATATATATTCTTTATGACCATCATTAACTGAATTTGGGGAATTTGTAATAATTTCGTCATTTGGATTATTTTGTACTGAATTATCATCGAAAAATTCTATATCTGAATCATTTTCAGATTTAATTTCAACTGTTTCCAAAGCATCCTAAAAAATTTACAAATAAAATTAAATAAAATAGTAATCATTAACATCAATATTTTTTTATAAAAATATAATTGTATCTTTTTGTAGCCTAATGGCAGAAAAAAACAATCTAAAGATGCACTTTCGCACGGTTCTGTGGCAAATTTAAATGATTAATTAAAAAATTAAAAAATAAATAACCATCATTTGAATATTTTTTGGTAGAAAAAATTGTATTCAATTTTAGAAAAATTATCGTTTTGTATTTGTATGATCTTGCTATCAAATTTGAATTTTTTTCCGATGATGTTAATTATATTTTTGTCGTTTCTAACAATAACGATCAACAACTAATCATAAAATTTTTTGCAGCTTTCTATGCTCAAATTTGGGCGCGATTTTACATAACCGCCGTCTATTGTCGTCAGCTGCATAACCGAAAGCATAATGCTTCGCATATTTTATATACGGATACTTATTTTGTGGATAAATTTTTAAAACATTTGAATTGAATACATTTGTGAAAGATTATACATATATGGACATTTAATATGGACAATTTCATAAAAAAATTGTTTTTTGTTTTTTTGCAGAAAAATCTTTTTTAAGTCCTTAGTTTAGGTTAATAAAAACATCTCTCTTTCGTGAGTCCATTTCCTATTAAAATTAAAGTAAACTAAAATAAAAAAAAAAAAACAATTTCAAATTTATTTTTGAAACACGAAGTCAAATTTGTACTTATGTATTTTTCTTTAATTTTTAAACTTATTGCTTGATTAATAAAACAAAACTCAACATAACTGTACCAAATTACACTACGTGTATCAACAAATTTTCGGACACATAATTTAAAAACCCGTGTCGTGAAAATGAATCGCGGATACACTGTAAAATTAATTATCCATCATGAGATAGTGTAAACAATTGTTTTTTGACATTTAAGATCATACGTCAATATGTTGGCGACGTTGTCGATACATTTACGATGTCACGGTTATTCAGTATAATATGATTAAAATGAAGATAAAGGATATATGCATACCAGACCCTAACGATTTCATAATTTCTACTAAACAGAAGCTATTTGTGACCTGTAGAGATAGCGCAAAATGATAATCAACTGGCCTGTTAAGTCATCTAAGTTAAGTAAGTAAACTCTAAAGTAATATTTTAAAATTAATCCGATACAATCTAATCAAACATTCAGCAAGTATCTACTAATATTACATTGAAATAAAGATAAGTTCATTATGAAATCAACCAACTTTGCTTATTATATTCTACCCTGTATTTTCTGTTATTTGAAATCAATAATCTGCGAACGACGAATTTTTACAATTAATTTATTATGAAAAATTCGACTTTAAAAAGGATGAATGCAAATCACAAAAAAGAAAAAAATTCTTTCAATTATTGAAAATTACTCTATTACATTGTAAACCAATCACATCAGATATTACCAATTACATCTTCTTTCGCTAAACAATTTAAAATTAAAAAAAAAAATTAATTAAAATGTTAAAGTCAAGATTTCTACAATGTAAAAAAAAAATATTTAAAAATCTTTGAATTCCAAATTCATCAAAATTCATTGGAAAGAAATATTTTTCCGAATTATACAGACAACAACACATACAAACATGCATATATGTAAGTACATGCATACATTTCTTATTCAATTTTATGCAATGATTTTATGTCTCTCTTTTGCTATTTAAAAAGGAATTATACAAAAAAAAACATAAGTTTTTACTAACGCTAACTATGATAAAGGAAGACACAATAATTAGGTTTTGATTAGAAATTACAGAGGCATGAAAATTATGAAACTGGTATTAAAGTGAAATGCAAAGAAAAATTTATAAAAATAAAAAGGGAAAAATATAATATCTATACAGTTTATATAATACGTATTAATCGATAGAGTTAAAATTGTTCTTGCAATTTTCATTTTCGAAATGTTCTCGAAATTTTGAAAAAAGTAGTCAAAAATCTAATTTCAACTAATGTTACACATTATTATTGAAAGAAAGTATTCCATTTTTATTCCATTTTACATCTTTAAAAATATTGTTTTATTGTAAATCATAGCCTTTTAGTGAACAATCACATGTATACTGATATTAGCATGTAGTGTAGTTGAAAATGTATTTTCCCTACTTCTCGTGTATTTTGCTGGGCTAATCTTTCTTGATATTATAATTTTTACATTGTTCTACTCAACTCCAAATAAACTTAAATAAAAAATTAAAAAAAAAATTAAATTAGATTTAACTGGAGCTGATTATAATGATGAACGTGTCATATCATTGCTATAACGAATAATTGATTGACTTAAGTAGCTATCAACATATAGATTTATTTCAGTTTTATTAATGAAAATAATTATGCACATAATACATAGTATTTAAATAAAATCATTTAAATTTTACGAACCATTAGTCAGTTATATTTAATTATATTTAATTATTTAACTAATATTGTTGATAATATCGAATACGGAATTAAAAAATAAATTTAAATTCATCGTGTTTGCTTAATTTTAATTTATTTTTAACACATTAAAGCCTAAGGTTCGAAAACGTAAAATTTTTTTTAATTGTGTAATAATTCGTTATCACTGTTCTGCTACGTGCCATTCGGTGTATTTTAATTTTTGATTTATTTTTAACCCATTAAGGGCCAAAGTTTCAAAAACACAATATTTTTTTAGTGTTTTGTAATCACTGAATGTATTTAAAAATGTGTATTTGATAAGAAATAGAAGTCGAAAAAATTTTAATTATACAAAATAAAATGAAAGACTAAAAAATAGCTCATTACAAGACTTTGGTTAACAGTTGCTTCAATAGATGATTCAAACGAAATTAGTAAAAAATACGGATTATTTAAATGATTTCAAAATTTTACATCTTCCTTGCGATTTTGTTATTATAATTTTTTTTGCTCAACAATCTTCCTAAAGTTTGATAAAGCGATATTACCTCATACACTTCGTTTATATGACAGCTTCAAGTGTATTTGATGTTTACTTCAACCTCATTTAAATCATTGTTTATTTGAAATCGGCTTGATTGAGGTCTGATTTGAAAAATAAATTTCTGATTGACTTTTAATTGAGAAGTTAGACCGTAGCTTGAAATTGTATGTATTTAGGAGCTAAAATGTATTTTTTATAAACCTCAGACTGATTACGAGTTAAGGTTTCAAATTGTCATATAATTGAAGTGATACAATGAAAAAGCTTATCATAACCTAGATTCAATAAAGAAATTATTAAAATTTCCAATTGATTTTATAACTTAATAAATAAGAAGGATAACTCCTATTTACTATTTTAAACTGAAATACATAGATATAGAATTATATCAACATTTTATCTAAATAATTATATTACTTAATTAATGTAAGTTTTTTATATTAATAATTATTAATGGTGTGATTTTGTTCATCATAACACTACTTGAACTCACCAGTAGGTATTTATAGTATTGTACTATCTACACAACTCCTAGTTATTACTTTGATTGAATGGTAACTTATTACAAGATGTTATAAATACATCTGACAAGATGTTATAAATACAAAATATCAAACAAAAATTTAAACATAAAATCTATTATAATCAGATAAAATAAAAAAATCATTCTATTTGTTTTACTGATTTATTGAAATAATGTATTTAAAACATCTTGTAATAAGTTATAAAATCAAACTAAGTAATACTTAGGTGTTTAATACTACTACCTTGTGTAGTTATAATTTATCACTGTATGAGTACTTAAATATGAGTATAAAAGTAGTGTTATGATAGACAAAACCACTGCTTTGGTAATTATTTATTCATAACAGAATATATTGTACAACTGTGGGACGGACTATCGAATATATGACTCAATATAAATATCCCATATTGCAGGACAGATAGTCCTAAATTTACAAAAACATAACATATTTGTAAACAAGTAGCTATATAAAATTTTGTATAACTTTTAGAAAACTTTTTCGCCTTAATGTTTTTCAATAAATCAAATGAAGGGAGACATTTTGCTACTGGAACTATTTTAGAAAATTGTACTGCAAAATGCCTCTTAAGAATTTTCTTCTAACATCCGAATTAAATTTAATTTCGCATAATTTCGCAATTATAAGTCTATTGTAGCGATAGCCAACAAGAAAGGACTTGTTAAACGCTTATCATCTGCTAAAAAATATAATATTTATTTATTTATCCATTTTCAGTGGAGAAGAGTGTACCACAACCCGCAGTGACCATAAAGTATAATCTACATATGAGTGGAGTTGATTTGATGAAAATAGGATCAACATTAAGAGTAAAAATGATTGTGGTTTTTTTCCATAAATCTAATTAACCGTTTAATTGTAAATTTATGGAAAATTTACAGTAACTGCTATTAATGACAAAATGAATTTCAGTCATATTTGGTTACCACCCACAATGAAATGAGAAATCAGTGAAAATGTTGATACAAAAGAAAAACAAGAAAATACTAAAAGAAATACCGCCAATTTTTGGTATAAATTTTTCATGCAAACATTTTTATTATTCTATGCTTTGTCCTTAATGGGGTTAATATTACTAAATTATTTGTGTTTTTTTTTTCAAATTAAACATATTTGCATAAAAATCGATGATATTTAATATGTTAAAGTAAAAACAAACAATTTTTTAATATAGATATTTTTTATTCTGAAATTTGTTATTTTTAATAACTTGAAAAAAAAACGATTAACAGTTTAAGTGAAATAATTTTGGGTTGATAATATTATTTTAATAAATCTTATAAATTTCACTCAAATCTTATATGTTTTTTTTTTGCGTTAGCATTGGTGTATTTTGAACGTTCGAATGTTAGAAGAAAAGCATCTTTTAGTGTCTAACAACCTGCTCATGTATGGACATAAAATCAATAAAACTGATAAATATAATCTTCCCAAAGTTATTGATCTAATTAAGCTGGGTTTTAGCTGCTAAACATTTTGAGTGTGAAAATATTTTGTTGGCTCTAAAAAGCGAGATAACATGAAATGATAGGGGATATTTTTCACATTAGTTTGGAATATTATACTTTGTTGAAGTATATTTTGCAAAATATGAGCGATAGTCTTTATACCGGCAACACTTTTTTAACACGGTAAATGTATATAAAAATAAAATAATTTTTTTCAACAGATTATTTTGACAGTTTAACAATCCTTCTTTGTGTATACAGATATTTAGAAAATTCATTGCAGAGTTTATTTTTTCTCTTGTAAAAATTCAATAAGCTATATTCCTATTTTGAGTCAACAAAATATTGTCACACTTAAAATGTTAACCAACTAAAATCCACCTTTAGTATTTTATTTATTATGATAACTGCTTAAATGTCTGGAATTTGAATTACTGTTTTTTATTTTTTATTTATTTACCAGAGTAAAGAAAATCAAAATTTAAAAGGACCCACAACGTTGTAAAATCTTTAATAGCATTTTGATAGGCTGAGTGACTCACTTATGATGATGAAGTTAGTATTTATTTTCATCATCAGCTGTCGCTCATAAGTTCCCAAATCAACTCTTTGGATTCTAAGAATCGTGTTTTTTCCGTCTACATAAAATTGTAGACGATAAAACTGTGAAAACTAGAACAGAAATGCTTTTTTTTTGTTGAGCTCTGCCGTTCCCAAACCTCTAATCCAATTTATTGTTTTAAAAATTAATTTCCGAAGCAAAAAAAATATAGACGACAAGATAAGGCTTACCTGAAGCAAAATATTAAAGTTGTAGAATGTAGACGAAAAGAAAACGATATTTATATTTATAATAAATATTTAAAGTGAAGAATTTGAAATAAAATGGGAACTTTTTGGTGGTAGGCAGATTTTGTAATGCAAGATCTTTGATAATACGAAATTATGAGGTGAAAAATTGTAGGATTTTGAGATGCAAAATTTTCTGACTATCCCTATTAACTGTTCTCCTAGATAATAATAACTATTTTTTTATTTGTTTCTCTTAATGAGTTTTGTCGTATCTTTTTGTGTGATTGGGACTCTAAACTAAAGCAACTAATTCCTGGTTTTCTTTGTTTAATTTCTCCATCCACCCCTTGATTATTATGTTATTATGTTATAAATGAAACATCCTGTAGATTTGAATACTACCTATACAACTATCGAATTCTATAGATGCTATGAAATTATATATTGTAAACTTACCTCAGAATCATTACCAGTGCCAGTGTCTTGTTGTGATCCTTTTTCATCAATAAGAAATCGCATTTTTTCAAAGGCGAACCAATTTGATTTATAAACTTCTCTCATATCTAAAAGAACGAAATAAAATTTCTTTAGTTTTTCTTAATTTAAAGTCAACAATGACAATAGAGTTTCAGATAGCATGTCAAAAAATTAATTTTGATTTTTAAAAAAATATAAAACCTAAAAAAATATGTAAAATATTCTGGCCCAGAACAATTATTAGAAATAATGAACTCTGGGAAATGGTTAGATAAGGCCTGATAAGCACACAAATAAAGCAGAGAAAATTGTGATGGATGTAAGATTTTCTTAGAAGACTTACGAACAATATAGCAAGGCAGGCATTGGAATGGAAATCAAAGTAAAAGAGGAAGAGGTAGACCGCGAGAAACATGGTACAGATCCCTCAATAAAGAAATAGAGAATAACAATACAACACAGAGTGAAATTAAACATCTAGCGTAGAACAGAGTCAGATGAAAGACCTTTACGGAAATCTTATGCTCCCAAAGAAAGTTAAGTACGGTACTGCAAGTTTATACTACAATATCTACAATAATATTTCGAGCATTTATTTATCAAAATACTGGCTTATCAACTCATTAAATGTGGAAAACTACTGCTATTGTCAGGATATAAGCCTTCTTAAATATCGTAGTTCCATTTTGTTTAAATTGTTATCAAATTATGTACTCTCAATTATTTTTGTTATTAATTTTATCCCAATAACAAAGGATCCTGGACCAGGTCGAACCCGAAAAACCCGTAAAGCATTTTTTTGATACATCGGGAATTGAAAATAGACTCTTCGCGCCTCGCAACGTCTCGCCACGCTGTTAAAGACCAGTGTATATAACAACGTCCTATAACCATCTGTCAGTAAAAACAAAATATTTTTTAACTGTTTCATTTTTATTTTATTTTACTTTACTTGATGTTTTGAAATACTTGCTATTCATTTAATTTAATTTTTATTTTATTTCATTTCATTATTTTTAAATCTTATGTACATATATCATTTATACAAGAGTTGACTTTTTCCCGGTGAATACAAAATCCTTAAGCAGAAAAGCAACAACAATTGAATAGTAAATTACATTGCATTATGATATGAAAAATTTAGCAAAGTCACAATAAAAAAGAAAAAATATACACCAGTTTTTCTTTTGGCATAATTTTTTTAGCAAAGTCACAAACCAAAATAGAAATGACATTGAAATACATCATACTAGCTATTCCCGGTGTAACACTGGCCGGTCTAGCATTGGCATTATAAATGAAACAATTTATTTTATTTATTTATTTTCTTTATTTTTTTAAAAAAAATCAATGTTTTAAATATTTTTTTATTACATAATAAATAAGTTAAAAATTGAAAAACTTAAAACTATAATTCACTTTATGACAAATTTTTTAACCAATCAAAAAATTTTATTTTACCAACACATACACAAAAAATCCTCTCCGGGCATTTTCTTCATCCAATTTCTTAGTTAAAATATTTTTAACTTTTGGCTGAAGGACGAAGAAAAAGAAAAGGATAGATATATAATTATTTGATAAATATTTATTGCTATCTCGATTTATGTGTGAACGCATTCACATATAGAATTTCAAATCTTTTTTAAGAAAAATATATGAAGTGTAATTTTTTTGTTTTTTGTTTTTCAGTATAAGAATATTTTGTTGCTAACAAATGATTTATATTTTAAGATAAAAGCAAAGCGCTATATTTTATTTTTTTCGATATTACAATGTTATTATCCATTATTGCTCTTAACAAAATTTTTAATTTCTTTAATAAAAGTAATATCAACGCATGTAAACATATTTTCAAACGTCAACCTTTTTTGACTACATAACAAATTTCAGTCCTTCGCGCATTGAGAGGAAATAATAAAATTTTCTTTGATTGTATTTGTGTTTCAATTATAGTGTGAAAAAAAATTGTCCGAACGCTCGTCCATCAAGAGGAAAACATTTCATAATATTTTATCAAACATTTCATAATATTTTATACTACACTAACACTATCAAAAGGTCGTACTCTAGCCAAAGCAACATACAACTGTGAAATAGAGAATTGTGTTTTTAGTGAAATATTTGAATAAGTTTAAAAATGTTAAACTACTTTTAAGATATTAAATAAAGTGAATTTTAGTTTTAAGTTTTTCAATTTGTAACTTATTTATTATGTAATAAAAAATATGTAAAACATTGATTTTTTTTGAAGAAAATAAATAAAATAAATTGTTTCATTTATAATGCTAATGCTAGACCGACGAATGTTACGCCGGAAATAGCTTGTAATTTACAATATAGTTTGATCTATCTATAACTATTTTTTTTATATTTCTTATTTAAGTATTTATTTATTCATTAAACAGTGGACCTGTAGATAAATCTGTAGGCCTACTTCAGGTTTATATTTTTTTTTTCACTGTATGTATTAAAATTTTATTTTCACAACAGGTACGTAGGTATTATAATACGTACGGTATCATAAATTATTATAATTGTAATTATTATTGTTATTTAAATAATAATAATAAAATGAATAAAAAAATGAATAAAATTATAATTTACAATATTTATAATATACTTAATATGTATAATATAATAAATAATAATTTTATTTGTTTTTCATAGAATCAAATTGAAAATTTTGACCGCTAATAGCTTTGAAGAAAAACCTTTATATAAGGCAGCGTTTATACGTTTTTGAATTGTGTTTATAACGTATAAATGATGTTCATTAAAGTTTGACATCCGACTTTGTTATAGAATATCATAATTTTTTTTTTTAAATAGGTAATAGTTCTCGACACGCATTTTTGTATTTCGCAAATTGGAAAAGTGAATTTTGCTAGAAAAGGTATTTATAAACTTCTAATTGTGTTATGCCAATATATTGAAAGATATACATTAAAAAATATAAAAATACATATTGTTATTATTTATCAATACAAATACTTAGAACAATTGATTTACTATTTAAATATTTATATTTTATAAATGTTCTGAAATTATACTGAATATTTATATTTGTTTATAAGTATTTATTATTAGTACTCGTCACGCATATTCGTATCTTCGTATTTTGCAAGTTTAGAAAGTGGATTTTGCATGAAGAAATATAGTATTCTTTGCAACTGTATTTGTTTATCTTTCAGATATTATGTAATTAAAACTTTTGAAATAAAATTTGATGTAATTGCAATAAAATTTGTAAATGTAATAAAAATGAGTAAAACAAAACTCTCATGAAACAAAATCTTATCTCTGAACGCTAACTAACAAATACTATTAATAGAGACGTGTATTTCAACAAAATGTGACAAACAGAGATATCGCTGGCAGTATAGATATGAAATTAAATGCATTTAATCTAAATACATACCACACCCATTAAAATAGCCACGTTTTTTGTGTTTTTTCTTATTATCATAATAGCCTTAACTATTTCCAAACTCAAAATAAAAAAACAAAAGCATTTATTTATAGAATTTATATTTTTATTTCACTTCTTTTAAATTTTGGTTTTGACGTTTTGGTATGATTAGGTATGACCATTTTAGTAAAGGTTATGATTGGTTATGACTTTGTTAAATCATATCGAATCATATAGGCCATTTAACGAAGTATCATATGACATCATATGACGCCTTATGACTATTATAGTTAGGGGTAAAGCCAATAATTATGCTTTTTCTCTTATTGTTCAATTTTTATTGACGCCTTATGACTATTATAGTTAGGGATAAAGCCAATAATTATTATGCTTTTCCTCTTATTCTTCAGTTTTTATTGTTATATTCATATCCCGCTAGGATCTCTGATGTAGGTAAGGGTAGTCTGTGATTTTTCTTTTTAAAGTTTTTTTTAATTTTTATGTGTACTAAATTTGCCGTGTATTGAATTGGAACTTGATAATAATGTCATAACATATTTTGTTTTCTTGTTCTTAGCAGATCGTAAATTTCGGTTTATGATTCTCCATGCACAATATAATATTTAATCAATGCTACTGCGCATTTGAATTTATACTTTTGAGTTATTTGTTAATAAAATAAATAAATTTCGATTATTGGAATTTCTGAACATAAGGTAAAAAATATATTTTCTAAACTTACTATTTGTTTTACCAGTAAGTTTTTTTGCTGTAATATCGTAATATTTTAACAAAGCTATTTTTATAATGCGATATAATAATTATATTCTGATAATTCTGTTTTTGTCTTTGCTACTTTGTTTTTTTTTTTAAATTAATTCATATAACCAGATATAATCAATGCTATTGCTCAATAGGTGAATTGTTTTTAGGTTAATTTTAATTTGTTTTTCGTTTTATTTGGTCTTATTGCTTTGTGGCTTATGTCTTTAAATTAAATTTTGCACACTATCGTAATTCGTAATAGTTTGGTTCTAATAAAGTTGTCTAATCTAGTTGAAAGAAGCTTTGTGTTGTAAAAGCTTTGTGAAAAGTTTAACAGACGTTTAAGCGTATTAATATATAAGAAGATTAGCTAATTGTTCTCATAGTGTCTCAGTACACTGCATTTTTATTGCCGCTTGTTTTTTTCGTACTCCTTCCCTCACACACTCTTCCATCACAAAAAAGTAACTATATACAGATGTGGTATGCCCATATAGTAAAGTGATGTTCTATGAGTAAAGCTCACAAAAGAATAAAAACAAAAATAATAAAAGCTTTAGAAAAAAATACAAAATCAAAGACTATAGAAATAATAACATGGTTCAACAGAAAAAGTTTCTACTAAAAAGTAAATTATCATCACATTGGCCAAACACTAAAAAAAAAACCTTTTTAAAAACTTGATTTTTCGGAGAGCTACACAATTTTTTTAGCAAAATAAAATGCACTAAAAAGAAGAAAATAATTTAGGTACTTCAAGGCCTGTTAGAAAATGCTGTGTGTAATTCTAACATTTAACTTCAGGCAGGAGAAAATAATGTTAGATAAAATGTTTGTACGAAAAAAGCAAATATATGAACTTGCCATGAATAAAAGCAAGGAGCGTAAATTTTAACCATGTTCTGATATTTTAAACAGTTATCAGGATCGGTGCTCCTTGCTTAATATGACGCTTTAACCGCCGCTTAAAATTATTTCTCTAAAATACAGATATAAAATAAAAAAATTTTTTGACCCCTACATCGCCCAATAAAATAAATAAATAAATAACATTCAAGCTAAAGAAAAGCAAGTAAAAATAATAATGAGGATTACCAAACTCTTGTATGCGCTTAACAAATGTAATGTTATTTTGCAGGTTCAAGAATTTTTTTTAAATTCAAGAAATAATGAATGTGCTAAAAATGAAATAAACATGCTAATTTCTCAAAATATTCTGTCCCGATATAAATTAAGAATATTTTCATTAGAATATAATTTTTTTTTTACAATTGTTATCATGTTATTGTTTTACACGCTCTTTGAGATTTCTCGATACTTTGGTAAATATTTAATTTACTGCAAAAAAAAAATTATCGATACACCACAGCTCAAATTTTTTTATTTTTATTATTATATTATTTACATTATTAATTATTATATATCATTATTCATTACTTATCGCATTAGGGATAATAATAATTAATAAAATTACATTACTATTATTAAAATCGTACAATCAAAAGAAGTTAAAATTTATCGATTAAATTGTTCAATTTATGCAACCCATATTATGTTCATTGTTATTTACCTTTTATTTTTTATAAATATTACTAGAGATATGTCGGCTATAGAAAAAAGTTCAATCATTTTGTTATATGGCCATGCGACATCTGTATGTTATTTATTTGTGCTTCTATTCTGAAGCCACAGAGCTTTTTCGAAATTTTAAGTGCTATTTTCAGAGAAATCATCATAACCCTGTACATTAGCGTTTTCACTGTCTGTCTTTTTCACTACCACTCGAGTGTATATTGATATATTTAATTACACTTTTTATTGATATATTTAATAACACACTTTATTTCTACAAAAAAAATTGTTCATTTATTTTGTTTCATTTTAGGTTAATCAACGTTTGAAAAAGGCAAAATGAAACGTTAGGCTTTCCGAAAAAAAGTAGAAAATGGATAAATAAAGACAAGAAACTTTACTTCTCTTTTTCTTTCACATCTGGTAACAGAATTTATCAAGATCATGTTAATCATATAAATCATATACATATTTCGTATCTGTAAGTCATTGTTAATGTGTAGTATATTATGTATATAAATGGAAATTCAGACAATATTACAAGCTGTTGATAAAAATTTAAGGAAAAGCTTAATTTTTATTACTTTGAAAAATATGTAAATACACAAATTTTCATACGTTTATATTTTGTTGCATATATTTAGGCGAATATTTTCGTGTATACGTCATCTATTATTATGCATTTATACAAATAACATGTTAATAAAACAATATTGATCATTATGAAGATCCGACAAATCCAGATCTGATCCAAATTGTTGCGTAATAAATAACAATGTAAAATTATGTTCGTATCTGTTATTTACTTAAGCAAACTTGTGAAGTTTTTAATAGTGTAACAATTGTAATTGAAAACAATTATAATTACATGAAAAATCAAGTTACCGAATACGTGGTGAAAATGTAATATAAACGTATAATGTAAATTAATTCATTTAAAAATATAATTGTACCTACATGAAAAATTTTTAAATAAATTAACGAAAAAGTATTTTTAAAAGAATTATAGAAATAAATTTTTTTAATTTTTTTTTTTTTGGTGAATTAATTTAAAATACCTACGAAAAAATATAGTATTTTATCTAAATACAAAAATTTATTTACGAATATTTTCAATAACGCATTTATTGCCTGATTCAAATCCATTCTGATTTTGATATCTATTATTTTCATTTAATTATTATCAAATTTTACTCTTGTAAATTTTCTTAAATATTATTCAATTAATTAGAATAAATTAAGCGCACGATCATTTTCATAAATGTAAATAAAAATAATTCATATCTGTTACGTTTTTATATACATATGTAGGTATTAAGCTTAAATATTCGACCTCTCAAAGTTTTAATTTTTTTTTTTAAATTAACATCAACATGTTTTTGTATATATTATAATACACCTATACATACATACAAATAACAACATTACGTTAAGCAAAAAAAAATTCAATATAATTTAAAATATAATATTTATTTAGTTTAGAGATACTTACTTGCACCTTCTCCTTTAAGTATTTTCCCTTTTGATTTTTGTGATCTAAATGAGCCCAATAAACTGGACATTTTTCGTTTTATACAAACTACATTTAAATCAAAAAGTCTAGCGATTTCATTCCAACATTCTTGCCTTTTACGTTTCGTATAATAAAATGGATTTTTTGTATCCCATAATTCCGGAAAATTTTGATAAACAGTTATCAATTTTAAACATTCTTCATTATTCCATGTTTCCTCCATTTTTTTTTTTCTATTGTTTATATGTAATTTCAATTCGATTTTATTATTTCTTTGTTTAAATTAAAATATTATTACAAATATTTAAAATATTTGATCAAAATGAACATCAGAAAAAATCGAATATGAATAGCGCACAAAAACAAATGCCTTCTTTACTTCTAAACATAAAATTTTCAACTGAGCAGTGAGAAAGAGAGCAACACACGTATAAGACAAAAGTAAGAAATATAAAATATATGGGAAGAATACAAAGAGAAAAGAAAACAGCCAGATAGTATTCGTTCCACGCATATAAAAAAAAAAAACAAAAATAACTAAGCAACTCAAAACAAAAGCATGCGATGCGAGTATGAATGCGACATGCGATATAAACAAATTGAAAAAAAAAGAATAAAAATTAAACATTTACTTGTACTTCACCATAAAATTTATTCTGACTAAAATATAATTATTAGTTTTTATAATATGAGAATGATTTACCTTTATACCTGTTGCACGGTTTTACCTATAACTACAACCTACCATTGTGTTTAAAAATGGAAATAATGATAAAGTAAAAAATAAACTGCCACAACACAAAACAATACTTACGTTTTTCTATTAAAAATTATTCCATAAGAGCAAAATAATATAGCTTTCATGGCATATACGAATACGTATACAAAATATTATAAGAGAAGAACGAGTGAATATAATATTTTTACACCATAGTTGTACACATACTTGCGTCGAATGATTTAATATGATATGAACTGCGAACATTGCTATCTAAAAAAATTTCTTACAAATCTAACAATAATATAGTTCACTAGCTTGTTTATGTTTATTTTACGTCATGCTTGGGTTTTCATAATTATGTATTTCTTCTTTCGTTTGTATGTTTGTTTCTATATCGTTTGTGGCTGATTGATAATGTAATATAGAAACGTGTGCAGTTCACATAAGATTTTCAATGATATACAAAACGAAAACACACACAATATCTTAATAATTATAGTAATATACAACATAGAGATATATTTTTGTTAAACATTTTTATTATTGTATGTATTTATTTTTGCATGTTTAAATGAAAATATATATGGACATCCACATCATATTTATATTGAAAAGCGAATTGCGAATGAAAATACAAACGTACAAACAATAATAATATTAATATTAATCAAGGCTATAAAATAGTGATGTAGATATACAACAACATGTTGAATAGCAGAAACGAATATGTACAATATATACTTACTTTACCTATATATCTACATCTATTTTTTTTTTATAATATTATGTTATGTAGCTAAGTATGTGCTTTTTTTAATTTTTGTTTGTTTGTTTCATTCACAACATTTTTTTTTTTTTATAAAGAAAAGTCTCAGTACATTGCACATTATATTATTAATATTATAAAATTGAGTTTGTTTGTTGAATGCAATGAAAATTTTACTGAAAATTTGAATTTTTTGTTTTTAACGAACTTTTTTGTTGGCCAAAAAAAATTTTGTTTTGATTTTATATATTTTTATTCACCGTGAGGTAAATTTATTTATTTTAATTATTTTATTTTAAAAATAGAAAAAAGAATTTGATTTTAGTGGTCAATTTTCTTAAAAAACATATGATCAGAAGTCTTTAATAAATTTGTTTTAAACACTTACCCGCTTAATACATTAAGAAGATTTTAAGTTTCATTTGACAAATTAAATATTATGTTACATTGTAACCTATATATCGATCATGCAATCAGTGCTTACAGTTCTTTAAGAATATTTCTATCCTGAAATATAATGTAAAATATAATATTTGTGTAAATAAATATATACATATAGGTATACGCAGTACCTGCATGCGATGTATTTTTACTGTATTTTTACTACTTATTGGCCTTTTACTACCTGCATGCGATGTATAAATACTGTATTTTTACTACTTATTGGCCTATATTCCAGGAAGATTGTTAACGCCATAGTTAACATAGGTTTCATACCCCTTTGCCAACAAAATATAATTTTATAGGGGGCTAATAACAAATAAAAGAGGTAGAATGAAGGATACAATAAAATTGTATTATCTGCTTTAACAAAAGTTTTTATTCTTTGTGTTTATGAATTGTTGTTTACCAAAATGTATCCGTACACTTCACTTTGCTGGTTACTGAGGCTAGTCGAAACACAAAAGTGCATTACTGAGTTGGTTGAATACATCCACGCGGAATATAAACCGTTGTCTTTTCTTATACTTCCCCCTTCCCCCCTCCGCGCAATCATAAAAATTTTAATATGTAAGTTATAGAATTTCTATATTATTTTCGAATGATGTAAATAATAGGTCTGTCGTTTGCATGTTAACTCGCACAATTTATTCAAATTCCTGTATGCTTACTTTTTTATTTTTGAAAAATTTTAGAGAATTTAGGTTTTAAAGCATAACGTCAAAGCTCTCTCTTAAATAATTTTTTGCAAATGAAATTTCTATTTATAAAAATTTGTAAAAGTTTGTTGTAAATTTTTCGTTGTTGTGTTAAACGTTTTATAGAGGTTGTTTTATAAAATGTTGTTTTAAATTAAATTTGTTGTTGTTTTAAATGCTCATTTGTAAACAGTAGTGTACCTGACCTTAACATTTCTTTTTTTAATTTTTACTTTTTAGATTAATTAATACTATTATTAACTAATACTAATAGGTTTAATTAAGATAAATAGTTAGATTTTATTTTCACACGTTGTTGATTTTAAAATGAACAAATAATGCCATCTGTTATTGATTAAACGAATTTCTGATAAAATTTTGCTACCGATTTGGCAGTAGTTTTTGTATTCATTTTTTGGCAGGGAAAAATTTTTAACAGCATACTTAGCTTTAAGACCGAAACCGAGCAAAATAATTTATTTAAATTTTTACAACAAAAATTAAAACACAATTTAAAAAACAAAAAATTTAACAAAATTACTATTCAATATTTTCTACCTAAAAATCAGTTAATTTTTGACATAGAAAAATTTGTAAAAATTTGTGCAAATTGTGCGTATGTTAACTTTTTTTTACAAATGAGTTTATTTTCAAATTAAACTCATTTTTTAATCCCAGCACAACATAATTTTATGATCACGTGTTTTTTCCCCTCATTTGCGTATTTTTTCAAATAAAAGTAAACATACAGAACTAATATTAGCGAAATATATTTTTTTGTATGAAAATAAATAAAAAAAAAAAAATTTTCTATAATATTTTGTATGACAGAAAATTTGTTGATTTTTTACAAGTAACACGTAAAGCTCTTATTTCAAAAAAGCTTTTATGTTCGATGATGGTATGATGTGTGTACGAAGTAATACAAAAATACAACATTGGGCAAAGCACGGGGTAGAGCAAACAGAGTCGAGTTTAACACTTCAAAAACTCAAAGCTGTCTTGTTAGTAAAAAAAGATTAGTAACAAGCTAACAACATTCGAACCAATTCTCCGGCTTCAAAATGAAGTTATTCAGCGACTCAAAGACTTGAACATTCTCGGGATGCGAGTGAATCAAAATATGCACTGGAATGAGCATATTTTCGATATTGCGAAAAGCGCCGCCAAATGTTTGGGCTTTTTAAGTCGGTGCAAAGCTTATTTTTCATCTCGATACCTCTTAAAAATCTATAAAGCATATATACGACCCAAGCTCGAGTATAACTCACATTTATGGGCAGGTGCATCAAAAACTGCTTTAAATTTTTTGTACAAAGTTCAAAACCGCGCCATTCGTCTTATAGGCGACATAAATGTGACCTCATCCCTTATACCACTTGGTCATCGTTGTATTATTGGAGCACTTACTCTATTTTATAGATATCTGCTTGGTGTTGCCACTTGTTCCGAGGAATTAAAATCACTTCTTCCTCCTCTTAAGCAATTCAATCGCATAACACGAGAGGCATCAAGTGCACACCCTTTCACAGTGGAAATTCCGAGATGGTTTAAGTCCGGCTATGGAAATTCTTTTATAGTAAGAACATCTCGATTGTGGAATCGCGTCCCAATCGCAGCATTCCCAATGAGAGAAGGATTTTTTATTTATGATTTACAGAGATTTAAGACGAATATTAACAACATTGTTCGCTCTTTCCCACAAAACTTTTCTTCTTCCTTTTTCTTTAACTATCCTTTCCTTTTTCAAATGGTCAACGGTACGCAAGTGCTAAAAGGTTCAAAACCTAAGTTTTGGCTATAATATAAAAAAAAACAAAAAAAAAGAAGGCTTAGTTCCTGACAATAGTAGTAGTTTTCCACATTTAATGAGTTGATAAGCCAGTAATTTGTTAAAATAAATACTCAAATTATTGTAGATATTGTAGTGTAAAATTGCAGTACCGTACTTAATTAAGAAAAGGTGATTCTACCTAAGTTACTGTCATAAAATCATAAAAAAAAAGACAGGTTCATCTATTACACCTTCGTCAACATTATTTCTTTGTCTTCTTCACAAAATGTTGATTGTTGTTTTTTATACAGCACATCGGTTATTGCTAAATGCAAACCGTGGAGTTATAGAAGAGTTGAGATATGGTGCTTAACTTTCTGCCATACTTGAACATAACGGCGGCTGCGTCATGTGTTGATCAAAACAAAAATTTAATTTGTAAATTATTTGATTAAATTTTTAATATTATTTACATTGTGTTTCTAATGTAAATAAATAGTTGATATTTTATGCATTAATGGTGTAAGTATCCCGTACAATCCCGTATAAATTGAAGAAAACGTTGAAAAATGAAATTATCCGGATTATCGAATATTTAAAATTGTTCGGATAATCCGGATAGTCGGATATCCGGATATCCGGATTGGAAACCCTAGTACAGAGATATATTAATAAAGGGCCGCATTTCTACCGCATTTTGTCTTTTTCTATTCGTTCCCTCTCATCTCTTTTAAAAGTTCAGAGTTTTTGAGAGGGAAGCATCAGCGGTAAAAGTAACACGTAAAACCTTTAATTCGAAAGAACGTATGTGAGGGATGGAATAGTAAAAGATAAGAGGCAATAAAAATACAGTGTACAGAGGCGTATTTGTCTTCCGAATACTTCAAATGAATATTTTGTGAGTTTTAAACTGATAAATTTATTTTATATGTAGAATATTTTTTCCATGATCTCATACACCATCTAGTTTTGGAAAGTTATTATTTTCTGTACTTAAATAATCTTTTTTTATCTAAAATAAATAAAGAAAGTTTTAAAGAAAGAAAAATAAATCCAAAAACAGCAAAAAAAAAATTGTTAAAGAAAGTCTTAAAAAGAATACAGAAAATCTGCTTCACAAAATGTGGTGGGAAAAAAGTGTGTAGTTATTGGTATGAAACGTATGCTAAAGCTTTTATCATTAATACTAGTCGAAACAAATCCAATAATAACATTTTTCATAGTTCAATCGAATAAGAAAAACAAAAACGTAAGAAATTTACTCGAGAGTTGAGAATATATGTAGGTAGACAGCAACATTTTTATTCACAATATACATAATTTATGTAATCAATTTACAATTATTATACATAGTGCAAATATATGTATGTGCCTTTTTCGGCTTTTTCTATCATTAAACATTAGAGCTTTTTACAAATGAGAGCTTTACGTATTATGGTATTACTTATGTTAAAAAATTAAGGAAATTCCTGTCATCTTGATTGCTTTTCTCTAATTCTTTAAGTTTTTGAATTAAAATTTCTTAGGTTGTACATAATAGGCTGTAATAAGTATGCAGATTGCATGTTCATTAATTTTAGCTATTTATTATATTAAATTGTTTTTGAAATTTGTTAACCTTTTCTTTTTTGTTATGGTACCTACACTGATAAAAAAAATATTAAAAATACAAAGCTTTTCAAAAGAGTGCGTTTGTGTTTTACAAAATTTACATAAAATAATATTATAAAGTAAATGTGTTTTTGAGTTTTTATTGTAATTTAAACAATGCCTTTTATACTCTTTACCTTAAAGTAAGCATAGTGTTTATTGTAAACAAATATTTTATTAATGAAACTTTTATTTATTAGTACATATAAATATTTACATTCCAGAAACCACCTATCTCTCTAGCATCAAATTAAAAATGAAAACATTAAATTTTGTTGAATATTTAAAGAACGTAGACTCTAGCCTAGTTGAGAAGACAATGACGGTTTTGGTGAAGAAAAAATTAAAGTTATTATTATGCAAATATTATGGTTTTTAAATTGCATTAAGGAGGCCTTTAACATATTTTTTTTTACTGTTTTATTAAAACAAGTTTCCTGCGGCCGATTCTGGTATCTGAAACAAATATGAGTCAGAATCGAACAAAATGTCATTAATAACTTGTTATTATTTACTGTTATAGCCACAATTTGCACGTTAAATAATAAAAAATCAATTTTAATTCAATTAATTGAGATAAGGTGTAGTCAGAAATGTAAAACTAAGATCAAATGTATTTGCAGTCTAATCGATTAATTACAGGGTGGGCGAAAAGTCACGCCTGCGTGTAAAAATTGAATAACTTTTTCATTTATTATTATTTTGTATTTTTTTCTTACAGATTTAGTCATCGAACCGTGTTACACCACCATGCAAAACTTAACGACCGAGCAACAAACCAAAGTGGTAGAATTTAATTCGATTATTTCTTAACAATTTAATAATGAGTGATGAAACACATTTTCATCTTAATGGATATTTAAATAAACAAGATATGCGATATGCGATTTTGGGGTACTGCAAACGCCAAAGTTGTTCACCAGCGCCAATTGCACTCGCTCAAGTGTACATTACACAGAGCCCTACTTCTTCGAGAATAGAGTGACGGTGAATGGGGACAGGTATTGCACTATGATTAATAATTTTGTACGGCGTGTACCGCCAACAAGTGGTTCCAGCAGGATGTAGCAACAGCACACAAACACAAATAATAATAAACAAAAAAGTTATTAAATTTTTACATGCAGGCGTGACTTTTGGCCCATCTTGTAGTTTGAATTTGGTCACGTAATTTTTAATATAAAACTTAGATGACTACTTTTGTAGTGTAATCGATATTGTAGTGAGACAAAAATTATCTATTCGAAACTGTCATTCCATTAATGCACTTCACTAATTTAAATTTATTTTTAATTACAAAAACTTAACAAATTGTAAATTTATTTTGCAAATTCTAGTAAATCGACTTAGAAGAGAAACATTTGAATTAAAGTATAACAAAACTGTTGATAGTAATCAGATCACAATTTGAATCAACGAATGGCAAGAAAGCAAAATCATCTCAACATTTTAAATTTAATAACTACCTATAAGCGCATTAAAAAAAGAAACAACCACACTGGAAGGGGGCGAAATGTTTGTCATTATTTTAAAGAATTCGATACAGTTTACGAAAGAAAATATTTTGTATCAGGCCCCGAGTAAATTTTCATAGATTCATTCTCGAGTGAATCACTTTACTTCAACTAAGACCTGGTGCATACTCTACATAATATGAAAAATCCAAAACAACACTATGAAAAAAAGGAAAAAAAATCGAGTGAAGAAGCAATTAAGTTTTCTGAAAGATATGAAAAAAATGGAGGAAGTCGAAGAAGATGGAAGTCGTCTCCAGTATTACTTGGAAATGGAAAGACTAAAATTGGATATTGAAATGAAGAAAATTGACGTGCTAGAAAAACTAGTTGCCCAAAAGTCAAATAGTATTTAGAAAATCATTTCCTTTCATTTCTGTACAGAGATGGGAATGTGTCTAATCTGATCTGATATAGGCCTGCCGATTTCATGTTTAACCTGAAATGATTGTATTTTATTTTACAAAAAATAACTTACCGTAAATATATCTTTACTCGTTCGTAAGTGATTTACATGTTTTTTTTCTTTTAAACTTAAGGAACATATCAATGTAGTTGGAAACTATTTGTATCACTTCATTTTTCATATATGAAGCATTTCGGTACTTTAATTGATGTTAAGCGTTTTAGTTTTTTTTAAAATCAATTTCTGTAAAAAATTGCGGTAAACATCAAATATCATAAGTCAAATTAGAAAAATCACTTGCAATATAATTGAAACAAAAGCATTTTCATCAACATTATCAAACTGTTGTTCGATTTCGTCATAAAAAAAAAAAATTAAAAAAATGGTAACACGCAAACAAAATTGTACATACCCTAATTCAAGTGTATTTTATTTATTGATATATAATATTAATTGAACAAGCAAATAAACAAACTAATACTTTTGAAATAAAAATTCAAATAACTGTTATATTTTTATTTTTTTTTAATTCTTTATTTTTCAAATTTCAGATAACTTTACAATATTAATTATAAAATTATGTATAAGAAATTATAACTAAAAAAGAAAGAAAACTTAATATTAACTTAAAGATTAATTTATAACCTACATATTGTAAACATTTCCAAAATATTATAATTTTAAAATTACATTTTTTTTTTTTTTTTTTTTATTATCTATTTCTAAAATTGCTAATATACTTTTTAAGTTTGTTTTTAAATATTTCCAAGTTTTTACTATTTTTAATTTCTAAGGGTAGAGTGTTGAAAAGTTTTATAGCACTACATTTTAAGCTTTTTAGTTTTTTGGATGTTCTAGCTTTAGGTATTTCAATATGGTTTCTATTTCAAGTAAAGTAGTTATGTGTATTTTCTCTATTTTTAAGAATTAATTTTGATTTAAACTTATTATTTAGAATACTGCATATGTATTTGCATTTCTCAAAGTAAATTATATCCAGAATGTGATTTTTTCCTATTTTTTAAATTTTATATATTTTGTTGTAAATATTATTTAATTTCTTCAAATTTAAGCAAAAGTGTTCAAAATACATTGAATTACAAATAAAATTGTTCATTAATTTTTTTTTTTTAAAAAAAAACCAAAAAAAAATATTAAAAAAAATAGTTTAGAGAAAAAACGGTACAAAATATACATTTTTATTGAATTTTAATACGCAGCACTAGGTATCGAACTATTTTATGTTTGGATGATAAGACATCTTCTAGGTACCTAAGTACCGTTAGAATTTTTATTACTTTTATGTACCTACTGACGATGGTATACAGGTCCAGAAAATTTTATTTCAAATTTATAACAAAATTATCATTAGTTTCCGAACTATTCTTGTTTCATGTTTTGATGATAAACTGTTCTTTGGGTACCCAAGTACCGTTATTTATTATATAAACTTTATGTAAATAAAAAAGGTATATAAAAAGATATTGTTATAATAAATAATTTCTGTGATAAAAGAAATATTATTTTCTTATTTTAACACAAAAATTCATATAAAATGCATTCCAGGTACAGGTGTACCACGTAGATAAAAAAAAATGGTTGGTTCACTCCCCCCACTCCTTTTTTTTCTCACGAAGATTCAAGTCTCACAATTTGCATCGAAAATATTCAAATTCAGCTGGTGTACCTTTCCAGCTGAATAAAGGTTAACAATGTTTTTAGCTCTTTTTGCGATAATTTTGACAAAATACATGAATTGAAAATTACAGCTTACTGTCAGAATTATTACAATGCATTTTTCGCTCTGTGATACTGTAATTTTTACTACATATTTTTTTGGATTTAGCATTTTCGGTATCATATGGTTAGGATGTCATTTTTAGTATTTAGGTACTGCTTGGTTGGGGTAGAACAGGATAGGAAGAAAGAAGAAAACTATTGAAAGTTCAATATTCTACGTTTGGATAGTTTGAATATGGATTTGTTTAGCACATCCCCATATTTGAATGACGTTTGCCCTGACTGGCTTCAATATTTGATTATACATCAAAACTTTGTTATAGGTCGAGATCGTAGAATTCCGCCCAATCAACCAGTATATTTCTCTATATTTTAACTGGAGTTCTTGTTCTTTGATTTTCATATGCTCTTTCCATTTCAATTTTGCATCCAAGGTCATGCCAAGATATTTAGCTTTATTCTCGTATGGAATCACGACATCATTTATTTTAACTGAGAGAGGAGCTACTATGTTTTTATAGGTGAAGTTTACATGACTAGATTTGGCTTCATTTAATTTAATTTTCCATTTTTTGCACCAGTTGGAAATTTTGTCTTTAGCTTTTTGCAGTTTGTTTGTAGCTTCTTCTATAGTAGAACCAACTGCCATCAACGCTGTGTCATCTGCAAAGGTTGCTATTTTTATATTTTCTACTTCGGGTATACCACAGGTGTATAACAAATATAAAATCGGACCCAGTATACTACCTTGCGGTACTCCAACTTTTATATCTCTTAGAGAGGAGTATTCATTCTCATTCAAAACTCTATTTGAGTTACTAATTCAACATAATTTTTAGGGGAGCAAACAACTTAACTTTTTGATGAGTACTTCATGCCAAACTTTATCAAAAGCTTGGGCTACATCTAGAAATACTGAAGAACAAATTTGTTTATTTTCCAGTGCCCTTTCTATAATGTCTGTTATTCGATGTACCTGATCTATTGTTGAGTGTTTTTGCCTAAACCCAAATTGGTGATTAGGTCTTATATTCCTGTTTCCTATGAGGGGTTGAATCCTTCTCAATAGTAATTTTTCAAACAACTTCGATATTATAGGGAGCAAAGATATCGGTCTGTAGGATTTGGTGTCGTTAGCAGGCTTTCCTGGTTTTTGGATCATTATTATCTCTGCAACTTTCCACATACTAGGTACGTGTTTAAGTTTAATACAGGCATTCATTATATATACCAAGAGTGTGAGAGCTTTATTGGGTATATTTTTCAGCACATTTAAAGTTATTAAATCAAATCATGGGGCTTTATTTAGTTTTAGGTTTTTGTTTTTCTTAATTACTTCTTTTCGACTTATTAAGGGAATATTTATGTCTTCATGGTTATTTATTTCATTTAGATCAATAACAGTGCTCATTTCATTGGGCTTGTATGCACATTTTTACACTATATCTCGGTTTTTACACTATCAGCCATATACTTGAAGACTCATCGCTGACACGATGAAAAAATAAATCTCTTCACGTCTAAATAAATTTGTAACTCTGGAAGACTTGTGAAACATTTCGTTATGTTAGTAGCACAAAAAATAAAAATTTATTTCTACAACTAAATTTGAAGTTTGTTTTGTAGTTTTATTAGTGTTTTTTTCAAAATATAAAGAAAAAATTGTGAACAAATAATTTTGTTTAAAAATTAAAGTAAAATGAAAGGACTTGAATAAATTTTAATTAAAAAAAAAATTATTTGGCGCTACATCTTCAAAATAAGTGTAAACATAAATAAAAGTTATATATATAAGTTATTTAATATAGCAAAAATAAGTATCTATAGCAAAAATAAAAAATAAAATCACTAATCACTTCACTACAATACAAACATATTTTTATTTATACTTACTTTTCTACTCTATCCATTTTTTATATTAAAAATAACTTAAAAAACTAAAAAAAAGTTTAATTACTACGAATGCTTTAAGCTTCAATCATATCGCTTCACTAATTTGAAGTGAGTTAAAATGGCTATCGCTTCGTAGAAAAGTCTTCCACAAATATCACACATGGACGCGTTTAACATTTGTTATCGTGTCAAATTAAAAGTATCGTGTCAGCTTCTTGCAGAATAACAAAGCATCGCGTCCGTGATTGTATTCGTATGAAAAGTCTTCAAGAATATGGGTGTGTATCTCGAAAACTGTTTAACGTACATTTATGATAATTATTACATCATGGAAATACAATTACATTTACTATTAACAGAAACTCTTGATACAACTTAAATTATACACCATGGCTTTGGAAATATTTCACTTATCATAAACTGGATTTTAAAATCTCTCATCAAAATAAATGTGTTTATTGTCAGGTAGTATATTATATTATGATGAATTATTATACTATTAGATCTTGTCTTTAAGTTCAAATCTAATTAGAAATTTATGCACCTCATATTTAAATATTTTTTCTTTTTATATCTCTTAAGGTATAACCTTATAACTGAAGAATAAATCATTATTTTGTTTTTTAATGTTATATGATTGCCAATTTAATTTTCTTTATATATTTTCTTAACAAAATATATGTATATGTACCATCTTTAAACAATATATATATATATATATATATATATATATATATATGTAATGTATATAAAAATAAGTTCCTTTTGCACAGGAAATGGAAAAAAATAAAAATTCCAACACAAATAAAAAAAAAAAAATCGTTTGTAATAAAAAAAAGAGTTGTTATCACATTTGAATTTTCTTCTGAAAAATATCTTTTTTATGACTTGTTGACGACAAGTTTCAATATTTTAGTATCTTTAATACATAAACCCTTAAGAACCATTCTATATTAATTTTATCCCTCGACAAAAAAAAAAAAAAAAAAACGTAAAAAATATATACTTGTCATGATCAACTCTAGGACACGTACATTGAATGAAAGTTATAGTGTTTATTGTAAGTATTATGATTTCTTCTACAAGTAGTATAAAACTACTGACATTTGTTTTAAGATTGCTTCTTATTTTTATAATAAACTTTATATTATATTATAATATATTAATCTAAATATTAAAACACATTTGACCAACTGCCACTATTTATACTGGGTTTGGTCCATTGTTATAGGATTATTATGTGTATAAAAATTAAAAACATGACACATGCATTCAAGAATAAACTGGAAAAATGGTGTAAATTATTCAAACCGTTTTTGCATTCTAGAAAAAGTCAATAAATTGTGTATTGATTTTGATATAGTTAACGTAAAAAACAGTCATGTGCAGATTGTAAGTGGTATTTAATTATAACAGAATTTGTCTTGACTATTATTGAATAATATTTTTTTTTTACTGAAGTCAGTTGTTTTTTTTAATATTAAAATGACAATGTAAGTATTGTATTCGGATAAATTGATCTTACGCTTTAAGTATATTATGTATATATTATTTAATTTTGTTGTTCATACTCTTGCAAGCGTATGACTTTTTCTTGAACGGTTAAATTTTCACAAAGCAGATGATTTGTTGTTGCTATTCTATATAGAGCCACTGACGACATTTTTCTTCTAGTAGAATTTTAGCATTTTAACTTCGCACATATTTTTGAACTCTAGCTTAACACATTGATCGACCTTATTTACTTTTACGGTCCTATACAAATTAGATTATAGAAATTACTAGCAGGTCTACCATTAAGAAAATATATTTTTCGTTTTCATTAAAATTTTTCAGTGAAAACTCAGTTGTTTCGTTCCCTTTTTTTAGACGACAGTAATGTCAAAGGCAGACTACGATAATTTACCTAAATTATGTTTAATCCCATCATTAAGGCCGGTACTCACCTAAAAAGTATTTTAAGTTAAAGTTAAAACAAAAACTTAAGAAAAAACTCAAGGAATGCTCAACTAAAAATATTGTTGTCCTGTTTTGAAATTGAGTACCACTTCAAAAGTAAAATGTAGTAATATTATATTTTAGAATAGAAAGTAATGAATTAATAATGTAATACTGTTTTTTAATTTCTGCTAATATGATAAAATAATTTTTGTTATTTTCTTTCTTCTTTCATTTTTAATAATACCAACACGTTTTTTATAATTTATTCCATTTTCCTATCGATAACTCTTGTTAAATTTAATGTGAAAAAAATATTTGAAAAAATTGAGTATATCGTAAAACTTTTTTAAAGCAAAAACAACAATTAGAACAATCTTTATATAATACACCAGATGAACGACATGGTGAGTAAAAAAGCAAAAATAATTGAATAGTAAATTAATTACACCACAAAAATATTAAAATTTTAGCAAGTTCATGGTGCTGAATACTTGAAACATTTTAAATAGTTACACCAAATAGTGTCGGTTATTTCCAAGTTGAGCGACAACTATACTCTAAAATAAATTTCAATCATGGCAGTTTTTAAAAAGGCTTCATAAGAATTCTGTCATTTTAAATAGACACACTCTCATTTATAGAAAAAAGTACAAAAACAAAAACACAAACAAAAACTGAAAACAACACAGAAAAACAAAAGCTAGATCAGATCACACTCTTCAAAAATGATACAATAAAATTTTAGTTCATTTGCTTCTGCTATTTAAAAAACACATACAGGGTGGTCCGGCTTAGAGCAAAAAATTTTTAAGGGGTGATTTCTTGCAGTATTTTAAGAAAAAAATTGTTATAGAACAGGGGTCTATCTTTAAATTTACCTGGGCTACAGAGGGTTAAATAAAATCAGATTAGAAAAATTATGTCTAAAGAATATAAACTACAGCTCAGAAGAAATTGAAACTAGAGCAACATCTTCTTCATAGCTTTTTTTTAGAATTAATACACCTAATTAACGGTATATGTTGAATGAATATCAGATTTACCATTTTTGAAGAATAACTGCATAAACTTAAGATTTTACTTTTAAAAGCTGAAAATTTTGTAAAAAACGTTGATTATCTCGAAAAAATTCGCTATTTTTTTTTTTTTTATTGTGTTGATGCGCTACATCATCCCTTACAACTTTCATATCAGACTTGCCGTTTTTCAGGTAAAGTCATATAAAATTTCATTAACCATAACTAATTTCAGTAATTTTAACTAATTTTGACTAAAAAATAAAATTGTTACAATATTCAACTCTCAGTTATTATTTTTCTTACTAAAACATGGGCTACCCAAATATTGAATAGGCCCAGGTAAATTTAAAGATAGACCCCTCTTCTAGAACAATTTTTTTCTTAAAATACTCCAAGGAAGCTCCCCTTAAAAATTTTTAGCTCTAAACCGGACCACCCTGTATAAAGTAAAACGTGGCTATATACATTCGCTAAATTTCAGTAATATTTAGGACTATAACCGTTTTGTGACTATAGGCGTAGTAAAAAAAAATTGCATCTTTATAAACAAAATCAAATTAAATAAAATATCTTTCGTATAACAATTTTAAGCTTTATTTTAATCATAAATAGCAATTCTAAAAGACAATAAATCAGTTTTTTAATAAAATAATTCACTTTTGATTTATTCTTTGTTTTATTGAAAATATTGGCGTTATATTTTGATGTGACTATAAACGACATCGATTGTATGAACTTCTGAAGTTTATTATTTTCTTTCAAACAAATTGTTGACTATAACAGAATTGTAGAATTGTGAATAAAACGTTTTTGACTATAAACGATTTAAAATACATCGATCTACTACGTTGAGAGTAATGGGATTTTATTGTGTTAAGTTATATTGAAATCAGTATTAATTTCGTCATAAAGTATTGGGTATTATACTTTAATTTCATTATATATAAATAATCAAGAACCAAGCGATTTAGAAAACAACAACAATTATAACAAAACAAATATTTTTTTTTCATATAAAATTGTGTCTGAAAGAATTACTTCTGTGCAATTGCACAGGGGATTCACTAGTTAATACTTAATAATGATTAAAAAATGTGTAGTCTGTCAAGTCAAAACAATTACATTTTTTTTTAATTATCATTAATTTTCGAAGTCTGTCTTTGAATTTGGCATAAGGCTAACAAAGATCAGAATATTTATTCGCTTTTACTTCTAACCCCAAAAAGTTTCATATTAATATTTTTTGTTGTTTTGCTATAATTCACCACTTTATTTATTTTGTTCTTGTTCCTGTTAGATTACAGCAAATACGATGCGATACTTCATGAAAAAGTAAATAAAATTTATTTTGAGGTTTCACTATTATTCACCACTTGATTTATCTCATGGAAAGTTACATTTACCGAAGTGAAAAATTTAAGGTTCCTGTTACTGCTACTTGCTTTTATTCACCAAGGTGGAAAATTTTACAGACATTGTTAACATATCAATATTTTAGATAGATATGTTTTATAGTATTTAACATTATCTTGTTGCATTTTGTATATCAGTTTACCTGTGTATTAATAAAACATTTTCCATTTCGAGATGTGGATCTATTATTTTTTATTGTCATTTATTTTATTATGCCAGTGACGCAAGTAACCAGATCAGGTCGAATATCCTATAAAGCATTTTACTTTAGTTGAAAAGTATGTGTGCTATCTACTATGCCACTCAAAAACTCTTCTTTTACAATTTTTATACCACCCAATAAATTTATTAAAAAATTATTTGCGTTTTTAATTATTTTTACTTCTCTTTCCTTAAAATAAAACTATTATATAAAAATTATAATAGTCCCAGGTACTATAATATAACTTTCTTACTTACGATATGATGATGATCTTCTCTTTTAGATCCTATAGTAATTTTCAGAACTGGATCATTAGAAGATGATCTTGATTATCATTTCTAAAAAGGATAAATTTTTAAAACGACTCGAAGTATCGCTAATCATGTTGCGATCAATATCATGTTTTGAGTGGGACTTTGTAGAGAGGTTTTAATTGTATTTACATTAATTTTTCCTTATTAGCTTTAAAATGCACTCACTCGGCTTTTTTTTTCAGTTTTGGTTAAAACTGTGATAACTGTTCGCTACTCTATAACCAGTATTTATTAAAAAACTTTTATCAATTTTGTAAATCACACTTATGTCATAATAATTATCATTTGAGCAGAGTAATTGGAAGTTAGCATTATGTCCAAGATTTCGTTTACTAATTCAATTTACTTATTAACTCTTTCATGGCAAGTGTTTTTGTAAGAAGAGCCAGTTTAAATTGTGTAAATAATTATAGCATAAAAATAGCATATATTGTGATAGATTATGATTGTTTTAATACTGTTAGATAATAATTTCAATTAATTTGAGCCAAACTACTACCCTTTTTTGACATTTTTTTTATTAAATGAAATAAGAAAATTCTTAGAATTTTTCAGAAAATGTGAGTAGAGATTTAAGAATGAAAATCGGGGTTTAAAAAAGTTGTTACTATAACTTTCGGAATTTTAACCATTTTGTATTTGTTGTTAAAAATATTGGATGCTTCAAAAAAACTTTCGGCACTATTGTCCAACATAAAAATTATATTTGTATGCCCATACTTGCTTTAAGTTAGAATTTGCAACAAACTTATTTTGTTTTTCGATTTACTCTGTGGTCGAGTTTAATCGTTTTTTTTCTATTTTATTTCTCCTATGAATGTGTACAATCTGTGTCTGATGCAGACATTCAGCAATTTTTAATGATTTTTTGCACATGTGTAACATGCATGTAAAGATTAGCGAATAAGAGAATCTGTTTTTTTTTTAATTCATAATATTCTAATTGTATTTTATTGTATTGCGAGACCTTCACCAGATTGCTAGATTTTTGGTAAGATTGTTCTTTATATTATTGTTAGGTGGTTACATATTACTGTGACGTGTCACAAGGTTTTCATTATTTGTAGCTAACAAATTATTTGCTAAATTATTATTTACTACTTTGCTGTTTACTATTAACTTCTAATGATTTCATTTGTAGATCATGATGTTTAATATCATTGTTGAATAAGTATGTTATGCTTCCTTAAAATCGCCATAATAATGTAATATTGAAGTGGTGACCACTTACACAGCTGAATTACATAGTTCTATATCGACTTAAGATATAGCTCAATAAATAAATGATTTGTTGCCTAGTTATATAATTGAATTGGATCCAATATCGGTTAATATATTTTGCTTAACTTTAGGTCGTACCTTTACTTTGCTATAAATATGATTTTACAATGATTGGAAATTAATAATGGTTGATTTAAAGTTACATATGTTGGCGATTACATATCCGAAATACTGATAACATTGACTAAAAGTATTTTACTATAATACATAAACATGCCTCTTTGTCGGACACTTAAATCACATCAGAAGTATTTCACTGACGAGTACATATATAGTAATTACTAGATTAAAATAATTTTAGCAAGCAGGGTGGTTATTAGTGTATGAAAGTGGAAGCTACTGATTGGCATTTACAGTATAAAATTTTGAATGTGAGACATTTTACGTGGAAATGTCAAAATATAAAATTTTCTGAAATTTATATCCACCAGTATACAATTATATTTTTTTAATAACTGATTGATCGCACTGTTATTACTGCACCAAATAAGATGAGATTTAGAAGAGAGACCAAATGAGATTAGAAGTGAGACCAAATGAGCAATTAATATTATTAAAAGTCTCACACAGTTAAGTACATGTAATATTTTATGTCGATGGCAGATCAGAGTGAATCAGTGGTCCGGAAAATCAAGTAAAATTTCAAACTGAATAATTAGGCCTGAAACGTAATTAAAACGAATATTTTTTTACAAATTATAAAAAAGACTAATAAACGAAAATTCAATTCTATAACATTACATATGATAGCTGATCACATTAATAAAAACGAATATTCATTCTTTTACAAAATGAGAGATTTTATGTCTGATGTCTTACATCACAATTTGTCGTTTACAGTAAATATCAACAATAAAATAAAAAAAAATAATAAGAAAAAATAAAAATGAAGGGTTAAAAAATGAAGATGATGATTAATCAATCATCGGGATGACTATAAGTTGTATTTATATACGATATGTGTATAGATGTATCATAACATAATAATATAGAATGTGATTTATCTGTGTGTATAGATACACTAAAGATATTTCCATTAAAAATTTTTAGTTTTTCTTATTACAAGGAATATAAAATGAATCCTTATCCTTATCCATATTTGTATAATTTCTTTATTTTATTAATGTATTTTGTATTATATTGTCTTGGAATCCTTAATTATTGACTTAAATAAGGTGTGTGTGTCTTTTAATTATATACAGTATTTTTTTTTAACAAGGGTACTCAAATTAAGAGTAGATAATATAAAAATTATTTTTAAGAATTTTTAAGTGACAAAATGAAGTACTGTTGTTGTTGTAGTTAGACGATAATATTATAATCTTTAACAACTAATAAATTTAAAAGGTATCCTCTCATATACTTTAACTTTTTATAAGTTTATTTTTTATTTTTATTTTAATTGTGTACACAATCGGTCTACCTATGTTTTTAGCAGACGTGCTAAGAACATTCTATTCTTTGTTTAAAAAAAATAAATGTATATGAATAGGAATTTTTGTGAGAGAATGGAAGGAATACTGTTATAGTATAATTAAATTGAAATATTTTGTTATTTTTATTTAAAAAAATCAACATAGGAGTCCCGAATGCAATATTTGATTATTTAATCTTGAATATTATAATCGCATTCTCAAAGTGGAAAAAAAATAAAAATTGTGTTTTATTTTTAATGGAATTTTGGAATAAAATGTAATTTTAATTTTCAGAATGTGGATTTTGGTAATTTGTGTTTTGCAAAATGTGTTTTTATACTTTTTTATGCAATTTTTTTTTTTTTTTTTTTGAATCTTGTTTTTGGAATAACGTCACAATCCCGAAAAGTAGATATTAAATTTTGTGTCGATCGATTACATTGGAATTCATAGTGGGATACTATAAAGTAAAAGTAAAAGACTAATAGTAATTATTTTAGGACAGAAAAATACATTGCTTAATCGTCCGCTGAATGCTTTTCTTCTCCAAACGGCCAAAAGTTTGAGAAAAACGAAAAAATACTAGACTACTTATACTAAAAACAACAAAGTTTAACTTGAAACAAAAAAAACAAAATTTTGGTAGAAATTTTTCATACTTTGCATAACTGTATTTTCAAGTTATGAAGTATTGATGTATTTTCAAGTTAGCTTTGCATTCACTAGACATTGCAACATAAAAAGTTTATGAAATACAGCAGTTTTTATCATAATAGTCACATTTGCCAGTTTACTACATTTTAATCATTCATTACCAACTATAGTAACTATCTTCCACATAGTGCAAAAAAAGTTTAGGTGGCGCAAATAAGAATAAATTTAGCTAGTTATTGTATTTTGTATAAAATGGAGACCTAATATATACCCCTATAATAAATACCTGTGTAAGGTGCATATTGTAGAAAAAAATTTTATAAATATTTTGCGCTAATAATTGAAACACTGTAATTAGAAATCTAAATTAAATTTTTTTCAGCTAAAAACTGATACGTTTTTCAGCTCGGAGTATTTTTGAATTATTTGCTTTGCATCATTGAAATGAATAAATTAAATTTTTATTTTCGATTTTACAACTTCTGTAAATACAAAATTTTAATAAAAGGTTATAGGAATGCTAATGAATACTGTTGAATTCTGTTGTTAACAAACAAATTCTGTTCAAAATTTTAATATTTTAAGTTAAAAATTTAATAAAGAAAGAGATTTTATCATTTTAACCTTTCCTTGGGAGTTGACTATGCAACTTTGTGCAAAAAAATATATAAGTCGTCTATCTAATCCTAGAGCAATGAAAGAAAATGTTAAAATCGCTATGGGGAAGATAAGGTATAAAGTAGTAAACATAAGACGCGTTGCAACAGACGAAAAAATAGCTATTAATGCAACCAGTGAACGTCAACGGTGTCAAATTTGTCCTCGATCTGCTGATGTTTAGACACGAACATTATACTGCATTTGTAAAGAAGAATCTTGTGCAGCACATTCAAAAATTATATGTATAAACTGCATCAACGAAGAAATGATAGATGACTCCCAAAAAAAAATCGAGGTTCCAATATCGGACTCGGACCATGTTTGGGCTTAGGATATTTTTGTTGATTTTTGTTGTGATTTAATTAAATTTTGTATTTAAGTTTTGTTTAGTTTTATCTTAATTATATTTCTTTTGCCTTATTTTGTAAATAAAATCGAGATTAAGAAAAAAATAATTTCAAATTTTTTTTATATAATATATGAAAACACATATGGGGTCAGATGGAGTGCACAAACTACGAGAAAAAAATTAAAGAAAAGAAAAACGAAATATGTATCTGAAACCCTCCCGATAGGACCGGAACTACAATGGCTACAATGTTGAAGATCTGAATACAACCCTATATTCAATATAATTAATTGTAACAGATTTTATATATAATAGTAGGAATGGGTATAGAAACAATGAAAATTTTATAAAAATTCGTTAAGACACAAAGGCTAAGATCTAACTCTTTTCAACTTCCTCCTTACGAAGATAGGTTGATTTTAATATAGACCTGAAACCTCTCCAACAACGTCGACTGGTGGCTGACATTATTATTGACCGTTGAGACTGTGTCCAGAATGTTACGTGAATCTGACTCGAGAGCAGCTTTCTTTGATACTAACATTAGTAAAAGAAGCTTAAAAATTAAAATTGTATAATCGATAAGTAGTTATTTTAATTGATATTTGGTTTTTTTTACTTTCTTTTTTAATTAAATTTTTTTTTTTTTAACATTCTACTAACTACAGCATGGTAACTATTTATTTTTATCTCTTACTAATATTTGTTACCAACGGTTATGTATACTAACCTACTGGGTGATGATCTCACCGCTGAGCAACATGATGCAAGCTTTTTTTTGTAATAGACGTCTAATGTGCTTGCTCTAAACAATATCTGACAGTATATCAATGATCAAATGATAAGAAACAGAATATTAGACGTAGTACCGTACAATACTAGAACATGAGAGAGATCAAGATCAAGATGGCTTGTTGAAATCGAGAAAAGTGTAGTAAGATAGGAGTTGACACAATCAGAGCAGAATAGAAGAAAGTTGTGAACGAGATTGAGGCTCACCCTGAGCTATAGAACAGATGGTAAAGATTGCTAAAACTACAAAAAAAATAATTGCAAAATCAAGAACGAACAATTAGAAAATCAATAATATTATATAATCTAAACAATTATTACCAATATTTTAGTTTAAGTTTATTATTATAATTCATTAATTCATTTAATCATAATTTTAAAGCACAAATTTAAAAAATATCAGAATTTAATTTTATATTATACTTTAATTTTATTAAAATTAATTTTTGAATATTTTTTGTTGAATTTGGCAAAAAATAACAAAAAAAAATTTTTTTTTTTTTTGGTTGTATAAAAATAGAACTTTATCTAAAGCGGATAAAAATGACTAATATTCCAAAAATTATAACGAATTTAATCATTAGAGTCGTCATCAAATAAAATTTCTAGACCAGTAAATTTGATTAAGAAAAAAATTTACCTAATATTTATGGATTGTTTATTTATTCATATATACCCAAATGATTACAAATGTATTTTTGAATGTTATGTTGTTATTATGAAAACGATTATAATATCATTAGTAATTAAAAAAATTTTAAAATTAAAAAGAAATTTAGTTGAACTTAAACGCCTTGAATTGTACGCAATTTTTTAAGTAGGACTTCCAAACGAAATATTCCTCATACGATTTTACCGTTGTTCTTTATATTTTTGAATATCTCACTATATCATAATGGGTAGATCGGTAGATAGTAGGGGCTGTTGATATACAATTCCATTGTGATAGTACGATGTTACTACTGCATATTAGTTTCTTTTTCAAGCTTTGGGGAGAAGTTAGACAAAAGCTTGATTATCTACTGAGATCTCAAATCTTTTACATTTATGATCCCCCACATTTTTACTTTAATGATTTCCGAAATATATTTTTTTTCCAAATTGTGCTTTTTTTTTAAAACTATTTCTGACGGGATTGTAAAAGCTCAGATTTTGACTCAACTCAAAATTTGTGCTACATCATTGGCTGAGCTAGCTAAAATTTTGTAATTTCCGAGCTAGCTCAAGTTCAAGTTGATTTATATTTTAAGATAGCTCATAGATTAAATTAAATAGTGTTTAGATAATGTTTGAGATAGCTTAAAATTAGAATTGGGCTTGAGTTGAGCTTAAATCAAATAAGCTCAAATTGAAAGATTTTTTTCAAAATTCGTGTAAAAAAAATTAATAATAATTTTTAAATTTTTATTATAGATACCCTAAAAGAGTAAAAAATTGTTTTTGAGCTTGTTTGAGTTAAGCTTAGCTCACGTTCAATAAGCGTGCTTCAGTTATTATACATTACATTATGTTCACAAAGTAATTATGGATTTGTTTACTACTGCTATTTTACTTAGTGTCGCCTAGTAAAAGAAACAAGTTTTATCATCCAGAGGATTTGCTCCAGTGCTTACTGCATCGTTAGATTTAATTTTTCTGCAATCTTACCGACTAGTCTATATATAGTTATTTAATTTTTTTAAAATTATATTCACTCTGATTTTTGGAATATGCCAAAATCTTTGATTATTTTGTTTTGATACACTTAATTTCACTTACATTTGCTTCAGTAGGTACTTCAATTTGCGTAGTTACGTTGAAAAAATATAAAAGTTCAGTACAGAACTCACAAAATCTACTTTCAATTTGTAAAATAATAACTATAATCCATATCCTATTATATTTCTTTCATTCAGTTGATTTAATTTTTTGTACAATTCAATCCGTAAAAAATTTATTTTCTTTGATTAAATTTTAGAAATAAAAAATGTATTTTAGGAAAATATCTTGTACTTTTGGAATATAAAGGCATTAGTGAAATTTGAAAATAAAAAAAAAAAGTTCAACTGGCCTAAACATTGTTACCTACATTAAGATATTATTATTATGTTTCCAGAATAAAAAGAAAAAAAAAACTGAAATAATTCAAAAAGCATTCAACCAAAACAAATAAGGGTCAATATTTTCTGGAATACAAAAAAAAAAAACAATAAACAAAACGATGAGGAAAAAGAAGGGTTAAATGATAAGCGTATCAATGACCCATCACAGTTACAAAATGGTCAGCTAAAAGCTTTTTTTTCTTTTTATATTCTTGTTTCCTCAAATTATAAAACACGGACCCAATGCAGAAAATTATCATATTAAACCTATATATATATATATATATATATATATACATATATATATGTATATACCTATACTATACGTATGTTCATTTATATCTATGTTAAATAATTTAATTTTATATTAATAATGTGAACCTTAGTTCTGAACCATCGTTTCTGAATTTATAAAATGGAAATTTTTGTCGTATTATTAAGTCATTTATTTCATTTCAGTAAACATTTTGTTTTTTTTTTTTTTTTTATTTGACTAAACAAGAAAAAAATTAGGAAAAAAAACAAAAAAAATTTAGTCATTTGTCCTTCTAAATTTCGAGGAATTTGAAATGAACGAAATTCAAAATGGATAATGAGCTGATGGTACCTATAAAAAAATTCGGGTTTTCTAAGGAATTTTATTTAAATGGAAAATCGACTTTTCTTATACTTCCAGCAAATATCTTCTAAATAGAAGGCAGAAGAGTCTGGCTTTCGGTTTTTTGGCAAATTTATTTTTTAAATGTAATTTCTTAGAAAAAGTGAATTGAACTCTCTTTTACGAATCATTAGTCTTCTTTTTAGGTAGGTTTTGTGTATATAAAATTTCGGTTTCATTTATTTTAACTTTTCCTATTAAATATATTTTAATAATTATATAATATATATTATAACCCTTGTCATTTGAAGGGTATTTAATCTTTCTAGCATTACTTGGTGATTATCCGAATAATCAATGTAAATTTTTATAAAGAAACAACAGAATTTCGAGAACAATCAAACTATCAATATTGATTTTGTTTTTTTAAAGACCTATCGGTTATAGTACAATCTTATTATATGTTATCAATTACTATTAAATTTTAATGGTGCTTAAGCGGCAAGACATGTCCAGGCTTAGATGAATAAATTTGTCTATACTTCCCTACTTTCCTATTGAGAGTTTATATCTCATTAAATTGGTGGGGTTTAGCCTTTGCAGCTTTCTTGTATTACCCTTCCGTTTAGCCTTTGCAGCCTTCTTGTATAGTAAATTATATTGCTTAGCGCAGCCTGAAAAGTTATTGCTACAATTTCAGATGCGTTTTATTATACTGTGAAATATTTGAAGCATTGTAATATAAGTTTTTTTTTACACTGTCTGCCTATTAACTAGGATTCCAGTTTATTCCAACGCTATTCAAGGTGTAACCCAAGATTATATTTCACTGTTTCTGCTTTAGGTATAGGAACTTTTCTGTTATTTAGAAATATGTAATATTGAGCTGCTTTACGTCTTATAGTCCGTAATGTGAACCTATCTTTTTTCGTTAAGTTGGATTTTGTGCCCATTTGGTTATTGTGTTGTGCCTAACACTTTTTGGAGTAGTTTTTAATACTCTGTGATGAATAAATAAGATGCTGAAGACCTTCATGCCATACTCTAAGCATCAAGTAGTAGAGCCGATAGTACAATATATATTCTACCTTGAGTGCACGTTTTGTCAGAGTGACCAGATAATGCACTAGGCCATCTGTAGTGAATTCATTTTTATCTCAATGTCAATTGTATATCAGGTATGAAGGACCAACAATCACCAACTGGAGAATCAAATCACCAACTGGAGAGATCCCGCTCGTGATCGAATTCAGTGGAGGACAATTTTGCGTCAGGCCCAGGACCTTCGTGGTCTCTAGTGTGCAACATGTAAGTAAGTATCATCAATTCCAAAAAAAATCTTTTGGTTTATGTTTATATTATGTTGTAATTTTGCTTACCATTTCAAATCCTGTACACATGACATATTGAAGTTGATTTGGTTATTGTGAGGTTTGAAGATTGTAGTTAGGTGTTATCTAAATAATTTAACTTTTCTTATTCACATCTTATCCAGCCTCAACATTTTTTGCCATTTAGATTGGTCAGATGTCTTCAAAAGTCATTAATAACATTATTAACATTCGGACCCAAGTTCATTAAATACCTGCAGTATATTATCATATCGATTTTTAACACAAAAAAAAACATAAAAATTGTCGTCCTTTTAATTTATTTTCTTTCTAATTTTTTTTTTTTTTTTTTTTTTTTTTTAGTTGCTTTATTATTATTTGTTTTATTTGATAATAAAGACTAAGAAGAATAATTTTAATAATCATTTTTGGGAATATTTTTTTCACAATAAAAATTCTTACAAAATTATTTAAGGATCACTTAACTAATGAGAAATTGAAATGATGGGAGGGTTGGGGCTGCTAAAATAAATTAAAGAGTAGGATTGATTAATTTTTTTATTTAAAGTTGTACCTTTTGTACAGCTGACAGAAAATTGATATTAAAGTGAACGTTTTTCAAAACTCAAACCAACTTATGGAGCACCGTATGACCTTAATAATTTGGAAGGAAATTTTTGTAGGTTGGTTGGTAAATCAAATTAGAGATAATACAAATTAAAATAATTTGGGAAAGAGATTTGAAATTTCGATGCTTGAAAGCATATAAAATTAATCATCTTGATTAAAGAAAATAGGAAGTGGAGGTTTTTGAAAATGAAGTTAGTTAAAGTTGTTATGTTTTTGCTTTTTATTTTGTATTTTTGAATAGAGAAGTGAAGATAAAATTTAAGGTCTAAGTTCAGAGAATTGACGCATTGTGAGTTGGTTAAGTACATTTTACAGACATACACCTTTTCAAACAAAAAAAAAACAACTAGCTCTAACGTTAAGTGTACAGGCTAATACGGCAGTTGTAGTAATACTTAAAGCAATAACCAAACCAATTTGAAATTGGGGACTGCAGACTAATGGCAAATTTTGGTTATTATACGATACAAGTAATTGAATATTAAATCCAAAGCCATAAGTTAGCTTGGATATACATATTACAAAAATGTGTTTCAGAACACTAAACTTGACGATCAGATTTACTTGAATCTCGATTAGCCAATTTCAGTTTGAATGAAATTTTTTTAGTTCAGAAACTTGTAATTAATATAGTCCAAAGTTTATAAAATCAATGGTATAATTTACTGAAATCCAATTTTCTTCTTTTATATCTGCGATGGTGGGTTAGATAAACTGTAAAAGCCGTAATTTGAATGAACTGTATCAATGTAATTTGTTTTTTTCTCTTTCATTTTAACAACCCACATTTTTATTGCTTTATTGTGAATACAAACAATCACAATAGATTTTATATTCACTTTGTGGTATAAATCAAAATTCATTCCAGAATAACTTCGCCTTCATAATAGAATGGTTCTCTTTTTACTGGTAACAAAATTGTACTCTCAACTAGTACAAAACCATGTCCTGATTAAAATGAGAGATAGCATGGGATCCGGGACATTCTGAGGAATGCAGTCAGATTACCTAACCCACTACAGCAAATGAATGCAATTGAAGTTTCCAAAGAATTAAAGACTTACTTTCCAAAGTATTAGATTTTTAAAATTTTATATTTTATTACATACTCGGATCGAACGCACTCTTGTAAAAAATAACTGCATTGTGAAAATTTCAGTCTGAATGTAATTATTTAAAATTTTTAATTTTTTATATTTCCGGGTAAGTTAGATTTCAAATAAAAATAACCGTTTTGAGTTTTGCAAGTCTCAAGAGATTTTGAGACATTTTAAAGTATAGAAAAAGCTTATCAATAGCTGTTACGAAAGCTTATTAAAGCTAGTGGAAGAAAACAGAGTTAATCTTATGTGGAATACTGAGCATGAACGAGTACAAGGTGATGCAGAAGCAGATGTTCTTGTAAAAACATTTGCGAAGAGTTAATTCTTGGGACAAGTCAAGCCAATTATTGTTCAAACACTTACCCACAAAAGATTGTTTTAAAGTGAGAAACTAAAGAAACCGAAATCATATGAGTAATTACCAAGGACTTACGCAGCCTAAAGCCTTTTTCAAATTAAGTATCTAACGATTTAATCAAGTAATCAGGGAAACTAAATCCAATCTAAGAACGCTGGCATGGGTTATCATAGGTCATGACCCATTTAACAAGCATCTGTTCAAGATTGGTAGATCGAACACAGACAGATGCAGATTCTGCTTAGAAGAAGAGGAATCCTCCTCTCATATTCTATTTGCTTGCAACGCTATAACTCGAAAATGAAATGAGTATTTCCAGGAAGACACATCGCCTGGTTTTGAAGTCGACATCAAAACAATAATAGCGTTAATCAAGGACATATAAACGTAAAATTCTAAGATAATAAATGGGGAAGTACCGTAAAGTTTTGAATATAATACCTCTTCCAATAAAGTACCTCTGATAAACTAATCGAATTATTTTTCCATTTACAGAACCCCGGGTACAGGAATTAGATTTTATATTTGTCGGAAATTAATTTCGAACTATTTCGATATTGGATGTTATTTAAAATCATTTTCATGTTATCTATTACTAAACCAAATATAGATGGTGTGAAATTTCATCTAATAAAATAGATTTATTATTCAACACTTGTCAACAATTTAAACACTTGTCAGTTATTACATCTATTGTGTAAATAAGCAAGTAGGCCGAAAATAAAAAAAAATCACGTAACGATCATATTTATATGTCTATATGTTGCTTTTCGAATAGTGTACCCGGGTGTAAAAATCCAATTAGAGTATGGGGGTATACCAATTGGATTTATTATTTTTTCATAATATTGGCATTTTCCAATTACAGTACCTGGGTATTATATTCAGAACTTTACGGTACTATAGATCTGAAGAGGTTGTGGTTACACAGAACTCCCCATTAACAACATTATAAAAATATTTCCAGTAATACTAAGTCTAGAAGGTGTGCCATGCCTATAGAGTAGACTATGTAAGAAGATTACTAAAACAGAAGTTTACAAAATTTGCATAAATATTTTTTTTTAGTTTTAATTTTCTGTAATATTAAATTTCTCTATACAAAATGTTTATTAAGTACGTACGTACTTAAATTTATCTATTGGTTATCAAACTAATACACGTGCACATATTTTGATTTTTCGTGTTGGCATACTTTACTGTTTTTATTCGATTTTTTTTTATTTTTTTTTTTTTAAATTGTTGCGTACGTAAAGAGATTCTTAAATGTTTAAAGTAAGAAAATACTCAACACTAAAATATTTCTATGTTGCATACAAAAAATGCGTATATAGAGAAAACGACTTCACGAAATACACGAATAAGATTTACTTTCATTTTTCAATAAGTTATATGAATGTGGGCTATCCCTTGGGACCTAAAACAAAATGTTTATTTATTTTTTTTTTCACTTTTTGTACGAAAGCTGTTATCCTTTTTCATTATTAAATCTTCTCCTTTTTAACTTTGATTGAATGCCTTTTACCTAGTGTAGAAAAAGAAACTTATCAGTGCCAACCAGAATTTTAAATAAATAAGTACAAAAATAGGTATGAATGTTTGTATGAATATATATATATATATGTATATATATATATTATTTAGTTTGTACATCTAAGAAAATTAACACAGGTAATATTAAATTTTTTTGGTTTATTGTTGTTGTTTCTTTTATTTTATTTTATTACGTACTTTATACCACCTGCCAAAATTTTTTCTGATGATCATGATTTTCCTATTTCTTTACTGTTATTACTGATTATATACAACTGCTATGATGATAGTGTTGTTACTGTTACCAAAATAAAATGTTTTCTTTTTAATGTTGTTGTTATTGTGATGTTGATGATGGTGATGATAATGAGATTTTACCGTTTTTCTTTAACTGGTGTATGTAGTCGGTCTCATTCAATCATGTTTATCAGGTGTACCTATCAAAAATTTATAAATTTTTTTTTTAGCTTTTTTTTCCCCCAAAATGATTGATTGATTGAGAAAATTACCTAAGGAATTTTATTTGGTGGGGTATGAGTAAGGATAAATGAATAGAATGTAGTATCTACTATCTAGTCGTCAATATAGAAATGGATGTATATGTATATAGAATGAAATAAATCAATTTATTTTGATTATTAACATTAGACGGTGCTTTTTTCTTCACATAGAAGAGTTGACAAAAAAAAAAAAAAAAAAACGGAAAAATAAAAAATAAAAATTTTTGGTGGAAAATAAAATCGGTTTTTTGAAGAAGATGTATCCGTATACACTTTAAAATCAGGGATTGATAATAAGACAATAGTCATTTCCTCAAAATTTGCTAAAGGATGAATTTAACAGAATTTTAAGAATTCAGTTTTTTCTATTTAAAGGATAATTATTGAGTATAAGCTAAATATTTTTGGTTAATTTGTATGTCAATAAAATAGAGTTGAGTAAGATTCATTTTTGTTTTTTTATTATTTAATTAGTAAGTGATTAGAAATTGTTTATCATATAATATTAGGAGACAGTAAATTTCAAAATTATATCATTAGATTCAGGACCAGTTTATAGTGATTTTACCAAACTCACCTGCGCTCTTCTGAGGGAGATGTTGTATCGGCTTAAGACCTAATGACCTAATCTGAAATTATGGATAAAATCTGGATTTGCTATCTTTCCAAAAATATATATCTTTAGCTTCACATCTTATGCTTTAAGGACGAAAAGGACATTTGAAAAAATGAAAATCAAATCATCAAAATATGAATATTAATATAATAAATATGAATATTATAACATCATCAAAAATGAAAAATAAAACAAATTGCATATATCTAAGTCTATCGATATAACATTTTCTAATTACCTAATCAAAGCAATAATAATATGTTGTGTTATAGGTAAGGGGGATTATGAGGAAGATGTAGTATCGGCGTAGGACCTAATGACCATATCCCAATGATAACTGAAATTGCTAGCTTTCCAAAAATATATATCTTAAGTGGCGCATCTTCTCCTTTAAGGACGAAAAGGACATTTGAAAGTATCCTTGTTGCTTAGCTGTTTTGTATAAAAATCGTTGTACCTGTTGATCTATTAAATATATATTTATTCAATTATATATTCTGGAATCATAACGGTCTGGAGCATATTTCAACATTTATTTGATGGTGATTGGTGCTGCCGTTATGAAGATATTGTAGTTCAAATTAGATAATTTTGAAAAAAAACACTCTTTTTTTCTTTTCTTGAAAAACCAATTACCTCAAGATTTTTGCACAAAACCTCATTATTTATAGACTGTTGGAAAGGTCTCTTTGTTTTCTATAAGTCATACATAACAATATCAAGTATAGTTCAAAAAACCAAATACCATAAGATTTTACTACCACAAAACCCCCCCCAATATTTATAGACTGTTGGAAAGGTATCTGTTTTAAAATTTTTTTTTTTCTGCAACTGATACATACATACTTTCTGTCTACGTCGAATAGTTTAGAAGATATAAGCATTTATGAAAAAAAATGTTTATTTTTATCCTTTTTCTATATAAGACTAGGCATGTGCCTTTTACAAATTAACAATCTTCAAAGTAAATGTAACACAAGTTTGTGACCAAATCACGGTACTCGACAGTAATTGACGTTGCAGATTTTTAAAATATGTGTCCTTAATAGTGTATTTAGTATTTTAAGTACAAAAACGACATTTGATAACATGTTTGTTATTTTAGGGTTTCGTATCTTCTTACATTTTGTAGATATGTAGTACATAAATATGTGTTCGGTCTTTTAACCAAAAAATAAGCAATCTGAAAATAATTTTAACGTTTATTTGATGAATACAAATGTTGCTGTTGGGCAGATATTTGTGGTAAAATCTTATGGTATTTGGTTTTTTGAACTACACTGAACTACAATATCTTCAAAACGGCAGCACCAATCATCATCAAATAAATGTTAAAATATGCTCCAGACTGTTATCTTTCTAGAATATATAACTGAATATATATTATATATATATAAATATATATATACATATCTAATAGATCAACAGATATAACGGTTTTTATACAAAAACATCAAAACAACAAGTATACTTTCAAATGTCCTTTTCGTCCTTAAAGGAGAAGATGCGCCACTTAAGATATATATTTTTGGAAAGCTAACAATTTCAGCTATCATTGGGTCCTACGCTGATACTACATCTTCCTCAGAATCCCCCTTACCTATAACACAACATATTATTATTGCTTTGATTAGGTAATTAGAAAATGTTATATCGATATACTTAGATATATGTAAATTTTTTTATTTATATTTCATTTTTGAAGGTTTGTAATTTATTTCTACAATTCAACGTTGAACAGGTGTAGTTTCAGTGCACTGTTCTCTTCATAAAAGGCATAATATCTTAAGTCCAAAAAGTGAATTGTTCAGGAGAAGCATCGTAGTCGAAAGTTTTTGATATAAGACTTATTTTCGAAATCGAAGATATTTTTGAGTAAAATTATGGTTAATACTTACCAAATGAATAAGTTACCATAAACAGTAGAAAAATATCTTCATTACTTGAGTCAGTAACGTGACACTTACAACATAAAATGTAATGTATTATTTCAGTATTATAATATTGGAGACCTTATGCCGAAATAAGATGATTTGACTTTGAGTTTTTGTGCTTAGGAAGACATATCCAACAAAACATAAAAATTAGGAAAAATAACAATCTTTTTTTTCTTCTTCGTCGGATGAATCTACAAGATCGGGATGAATATCATGTATTTGTTGGCAGACCTTTATAAAAATATACATATATAAAAATAAAAGTATACATATGTATTGTTTTTTTCTCAATTTTCTCTTATTATAGTAAATGTTCATAAATCTTATTCTATTAATCAGTTCTTAATAAAATACAAAGAAATCTCTTTCAATTCTTTGGTGAATTTAATTCATTTTCATATATAGATACAGATACAGATACAGATATTTCTAGTACCTATTTACTTTTTTTAGCATTTATTTATTAATTATTATTACCGTATTGAAAATTTTACAATATTTATGTAGAGCTTAGGGTTTAGATAAAATAAATAAGAAATCATTAGAAAACACAAGTGCTTACTGATGTTTAAAGTTAATTTTTTTGAAAAATAAATAATTTTTTTCTCTTTTAAATTAACTTTTTTCTTCTACAATTTTGTTACCTGTTACTCCAAGAGTAATACACTGACTGATTTAAATCACGAGCAAATCATCTTATGCAGATGGCATTATTTATTTATTTATTTCGAGCTTAATTCAAGCAAGTTACAATAAATCATACTTAAATTAAATTTATAAACTAAAAATTAAACATTCAAAAAAGAATTAATAAAAAAAAAAATAACAAAATTTTTATATTATAACAAAATTAAAAAAGAAAACAAAATCTTATATTTAACAATAATTTAATAAAATAATTAAATTTTAGATTTAAAAAGGGCTTTCGAGACACTGGATCGAAAAATTTTAATAGAAAAAATGTATAAATACGGAATAAGAGGCACTGAAAAGAAGTGGTTCGAAAGTTTCTTAAATGAAAGATTCCAAAAAACAAAAATAGGAGAGGATGTATCAGCCAAAAAACGAGTAGAACTAGGAGTTCCACAAGGATCCGTTTTGGGAGTAATGTTGTTTTTATTATACATAAATGATATAAAGGATAGTGTTGCCTTTTCTTCAGTGTCTTTGTTTGCGGATGACACATTAATTTACTTAGTAGGGGATAATTTGGTAGACTTAGAAAATAAATTGAACAAGGACCTAGAAACATTATATGAGTGGTTGTCAAAAAACAAATTAAAACTTAATGTAAGTAAAACAAAATGTATGGTGATAAATTCTCGAATAGAAAATTTAAATATAAATATTAATAATGAACGATTAGAGTGTGTTAGCAGTATTAAATATCTAGGAGTCATTGTAGATAAAGAGCTTAAATTTAATATGCATTCTGATAATATTTGTAAAAAAATTTCGAAAAAACTTGGTTTTTTGGCAAGAATCAGAAATAAAATATCACTAAAGTGTGCAATATTAATTTATAATGCAATTATCTTACCAGATTTTGAGTACTGTTCCTCGATTTTAGTTATATGTAATACTGAAAGCTTAAATAGATTGCAAGTACTTCAAAATAGAGCTATGAGAATTATATTAAAGTGTGACAGAAGAACACGAAGTAAGGATATGCTAAATAAATTGGAATGGATGAGCGTAAATCAAAGACTAAAATTTAATGAAATAATGTTCGTATATAAGTTGAAATATGATAGGATGCCGCAATATTTACAAAAGAATATTAGATATGTAGGTGGTTATTACTTTCTAAGAAATAGGGGTGATTTCAGACTCCCATTATACAGGAGAACCAGAACACAAAATAGTCTACTCTATAAGGGTACACAATCTTTTAATTTGTTACCCAATGCAGTTAAGAATGATATGGATATTTCAAGATTTAAAAGAAAATTAATTGATATTATAAAGAACAATGAGATTTAAAGTATTTAAATTTTATTTACTTTTGAAATTTTAAATAGTTAAAAATTAAAGTTTTATATACGAATGTTTAAAATTAAAACTTTCAATATTCCTTTAAATTTGTAACTTTTGTTTTAAATATGATGTTATAATAGTTTTTTATTGAACTAATAAAATTAAAAAACAAACAAACAAACAAACAAAATTAAAAAATAAAAATGAAAAAAACTTCAATTAAGAAGACAGGTCAAAGATTCATCAAAAAAATCAGTTACACAAATACATATTATTTTTTAATGATTGTTTAGTTAGGGAAAAGTTAATATGGGGTTTGTATGCATTACAAAGAGACATCATCCTATTAATTGGTTCATATTTACCATAATTAGTCCGATGGTACTGCAAATTAAACATATTAGCAGTTCTTAGTCTAGAATGAGAACAATAATTAAGTTTAGCAAACAATTGGGGAGACGAAGTGTTGCCTTTACTTAACTCAATTAGAAATACAATATCAGCAACTTTACGCCGTTTTTCAAGGGTATTAAGATGAATTAAATTTAGTGGATGTTAATAAGGAGGTAATCTTAAAGGATCTTCCCAAGGAAGAAAACGTAAAGCATATCTAAGGAATTTTCTTTGAACCGATTCAATTTTATCTATGTGAACACCATAAAATGGACACCAAACCTGACTAGCATATTCTAAATTAGGTCTAACCAAGCAGGTATATAGGGATTTTAATACATACGGATCTTCAAATTCTCTAGCCCAACGTTTAATAAAACCGAGCATAGAATTGGCTTTGTTTAAAATATCTGAATAATGGAGATGGAATGAAAGTATAGTATCGAAGAGTATACCTAGGTCTTTAATTGATGTAACTTTTGGAATACTTTGGCATAGAAACGATTCAGATCAGCTTGTAACGCTAATGCATCCTCTAAATTAACAATTTTTTTATAAATTTTCATGTCATCGGCGTAAATTTTAATATGACTATTAATTAATAAAGATGAAACATCATTAATAGAAATAATGAAGAGTAAAGGACCGAGATGACTACCTTGAGGCACACCTGTGGGAGCTTCGAACTCAGTGAAAATTGAAGATCTAAACGAAACACTATAACTACGACCAGAAAGATAAGAATGAACCCAATTAATAAAGTAACTAGGAAATCCTAATTTATTTAACTTAAAGATGATAATGTTATGTGGAAGCAAATCAAAAGCTTTGCTAAAATCTGTATATATTACATCCGTTTGAAACCCATCTTCCATGTTATTAATAAAGGTAGATGTTGACTCAACAAGATTAGTAACAGTAGACTTAAGCTTAACAAAGCCATGTTGAAAAGATGATAAGAAACAAGTACAATGATCATAAATAGAATCAAATACAATAAGTTCAAATAGTTTAGGTATAGAAGAAAGTTTAGCAATTGGACGATAATTACTTACATTATTTTTTAGATTTTTTTTGTGAACTGGTCTAATTAGGGCAGTTTTCCAGATTGAAGGAAAGATACCAGAAGTTGAAGAAGAATTGAATAATACAGAGAGAGGACCACATAGTGAAGAAGAACATTTATTTAAGAATAGGTTAGGGATGCCGTCAGTACCAGGACTAGCATTATTATCAAGCTTTAATAAATAATTGAGTACCACATTAGAATCGATATGAATATTACTCAATGTAGTTTTAGAAAAATTCGATAAATGGTCAAAATTATCTTCGTTTAATGAGAAAGCAGCCATAGAATAACTAATAGAGAAGAAATCACGGAAAAATTCAGAAATGACATTAGGATCACTACTACTAGAGTTTTTATAATTCATACACAAAGGATACTGATCAATTTTTCTTTTCGAGTTAACGAATTTCCAAAAAAGTTTCGGATTAGTTTTAATATTATCAGACATATCTTCTACATAATTGGAATATAAGTTATCCGACATCATTTTAAATTCATTAAATAGATTCAAGAAAGCATTATAATCAATGTTATTATTGTTTTTAATAAATTATAGTTAAATTGTAACAATTTGCACGGGCCAAATGCCCTTATGTGTACTTAAAAATAGGTTATTTCAAAATCGTATTTTTGCAAAATATCTTAAGTCTATATTATGATATGCCTTTAATGGAATTTCGTTGATACCTTGGCATAATTTTTACCTTAAGTACACATAAGTGCGACAAATAAATAGCTTTGCACGGGGTAAAATATCTTATGTGTACTTAAAATGCGATAGCGTTTACAAAAATTCTACAAAAACAATATAAAAATAATTTAGAAGAACATCTTAAATATACTAAAGATCATAGTGCTTTTGCATTTGACTTAAGAATGAACATAAGATGAAACCTGACCCCCTTCAAAATTCGTTACAAAAGAGATATGGGAACCGGACCCAGATAGAAAGTAGACATATACTTTTATTATCTCATTTTTTGCTTAAGTCGACTTAAGATGTTATGCATTTTGGATAGAGATTTATATTTAATAATAATTTGTTTTTATTAATAGGCGCACTACTGAACTTATTGAATATATTCTATTTCGTCAACTGAAGTAAATTAAATATAAATAGAATATATTCCAAACCAGGTAAATAGTTCAAGAGAAGAAAGCAATAAGCAATCAAAAAGCAATACGTGAAATTAATAGAATCAGTACTCTTTAGGAAATTATATACTTATTTTTTCTAATTTTTTATAAGTACCCTAACAGTCACAGAATTTCAGTTATCAGACCAACACCAGAACAAAGAAGTATATTAAAGAAATAATAAACAATTAGAGACAAATAAAACAAATAATGTGAAGAAAAAAAGAATCGAAGAAAAATAGAAATTGAAACTTAACTGTTAAAATAATTATCAAGCTTCCTACTAAAACCAAAAATAACGAAATTAACAAAAAAAAAAAACAATATATATTTTTTTATATGTTAATTAGTGTATTAGAATTTAATCTAGTTTTGTAAACTTTTTTCTAGACACTATAAACAAAAAAAAAAAAAAAACCTTTATCACTGATAAATTCGACGGTCCGTTTTTGTGTACCATATCTTGGTGCTGTAAATGCTACTATAGGTGTACCATTTTAAATATGGGAGTTATGGCCAAGTATATGGCTTGTATATTAATAGGAGGTTGGAGGTGTAGGGTGGGTAAATAATTTTCCACTTAAAAATTCTAAGTATTTGGCAGTAAGGTTCGCGACAAAAATAATGTGCTCGTACCATGAAAGTTTGCTCGTAATAACTCGTTATTTTGAAATCATCATATACATACACAAATAATGTATTTTAAAATCATCTGTAAATAAAATAATGTATTGTTACATAGGTGCAGTTCGTACTTAACTTACCTCTCTTATCATCAACATTGTCCTGTAATCCCATCCGTTGGGTATTGAGTGGAAAATGAATTGATTAGTAGAAGTGGAATATGATTATATATATACACATACAATAGTATTATTTATTATCGACCTCTCTTATAACATAATTTAATCATTTATTCACAAAATATAAATGTAGGCGAATACTCCATATGTATAATATGTATGCACTTAATACACAAGATCTGGAATATAAAGTGTTGCTATACAAAGCCATTCTGAAACCAATCTGGTCCTATGGGTGTCAATTATAGAGAACTGTTTCTAATAGTAATATCGAAACAATTCAAAGGATGCAGTCAAAAATTTTACGTACTATTACTCAGGCCCCTTGGTACATTAGAAATATCAATCTACATATTGATTTGAATAAACCCTTAGTTAATAAAGAACTTGAAAAATGCAAAATAGGCGAATAGGCGAATACTCCATATGTATAATATGTATGCAGTTAATACACAAGATCTGGAATATAAATTGTTGCTATACAAAGCCATTCTGAAACCAATCTGGTCCTATGGGTGTCAGTTATAGAGAACAATTTAAAGGATGCAGTCAAAAATTTTACGTACTATTACTCAGGCCCCTTGGTACATTAGAAATATCAATCTACATATTGATTTGAATAAACCCTTAGTTAATAAAGAACTTGAAAAATGCAAAAACAAATATGCAACTAGAATAATCCAGCACACTTACCCTTTGGCGACAGATATACAAAACATTCCAATAACCAGCAGGTTAAAAAAAATGTTGCTTGCGGTAATATATGGTACAACATTGGAATGAACGAGCAAATATGAAGGGTCAAATCAATGGACTAGACCTTCAAACATTTTTATATTTTTAAAATTTGAATTAACTATAAAGATCATATTATTGTCATTTTGTTTTAGAAAGATTCAATAAATACAGTTAAAAAAAAAAAAAAACTTAATACACAAAAGCAATGATTTTTTGTGATGATTTGATACTAAGTTTTAAATTTGTCTTATCAATATCCGTAATTAGATGCCATAATGACCACTAATTTATTTTTTATAACAAAATCAAAAATTCAAAAAGGTATGCGTCAAACTTTTTCCATTTAAATTATTGATGTCTGCAATTTCATCACACGTTGAATTACCTAAAATAAGATTGTTATGATGTTTTATAGCTGTTTGATAATTCTAAATTTGCATTATCATTAATTTAAAATAATAGCAACTTACGACTATTGAACTAGATGAACAAGAATGCGAGAATTTTTATAAATATTAAAAACAAAAACAGAATATTAAAAAAAATAAAAATAATTACAAAAATATTTTTGACAATAATTTCGAATAGTTTTCACAATAACTTCGAACACTGTTATCCGATTGTTACTCAATTTTACATAAATAAATTTATTAAAATTATAATGATGAGAGTATATAGTGAATAACAACACTGAAGAAATTTATATTCAATTGAATCTATACAATTTTACAAATTGCATTTTAACCCCTTAAAAGCTTAAGTATACTTACCCGCACAGAAGATTATATGTATTTTAATATCTTCAGATTTCTTAATATAAAGTTTCTTATCGCCAACTTTCGATCGTTTGAGCTTTTCAGATATACTGTCATGTTTGTCGTGCACTATATTTCATATCTGTCATATTTTTCGTGCACTGATTTGTAAATTCTCTGTAAGTAACTTTCAGAAAACGAACATGCAGTAAATTATGTCGAAACTTTGATAAATATATGTTTTGGGTTTTTGATTTTTCAAAAAGATCTGTTTTTTGCTTAATTAATAGGTTTTTCTATTGTATTGAGTTATTGAGTGTCTGTTAAATTTGTTTGAAAAATCGAAAAAGTAGTCTGTAGTTTTATGGTAATAGATTTAAATGGTCGTTCTTATCCTAAGTTTGGATCTGGTCACCACTTGTCTGTCAACGTTTCTTATCACTGCTGATATTTTTCTCATATCCAATATGTTCACAATTTGTCTGTCAAAAATTGATATTGGGTGTTTAATATCACTTTAATTTGCAACGTTTCTTATCACTGTCAATATTTGGCGTTTGCAATCAAAAAGTTTTCTGTTATTTTTAAAATCAAAGGTCAATTTTTCAAATGTTATTTTTTTTAATTAAAACTTTATCGCATTAGTTTTCATAGATTCAAATTGGTAAGGATTGAAGATAGCAGTTGTCAGTTATCACTTAATATATTATCTAATGAATAATTTTAACTTACGCATGTAATTTTCTGAAACTTACAAAAATTTATATAAAATAAAGTGCCTGCATAAGCCGGAGAATTTCAGGTTGATAATGTTATATTATTTATTTGTTATTTTATTTATAGTTTTGATAGTAACTTCGGGTTGATGAGTAAATCCAGAAAAAACAAAATCCATAATGACTTTTGCCACAAAACCCACAAAGAACGATCAAAAAACGCCGAAATAAGGAGGAGAAGGTTACCAGTCTGAAAAAAAATTATATTGCCCTTTTATCAATAATAACGGAATGAATTTATTTAAATTTTTATATTTATTTCCGGAAAAGGGCAATATATTTCTTTAACAATCCTGTCTTAGTTAAATAATGTTTTTTTTGTGGATTTCAGTTTGTGGATTTAGTCACCAACAAAGCAACTTCGTACATGAGGAACAGTAATGCAATTTTTGTTTTTATTACATTTGGGAAAAATTGGGTGGATCTACGCTTTTGACGTCTAATAAAGTTTTGATCTGCAATCTAATTTTAAAGTCAGTCTAGGCATACGATATTCAATTGTGTAATTTAGCTAAAAAACTTTATATTCAAACTATCCAAGCATTTCAAAAAAAAGTGTTGCGAAACATCGTCTATGCTTCCTGGTATGTTTGGAATGGTAATATTCATATAAATTTCGAAATCCCTATCATCTAGTTTTCTAGTTTTTGGTTTAGTTATTAATAGTTAGTAGACTAGTATTAATTTGAACAAAATAATAGGGGTTTTTAGTGTGTTAAACACAGGTTTTCACTTCGTTCTCCGCCGGAAAATAGAACGACAAATGGAGGCTTTTCTGATGATTTTTTTCTAACAAAAAAAATTTGGTGGAACTTTAATGTTATTCGAATTCGAGGATTTATTTATTAATGTTCTAGCATATCAATTTATTAAATGTGGAAAATTAATACATACTATTGTCAGAAAATAATCCTTCTTAAATAGCTTAATTCCAGTTTATTTAAGCTGTTACCAGATATATTTTCAATTATTGGTTGCCATTTATTTTATTATAATGACAAAGGGTACTGAATCTAATCTAAAAAACACCATACAGTATTTTGATTTTACCGCCAAACCAAACACGATGTGGTATTTCAGTTGTAATGTAGGAGCTCTCTTACTTCTACACCACTCAGAAGACTCGCTGATGTGCTAAAAAATAAATGCTGAAAAAATTCAAAAAAAAAAAATATTTGTGTTAAATAAAAAGATTCAAACAATTAAAACTTAATAATGTTTTCTTTATTTTTATGAACAGTTCTTATTATTCTCATTTTTATGGCTATAGTACAAAATTTTTTTCTTATAATTTCTGTTTTCTTAAAGAATTTAATTATTTTTTTTATTTTTTTATTTAATTTTATTATTATAATTTATAGATTAAAATAATTCTTTTTTGTTTGTTTTTTTTGGTTTTTTTTTTTTTTTTTTTTGAAGAAAAATAATTAATTAGTTATTTTTTTTTTGTAAATATTTATTAATAATTTATATATTATATGTGTATACAGATTGTTCGGACATCAGAGATTAATTAATATTATTAAAATTTTAAGAATGAATTGGTTAATTCGTAATAATTAATAGTAAGTTAGAAAATTGGGATGCATTCTAAAATGTCTGTAAACGATTATAATTTTTTTTTGTAATTTGTCAAAATAATGAATTAAGCCACCAATCTATAGTGAATTATCCCGCTGTAATTTGCGAAGTTCTATTAAGCAAATTATTATATTCACATTAGTAAGAAATATTCATATTAAAAAAGGTCTTCACTTTAAATTGAAATATTTTTGAAAACCGAAAAACAATGTAGAAGATGGATTTTATTAATATCGTGCTCACCGTTTTAGCGTAGATATTTGGTACATATTTAAACTTTAAATGGACCAATCAAAGTGAATCTCATCAAGAGACTAGGTAGATAATTAGAATATAATATCTGACCTGGGAAAACATTAATTTATAGAATTATACAAAATTAATTTTCTTGGTGTAAATGTATGGTAAAAAACTATTGGAACTAAACATATATTGGCTATTGGTTAGTGAATATTCTAAGAAACGTTTTGTCTTAAAACCGATCAATCGAAAAATTTGAATTTACGATCAGCGAGTAATTTTACTCTATACCTAAAATATGCTATTCGAATTTTACCGAACATCAGCAACATTTTTTTGCTGATTTATTCTCGCTGAATAAAATAAATGCATTGTTTGTATGTCAGTTTTCCCAGTTCAAAAGAGTGTAACAAATTTTGTGAGGCGAATATATCTTGATAAAAACGGTAAATATGATAGCCTTAATTTTTTAAAGTCAATTTAATCCTAGCGTGCATTATTTATAACACAGGAGTGTCTTATTTAAATTACAAAAAACAGTTTGTTACGTTTTTGAGAAATTTAGAATATATATATTGGAAATTGTAAGAGTACCCTCCACCTCTGTTGGTTTGTTTTTTTTTTTGGCTTATAATTTCAAGACTATGGGACATCCTAACATGTATCTATTCTAACTGGTTTTACGTTTTAATAACATCCTGCTTTAGATATTAACATCTTCACTGCTTTTACGCAGAGACTTGACATACTCAATCATACACAATAGTTTTTTATTTTTTTTATTTTGAATTTTCGATGTATAAGCTAATTTAAATAAATTTTGTTGTTGTACCCTGAGTGCGATTCAGTCTAGTGAGGTGACATAAGGACCAGCTATATCTGTCAGGATAATTATAATTCAGATAAAAGCCATATTTAAAGCTTTTGAAAGAACATTGATTTGAATAGACTAACATATAAACTTCTCACTAAGAAACATAAAAAACTAATGTTTTTAATAAAATTTTGAAATAATTATGATTTGATAAAAAAATATAAATGCCCATTATATCTATACCTTTTAGTTTCTACATAGTCCTTATATTGATCCAAGAATGTTTTTATCATGACTGTGAAATCAACTATTAACTTTAAGGTACTTTTAGGTTAATAATTAGGTCTTATATTTGAATCAATATTTAGTATTGATTTATTTGATATTGATATTAATTATTTGAATCAATCTTTGGTATTGCTAACAAGTCTGTTGAAATGATAAAGTCTGTTGAAATGATAAACTGTTGAAAAATGTTGATATAATGAAATCCTAAAATAAATCTTAAACTTGTTTTCTATTGTTTAAAGATGATAAAAATTGTATAATTATCATACTGGTTTTGTGTTCGCAATTGTATTTCGCGTCGGAAGGCCAATAACAAAACAAAATCACAAAAAAACAAAACAAAGTCACAAAAAAACAAAACAACAGTTTGAGCCGCAGACCGAAACTGAAAATGTTATCCGCAGATAGGAGACGTCGATTTTATTTTCGTCCTATGCCCCACTGATCGGGTTGCAGGACAATGAAGATGATCATAATTGTGACTCTTTTCAATAAACATAAAAATAATTAAATAAAACAATGCACGACCTCAAAACAGAATAAATTAAATTTATAAAAACTAGCAAAATGGCAAAGTGTCTTTTCTTCTTAACACAGCAGCATACTGTACTTAAGGGTTAATAATATTATTTTCTGCTTCAAAGTTAAAACTAAAAAAGAAATTATTTTTTTTTTTATTAAATTACTTAAATTGTAATTAAAACTGAAATTAATTTCAATATGGAATGAAATAAATGTATTAAAAATATAAATTTCTATTTAAAAATTATTAATTGAAAATGACCTTTGCATTAAATATTATTCACCTTTGATAAATAATATTATTTTAAATTTTTTATTTATTTGACATATTCATTGAAGTTTGCTACAATTAAACATATACATATGTATAAACTCTGGGTCCACTTGCAATCTGTATACATTTTTAATTACATATAAATTATTGTATAATATGCAAATATAATTATATTTTTTTATAATAATATAAATATGACTTTTCAATGATGGGAATTAAAATTTAAATTGAAAAATTTAAATGTAAACTTTTCTCTATTTAATATAATAATATGTTTATTATATAATATAATATATTATATGCATGTTTGTTTTTTATGTTAATTTTGTTTTTAAAATAAACATTTGTAATGTTTTTTTTATATTTTTGTTTTTTGTTTTCATTTTTAATTTGTCTATTGGAAATTAAATTTATTATACTAATAATTAATTAATGCGTTCTTTTTTTTTAAATTTGATTTTGATTTGAATTTTACTTACAATTTTTATTTTTTTCTTTTATTGTTTTTTTTTTGTTTTTTCATTTTTTTTTTGTTTTAAATTTATAATATTATTCTAATATTACAGGCAATTGTTTTCTTTAATACAGAAATAGGTATTTATTTATTTTAATTAGTTTTAATAATAATTATATTTAATAGGTATGTATTTATAATATTTACAATTCAAAAAATTTAAATTTTTAATTTACTGACGACTACTTTATATAATATATATTTAATAAAATTTATAAATATTATATAATTTTATTTTTTTTTTAATTGAATTTTTATTTATTTTTTATTTTTAACTGGTTTATTGAAATGTTCATATTTTATAAAATTATTCAGTGCTGTTATGATAATTAATATTAAATTAAAATGATAAGTCAATAAAACTGATTTCAATTTTTATTTTATGAAATTATTTAAAATAAATATGAAATGAAAATTTAATTGATTTAATTGAAAATAAATTTTTGGTGCATGTAATTTCTATTTAATAAAATTAACTTTTATTTAAAAAAAAAACGTATATTATTTGTGTGTCTGATCAATATGAATGTTATGAAATTATTTTGATGTATTTAAAAGTTACGTGTTCGTTTGCTGCAAATATACTTGAAAATGAATGAACCGATTACCATAAAAATTGAACACATTTGAGCACAATGATCTTCGTGTAATGTTATTGGAGACCTGAGCATTAGATTGAATTTCATCCAATATTTCGTTTGGGTAGCTTCAATACATTTATAATAAAACCTAACAATAATATTGGAAAAATTAAAAGTTTTATATAGATTTGAAAATTGGTATGTACTTTCTCAAAAATTAACAATCCCGTTTTTTATTATTTTGAAATTTCAACGACGTCTCAGTGATTATTTACAGCTTTTTAAATACTGCATAAGTACTTTTTCCAACATTTTCAGAGTGAGGAAATTTTGGAAAACAGTCTCTAATATATTGTATGATATTGATGTATTTGCATATTTTATATGAACAAATGTATTACTAGCTATTCCCGGCGTAATATTCGCCGGTTAAGCATTAAAAAAATATTTCTTTACTCTTTATTTAAATATTTAACTAAAAACAAAGTTTTCTATTTCAGCAATACAAATAATTTTTCTAAGCATTCAATTTGAGCACAACATTTTTGTTAAATAAGGTATTGCTTTCTCTTTCTAATCTTCCGTGTAGTCATAGACGTACAACTGTTCATATTGGTTTAAATTTTTTTTTTGCATACAACGGAGACACCGTTTTCAGTACCAATTGAAGAAATAATCGGTATTGCAATTGATATGTTCTTTATAATATCTTGCTTTTGGTGTTTTTATTATAAGAGAGATTTTTAACAAATCTGGTGAATATTTGAAGGTGGGAATGCAAAATTTACTACCATTACACTTTTAGGAACACGAACACTTGCACTTTTAGGTAACATTAGGAATATTTTTTTCTGATTTATGATTTATAAAATAAACATTCATATGAACCTGAATATGTGCCTGCATTGGTCAATTAGAAACATTTTGAAGTGACTAATTCAAAGACACAAACCAGGTGAATTTGAATTTTTTAAATAGGTAGCTACTTTTTTTTTTGGGTAATTTTAATTGTTTTTATGACTTTAGACAATACTTCTAATTTGAAAAAGTTTCATACTTTATTGATTTTTTAATGGTTTGCTATTGTTCAGATGATCTTATTTTGGTGCTTGTCTTATACAGAAATATACAGTTTTCCTATAGAGGTTTATAACTTGGAAATGTTTTTTCTATAAATGATTTATTTGAAAGATGGGCATACAAATTTATTATTTTTTAATTTTTTTTTATTTCTTAATGAATATTTTTTCGCGGTAATATTTTGAAAAAGATTCACATTTCAGTTCCTGGGTTCCTGTCACTGGTTTTTACTTTGGTGGTTTACTGAGGTGGAAAGTTTTACAGACATAATTAGCGTATTAATACATTAGATTACATCACTTTAAATAAAATTTATTGTTAAAGATAAAATAAAAATTCAAACAAATTTTGAATTATTATATTTCTATAGATTTAAATATATTTTTATAGATACAGCCACTGTTGGTGTTTTGATCTATTCGATGTCAACATTTATGAGGAAATTAAGTTTTTGTAACCAAAGAAATATACTCGTACAAACAAGTATTACTTATTGAAACAAAATAAATTATTTTGATGACGTTGAATTTGGAATATCTCATATTTCGTAATTTAAAAAAAAATTCAGTTGTAGAATCAGTTGTGAACTCTTAAGTTATTGGATGAAATGTTTTGAAATGATATCAAAATATTAGCATTATTTTCTTATCAGTATGATTTCAAGAACTAGTTTATAAAAATATTTGAAATTTATAAAATGGAAGTCTAATTGTCGTTTAAATTGCAAATACTTTTTTTTTGTTTTAACTTTCCAAGTTTTCAATGAATGTCCAGAAAACTTCCGAAGACATAAAAAGTTAAAAACAGAAAAGAGCAATTTAATAAAAATTTAATCTTTAATTTTTAGAGTAAACAATTTATTATGTTACTAAAAACAAACTTTTATTAAGCGCTTATTAATTATTTGGTTCGAAATTATAACTAGACGAAAACTACAAAATACTAGTAGTATAAACACTTAACAAAAAAGATGGAAAAAAATGTTTCAAATTTTATTGTCTAAATTTTCATCTATTTTGAAAAATTTTACAAATTTTTTTATAACTCAAAATTTTATTAACTGGACATAAGATAGTTTAGTTTTTCAGCATTATAAACTTTTATTTTGTAGCAAAATTAATTTCCATTACCTGTAAATCAGTTAGTGATAAAAATTTTTTCGGAAAAATAAATTCTGAAGCTTTCCAAATACTTCTGAGATCGAACTCAATCGAACACTATAAACTTTTGTAATATAAACAAAAATAAAATGAAAATAAAATATAAATAAGAAAATTAAATTAAAAAAATGTTTATTTAAAAAGTGAAATTATCTCAATATATTATTCAAGTATCGAAAAGACGTGGCGGAACTTGTTTATTTCTTCCCCCACCACTAAAATCAATTTTTTTACAATAATGACATTTTTGAATCTATTTTCCCTTGTGTATTTTCTAAATTTAATTTATTTTTCTTTACGATAACTATGCTTAGAAAGCGTAGAAGACTGTGTAGGTTGCAGTAGGAGTAAGACATAGATTGAATTTTTCAATAAAACTTGATAACAAAATAATATTTTCTAATGTAAAAACTACGCAGGCAGATTTATACTGAAGTAAAAATTTTTTCAAGTTTTTCTATTTAAGTTAAAACTTGTGAACCGGAAACCACTTACTGTTTTACTACGCTTTGTGATCTGAATTCACTGAATTTATTACAAGATTCTGAATGATTTGATTGAATATATTGAATTGTGTAAAAACCGGTTTAATTATTATTATATAAGGTAGGTTTTTAGGACAGTCTCAGTTAGATTATTAATTATTATGTTAATCACAGCCGTTAGGAGTTAGATGATCCTAACATAATCTAAATAAGATATGTTAACATAGTGATAGAACTAAAAATAATTTACATTTTGATTATAATATAAGAAAAATGTTGGTAAAAAGTCAAAAACATTTTAACAAATTACAAAGTTAAAAAACAAAAAAAACGAAATTATTTTAATTTAATAAAATGTGTTACCTAAAAACACTGTTTTAATTCAATTTTTATAGCTTTATAAATTTTAAACTCAGATTTTTTTTTTTAATAAATATTCTTTAGTTTTTAATTTATTTATTTTTTTTTTTTAATTTTAATTTTTTATTTTATTATAATTGTATGAATTTTTGAAAATTCAATTTGAAGTTCTGTAATTAGTTTCTACAATTTACACAGTATAACTACTAAATTTTATTCTAATTATTTATGTATATGTATATATATTTAAATTTAATATTAAAAAAAAAAGAAATATACTATATATATGTATACATATATAATATTATAATAATTTTTCTAATATTCTATACACATTTTTTTATCTATCTAAAATCTAAAATAAATTATTATTATTATTATGTACATTTAGATAATATAATATATTATGTACAGTCGAAGTGATTTATGGTCAACATACAATTTTATACCAGTGTTATGATTGTATTGTGAGCAAGTTTTATTTTTTCTAAGATATCTGGTAATAGTTCTGAACAAAATATAGATTTAATATGTAAAAGTTTAGATTTAAGAAGTTTTTAACTACCTAAATAATTGTCTGTGATTATTTGTATATTTCTGATAGATCGTTCCCAGCAGCTATATTATCTATCATTATAATTAGTAAGCGGCTAAAAATAGCTGTTCTGATAGTGTACGGTACTGTCGGCAAATGCTTGGCACATTAACTAATTTCTATTGTAATTGTGCAAAATATTCTAGTCATGTTGTATTCTGATCGCTTTCTTTGATGGAAATTTTACTTGAATACGGCATCCTATATAGTTAAAATATTGAAGTATCGAATACAATCAATACAAAATTTGTATTGAAACTCAAAACAAGCGGTTTACAATAAATATGTTTCCAATTATTGTTTTTTTTTGACGTAAGGTTTGCTATAACAGGGTTCGACTGTATTTCATTATGAACTGTTTATTTATTTAGAATGTTAGAAAATAATTGAGAAAATTACATTATGCAATTGTCAATTCAAAAATCACTGAAAATTTATTTAGCTCTATCAAAATATTTATACTGCCCAATTATTTTAGGAATAGGATTAAATAATTTATTTGTTTTATTGAATATCTAAGAGAAATGACATGTAATATTATTCGAAATTAAAATAAAGCAAGTTCCTTGGGCTCTATAACACATGTAATACTAAAAGCTGTCAACTATGACAATAAGAGAGTTCCAATAATAACAGAAAGTTCTTGATATAATGTATAGATAAAATAAAACAAATATTTAAAGGATCGGATCTGATAAGTAATTAATTGAGAAAAAAATGGGATATGAAAAAGAAGAGGAAAGGGTTAATTATTTTTTGTCTGAATAATATTTGCATGTAGAAAAAATCGAATAAAATAAATTTTTAATTAGTATATAGTAAGTCCAATTCACATGAATTTGGGTGGTATCTATAGTTATATAATATTATATATAGTATGTCTGTTTATGTCGGTTTTGGCTAATTTTATATTTTGAAGCATTTTAATTTTTTATGATAATTCTCTAATACTTATTGAAAATAGCCTTTCCTCATGTTAGAAATAGAAAAAATTAAAAATAAAAATATATTATGAAAACTAAATTATCGTCTGTTGATGTCAATTTTTAGGACAATTGGAAAATAAACTTCTGTATAAAGTTCTTATTAACTCTAAACTGCTGTGATACTGTTGATATTTGTATATTTTGTTAAATTAGTTTGAAATTATAAAATGGAAATTAATTTGAAAATGAAATTGGATGGTTGAATTTTTTTGTTTACTTGGAGGTTGTTTTATTTGGTTATTTTGTTTTTTTTTTTTGATGATTATAATCAAAAAATTGTATAATTGCGAATTATGTGATATATAATGGAATCAAAAGTGGTTTAAATTGTTTTTATTTTTGTTTTGTAGTAGTTCACATCTAATTTATTTAATTTCATTTATTATGTAGTTATTTTGGATAGTTTAATATTAATTAATTAAATATATTGTTAAAATTGTTAAATAATTTAAAAATCTATAGTGTCAACATTTAATATTAAGTAGTAAAATTTGTTAACATTTTTGAGAGAAGATTCAATTAAATTGAATTTTAATTAACGTGTTGAGTAGCATAGTAGACGGTTTTGGGTTCTATTCCCGACGAAAGCAAAATGCTTTATGGGTTTTCGGTATGGCTTAGTACTCATATTGAATGAAGAAAAAAATATATTGAGAGTTAAATTTAGTAACAACTTAACATAAAATGGAACTACACTATTTAAGAAGTTTTGGTTTCTTATAATAGTAGTAGTTTTAAATATTAAAGAGTCGGAACACGTATACCATGAAAATTAATAAATAAATAAAATACATATATCTCATATAACATAACTTATTCAACAGAATAAAGAAAACTTTTAGTTATAATTTCGATTCTGTTTTCAATTGCAATTCAATTTTTATTATTCATTATGTATATAATTGATAGTTAAACATCATCATATTAAAAAATTAACAGTAAACAAATTTTATAATTAATTAATTTTCTATTAGCCCTTCGTCGGGCACGTTGCGTCAAATTGATACATTAGATCTTGTTCTTTATTTTGGTATTTTTAAATGATGAATACTCTTTTAATTATTTCTTGCATATTTAATTTAACATGTAAAATAAAAAAAAAGCCCTTATTTGTGAATATTTTGTTATATTTTATTCAAAAAACAACAAAACCGAAAAATAAACATAATTATAATTCATAAAAAAGCTTAACAAACCATAAAACAAGATGATATTAAGAGAATAAAACATTATAATAAATTATTGTATTAGGTAGCATCTATACATATACTGACATGGCAACAATCTTTGTAAAAAACTTGAACGTAGTCTAAACAAATTGGCTGTTTTACAATTCTAGCAGTTATATTTATTCCTATTGTTTACAGATCTGACTAATTTTCCTTTTATTTGAAGCAGGATTTCAATTAGTATTATCCTTTAGTTTATTCATATGTTTATTAAGTATGGAGCCGACATTGAAGATCTAAGTTCAAATTGGTCATAGAGCCTTCGGACTAAGTGAGGTAAAACTATAGTTCATGCGATAGTGGCCTTAAACTTTACAATTTAAAAAAAAAATAACGGGATTCTACGCGCTTTCTTAATTTGAAAAAAATTTTTATAACTTTACTCTATACTTAAGTTCATATACAATACTTAAGTATATTAAAATAATAAAATTCGTAAAAAAAAATTGCACGATATATCATGTCAGTATTAAGCTTCGTTTAGAAATCCAACAAAAAGTTAATTCGGGTGTATCAATGTATCAACATACGCGTCCGACGAAAAGTTAATGTGAAATTACATTTCTGTAAAAAAAAAATAATTTTCTCAAAATCTCATGATTTTATAAAATTATCTCGAAGCAGTTTTACGACCATAAAATATTTTGGCTCATTGTCTAAAAGTACATACATTACTTATTTTACAACAATCAACCCTTGTATGGAACTGCGGCAGAGTACACAGATATACCAAATATATAATAACACCATACAACGTCTTCTACCCAATTTCACTTTAAAGGTGTACTGCCTGTCAACTATAGTAGAACGATTGTACAACCAAACCTAGTGTACTGTGATTGGCAGGGGACAAAACAGAGAGAGAGGTTTATCTCAAAACCAGCAATTTTGCTTACCAGGACTGATATTAGAATTTTAATTTATAGATATAATTTATAGACATAATTGTCAAATTCAATTGATAAGCAAACCATTAAGTCAAATAAAGTCAAGTATATTGCATAGAAAGTTTATTTCTTCTTGAAAATCTAACTTATATAGAAGAAATTTTATTGCAAAACATTAAAAAATTCAATTAAATAATTTAATTTTTGCCAGGTTTCCGTTCAGTAATAATTTGTAATATTTGATTGCCAACATCGATATTTCGCAACAAAAAAACTTCCTTCATCACCATCAATGCTTGTAACTAACTCTGTCATAAAGACAGCTAGTCACAAGCATGTTACTTCCAAATATCGATAATTTGTTGTTAATAAGTTATCACTAAAAACAAAAACCCCATTAATAAATTAAAAAATTTGTTTACTTTTGTAGAAAATTTTTGTATTTAAAAGAAAAAACGGTCAAATAATGAAACCTCTGTTCACTTTTTGATATAGATTTTGAATATTGTATAAAATTTTGTTTTCATTTTACGTACACGTAATCAATTTCTCCGAATAAAACAACCTTATCTTGTTTAAAAATTGTACTGCGAAATAAACTGATGATAAAAAATATGTCTTACAACATTTTTGTTTTACATTTTCAAATAGGACGAAATCTTAATTTCAGGATGTTATGTCATCATAAATTTAAATTTCTCTATTTAAATTTTTTTTTCAAACTTTTAAATAAAGAATTATCAATTTACATTTAATTAAATTAAATCTAAAAAATTTACACTTATTTACTTAATTAACTTTTATACCTAACCTACCTACTTTAAACATGCAAAAGAAACATGCAATTTCAATTAGCATTTTTCAGTTTGAAGAATTGAAGAAGTTAACATTTTAAATTTGTAGTTGTTGTGCAAAAATAATATTTTTGATTTTCAAACAAATTTACGATCTATTTAATTTATGTTCATTTACCTGAATTACAAAAAGTTAATTAATTAGTCATAAGTAGAAAACAAAAAAAAAAAAAAAAACAAAATGTTCTTTGTGTTTTTTATAATTTAAGTATTTTGATATATTAATATACATGGTGTCATAAAAATGAATTAATGAATTGATAAAATTAAATTAGGTTATTTTTGTGTTAGAGTATAAGTACGAGTATAATAGTGGGTGGGGAATACATAAAACTGGTTTTGAATCCAAATGTTTCTTAATCTGAGACTCGTTTTGGCATGCAAAACAAATTAAGCTTGAGCCAGCATCGAGGTTTAAAAATTTTTCTAGATTTGATTTGAAGTTTAAGCTCTTTTGATGAAATTTATAGCTCATTTTTATGCATTTCACAGCTGAGAGTTTGATAAAACCTTAAAAAATATTTATAACGCCAGTTGAGTATTGATTTGTCGTATACGCCGTTTTTGACTTGAATGACTTGATAATGTATCTATAGATTTTTGTGTGTTCTCTATGAAAATTTATTTTTAGATTTTAGATTATATACCGTTACTGAGATTTTAAATTGCTAATTGTTAATATTGGTATAAATATTACAACTTACGACGTTATATTAATACTAGGGACCCCTGCTGAGTAACTATAATTTAAGTTGAAGCCAAATTTAAAATTTTTAACAGAACAGCAATTTACGTAATGACATACACTTCTCACGTTATAGTAGAAACCACTCATGTTTTCATAAAAACTTAGAGGTTAGTAAGTTTTATTTAGGAAACATAAATACTGCTCCCTCATATATACTGTTTCGTTTCGACATATTCCTATACGAAGTGGCATTTAATGGATAAAATCACTAAAAATAAAATATTTTTGTAATTAAAGAGGTATATACATCATATACATATTTTTAATCAAAACTATATGATTACTACAAATGGCCAAAATATGTTAAACAATAATTCGAGACAGTCACTTAAAAAAATTAATAGAATAAATTTCCTTTAATTATGTATAAAAATAATAAGATGTTGAATGACACAAAATGGCTATATTTTATTTAAAAGTTTGAATATTATAAAACCAAATAGAAATTGTTTTGACCCGTATGCGCATTTCGGTTGTATATACAACTTATTTACATTAAGAGTTCATTAAGAAGAGGCGAAATAAAATGAATTGTGCAGGTCCTTAAATGCTTGTCAATTATAATTATAGATTATTAAAATATTTTTTTATCTATAATTAATTGTGTGTTGTACGTGTTTTGACACCATACGTACGATCAATTTTAATGTTGTTTGATCAGAATTGCTTTGTTGTAGGGTATATACAGAAATGTATACTCATACCGTTAAACGACAGTTCACTTGAAATTGTTTTCAGTATTGATGCACATAAGTTTCTACAGTAAATCAAAAAGTATACATAGAAGGTTCCACTGAGAGTTACTTTCACTCGTTATGAACAAACATTTTGTGCAGTGAAAATGTGTAGTCAGTAAAGAAAAATATAGAGTCTCCGTTCCCAGTTTTATCACCAACTCTTCTATTGTGAGTGTTATAATTTTATAAAATATAATTATTTAATGAACTTAAAGCTGTATCTACATTTTGTAGAATGATGAATGAAATATTAGAATCCGAAACCGATGAATGTAAAAACGACGATAACAAAATCTATCGAACAATTTTTTTCAAAAATGTCCCATTAATGAAAAACATTAATTTTCTCCGTTTCAAACAATTGGTGTATGCTACAAAACAATACTCAAGCGGCGATAAGTAACTAAATTTTTTGAGTGATTTAAGAATATATTATCTTGATGAAGTATACGCAATTTTAAAATTTTTTGGCCGTACATTGCCATTAAATTGTTTTTAATTGGCTCAGATATTTTGATTTAGTCCAACACTGTATGATTCTTTCATTGAAAATATTTCTAGACGTATTTGTGGAAATCGTTTTAAATACATAGTAAGTAGAAATTTAGGTGTGCAGAAACGAATAGGATATGATATTTGGAAGTACTTCAACCAACTAAGAGTCATCATCATAATCATACTAGATATAACGGTTTCATCAAGCTCAGCAAATGAAAAATTCAAACTGCTCCAAAGTGAGCGTGCATAAGTGCACTCATAAATATGCAAAGTCATACGGAAATTTTCCACTAGATGGTTATTTAATTTTGAACTTTAAATTCATCATTAACCTCTAACCCCATCCATGTGACATAGGGTGGAGCAGTTTAAATTGTATGTGTGCTAATTATTAAACATTAATTTTTATTAACATTTTCTTGGAAAATTTGTTTATGTTTTTTAATTCCAAGTTTTTTTTTACATGTTTTTTTTTTAATTCAAGCAATAAATATTATTGTAAATAAAATAAAATGAAAATATATTACGTAAATATATAATTTATAATTCATTAGAATTTCCTCAAGCCAAATTTAAATATTATCTGGTTATTTTAATTTAATTTAAAAAAATATTGTATTAATTTATCTAATTATTTGGTCAAAATTGATTTTGCCACATTCTATTTATTTTATCCTCACAACTGTCAAGTAAAACAGTAATATCGTTTCATTTTTTTAAATATTTCCGGTTTACATATGGCTAGATTAATAAATTGACATTACCGAATTATTAGTGTTCGTCAAGGATATAAAACTTAACCTGTTAAAAAAAGTACCTATAATCAGTGCTTTAATGCTGAAACAGTTAAACGAAACTTATCAGTATAATGCTTTGATTAGAGGTCAACAAATTTCGTCAGTTTTTTGTAATGTCTGATTTGTTCTGGTCTGGCTCATTTTGATTTTTTATAAAACTAACTCAATCATGATATACCTTTTATCGATGTAAATTAATACAGTTTGATCGTGATTGGCATTTATGTTTTGAAACATATTTTGCAGTGAAATTCGTGGTTTGTGTTTTTAATAATTTATTAAATTAGGTATGCTACCAAATTATAAAAATAAATAAAAATTACTCAGAACCGATTTTATGAAACTTTTTGTATTTTTTACAACAGTGTGGGTTTTAATTCCGCCGTGAAAATAATTTCTTTCCTAATTATTGAATTATTATGGTTAAATTAATAAATAAGGTAACATAACGCTTACACATTAGTTCAAAGTCAACCACAATGAAATAAATATATTGTTTGTTATTGCTAATGGAATCTGAATCTACCTACGGTTGTATGATCAGTTAATTAGGTAATGTAACTAAGCGGTAAAGTCTTGTTATAAATTGAAAACTATTATTAATTTTGTCTAACTATACAAGCTGCTTTAGAACCAAATTTGATACAAACTATAGATATTTTTTGCAAATATAAAAAAAAACAAATAATTATTTATTAAGAATACGACTTACTAGATGATACAGATATTATAATTATTATGATGCTGCATTTTGTAAAAATCTGTGAGTACTATTTTAAATTTCACCAATTACTTGGCGTTAGTATGATCAGGTATTCGCTGTTCGTATTTATGCTGAGTATTCGACGAAAGTATTTCCTTATATCTACATAGCTATGTCCAAAATTCAACTGAAAAATGATAAAATTTTGTTATTTCTGTAAACAAGAATAGTATGACGTACAAAATGCTATCACTACTGTAAAAGCAAAATAAATGAAAAAATTATGTGAAAAAAATGTTATGAGTGGTGTTAAGGTTATTATTATAATGTTGTTGTTGCCTCTTTATGTGTAATTCCAATAGTTATTAATGAAAATTGAAAAGACACTATCTAGAGGTTTATCTTATTAATTTTAAGCACTATGCCTTATATTTTGTCTTCTGTAATTGGTTTTAGAATTAATATTGAGTATTGATTTTGAAGTCAATGTTCTGGATTAAGATGTTTAAATTAAAAATATTTACATGTTGTATGAGTGTAAATTGAAATTTTATTCCGTAATTCTTTTCAGACATCAAAATTATTAGTTTTTATAAAAACTTTTTTTCCAGCGTTTGAGTAAAATTTTTGTATCATAGTGAAAATAGTCGAACATTTTTCTTTTAATTTTACTGATATGCTTATACATATTAGATAAGCATACATAATGTATGATTAGCATATTAGAAAAATTAAAAGGAAAATATTCGACTATTTTCACTATTATATCAAAATTATATTTTTTTCTTAAAACCAATGGGTAAAACAAAAAAAATAATGCAAATTTTAACTTGGGAATATAATCGTGTCAACGCAATTTCATCAAACAAAAAACACAAAATAATAACATTTTCTATTATTTTTTTGTAATAAAACTGACGTTTATGCATAATATTATTTTCTTTGGTCGTGCCCACTGTGCCAACAAAATTAGTTTTGCTTCTATTGAATGTCATTAAGTATAGTATTGAGCAAATCAAAGTGAGTATCAGTTATAGTAGATATTATAGAGTATGGTATAGATTATAAGAAATTAATGAACGACAGTGGGTATAGTAAAAATTACGTCCCGATACATTATTCAAAATATCCTTTAATACAAATAAAAAAAATGTTTATGTTTCTTTTACAGAGTAAATTATTTTTTTGTATTTTCAGCTAGATACTTCTTTCTCTTAGAAAAAATAGATGACAGTATAATACGAAAAAAATATAACAGGTTTTATACTCAATTTTTAAGATGTGATTGCATTCTATTTTTTTTTTTATTATTTCAATTTGATTGATTTTCAAATTAAAATATTACGATAAGCTACACATTGATCAAATTATAATTTTTGGATTATTCTCGCGTATCATACTCGTTATACTTCAAATAGTTAAATTACTAACATTAGCTGAATTTAAAGTACTCACTCGGTAAAAGTGGTAGCTATTTCCACACGCTTCAACTTAAATCGAATACGTCATAGCTAACGTTTATTTTCACTCAGTTAGATTCATTTTTATAAGGATGTGCAAATTTCAGCAGGTATGCAGCAGGTATGCAGGTAAAATTGCAACAGATATGCATATACAAAAACATATTTATTTACCAGTGCTATTTTTAAGCCTAGAGTATATATTTTTGTTATCCATTCGTGTTACACAATGGGTCTGATTGCACGAACCGTCATGATCTCACTCACTTTGCTTTTCCCCTTGTATTCACTACGACGATGCTTTATATGTATGTATATGTAATGAGCATACATTTCATTACATTTTTAAAATCAGAATAAATTCAGCGAATAAATATTATTTTTCTATGTCTATGTCTAACACTACTCGAAATTTTATTTAGTATTATCTAAGTTTTTGTGTGTGATGATCGTTCAACAAATATTTGATTGTTGAATACCCTTTTTTCGTTAATACAAAAAACCCCCTTCACAAAATCTGCTTGTAGGTAAGAGATGTGAAACGTATGCTAAAGACGTTATTATGATCATTCGTGGTAACCGGACCATTATACGGTTCGGTAGATTATTTTTAGCATTTTGAACATTTTAAAAGACATAAAGAAAATATATTGGAATTTTATATATGTATGTACATACAATTTATTGAAATGTATGTTGGTTAAAAAATTAAATTTTAATATTTTCCATGATAATCCAATTATATATTTTCTAGATTACCGCGTATTTTAATAAAAGTTTCAATCAAAATGCAATAATTATTTAACGAATGGTTTTGTACATCTAATGTTATTTGAACTCATTAATATCAGTAGTTTTTTAGTGTTAAACTACTTAAAGACAACTCCTGTTTTTTTTTTAAATTAATTTTATAACTTATTACAAGATGTCATAAATACATCTGTTAGTTATAAAAATTAACCATAAAAATGTTTAGTCAATATTTTCTTTGTTAAATTAATAAAATTAACTCGTTTACGTAAACAGAAACAACTACCAACTGCAAAATCAGTTTATGGCAAATAAAATGAAATCAAATGATGTCGTTATTACGATGACTCGTGTGTATATAGTCAATTCGTAATAGATAAACCTGTGTGTGTCCTCTCCTGATAGAATAGATAATCCTGTGTGTTGTTCAGTCATAAATCAGCCATAATATAGGTTCATAATGCATTCTTAAAAACTCCCTGTACACTATTACTTTTATTTAAACGAAATAAAAAAAAAAAAAAAAAAACAAAAAAAAAATACACCAAAAATAGTGAAACGTTTTGTTTGTTGTAACCGAAAATAAATTGTTCAGTTTATTGAAAATTTAAATTTCAATGGTAGGTAGTGTGTGTGTATCAGAAGTGTTGTCAAAAAATGAATTGGTTTCTTTGTTTTATTTTTTTGGTTATTTATTCTATTTTGGTATTGCGGAAGTTGACACTTTAGCTTGAATAGTTTTTTTTGTTTTTATTTTTTTTTGTTAAATATTTTCTCTTGTGTATTTTGAAATAATTAATACATTTTTTTTGTTTTATATATTTTGTATATACTTAAATAAAGTTTTTTTTTTTTTTATACAATTAATTTTATTTAACCAAATTGGCCTATCTAAGTACTTTCATTTTAAATTTATTTATTTTATTTTTAATTTTAAATTTTTATTTTACAAATGAATTTCAATAGAGGAAATTAATTAATTAATTAAAATTGTTTGTTTAATTTTTATTTTTATGTTTTGCATCTTTTATTGCAATTTTTTTTATTTTTTTTTTTTTGATTAATTTTCTTTTTTTTATATATATATATATATTTGTATGTTTTTATGTTTTTTAATTTATACAATAATTATTATTATTTATTTTAAAAATACATAGTATTGGACTACAATGAAACAAAATCAGATCCTGTTGATTGTGTCATACATTCTTGTGTTTGTTTCGATGTTTGAGTAGATGATTGTTGTTGCTGATGCTGTTTTTGATGTTGTTGTTGTTGTTGCTGTTGCTGTTGTTGGGTTGTTGATGATGTTTGTTGTGATTGATGATGTTTTTGTGTTGATTTAAATGTTCTTAATTGATTTGCTTCATTAAATAATTCTTCATTTTCACGTTGCTCTTCATCAGGCAGCGATAATGTTGAATTACCACTAGCTGTTATACGTCTACCCATATTATCATAATTTAATAATTGTGATGGAGTTTGTAAGCTGCATTGCCTTGTTAATGTACCAGTTGTAACAGTTGAAGGTGGTGGTGGTGGTGATGATACTGATGCTTGTGTGATTATTTGATTTGTTGTTGTATTTACATCTTCCTTAACATAAGGATGCGGTTGAGCTTTCATGCAATTTATACAGGCTGTTGTAGCAGATGGTGTTGTAATATTTTTTGAATGTGTTACATTTCTAGATGATGTTTGTTGTTGTTGGTGTTGCTGCTGTTGCTGCTGCTGATGATGTTGATGTTGATGTTGGTGATGTTGTTGTTGTTGTTGCTGCTGTTGCTGTTGATGTTGTTGTTGTTGATCTTGCAATTGTATATTAGCTGGTTGACAATAGCTTGTATCTAAATTATGATAACTAACAATTTCATCATGTGGATATAAATTTGTATCTTTTTTCAATATACCACGTCTATGATTTCTCGGTAATGTTGCAAATGATGATACATTCATTGGCATTGCTTGCATTGCTGTACTATTATCAACACGTTTTGGTATATTTAATAAATCCGGATATATATTCATATCAGAACTATCCAACATATCCTGTGTTACTGATACCGATATAAATATATTACCATAGGCGGGATTAGCTGATGCAGCAACAACATTTGAACAAAATTCTGGTGGCGGTGGAAATACCCCAACATTTAATGGAAATTCTTCTGGAATACCACACTAATAAATTTAAAAGTAAATTAGTTGATTAAAATGATTTTATTGTTTTTATTTTATGGTTTGTGATTTTTTTTTTTCAATTATACAAATTTAATATTTAATTTTATTTTGGGGATATTATAATAATTAATTAACTTAATAAAATTTATGTTAATTGGAAATAATAATTCTAATTTAATTTTAGTATAGAAATAAATTGCTGTGTTTTTGAATTTAAATTCTACTGAAATAGTTCTAAAATTCAGTGATGCATTTGACATAATGTTGTGAATTTTATAAAAAAACAAAATGGAATATTACGAGAATCACCTTTTTTTATATGAATAAAGAATACTCGGAAAAGTTAATTTACAGTGAATATCGCTGGCTAACGATAACAAGGCTAACGATTTGGCGAGAAAACTAGATATTGGTTTTAATACAGAATAACGTTGTTTTAAATATGTTAATACAAGTTATTCTTTGTTCACTGGAAGTATGTAGTTTTCAAACAATACAGGAGACAACTCAAAAAAACTTAGAGAACGTAACCACTTTCTTAACATTACTGGATGACTTTTAATCTGTTTAAAAGGATTTTTATAGTCATGCTACCATAAATAAAAATTGTTTTTATTTAGGTAATTTGAATATTTCTCGATAAATTAAAGGAAACACTTTGGAAGGCAAGAACTCTTTAGTTTCACAAGTTTTGCTTTAACTGTTTACTTTTCTTTAACGAATCCGATTGGAGTTGCGTGGGAAAAAACCAAAAATACACGTTCTTAGAGCTAAAAATGTACTATATATTCCTACAAAATATAAATTAACTGATAGGGAGCTATGGCTCGTTATTTCCGGTTTTATAAATAGAGTCATAGAATTTAATGGACTTTGGTGAGCATTTAAATACTTAAATAAAAGTTATACGAATGCATAAGACTTAAATAAAAATTTATAAGAACTTAAGAAGGAAGGTACACAATTTTCTCTTGTATAATAGTTTTTTTTTTTTTTAAATTCATTCAAAATTATGTAGTTTATCTTCATTCTTAAGTTGAAGGTTCAAAAGAGTTTATCGAAACGTATAACAATCTACAAAGTTAATTTGAAGTAAAGTTAAACTTAAATATAAAAAAATAATACATATATATATTTACTTACATTACTAACAACTGTTCCTGTAGCATTATTCCCACTTGGTGTATTTACATTAACACAACCAGCAACAACATTACATGTATTCTGATTCATATTTAATCCACCAGGTCCAGTTGAATTTGATGTACTTAATACTAATGATGATGTTGGACCATGTAATTTTGTATTTGAATTTGGTCCATTAACATTATCATTATTTCTTATATTACCAACAATAACACTACCACCAGCACCATGATGATTATTACCAACACCACTACGATTCTCTACTGTTATTTCAATTGGTTCAAAACCAATTACTGATTCAGTTTTATTTATTGATGGTGTATTATTATCAATTCCACAGCTATCACCACGATCATTTGTTGTTGTTATACTCAAATCTAATAGTTTTTTTTCTTGATCATTAAAACTAACACTACCTTTAATATTTTTACTAGGATGTCGACGACGTCTTGTTTGTCTTTTACATAAACATACAACAAATGATAATAATATTAATAAAAATACAGTACCAAAAGTACCCATTATTAAACCAAAATACCAAAATGTTTCTGGTGTTTTAACCAAAACATGTTGAACAATTTCTGTTAAATATATACTTATATTTTGACTAGATATACCAACAACATTTTGTGCTGAACATGTATATGTTCCAGCATCTAAACTTGTCATATTAAATACTGTTAAATTACTCCATAATTTATCACTTGCTATCATTTCCTGATCAAATAAAATATTATCATTGTCGAAATTTTTTCCATTTAATTCCCATGTTACTTCTGGTAATGGATCACCATATATTAAACAACTAAATGTTGTATTTGTACCAATATCAATATTTTGTACATCCTCATTACTAAATATTTCAACTTTTGGTTGACAACCAAAATGTGAATCATCTATATTTTCCCATTGTTTTGATTTATGATGAAATGGTCCCTTACATGTTAAACTAATACTATTTAATTTTGATTTAATATACCAGCTACGAAAATTACGTAATTTACAATTACATTGCCATGGATTATCATCTAATACTAAAGTTTTTAAATTAGTCATATGTTGAAATACATATTCAGATAAATTCTCCAATAAATTATTTTTTAAATATAGAAATTCTAATAATTTTAAATTTGCAAATGCTAATGGATCAATATAATTAATTAGGCAATCATGTAAATCTAATGTTCTTAAATGTGGTAAAATTGGAAATTGATATGCAACCAATTTCTTAATTGGATTACCATTTAAATATAATATTCTTAAGCGATCATTACCCATAAATGTATCTTTATCTAACATTTCGATTTTATTGTCACTTAAATCGATTTCAACTAAAATTTTTAAATTTTTAAATGTTTCTTTATGAATATACTGTATATTTGATTTTTTGAGGTATATTCGTTGTAAATTTAATAGTCCTAAATTAATGAATTCTTCACGATTTAAATATGCTATTTGATTATCATTAAGGACTAGAACCTGTATTTCAGTACTAAGGGTTGTTGGTATTGATGTTAGTTCTAATGAACTACATATTGCTGATTTTTTACCATTTGTCCATTTACATGTACAATTTGATGGACAGCTAGCTGACCAATCATCACCCAAGGTTGTCGGTGGTAATATAATTAACGATGAGAAAACTGTAATTAGAAAAAAAAATAAATCATTAATGAAAATTTTATAAAAAATTTATAAAAAAAAAATCTTTATCCTAAGACAAGTAGAGTTAAATATAGTACTTTATAGAAATATTAATTACTAAAATAAATTATATAGTGGGAGATAATCAATTTTTCAGTATCCTCAAAAAGGCAAATAAAAGGCAAACTTTAGAAATTAAAAAGGAAAATTTTGCAAAAAAAAAAAGAATAGAGAATACAATAAAGCTGTACAGCAGCAAACTTTAGATTTAAAATGTTGGAAAAGTAAGGAATAATCAAAAACAATATGGAACTTATTTCAAAGTATTGAGATACTGCAATTTATAAACGATTTTCTTAGTTAAACTTATTTAAAATCTTTTATTCACTGCTTACGTTGTTGAAAGTAAAAACTAAACCGGTTATAAATAAAGCTTCTAAATCCTACATTATTCAATTATCTTAATGATAAATCTTGTTTATCTGATAAACTTTTTAATAATAAATATTAATATTATATTGACACACAGAAGCTGCATAAACAAAAGTAGTTAATAACGAACTTGTAACCGACTAAAAATCATTTTTAGTTTAGTTCAATTTTTACATTTAGTCCTACATTTTTTGGTTTAAAATGTATTAACGACACTTACGCATAATATAATATTATTTTGTTTTATTTTTTATTTCTTTGTCGTTTTTACGTTTTGTCTTCAAAACAAATATCGCTATGTTATTTAAGCTACAACTAATAAAAGTATAGTTGAAATTGAAAAATGCAATGTAAATGTTTTTAAATTCTATTGGAAGTATTATCCAACTAAAATTGTTTACTCTTTTAATGTAATAATCTAGCTAAATATGTAATTTAAAACTAAATTCAAATTTACAACCCCATTACACCTTCAATTTTACTGTTTGAACTTCAGTTAAAAGTTTTAATTAGTATTTGAACAGTGTATGATACTCGTAAATATAGTTATAAATTTATTTTCGTTGTCGACCGACATACAGTATAATGTCAACTGTTCCAGGTTCGTCGAATCCCAGTCGATAATATGCCCTATAAATGCCAATATAAATCTCGTTTTATAATATTTGTTAAGAGTATAATTAGTATTGAATAGAAATATGCTATTTAAGCTAACTTTTTAGATGATACAGTGAAAACCCTCTAAGACGGAAATCCTAAAGACGGAAAATCCTCTAAGACGGAAGAAATTTACCCGCGAAACTAGCTTGTGCTGAAATTAGTGCATTTAAGACGGAAATCCTTGACACGGAACGGAATCGTAATTTTTGGGATCCTCACACATAATTCCAGACGATAAAACTCTTTTAAAACGGAATTTTTTTTTTGTAAAAATTTTGTTGGTTAAAAAATGATAAATTTGAATATTTTTCAGCGGTAAGCATATTTATATATAGATTTTGTTGGTCGAAACACTGTTCTTTTGACTTTTAATATCATAACATGAAGTTTGACATATATGTTTTATGCTTAGTTTCTCCTACTTGCGGTGTTTGGTGATGGAAAAATGATTAAACCGCTTATCATAGGCAAATATGAACGTCCACGATGTTTTAAAATATCAAGACAAATCAATTAGGTGTTGATTATTATTATAATAAAAACGCCTGGATGACTGGTTGTATTTTTGAGCAGTATTTGAAAAATTTAAATAAACAAATGAAATCCGAAGACGGAAAAATTCTTCTTTTCCTTGACAACGCTTCTTCTCACCCGAATTTAAATTTATCGCATATATAGTTTACTTGCCTCCAAACACAACTTCCAAATTACAACCGTTAGATGCAGGAATAATTGCAGCATTTAAATGCAATTATCGAAAATTTATGATGAAAAATTTATTAATTGAAATGGAAAACTGTAACACGATCTCGACATTGACAAAAAAAAATTTCAATCCTAGATGCAATTCAATTTCTTAAAACTGCTTGTGATCAAATATTACCCTCAACAATTGTAAAAAGTTTTCTAAAGTGTGGATTTAAATTTGATACTACAATTACTGAGCTAGAAATGAATAATCAAAATGAGCAATCAATATTAGAAATACAGAACTTAATAGATTCAGCATTTGGTGAAGCCATTTGTTCAGCAAGAAATCACGCTAGTGTAGATGACAATGTTTTTACAGAATGTAATTCAACAAATTTAAGTGATATTATTGAAGCAACTGTTTTGCCGATCCCAGAAATTTTAGATAGTTACAAAGAGAATGACGACGAAGATATTGAGCCCGAAATTAGCATTGCAGAGGCTCTAAAGGTAATGATGATTTATATACTTTGGTTGCGAAATCGAAAATCACATTTATTACAACAAAAGCAGCTGAAAGAAAGATGAAACAGAAATGTATTACGGATTTTATGAAGAAAGACTGAGTTACTTGCAATTGATTTTTTTTAATTCTTTTTTATGGTCATATAATTTTTGTTGTTTTTTACACGCTTGGAATAGTACAATGTTTTATAACTTTGTTATGTTATTAGTTTTGTTATATGTATGTGATGAATTTTTTATAAAAATGAAATAAAATGCAATAATTTTTTGTTTATCTATTAAAAACAACTTTAACAAATTTTTTCCTCTTATTTTAACTTTCCTATACATTTTCTACAATACAAAATTCTGTAAAACGGAAAATCATGTAAAACGGAAATTTATATTGGTCCTGTGAGATTCCGTCTGAGAGGGTTTTCACTGTAGCAGTAGTTTTTAAAATTTAGTTAGTTAATGTATACCAGAAAATATAGAAACAAAACAAGCTCAGTATCGTAATGCTTCATGCTCAAAAATGCTCAAACATGATCAGTACTATAACATAATATCCGAAAAGGTATTTATACGTTATTTACTGGGCCATAAAATAAAAAAAAAATAACAATTCTATTATTTAATTGGAAAACTGAAGACTGTTTACATATAATTGAATTTAAATATTTGATAAGTTATCTGTAATTTTAATATGAAAATAATATTAGAGAAGGTAATACATATATATTACTATACATTTATATGAAATTTTTTAAATTTGTAATTTTGAATTTGTAATTTTAATTTTGTAAAAAGATATTGTATGAAATAAATTAATAAATAATGAATACAATGAATATATAACCTATTTATATAATATAATATTTATCTATTAACATATCATTTACACAATAATATCATATTCATTTTCAAAATAATGATTAAAATGCTAAGAAAAACGTTCACTAAAATATTTGCATGTTCAGAATTGATTTAGAACCCACCATCTTTAAGTCAAATTAGAAATAGCTGGTTAACCAAACAACATAAACATAAGTAACAATAAAAGAAAAATAGGCGGCTATAGAGCATCATGTCAATGGATTTCGACTCACAAGCATCAATATAATGATAGTAGAAAAGGACTTTATACAAAGACCTTGGACGATTATACCAAAAAATCTTTATCACCAAATTAGATACACTAAATTTAAACTGATCCAGTGGAATATAATCAGTTAAATTAATACAACTAAAACCACAAAAAAAAAATAATACAGTGTAATTTATTTGTAAACAATTAATTTAAATTTAATTCCTATTATTTTTGAAATTATATTTATATTTAAAATTCAAATCAATTCATAATAGATTTAAAACAAAAAAAAAATCAATCTTCTATTCCATTCCTAACATAAAAGTACAAAATTTTCGACCTTCATTTCGTTCAATATCTATCGAAAACAAAATTTAAAAAAAAAATTAATATTACTTTTATATAATGAAATATTTTTATACATATTTATATATACCTATACCTACACATATATTTACATAATAATATCATATTCATTTTGTAAATAATAGCTGACCAGGAATATTCCATTCTATTCAATAATATAAATTTATTTGCAAATTTTTGTAATATTCAATTGAAAAATAATTCAAATACTAATATGTACACAAAAAAGAGAGAGCAAATATATATACATATATACGATATCATACCATAAAGTTAGCCTTTCCAAAAAAACAAAATTAAAATTAAAATCTTTATTTTTCATTTGAAAATAAAATTTAATCCTTCATTTTACCGATTCCTGACCTTAGGCATCTCTTCTACAAGTACCTTCTATTCTATTCTCTCTTTTTTTTTTGTATTATTTTGAAAACAAATATTTTTGAATTATTTTCAATTCAAGTGACCCTTACTTAATACAATTGTATATAATATATTATTATTTATGTAAAAGTATAATATTTTTTAAATAAAATAAAAGAAAATATTATCCATATATATACAAAAAAAAAAAAAAAAGTAAACGAATTTAAGATAACAATTGAAAGGAAAAAGGAGCAAAAAAGAAAAACACAAATTTATTGTTACAATAAGAACAAAGGAAAATTATTCTTGAATTGAAATATACAGTAGAACCTCAATATAAAGCAATTCGGTTAATACAACAAAAAAAAAATATAGCGTAAATCAAAATAAGTGTTTGGTAAATAACTGTAAATAAAATAATAATTATTGTAAATGAAATTAAATCTAAATAAAATGAGCAACTCTGTAGTTAAGTGATAAAATATTAAAATCAAAACTTCAATTTATGGTATATTCGTTTCTCGGAAAAAAAATCTGTATTATTAAGTGCATCATTTTTACAGTTCTACCTTCAAGACACAAAATTCTGCACTCTTTTCATTTCACAAACGAACAAAAAAACTCTACCTTTTTTTTCATGTTTCCTATACGCTACCTATACGTTTTATTTTGGTCAATATTAATTTTTATTAAAATTTAATTTTGTTTTTATTAATAAAACTTTCTTCATCAGATGAAGATAAAGATTGGATACTTCTTGAAGCTGTAATTTAATAAAATTTATCCCAGAAATTATCACTTCATACTTTTAACTTTTTATTTAGGCTTTTTTCTACTTATATTGACATTTGATATTCCTTTTGTTTTTTTTTAAATTTTTTTTTATTATGTTGTCTGATTTTATGGTCAAAAATGCAAAACCATCGAAAATTTAAAGTCTACACTTAAATGCAGTATTTTTAAGAAACGCACACGATTTTTTTGAGAAAGAATTCATCATGCACAAAAAGTAAAATTTTAAATCAACTGAAAGCTTTACTCAAAATTTTGAGCTATTTAATTGGTTGAGCTAGCTCAAATTTTGTAACTTAGGAGTTAGTTCAAGGTCGTCAGTCATTTTAAAATTTTTTAATTGAATGTGAACTATTTGACGTAAGCTTAGTTCACGCTTAACGTTAATTTTGGGCTAGCTCACAATTGAGCATTATAAGCTCAATCTATGAGGTAGCTCAAAATATGTAATACTTTTTCTAAGAGCAAAAGTTACAACGTTATACAATTTTTATCAAAAGCTAAATGATTTTGCAAAATATCGTTAATATAATAAAAATAACGGTAATTTATTAAATAACAGTTTAAAATTCTGTTGTAAACCAAATAAGGAAGTGATTTTATTTTTTAATGTTTTTTTGATCGGGATTATGTTTTTGTGAAACTGAAGAAGTTATCAGATAATACAATTTTGAGAAGTGAAGAGAGTGAAGGACTGTTGTTTTCGAGAAAGAATTTAAAAATTATATTTTATTCACAATAATGGTGATTTTTAACTGATTTCTCAAGCGTGTAATAAGTTATTTATAATTTTGAGAGAGCGAATTATTGTAAATTTTGTTACAGCGTAAATAAAATTGATGTATACCGAGTGCTTTCTGATAAACTATACTTTTAGTTAAAGAGAAAAAATATATTTTTGAAAAAAAGCAACTCTCAACCAAAGTTATAATATAATATTATGTATATTTTTTTAAATTTAATAAATTTAAGGATATTGTATTAATTGTTTGCTATAGCAATTTGTAATATTGAAAAAAAAAACCTTTTTCTATACTATTATATTTTTTTCTTCAAGTTTTTGTAAAAGAATAAAGGTTTTGCTTGAACATTTTGTAATCAGATATTTTCCTTTTATTTTGTTAATCATTTGTAATTCCAAATATATTGACTGAATGAGATTGACTAAATGGTGTTGTCTCATTTTTTTCTAAATTGTTATGAGAAAGGTTATATTTAATTGAATTTTTCCTCAACTCGTTATTTTGACAGCTTAACTGAATTTTACAATGCATTAGTCTACAAAAAAAAAATACGGATACAAAATCGGGGTTTTGTCTTTGGACATTTTGTCTTTGAGATTTTTGCGTTGGGGATTTTCTTATCCAACCCAATAAAATTAATATTAATAATTAGGTAAGGTGCAGATATGAAAATTTTAATTTTGCAACGGTTTTGCATTGCACACCATGTGTTCCATTAGTTTATATGGAAGCAAATACACATAAAAACAGTTGCACTTTCATATAAACTAATGGAACACAAATTTGTAATCAAACAGTTGCAAAACTACAAATTTCATGTCTGCGTCTAGCCTAAATTGGCTGTTCATAAGTACTAAAACTTAACTATAATTTTAGTGTCAAAGATTTTTCAGAAGGATTAAAAAATACTTTTTTTTATTAAAGTCAGGTGATTTGTTAAAGAAACATCAAAGTCGAACTTTGAGTAACCACCTAAATCTTTTCATGAGAGTATCAAATATATAAGTATTTAAAAATACAAGAACAATAAATTTTGTGTTAATATGTGAACAACAATTAATTCATTGGTAAGATATCCGCTGTGTTGGGGTTGCTTATGAAGCTTTTTAAAATTGTTTTGTACACAAGCTTCGTGTTTATGATTAAATTATGTCATATGATAGATATTGCTAAAAAATAGGTGATGCGAACTATTATATCATTAATTTAAGATTCGATTTCCATCATTTATATACAGTTTTGTGGTATTTGATGAATTCTATTACATCCTTTGGATTTAAGTCATCAAATGAAGGCATTAAAATTCTTCAAATATCTTCATATTATCGATACCTGAACAAAACTTTTACTAAATCATGCAAATGTTTTAAATAATTTTCTTTAAATAAAATCAGAGACGGTTTTTCTAGAAAATGTCTACCATGGCTCAACACTTTGGAATTTCATCAGAATTTTTATTCTTTTAATGATCTTGTTCGAAAGCCTTGCAATAAATTTGTGTTTTTCTTTTTTGCTCCAATCTGCAGGTCCGCTTGATTTCTACATTCAATTGTTATCTTAAATTCGTTTACTTTTTTTTTTTTGTATATATAAGGATAATATAGGAAAGCCTTGTGTTTTTATTGGTAACTTCGTAGAACTGGCTACCTTATACCATTCAATAGTTTTTGCTTTTTAATTTCAATATCCATTCCCCTCCCGGCCAAGTCATCAGTTTTTCAATTAACCCTTAAGTTCTGACACTTAATTTCGAAATCATTTTTAAAGTCCAACACTTACTGAAAAATACACAAGCTCTTATCACAAGCTCATATACATATAACGTGTTCCACGTTTTTCAACTTATTGACCTGGCACATTATCATAATTTTTATTAATTTTATATACTTTTACTATTATTACAGATTTCGATATCTTTGGAACGTATATTTGATTTAAAACACATTTATATACTGACAGTACGTTTCAGAGACGTTTTGAAAACTCTAAATACAAATCATCTCAAAATTATTCACCGTATTAACCCGAATTAGTCCTGTGTTGCCATAATGACAACAGCTAACATATAGGTATTTTTGCTTTATTAAAATAAAAACCGTTATTTTTATAAAAATAGTTTTGCACTTCTTTTTACATATTTATATGTACTTACTCATATTAGGCTTTAAAATTAAACTTACATAAATAGAAATAGCGCGGTTTAGTTATATTAGTTAATATAGTTTTAGTTTAGTGAAAAAAAAATTGTGAAAAATGGATGACATGAAAAAATGAGTCGAATTATTTTTCTTAATATTAAACCGTAATTATTAAATTTTATTTTTGGATAATCATTTTAAGTAAATTTAGTTATTTGTCAAGTGGAAATTTTTCAGTTCAAAAAGTATCTCATACAATTTTTTTTTCATTAGTATTTGTCTGTTGCCATATGGCAACGCTGGGCTAATCTATTATAGAAAACATTTGTTCAGAGTGTATTATTGCATATGATTTATTTTTGTGAATTTATAAAAAATTAACAGTAATAAAAGCATTAGATTATTTAGAAGAAATTTTCTCGGATGTACCTAAGTCTACATTTATTGAACCACCAAATGAAATTGGAGATTTAAGTGGTTCTTCCAAAAACAAAATCCATATATGCTTCCGGCGAATATAATAAGTACATAAGTGGCGTCGATAGAATGGATGAGAACATCAGTTTATATCGGGTTGGGATTCAAGGAAAGAAATGATGGAACTGCATTATTTACATGACGTCTTGATGTATCAGCACACAATCCTTGACAAATTAATAGAGTTCACAATCCGCAAATGTGTCAATTGCAATTTCGTTGACAAATTGCTATATATTATTATGCATATAAAACGTAAAAGATCTCTTTCAAAAGCTTTAAGTTATATAATACTGGACACTTTGTAAATTTTGTGGAGAAGAAACGAAGATTATTGTTAAACAGCTAGCAGAAGTATATGTATCAAATGTGGTAAAGGACTATGCATACGGTTTGTTTTGAATCTTATCACAAGTAATAATATTGTGTTCCATTATTTAAATATTTTTCTTTATCAATTTTTCATCTATTGCTAATTTATAATTTTACTAACATATTTTATTTAAAAATCAAAAATGTGTATTTCATATAATTTTTCTCCTATGCGTACATTTTTTTAATATTATGGCAACATGCGTCCTGAACAGTGGAGCGGTTCCATAAACCAAAAGAAACACAAAAATATGTTATTTTATTCAGAACTAACTGTTTTTACTAAATATAGTATCAGAATTAAAAAAACGAATAATCTGGGCTAATTAGGGTTAAAATGTCTTAATACTATGAAAATAATTTTAAGGTGTAAAAAGTTGCAATGTTATTATAAGCATTGAAAAAAAGAGATATTCGAGAACAAAAACTTTATTTCACATACGCGTGCCAGTACTTAAGACATAAGATTGTTCTTTATATTATTGTTAAAAAAAATACGTTAGTTAAAATACTATAGCTGAATGATAGAGTTATTAAAATTATAACTGAAAAATGTATACTGAATATACTCTCTTCACTACTATAAATCTTTCGGTCAATTTATTGAGTCCTCTGAAGATGGTGTACATTCAAATTCAATCAATATATTTAATTAAATTGTGAAACAAACCAAGTTTCAATTTATTACTATCGCATTTGTAATAAATATATATATATATATATATATATATATATATGTATATATATATATATATATAGAAACAACGGAAAGGCTGGTTAATAAAACTAAGAAGAAAATTAAAAAAAAATCTGGAAAATCTCCGACAAGAAGATTACCAGAAAACTGGTTTGTAGGAGTAGAATATCTATTAATATTTATAACTGTTATTCTGCACTATTTTGTTAATATTATTTTAACCCTGAAAGCTTGAAAAACACAATTATTGAATGGAATACAACAAAATTGTGTAATTAATTAAATCTCACTTTTTCCGCTTATTGCCGAATTGAATATAGAATAAATTAAGTGTAAATTCGTATACTCATCAGAGAACATTTATTACAGACCTGATAAAATTTATCAGAATTTTATATAATTGGAGTTAATCTATCAGTAACAATATTGAAAACCATCAGAATTGAATATTTAAAATATTTTTAAATCGGTTTATTTTTTTTTTTCATTTAAATTAAATTAAATATTTTTTTTGGAAAAATTTAAAAATAAAAAATAAAAAGTAAAAACAATAAAGCTTCAAATTTTACAACTTTATTGTATTAAATCAAACAAAACAACAACAATAAAAAATAAGATTTGTAAAAAAAATAAATAAGGAAATTTGATTCATATTTACCAGGATATGTGCAAATTGGTCCCGTCAAAATATTTTTTCAGACAACAAACAAACAAACAAATAAATAAATAAATAAGTAACAAAGAAATATAATGGTAATTCCTGGAACAAAAACTTCACTTTTCTGAACGTAATCTAAATCTGTGTCAATTACGAATGCGAAATTTATAATAATATACCTATATACTTATATATACCTCTATATATTATATAATATATGTAAAAATTTACATATGTTCTTATATTTGGTTTACATAACATACGGTAAACATTTTTTTTTATGTAGATTTGTTATATGTGTTCATTCACATATTTATTTTGTATACACGGGAATTTAAACTTCAACGATACTTGAAAATATAATCGTATACTGCCGAGTAAGTTTCAAAATATATCATGGATTATCTTCCATAGAAAGCATTAAACTTAATCGTATTGAACGAAGTTGAAGGTTATAACCAAATAATATTGTAAAATTTCTACACAGTAAGTATCAAAAGTGAATGAATATACTTCGATTTTAATAAATTTATTTCACAATTAATTAAGTTGAATTGGTGTTTGTGATGTTCGGGATTCAATTTTTGGTTCAATGGTGAATTAAGTTTGATTAAGTAGAATTGATGTTCCTAATGCAATGTTTTAGTTTGTAAGCAAAAAACAAAAAAAAACATTGAAACTAATCAAGTTTGATAGATGGTCGGACAAACACAAAATGAAAAAGGAGAAGAAAATATTATTAATTTATAACCAGTTTTGAAAACCAGGTTGGAAATATGGGACACATCACATAATACAAGGGATGGAGAATAAGGCAATATCTAGATGTATGCGATACAATAGTGTGAGACTTTTTCAAAATAAGCCAATCATCGTTGCTACTAAATAAATATGAAATTTTGCTAACAAGTATCAAGCATATTTTTTCTATATTTTAATACACCTTTATAGTTAAGATAGCTTATAACTAATCTTTTATTTTTGTTAACACCTTTATAGTTAAGCTAGCCTATGTATAATATCTATGTAGAATGTAGATATAAGTAGGATAAGAGAACATTATTGTTTATGAACATTATTGGTTCTACAGTCATGCCTTCATTCACGTTCTACATTAATTTTCTACAATCGCATTAATAGAAACGGTCTTGGAATAACTGGTTTTCAGACTAGTTATAAATTATTTTTATGGCGTATATTTTTTTTTATATAATAATCAAATATTACCACTTCCAATAAAGAAAAATATTTTAGTTCTCTTTGAAGACTTAGACTAGCAGATCTCGGCACTTGGGAACAGAATTTACTGAACAATGAGAGCTATCCAGCATACCACTGATGAATATCCTGAGTGTTATCATTAACAAACCGCACAATAAGCCCATTTGCGGTTGCGGTGATATAAGGGGCAGATTCCCTCCCGAATTTCACAGTATATCTGTCTGAAGGCTTAGTTATTTAACATTTTAAAAAATTTCAACCTTTAGGAGTACACTCTTATTAGAAAAATATATTTTGAACGGGGTCGTAGATCGGTATTAGCATTTTGTAAATAGTTTTAATTATTCTAAAATTTTATGAAATATAGTATCTGGTGAAAGTATAATAAAAATATTGCTGGTACTGAACCGAATTATTTGTGAATAAATCAGCATATTAATATTTCTATTTAAGTATGATAACATTTTTGGAACTACAGTGTTTATATGATTATTGACAATGTATGTATACCGAATACCGAAACAATTTCGCACTTTTAACTGAAGAGAATCCGACCGTGACCGGAAAAATTTAGAGCCTTAATAAGTCAGGCCCAGGACCTACATAGTACGTTGGTCACCTGAATAAGTAAGTAATGTATACCGAATATGAAAAAAAATTTCAGAAATATTATAAACCCCAAAACCGATCTGTTCTCTATTATTTAACATTTTTTTTTATGTTATATTCATTCACTCATTTTCCACTCTCCCCTTTTTAGGTATGTAGCCTGTTTTGTGAATACTTTTTTTTCCTTTATTTTGTACATTCCTTCTAAATTGTAAGTTTGTGAATTTTACATTTTTTTTTTTTTTTTGATCTACGTGTCAGTAGATTTTACGGAAGAAAAAAATAAAATTCCGAACAAAATTTTTTAAAAGGAAATTTACAATTTATTTTTTAAAGAAATTTGGGATTTAAAAATAATTTTTTTTTCTGTTTTTTTATTTATTTTTTTCAAAACTTTTTACGTATTAGAATTGATTTGTTTATTTGAATTACAAAAGCTATAAAATCATTTACCTGAAAGGTTGTATATTAAATATAAAAATATTGTAAAATTAAATTTCTCAAGGAATATTGGTTAATTTGGGAAGGCTTAAAAGTGGTGAATTGGTTTTTAAAGAGTCAAAAATTTGGTGTAATAAAATTTAGAAAATCTGTCATTGCGATGTTGTTGTTCTTCATATGAAATTTATTTTTGTTTTGAATTCATTTCGGTAAAATAAAGAAAAATAAAATTAGATATAGCAAATCGTAATTAGAATGGCATGAAAATTTTTAATAAAGAAATATTGATTGGGATAATGCTACTGTATAGAATGTACCTTATTTTAAGATTTGGTGACTTCCAAAATGCAGTATAAAAAGTTTTAATACAGTTTAAATATATTTTTATTTATTTTTATTATTTATTATTCATCCTTTATTATTATATTTGCCTTAATTAACTTGCCTTGGACTTTATATGTTTGTTTCAATTTGCTTCAATTCAACAAATTACCCATTTCTATAACCATTTAACCAAAGTATATCCATAAAAAGAGTAAGAACTCATGTATGTATTCATTTGTTTGCACACAAATTCATATGCAAATTTGATAAACATTGTCAGAAATAGATATAATAAGAATTTTACGTGTAAGAAAAAGAAAAAATATAGTAAACAAAAGAGAGTAACAAAAAAAGTTGGCTGAAATTAAATAAATAAAGTTTATAATTTTGAAAAATATTTTCGACAAAAATTTTCGTTGAAATATTTAACAATATTATTTTCTAAATTGTATCAACTATGCATAAGATTTTTAGGAGACCTAACTAAAACAGCGTTATCATATTCTTTAAATTCTGTGATTTGTAAATAGATGTTGTCCTCAGTATTATTTTATAATCGTATACCAATATAATAAATATTTAGGTTTACTAATATAATTAATAAAAAATAATAATGTTTGTAACTCCAAATTATTACTGACAAAAATATTAATAATATTTTATATTATTGTAATGCAATTATAATTTAATATTTTTAATAGGTAGGTAATAGGTATATAAGAAAATAATAATGTTTAAAACGAAAATATTAAAATAATAAAAGATCAGAATTAATCATCGTATAAGGGAACAAACTAAATTAGAACTAACATTTTTTGCCACCCTGCCTCATATAAATAATGGGAGGAAACGTAAGCAAATCCAAAGGAGAATAATGAGAACGCAAAATTATTTTACAGTATAAAGCAAAAGGCAAACATCTGTTTTGTACCTTTTCTCTCTCATAATAAATTTGGTATACGATAAGTAAATGTAAATTTTAACTCTTTTAACTAATGGTATTTTGCTCGGTTTGATATTTCTTAAAAAATAGGTTGTCGTAAAATGGGAGTGCGTATTCTTGTTAATATAGATTATAGATATTCTTTGCATTCAACTAAGGTGAAATTTACATATGGGTGTGTACTACTAATGGAATATGGATATTTGATAAAGTTAAAATTTGGTTTCTCTTTAAATTCACTATATTTATTGACATTTCTATGGTGTAAAGAAGCAAAAAAAAAAAACAAAAAAGGAATACAAAATAAATGTGTGCAATACAAATCATTATCATTATATTTCAATCATTTTCTATTACTATTCAATTATATTTTCATTATATTTTTTTGTGTTTTTAATTTGGTTTCTTTTATTAATCTCTTTCTTTTATTATTTCTCTTTCTCTGACTAAGTATATGCAAATGTACGTACATGTGTCATATAGGGCTTGCATTTGTTACATACATATGGCTTAGTTTAATTGAAAATAAAATGCAAACATTATTTATGGAAGAAAACAAAATTTGAACCAATCAAGTATCAGTTATCTATCACTCAGTTACAAATTAATCTTCTCGCATGTAAAAAAAAGTTCAATTCCGATTTATGCATGTATATATTATGCTTTTATATGCCAATTTATGCTTAGGCAGCGTTTACACGTCGGACAAAATCGAATTTTATCGTAGATAAAGTCGGATGAGTGTTTACATTTCAGACTTTTCCACAGATTTCAATCTACGATTTTACGTCAAATATTTTTTGTATTTAACAGGGTTTCTTTTTATAAAGTGCGTAATTTTTTAATACGTAAATTAAAAAATTCAAAGGTATCTAATCAAAAATCTCCAAACATTTTTTAAAAATACACATATTTTTATAAAATTTGTTACAGTAATATAAAATATAATTATACATTTGAAGTATGAGCAATAATAACCAAATTGCTTTAGAGTGAATTTTAGTGCCATTTGATTATTTGATTCTTTGAAAATATATTATTTTTCATTAAAAAAATATTTTCACTAAAAAGTCGAAAATAAAATAAGGAAAAAAAAAATTTTTTTTTAGAAATATTTGCCTTCAATTTAAGCGTACTAAAACTACAAAAATAAACTTTAGAATCGCAGCTTGATATAATGTTTTCATAGCAAGTTATGATTGTAATTACGGAAAAAGCAAATTAGCCGAACTTTTTACCAAATCTCTTAATCTCATCTCAAGACTTCCTAGAATTTCGGCTAATTTGCTTTTTCCGTAATTACAATCATAACTTGCTATGAAAACATTATATCAAGCTGCGATTCTAAAGTTTATTTTTGTAGTTTTAGTACGCTTAAATTAAAGGCAAATATTTCTAAAAAAAAATTTTTTTTTTCCTTATTTTATTCATCATTAATTTAATGTCATATTTACAATTAACAATAATTCATTAAGCAATTCAAATACAATGAATATTAAAGTATTAATCGTGACATTTATATTTTATAAGTCAAAATGGTATCAATGTATGAGTTTTAACCAAATGCTAAAACATTTCAAAAATATAATATTTAAACTCAGATATGATTAATTTTGCGATCTAATATAAAAATATTCTTCATACTTTATAACAGTATAAATGACGCATAGGTAGAATTTTAAGTTTCTGAAATAATGGAAAACTACTAGAAAACCTAGATTTTTTGCGAATAGTTCTGAATAAGTGTTTTTGGAGACGTATTAAAGGTGATATTTTACTTTGACATGTACCTCTCAACAAGCTAAGCCATATTGAAGCTTTGACTGTACAATGCCATAATAGAATGATTTTAGAATTTTTTCCGAGCAAACATTCTTCAAATGATAAAAACATCTTGTACAATAGCACATATATTTTCTTAGAGCTTCACTTTGTGCGGTCCAATTCATTCTGCAATCCAGTAACAGACCTAAATATTTAAATTCCTTAACTACTTCAATATTGAAACATTGATCATTACAATCACAATTACTATCAAATAGAATGCATGATGCATTAGGTACACATGAACATTGAATATTACTGAAGTACATTAAAAATCTGCGACAAACCGATGCATGATACATAGTAGAAACATCAATATTTAATTGAGGAGCCAAACTAAAATACATTAATTTAGTTTTACTGCTAATTGTTAATCTATGGGCAGAAAACCATTTCCTCAGTAAATCTAAGTCAAAGTTAATATCAGCATGAAGATAAAGTAAACTTTTCGATTTATATACAATACCCAAATCGTCAGCAAAAGCAGTCACCTGCCCTTTAAAATTCAGAGAGAATAAGGAGTTAATGTATACTAAAAATAAAACATCTAAAGCCTATGTTAGACAATTTATGCAATAAAATTTCATGTGACACCATGTCGAAGGCTTTCGAGATATCAACAAATAATGCAGCGGTAATCATCTCATCATCTAAATTCTTACATATATTTGAGCAAAACTCGAGCAGTGCATCTTCAGTAGATTTATTATCTCTAAAAAATTTATTTTATCAAGAAACTTAATCATTCTCTTTTTCATCAATTTCTCATATAATTTGCTAATTGATGGGAGAAGAGAGATTGGTCTATAATTGGACACGACATTAGTATTCCCTTTTGTAAAGAGAGGAATAACATTAGCCGATTTTAAGGCATCAGGAAAAACACCAGAATGCACACTATTGTGGAATAGGTAAGTTAAAACATCTATGATATAAAAACTAATATTTTTTGGGATTACGTTTGAGATACCATCATTATTACTAGATTTATTCAAACAGTTTATTCCTTTTAGAACTTCAGATTGAAATATTTCTTCAAAAAAGAAACTATTTCTTTCTTAAATTGTGTCAAAATAATTCTTACAGGAACAGATTACTTGACAATTCCCTGCAATGTTATCACATACTGACGCAAAATAATCACTAAAGATAATAGCAATTCTAAAATTATCTTGAATTAATACGTTATCATGAAATACTGAAGTAATAGAATTCTCGCTAACTCTGTTCAAGATACCATTTGTAATTTTCGATTAATTTTTTAGATTTCCCTTATATTTATTAAATTGAGTTTCATAATATTTATTTTTGTGTATATGTATTAATCTTTTTAATTTCTTACAGATACAGATATATTTTCTTTTAAGGCTGCTCAAATGAGGATGTTTATGATATTTAACGTTCAGTTTGTTTTTATATTTGATTAGTTGCAAGAGACCTTTACTCATCCATGGTTTTATCATTTTAACGTTTTTTCTTATTCTAGTACTAAAACTACAAATATTTATATGGTCAGTTAAAATTTTGACAAAATTATTATACGCTATATATGTAGTTCTAGCGTTCTACTACCATTTAAAACTTTTATAACCCCTTAATTGTAAAATATATAATAAAAGTTTTGCTCAGTGTTTGCAGTAATTTTAAAAATAAAGTTCGCGAAGCAAAATTTTTATTTTAAAAATATCGCTCTTGCCCATCAGAATAAAACAAAAAAAATTAAAAAATATCAAATGAATTTTATTTTTAATAAAAAATTTTAAGAGCGAAATGTGTAAGAAAAAGAAAAGAAAATCCCACTATTTGAAATTTAATATTTTGCCCGTATGATTTCGCTCTCGATGGGAAAGGCGATAAAAATAAATATAAAATAAAACTCTTAAAAGACTTGATTTTGTTATAAAGCGAATAATTTAAGAAAGAAGAGTAAAATTATTTAGAGAAAGAGTTTTATTTTTTTTTGTTTTGGTTTTTTTTAAAAATTTTATTAGAATCTAAGACCAAGATATTAGATTAAACACATACATATCCAAAGACCAAAATATCAATAACGTTCATTACGTATGATACATTTTTTTTAGTCTTTTTTTTGTTCAAGGTCTTTGGTCCCGACTTTCGGTACGCCGGACCAATCCCAACATTTTTTAAAAATTATTTATATTAATAATTAATAACCTTTTTCCAGAAAAATACAATTTAAACACGTGATATAGAACTTCGGCCTCAATTCCTTGGACCGCCGACCTATTGTCTTCATCACATTTAAAGGGTATTGTACTGATGACAAAAAAAAATCAAGGTGATTGGTACCGACACTAACTCCGGACCGCCGGACCTCTTGTTTGCATCGTGCTTAAGAGCCATTGTATTAAAGACAAGTTAAAAAAAAAACAAAAGTCAAATTTTTGAGAGGATTTTGTGAGACGGGACCCGGAACTATTTTTGTTGGAGGCTCTTTCCACCAGTCACCACCTGGAAGATGTAGTTCTAAAACTGGTTGATTGATAAAACTTGCTACATGAACTTTAACTTGTTTGCTTTAAACATATAGTAATAAATAAATAAATAAATGAAAGGGCGAAAAGAAAATATTTTTTTATTTAAACATAGAAACGTGAGCTTTAAATTTTAGTTTTAAACGACCATAAAACCTGTGTACTTTTTTTTTCATATTTTTTATCGCTCTTTTTTCTTTGAATTTAATTCAAACTAAAATAATAAAGCTCTGAACAAAATAGATAAAAAAAACGATTTCGATTTTGCTTTTGAAGAGTTTTATTTAATTTTTATTTTTATCGCCCTTCCCATCGATAGAGAAATCATACGGACGAAATTTCAAACACTGGCTGCTACATTTTGGAAAACCATTTTGACAATATAAATACACACATACATTTTAACGTTTAAATTATAATGTTTTAATAACGTCGCATGAGTAATATATTGTCGTATGTGAAAATTTTCGATTTTCTGATTTTGATTGATTTTTAGGTTTTTTGGCACGCTCTTTTAAATGTTGTAATCAGTTTTCTCCTATGTATATTTTTTAGTTAAAGAGATATTCAGTATGCATTTTGTTGTATGTAACACATTTTTACAAGTTTTATAAACGTTTGTCGTATGTGTGAAGAAAAATATTACATACGACAAATTTACATATAAAATAGAAATTTCGTAAACAAGTGTTACATACGACAATATTTGTATGGGAATTGGGGCATAATTTGTATTGTATAATTTATTGTTGTATGTACATACAATCCTACACTGTATTTATAAAATATTATAAAATAAAATAAAAATGTAAAAATAAAAAATTTTAAAATATACTTTTATCGAAACCAAACTAGCCCCCTAAAAAGTAGAAAATAAGACTAGTGGTGGATGTTGAGCATCAAGAACTACTATAAGATAAAACACAAAAGTACATAATGAATCTTGCTGGAATATTGTTACTTGCTGGGATTTGTTCGGCAGCAACCCGACTCAGTCCACATTTTCAAAATAGTTAACAGTCGTATTTCTTTATTTGTGAAAAAGAATCTAAGTGTAAATCTTCATGCCTGTTTTCAAATATGCCGGAGACGTGCTAGGATTTGTTCGGCAGCAACCCGACCCAGTCCACATTTTCAAAATAGTTAACAGTCGTATTTCTTTATTTGTGAAAAAGAATCTAAGTGTGAATCTTCATGCCTGTAATACAATTGATTTTCAAATATGCCTGCGACGTGCTAGGATTTGTTCGGCAGCAACCCGACCCAGTCCACATTTTCAAAATAGTTAACAGTCATATTTCTTTATTTGTGAAAAAGAATCTAAGTGTAAATCTTCATGCCTGTAATACAATTGGTTTTCAAATATACCTGAGACGTGCTAAGAGTTGTTCGGCAGCAACCCGAACCTGTCATTTGATAGCTTTGTAAAGTACCGTGTACGGTTGATTTTTTCATCATGAGTGACTGTGCGAAATTTCAGAACTCTATCTTTCAATTTTTTAAACAAAATTGTTTTTTTTTCTTTTTGCGTTTGGTTTGAATATTAACAAAAAAATTCCAACCTACCTACCAAACATATATACATACATATATACATATATACATATAAACAGACACTGGCAAGTTAATATAAAAGTATATAATAATTAGTATTCAGTTGATATAGTTACTAGTCTCTCTTTGTGTTTGCTAAAATGCATAGAGAAACTGGTGAACAGGTATATTAGGAATGTATGTTTGATCAGGGTACCCGTGAAAAGTAAACAACGTACCTATCAGTCAGGTAAGTCTATTGACTCAGTTCTTCGAGAAGGGGTCCCAAATATGTCACTGAAATTCTATTTTTTAAGTTTATTAAGCGGATAATACAGATAGCAAATGTGATTATGCTTATGCCTATTTATTTATGAATTTGTATTTTTTTTCTCTTTTATTTCCCAACACTATAATCTACTTTAAATATTCTATATTTCAATTCAAACTTTTGCTTTTCTTTAAGTTAGATACAAAAATAAAAACAAAAGAAAGGGAAAGATTATATACCTATTTTTTTGTTTTTTTTACTTCATTTATTTATTTGATTTCTAAATTCAAAATTTACAATACTTTTTACTTTTTACATAAAAAATTTTTAATAAATAATTTTAATTAAATTTGACGAATTTTGAAATAATATTCTATTCAGAGCTTTAGCCGTAGCTGTCTGACTGTTTATTTTATTTTGAAAGTGAGTTTTATAAATATATGACTTATAAACTTAATAATTATCTTATATTATATTAATACGCTTAAACGTCTGTTTTAACTTTTCACAAAGCTTTTTTCAACTAGATTAGACAACTTTATTAGAACTATTACGAATTACGATATTGTGCAAAATTGAATTTAAAGACATAAACCACAAAACAATAAAACCAAATAAAACCAAAAACAAATTAAAATTAACCTAAAAACAATTCACCTATTGAGCAATAACATTGATTATATCTGATTATATGAATTAATTTAAAAAAAAAAACAAAGTAGCAAAGACAAAAACCGAATTATCAGAATATAAATATTTATATTGATAAAATAGCTTTGTTAAAATATTACGATATTACGATATTACAGCAAAAAAACTTACCGGTAAAACAAATAGTAAATTTAGAAAATATATTTTTTACCTTATGTTCAGAAATTCCAATAATCGAAATTTATTTATTTTATTAACAAATAACTCAAAAGTATAAATTCAAATGCGCAGTAGCATTGATTAAATATTATATTGTGCATGGAGAATCATAAACCGAAATTTACGATCTGCTAAGAACAAGAAAAACAAAATATGTTATGACATTATTATCAAGTTCCAATTTCCAATTCAATACACGGCAAATTTAGTACACATAAGAATTAAAAAAACTTTAAAAAGAAAAATCACAGACTACCCTTACCTACATCAGAGACCCTATCGGGATAACAATAAACACTGAAGAATAAGAGAAAAAACATAATTATTGGCTTTATTATGTTTTGTTTTTTTATTTTGAGTTTTGAAATAGTTAGGGCTATTATGATAATAAAAAAAAACACAAAAAAACGTATCTATGGCTATTTTAATGTGTTTTTAATGTGGGTGTGATATTTTTTTTTTAAAATGCATTTAATTTCATATCTATACTGCCAGCGATATCTCTGTTTGCCACATTTTGTTGAAATGCACGTTTCTATAAATAGTATTTGTTAGTTAGCGTTTAGACATAAGATTTTGTTTCATGAAAGTTTTGTTTTACTTATTTTTATTACTATTACAAATTTTATTGCAATGACATCAAATTTTATTTCAAAAGTTTTAATTACATATCTCAAAGATAAACAAATATAGTTGTAAAGTATACTATATTTCTTCATGCAAAATCCACTTTCTAAACTTGCAAAATACGAAGATACGAATATGCGTTACGAGTACTAATAATAAATATAAATATACTGTGTAATTTCAGATGTATATTCAATATATTGGCATAACACAACTAGAAGTTTATAAATACCTTTTCTCGCAAAATTCACTTTTTCAACTTGCGAAATACAAAAATGCGTGTCGAGCACTATTATTTCCTATTATTATTTAAAAAAAAATTAAGGATATTCTATAACAAATTCGGATGTCAAACTTTAATGAACATCATTTATACGTTATAAACAAAATTCAAAAACGTATAAACGCAGCCTTATATAAAAGTTTTCTTCAAAACTATTAGCAGTCAAAATTAATTTATAATAAAAAAATAAATACCGAAATAAAAATTATTACATAATAAATAAGTTAAATTGAAAAACTTAAAACTATAATTGTAAAACATTGATTTTTTTTAAGAAAATAAAGAAAATAAATAAATAAAATAAATTGTTTCATTTATAATGCTAATGCTAGACCGGCGAATGTTACGCCGGGAATAGCATGTACTATATTAATAGATGCAATCTAAAAATGTTGACAATAATTTTTCATATACAATAAACAACAATAATTTTACTATGATTTTAACTTTGTACATTTACTGTAAGAATATATTTTTTTATTTCTTTTTTGAAATACCCTACAACACTACCCATGTTTTTTAATTCATTAGGTAAATCATTAAATAATTTCAAACAATTATACAATCAATTATTCTTTTGATTGTTTGTTTTGAATATAATGTTAATAGAAGTTCCGAGGAGGAAGAGGATTTGTTCCTTGTATTGTAACTATGGATATCTATCATTCTATTTAAAATAAAATTGTGTTTAATAAAGTTGTTAATAATCTTAAAATTTGTCATATATAATTCATATATACAGATATCATGGAGATTCATATCTTTATCATTATATAGCAGAAGTGTAGGATGTTTTCTTTGACAATTATGTATTATTTTGATTGATTTTTTATGTATAATATCCAATTTATTCAAGGTATATTGATGAGCCTTGCTCGAGATAGGATTTATGTAAGTTATATTTGATAGAATATATGATGAATACTAGTTTTATAACCCGCCATAAATAACGGAAGCAAAATAAATTCTAGCATTTCTTCCTTCATTAGAGTTTTCATTTCAAGTTTAAGAAAAATATATATTTGTTTACTAATTTATCAATATCATACCTTTATTAGAATTATTAGAATGCTTTTAATTACCGTATAAACAGAATACTTGTAGTAAGGTGCAAAATTTTCAATTCCCTAAGGGTTATTTACTCGATCATTTTTACGACATCTTATTTGCGATCATTGAAAATTTAAACATATATTATCCTAAGATCTCATAATTCTAAATAATCAATATTGTTAGAGATTCTATTGTATTCAATTAATTATAATAAAAAGATAGTTATAATGCAAAGATAATTTCAATTTAATTTAATATAGAAATACTAAATTCAAAAAATATTTTTAATGAAAACAAAATCTAACTATATAATATAAACTAACAATAATTTTATATTTTTACAATCATAGCAGCAGCGTTCTACTGTAAAATTCAAATTGTAAAATCAAATTAATTAAGACATTTACTTTTATTAAAAAGTTCTATGGCGCCATCTAAATTTAACACTGAATTACATGACGATCATTATGAAATGGGTAAATAACACAGATAACAGATGACAGATGACAGATGACAAATTACAGATGACAGATGACAGATGACAAATGACAGATGGCATATATAAGCAATAAAAAACAGATACTATGTTTATGACAATTACATGATGTTACAATTTGTATTTATATTTCAATTTGTATATGTGTTGGAGTATTCCGTCGAACTTCCAAACATCCAGATAAATGCAGAAAATTATATGATGACATATATTGAACAATGTGTTATCATCAAAACATTTGCGCAGTATTTTCAGAATAAAAATATATGAGGAGATTTTTTTATTACATGATCTAGATGTTCGCACCATTTTAATTTACTGTTTAGGATTAGTAAATTAAAATGGCCATTCCTTTAATCATCCAGAGAACTTTATTTATTTTAAGTAAAGTGTTGAGTATATTATGAAATATTATTTATTAACTTTTCTGCATTAGTTTAATAAGAAATTATCGCATGTGTATGGCAACCAAAAAAAAACGTTTTCAAAATGCTACATACTATAATTGCTTATTAAAGAAACTGACATGTAATTTTTACAAAACTTACAGAATTAACATAAAAATATAAGCTGGAAACAATAAAAATTAAGGACATAAAATTAAGTTCAAATTTCGATATGGTCTGGCCAGAATTGGGTGCTCACACAAGGGTTAAGTGTCGTTTCAGTTTGATTTGATACTTAAGTGTTCACCTGAAAATTGGCCCTAAATCCATTCAAATCCGCCAAAAAATTACGGTTTTATTCAAAATTAAAAAATCATAGATTTACAATCCTGTCCGAGTGAAGGTTAACAAAATAACTCATTCTTTGTAATTTTTGTCTCTATTTATTTTAACCTGTTATTTTTCATTTAAATAGTGCAGTGAACTGTCTAACTGTTAAAAATAAATTTTCCGAAAAACAACAGAATATTTAATATTTCTTATAATTTTTATTTAACCCTAGAACAGTAGTGTGGGTATATTTTACCCACTCCAAAAATATTTATCTCATAATTTTTCAAATGAGTAGAATTTTATAATTTATTTTACAATTCACACGAAATGTTAATTAAGATGTTTTAAACTCTTGACAATAATAATTAGTACCTGAATAGAATAGCATCAATTAAATTTTATTTTATTTTATTTTACTGTTAAATCATAATTAATAAAATTTGAAATAAACTTACTTGACAAATAAAAGGCAACTAAAGTTGCTCTCATATTGTGTTGATTCACTTTAAATGATAAAAAATATGTTTCCCAAAATATCATCCTGATGCATCACATCATTCATATCCTTGATATTTTATTTACATTCGTCTGAAAAAGAAATAAAAAACATAGAAAATAATATATAATAAATAGGAATTTAAAATAAAAATAAAATTTATTAAAAATAATTCCATTTACTTTAATTGAATAAAAATATTTGGAAGAGAAAAACGAATATCATGTCATTCATACATATATAGATGAATCCAACAATTTTATCATAAGTTAAGTTTTTACCTTATTTCTATATAATTTTTTTTTGTTCCACATTAAATTAAAATGTAAAGTTAAACAATTTTGAAAATCACTGAGCATCAAAAAAATAAAAAATTAACTTGAAATTTTTTATAGCATAAAAATTTAAAACTTCCTTTTTCAAAGTAATTAAATAATTTAAAATGGGGTAAGTCAAGTAAACTTTAGTAATATTCAGGATTCCAGGGTAACCACAAATGTTGAAGAGATAGTTTGGAATAAAGGTAAGTTTTGTGTTTACGAATTTCTTAGTTCTGTAAAATATTTACATTTTTTTTCTTTCTTTCTTCTTAAATTGAGCGATAAGAGTAAAATAATTTTGTTTTGACTCGTGGCTTTGAAAAACAAAATGTCCCAGAGACAAGAAATTCAAAATTAAAAGGTCAGCGAAATTTAAAAGGTTCTGAGAGGAGTTACAATATTTCTGGAGATATATGTATACTACTTTGTTTCATGTTTCTATGTCATTACACGGGAGTGTTTCCGTTAACTTTTGTACTAATTTTTGCAGAATTTTTTCACTCAAAGCCTTCATGCTTAGAAAGAGCATATCAAACGTCTATGAGTAAATGAAAATCCCTTTAGACGAAGTTCTGAGATAAAGAAAAAAATGTCTTAAGGAATTCTCTGTTTCTTCCGCAGTTTTGACAAGAAATTGTCTACATGCTTGTCTTTTGGAATTTAACAATTTTTATTTGGTGCGTTGTTCACTTAAGTAAGTAAGTAAATTACTTCTCTAATTAGTGTCAACCTAGTTGTATCTGTTTAAACATGTTTTATAGTGTCGGGATTACCATAATGAAATTTTTTTTGGAGTAGGTATCATTAATTTAGTTAAAGGAGAATGTGAATATCTAATTTAAGTTCTTTCCCTTTGACTGGCTACAGACCAATACCGTCTTCAAACGTTGGGTGGTGCAGTAGGTGTAGAGTAGTAGTAAAGTACCTGTCTTTCAACCGGAAGAGAACAAAGGGAAAAAGTGCCTTACGAGCTTTTCGATCTCGTCCAGGCCGTTTGTCATTGGGACCAAGTAATGATAAAAAATACTTGAAAGTTTAATTTGGTTGTAACTAAAAAGTATATGATGGATTGAACTATGATATTATAAAGAGAAAGCTATTTTTCCAAATCGCTGTGTAAAATCAGTTGGGACGGACAACTAGAATAATACACTTAGAATTCTGTATATAAAAAAAATTCCAATTGCTGTAGTAAAATAAATAATCTGCTGGTATTCATAAAGGATTGTTTAGTTGCCTGGCTTCATTAGCAAATGTAATTCTGTGGAAAAGGTATGAAAATACAACTTGGTAAGAATTAATACCTATCATTCCCCCCCCCCCTTTTTTTATTATTTTAATTTATTTACTTCAGTTGCATTTATTGATGATTTAAATTTCGTATCTAGCTATTGAAATAAATTTGAGTAGCAATTTAATCAATAAAGCACCCATTGCAAAAATATATTTAGAATTTTCCTAAAAATCTTCTATTAAGTGTTTAATATCTGCGGAAGTTATTCCATTGTTCCGGGTAGCTGCATTGTAGATCAACTTGCTAGAGAGGGTACTATATTACCAATCTTCCCAGAAGGAGCAATCTGGATGCACCTCTAGCTACCTGTACTTTGTTACTTTAGAAAGATGCAATAAAAGCTTCAAACTTCATATGGTCACCTAGACCATACTGCAACATCACCAAGCAAAACTGGTCTATGCTGAACCTGAAGTGATCTATTAATCCACTAACTCTGAAAAGGTGTGGCATTAGTACTGTGGTAGGGGTCATTACGGCTCCCCTCAAACGTCTTTTGTTGAGCATGTAGAGAGGATGAAACTGTCCAGCACCTACTCTGTTCTTGCTCTGGTCTCTGCTATAAAAAGAAAACCCTTCTAGGAGCCTTCTTTATGGATTCGCTTGGTGACCTTGAAAGCACTAATATCAAAAATCTCCACCGCTTCGTTAGAAGCTCAAATTGGTTCAACGAGTAGAGTCGTACGCGAGAAAAGTTCCCGTGGTATAACAGTGGATCTCCCCGGTCTACGTGTGTCAGCGTGCTGTCGACAGCCACTACTACCTACCTTTCCTATTTTTTTGGTGATTAAAAAAAATGAGGTGAAGAAGTACAAGTTTATTAGGATCAGAATATGAATATATAATAAATGAACCTCTGAATACTTTGAAATTATTCTATAAAAAGCTAAACTTCAATTTCCGGTTTGAGCTTGTTTAATATTGAATATTGTTTTGAGCCCCGGTTTCTCGATTTCAAAACGTGATTATTTTTGCTATTGCAACAGCAGCCAAATTTTTCAAAATCTAAAAATCAAAACTGAGCTTGACAAAAGCACATGCTTGATGTGAGCTGGAAAAAAAATATACATAAAGCAATAACTGTAATATGTATCTCTGCCTTTATTTACCTATCATTTCGATGCAGAAACATAAACATTTATTTTTTTTTAGAATATTTGCGTACATTTTGAGTAAATTGATTTTGATGGAAAACTTATAATATTCAGAATGGTTTGCAGCGAGAATGGTTGGAGGAGTAAATTTTTAAAACTAGTAATTGCGGAAAATTTTAAGAAAGCCAATGTACTATACTTAACACCTAGAAATGTTAAAATAAGATTTTCCATTAAAAAAAATTCTAAGAATCAATTTAATTGAAATTTTCAACATTCTGTCAATAACTAAAGTAGATCTATACTAAATGATGAAAAAAAAAATAACTGACACAACCGCTAACTAATTAAATTTGTACATTTTTAGTTTTAGAAAATGCTGCTTTAGTTAATAAAATTTTTGTTATATTTACTGTGTATCGTTACAAAAGAGTATAACTTTAAATTCATGTCGAATTGAGTTTAAACAAAAAACAAAAAATAAATAAAAAATAAAAGAAGAACAGAAAACCACAATGCAATTATAATGTATTTTTTTTTAAACTAACAACTTTTTTTTTTCAAAAAAACTTTTTTTTTATATTAAAAAAAAAATTACTTTACTAAATTTATAAAACAAGAATTTCTAATATTTTTAAAATTTTTTAACTTTTATAAACTGTGTATCCTCACTATTATCTTTTGCTGTTGCTGTTCTCATAATTTTTTTATTTTCTTTTAATATTATTCAAGAGCAGACCTAGGATTTTTATTCTAATTGGCTTTATATACAATACAATTGGACAGACCATATTCTAATGGTCTACTCATATGATGTTAATATTATAACTGGATAATCCTTATGTAAACAAAATATCTTATTTTATTATTTTTTTTATTGTATTATCTGGATTGTGCAGTGCGGACGTTACCATAAATACAATTTTTATTTTAACTTAATAATCACCATCATTGACGGATGTTCCGCAATCAGACAATTTAATTTGTTTTTGAAATATCCTTGGGAAGAATTTTAGTAGATGTTTCATATTGTGTTGTAAAATATTTACAATTTAGGGACTCAGTAGGAATTACGATATATATTTTCTTTTAATTTACCTATATTAGTTATTAATTTTGTCACAAAAAATATTTACATATTGTATTTTTCTTTCAGTTTTCAAAATTTCTTAGCCGTAGCAACTTTTTTATTTTTTGACTATAGTAGTAGTTATTTTTTGTTCCTTCTGCATAAAAAGTTCTATTTGAACGTAGAAAAGCATTTTTAAGGTTTGTGCATTGGATAAAGTGAAAACAGAAAACTATTCGTTTTAATAAAAAACTTTTTTCCATTAATTATATAAGTGTGTATCAGATTTTTAATGTGAGCCGATCCTAACTTTTTGACTTTAAATTTGTTAATATTGAGAAAAAAGTAGGTACTCTTTAAATTTTGCTGTCTGTCACATAAGTTTTATCTTTGATTGAAAATTAAAATTTTTTAGCTAACCAAATATAGCATTCGTAAATGCTGAGAAAAAAAAATCAGTTTAATTCTGTTTGTGTTACTGAATAATGTATAAAATAAAAACATCACGTAGAAAAATCGAATAGCCACTTGACAAATTCTATTAATTTTTATAACAGAGCTATTAGTCTTTTTAACAAATATGAAAATTTCATAAGATACCCATGTGTTTTCTGGTCAGAAATTATATCAAGCTTTTAATATATACGTATGTATAGAAAATACAAATATATTTTGGTTTAGCTGTTGGAGTTGTTTCAACAAAAATATACAACATAAACCGGTATAATTTTATGTTTCATATCTTGGAAATATACAAAATGATTAATCATTTTATAGCATTTAAAAAAACATGTTAACCAATGGTGTATCAATAATTATCTCTTATCTCGCGGTTGAATCACGTTGTTTACTTCAGCTTCAGCTATTATTAGCTGTACTTTGGATTCAAGGGTGCGGCATATTTCAAGGTGATATCAAGCGCAATACCGAGATAACTAAATTCGGAATAAATTTTCTAAATCGTTTTATATACTCGTCAATACCTTCGGTTATTTGCCGAATATTCCACAACAATAATACTTATAACCAAATAAATTTGTAAAGTTTAATATGGTAGAAATATAGTAAAATGTAATCTGACAATCATATCTCATGAGTAGTTAACTTGTTTTTTCAATTACGCACGTAAATAACACTAAATTGAATGGTCCTAGTTGCCTGATCAAATATTTTGGACATAAATTAATGAATTCAATTTGAATTTGTTCACAGTGTTTAGACGTAGCCAAGCTATGCTTCTTAGACTGTAATGGGAATAGTCCCTTAATATTGCCTTCCTAAATTGAATGTCTTAAACTGCTTAATATGTATGCTTTAGAAGGTAGGAGAACTGTGTTAGGCATTGGTTTTATAACCCAAGTACTTAATAAACACATTGATTCACGTTATATTGATAACATTTTAAGATATACAATTAACACAAGAGCACGGGTTAGACACATTTAGGCATGAAAACATATTTTCTATTACATTTCATAGAACTAACTACGGGAAATATGAGCCTATTAACAGAATAACACAAACCAATACAACACAACAATAAATATTGATATGAGTAAAGATGTTATAAAGAAATCCTTATTTAAGGTAATTGCCTAATTTTATTATGAATTTTGTGTAAACTGATTGTATAATTTTTATAATCTCTATTTTAAATTACTAATTGTATTCGTTTTATATTTTATTATTGTAAAATGGTTTTATTGTAAATTTTAATATTGTAATTTGTAAACACTTTTTTTTTTTTGTTTTTTTTTTATATTATAGCCAAAACTTAGGTTTTGAACCTTTAAGTACTTGCGTACCGTTGACTATTTGAAAAAGGAAAGGATAGTTAGAGGAAAGGAAAGAAAAAGGAAGAAGAAAAGTTTTGTGGGAAAGAGCGAACAATGTTGTTAATATTCGTCTTAAACCTCTGTAAGTCATAAATAAAAAATCCTTCTCTCATTGGGAATGCTTCGATTGGGACGCGGTTCCACAATCGGGATGTTCTTACTATAAAAGAATTTCCATAGCCGGACTTAAACCATCTCGGAATTTCCACTGTGAAAGGGTGGGCACTTGATGCCTCTCGTGTTGTGCGATTGAATTGCTCAAGAGGAGGAAGAAGTGATTTTAATTCCTCGGAACAAGTGCCAACACCAAGCAGATATCTATAAAATAGAGTAAGTGCTCCAACAATACGACGATGACCAAGTGGTATAAGGGATGAGGTCACATTTATGTCGCCTATAAGACGAATGGCACGGTTTTGAACTTTGTCCAAAAAATTTAAAGCGGTTTTTGGTGCACCTGCCCATAAATGTGAGTTATACTCGAGCTTGGGTCGTATATATGCTTTATAGATTTTTAAAAGGTCTCGAGATGAAAAATAAGTTTTGCAGCGGCTCAAAAATCCTAAACATTTTGCGGCGCTTTTCGCAATATCGAAAATATGCTCATTCCAGTGCATATTTTGATTCACTCGCATTCCGAGAATGTTCAGATCTTTGAGTCGCTGGATACCTTCATTTTGAAGCCGGAGAATTGGTTCGAATGTTGTTAGCTTGTTACTAACAAAACAGCTTTGAGTTTTTGAAGTGTTAAACTCGACTCTGTTAGCTTTACCCCAGTCGACAATTTTGGCAAGGTCGTGATTGAGCGCGCCGGCCATCATTGTTCTTTTGGAGGTGACTGCGGAAGCTGTAGCATTAGTTTGTTTTAGAAAATCATATGATGCTACTAGAGTGCTGTCATCAGCAAAACTATGGATTGGATTGAAAGTTAATTTGAGAAGGTCATTAATGAAAATGAGAAATAGGGTGGGGGAAAGGACAGAGCCTTGTGGAACACCAGCATTGATTTGAAGTTGGTCGGAAAAAGAACCGTCAACTGAAACTATGATAGATCGATTTAAAAGAAAACTTTCAATCCATTTAGAACTTGTAAGAATAAATAAATAAATAAATAATGTTCTCAAAGGATTTTAAAAACAAAAAAAAAACACTTTGTGGGTTTCCTGTGAACGATACCTATATGTAAGCCGACAGTTTCTGATAGAAAGAGAATAATTTATTTTCTGAATTACTAACATTGGTACTTAACTTAACTTCCTATTCTAGTACTACTTATCGTTTTATTATTAAACACTTATTTCTAATATTACTTAGTTGTGGACTTTAATAATAATAATAAAGTCCATATTATTATTAATACCACTACAACTAATACCATACTTTTAGTGCGAAACACGATATTTTACATTTATGTGCGTCTTTTTTTTGTTCTTTGTATAATATATAGTGAAATTAACTTTTATTGAATCTTTATAATGATTTTATTTTTACAATTTTTATTTTTATTTGTAATATTTTATTAAAAAGACTTACATTCCGAAATGGAAGAGTATATGAGATTGGACACATTTATCTGCAGGTCCGTCATCAATAAATAACTAAATTAATAAAAAAAAAATCAAGTATTTTAAGACACGTAGAGTGCTACGTGAAAAAAAAAACGTGAACATTTTTGTACCAAAATTTATTATACCAGTTCGTATATACCTAATATAACCGCTACGCCCCTGACTTATTTTTAATGAATGCTTTAACTTTAACTGAATTCTGCTGCAACTTTCGTCCTTTCTATTTTATTTTTTTTTTTATTTTTTTTTTATGGTTTCTCCTATTTCTAGTATTATAGAAATGGTCAGTATTTTAAATAATTTCTCTGAACTAAAAGAAATTAACTGTATAGGAAAAAAAAATGAAAAACATAAAAAAAAAAAAAAGGAAGTAAACATTCAAAAACTTTTAACTTATAACAAGCACAATAAACTTTTACACATTTCGTTATATACTTTTTTAGGTTTTTTTTTTGTTTTAAATTTAGTTTTTTTTGCTCTTTTGTTCAATTTTTCACATTTTTTTGTTCTATAAATTTTAATTTTTGTTTTTTACTTTTGCTATTCATATTTTTACAACATCCTGAATATGTTTTGTTAATTTTATTTTTGTACAAATATAAAAAAAAAAAAAATCAAAATTCTATTCATAAGGACACCAAAAATTGCAAGGAATTTCAATTATAAATCCTTGGTAACGAGTAAAAACACAAGTGGATGGTAATGAAAGTTATACAAAAAGTGCTATATGTATATCGTAATATATGAAAATATTAATATATTTATGTATTGATGTAATACAATAATATAAAAACATTATTTATTAATATGTAAATATTATATGAAATAAAATGTAAATAGAAATAAAAGTTAAAACTTGAAATTGCAATTCTTAAAAGGGTCATAACATAACATTTTGGTAATGATGAATGTCTAATAATATTATTTGATGAATTATTTTAAAAATTATTTCAAAAATTGTAAAATGTGGTTTTTTATTTAGAAGCGACAAAGTTTTTGATTATGTTATTTAATTTAGAACAAAATGTTTATTATTTATTATTTTAATAATTAATTATAGAGAAATTTATTTGAAAGAAAAATAAATGAATTTTAAATTTTACATGATAAAAGATTGATAGAGATTGAAAGGGTATATATGTACGTAGTATTGAAAATTTCTTAAGAATGAAATATTTTTATGACCACAATTAACCTAGTGAATTGAATTTGAAGAATTCTGCTGACTTTAACGCTGGAAAATGTTTTATTTTTTTTTTTGTTAAATTGAATATTTAAGACAAACCAGTAACACACTTTTGGTTCTAAGTAATTTGAGATATCATTGATCCAAAAATATTTCATTAGTAACTCTTGAGCGATAATAGAACTTAGTCCAATACAGTTGGATCGGTGTCGTTCCTTTAATTCGTTCAAAAAGTATTTTGATTGGTGAATTTGTTTTTGTCAATTTTGGTTTTGGGATTTTACATTTGGGGATTTTGTTTTTTTGGATTTTTGTTTTTGGGGATATATTGTCTTGAAAATTTTGTCTTTGGATGTCTTAAGAATTTTGAAATGGCCATTTCGTACTTACCCTATACAAATGTTCTTATTTTATCAACGATCTTTTGAAAATCCTATGAATCTCAGTATTGTGAACAATATATGGAGCTTTCACAACATTTCGTAATACTTTCATTCATCACATATTCTTAGGAATATCAGAATGATCTTACACCTCTAATTTTACCATTACTGTTTTGCAAATTTTTTAATTTAATTTATGATAATGTACTAAGGTATGTAATATGTAACATGGTATAATAAATAAATGAATTTTAAAAAATAAACAAACCAAGCAAACTTATGGAACGTTATTATCTACTTTTTATCAATTTAAAAAAATCCTATATTTTAATACTGTATCCCAAGACGGGTTTACATGCTTGTTTGTATATCAAGAATTTGTTGTTTGATAAAAAAGAATGTGTCCTCCCAATGGCTTTGTAAGATTTTGTAATAATTAAAATTGTGGCCTCGGTGGCCTCGAAAAATTTTTCAAATGGTGAAAATGATTGAAAATGTAATTTTCAATACAACCACATCGATTCAAATATAATTTAATAAGTAATAAAGATAAGTGTTGGCCCACAGATTTATCTGTAGAATCAACTGTTAAAATAAATAAATAAATTAATTAATATGACTCTCTACAATATCTATCTCTATAATATATCTCTCCCAAATTAATAAACTTTGCATTAAAGTTTAAAAAAAAAAAAAGAAAAAGTATTTAGGTTAGAGACAAAAAACAATTATTGTGAGAATCTCTTATGTGAGGGTGTTAAAGAATTTCATTCGGTTTAGAATTTCTTGATCCGATTAAAATTTTAATTTGTACTAACATTATATTTGTGTACACTGATTCAAGATGACTTGTGTAAAATCGAGACTACAGTCCCAATGCCGTGAACCATCAGAATCACATGGAAATATCTTAAGATCATAAGATACTTAGAAATTTAAAATTTTCTTATTTGTTCCAAATATTTGTGAAAGACAAAAATTATAGTAGCTGTATAGTAGTTTGAATTGGTTGGAAATTGGTTTTTTTTTAAATACATAGAAATCTAATTAATATGGTTAGTTTTGAAAAAAGTTTGTATTTTGGTGTGATATCTCGTGAAGTTGAGGTTCTACTAAAAATTTAACAAAAAGTCAGGTACGATTAGCTATTTGAAGAAATTGGTGCTAAGATTATGTGGTATTCAGTGCAAATTGCGATAGGCTCGTATATGGAATTAATTTTTTTTTATCGTTTAGAAAATTTATTTTTTGATGTTTTACATAATAACCTGGCCCAGGTGAATGAAAAATTCTAGAATTTTTTTTTTTGAATTTGTTATTAGATATAGCTTTGTATTTAGTACAAACATGAAATTAAATAAAAACTACTTTTTGTACATTGTTTTGTAAATGCCTTGTTTGGCTAAAATAAATAAAATATGCAATTAATTGCATTATATTATATTAGACGCTTGAATTCAGAATTTTTGTGAAAATTGATAGTGAGAAAACTTATTAGGACCATAATTGGTTGAGTATCGAATTAGTATCCCATGCTTGCTAAAGAAGTAAAACAAATAGTATTTTGGTCTCTCGCTCTTTATTTGTAACGTTTAAGATTTTTCATGGAAAATATTCAAAGGTTAGTAGTTTTGATTTTTGATTGAATGCAACAAGTTAATACATTACACCTATGTAAAAATAATCTTGAACTGGAATATTTTTTTTTTGAGTTCAATTGCATTTGTAATTTACAAGTAAGTTATAGTATATCAATTTTATCTATAATGTTTAACAAGCTCTTTTTGAGATAGATTGGTATAATGGGTTGTCTGACTGTCAGTCATGAGGATTTTAAATTCAGAATATCCTATTTTTTTAGGTTGTAATATTTGATACGATCCAAACGATCCATTCTTTTATGAATACATTAAAAATTATTTAGATCAAATATGGTTTGTCAAATGCCGAATATGATTTGAAGTTGATTCACAAGGAGAATTAAATTTATTTTGGAATATCCCTTCTTGGACAAACGTGCTGAAAATTATTTTCATATAACTTTTTATTTTTACCTATATTAAAAATTGCAGAAAATACAAAAAAAAAAATCACAAATTTTAGTATAAATTTTATCTTTATTTACATACCCAGATAAAAACATAAATATTTTTATGTTAGTCGATTAAAAACTACAATTTTTACATATTTAATATTTACAAAATAACAAATTTTTAACATACAATAATATATTAAATCAAATCCTATAATTTGTTTATATAAAATGCTTGATCAAGTCCTCTTTGCACAAAAATTTTATCAATCCAAGATCTTAAATGTGCTACATTAACATAAACACCAGGTGTTGAATCACCACAGCCAATACCCCATGCAACAATACCACTTTGATAAAATTGATCTTTAGAACCATCCTTTATTGGACAACTTAATGGACCACCACCATCACCTTTACATGTATCTTTACCAAATTCACCACCCGCACATATAAATGATTTATGCAATTGAAAAAATCTACCTAATCTTGTTGTTCTTAACATTTTTTGACATATTTGATTTGGAATAATTGGTAATTCAATTTTTTTCAAAATCACTTGATATTCACCATCTTGACCAAATGAGTCTTTACCCCAACCAGTTGCAAAACAATTACTATAATCAAAATTCATATTTACTGGTGGTAAACATATTGTGCCAACATCTAAACCTAATTCAAATGGTTTATCAGTGAATAATAAAGCAATATTATTGTGTAAAGCACCCCGATTAAATTGATTATGTATTAATATTTCAATTATATCATTGTCTTGTTCAGGAAAAAATTCATCTTTTGTTTGAGTATCCCATTCACCGGCACGAACAATTAAATCTTGAGGTTTTGTATTAATTACACAATGTGCAGCTGTCAACACAACTGATGGATGTATTAAAGAGCCACCACATTGATATAAATTAAAAATATTATTACCAGATTTTTGTTGTTTTAGTACAGCAATCATCCATGGAAATTCACCGTATTCTGTTTCACCATCTTTATGTCCAGTTATTTTAAAAATTATTCCATCACTATTTCTATGACCACAATTTGGTTGTTTGAAATCTATAGAGTGAGGTTTATTTAGTATTGCTTCAGATATTTTATTATCAATTGAACAACATTGTTCTAAATATTGAGAACAAAGTTTATCCACATCGTATCTAACATCAATAAGATTTTCACCATTAATATTCAATATTCCAGTTTGGTTATTGCATAAATAAAATGGTACACAAATTTTATTATCACCACATGATTCATAATCATCATTATCATCATCATTATTATTCCCTTCTAATTCCAATGTATTTATATCGATTTGTTGATTATGCATATCTTTAGTTGTATATCTTGACAATTTATTCATGTGATTAATCCTTGCTATTCCTTTAGTATGAATATTTTTTGATAAAAATATGAAATTTAAAAAGAAAAATAATAATTTTGAATTCATTATCAATATTTTATTTGTTTTTGATGTTTCAGTTTCGACTTTTAATTAGTAACTAAATTCAATAGCATCGAAACATCCTTATTTATTTAGAATTTATTGCTAAAACAGGTGTGTTGAGAGAAATCTGAGCGTTAGATAGAAATTGATAATTATTTTATTAGAAACTGCACTTAAATAAATATTTACGATTTTAATTAGTTATAATCGTTTGAAATATCTAGTTTTATATTAACAGTAAAATCAGGTAGCAGGTAAATTTTTATATTTTATTTCATTGGAATATTATATGTGTGTACTTTTGTACAGGTAGTTTTTGTTAAGAGAAATTTTAAAAGATATCTTTAAGATACATTTCGAAATATTTAAATAAAATTGTTAAAAATTTTTATTAAAGTAATTACGGTATTTATAGTTTTAGATAAAATATAGTACGTATATTACAATATTAGATATTATACCTTATTGGAATTATATAACGAGTTTAAAGTTCTAATTCATGAGTATTGCATAAACAAAATAAATCTGTGGGATGCAAAAGTAATAGAAAAGTTTTTTTTGTTGTTGTTTTTTTTTTTTATTTGAATAACTTTTCTACTCTCTGCAACAAAATTTATAAAATAATATAATGAAAATAATAAAGCCCTAGGGAATAAGTTAAAACTTTTGGGCATTCCGCGAAAAAATTTGTTTAATAAATTTTTATATTAAAAATGTTTTGGTTCTAAAATAAAATTTTAAAGCAAAGCTAATTCTTACAAAAAGTTATATAGAATGAAATTTTTGGTTATTATTGTTTTTTTTTTTTTGTAATTAATATTTAATTTAATAAATTTTTCGTTATTATTGTTTTTTTTTTTATTTAATTAATATTTAATTATATTATGAATACTACCACCTTGTGATGTTTTTCTTTAAATATTAATAGACGTATTTTACAGTTTTTGTAATATTCAGATTTCGCATTTCAAGTTATTCGCAATTGTTATGTTTTAATTTCGCACTTCAAGTTAGGTATTTTAAATTTATTGTTCGTCTGCTACTCTGTATACAAATAGTATTTGATAATGTTTTATTACTAATAATGTCTTTACCTAAACGCAGCTCATAAAACCTATCTTTAGACATTGCATTTGGAATCGAAGGCAAGTCTAGATTTGAATTCCAACACATATGTAAATTGTGTAGTTTTACGATACGATAAATGTCCGCAAGAAGAATGTGATTTTAAATCTTGTGTTCACACTACAAAATAGTTTTTTAAGCATTAAACATAATATCGTAACAATATTTTACTGACACAGAATTAGACCGCCACATAATAAAAATCACCCCAGGGAATTTACATATAAACGAGCACAATAAAACATATAATCCAATACACAGCTAACAAATTAAAATATTTTTAGCTACAAGCTTTCTAAATCATATAATATAACAGATATTGTTTTTCCACCAGTTAATACTCATCTTCGGAATATTTTTTTAAATTAAATCACTTTCACTGGTTAAGTTTAAAAATTTTTTTTTTTAAAGTTTTTACACCTTCAACTTATTTTTATAATTTTAACTTAGTTTTATAATATTTTTAATGTTAATCAATCTGACAATTTTTCCAATAATTTTTATACAATTTAAAAACAGTGTACTTTTATACTAAATGATTTGATAATTTTACTTTTTATTTTTAATAATCTTTATACAATTTTATATTGCTTCTTAAGTGGCGGAAGACCAGATGTTTGTTTGGTTTTTGTTGTGCTTGATTTCGTCAATTAGAATTTAGGATTTCAAAATCGTTATATTTAATCTGTAAATTAAAAAAAGTACGGCATAAGTATCTGAACCCTCTCAAACACGAATTTCATTATTATTCTTTTAAATGGTAAATATTTAAAAGAAGACGTGGCGAATTCAAATATTTTTTAAAATTTTTTTGAATTTTCAATTAGTATTGTCAATTTAAAATTTCACCCAATGTATATATATATATACATACATCTTCGTTAAACATATATACATTAACATAAAAGCGGCTCCCAAATATTAAAAAGATTATATGATTTTGATAAGCTTCGGATAGTCCTTAAATAGAATACCATAAATGATATCATAAGACTTCGAATTATATGGTTACAATTTGGTTTTGTATTGTGCTAATCATTATATCGTTCATTTGACTTCAATATTTGTTTTATTTTTAATATTATTATGTTTGTTTTCTTCTTATCTATTTCTTTAATTTAATTTTGATATACAATGTCATTGTCGAATATTCTGACATAGTGGCTCAATTATTAATTAATTTTGCCTCGTTTTCTTACCGCTGCGAATAATGCAAATATAAATTTTATACTGGCTTTACTCTATTTTATTAATATAATTTAAAAAATATAGAAAGTGTATACAAATTTTATATGTTACATGTTTTCTGTATAGTACAGTTATAATTGTTATATTTTTTTTTACTTTGTGGTTTTCATTCATCAGTATGATTTTGATATACATTGATATGATTTGATATAAAAACCGATTATTATATTTTTACATATTGCATTTGTAATTAACATCGTAAGAAAATGTTGTTTTAACATCTTTATTTCACAAAGATGGGTACAGCATACACACGCCTTCCGAAATCCATTTTGAGGCACAAATAGCTTACCATTTCTCTTTCTCAAGTATATTCGAGATAATGTTGGTAATTTTTTGTTAGAACTAATGCAATATTTGTTCACTTCATTGGGTGTGTGTTTGTTAACGGTTTTTGTTATATATTTTTTTGTTAACACTTTCTTTTTGATATTACACGGGATGGGACAAATTTTTCGGCAGAAATTAATTTTTACGTTTTTCTAACTACTTAACTATTCAATGGTCGTTGCGTTGAAATATATAATTGGAATGAATAATAACATATATTTTTCTTTACTTAAACGGCATCACATATCCAAAAAAATGAACTGACATACAATTTTTACTCGGTTTATTACTAATGTTGAAATTAACGTCTCCAATGACAGAAGCCATGGAACAATTTTATTTAAGAGAATGTAAAAAAATAAAATTTATTGTTCTAATTTTAGTATATATATAAAAAGCAAATCGTTATTTTTCTGTAGACTACTAATTATTGTTAGCAATAGAATGCGAAATCAAATATGTGGGATATAAAATTCATTCTAAATGGCAGAGATGTGAAAAACAAAACTTAGTACAATAATAACAATAACATGTAGAATAATATTATTTAGAAAATTTAGCCATTTAGAAATACTCAATAAGTCAATACATATTTTTCATTTTCTTCTCTTAAACTATCAAAAAAGATAATCGATATTTGCGCAATAAAACAGATTGGCCTAGAAATGAAACAACCTTCTGATATGAACCTTCCTCTATACCACTCTTGATATACAGTTCTTAAATCTTGTTCTGAATAAAAATGGCTTACGTCATACGTGTATATCTATACAATATCATATATATCATATATATATATATATTTTGAAATTTATTGTTAAAGTTGCACACAATAAATGCAGTTTGGAAAAATTTATAACTTTTCATTTGTGAAGAAAAATAGATTTTTTTTTTTTTTAGATGAATTGGAAAATTTGGTTTAATTTTTTTCTTTTTTATATACGAAGGATACAATAAGGATTTTAGAAATTTTTATAATATATTAATTTAATAAAAAAAAAATTTGGTTGAGTCAGAATTAGCTACGAGTATGTGAATGTTTTATTTATGTATTATGTTGCTAAATATTGTTTTGTACTTGAGTTTACACACTACATTTTTTTGGTATAATTAAAATTAGTGAAACATACCCCTAGCCCTAGATATCCTAATAATCTTTATTAAGATAAAATGCTTTTATTTAGCAACAACAAATTGCTAATGACGAAACGTACATAATTGGGGTCAAATGAATATTCTCGATAAGTTCTTCGTGGCTTTTTATCGTGTTTAACAGTCGCAAAATTGTATGTTTTGTTTAATTAAGCCCTTTTTTATTTGTATCAAATTTTAAAAATTAATTTGACAATTAGTTTTAAGATAACTTCTTCTTCTTAAAATATAGACATTAAGGGCCTGTTTTGTGAATTTTTTTTATTCTCTACGTTAATTTTGTGATTATTATGTCCAACATTCATTATCATCTTTTGTGAGAACTTATTGCTAGATGCTTAATAATAAGACTTTTCTGTGGGAGATGTTTCATGGGAGTAGGACCTATCTAATGACCTGAAATGAAATGAATGGAGTTGCTAGCTTTCCAAAAATATATATCTTTAGTAACGCATCTTATCCTTTAAGGACGAAAAGGACAAAGTATCCTTGTTGTTTTGATGTTTTTGTATAAAATTTGATATATCTGTTTCCATTAGAAATATATCTTCAATTATATTATATTCTAGAAAGATAATGGTCTTGAGCATATTTGAGCTGCCGTTATGAAGATATTGTAGTTCAAAATAGAAAATTTTGGAAAAAAAACAATCTTTATTTCCTTTCTTGAAAAACCTAATACGTAAAGATTTTAGTGTAAAACTATTCCTTGTTGGAAAGATATAATTTTTTGCTATAACTCTTAGATACATACTTTGTATCTACGTCGAATAGCTTAGAAGATATAAGCATTTATTAAAAAAAATTGTTTTTTTTTTTTTACCTTTTTTCTATATAAAACTAGGCAGGCATGTGCCTTTTACGAAATAACAATCTTCCAAAGTAAATATGACCGTTATCTTTCTAGGTTTAGATATATATTTATATCTAATGGATCAACAGATATAACAGTTTTTATACAAAAACATCAAAACAACAAGGATACTTTCAAATGTCCTTTTCATCCTTAAAGGATATGCGCCATTAAGACTTAAATTTTTGGAAAGCTAGGAATTACAGCTATCATTGGAATGTGGTTATTAGGTCCTACGCCGACACAACATCTCTCTCAGAATCCCCAATATTAATTTGGTCATTCATTGCTATTTTCACCAGTCCAACCTCTACCATTCGGTTTATATGATCTGTTCAGTTTCTATGATCCGGTTTATATGATCTGTTCAGATCTGTCTATTAGTTGTGAAAATACATAGTATAATAATTAGTTTATTTCGATAATTATGTGATCTTTATTAAATACATATAAGATACTAAAAAATAATAAAATACAAATAAAGTAATCCTCTACAACCATAAAGAACATCCTAGATTCTAACAGAAAAAGACTAGTGCCATAAACAACTTAGGATCTATTAATTGAAACAATGTATGTATTTCTTGACAAAAACGTGATGTACTCAATTTTATATTATTTTATTTATACAATTTTAAAATTAAGATTTAGTCGTTTAGAACAATTAGTACGACTACTAAGTTGTTCATTTCTTTTTAATACAGAATATCCGTCGCAAGTTGAGTGTTGATATAATATGTACTGATTGTCATACAACATTTTAGTTAAAGTCATTTTAAATTATATTGACTTAATGTTCAAAATTATTAAAAACAAAAGAAAATGAATTGAGACATAATAGGTTTGTGCTATGCCTAATTTTTTTCCTAATTAATTTCAAACGAATAGTAGAAACGAACAAAAAAAGTTTGAAAATCCGCTTCAACCAAGGATATTTAATATGTATGGAACATTTTCTAAAATAATTCCAAAATAGACTTTGTTTTGCTAATGAATTTTTTTTGTCATAATATGATTGTTGCAGTGCAGTTTATGAACTATAAATTTATAAATTATTCATGAACACATGACGAGACTAATGTATTGCATTATGCCTTGGTTTGATTAAAGAAAAACAATATTTAAAACTAGACTATTACTCTTGTCAGATGCCCGTTTTGTTTCAGTTTTACTGTAATGAAATAAATGTAAATATCTTGAAAATAAATATAATTACAAAGTAGGTTATGAATTTAATTAATTAAATTGTAATTTTAATACTCTATAGGGCCTACTGTATCTATAGGACCATGAATAATTTATAATTATAAATATATTACTTTTGTAAATATTTTAGATATAAGTAAAAATTGAAATAAAAAAAAAAAGTTGTGTAAACGCTGCTAGAATTTGGTCCTATCAAAAGTTAACCTGATGAGAATTAAATGAGCGAATGTTTTGAACTATTTAGTTATTCTGGCAGTAATCTTAAAAAATCTGTATTATGTACTCGCAATTGAGAATAGATTTTATCTATTTTTTCTAATCTAGATTGCTGATATCTGTTGTGTTGCAGTCACAATTAGTGAAAACACATATTGTGATTTTTAAAATTATTGACTTTAATTCAATTAATTTCAAATAATCCAAATAAATAACAAGTAAACATTTTATAAATTCAAAAGCTTTCACTCCTGTGAAATAAAATTTTATGAAAATATAATAGAAAATAAAGGAATTAATTTTTTTCTTGCTTTGCTTTTATTTACTTGAAAAGGGCCAAAAAAAAAAGTATCTGATTGTTTATGATAATATTAGTTCTAAGAATACATTTTATAAATTCTCATCTATATTCATAACTAATTTTTATTATATTCGTACATAGCTATAACAAAAATAACGAACAATTTCTATTTTCATTGTAAAGATATATAAAATGGAATTTTATATGGAATTTTCTCATTTCATTAAATAAAACTAATAACGGTATATACATATATGCTACAGTATGAAGTAAAAGTTTAGGTTAGAATATTTAATATAGAGATTACAAATCGAATTTAATTTCACTAATAGATTAATTTTTATCGAAATGTAACATAGTCACTTCCAGTCCAGAAGAAGCGTCAAATTGTGTAATCAGTTAAGGTCTGCCAGGGATAAGAAAACTGTAACATGATAACGTAAGTGGCATATAAAAAATAGTATGCCAAAATTGCACAAGAACTAAAATAGAAAATTTAAGAAGTTACGGTTAGATTGCAGGACACATGTATGGAAAGTAGAAATGCGCCAGAAGAAGGAATATTTATAAGAATTTAAGGTCAGCGGTAGCGTAGTATTGTAAAAATAATATTGTATAGGCAAAAATAATTTAAAATTAATAAAAGAAGTACATGAGATATGTATAAAAGTCTTTCGATAATTTAAGGGCAGGTAAACGACAGACTTGAAAATGTAGAGGTACTAAAAACAAGATTTGTAATGATTTAGGTAGTGGGTTACTACCGTTATTTAAATTAAATTAAAATTAAATTTTATAAAGGGTAGTTTAATATAAAATAAAATTGTAAAATTAAATTAGCAGATCAGGTAGGATAATTTAAGGCATAATGGTTGTGTACAAAATTCATAAGAGTAAAACTATAAAGTGATAAATTTGTGAAGAAAGTAAGTTTACTCTGGGTAACACAATAGGTAGAGCGCCTGCTTTTCAACCGATAGCTCCCATATTCGTTTGTCTATGAAACAAAAATTGTTTTATTCGTTTTTCGACCTGTAACAGTACCTTTTTTGATTGGGATAAAATAAATAAGGAAAAATAATTGAGAGTATAATCTGGTAAAAACTTAAATAAAATGGAACTGCCTATTTATGAAGAATTAGCTCCTAACAATAGTAGTATTTTTCCATCTTACCACGGGATACGGTCCATTTAATAAAATATCTATTTAAAACTGATATGTCGAACAGTTGTTAGTTAGTAAAAGTCAACTTAGGCATATTAGACAGACATTTTACCTTTAATTTTTAACGACTAAACGGGGAATAACTATAGATTTAATTATAGAAAAGTTAATAGGAGACAGTTTGAATGTTTGTTGGTGCAATGATTTGTACATGTGTTCCATCAACATATAATAATTCCTGGGTTTCAGGAAATTCTATATACTCTCGACACAATTCCGTCTCTAATATTGACAATGTTTCGGCTAATATTTTAGAAATATTTGATTTAGCTGAACCTACCAAAAACTCGTTCCCTACTTCTTTTTGATAACTTTCTTCAGCAAGCGCAATTTTCCAACCAATTTTATAATGAGTTTTATTGAATGTGGACCAATTGCAAGACCTAAATTATTGTCTAATTTATCTATAATCATTGCAAAGGCTTCTTTCGAGAGCCTGAAATACTTAATGAATTTAAAGAATACAAATATAATTGAACACATTTTTTTTTATTATATTTTATTTCGTAATATAAATGAAAAAACATTTTTCAATAACTATAAAATTTTAATTTAACTTCATTTAATTTCATTTTTCAAACAAAAATTTAAAACAAAAAATGTCAAAACAATTTGGCAGTTTTAACGAGCAATGCTGCCAATTTTGCAAAATATTGTATCATTCGCTTCTCAGAATACCAAATGTGATGCAATGTGATGCTCTACCGGTACGTAACGAAAAAATGATTCACTTCTGAGAATAAGGCCTATACTAAGAGGCATAAATATCTTGCATTTTCCAATGTTTAAATTAAAAATAAATTGCACAATATTATAATAGAATAATATTAAGCTTGAAGTCAGTAACGAGCAGTATGAATTTACCTTAACAAGTCAATCATAAAACAATTTCTAAATAACTTTCCATTAGTAGTCAGATGCTAATGGAATTCGGTTTTATTTTCCAAATTAAATTTTACGGCCTTATTTCATTCCGCCCACTACACATAATCGAATCAACATACAATAACAATTTTTATTTTCAAACAAGCAAAACCAATATTATCAGTTACTAGTGGTACAAATTTTGTTGTGTACTGTATTATTTTTAATGTATATACATTTTTATATTAGGTAAATAACTATAACGGTATATTATTAACCATTACACAATAATAATAAAATTCCGTTATAATCTTCATCTTATAACCCATTTTGAATATAATACAATTTTATTTATTGTTTATTTTGTTATTTTGTATAAAAATTGTATGTATGTATCTCTATATCTTTAGAGACTCATCAAGTTGATTAATACGTGAAGCTTTGCACAGAACAAAATAAAAATGAAAATGAGAGAAAAAAAAAACAATAATATGAAAAGAATAAAAAACAAAAAAAAACAATTGTGTCCTTTTATGATAATAATATTGTATTTTAGGAATAGGCTTGTTACTTAACATATCACTATTTGAGGAAATATAAAGAAAGAGTAAAAAAAACTTATGGTTTACAAATTGAAATATTAGAATTCATCCTTAAATAATTGAAAATGGTAATAATATTGATGCTAAGGACTTGTCATTTAATTTAATTTCACTCTAGAAAGATCAAAAAAATTATAATAAATGTGACAACGAATTTAAAGTAGTAAAGTTTTCAACTTTAGTTATTGAAAAATTAAAGCTATATGATTAAAATTATAATTTTGGATAATTAATTATCCAATTTAATTATCCAAATTTATCTGATTTTGAAAACTTAATTTAATGTATTAAGTGGTTTGTATCAAAATAATGAATATTTTTTTTTATTAGAAATTTTAATAGTCATCATATAAGTTTTTTTTAGCTGCAATATACATTGTTTTCTCTTCAAGACATAATTCAATATTTAAAAATTTTACATACAACCATTGATTAAGAATACTATACATTGTTAATCAATGATACAACCTAAGGTGAAATACAATTCACATTATATAGGTTAGTGCATAACGAAACACAATAAATTTTCTTCAACCCTAATATCGCGTCGTTTTTTATGCTACTTGAAAATTATCATATCTTTAGAGCACTTACCCCATTTTGTAGAAAGATTGTAGATTTAATAACTTTGTGAGATGGAATAAAAGCTTTAATGCTATTTTTTTAAAAATGTTCGCAGAGGAATAAAAGAGGTATTAAGCGCTCACCTCTACGCGGTAGAAATTCGTGGTTGGTTCAAAACGGACTATGGAATTATTTGTAGTAAAATTTTCAAATGTGGAACCATATCCCAAATAATCTTGCTTCAACGAAAAATGGAAAAATATACTCACTTATATAACATTAAAAACTTCTACAGAATGTTATTAATAAATTTATGAAAAATCTCCCTCCTGATTATATGAACATTTTTGTCTTCAGAATTCTTCACTACTCCAAGTTGTAAAATTTTCTATAAAGTTATTGTTTGATACATAATGTTCGACTAAACTTGTCAAGTCAGTTGGAGTGAAGCATTTATTTATTGATTTATAAATTCTTTATAAGTAAATCATCGTGGTAACTACTTATGGGACCCTTATAATTGGCGATCTAGGTTTTAACAGTTGCAATCCACTAATCTTTAAAAGGACTAAAGTATACTTGAGAAAATTAATATTACGTCAAGGAAAAAGTATTAGGGATAACTTTTGGAATACATCAAAGAATACATCACAAAATCTTATAGGCTTACTTTGAAATAACTTTGTAAAGGGTACACAATCAAAACTTTGTTAGACGATTTAAACGAACAAAGCCGTTTGGAATATGTTAGGTTAAAATCTTTTATATCTTAAGAGTTCTAATGGGATCTTGTTTGATAAAATACATCTGAAGAAAAGAGCCAAAATCGTATTAATGGTGGGTCTTAAAGACCATTTTTTATTTTAACAAAAGGATGGGAGTTTTTAGTGCGGTTAAAATCGCAATAGTCTTTCACTTCTCGTTCTTATTCGGCACATAGAAGAGAAGCTGAAGACTCTTTTGATAATTTTCTTCTATCGAAAAAAGGGGTAGATTGCGTGGAAATAATTATTAACAAGGATATGGAATAACCAAAACTTAATGTACTGTAAAATGACTTCTTTGTTAATGTTTTGCGAAATTATTTTCTACCCTGTACTTACATAATGTGAAAATAGTTTTAAGGTGTAATGAAAAAAATTTTATAGTCAACAAAATCAAATTACAGAAATTTCATTTATTGATATTCACTCTAGTACCGGTCTATATATTATTTATTTATTTATTTAGTTTATTTTTTTTGTGTACAAATAGGAAAATATAATATGGTAGGAGCAATATGCTCAATATTAAATTTTAAGTAGGAAAGTAGTGTGGATGGGAAATTATTAACGTTAAGGTGCACAGAGACTACACTATATATTATTTTATTTAATTTGTAAATTAAAAAAAGTATGGTACAAATAACTGAACCATTTCACAACCGATTTTCATTATAATTCTTATAAATAATAGATAAAAACAGACGTAGCGAAACTAAATATTTTTTCAAAATTTTTTAATTATAATTTTCAACTTAAAATATTACCCCATGTATAAGTCATTTACCAAACATAATATACAAAAATTTTAATTTATCAAATTGCCGCAACTCACTCATCGCTAGGTCACTAACATTAAATTTATTTTCTTTTAAAAATAAATTATTACGTATGATTGTTGTCTAAGGTAAATCAATAAAAAAATAAAATATTGTACCAAGAATAAATTGAAATTATGGAAAACATTTCATATCAACACCTCCCGACGTGTTTCCACAATCAAATAATAACAGAACAGCTTGTTATTACCTCCAGAGGTTTAAGTCAAACATTAACCGTTTTTTGCTTACACTACCTGTTAATTTGGTACCACACTTTCCTTCTTCCTCTTCCTTCGCTATCCCAGCCAAGCGGTACGTAAGTATCAAATATCCTATCCTAGCGCACGCCTGTTTATAAAAAAAAAAAAAACTTTGACTTGCTCGATTGGATCGTATTTTTATTTTGTACATTGTATTGTAATTTGATTTAATTGGTTTTACTCTCTATAATATCATAAAAGTTTTAATAAAATGTAATTTAATCTATTTAGGCTTGAAGCTCAGAACACCAACTTAAATTTTCAGAAACGTATAAAGTATATCTGATTCTGGTCTTGGTACGAGAGATAACTTTTTGTATAGAAATTCCTATTTTTAGTTTCTATACTCTCATACTTTTGCATTTGAATATTTAAATGTTCGAAGTCATTTGCAGTGAAGTCATAAAGCTTCATGATAATATTTTTGAAATAAAATGAAGCTGCATTCATCTAGGTTTTTATTTAATTTTTCATTTAGACTATGTTCAAAGTTATTCTGAGTAACTGTACATCTTTTTTCTCTTCTGATATTTATTTTTTTCCTTCTCACATACAATATACATATGTATATATACTTTTTCTCGTACATTTTAAATTTGCAGGACAATCAAGGCATAAATTTTATAAAGTAAACAAATAAAGGAGTAAACAAAAGAAATTCTAAATTTCCTGTTGGCTTTTTTATGTACTTTATGCATATATATACATTATTATTATGTACTCGTATATTGAAGTATTTAACTATATAATATATACGGTTTTGTTACTTTTCAGTCTATTATATACTAAGATCACTTTTGTTATTCAAATTAATTTTGGATTAGAGAATTTTATGTTTTTTTTTTTTTTTTTTATTATTATTTTCTTTTGATTCTGTGTTTCTTTTATTTTATTATTTTTTTATTATTATTGAGTTAATATTTATTGTTAAATTTTTCCAGGATAATGCTTACGCGAATTCCCTTTCTTTTTAGATTTTTTTCTTTTTCAGCAGCATTTGAAGCAGTTTTAGTTACATATGACATTTGGTATGTTTTGGAGTAAATAGGATATCGGTGTATTTGGAATGGCGTGAAAAATGAACTTAAAATACTTTAAAACCATTTTTGAGGAAATATTCAAGGGTCATCAAGTTATCCGGGAGTAGCTATAAACAGCTTTATTTTTATTACGAAATTTCGAATATGATAGAATATTTATCATAAGGCAGTTAGGTAGGTAGTAGCATAGGCAGGTAGGTAGGAATCATTGTGGTACTACGGAAACTTTTCTAGTAAAAGACACTACTCGTTGAACCATTTCCAGCTTTTACAAAGCGTTGGAGGTCTTTGATTTTAGTGCCTGCAAAGTCACCCAGCGAGTCCAGAAAAAAGGCTCCTAGATTGCTTTTTCTTTTCTGATAAAGACGTAAAGTAGTTGTTGAATAGTTTCCTCTTCTTACTCCTCTCTACACGTTCTGCAATAGTCATTTGAGGGGAGTCCAAGTCTTCTGGTATGTTTACTAATTAGACAATGACCCGTAATGACCCCTACCATAGTGCTGATGTCACATGTTTTCAAAAATAGTAGGTTAAGAAAGCGCTTCAGGTTCAGTACAGGCCATCAGATTTGCTTGGTGATGTTACAGTCTGGTCTAACTGACCATATGAAGTTTGAAGATTTTATTGCATCTTTGCGAAGCATCAAATATCATAGTTTTCGAAAATTATTATTTTATTTTAATTTTATGCACAAAACGTGGTCAAAACTTTTTTCACCTAATTCTCTTTGGACCATTAGAATCATTAAATTTTCAAGACGAAAGAAAGATTTGTTTATTGCAAAGACTGAATGTCATGAAGCGTGAGCTTTTTGTAAAAAAAAAACACTAAACACTCCTGGTTTTGAACGCAAAAAGGTAGACCACTACCAAAATGAGTGAGTACACTAAAATAGCATATCATAATATAGAAAAGAAATATTTTCATAGAAAATAAATGGTTTTGAAAGCTAAGAAGTAGGAAAAAATAGATAGAGACGGTGTAGTAGAAGAAATCAATTTAATTTCCAAAGAGTGTGCAATTTCTAAACTTGTGCAACCATAGCAATTGTTGGATTACGCCTTTTTTGTGCTTCTACTGATTGACCGATAGAGTGATATAAGAAGCAGGTCAGTATTTTAACAGTGTACACATTTAATGATTTGTGATAAAACAGCAAAATATAAAAGAAAGAAAAATTATGTTTTAGAGTCGTCTTTGGTTCACTTAAGATTTTTCATGTAGAGTAAATAAGATTTTAATTCACCTAAACACAAAATTGATACCTTCTATTAAAATCTAATACTTGAAGTCTAGTATCTAGCTTACAGAATTAATTGTAGAACTGAGGGTTGGTCTTATAGGCTTTAGCATCCATAGAGCCAATTGTTACTTCCTTAGATAACTCTATTTCATGCTATTTCTGATCTTTCAACAAATCTGGTACAATTTTTCAAATGAGTCGGATAAGAGTTTTTGTGGTTGAATACAAGATTATCTTTTCAAGTAGAAGTACTCATTTGTGTGATTTTGCTTCACATCCACATATTGCGTTTCCTATTCTTCATAAATTGGCGTTGTAAATGATTTTTCTAGCTTTCGCAGATTTTTCTTTCACTTCCCTGTATATTCTCTGTAATATTTTATTGTGTGGTAGGATTTTAATTCACATAAAATTGCCTAAAATTGATACCCTCTGAGTTATAATAGCAATATTTCGATAGCGTATAAATGAACATAGTAACTCAAAACACATTATTACTATTTTCCTTGGTCTTTGAGCCAGGTTACTGAATGAATTCTGCACAATATGAAGTGTGTTTTTGCTTATATTTCCTTGACACCAATATTCAATTGGTTTCGTGATTCAATTTTATTTACTGAATTTTTTCTCCACAAAGAGACACATTGATATAAATGTTCATCTACACTAGATTATTTAAAATTCGGATGCAAGAATTGTAATTGTCTTTTGTATTATAGTTCGATTAGCTCAGGTTTAGAGTACTAATAAAGTTACTAAAATGTATCCCGATCCTAGATTTCCATACAATAAAATAATATTTGATATTTTGAATGAGTACCAACAGTTCAGAGCTTAAAGAGGTACTTTCACATTCAAAGATGCATAAAAATAGTATATTGTCGAAAAAGTCATTTAAACTGGTTTCTTAACAGTAAATTAATTTTAGATAAATCCTAAATTATGTAAGGAGAGAAATAAAGAACAAAAATAAACAAATTGAGTAAAATTACTTTTTTTGTTTTATACACTGTTTATTTCACTGAATTATATTATACACTTTCAATTTACCACTAAACATGTAGATGTGTAGATTCATAGATATATTTACGTAGCAAGTGAATGGTGAATTCGTATAAACTAAAATAAAAAACGACCATGAGAAAATAAAAGGAAAAAAGAAAAATAGCAAAGAAAAGGTAAAAAAAGAAATTACGTAAATTAAGTTGGACCAAAAAAGTGAAAAACTGAAAAGAGTGTAAGAGATAGAGAGACGAAGAAAAGAAAATAATTTTATTTCATTTCGTTTTACTTCTGTTTGATTCGTGTTCCAAAAGTATTATTACTTAGTCTTACCATTGTGTTTGTTAATTAAAGTTGAAAATAATTTAATTTCGATATGTGTATTTTAATCAAAGTTATGCCGAAAAATGTAAAACTAAACAATTGACAGCAAAACTATTATTTAAACAGAATCATCTGACAACATGGTACATCGAATGACAAAGAAAAGCTCAAGACTTGTAATCTCAAAAAAATATAACACTCAATGTTGAATTTGTTAATTTGAGATGAAATCATTTGTATACATTTTACATGAAAGCATTGGGTATGAATGGATCAGGTGAAAATAGCAATAATTGTTGTTAACATCAGCAATGTACAAGGCAGACGAAGAAGTAGAGAAGAAAATAAATTAAAATAAAAACCAAAATAATATAAGGAATTGTTAAAAAAATTATTAGTCGGTTTATTTCAAAGTAGGTGCTAGTCATATTAATCCGTTGCTACCTAGCCTCGTGTTGCTACCTAGCCTTTTCACATCATATTACGAACTGGACTTATGTTACGAATTTATGAATATACTGAAAAGAAATCATTAACCTCTGTCTGTCACACAAAATGTGTAATTTATAGCTTTGTCTATAGTTATCAATGATTTGTCTAGCTTACGCAATTACGTATTTTATTAATTGACCTGTAAGAAAACTATAGTTATGTGTTTAAATTATTTCTTCCAATTTACAATAGATCTGTATAGATAGTTTGTGAGTAAGGTTTGTCTGTATTTTAAGTCAATATTTCAGCCTCATTCTGGCTAAATATGATAGAATGTCACACAAAGGTGGTGACTGACTTACGAAGTTAGTTATATTTTTTCTATTCCGGTTAAATGCCTATTCCTAACGGATGGGATTACAGGACAATGAAAACATATAGAATTTTCTTGGTTTCAAAATGACAAGATTACTACTTCTTGAATCATTAAGCGTTATTTTATCATTACACACCTATTTCTAAATTTATTATTATTATTATTGAATTGGTCATAAAATAATTTATTACCTGCACAGATTTTTGGTTTATTTTAAAACAGTTTTTATTTTTACTTCACAAAATTAAATAATTTCCCAAATTGTATTTGGCAGATCAAATATCTAGGCAGATATAAAGGGCAGATTGTATTAGTAATTGTGTTCGGTAATGAATTTCATTTCAGGGGTGTGTAAATCAAGCTGATTTTCTTGTTTGAAAAATTTGAAAAATCAGATATGTCGAATTAAATGCATTATTTTATTTAAATATTTTATAAAATAATTTCATTAATCTGGTAATACCTTTTTTTTTTATCAAAATGTAAATTCAAATCGTGCGTTGTAACAGCCACTACGTTAAAACAATGCGATACAAATGATAATTTTGATGCGATGATTGTGGCTTTTTCAACAAGTTGATTTCATGATTATTGTTATCCTATACCAAAAGAGATATAAAAAAAGAAAAAAAAATAGAAAAAGGGACAGAACCATCCAGAAGCCTATGTAGTCGTAAATACTTGAATGTATATTATATAGATTATTTATTTATACAAAAACGTAAGTATTAGTTTGAATTGAGGAGTATATTTTCCTAGATAAATATTTGATTATGTGTGAATCTTTTTGTTATAATTTTGGAATTTTCTTTTTCTATTTTCTTTTTTTTCTTTTATTTCTATTTCGTGAAATTTATAATTTGCATAATTTATTTTTGTTTTTGCTTTTTGTTTTCTTTTTTGTTTTTTTTTTTGAATTTAGTATCGAATTAAAGGAATCTTCTTTCGCAAAAAAAAATATTTAAAATATTTTTATCAACATTCCAAATTGAAACACATACGTAATTTAGTACATATGGAATAAATGTACAGTTCGATTCATTTAATTAAAGATAGATAATCATTTAGGAACTGTGTGATATTTTCAAAACTATTTTACTAAACTATCCAAACATATTTAAAGAACGTAAGGAAATTAAAGACTGCAATTTAACTCTAAAAAGCATGATTGAATATAAGCTGAAAAAATTATTAGTGTTTTAATACGCAAGTAAATAAAGTATTCTTTATGTTTGAAACATCCATAGAAAGCTGAAAATGCAATAACCATCAGCTTTCTGAACAATATAGTACAAGTTTCAGATCATACAAAACGGAGCTAAAATGCAGATTTTGGATATTGAGCTCCGGAAAAGGAAGGATATATTTGTGTAGAGATGAGTAAATAGTTGGTGCAATAAAGCAATTTGAATATAACCATATGAAGAACGACCTCAATGTAACAAGAATGAATAAATAAAATGTATTTATATATATTAGGTTAGCAGCAACCCTCAGCTACTTACCAATAGAAAATCAGACGCAAACGTATTTATTAGGTTAGAAGCAACCATCAAACCTACCTACAAACAAAAAATAAGATGCAAATATATTAATTAGGTGAGAGTTGTAGCATCTGTTGGATGCATTTATTACTATATATACTCCAAAACTGGTATTATAGAAGAAACTAAAGAATATATTGAATTTGGAAAAATGAGTCTGACATAAGATTGACTAGCAAACAAAAATATAAGAAATACTTTACAAAACTCAGATAGTCTAAACATTTTCTATGCGCGTGAATATAACTTTGTTTTACAACGTTAATATTTCTGATGTCACGAAAGGAACTGCCAAAGTGAGATTTCAGTTATACGACCTAAGATGGAGTATAATTCACATATTATTGGTCTGGCACTTCTATTTCACCCATAGACTTCCTTTACCACGTTTAAAATCGTGCAGTCCATTTAATTAGCAACTCCATTTAATTATAGCTTTATCCTTATCTTCTATCTTGACCATGGTTGTATAGCTGAAACTTTGTTTTATTGATACTCCGTAGGTGTGAACACTTGCTCAATAAAAATCAAACAACTACTTTCAAACAATTTCAACACTAAATAAAGCTAGCTACCAATGTCCACCTCTACACAGAAGAAATACCAAGATGGCATAAGACAAGTTGTATGCACGAAAATATCCTACTATGTTTAACAGTTAAACTAATTTTACTCTAACGCTAAAGGAAAAGTTTTTTTCTAAACACTACGATTACGGTAATACGTTTATGGGTCGCCGGACTTCACACATGTGGAATCATATCCTTTTTGAAGTGTTTTGATATTCAAACAATACTGTAATATATAACTTACAAAAATTTATTAACATATATCGGAGCAACAGAAATATTTTAACGTGAAACTAATGGCGGATGGGGTTGTACAATTGGGTATGTACTTAGCTTAAGACAAAATATATATAGAAAAAAATATTTGCTTAATGTATTTTAGCATACGTACTGATTGGAAATAAAAATAACTTTATTCGGAAAGTTCATTTACAATAACCGTCTTTTTGATTTATTCAATAGTATTATTATTTCTTCATATCCTGTCCTATCCCAACCAAGTTGTATATAAATATTAAATACTACATCATAACTCTTGGTTGTTTATAAACAAAAAAAATATAGCAGTTTTATTATGGACTATTAGATTAGGATTTAGATCCACCACATCAGATATCTGTTAATAGACAAAAGCTTGCTACATTGATTAAGCAAAATACCATCTCCAAGAGTGTAGTAAGTAAAACACCGACACCATTAAAAATCAAAGTAAAAAACGTATTGTTGGTGAAGTAGTTGTATCCTTAGTGCTAGTAAAATAGTATTTTTCTGTCAGTAAATACAAAATATTTAAATTTATTAAAAAACTAAGTCAATAATAGTTGTTAATATTAGTCAATAATAGTAGGAAAAAGAAAAACATGAAGCTAATTAGCATTACGTAAAATACGTGGATTATTATTATTTTTTTTTATAGATTAAATGTATATTAAAATAATAAAATTGTTGTAAAAATTGTAAAAATTACAAAAAAAAAAAAATGATTCCTAATCTTTGTTATATAACTAAATTTTAAATATTTAATTTTTAATTATTTAGTTTTAGCTCTCTCTCGTCACACACTTCAGTATTTATAAATATCGCTGTTATAAGTTTGATTTAATATTATATTTTGGAAAATTTGGTAAAAGCCAAAATAATGTTCATGCTAGATTAATAATAAATTTAAGACATAAACTAACCTAATTAAAAATAAAAAATTATAATTAAGACACAAAAATTTAAAATGTCTCGAATTCAGATATTATTCAGCCACTAATAATAGTCCGATTGATATCTTCATCCTTATCAAGAATGGACCTATCATATTTTAAATAAAAATGTGAACGCTTCACGATTTGGTGTGTCATTCTTGCGTATGATCCCGTATCGTTCAAATTTGGGTATATGTATGTTTGCCGAAGTAAAAACTTTACGTACTTTATTATACGCAATATAATTTAAACAGTTAAAACGTTAACTAACAATATTGAATAAGAATTATTGACATCATGAAACATTTTAGTAATTGCCTCAAATCTGCGATTTTCTAAACATACCAATTTCATTCATATTTACACTTTCTTCAAGTACTATATTGTCTAACTCTAGGTATTCTTAATCTAGTAAAACGTAGTGTATGCACATATTTACATATATGAATATTATGAATTCAATATAAAATTCTATTTTTTAGAATTTTAAAATAGAATTGTTTAAATTTTTAAGGACAACTTATACTGAAATTATTTCTGAGGTTGCAAAGAGGTAAAGAAGGTTAAAAACAAAAAAAAAAAAGTAAAAAATAAAATTATTAAAAATCAAAAAACAAAAAAAAAAAAATCATAATAAGAAAATATTTTTAGTAATTCGCTTTGAGAATATTTAAATTTCGTTATGCAAAGTGGAATTTGTTTTAATCTTTTTCATATCTCCTGTTCTCTTTTTTGTTTATTTGTTTGTTTTTTTTTTTGTTTTTTAATTTTTCAGTAAAAAATCAGCGCATAAACAGCTTCTTTGACAAAGAAAATCAAATATCATCTTTTGAATTTCATTTTTAAGTGAAAGCAATAAAAGAATTTATCTTACATACCTATGTACACAAAGATATTTGTAAAGGAATTTAAATTTACTCCCACATTTTTATATAGGGCGGATAAAAATAAGGAAATTTTCTTTTACAGTTATTATAACTTGTTTTTCTTGTAGTGCATGTGTTGGTAAACTTTAGAAATATAAACAGAAAACAATATTCAATGTGAAAATCTCTTTTAAATCTTTTTGTACTAAAGTTTATTAACATTATATTTATATTAGACTTAGTCTCTCTCTCTGTTATCTCAAACATATTTTTAAAAGGTACAATAATTATTTAAAGTGTGAAAGTTGTGATGAAATTATTTTTTGTTTTAATCGTCTCTATTCAAATTGTTGAGTTTTTGTAATGGCATTATTATTTTACAAAAAAAATCTAATTATTTATAATAATTGACTACATGTATTAAGTTTATTCTTGGATCATAGGTTTCATATACGGGATGCAAATTTTCTAGATAACTCGTTTTTAAAAGTAATTAACCCCCTCCCAAGCGGCAAAATGTTTCTATATTGACACAATTGGGTAACGTTTTGGTAACTTCTATACCTTTTCGCTGACTACTACTAAACGGTTAAGAAGCAGAATAGAAACACTTGAACATTATTGTTACATTTAATCCATTTCTTTCTAAAATGCTACTCTTTTTTTACCTTAAAAGTTACTTTCTGGTTTTGTAACTAAACCGATGATTTCCCGCGTCTCTTTAATTTGTTTAAACGGATACTATACATTTTAGATTTTGTTGACCAAAATATAACCGAAATGTGTAAGAAATGAGTGATGTTAAAATCATTTTTTTTTCGTTTCTAATTTGTTTAGCAACCGTGTAGTAACACACATAGTCTGAGTCCAAAATGTCTGAGCCCAAAATGTGTGTTATATATATCGAAACATGTTTATTTTTTGTTGTCTTTCATATAGAATAGAGTCTAATATACAAAGTGTTGCTAATTGAATTATTAAATAATTGTTTGATCCACAATAAGAACAGAAAAAAATTAAAATTATCAATTTATTAATTAAATTTAATTTTATAATTAAAAGTATAAAAAGATCAAAAAAATATAATTACTGTAGTGCAGGGAGGTCAAAAAACAAATACAATTAATATCTAAGAAGAAAAGTAAAGAAGGTGATATTTCGTTCGATTGGAATAAATGGTCCAAATTATTGGATATTGCTTGTAATATAAACATTGTAACTTTAGAATAAACAAATAAATTAATATTAGATAATTGTTTAATTTATTTAATTCAGGATCGTCAAGACAAATTTTGGAAATATATGAGATTTTAAACATTTTAAGAAATTCGAATACTTGCCTAAAGATACAATAAGTATGAATAGTGGAACATTTAATAGTGGTACCATGGCTTAGAAAATAATTTGGAATATTTGTAATAAGTTGCAAAATCATTTATATAATATTAACTATACAGAAATAAATGCATCTTGTAACTTTTTTTTTAAATTAAATTATTAAAGTTAAAATTGTTTACGTATTTTCATTTTATGTAAATGGCTTATAAAATAAATTTTGAAAAATTTTTTGTTTGAAAACCCTAAAGTTGGTGTTTAATGTACATTTGCCTATACAACTGCATAAGTGAAGTTATATGCTTATGTTAGAAAAATGTACAACGACATTTGTTAGTTATTCGGTTTTTTTTATTCATAAATTACTTAATAGCATTCATAAGTAAAATTCGACAAAATTGCAGTAATAATCTTTCATTGTAAAACCACAGAATTAGAAACACATATTAGAAACAAAACTGAAAGAGGCTATATTTGTTGGAGTTAAAAAAAAAGTGAAAATTTTTAAAAGTGAAAAAGAGAAAGAAGGATTCTTGAAATTTAATTTGAAATGAACACACTGTTACTAAACGGTTTCCAAACAGTTACACTGCATGAAAAGTATTTTAAAAACACATTTTAGTAACAATTGTTACTTTGTAGTTACATTTTAGAAGCATTTGTAAGACACCGTTTCTAATCTGTAACGTACGCTACCCCGTATCACCAGTTTCTAAACACTTTAGTATTGATTAATTAACGGATAAGAAACTCTGTTACTAAAAAGTCACAGGATTACTAAACAGTTTAGAATTGGTGTTTAATCTCTGTCGCTTGAGCTCCAATATTCACTTAAACGTATCAAAAAAAATTATCTGTAACCCCAACATATCCAAATTTCTTATTACCCGTCTTACAGGTTACGAAAATACGTACATAATTATTTTGATAGCCTGATATGTAGTTACTTAACATACCAAAGAATTTTGTTAGTTACTTAACATATTATATCAAAGCTTATATATACAAATTTTTATTTCAAGTCCAAAAAATAATTTTTGATTTTTATATGGTACACAAAAAAACACCAAAACAAATTTAAAATTTTGATTTTAGATATCTGGTGGCTCCGGGAGACGTGTTTTACTATGTTGCATACATGCAACAACGTGTAAATAGGCAATAAAATAATATATTTAATGAAATCAAAAGATATATTATTATTTTTAATTATGATAATTAACAAAGCAATTTTTAATTTTGTTGAAGCAAAGAAATATTTTATATTTGGAACAGGATATAAAATTGTAGCCATTACAATTAGGAATTTTACACTGAGACCAATGATCAATATGATCTGCCCTAATGTCCTGCGAGGGTCCAATTGACTTTGGATGTTTTCTTTTTTTCACTTCAAGTCTCATTTGAGTTTCTGGTTCTGATCTCTTTTTGTTGTCCAAGGATATACATAGCGTTTTAGCAACTTCAATACGGAAATCATTTTATGTAAGCTTCTGAGTAGTCTCATTTCAATTTTTGTAACGAGTCCAAGCAGTTGTAAGGCACAAATCGAGTAAGTGATAAAAAACTGTGAAATACCATTTTTTAGATTTCAGTGAAGTTTTATGTCGGTCAATGTGGCTATCTAATAGGTTAGCCGTTAGCTAATCCATATTTGTTTATTATACATATGTATATATTTGGTCAAGATACTTCGATATATTTTTTTTGCTTCCTATCATAACATTTTATCGTAGAAAAAGGATTAACAACTGATATGGTTGAAAGCAGTATGACATTTTTAGTATCTTTCCAAATTACTGATATTATATCGACATTATATAAGTATTCCATTGATGTCCTGCGTCCTTTTTTAATTCTTTATCAGAAGGAAATTTGCAGTTCAGTATTCGACTTCTTGCTGTTCTTAAAACGAATATTTGTCTTTGCTTTAAAAACGTCATTAGAGAGAGAGATTTATAGTAATTATCAAAATACAACTTTTAGTTTTGACTTACATAGACACATGTTTCATAAGTCTTATCACAACATTTGAACTTGCCCTCAAATCAGGCTTATTTTTTAAACTAAATTCTGAATCGTTTTCCATGCCAGTATACGCCACAAAAATTATAAATTTTATTTCTCCATTCATGAGGCTTGTTGGGATTGTAAAGTCTAAGACTATGACGAATTTTCGTTGCACAAACTTGTTCATTCTATATATTTTAATTATATTTAATTATTCACACAATGTTCCAGACATGTAACGAACTTTAAAATTATGTTTTAACACATTTTAAAATTTGTATCTTACAGAAACTAGTTAAACTAAGTTTTATTTGTCCACAGAAATTTGATGTTGAGTGCTTAATTTATAAAATTCTTTGTTATTTCATGTACATTTGATTAGGGGATTTCCCCTTCAATTTTAAATAAAAATCTTCAAAATAACGATTATTTTATTTTCATTCTACGCTCTTCTTGCTATATCACTTTCTGATTTCCTTAGTGTATGACCTATCCATTTTTTCCTATTTATCTGCCTGTTGAACGGTTCTTCTCCAGTTATCATCCATAAATCCTCGTTGCTAATTCTTGCCGGCCAGAATATTCTGCATATAATTCTCAAGCACTAGTAGCTTCTGTTTGATTCTGACCGAAGTGAGCCATGTTTCATTGCCATATATTAATGTTGACTTACATTAATATTCCACATTACATAAATTTAAATATTTTACCATAATATACACCATATCTTAGGAATTTTTGTAAACATGTTTTAACATATAATCTAATACAAAATCCTTTTTTAACTAAAACTAAATAATAACGAAGTCGAAGCAAAACTTACATGACTTTTAGGTTGATGTTGCATAGATGCAACAGTACGCATTTAAAGGTCAACATACACAAATCTTCGTTGTGCCTTTTACGAAGTAGCAATCTTCTGAAGTAAATGAAACACCAGCTTGTGACCAAATCACTGTATCTCAAGAAGAATTGATGTTGCCGGCTTTTAAAATATATAGTGCATTTATATTTACACATGAGTGTGTAACAAATATTTCAGGGTATTGTACAGTGGTCCAGGAACAAAATAAAATTAAATTTTTTCCTCTCATTTTTATAAAAATAATATTCTGGAAAAAAAATTTTGGTCAGTTTTTCCGGAATATTTAATTTTTTCACTAAATCAATACAGGCCAAATATGATTAAGTACCTACGCTCTCTATTTGAAATTTAAATTTCGTATTTCCAGGTAATTTGTTGCCAATACATTTTTTTTTTTCAGTTGAAACATTTAATTTTATATTGTAAATTCCAAATAATTTATCGAAAGTCGAATTCCATTAATTTATTGAAAAGTCAAGAAAAACACAAAAAAATAAAAAAAACAATTTTCCTGCAATTCAAACATATTTTTTTTAAAAATATTTTAACCAAAAAAACCTTTTAAAAATACTGCCCTTTTAACTCATAATATTCGATGGTATTTCAATATTTTTATTAAATAACAACCCGTGGAAAAATTATATTTTACTTTTGTCTTTAATATTTTTTTATATAATAAAAATCAGTCCTTGAATTAATATTATTATTTCTTATATTTTATGATTTTTAAATTTTTTTTTATCTAATTGATTGATTGAATTTTCTAAAAAACACAAAAATATAAAAAAATTGAAAACAGATACTAACATTCACCAAATTGCGTCAAAAAATTTGTTTCAATGCTGATCAAAAGCAAAACGTTAAGTTAATTTTGTACATATTTAGTTATTTAAAGCAGATCTGTGACATGATAATATGAACAAAGTATTGAGATCTTATGAAACAAATATTCAACAAGACATCGTTGACAACTATTCGTCAACATACGTAATACCAATAAACGATGATCAAACTGAAAACAAAACCATCATATGCAACAATTGATTGAACCGAATATGCGTTGATCATCAAACAGAAATATATTGTAAAGTTGATAAATGTAGAATAACCTGTAGGCTTACCAATAATAAGTGAGAACTGACAGAGATCTAACAGAAAATTTTCCATGCCGGAAAAACTATTAATATTAGGAATTACGAACTACGATATTCTCTGTAAAAAGAGGACCTCAAAAGGTTAAACTTGATGTGTATAATTTTGCAATAGCCTTAAGGTAATAAAATATCTCAGATCCATTGCGTGTAAGCTATTTAAATACTTCGCTATAATTCGTACGACAGCATAATCATAGAGCAGTGAATGGTTTAGCAATAGACCTTGAGCTGACTACCAAATTCCCCGCAACAAAAGTATAATTCAAATACAACAAACTTGAAATAAGAATATTATTCTCTGTTAATTTAATAACCTTGATATCGTAAATGTCTCAACACAAAGTTGAATACAACGTCCACATGATCTTAATGTATACAAAAGCTCACAAAAGCTTGAAACATTGTCTACATGATCACAATTGTTGTTGACGATATCTCCGCGACAAAAATTTTTAAAAACTCAATGTTGTACAGTGTTAATAAAAATTGTATGTTCATTTTGATTGATCACTAATGAATTAAAACACAATGTTGCCAAATTATTTTTCGGATAAAATTGATAACTTAGTTTTTTTTTCATATTGTATCATGTTGAAGTTTTTTTTAAGACATTTACGATGTCACCGTACATCACAGCCCAATTTTATACATCAAAATTATAAGAGATGAAATTACTGAATCACTTGTATACTTTACAGGATCACTTCATACCCGAAGTACAAGGTTTTTGAAAATTATGTTTATAGCAATAACATCCAGCTGCATAAATTCTAATAAGAAAGCATTGCGAATTTGTCTTCTACGACTAATGTCTTCGACAGAGTGATGATAAGATAGTTTCAGTTTAATAAAGTCGGTAAAATCCATACACCACTTGAATACATGTCATTTAACTGAATACATACATCAGAAACTCCATCTTTAGAAATCTTCATAGTCAAATTGTGGTAGTTTCAACACCCATGTGGTAGTTTCACAAATGTGGTAGTTTCATTGTAATTTAAATTAGGCATAAAAATTAAACATGGGATTTCGATAATGAAAAAGACTTTAACGCCATATAACTCGTAAAGCCCGTGTAGTTTTCCTAAATATATGGTATTAACGCTTATGGTATTAAACGCTGGGTAACGCAGTTGGTAGAGCGCTTGCTTTCCAACCGAATGGTTCCAGGTTCGAGTCCTGATGAAGGAAAAAAAATGCTTTATGTGTTTTTCGACCTAAAAACCTAAATAACAAAAAATAGTTGAGAGTATAATCTGGTAACCAGTTAAATAACATAAAGCTATTCCATTTAAGAAGGCTTAGTTTCTGACAGTAGTAGATAGTAGTTTTCCACATTTAATGAGTTTAATAAAGAATAAATTTAATTTTCAATTTAAAATTCATGTTTTCGAATGATTTTTTTTTTTTTGTTATTTTTATTCTATAAGCCAGTAATTTGAAAAATAAATGCTAGAAAAACATTGTAGATATTGCAGTATAAACTTGCAGTACCGTACTTAATTAAGCACGTAAAGGTGATTCTACCTAAATTACTGTCAAGAACATAAAAAAAAAATAAAAAAATGGTATAGGATGTGGCAATTTATCAAAATTTTGAATGTACTTATTTTTATCCAGGCAAATTCATCCTCCTGGCGGTCCCGGGCCCACATATATATTAATAACCGTTTACTTGAGAAAAGCAAGTAAAAATTAATTTGTTAAATTCAATTCTGAATTATAACCACTAATTTATGAATAATTATATTCTTGTTACGTCCCTGATATTGTAAATTATTTATCCTGGATACATCATTACACTAGCTAATTTTCCTAATACAATGTGATAGCTACGCAAAACTTATTATTAGCTATATGTAGTTAATATGATGTATCAAGGATATTTCAGAAAATATTTTTCATATTAGGTCCTTGAAATATTTTTTACGATTTTCTTTATAATGATTATATTTATGAGTTAGTAGATTGTGTTTTTGTTTTTTTTTTTTGTTTGTGTACATTTTTTGTGGGTGTGCATTAACAGAAAACTTTGATTTGTACTTTTCTTATTAAAAAAAAAAAAACAAAAAAAAGGGAATGAATTGTAAAATTAAAATTTTGTTTCCTTCCTTCTTTTCTTGTTCTACAAAATTAAATATTAAGTAAAATCGAAAATTAAATTGAAGTCCTTTTTTTATTGAATCCTTTTCTGGTTTCCTTTTATAATAATTTCATCCTTCAACATGATTAAGGTTAAAGTTTGTTTTGTTCTTTTGTTTTCTAATTTGAGAAAAATTAAAGATTTTTTTATGCAGATTAATTTTTTTTTTTTTTTTTTTGAAGTTATTCAAGGATACTATTAAAGTTGTCGTTAAGTTACTATTAATGACAAGGTAAAGATTTGACATAGGTTTTATATAACCCTTTAGGAAAAATTTTCTTAACATAATTTAATTTTTAATGTGTGAATTTATAGAGAAAATTCACCTTAAAGGTTTTAATATTTATTTTTCGGAGTAAGAATGAGTTAAAGTTCTTAAGTAAATACTAAAAAGTATCTTTTCTTAACGGGTCCTTAATTTCAAAATTTGTTTTATAATTTATTCTTTGGAAAAATGTGATTAATTTAAAAAGCAAAAAAAAAAAAAAAAACATTTTTTAAATACATTTTCGACTGATCTTTTGTGAATAGAAAAAATTTAAATATTTTCAAAAATTATAAAAATGTTCATATATGTATTGTGTTAACAGATTTTCAATGTAAAAATAATATTCAAGGACGAAAATTATCTCTAAAAAATAAATGTGAGGAATATTTTGGTTTCTATAAATTAAATTATAAAAGTTTAGGTGAATACAATTTTCTGATGAAAGGATTTGTTTGTATTTTGGAATTTTTTTCAATTCATGGTGAGATAATTTAAAAAAAAATAAAGTTTGGGGTTCCATTCTAGGACCATTCAGGTTATATTTTTTGATTGTTTTTTTAGAGTGTAGCCCATTCATTTCCATATTCTACGCTTAATTTGATAAATGATCGGTGCTTCATCTGTTAGGTGCCATAAGTCGTTATTGCTGATGGTGTTGTGCCAGAATATTCTGTATATTTTTCTTTGGCACTTGTTCGCAAATATAGGATTTTCCAATAAGAGTGATATGATTTCTTTTAAAAAAAAACAGACTAATTGTTAAGAAAATTCAAATGTTTTTTATTTAATGTGAAGTACAATCGATACAATTAAGTTCTGAATAAAACGTCATTGAAATGGCCTCCACGACTTCTTCTGCAGGAACGAATTCGATTAACCAAATTTTCGAGCACTTTTTTTCACTAAATCCAGTGGTATATGTCATGAATAGCACGGTCAATATTGACTTGTAAGTCTTGAAGAGAGTCTGGTTTATCGCTAAAGACTAATAACTTCAAATAACCCCATAAAAAATAGTCTGATGGTGTTAAATCACAACTTCATGGAAGCCATTCAACATCCCAATTTCTTGAAATAATTGAATCTCCAAACTTTTCTCGCAATAATTCAATTGTTGCACTTGCTGTGTGGCCCGTAGCCCCGTCTTGTTGGAACCAAATGTTGTCAAGATCAAATTCTTCCAATTTCGGTCATAAAAAGTTGGTTATCATCGACCTATACCGCTCTACAGTGACAGTAACGGTGTTACCAGCTCCATTTCGAAATAAGTACGGACCGATGATTCCACCAGACAAAAACCACACGGAACTGTTAATTTAGGTGAATGTAATGATTTTTCATGAATAATTTTTATACTGTTTATATAATTTGCGACAGTTTTGTTTATTTACCGCACCACTCAGATGAAAGCGAGCCTCATCGGAGAAGATGATTTTCTTAAAAAAATCGTTATCGTTTTTAAGTTGTTTCAAGGCAAAATCACCAAAATTTAATTTTTTTTTTCAAAATTGTAAACATAGAATGAATTGAATGAAAAAACGAATGACAGATCATGACATATTACAAATGGCTGAAACGTCAATTCAAAATCATATCATCGCTATTGGCAAACCCTTTACCTCAAGTTTTGGCTAATGCTATTTGTCGTCGTCTAAGTTTCGCTACCACGCATAAGTGTTGACATTACACATGATTTCAATATTATAATCTTTGTTTTCGTAGTTATTTGGCCATTCTTCCATATTGGACTTAATTCACGCAGGTCTGGCCTTACGAAGTCTGTTGCTGACATCTGCTTCTGTTTGTTATTAGAATGTTATCTAGGTAATAGAAGATTTAAACATATTCAACTGTTTGACCTTCTATTGTGATAGTGTTTGTATTGGTGTTATTTATGGTCATGGTCCTAGTTTTATCTATGTTAACTTTCAGCCCGACTCTGCTTGCTGAAGTAGATCGATTTCCATATTATTTTCTATTAAATTGTTAAGTTGCCTAATTGTTGTATTTATTTTAAATCAACTAAGTCGTTTCGCATAATAGATTAGTCATTTACATTTCATTCAAGGTATTTACTGGCCTCAAAATCTGAGTCTGAGTAATTTTAAGTTAGAACGCGGGTTGAAATATTTTATAAAATAAATTCTAATTCCTTTCTTTTTTAATCGTCAAGGAATTTGAGTCTTATAACTATCCAAAGTAGATTACACAATAATTTTCGTTGAGACAAACAATTTGCTAACTTAAGTGGCTAATTGAACAGATACATTTTGTTTTGCTAATAGTAGCTTGTAATTACTCATTTTTTTACTTGCTCTTCATATTGGTTTTTGTTTTCTTTAAAAAGATATATTACCTAATTAATGCATACGCACGTACTTCTTAGTTGTAATAGAAAAGGATGGGGAAGAATTATTTTACAAATTAAATATGAATTGAAACAAAAAGCGGTAAATTTCTGAAGGTATGTGAACTAACTTGAACTATTATTAATTTTTTATTAATATTTTATTAATAATTTTTCATAGAAGGTGTTTCGGTCATCATAACACTACTTGAACTCATCACTAGGTGTTCATAGTATTTGAATAACCATCAACTTCTGATTTTTGATATTATTTGGTTTTATAACTTTTATTATAACTTCTTAAAAGACGTAGATAATCAGTTAAGATGTTATTATTATACGTCTGTGAGTTATAAAAATAGATCAAAATTTATATTTTTATAGTTATTATAATTTGGCTTTGGATACCAAGATGTCTTTATAATAATGTATAAATATATTATAATAATGTTTATATTTATACTTATGTCTACCCACGTAACAATTTTATTGCTATAAGATTCTTGAGCACTATTATAACACTATCATAATCACTCTTATAGCAGTATTAGCGTTAATTTGAAACGTTGCGAAACGTTATAAAAATCTTATAGCATTAAAATGAAGAATCCTATAAGGCACCGGAGCAATTGCTGTAATATTGTTATAGGATTAATATATACTAATTTTTTATTTTGAAATGAAATTCATTTGAAGTAATTTGTGTTACGGGAGATTGAGAAAAGTTTTTTTTTTATTTTAAAATAATAATTTTGTATGTTTATATTTATTTCATGAGAAAGAGAGATAGATATTAATTAAATATTTTTATATTTATATGTAAATTATTTATAATATAAAAAATGTCTTACTAATAATAATAATATATTTTGTGACCAAAATGCAAAATTTGCCTGGTAAAGAAATTTCATTGGCATTTATTGTAATAATACTTCGAAAAAATACATTGCCCTTAAAAAATAACCAATTTTTAAATAAATAAATAAATAAAATATATTTTTAAATTGCATCTTTAAAATGTTAAATAACGTACGTTAATTATTAATTCATAACATCAAATTTGATATTTAAATAATTGTTCTTTTTAATTCAAATAATACAGTTTTTGTTTATTTAAAACAAGAATTTTTTTTTTACCATTTTGTAGAAAATAATAGCTGTTGCAAAATATTAATTCTATATATTTATTCAAAAGCTGGAGTAAGTTTATTAGTAACATTATAGAATACAGTAAACTACTACTACTATTCTAGCAATTCTATTCTTATAACAACACTTAAACTTTTGATATAGGATTACGCACTTTTAGACTTATAACAACATTGCTGTGGCCCTTGCGGAAAATCCCATTATAACAACTCCCGTAATTGCTATAAGAATATTTTTATAGCAATATTAATCACATTATTCCCATAAAAACATCATTATAACACGTTTAGTTCTTATCAGGAGTCATATAGGAGTCTTATAGCACTAATTTTGTTTTTATAACAATAAAATATTTCGTGGGTAAGTACTATATACATTATGTTTCTAGTTTAATTTACTACCATTCAATCACTAACGATGTATATTTTTTATAACACACAATTAACCACTTATCATAACTGTGCAACCTAAATTATACATTTTTGTTTTGGATTAGTATAAGTCAATCACATCCATTGTTCATTATCTGTTATTGAGCTGTTAAGATTTTCATTTCAAAACAATACTAGCTATATCTTTGTCGCTGTTTTAATGATAGTCCCGTCGAGTAAAATCAGTTAAGTTATAGTTATATAAAACAATTAATACATTTTTATTATTTTATTTTCCGAATTTGATAGAAACTCGAACTTAAATGCCAGCTATTATAGTGCTCTATTAACATGAAATTACAAATTTAAGTAATTTTATCTATACATATGAAAGAGAGAGCTTGTTTGTTTGTTTGATTGTTTGTTTGTTTGTTTGTTTGCTTGTTCGCTATACACCCCCAGAGTTTAAAGGATAGAGTTCTGAAATTTTGCACAATTGGTCATGGGTAATGGTATGGCACAGTTATTCATAAAAAACGTACCGGACGCGGTACTTTACAAAGCCATCAGATGACAGGTTCGGGTTGCTGCCGTATAAATCCTAGCACGTCTCAGGAATATTTCAAAAACCAATTGTGTTACAGGCATGAAAATTTACACTTAGATACTCTATCAGAAATGTTTCAAAAAAAGATTGTGTTACAGACTTGAAAATTCATTCATAGGTACTCTATGAAAAATAAAACAACATGTATTGTCCTGAAAAAGTATTTTCGAATTTTAGGAATTAGTATAAAATTTTTAATTGTCTATAATATTAAGTAATGGCTATGTGAATTAGCCACAAAAATGTGACGATTCGTTTTATTAATCAGAAAATACTACAAAGTGTTCCAGGGAGTCAATGTGTACAAATCGATGAAAATGAAGTTGTTTCACCTCATCAATTGGAATTAAAAGTAGTAGGTTCAATATTGCCCTACGAAACTTGGGGAAATTGTGGAAAAAACAAAATTATCTTTATTTCAAAAATACTGCAATAGCAAGGAACGTATTTGCTTATACTTCATCAGAAAAGACCGAAATATTGTTTGCAAAGAAATAATTTTAATATAAGTATAGTTTAAGTTGTAGTATTGTTAATTTTGTTATCGTAGTGCAAAAAAATATTAGAACATTTTTGATAAACCAATTTTTTTCAATTCGATTCATAAATCAAACTTCATTGAAGTAAATTTGATACATTTTGTGGTCGACCTGGACAATGTCGGGTTACTTTGCTAGTATTCTAATAAAATGCTTGTTCTGTTATAGGTTTAATTTACTTGCAAAGATTTAATTTACTGACAGCTTTAGAATGGAATTTACAGATGGGCAAATTGCAAATAACAACCGAAAATACAAAATTTATCACTAAATCAGTTGCATGGAATTTATAAGAATGTACAATAATAAAACACAAACCGACCATTTTGTATTTTCGTGATAAATTTTAATCCTGTAAGTATTACTTAATAGCTTACCTTCTCAATGGATTCAAGTGAATATATAATATTTAACTAAAAATCATTTTGTAATAGAAAATTGGAGTAAGTCAAGTGAATTTAGTATTCAGTACATTTATTTATTACCAGCTTAAGTTATATTATGTAGGAACAGAGAGGTGAATAAATTTTATTAAAAGAAATTTAATCTTCAAATTCATTTAAGTCCTTTATCCTTACAGGTCAGTAAAGATATTTTTTTAGCAGTATTTTACTTAATTTTTTTGTTTTTTTTTTGTCTGATTTTATTCTAAAATTATTACCGTGTCATGATTAAAATCTGCTTAATGTTAACGAACTATTTTTATGACTTTATAATTTGCTGCTTTTAAGATAAAACCTTTTCAAATAACAACAATAAAAGAAGAAAAAAAAAACAAAAAGAAAGTGTTGAGAATTACATAAACGAAAAAAAAAAAAAAACAAAAACAACAAAAAAAAATTTAAGAGTCCTTATTCTCAAAAATATATAAATCACTTATCTTCCTTTGAAAATAAAACAAATACAAAACGTTTATAATTAGTATAGTCTTAATTTATGTACCTTTCTAGCCTATTTACTTACCTTTACTTTTATTTATATGGCAGTGATTTACGTCTGCAAAAAGTTAATTACTTCTTAACGTAATATAATAGAAAGAAAATTTGTTTTCTTTTCTCTCCACACAAACACAAAAAAAAAAAAAAAAAAATAAAAAACAAAAAATCATTCGTTTTGAATTTTTATTAAAATGACAAACGACATTATCATCCTACCCATTAAAACAGTAATATAAGCCAATCCAAAAAAAAAAAACTTAGAAGAGAAACGCAAAAATAGTAATAAAATGGAATGAATGGAAAGGAGTATATGATTAGGAGTATTCTTTTTGATACTTATACGGCATTGCTATTGTGGTATAGTTAATCAAATTGTACGTTTGCAATGTATAATAATGGAGCTTGAATGTTATTAAAGAAATAAAATTTAACACATATAAAATACAATTAATTTAACAGAGCTTTAATAGCTTTATTGTTGTAATTAAGTAACGAGTATTAGTAATCCAAAATCAGTACAATCGTTATTTAAAATGTCATATCTAAATAGTGAAACCAGTTATGGAAATAGAATCCGGTGTTAAAAAAAAATATTGAATAGTAGAGATGATGAAGTAGATGGTAAAACTAAATTAACTAAAGTGATACTACCATCAGCGCACTATTTTTTTTTACTTTTTTTATAGTAAATTTTAAAATATAGTTTTTCGTCGAAATTGAAACCGAAATCCTTAAATGACGTATCTATTTCAATAACTTGTCCATTAAGTGAATGGATATTGGGAAAGAAACTGGTAACAACTATGACAACTCATCACAACACATTTATTCGTATTAAGCATAAGGTTATTGGTGCACGGCACCATGCAAAGATCTTATCGAGGTCATTTTGAAGCAAATTTGAGTCTGGACTCTGGAGGTAATGTGATTTTCTCAAACATGTTCATCTCATCAGCATAAATTGCACAAACTTAACTATTGATTACTACTGATACATTTTTATACATCGATTACTCCTGATTAACTACTGATACAACATCATTAATAGAGATTATGAATAAAAGGGGACCTAAGTGGCTGAGTTTGTTTCAAATGATGTTGAAGTAAAGCTGCTCCAAATTGTACGGTGTACTTTCTATTAGCCAAATAATGGTGGAAATTCAAGTTTAGTTAATTTTAAAAGAATGGCACAATGTGAGAGATTAGCAAAGACTTTACTAAAATCTGTATAGACAAAATATTATTAATAAATATGAATAATCGTTCAAAATCTTACGATATTTTTCAAGCGAAATTCTTCACAAATGCTCTTTTCATTATTTTGTGTTTTAAAATTTATTATCTAGGTACAGATATATTTCGAAGCACCAAATGGAAAGACTTCTGATAGAATACAGTTCAAAAGCAAGTATAAGTGCAAATTCTATAAAACCGTTTCTTCAATACAATTCAATGGCAAGCTCACGAACTCAAATCTAATCCGAAATAAAATGCATTTCTTCTAAAATGCGATAGGTGCCGCGAATAACGCTAACTAGTATAGAAAGAGTAAACTAATAAACTATTTTGAGAAAAAGTTGATTAATAATTTAAAAAAAAACATGATCTCAGTCCCGCAATAATAATTGATTCAAACTAAGCTCAATAATATAGCAATGTTTTCAAAAAGGACAAAAACAGAAACTATTAGCTTAATCTTGATGCGGGATCATATTCCGATCAGTATATAGACGTTTTCCGGTTATCTTAAAAAACATCATCATCTCAAAAAACATGGTTTGCTTCATCCTAGCTCAGGGTGAGTCTTAATCTCGTTTTCAACATTCTTCCAAACTGTTATTTCACTTTAAACTGCCTTCATCCGCTAAATCCAATCGTTCGACAGGTCATTGACTTCGATTTCGTCCAGTGATTTTGAATTTGATCCTACTTCTTGCTCTAATATTATACGATAAAAAAGAACAATAGATTTTAAGAGATCCCATAGAACTCCCCATAAAAAATAAAAGGTTTGAAGTAATAACCCAATTCAATCATATATAACCATATTAATCCAATCATTGAAGGACAAGTTTGTTTGGAATTTACTTATGAAACTTCATATATCCTTGGTTTTCCACGATGCGTACTTTTGCTAGATCTATTCGGTACCATATAAAATTATCCGGTACCATATAGAATTATCCAGTACAAATAACCCTAAGGAAACATGAAAATCATGTTTTTTAGAGAAGCTTTAGAGAAGCTAGTACCATTTGGTACCATTGCATAGAACGGGTTAATGTTTGCTTAACTAAAGCTTCCAGCACTTAAGAAACGCTTACATTATTATTTCATATTGAAATTTATCCGATATCGAGTCCTATTGTATTAAGTGCATATTGAAAATTTTTCAAACCTCTTATAGCTAATAATAATTTTTTCATTACTTTTCATTTCCTAATAAATTTTACAATAATATACAAACTGCTAACATTGCTCTTTTAATTTCTTTTTCTCTCTTTTCAACATTTTTGTTTTTCGTTTTTGTTTTTTTATTTTTTTTATTTTAACGCTTTTCATAATTTTCATTTCGTTTTTCTATTCTACTGTTGTTGGTGTAATCAAATAACGCTGAGCGTAATGTTTTTACTTTAGTGATAAGCGGATTAAGACATTAGCAGATTATTTTATTCTTTCTCCGTTTTGCTTCTTTTTTTTATTCATTCAACTTAAAAAAGTGTCAAAATAAGCAAATAAAAAAAAATAGAAACAAATAAAAAAAATTCAAATTTAAATTTGAAAAAAAAAAAAATTATTTTTTATTTGTATTTTTAACATTAAAATTATCGTATTTCAAAAATCGCGAATTTTCATGGTAGGTATTTTCAAAGACCACACTACCCAGTAGTGATGGTGGTATTTCGTATTGCGTCTAAAATTTATTCATTTTTTTATTTTTATAGCTATTATTTTTTTTTGTCTTCTTCATTTCAACAAACAGATTTTCTCTGACACCTTATTTGATTTGTTTGCTTTTTTATGCTATGCAACAAAAAAAAACTCACAGTTGTACAAAGGGAAATATTTTGAGGAACGAGAGTGAGGGATTTAATATTTGTATACATTTGTGAACAAATTGAAATTAAACTGAAAATGAAAAATTCTAAAGAGAGGAAGAAGTTGATGTGCGCTAAAGTTATGTACGTAGAAACTTGGATTGGAATGATAATTGTTATTTCAGAGGTTAAATGATATTTCAAAAGTGATTTTTTTTAGTCAAATTTGTGTGGTTAAATTTACAAAAACATTTTTATTTGAGATCAAATAGGATTCATATTTCTTTATTATAACCGGCGGGTTATTTAAAGTGAATGAATGATACTTGACGGTAATTGAAAATAGAATGTAAACATTTTTTTTTTACGATAGAAGACGTTATTACGTTACTGTAAATCCTAAAAAGCGTTTGTGGGTTTACTTGGATCACTTCAGTTTTTGTCTTTTCTTTGCAAATGAAAGATAAAGGAGGTTAATATCGGCTAATCTATTTCTGGTGTAAAGAATGGTGTGTCAACTAGAAGTTTTTTCATATGAATTTTTATTGTTTTTTTAGATAGGTTAAAGTTATTTATTCGCAGTTATATTCAAGTTTTTCACTAAGCCATGTCTCATCATTAAAAATGTGTAATTCATCGTAACTAGATTTATTTAGTTGAAAAACACTCCTTTCAATCAATTTAATCATGAGTTCTGTACGTAGCAGCTGTAATAAAGAACAAGACGGTGTAGTTGAAATTCTAATTTGAATAAGATAAAAAGAGCGGATTTTTAGAAACTTCCAGAATAACCCGAATATACATATTTAAATTTTTGTTTTCATAATTTATTTATTTATTTCTTGTTTAGATCAAATAGATTACAATTAGGTCTTAAACTAAAAAAAAAAATAAAAATTAAGAAAAAAAAATAAAATAAAAGTAATTAATATTTAACAAAATTATTCTAAACTAAAGTACTCTACAATTTAAAGGAAAAAAAGAAGGAAATTGGAAAACTAGAACTACGTATTAACAAATGGTTATTAGATGTGATGGATTTGTGTGTGTTTTTTTTAAATTTTGTAACCATATATCTGTTCTATTAAAGCTCGAACTCAAATATTCAATTTCAAGAGAATTGTAGCAATAAATCCTTTTTAATTTGACTTCCACTTAATGAAAGATCAATGTAGCTTTTACATTTATTGCATAACGTAAACATCATATTAATGGGTTCAAATTTCCCTAATTTGTTCGATGATAAAGGGCACTGAAAATGTTCTCTGAGCGAAACCGTGTACTAGTATTGACATTGGCATTCACCATACTTTTAATGTACTGTGAATAGATTTCGTCTTTCATAACTTGAAGAAAATATCTGAAATATCTCTTCTAGATTCCAAAGAAATTAAGTTAAGTAACTTTAGGCGATTTTTATAAGGGGTAGAATAAGAGGGTTAGCCCATGGCAGTCTACGTAACGCATACCTCAAAAAAAATTTCTGAATTGCTTCAATTCTATCAATATGAATATTATAGTGTGGTGACCACACTTGACTAGCATATTCAAGATTGGGACGAACTAGTGACATATACAATGATCTGGTAACATATGGATCGTCGAATTCCCTAGCCCATCTCTTAATGAAACCCAACATATAATTAGCTTTATTAATAATTGTATTGATGTGCTCATAGAAACACAGTTTCTCGTCAAACTTTACTCCCAGGTTCCTTAAAGTGGGGAACTCTTTTAATAACACTATCGCTGAAGGTGTAGTTAGTAGCAATTGGTGTTAAGCGACGAGTAAAAGAGATGACATTACATTTGTCGATGTTTAGTTTTAAATTATTAACTAAGCACCATTTCATGAAGGTATTCAAGTCCTTTTGAAGTAAAACTGTGTCATTTGATGTGACAACTTCTTTAAATATTTTCATATCATCCGCATAGATTATAATGCTGCTGTTTTTAATTAACGAGGCTAAATCGTTGACGGAAATGATGAAAATTAATGGACCCAGATGACTGCCTTGCGGTACACCAGAATTAGCATGGAACGTACTGGAAATGGCATGTCTAAAGAGAATATTGTAGGACCTATTCGATAGGTAAGATTCTATCAATTTTAATAGGAATGTTGGGAATCCTAGTTTGTGAAGTTTTAGCAAAATAACACTATGATAATGCCATAACTATGGAAGAAGCAACCATCTAATTACTTCTACGCAGAAACTTGCCATAAACAATTTTTTAATTTTTAATAATGCCAGTTACTTTCTGATTGTTAATCAGATGACGTAATCACAGTATAATATAGGCAGGTAATTAAAATAGTGAAAAAGAGGACAAATTAGGATGATATAATGTAAAATAAATTTATTTGTGTAAGAAATAGAAATAATTTGTTTATGTACTTATAAATTATTTTCTTTAATATTTCGATTACATGACGTTTCTATATTATAAAGTATTTATGAAAGGATTTATAGCAACTGCACAAAAAAATAGCAATATTGTTTTCAGTTATTTGGAGTTCTTCTTTTAATTGAATTCTTCTTTCAGCATAAGTCTTTTAGTCGTAAAATACTTATTTCTAAATAACTTTGGCGGATACCTATTACCAACAGCTTTGAGTTGGGTATTCTTACTTCTTGTAGTAGTATTCATGTTAGTTAACCTCGGAATTTTGGTTGGGTTAATTTCAGAACTTCGTTTAAGCTTCACATTACTTTGGATTACAAGCTAAAATTCATTCATTATACATTCTAAATAAAACTTAAACTTCATAATACCCAGTTTTTGAGTGATGCGCATACGCTGACAGTTTGACATAGAAGAAGTATGATTGATTTATTTTCTTAATTCTTAAATAGATAGCTTAATTCCTATTCTGGTACTACGTACATGTGTTAATTTGCTTTTTTTTATAATACTTATTCCTAATGCCACCTAGTGGTGGACTTAATTATTACTAAACTCATTTGTACTACTATAACCACCGCAAATACCTAAAATTCTGCATAACAAAATCAATTTAGTACTCAGTTAAGCTTACTGTATAGATTTACTAAAATTAGCTGTCAACATTAATTTTGAGTTTTCATTCGGCAAGGCTAGAACTCCCATATCCTATTTACTCGCATCACTCGCTAAATTTATTTTAGGTTCTACGTCTCAGTAGATGTATTACCATGAAAACTATGTATACACCACCTTTGATTTACATAGATATTTTTTCTTGCTTAGTTTCCTTTAATTACATCTTCGTATAGCCCAAATCAAATTTTTTTTTAAAATGACTAGAAAATGTAAAAAGACTAAAGATTAAGTGAACTTTTCGTATTACAAATATAAAATACTGTAAAATTTTTACATGACTGTTAATGGAAAAAGTTCAACATTAATTAAATTTAATAAAATGTTCTAACAACAACAACAACAACAATAAAGAAAAAAAACGGTAAATGGTAAAAATTTGTTTAATTTAAGAATATTCGGAACTAATTACATGGATTAGATATTGAGCTTTCTTATAATTATAACAACAGTCTAAAAAAAAAAAAAAAAAAAATTACCCTAAATATTTAAAATACTTTTAACATAAAATTTTTTAACTACTGAAGGTCAAAAGATTTTTTCCCCCACCATTAATTCAAATACCAAAATCACTAAAAATGTTTCGCTCTTTTTTTTTGCTTTTTTTTTTTTTTTTTTTATGAAAATCAAAAAATGGAATGGCAAAAAATTAAATTTTAAAAAGGAACAAAAAAATCCATTTTTCAATGGCCGTTCAAGTTTTTCATGTTAAATGTTAAAATAGCATTTTATAATTTTTTTTGTTTTATTTTATTGTTAATTTCAAACTTCCTAGACTGCAATTATTTTATTTTGTTTTGGAACGTTAATACAAAATTTTAATAATGGTGAACTGCTGTAAATCGCCAACCTGTGTATTTTATGCAGATATAGAAAAAAATAATTTTGAATCATAAGTTACGAGTTGCGGAAACTTTTGCTATTTATACTCGACGTCTAAGACCAAATAATGTTTAACTTGTCTTTATAATGACTATTATGATGAAATATTTGTTTAGAGAATGTTATAAGCCGAAAATTAATTAGTATTTCCGTTAAATATTTATTAATTGCATTTTGATCTTAAAATCAGGCCAACATGAAACATAAAAGTAGATCTAGTCATTATTGGAGTAGAAATCACTAAGCTTTTTATTTATAACTGCTTTAACACCTCATGTATATCTAATTTAAATTATAATTTCTCAATTAATCAGTTGAAATCTGCTCAGAGTAATTTTTTACATTTTGCACTTAAAATTTTATCTATTGAGAATTTATAACCTCATTTCCACTCTCTTAAACTTATCGCCTTACAGTCATATCATTGGATAATTGCAGGTGATTCTTTTCCTCTCCCAAATACTCTAATGTAAAATGTTAGCAACTGAAATTTGAAATTTGATGGTTGAAGGAACAAATTGACATAGCCTCAGTACCATAGAGATGTTTCACATTTTATTTCACTCTACAGAATATTGCAGATTTGAATCAATTACTCAGAATCAATCAAAATGCTTCGCGAAGTAAGTGTTTTGACTGTCAAAAATAGACTGTGTAATAATATACGTGAAGTTAATTAACTATTTAGTTTTAATTTTTCTTTTTTGGTAATTTATGTTATTTTTTTCTTTCTTTCACTTATTTTTTTAACTTTATTTATTTGATTACAATTAGTATTAATTTCGTTTTTAAATATTTTTTTTAGTTTTTGGAATTTACTAACAGTACATTTACCTACTCTACTAACAGCATCATTTTATTTTATTCTCTAATATTGTTGGGTTCTACTAAGCCCACTGAATGATGATAAATATTGCACAAAAACGTCTCTAAAACATCTGATGTCCTTATTTTAATCATTAAATCTGACAAAATAACTCAATCTCTGCAAATAATATTATTTTACTGCAACTTGACTAAATTCGATCTATTATTTTTTTATTATAATGAATTATAACTGTATTTAATTTAATTATAATAAATTACAACTCTAAATAAAATATTAATCTCTTTTGTATAACTTTGACTCAGTTTTAGTTTACTGACTGAAGTATATAACTGTTAATCCAAATGTAATGCTTATTAAACTGTAAATTGACGAGAAAATTATTAATTCAATCGTTTCGATCATCGCTACAGTTTTTAAAAAATATAATAATATAACTGTAAATTTATTTCTCTTATACTTGTAGCCATACTAAAAAAAGAAGAATGTCGCATATCATATTAACCCCCTCTGCTCATCTATCGTTCTAAAATTTCTATTAATTCAAATAATTAATTGGAAAAACCATAGTTGTGTTCGAACGCCTATACAACAAAATTGAAATTAATTCAAATATTTAATAATGCGTGTCTTATCAAATATTTGATTTGTCTCCTTCACTCCATCTAATAATTTTTTATTTAATTAACACTTTTAGACATTCAATTTAAAATCGCCACCAATATCGAATTTCTTATTTTTTTTTTTTTTTTAAATAATTTTCTGGTAATATTTTAGTATGGTGTAATGTCACTGTTACCCTTCGATAAAGATGTTATTTTTAAATCATAAAGGTCTGATATTTTTGAGGGGTTATTAAAAAAAATATAATTATTAAGAGGGTGAATGTTTTACCTTAAAAGCAGCCGTTTTTAATTAAGGACCTTTTTTTTCTTCTTAGAATTTTATTATGTACTTTTTAACAGTTTTAAATAGCTTTTATTTATGTATGTGTGTTTATCAATGTATTTATAGGATATGGGGTTAAAATATTTTCTCAAGTTTTCATAAAATTTCAAAAAATTTTATTTTATTTTTTTGTTGTTGTTTTGATTTATTTTTTGAATCCTTTGATTAAGTGAAATTGCCAATTTATTAGCTATATTGTTTCTGTTTATATTTTTTTGTTATTGTTGTTATTATTACTTTATACTAAGAATATTTATTTATAAAAAGGAAAATATAAGGCAATATTCAATAGATACTGGAAAGGCTTTTATAATAAAAAAAAAATTTATTTTTTTTTTTGTTTTTGTTTTGAGAAAAATTAAAATACAAAAGTTATCCTTAATGAAAGCATTGCAGCATTAAAAATATCATTGAGACCGCTTTTCTTATGTTTTTTTTATTTTCCTTAACAAAATTTATATTCCTTAGCAAATATTAAAGTAAAGAATGAGAAGATTCATAATGGAATGGATTTAGTAAGTTGAGAAAATGATTTTGGGTTAATTGAAAGTTGATACCCAGTGAATTTATAGTCCAATATCAAAGTATCGTTATAGCTTTTAATTTATGATATAACGGTTTATTTTTGTCATCCTTTTTCATATTCATAGGTCGATCTAAAATATTTTATGAAATTAGTCTTATTTTTTTTTTTAGTATATAAAGATATCATATCAGCCAGCTATTATATATGTATATTTATATATGTAAAAAAGACTGACTATTCATAAGAAAAGATCCTTTAAAAGGATTTCAAAAGAATTTTAAGAAATGTAAAAAACACGGTGAGAAAATGTAAATTAAATTGTTTTAAAACAGTTTTTAATAACTTGAAATCCTTTGAGAAAATATTTTTGTAGAAAGTAAATTTTTAATAGAATCATCAATGTCGGGTATGATAGTGTGTTTCTTTGAATATTTATGGAATTTTCTTAGATTAAGATTGAAATTTCTTTTCATTTTTTTTTTGTGCTTTTACATTTAAATAATTGAAAATTTATTTAATAAGCTTAATAAGAGAAGAAGAAGAAGAAGAAGAGTATTGAAATTAAAAAGAGAAGAATTAGCTTATAGAAATTGTTATATTTTAATTATAGAATGTAAAATGAATAGGTATACTTTCACTTTAATTTAATATGAATCTAAGAAGATATGTATACCATATTGTGATAAGAAATGACAAATATAAATATTGACAGCAAATTAAATTCTTTCATAATAATTTTGTTCAAATATTGCAAATTTTATACAGATATAATTTATTAATAAGATTGCATAAGTTAAACTATGTCAGAAATAGTGTTAATATACGAAGAATAATATCAATGACGAAGGGTCCTTGTTGTTTAGTTTATTTGCTAATTACATGCCACTATTTTTGTCTTAGTCAAAGTTCAGATTGTATGTTGATAATATCCAAATATTTATTAGTGAACCGGTTATTAATATCATCACCTACATTACTAAAATTAACGATAATCTTGATGCTATATTATGTTGGAGTAAAAATAATGGGCTAAAGTTGAATGCATCTAAATTAAGCAATGATTGTTTATTCTAGGGAAGTTATCTATATCACTCTATAGTAATAGTGATTCAATATGTCCACAAATTTTGAAGTGAGTTATAACCGAACGTGAAGTGACCACATTAGTATGGTCGTACTACTATAAGACTAAAACTGGACTTACGACTTAGAGCTAGAACTTATGTGATATATAGTTTATGGAAGAAGATGGTACATATATATGTATAAATATATATATATGTAGTTTTTTTCATTTATTATATTTGATAAAATACTAAAATTCATTATAATTATAGTAAATTAATTAAAACTAAAATTCAATATAATTTAATTAGAAAATAAGCAAATATAATAATAGTATAAAATTAAAAGTATCTATAGAATTCAAAATATAAATAAAATGAAATAGTTAGGAAACATTCTATTGCAACAGCATATATTGAATTTCGTTTAACTTAAACATCAGTACATTAAACAGTTTAATTCTTATGATCATCATTAATACGTTTTTCATATTTGGTTTCAAATTTCGATACTTCGTAAACAACATACTTTCCTCATCAGTATGTACTTGTGATTAACTAATTTGTCTTTATTATTCTCCTTTTTATATCCTAATGTTTAAAGATATCCAAATAACAAGTTTGAGAGCACTCAGCATAATTTGCTATAAAGGACTTCTAAAGCGGTATAAAAATACACTGTAGGCTCTACAATGGAATAATTAGCTCTATAAGTGTGTAGAATAATTTAATTCTATTTTAGAGCTAAAATAATAATTTTTTATATAGAACATTTTGCTTTAGTAATGTGTAATATTATGTTGCTTTAGAGCTGTTAGAATAATTATATTCTTTTTTAAAGTAACTTGCCCTTAAGAGTGTAATTATATGCTGTTTAAAAGCTAATAGCGTTATGGTACTCTGAAATAGAGCAGCTGCTATTCACTGCTCTATTAGTTAATTTGTTATGCTCTTTAAGATCTAAAAACATATCGATAGAAGGGTATTTGCTACCTGTTTTAATATGTTTGTTGTCGTTGTTCTACATATTGAATTCTCATAAGCATTAAAGTAATTTCATGTTATCTCCCAGTCCCTGTAAAAAACTGATTAACCGTCCTTAATAGATTAGCGCTTGTATTCGGTGTGTTTTTTGTATGTACATATACATTTTGTTTTAACTAAGATTTACAAAAATTTAGATGGAACAAAAAACACTGCTGGTCTATTTAGACCTTACGAAGGCATTCGATATGGTTAACCATAAAATTTTACTAAAAAAATTAGAAAATTAAGGTATCAGAGGTTGTATATTAAAGTACTTTTCGTTTTATATTAAAAATAGGGTGCAATTCGTTGAAAGTGGAAATACAATCAGTAAGCCAGATTTTATTACCCAGGTGTACCACAAAACAGTGTGTCAGGCTGTAGCTCTATAAAAGCTCTAAGAACGGATATAGAGCTAAAACTTCGAGTCAATAGCTCTAAATTTAGCTCTAGTGCAGCACAAGAGCTTTTATAGAGCTAAAATTGTTACTTGGGGATTTTCGTACATTTTATATTCGTACTATTGTACGTATAAATGGTACATTTTTTACCATATTTATCAATTTTATGATGTTCTTGAATTTTATACTTAGTAATTATAACTACACTGACCTAAAATTAGTAGGTACCTATTTTCTTTCTAATTTAACTTCCCTTAAATGTTTTTGCAATTTCACTGTGATCAGGTTTTTTGATAGTCTTATAAAAAATTATTAGTGAAAGAAAACTTGACAACTTTTAAATTATTAATAATTAAATTATTTAACTGCTAATTAGAATATTGTTCGAAACATTTAATTTCTTCTTTTATAACTCTATTTAGGCCTATAATATTTCTTTTCAAAGCCAACTGGCGATTTTTTTTTCATATGAGTAGACAAATTTATTTCGAAATAAATTGTGTCATATTCAAAATATATTATCATCATCTTAAGCCGTCAAAGCTCTATATAACTCTAATATTGATCACTAGATTCTTCAAAAAAGATCAATCTTGAGCCGATTGTTTTTACTTTGCGATTTGTGAGGTTTGATAATTGAACATAATTTGTAACATTGTCTTCCCATTTTCTTCTTGGTTTTCTTTTACCACGATTATTGACTGGCTATATATTTAGTACGACTGTTTTTTTATTTAAATTTCGTACAATCAACTTAAAAAGACTTTGGGCCTTTGCAAACCGTACAACGTCTTCATTCTTGACTACTGGATTATTAAGCTCGTTGTTATTTTTAATTACATTTTTTTTTGTTTTTTGTTTTTTATGCATAGCCAAAACATTAGGTGGGGACCTTTTATACCGATTGGTACGTTTGGCTAGGGTGGGAAAGGAAAATTTGGAAAGGAGGATGGTAAAAGGGAAGGAGGACAATTACGAACGAAGGTGTTAATGTTCGTCTTGAATTTGTTTAGGTCATAAATATAAATTTGTTATGCTTTGGGAACACATAAGAGTGGTATTTGGTTCCACATTCGGGATGTTGAAGTTATAAACGAATTTCCATAACTTGTCTTGCTAACATACATAACATGCTATTCATTCTCTAATATTTTTATACGTACATATAGTATTTTTTTTTCGAATATACGAAGGCTGGTGAAGGTGCAATGGGTAGTATGACAAGCTTATCTTAATTGTCCTGTAATATTAATTGTCCTGTAACCCCGTCCGTGGAGAATAGGGCGGAAAACTGTCAGACAATATCGTCATTTCAGGTTTTCGTGATGACACTAGCTTTCATTGCATTTGCGAATTTTCTGTTTGAACAGTAGCATCTATTACCGGTTCTTTATTATTACAATGTTCTGAAAGTACCTTTTTATCTGTCTTAAAGCCGATATTGTTTACGAAACTTTAACTTGTTTAAAATTTTAATGCTAAATCTTATCGTACTAAGGTTTGCACTCTTGTAAAAGTACTTTTGGTATTATGAGTTATGGCTTAGAGTGAATTTCTATATCATAAATTTCAAAAGACGATTTACATATTTTATAAAAAACACAAACCACAGAAAACAGCCCAAATATAATTTACATAAAAAAAATCCAAAAGGTAATCAAGTGATGAACCAACATTTAAAATATTTATTTAAACCTCAAATTGTTAGGAAAGCTGTTGTTTGACTATGAATTTGACAATTTTTGAATTATTTTTCATTTTTTATCATTAAATATGATACGTTAGGATTATGCTGTTTTTGATTAGTCCATATTCTAATATTAACACTTGGTTGAAATTCTAAAATGTGATAAGTTAAGCCACTTCAAAATAACACACACGTACTCAATAAACTTTTTTATTTATTAAAAAAATGTTAAACTTCATTTTTAAACAATTCTGTGAAGTTCTTTACATCCATTACTTCCATTTACATATAATTATAAAAAAGATAGACCAATCCAGTGCAAAACATGGTGATTGAAGAAATAACAGTGTAAAAAGAAAATAGGTCTTTAAGTGCATCGTTCGATTTTATACAACCATTTTAATGCTACTTATATGTGCGACAAGATTTAAATGGATATGCTTCCCATATTATTATTAAGAAAATATCTAATTTCAATCTTTTTTAAAACACTCTAATAAGCTTAAAGTATTTTCCCAACTAATGCTCTAATTTTATGTAAAAAATAAAAAAATATTATTTTTTCATATAAAAATTTATGTTATAAAATTTTGCAATAAAAATGTTTTTTAACTGTCAATCAACTGAAACTAAAATTTTTATAACTGTATTAATTTATAACGGGAAAAAGAAATTTTAAAAAATAAAATAAAATTCAGTATGTCTGAAATTCTTTTATTTTAATTAAATTTTTATTTTAAAAATTTAAAACTTTTTGTACTGAAAGTTAGACTAGAATTTTAGTACTAAAATTTAAACGATTTAAAGTTGTGTCCGATAATTTTCTTTAACTCCTTTTTTTTTTTTGTTTTTGTTTTTTTTGCCAATTCATTTTGATGATATGAAAATAAACATGTTCATTTATAATGTACATATGCGTATGTATATATGTTTATTTATGTTATACGTACTTAAAAAACACTTCTTTTTTATAAGAAAAATTATAAATAAAAAGAGAGATGATTTGAAACATAAAAATAAGACAGGCAATGAATTATATAAGCTTTATAAAATGTCATATAATTGTCCCATAAAAAATATTTAAATAAGTTTTTAAATATAATTTTCTTAAATATTATGTGAATTTAATGGGAGCTGCCAGATGCTTAGAAACCACACTGTTTTTTGTTTTTATAAATGTGTGTTTTTATACTAAATTAATTTTATTTTGTTTTTATTGAAAATTGTCATTTTTTCTATAACACATTATAGCTATAATGTCTGTAATGACAAGTTGTTTAAATTTCTTAACAAACACATAATTTGAACAAAATCTAATATATATCTGTTCCAGACAATTTATTTGAACGAGTTTATTGACATAACTGCTGTAGAAATTTCAATTTGTTTACTGCATCAAAAAAGTTCCGCCCTATGGCCCACGGATGCGGTTGCAGGACAATGATGATGATGATGATGATCAAAAAAGTAGGTATACTCTACTGTTTTGGATTAATTTTGTACTTAATGATACAAACGAGATAATCACTAAAATAAGTGAAGATTATTTCTGTTATTATTTTAGTATTCTAATAGCTGTGTGTAGCTCTGAAAGTTAATGTAGGAGAAAATCACAACAACCTTGGGCTACTGTTCTATATAAAATATACACTATTTAGTGACGAAAAGTGGAATTATGTACACATTACCATATATAATAATGATTAATGTGTAAACGTGATTTTGCCCCTTTGCCTAAGGAAGGTATTCAAAAATTAAAAATTTAAACTCCTAATTTCTCCAATTACTTTGGTAACTGGGATAGGTATGTATAAGACCTAGCCTAGCGTAAATATTTACTAATCTAGTTAACTAAGGTAGATACTTAGTCTAAATTTGCAATATTAGCAAAAAAAAAGCTAAAGAATAAAATAAATTATTGGCATAAGCGAATTATTAGAGAATTATTCTTACATGAAATGAAAGTTAATATGCTAATAGTTGTTATTATTAAAAAGAAATAATGAGAAAAATGTAATTCGCTTTTTAGAAAAACTTATTTCTTAGTATTAGAGTAAAATTTGTATAATTGTTGAAAATAGTCGAATAGTTTCCTTTAAATTTAAATAAATACTAGTGAGCCCCTGTGCAATTGCACAGTAGTAACTTTATTTAAAAAATCTTTATTATAAAATAAATGGAACGATAGAAACATCCACTTGAAATGGAGAAGAAAATATCTCAAACATTTTGTCATATCTTGTAAGTTCTAAGAAACGAGGATTTAATCAGCTGAAATATAAATTGGTTAAGCTATTTCTAAGTTGGCTCTCAATTAAAATCAGCTTGATTTGGAATGCTTCAATGAGATTACAAGCATCAATAATTAGGTTATCTTGCCCCAGCAACTCCTTGTTTAGCTGGTTAATATTTTTGGCTATATCTACTTAGAAACGCAGGTCCCCACAACCACATTTCATCATTTAATTTTGAAACTGGAGTTCTCTCTTCATTCCTAATATAGTAATATTTTTGAATTATGCATTTAAATTTTCTAATTATGAATGAAAAGGGGAATATATGTATGGATAAAATTTTTTTTTGCGAACAGAGCGTAAAATTTTGTTTACAGAGAATAAATATCATGCAACGGGTCACATGAAAATACGAAAAGGGCCTGATATAAGTAATCATTCCAGTTACTTGTGGAAACCCAATTAGCACTAAATAGTTCTTTTTTTATGCCACAACTCGAGCGGGCTATTTAGTATTGCTGGGTGTTTTAGGGAACTACTTCCTCAAGGAAGAAAGTACTAGAACCCCCTTGTGCGATGGTAACTAGTGTACTCGAAACGTTGGCTTACATTACAAATAAGAATTAGTTTTTCATATTTAGTTATTTTTTTTTTGTTCTCAATAAAAAAAGATAAAAGAGTAAGAAATTCAAGTAGAAAAAAAAAACAGGAGTGCAATTTGGGAAAAGTTTTCTGTCGTTTTAGTGACGATTTAGGTTAAATTGAGAGTGATAACATATTCGTTGTCTTTACCACACAAAATATTTTTTTTCTCTCCTTACATAACTAGTTTTATATATTTGTCATAAAAATATTTGTGTTTTTGTTGGTTTTTTTGTTTGTTTTGTTGTTATGATTATAATGTTTTGCTTGGATTTTAATACACATTTTTAAATGTTGCTAGTTTTAAAAATGATCGCTTTTCAAAATAACGAAAATTTTTAGCAACATTTCTGATCGTTTTCTAGTTACTGTCACTACCAATATCACCTTACAAAACTCTATTCCAGGTGTCTGAGTGCCTATTTTTAGGTTTTTGTTTTTATTGTGTTGATGACGTTGATGAGTCAGCTCCAGGACCTACATGGTCTATTGACCATCTAAGTAAGTTAGTTTTGTTTTTTTTTTTTCAATTCTCCACATTAAATACAAAAGGACGTCTCGTTATTATTATATATCTTTCGGGTTATTTTGCTATAATGTGCGTAAATTCGTCTCATGTATATAATGTATATACAAAAAAAAATAAAATATTGACTTTTTTATAATATTTTCGGAGTTTATAGATTTTAAAAAATTCTGGTTACTGATTGTATTTGATGAATATTTTTGTCAAAATACTGTTTAGCAAGACTATTTATTTAACAAGTTTTGACGTTGAAAGTACGATAATACTGATCATCAATGTAGAATGTTATACTTCATTTTATATATTTTAAAGCCATTGCAGTTTTTTTTTAATATGTCACAAAAAAAGTTTACAAAGAAATTTGATAAATATTTTGTAAAATAATTGTAAAATTTGTGTCGCTCTACTTTATATCTCTGTAAACAAAAAAATATCAAAATACATTCACGTCAAAGTACTTTTCGTCGACAAAATTATTATTAATTTTAATTCTAAGATTTTGATAACAAAAGTGTGTTGAAATTATTTTTGTTTTGGCATAATGACGTGACTATAAAATATTATTTTATTGTTTTTAAGTTATTAGGCCTTGGTTGATTTGGTTGGTCTATAAAATGAATATGAGCTCATAGTCTATAGTTTTAAGTCATTAAATTTTACTCTATATCAAACGTCTCTATTAGTTTAGTTTTCATTTATTATTGTACTAAACATTTAGCAAGTAATAACCAGTTCTAGTCCAACATTTAAATACAAACCAATTCGACTTCGATAGCTTTGTTATCGTTCTATGAATTTGTATTGTATGATCATGAAAGACAATTAATTGTTCTATGAAGGGGATGGTCTATCACCATGACCAAATGGTTAACGCACACCACTAATGATGATTGACACATTAAATTTGGTATGATTTGTCTAGGTATGAACTATGCAGATTCTACCACCTTACTTTACCAAGTTTATAAACAATTCATGAAAAAAGAGAATGTAAAAAAAAACAGAACATAAAAAAACAGAATCATAAAAAAACAGAAATATAAAAAATAGAATGTTTTTAAATTTTCTTTTTTAAAGAAAAAAATATAGGGTTGAAATGAATTTTAAATGTATAAAGTTGATAAAAAAATGTCTGGTGCTTTATCAAAAGTTCCATCTCCAAAAATAATATATTTATTTAATTCTTGAACTAAGTCTTTATTTCCAATTGCTAAAATTCTTTCAGGGTCATCGACGTTACTACAGAGGAGCTTTGATTTTACTAAATTACCTAGACGTTTATGAATAACAAATTTTATCGTTTCATTTCAGTTGTATATTCTGTTTTTTATAGTTCTATTTTTTTATGGTTTTGTTTTTTCATTTTCTGTTTTTTCAAGTTCTGTCATTTCCGGCCACCAAAATCGGGGTATCAAAATATATAATTTATTGTTAACACCTACCTTACGTTATTGAATTATATTTGAAATTGAAATTAAATCAAAATAAGACAATAAACACTCTAACACTCTTGTGCAATATGTCAACAATGAAATTAAAAATGATTGGCAACCCTTAAATATAGTAGCTATTTAACCAAAAGACATTTATATAAATATAAAATTGTTGAACAAGAAGCATTTAAGAAAAAAAATAGTTTTAATTTTATTTTTTAACCATTGATAGGATTATGGGCCTATGAGAATCATTAAAACATTTATAAAACTAAAAATAAAATACTATAATAGTTAAAAAAAAAAATGCATAGCACTGCAAAAGTTAATCTACAAAGATTTATTGTTTTTTTGTTGCTATTTTTATTCTTATTATATTATCAAAACCTATAAAATTTTTAATAGTTTTCCTTTTCCTTCAACACATCCTTAAAAATTTAAAACATAAAAAGCAAAAAAATTAATAGGATCTGAAATTAGGTTATTCTTTTTCTTAAAATTAAATTTGTACTTAATATTGTCAAAATACTTAGCTATATATATATATCGTATACATAATATTATATATTATTTCTTATTTACTTATTTATTTATTTATTTTTATAATGTAATATAAGGAACCCTTTAAAATAAATAAAAATATCCTTCAGAACTGATTATGTATGTTTGTGGGTATGTAAATCTTACAAGAGAATAATATCTTAAAACGTATTTTTACATATTATCAGTAGTATTGTATATTTGAGTGTGTATGTGTATGAGTATTTTTATTTTATTTTTATAGATATATATTTTTTGTTATGGTTTAACATGTGATCATAAAGATTAAAGATACAACCATAAACCGTCCCCTAAGTATTGTTAAGTTTAACATTCAACGATTTTAGTTTCTTTTAAATATCTAGACTTAGTTTTAATACAATAAATGAAAATGGGTGATTTTCCAAAAATATCACAATATTATCATCGTATTGTGTGTAAAATAATAACTAAAATATAGGAAGAAAAAGAGGTAAGAAATTTTTATAATTATGGCTATGTGTAGTTTAGATTAGTTCTAAAAGTTAATTTGAAATAAAGAATTTTCATTTTTACCCGGTCCGGATGTTTCAAAAATGAAAGGCAAAGTATTAGTTGAAAGGTTATTACGAAGTCTGTTTGTGGAATCACAACAGCTTTGGTCCGAAATCGATAAAACATAATCCTTTTCTTAAATTCAGAATCATAATGTTCGAAACTCAACAAAAATAGGAGTTTGAGCACTGAAGAATTTGAAGATTAATTCAAATATATTAAAATAATAAATAAATGTACTAGCTACGCCCTTTTATGCGAAAATTTCTATATTTTCCAAAATTTCTTTACAATGATAGTGTAAGGCGTAAATATAATACTTCTCACAGACATAATAATATTGATATCGTAATATTGCTGATATCCATGATATCGCTATACGTGTGTAACCTAATATTAATAATAATTATTGCAATATAAACGATGTCTTGATATTACGAACAAAGGCATAATTACAATTACAACAAATCAACAGGACTCTTAACGCGTACCTATTCCGATTTTCGTAAAACTAATTTCGTATTCGAAAGATTGATACTATGTAATACGAAATTCGAGTTAAAATAAGTTTGACAACTCGAAAATCGTTTATACAAATCCGAATTTAAATTTTCGCACCCTATGTAATACTACTTTCGAATATTTTTTAACATATTTTATTCGGTTTTTTGTTATCGAATGGAGGTAAAACTTTGCTTGTGGTTTTAAAATTAAGTGAGTTATTTAAAAATATAATTATACTAAATATTACAATAATAACTAATAGTATTAAAAAAAACTACATTTATTTTTAATTTAGTATTTAAAAAATTTATATTATTTCATATTTGTATGTTTTATAGATTAGGAAATTCAAAACAAAAAACAACACCATCTCAATTTAAAATAATTATGGAGTTTCAAATCGAAATACAAATACAATAAAATTGATATAATTTAGAAAATAAAAAATAATACTTTTCAAAACAATAAATACACATTACTGACAATTAGAAATTCGGAAACTTACGTTACCAACTCAAATGACGTTTATTGCCTTTTGAATTTGATACGCGGTACCAATTAATTTTACATTCGAATCGCAAATTCGGATTATTGTTCGAATCCGAATTTGATACACGGTAGGGGGCCAGGGCATGGTTGTTTATCAGAGCTGGAGTCTGGTGGCAAGTACGTTGTATATATTTTTACTTTTTTTGTTCCAAGTTGTCACATTTTGAACAATTTGATATATCTTATAAAATTAAAGTAGAATTTATTTAAAAAAAAATATTTTTATCCATTTTACCTGTTATAATAATAATAATGAATGCTACTTTTGTGTGTGTCATACCGTGACATCGTAAATGTATTGACAACATCCCCCAAATATTGACGTATGATCTTAAATGCAAAAAAAAATTGCCTCATAATCGGTAATTAATTTTACAGTGTATCCGCGACTCATTTTCACCACACGCGTTGTTAAATTATGTATCCGAAAATTTTGTTGATACACAGTGTAGTTTGGTACAGTTATCATGGTTTAAAAACGAAAGAAAAATAAGTATAAACACGAAGTAAAGTGTTTCAAAAATAAATTAAAAAATGTTTTTCTTTTATTTTAATTTACTTTAATTTTAATAGGAAATGGACTCACGGAAGAAAGAGCTGCTTTTATTAACTATAAGGCTAAAGCACAAGAAAAATTTTTCTTCAAAAAAACAAAAAAAAATTTTTTTACGAAATTGCCCATATTAAATCTTTATATAAATCTTTCACAAATATATTCAATTCAAATATTTTCAAAAATTTATCCACAAAATAGGTATCTACAAGAGTATAATAATTTTGACATTTGATTTGACGTTTATTTCAGACAATGTGTTTAGAGTGATCGGAATTGTAAGCAAAGTACATTGTGTCGCCAACACAATATTGTCAGTTCAGAAAATTTGACTTATTGTATTTGTATGTACATTGTATCGGTAAAATTTTTTTGGATACATTTCCGTTGTTACCGATACTATTTTTGATATTATGATCCAGAGAGAATATTAGAATATTGATATCATAATATCGATATTACATATATCTGTTAGTAGTACAATAAATTCAATAACCTACCAAATTTACCTGCGACCTACAAAAAATTCATCTTATTTGTATGTCAGAAAATAATATTTAATTGGAATAAACTTACTCCATATAAGCCTCTTAGTTACTCCAAAGTAACTGTTTCAACACTAGAACTACTACACAAGGAAAACTTTATTGAATTTTTTGAAACAATGCAAGAAATTAAAATATTTGCAATTGCACTTAAAAAATAAACAAAAGCTAATTTCAATTTCGAGCAAATAAACTTCTGCGTCCCAATCTTAAACCAAAATTCAAGAAGAAATTAAAATACCCATTTTTGGGTTACAAAACTAAGTTAAAACTCGGCGATATATTATGAAGAAAGGTCTCACTCTCTATGCAAATGTCGAAGCTCAAGCCCGATTGTTTTCCATGCCAAATCCACTACAAAAAGTGAGATTGCAATTCAAATACTCAGTTTTATACATTCGAGCCAATTATAATGTGGGATAGGTTTGTTTTACTCAAGATGGCTATTTAAACTACAAACCTGTTAAAGCAAATACAGCTACTCACTCAATTCCTAATATTGTTTTCGCTGTAGTTAGATTAAAATAGTTTTCTTCTTTTATTGCCTGTTCATAATTAGATGTCAGCGATCATGTGATATTGGCAACGTTTCGATCCGTTGCTGAACGGAAGAAATCGATAATGTTTCTGATGCCTGGCCAGTTTCTAATGTTGCTTAACCATGTTAATTTTTTCTTCCTATACCTCTTTTTACTTCGAAAGTAGGATTTTTTTTGTTTCTTTGGCTTAGCAGTAGTTCTGTTTCTGTGTTTGCTCTACGTAGAATTGTTTCGTTTCTAATGTGATCTGTCCACGATATTTTTAGCATTTTTCGGTAGATCCAAATTTCGAAAGCTTCGAGTTTGTTCAACTAGCTTACTTTTCTTAAAGGAGTATAGACCAAACATAGCATTTAATGAATTGTAAGCGAAAGCCTAAGTTCATTTCACGGACAATAGACGATTAGTCGCAAAATTAGATTACTATAAGATTAGACATATCATAGTACATATTGGTGATTTTTAATAGCCTTATGAAGTACACAAGCATTAACATAAATTAGTTAAATATTGAAATAATGATAAAAAGTGATTGAAGGAAACTACAATTAGTAATATTGTTCCACTAAAAGAAATATCTTGCGATTTTATGTAAATCAAGCAAATTGAATTTATGTAAATTATTTGTATATTGAAATTCAAATTTATTAAATTTGAATTTCTACAGAATAATCCATTTACAATCGTCTAATAATGTCTTTGTGTGATACAACTTTAGGTACATAACGATTATGTATATATATATATATAATGTTATATATTATATTAAGTTAAAATTTTTTGTCTATTCATAGATACGATAGATACCCTCATATCATAATTATGTAATATGATATTATTACTATATATCTATAATACCCAAAATGTACATACATAATACAATTTTTGGACAAAATATGTCGTAAAAAATAAGAAATTTATTTTCTTTTCCCAATTCGTGTCTTTAACTTATCTTTAAATGTACAACTTTTACATAAATTTGATTTCTTTGTAAGATGTTTATATTTAATTATATTATCCTTACTATTATAGACTTGAATATAATTTATCATAATATAATGCAGAAGTAAAATATATATACACATCCAATGGAATGAGAAGTGCTATTGTGAATTAGTCCGATTTGAAAGAATATTAATTAGTGCAACTAAAAGTATACTAAATTTCTCAAAATGACCTTTAAAATATTGTGAATAGGAATTTTGGAAGTTCATTTACTCCAATTTATATATATAATCGGTGTTAAAAGAAATTAAATCATCATTATATTTAATCTGTAAATTGAAAAAAGTACAGTAAAAATGTCTTAACCCGATATTCTTATTATTTTTTTGAGTGATATAGATATTTAAAAGGAGACGTAGCGAAATCAAATATTTTTTGAAACTATTTTAATAAATAATTAGAAATTTCTATTTAAAATTAGGTGTCACACACATACGCACATTTACCATATTCACAAGAATACAGAGTTCACGAAATACATTCAACTCGCTAGAATTAAATTTGAATCTTTTTTTTTGATAAATTATTATTTATGCGGTTGTTGTCTAAGATAAATCAATATAAATAAATTGAAATGAATGAAGACAATTCTAAATGAAATATTGCGTAAGATTATTGATAAAATTTCCCCCATTTTCGAATAGTGAACGAATTCAATAAATTTGCCTGAAAAATTTGTATGATACTCAGACTGACAAACTAAACACAAGAGGAATGAAGAGAGATATAAATGGGGATTTACCAACTTCTTATGATATCAAATCTCAAAATATCTCGAAAAGCACTTGAATCGAACACCTTCAAGACGAACAAAATGTTCGTTCATTTTTTAACCATTGGAAAAGGAATATAGAAAAAATAGAGAGGGCAATGCAAGAAGAAAGCAAAGTATTGATGCAAAACAAATAATTTTGAATCGTATTCGATGGCGTCGAATATTTTTGGTGCTAATAAAGGCTTAAAGACATTAAAAAATTAAAAACAATTTTAAGAAAGTCTCAAAACAATTCAAACATCAATGGTTCAAATATATACTAGTGATTCCCCTTTGCAATTGCACAGAAGTGGTTTTTTTTTTTCAAAAATGATTTTATATGAAATAAAATACTTTATTTGATTGCTCTATGATTATTGTTTTTCTTTCTTTGTAAATCAGATTATATTTTTACTTATCTCTTTTCATAGAAGAAATAATGTTAACGAATTTAGAAATAAAAATATTTAAGTTGTAGTTAAATGTCACCTATATTTCAAATTAAATGTGTTATTCTTTTTTGTTTAGAACAATGCATAGATTCTTCAATTCAATGATTTGCACAGTAATTTTACCCAATCTGAATTTCAATATAATAAAAATGGCTTGTATAATATTTATAATATTTTACAGATTTTTTTTAACGTTATTATAAAAATTTAAATTACTGAAAATACAAATATTATATTGAAAATAATTAATTGTTCTGTTACTACTCAAATAAATTTATTTAAATTAGTAACTAACATACTCAGGTTCCCACCCCCAAGATATTTGATTAGTAACGTAAAACATTATTTACTTTTTTTATTTATTTATATGCTGATCGGAAATTATCGATCATCAGGCTGACTTGTAGACAATTAAAGAAGAAAAATTTGAACAGGTATCATATGTAATATAATAAAACGTAACAATACTGCTACCAACGTGCCGTTGCAACCGTTGTTACAACAAAATAAAATTAAACAAATACAAAATCCGTAAACAAAACTTTTTCTTCTCTGCTGCGTTTCTACATAAACAATCATAATAAACAGTACATAAGCAGTACATAATAAACCTCATTAACAGTACATAATAAACCTCATTATAAAAAAAAAACAAAATAAAAAACAAAAAGGAAACCCAAAGTTCTTTCTTCTCAGCTCTTATTTATTTCATATGAATAACTTGTTGTTATTGTAAATGGATAATAATTTCGGATTTCAAATTTATTTTTTTAAAGGTTCTTAATCAAAATAATTATATTGTTAAATTTCGTTTCGCATATAATTCACTCTAGAATAAAAAAGGGCTAATATAACTAACTGGACTTAAATTTATTTGAAATTTTTCTTCACTAAAAACTTAATTTTTATGGTATGAACTTTTTCCCCAATCTATACCTTTTGGTCGAAAGCTCTTAATTCTAGGTGGATATTTCCACCAAAAATTACCCATTTTATCCCATAAAAATCAGTCAGATGTTATAAACTCTTACATAAAATTTAGCAACCAAGTCAACCCAAAATGTTAGATCTATAGATCCAGCATTTAGATGTGGTAGATGGTGATCTAACGAAAAAAGAAAGTTTGCCAAATCGTACAAGAAATTTTTGGAGATATTCTAATTGTGGATAATTTTGCTAACTATTCAAAAAAGGCAAATACTTTACCCAAAAAATCTGATGTTGATACAATTAACGAACGAATTTTAAACATTTTGGAGGGAAATGTAATAACTTATCTTAGTACCGATTCGACTAATGAAATTCCTCCACATAAACTTAATATGAAAGTTGTATAATAATACTACTGAGAAACCTAAATACCAAACGCAGGCTCTGCAATGGGGCTCGATTAGCTGTAAAAGCTCTAAAATTAAATTTAATAATCGCAAAATTCCTTGACATAAGCTATAGGTGAAACGGTATTTATTCCTAGAATAAATTTAGCTACAACGGCAATTTATTCTTAGACGTTGACAATTTCCTGTTAAATTGGGATTTTTATGACCATAAATATGTCGCAAGGTAAAAAATGAAGGAGTTATTTGCTTGAAACAGTATTTATCCATGTGCACATTGCATGTTGCAATTTCCAGAGTACGGCGGTCTGGTGTTATTCAAATAAAACTAACTGAGGGAAGGGAGTAGGAAATTTATTCCACATTCCAATAAACTATATACAAAAAATGTTGCATATAAAGAGGTTTTGAGATCTAATCATTACAGAAAAATAGTAAAATGCTGCATTTGTCGACGGAGAGTGTGGTGGAGTAGGTCTATTGGTAAACACAAAAAAAACGCAAATTTTTCTTTACCTCCTGGGTGGTGTGGAAAAAAGTAAAAAAAATTTAAATAAAAAAATTGTTACTATTTAACTCAATTTGCTTTTGTAAAAAACAATTTTTCAATTTATCGACTTATTTCGATCTTTTTAGAAAAAAAAAATGTTTGCGTGTGACTTAGCGTAGTACACCTAATATTTGATTACATTTCTTAAAATTCACTTTTTTGTGCAGTTTCACAAGAAGTTCTTTTTTTTCTAATACAACACCCTCTTGAGAAGGGCTTTACAGCTTGTTAAATAATAAAACAGTTATAAATTATTTACTTCCGGCTTTAGAAAAGTCATAAAGCATTATATTTTTAAAATATTAGAAGTTTTCTAGCAATTCTTAGCTATCGGAATAATGTTTTCTCTACAGTTACTCAATAATTGTTAATACACACAATTTTTTTGTGTGTAATTTGAAAACTATATAAAATCAATAATCAAATCAAAGCGAATAAGATCTATTTCTAATTGGATTTTTTTGTTAATTGAGTTATTAAAAATTCAGTAATTTGAATAATTATTATTAAAACAAAAATTATAATAATAATTGTGTTAATTAACTAAAAATAAAATTAGCTATCTACTTAATTTCAATCAAATTTTCAGTTCTTTTTTCTTAATTGTTATAATTATTTATTAAAAAATATTTTAAGAACTCTTAAGTTAAAACAAACTAATTGAATATCTTAAATTAAATTATTTTCAATTATTATAATTACGTGAGCTTATAATTATAATAACATTTGAGAAAAACATTTAAAATTTATGTAAAAGAAGGGGGCGGCATAATAATAATGATGTTATAAGGATTAAAAATAAATCAGAAATTTTGTAAAGGTATTTTACAACAATTTTCCAGTGTTGTTCTCTCTCTAATCTTTTTAATTTGCTACTACTTGTAATGTATTAAATTTTTAATATTAATTTTTGAAATTAATTAGTTAATATTAGTGTTATTAGACAAGGGTGAATACAAAATATTCATTACAATAAATTAAGCGAATTAGATAATATAAAATAAGGATATCCATTGATAATAAAATGGACAAAAATTAGCAGGAATCAAACATATTGTTGCCAAAATCGATTATACAAAAAAGAATAGTTCAATTTATCTTTAGTGATTTGCAATTAATTTTAAAGAATAAATACAAAAAAAAATAATAGCAATTTGTGACCTCGTATATGATGAAAAGATTTATCATGAGCTTTTTAAAAATACCTCACTACAGTTTACATATATGCAAATAACATAGCACGTCTTCCTATGAAAACGATTTGCTTTAATAAATTACACGAAAAAATTTTGTTCAAGCACATGTACACTCTTAATAACGGCTTCAAAATATAGCAAATCCAAAGCCAATAAAACTAAAGAATCTTGTTTTTAGTTCATTATCTAGAAAATATTAAACTTTGTTCAACTTATGAGAAAGAAATATCACCACAATTTCCAACATTTTGGAATATTTTGGAATAATTCTACATAAATTGCTAACTTATAAAAAAAATCTCATTAATACAGTGTCAAAAATAATAACCAGAGATGGTAATGTTAAAAATTTAATGTTGTCCTTTGGTACATTCATCATGTTAAACATATTAAGACTCCGAATATGAACAAAAATTTACTTCAACCAACCTTACCTGTCCATGTGATATTGCAGTAGGTAGAAAATGTTGTTTTAGGATATTTACGTTCTTAAAGAGAGATTAATGAATGAGAATTTCGAATGCCACAATCTGCAGTTTGACAGTTTCGAACTATATACTTAGGAAAATTTGGTTCATACTAAATTTATTTTAATTTATTTGGAAAAATGTTTCTCATTTTGATTTTTTTATTTTAAGGTCGTTAATTCGTTTTTGTTCCACAATTTTCCACATTATTTTTGTTTTAATGCTTTATGTAAAACGTTACTCATCATATACGATAAATAAATAGTAAAAACTTACGTATCTAGATAAAGCCTGTACAGTATAAAATAATTTAATTAAAACCAAATGGTACAAAGTCAAACCACCTTAGAAAGAAAAAAAGTGATGAGCGGACGGGTGTAGAAATGTCGAAAATCAACCTCAAAATAGAAACGAATCAAAAATTTGTATTTTTGTGAAAACAAAGATTGTGACTAACAATTTTGTTATTAAGGAAGATATTGTTTGCAATTAAAGTGAAATATTCTGAAGTGTTATTCGTCATTTCATTTATTTATGTTATGTCTTATTGTAGCCTCAGTGTTGTACTTTAACAAGTTCAATACATTGATCTTAATTTCTAATAAACGTCGATGAATCTTCAATAACTTAATTTTTGTTGAAAATTCAAATACATATGCGCCAACTAACATCTAAATTTAAAATTGAATTTAATAAGAGGGTCATTTATAGAAAAAGAAGAAACTCTGCCAATTATTAAGAAGTAATGTGAAATGACACGGTGGATTAGTTTATGATGAAAAGTTTAACAAATTGAAAAAGCTGGTAGAAAGCTCTCCGACAATTGACAAATCACAATAGTAATAGACTTTTTCGTGTTTCGGTTGATACACCGGTTTTTTCGATTGATGCTGTCACGGAAATTATCCTATTTGCTTATACTTTGGACACACTTGCGGTATGCCTGAGAAAGAAAAAAGTGCCATTAGTCCGATCCGTAAGCAATAGGTTTTCAGTTTCGGTTTGTTAGTCTCTGTAAGAGAAGGCTTAAACATATCCTTAAATTTGCAATCATTTGCTCTACGCGAATTTTGTCACTATTTGGGCATACACTTTAGCATTTACATGCATTGGATACACTATTTCATCTCTTACCATTAGATATCCATGGCAAAGAGATGGCATTCAGAACTGCAATCAGGCTAAAAGCCAATTCCTATTATGGAATACAAGAAATTTATTCCAGAAAATCTAGATCTGACTCTTACATGGCACTTCTTTGAGAGATCATATCAAATCAAATTATCATATCAAACCGATATTCCATCTAGGGAAAGTAGGAAGAGTATCACGGCTCTAACCAAGAAACACATACACCTTTACACTGATCATTCAAAATTGAATGGCATAGTGAAGGGGGGAGTCTACTCGGAAAACCTAAATATAAGTCAATCCTTTAGCCTACTAAGACATTGTAGTGTGTTTCAGGCGGAGGTGATGGCAATAAAAGAAGCTTCAAACTGGTTGAGATCCAACGTATTATCTGTTAGAAATATCTGTATACTAATATGAGTATACTCCCAGACAGTCAGGCCGCAATTAAAACACTGAAGTCGGTAAACGTCAACTCAAAAACTGTGTTGGCCTGTCGCAGTTCTTTGGACGAATTAGCGGATCGGTTCAATATATTGTTACGATTGGTGCCGGGACACAGTGATATTTCGGGTAACTGCATTGCAGATCAATTTCATAGAGAGGGTACTATATACCCATCCCCCTCCAATCTAAAAAATTAAATTTTTAAATTGTAAATTTAAAATCCACACCTAATGCAAGCAAAACTTAAATCCACATCAATGCACAGTCTCATATTACAGTGGCTTTGTGTATGCCCAAAAGGCATTTCTTGAACTGCGAGATTAAATTTTTGTTTTTTTTTAATGGTTCCCTTTTGCACGACTATTTCCACTATTGTTTTAATAGCAAAATATTTTTCTATGTTTTTTTCATTATCGAATGTTAGCTAAAATAATGGTAATTCTCTTTTTTTAGTAATAAATCTACTATCGTTCTTTTCGATTTGATCTTCAATAATTATGTTTTTGTCTTCTAATATCTGGAAACCTTAGTCTCTCAATTCTTGAACTATTTTATTTTTGCCGCACGAATGATGTGTGTGTCCCCTGACCAATTATAAGTTCAAATATATTTAAAATATACAAAAAATATTAATAAAGATACCAGTATTATAATTAATTTATCAAATTTGTTTCAATTTAGAACCGACTCAGTAGCCAAGGTTCTGAAAAATTATTTAAAATAATTTTTAACTAAAAAAAAATCAATATGGCAACTTAATACGCACTTATAAAATTTCTCTTATGTAAATTCTAATGTCATGTTAATTTTCTGTTTGCTTTGTTGTTGTTGTTATTGTTTATATTATTATTATTTAACATTGAACCACCCCAATCAACCAACCAAAAATACAAAAAAAAAAAACAATTTCACAACTATCTTAATGATTGGCATGATTCTACTATAGTTAAAGCAAGTATATGAAAAAATGAAACGAAAGTAAATAAAAGGAAGGAAAACTGAACATTATGAGAACATAACCTAGATATATCAGTTGAAAATAAATGTAGTAAAACATCTTTAAAAAAAAATTTGTGTCACTTCTACACATACACATACACTTACACACATTACAAAAAATGTACTACTAAATAAAAATGTAATAAAAGACTAGTTCTTATATAGTTAAGTTTTTACTATCTTAAAATAATGAAAAAAAAAACTACTAGATCCTCCAAGCAAGTATACGATTACTGTCTCTTTCAATAGTAATATTTATCCATTTATATATATGAGTATGTATGTATCAGTGTATAATGTAAGTTTGTTATTTATATTATGAAAAATTGGTATTCGGTTTTGTTTTTTTAGTTGCAGAAACAACAAAAGAAAATCATTTGAAATTCTGTTCACAACATTTCACTATGCAGTGAAAGTAAATTTTGAATTTTTTTTTTTGTTTTTTTTTGTTATATTATTTTTGTTCAAAAAACTGTGAATAGTTGAGAATTATGTATGAAAAAAAAAAAAAACAGTTAAAAATAGTAGTAATAATAAAATGGAATTAGAATAAAATGAAATATTGAGTAAAAAAATTTTCTGTTTCACAGGAAATTTACTTCCAGCCTTAGGAAACATAAATTGGTATCATAAGATGAGAATTAAAGGTTTTATTGTTTTATTTATTCTGCGAGACTCTTGATAAATTTATGTTGGTATCGTATATCGTATCGTATATTTTGCCTTAATAATATTGATTTTCTTAGTGAAAATAAAAAATATAAAATTTGACGATAATGAATTTTGAATGGAACTCAGAATACATTCTAGAGAAGATTTCAACTAGAACTTATATTGTGTAGTTTATAGAAGAAGATACAGTATATAATATATGTAAGAGATATGTAACAAGATAAGATACTAAAACAGAGACATTTCTCTTTATTTTATTGCGGTATGAATTAAGTTCGATAATAAAAGTCCGAAATTTTAAAAATGCTGGAATGTCGAAATAATTCAAATAATATTTTTTTTGTATTTTTTTTTGTTTTTTTTTTTTATTTTTTTCAACCTTGGTCGCTCGTATTTCATGTTTAAATTTTTGACTTTTTGTAATCAGGTGAATTTAAAATTTTTGATTTCAGTTCTCTGTATGAGCAGAACTGCTCTTTAAAAGAACTGAAATTTATAAATATATAATAAGGGTATAGGACAGTTTATCGAAAGACATATTGCAAATGGCCTTTTTTTTATAAAACTCTCTTGGCATAAATTTAAGTTTCGCAAACGGCACAATAGCCATACCCATACTTTACACAAACATATTTTTGGAAAAATGGGACATCAGGCAAACGAAAATTTAACAGATAGACCAGATTTTTCTAGTTACATTTTGACATTGCGTGCCTAAAAACTTATTTTATGTCAAAATATAATGTGAAAACCGGTTATCGGTTAAATTTTTGTTTTCAGTAATAAAAAAAAAAATTCAAACAACTTTCAGTTTTGATATTCACAAATTTTATTTCAAATTTAAATAATCGGTTATTAATAACAAAAATTTAGTTTCTTTATTAATCATCTTTTTTTTAAATTTATTTAATAATCATGTGTTTTACAAAATATATATATTTTTTTTTTAATACAGTTGGATTTCCGAGCTGATATTTTTAAATTTCTGCGTTGACAAAACGAAGTCCTTTAGAGAATAGTTCTTCTATTGAAGAAGTTTGAGAAGTGTACCATAATTTATAATATTGCGTAAAAAGAACGGTTTCCAAAAAATATATGTTATCAGTCTTACACTAATCTATCCTATAAAAATTTACAAAAACAGCTATTTATTTCTATTTATTTCTAATTTTATTAACATATAAGCAATTTTTTCGTTCTTATGTTTATTTTACGCAAACTTTCAGGAATTTTTTATATTATGTACAAACTATACAAAGGTTTTTTGACTTTGAATTACATTATTGGAAAAGTAGGGAGTAAAAACCAATAGTTATTTATTAAAAACCTAGCTTAAGTTAATTTATCTTAATCTAACTAAAACTGCTTACCAAATTAAAAAAATAATGTGTATTATACTATGTGCTAATTATAATTATAGTTTTCCAACCACCAATAGTTTGTTTTAATTAATTTGTCCTTATCTGGTATGAACATTTCAAATTTTAAATTTTCTCCGTTAACATTGCCCGGGTTATAATCAATTGCTTTACATGTAGCCCGTCTATTATAATGGTATAATAAAGGGACATGATTACGGTTTTGAATATAACCGTTTTTATATAAATAGATAAAATGCTTAAGAGCTATGAGCCCGTGAGCAAGGTCTTTTTGATGTACTCCTCATTGTGGACGAATATATGCAATATTAAACTATTTCCGGAGTGTTTTGTGCTTTATCATAATGTCTTCGAATTAATTTTATAATAAAATTATCGATTCTAATTATGTTTGCTTCCTTGTATTAGTGGAAATGTGTAGTGTTGTTAGTGTAGTATTTATTAGAGTAGTAATGCTTTTATTCGGAATTGGGCTTTCTATATGTATTAGTACAAACTCTTATGCACTTCCTTTCAAATTTTCGGAGATTTGCCGTTAAGCTCGCACTGATGTTGTACCATATTGGTGCATCAAATACAAGCGTTGGTCTTATTGGTGTTTGGTAACATATAATTTTAACTACCATGAAAGCTTTGTTACCTTTTAATATACTATATTTGATTTGCTCAATATAATTTAAGTTACGATGTAATTGTACTCCTAGGCATTTAACTAATTTTTTATTAGGTAAGATTTTCCTGGAGATTTTGTTTCAAATTCTTTTCGGTGATTTTTGATATCTACACTAGTTTTATCAAACGTGTTAAGAAGAAATGGGTTATTTAGTCAAATGAATTTTTGCAAAAAAACAGTTCGCGAAAATGGTAAATTTTATAAAAAGTATTTTGTGAAAGTGGAGTTTGTAAAATAGAACTTGATAACAGTCCGGCTCCGAAATAATAAATATATAGATGCGAAACTGTTCCATTTTAGACTTTGAATTTTGACCTTATTTTTTAGGGAACTAAATCGAAAAAATTTTGAAAAACTTATTAAAATTTTAACTTACTTCGGTTTTGTTTCATTCAAATGAAATAAGTCTGATAAAAAGGCTATTTTCATTTCGTATTTAAATACTTTTGTGTGTGAAAGAAGCGTGAAATTGGAATTTTTCTTTTGTTCGAACCTATGTAATATATTTTTGTTGTTATTCTGTATTTAAACTTTAATTTTTTATGTACTCTATACGAGCTGATTTTTTTATTATATCAAAAAAACTTGTCAAGCAATTTCAAGACTCGCTTTGAGCTATCAAAACAACAGATGAAAATTGTTTCACTTCTTTATATGATTTTAGTTATTTTCTTTGATAATTTATCGAATTATTTTCTAGGACAGCTTCTGGTGTATGTAATTCGTGGGCCTCTTACTAATTTCTCAAATGGAAATTATTTACACAGTAACTACAAATTGACAAACATTTGTTTGTTTATTAATAGTTACATTGGATTATTGATCTGTACCAAAAGTATGATACTGGAAAAAGTGCGAGTCTAAAAATCAATACAGCTAAACCAAAATGAAGCGCACAACACGCACATCACAACATTCGCCCTTAATGAAGAAACGTGAATCGAAAACGGGAGTAAATTCAGTTACCTGGACTGCATCATGTTATCAGATGGAGTTGCCGATTTGGATATTGAAGCCCGCATCAGACAAGTCCGCACTGCTTTCGGGATGCTTTCAAAAATATGGCAGGTAAGCAACATATCTCTGCGCAGAAAAAAAAAAGAATATTCAACGCAAGTGTAAAATCTATTGGAACATGAAAAGTTTCAGTAAACATCACCAGGAAACTCCAAGCGTACATCAATAGATGCCTTCGGGGCCTTCGATCCTAAATACTCATTGTCTAAAAACCATTTTCAAAGAATTATGTGGTACAAAGCGAACCAAAAACAAATAGATATGGAAATCTCTGAGGATACCTGACAAAAACATTGCTAAACAATACTTTGAACGGAATCCACAGGGTACACGTCGCGTCGAAATGCAAATAAAACATGAAGAACAAAAGTCTTTGCCGAAGAAAGTACCCACCCAACAAAGAAAATGTGGCCACAATTGAAGAGGTGAGCCACTAATAGGAGCCGATGAAAAGATTTTATTTCCGAAAAATATGGGGTTTCAGGATATATTTATGATGATGGTGAATAACATCTGACTTTGACTCAGAAAGTTCATTGATTGGATTCGAAATATCATTTGAGTTCAATTTTTCAATTTTTTTAGTATTTTTTATTTTATTTTTTTCTACTCAAAAACAAAATCAAATTTTTTAATCTTATTCATACATGTACACATTCACAGATATGATACAGAAAACTAAATAAAACTTTTTATATAATTACATCTACATCCATATTGTATACATATATGAATACATACACATATTATGTATATATTTATATGTTTTGGTCATTTAAATAAAGAAATTTTAAATTTCATCAATTTTATTAGATTAATATCTTTTAAATAATATTTGTTGTTTTAGTGTTAAATGAAAGTTAGACAAACACATACATACATGAATTATAATAATAATATTGAATATATATTATTTATAGATAATGTATAATGACATTTTTTGTCAATTCAAAATATTTTTCTGTTATTGATTACATTTTTCTACTACTGACCTACATAAACAAAATTTATTCGTATGGCAGCTATAAAGAAACTTTTTTTTATGTGTTCAGCAAAATAATATTATTAATTCCATGTTGTGGAACTAATAATGGGTGATTTTTTTTTTTTAGATTGGTAGAATTTTCGATAGAGAAATCTGTTTTATGAAAGATGGTGAATGACATCTGTTTTTACATTGGTATTTAGTAAGGTTTAACAAATTAATATAGAAAGATTTTGAGCTCAACAACATGCAAGCTGTAAACAATTAATTATTTCCAAAATCAATATGTTCTGCAGTTGGACTTGTACTAATCCACTGATCCACTGTTATAAATATAAAAAAAAAAAAATCAATCTTCTGTTGCCAAAGATAAGGAGAAATTCGTTAAATTTGTGGTATCATCATTTTATTAAAACATTCGTTAAGTTATTTAAGGCGAAAAAACGCTGGTAAAAAAGAAAATGTCGATGCTTTCAGGTAAAGAGTTATTTCAAATTTATCCGTTCATCGTCGTTCTCAACAAATCGTCGTATTTTGTATGGATTTTCTCTTTGCTTAATTTGAAACATTTGATCTGTGACGCAGTTTTAATGTTATAAAACAAATAAAAAGAATAACATAAGCATTTATAGATAGATCTTTGCAACGAATACTGAAAATATTTTGGTCTTGTGTTATTTTATAACAAATACTAAATTGTGTAATTTAACTGACTTAGTATTATTGAGCCGATATAATAAAGAGAAGAAAATGAAGCTGCATTGGTCATGGTCCGCGAAATCTTGAGTTAATTTTTAAAAACGAATGAAACAGAACTGCATTGATCATGGACTACAAAGATCTAAGAAAAATGTCACGAGACTCTCTTCAAACTAAAAACAGTAGATAAAGGTAGTGGTGGTAGATTATGTGACACTTGTTGTCTTGTAACAAGAATTTTGTGTAACTGTGGGTGCCAATAAACATAGGGCTAATTTTTTTTTTACATTATTAGCCGAATACGAAACCGATACTTTTGTACCGTTGAAAAGAAAAGAAAACGGATAGTTAGAAAAAAAAATTAAGAAAAAAAAGTTCAGCGAGAAGTTGCAAAGTATGTTATCGATGTGCACTTTGAATTTTTATACATTGAATACATAAAAACTACCACTTCTTGGGAATGCTTGTGGTGGAGTGCGATTGCACACTCTAGAAGTTCTGACTATAAACGAATTTCCATAAATATCAGTCTTAAACCATCTTGGTATTTCCACGGCGTTGGGATGGCAGGCTTCAATATTACAATAATGTGTTTCTTCGAAACTGCTGTACATCAGATATCTGATCAGGAATGCGGAAAGTATCAAACCATTCGAATACAATAAAATATATCAAAATAAAATAGGTGCAACAGCAGGATAGTTCTTGCTTCAACCCGGAAAAAAATATTGTTCTTTTTTTGTTAAAGTTTCTTGGACCGAAGTCATGCTATTTATAACCATTGTTTTTTTTCTAAAATGAACATAATGTTGATAATGTAAAATAAAAATAATTTAAAAAAATTTAAAATTATCGAAAGATAAAATCTACAAGCTCAAACGTATTATGGTGTATATTATATTAATAATCAAACCCCATTGTCGCAGCTTCAAAAAACAAAAAATTAGGAAGAAAGTCTAAAACAATTCCGTTGTAGCTGCTCAGGATTACCGCAGATTCCGGATTTTAGGTAATGCCTTCCATAACCATATACAAAACTATTACGGGATGTTAATTTAATGATCTGCTTCATTTTTTTAATCGCATAGGTTGGCTTCAGTACTGATTTCTCTGGAATATAGTATATCCCTAAAACAACCAACAATAGTTTACTCAAGTCGTGGCATCAAAAAAACAAAATTAGGTGCTAATTATATTTTCTAAAAGCATTTTTAATTTTCACTTCGATCTACGTAGCTAGCATATACATATGTATCAATAAAATATTTATTTTATATCAGGAATTCAGCGTTCGAAGACGAACGCATTACTTAACCATGAATTACAATTGATCAGAGCTATATTAAAAATTGCAATATTACAACTTAAAATGTGTCTTATCGTGTATCAGAGAACTTTTAATGTGGGATGATGTCAAGATACATATATGCATTACAAAAATGTCTTTAATGTTTTCTAAAAAGAAAAAAATCAAGTGAATGTCGGCTAACTGAGATTTACAACATGTCATTATTCAAAAAATATTTCCATACTTAGTATTTGTGACATTTGATATTAAAATCCAAAATTTTTAAAGATCACATCTATAAGTCTATAAGTCTATCAAAAAATCTATCAAAAAGTCTATCAAAAAGTCTATCAAAAAGTCTATCTACAAGTCTATCTATAAGTCTATCAAAAGTCTATACTTTCGTTTGTTTTTCCGGCCTATGCCCCACAGATGGGGTTACCAGACAATGATGATGATTGCTTTCGTTCAAAACAGAATTAACAAGGTATTTTTAAAAATAAAATTTTAGTGTTGCTAAAAAAATTATCTATTAAATAAAAACTGCTATAACATCGTAAAGCTCTTCTACAATATTATTTTTTATTTCTTTTTCGAACCATAACTTTATACGAGTAGTATCCAAATGAATCAACTATAATATTAATTTTAAAAATAAAATGAATTATTTGTTTTTTAATTTTTTTTTTTATTTAATATTTCTACAAAAAACTTCATTAATTTAATAAAATTTTTTAACACATTTTTTTTTCATTTTAGTTGGACTTCATATAAACAAAAAAAAATTAATTGGTCTGAATGTTATTAGCTAGCTCTGTTAGATTCTCTTAGCTGAAATAGAATATATTTTTTTCTGTTGAAATATTTTTAATGAAGCATTAATTTAAAAAATAAAAACAAAAGAAGAAAACAAATATCATAGTTAGCACATTTTTCTTTTGAAAATCTTTTTAAATCTCAGCAGAATATAAAAAAAATAAAGAAAATAAAAAAAAAGTTTACCTCTTTTTTATGACAGAAGAAATTATCCATATTGCCTAGGCGGATAAATTTCCTAGAATATGCTATAAAAGAGTTTTGTTTTTGTTGTTGTTGTTGCATTTGTGTTTATTACCATTATTTTTGTAAACCTTTTCCTAACCATATATTTTATATTTATTTGTATTATGTATGTATGTGTATGCAGTAAAAATATTCCTATCTTATAAAATTATGTTCGACCTATTAAAACTTACAATTTCCGAAAAAATAAAGAAAATTTTTTTTTTATTTATGTTTTGTTTTTTTTTATTCCTTGTATAGCTATTTAAATGTTTGTATAATATACAGTTAGTTTTGTTTTTATGACTTTCACTTCAATCAACAAAAAACCAACCACTACATTAAATTTTTAACCCTTTCCGGTTCTAATTTGTAGTGGTTATTCAAATATTAGAATATTAGTATTTTCTATTCTTTTTTTTTGGAATAATGGCTTTGACGTAGGGTTATTAATACCTTGAAATGTAGTTTTAGTGTAACTCATTTGCAAATAATTTTGTTTTAAAAAGAAATGACATTTAAAGATTTTTCCATGTCTTTTTTCATGATTTGGCTTAAATTTTTATTAGTGGATATATTTCACACAATTAATAGCAGACCATTTTGGTATACATATAATCCCACTAAATGCTATTTTATTGGGATAATATAGAGAGCATAACTCAGCCAATATTTCGGAAGAACTATTTAAACCCTTATTTGTAACGTTGCTTCCACTCTAGAGAACCAGTATAAAAGATATTCGCCTAATGTATTGGCTACCTGTATAACAAAAGAAAAAACCCAACTGCCCAATCGTGTATAACTACTTTCGCAAAAATATTTTCGCATCTAAATATTTCGTATTCTGCGCTACGAAATTAGGATCGATGTAATATTATGAAAATTATTTAAAAACAATAATATTAACATATTGCAGTTTGTACTGCCGTATTTGTTTTACAGTACGAATACATTTCATATTCGCATATTATGTTATCCGTATTTGGATTTGTAACGCGGTTAAATTCCATCATAGACTAATTAGCTCTGGAATAATACCATGAGAGACTAATTACAAAAAAAATTGATTTATTAAATTGGGTATTATATATTTGTAACAGATACGATGTGCAATTTGTTGTAACTGCGATTCAATTTATTAATTTTTTTATTTATTTATACTACTTAAGTAGCAAAAACAGTTTACAAAACAAAATTATTTATTACAGAGTTATTTGGAACAAATCAAATTAAAAATTAAAACTGAATAAACAATTACATACACTTAATAAACTTTATTTATATTTATTATTATAGTGAATCGTAAAGCCAAGATGAGAATCAAAATACCTCCTAAGTCTTTTATTTATGAAATTTTAAGTACACTAATACCATCTAAGGTATAGTTAAATTATATCGGACTTGAACGACGTGTATAAAATATGAGTGGGCCTTTATTTACATTAAGTAAAAGGTTATTATTACCACACCAGTTCTTAAGGTTTTGAAGGTCAGTTTGAATTAATCTTTTTTGGAGTGAAATCATTTTTTTTTGTCAACTTAAGCAATTTATATTCAGTGGTTGTTTTTTTTTTTTATTTTAGTAGAGAATTAATTTAATTTTTTGATTTATTTTGATATTGACAATGTTGATCATCTCAGATCACGTTCTTAAAGGAAGTCAACATTTTGACGGGGTTTCCTTGAAGCCACATTTTCTTTTAGTAATGTTGTTTAGTCTTGACAGCTGCCTAGTATGTATATCTTGATAGTGCGCGTGATGCCACCTGTGAAATTTGGAATATATAACAGGTGTGGGAGTAACATCAAACAGAAAGTATTCCCTAATAATGAACAATTTAATATACAGTGATCACTTTTTGTTAGGTTCGTATCCAATTAGATTTATTATTAATATCAACAGGACTGTCGAGCAGGTATTTGATGCCTACGTTCTTTCTCAACTAGATGTAGCTGTAAATTGTGAAGTTGTTGGACCTGATGTAATATTGTACTTTAATGACTACAATCATGAGCGGGTTCTCTCTAGTTAAAAATATCAAATATTTTTGTAGCCATGAATACTTTATTTCACTGTCATGGCGATTGGAGATGTCTTTTTACGATATTTTTAATTTTATTTTAAATTAAAGATATTTTTTGCCATAAGATTGTTTCGTTCCAACGTATGCGACAGCCGGGGAAAACCTTTTAATTTGATGATTTTAATAGGTTAATCTGCTATGATTCATTATTATATCTTCTTTTACAAAGTCTAGAAACATAACCATAAATAAATCATAGCATTTTTCTTTTAAAGATCTCGAACTTGCTTTTTGTGGTATTTAAGATGTTAATAATAGCCATATGGAATTGTATGATTATTTAACTTTGCCTTTTTATGTTCTTGATCATAATTTAGGTAGGTTAAGTAGAATTACGTTTTCTGGCTTAATTTAAACAGTTTTTGATACATATTTTACTGCAACGTTTTTGGAGTATTTATTTATCAAATTTCTGTTTTACCAACTAACAAAATGTGGAAATTATTACTATTAATTGTCAGTAGCTAAGCCCTTTTAAACAGAATACCTTAATTTTATTGTAGATAAGCACGAAAATGTTATTCTACCTAAGCTGCTGCCAAGAGTGTAAGAACAAAAAATACCATACAAGCTTGGAGTGGAATTTGTAAGGTAATAATTAATAGCGGCTGTGGCAAAAATTAAAGGCGATAAGAAATATGGTTACGACCCACTGGATTATACTGTGTAATATCTAAACGAAAGTAGAACTGTAAAACTTCTCTCCTCCAGTTATTTCCTTTTGTGTGCATGACTCATGCATGCATTAAAACTCTCTAAAATAAAATTGAAGTAATGTATTTATTTCTTTTAGGCAGAAAGCAGAACTATTGCATGAATTAAAGCTTCCTAAATTGATATTGAAATCATACCATAGCAAAGGAGTACGCAACTAGTAGGTACGCAATTGAAACTAATTTCTCATCATTTTAATGAAATTTTCATTCCACTCCAAACCCAACCAACCAAACATTTACAATCAAAATTTTAATTTACTTTACATATTTTCATAATACCAATAATAAATTTTAAGTCTCGTGTTTTTCTACCAAAAATTATTAGCTAAGTAATTTTTAACAATAATCTTATAATCATCTTCCAACATCAATATCATCACCATCATTAGTTTCGAATAAATAAATAGCAATCGACTGACCTATTGGCTATCCTATGATTGCTGCAGTCATTTAAATCTTTTTAATATTTTAGGTTGCAATAAAAACATAAAAATAAAAACAAAAACAAAAACAAAAATATAAAAAGACATTCATTTAGAAATGTCTTTTGAACTAGAAGGCTCATATAAATTTTGTGGCTTTTATTTTTAGACTGCAAAATTGAAGATGTGTCAAATAAAACAGATTTAAATGTTTGATAAAAGAATTTGTTTTTTTTTTTTTTGTTTTTGCTTTTTTCATCTCCCACTAGGGACATAAAAATTGCAACAAAATAAAATATAAAATCAAAATATAAAATTTTTTTTTTATTGGCATCTCATAGATACTCACTGAACACTGAATATATATATATATTGAGAACATTTCTTGACAACAAAATTTATTTTCTATACCAAGTTTTGACATAGAAGTCTTTCATGAGAAAACAAAAGAGAAAAAAAAATAATCAAAAAAATTGAAATGAAAATAAAAATTCTTAGCTAATTTTTTCTATTAAATAAAAATAAAAAAAAATAAAAATAATGTCCTTTTATGTCCTTTTTTTTTTGGTGTTTTTATTTGTTTTTTGGATCGAAAACAAGTAAATCCTTACAAAATTATTTTCAAATCATGACATAATGTTTTTTTTCGTTTGCTTCATTTTTTGATTTCTTGTATTAAATACATATATAATATAAACATATTATTATTAGGTCTATTACGAAAGCAAAAAAAAAAAAGAAAACGGAAAATAAAAAATGAGAAAACTTCAATTCGATGTGAATTTCAAAAAGATATCCTTTAAGATTGATTGTTCTAAAGACTTTCATCAGACAGTAATTTGTCTACTTTTTTTTTCTTTTAATTTTTTTTTTTTTTTTGATAGACTGTTGGAAGTGTAGGTTTTTTTTTGTGTTTTTATTTTTTTCATTTTATAAAAATTTCAAATTTAATAAAATTTATTTGTTTTTGTTTTTAATTTTCTAAAGAATTGATTTGAGATGTTCTGAGAAGTTAATCAACCGTATTAAATTAACAAAATATCAATTGTATTCTATCAATTTATAGTATTGTGTCATTTAATTTGATTTTGACACGATAATATTGAATGAATTATATTAATAAATCGTTTTCTACTTTAAAATTTATGTATATTCATATTATTACGTATAGTATAGTGTTCATGCATTGTCCATTTAAATTTTTGTGTATATTAAATTTAATTTTCATTTATAAATACTTTAAAATTTGTAGCTATTGCCTTAGAAGGATGTTTTAAAAAAACATCAATCTTAAAAAAAAAATTATTAATGAAAAACACAATATAACATTTTATACATATTTTATTGACTTTAACATTTAACAAGAACTAGAACAAGATAACGGGCTTGCTTTTTTTGTGTTACTGTATTGTAGCCATTATTTTTGGTCTACCTCAACCGGTTTAATTCAAACACTAATCAATATAAATGAACATGAATATGAAAATTGAAACCACATAATGCGATTATTGAATGATTATTGAAAATAAGATTCTAGTGTAATAGTTCAGATGAATTTTAGAACGTGAAAGAAGAATTCAACTTTTTTATTTTTTAAGATTTTGAAGCTTTCAACAAATAATTAATAGGTAAAAATATTTAACTTTAAAAATTTGTATGACTGTATTAATACTGGTATAACTGTATATGACCAATCAATAATGGTTAAGGCTGTATAAATCTGTTATTAATTAGTGGTAGTGTCTAGTTAACTGTGAATATGCTGTTGGAAAATATATCAAAAATATTGTTGAGTAAGATTAGTTGTTTAATAATTTAAGTTATGATCATAATAAAATTTTTGCAATTAAGAATCTTGGGGTCAGATTATGTCTTGTATGTATTGAGAAAGTTAGGTATTGAAAATTGTTATACCTTGGATATTTTATTATTGTTTTAAGTCCAATAAGTCGTAGCGAAAATTTAGTTACATCGATCATATTACCATAACACTTGTAAAACAAGCTAATAGTTGAATGAAGCTGTAGTCAAACGGGTGGAAAAGCCAGATGAATGATAAGCAAAAAATACAAAGGAAGGTTTCTGAAATAAAGGACAATGCAATTGTTACAACTAACTTCTAAGACAGTACGTTTATTTTGGAATAGAACAATTTAGCCCTGGTGACGAGGTAGAAATACCGGAAATAGAGTGTCTATGTTCTGAGAATAGAGACATAATATTTTACAAAAGACAACATTGACGCTAATGAGCTTAAAACTAAAATTCTTAAAAAATATAAATTTATATTTTTGCAATTCCATATTATGATCGTGGAGTTTAACGTTAATTAATTTTTAAATGAAAATGGAAATTTGTTGTTTTGTATTGATTTTCTTATAAAACAGAAAAATTGCTTCATTTTAGGTTAATTCAAATAAATTTCGTTGTAGAAAATTATTCCTGTAGTTCCAATAATAAAAACGAAATATAAATTATAAAATATATAATGGCAAAAGTACACACAATAGTCCTATTTAATAAGTACATAAGATGGTTATGTTGGGATAGGTGTACATTCTAAATAAAATAAAAAAAAATATATACACATAAAATGAAAAAAATAGCACAACATTAACAAAAATTTTACTTCAATATAGGGAATATGGGAAAAATATTTGTGATGAAATATTATGTCCTTATTATTTGAATCTGAATTTCTTATTATACAGTTGTTTACATTTTTGTAGATCGATAAATATATTTTTTTTTTAAAGTGAAATTTTTATTTTAAAAATTTATGGTGACATTTTGGGAAATTTTAAATTTTGGAGAAGTCGCTTTTTTTTTAAATTTAAATATAAGTGTAACTGTGATTATTAATATGTAGTTTCCAGAAATTTTAGCTTATCGGGATTTGAACTTATTAATTATTTATATTATTTGTTGGCAAAGTGTAATGAACCAGGCCCAAAAAATTTATTGAATATTGTGTTTAAAGCGGGAATTGAATGTGGGACCTTTCGGTTCTGCTACACCACCTAGCGCACCACCCAACGTGTTAAAAAGTCAAATTTTGGATTGATTGTGATTTATGAGCAGGTTCTGTATTTTTTTATTCGTTAATTGAGACATTGGTGGACTATCAATGTCTTTGATGGTGATTTTGATTGAGACATTATCAATACTGTTTGTTTATTTATATTTATTTATATGTAAAACAACGTTAGATAAAACTATGTAAATATGAATAAGATATTTATTTAGATACTATTCTTGTTGAGATTTAGACCGGCTAATCAAAAATAAAAAAAATTATAAACTCTCTAGCATTTTTATGAAAGCGTTGACCATTATTAACTTGAGACTTTCGCTGTTTAAAAGTAGAAAAAAAGAATTACGAAATCATGTCAGCAGAATGTAAGACAAACTTTAATTTTCTAAAGAATTGATTTGAGATGTTCTGAGAAGTTAATCAACCGTATTAAATTAACAAAATATCAATTGTATTCTATCAATTTATAGTATTGTGTCATTTAATTTGATTTTGACACGATAATATTGAATGAATTATATTAATAAATCGTTTTCTACTTTAAAATTTATGTATATTCATATTATTACGTATAGTATAGTGTTCATGCATTGTCCATTTAAATTTTTGTGTATATTAAATTTAATTTTCATTTATAAATACTTTAAAATTTGTAGCTATTGCCTTAGAAGGATGTTTTAAAAAAACATCAATCTTAAAAAAAAAATTATTAATGAAAAACACAATATAACATTTTATACATATTTTATTGACTTTAACATTTAACAAGAACTAGAACAAGATAACGGGCTTGCTTTTTTTGTGTTACTGTATTGTAGCCATTATTTTTGGTCTACCTCAACCGGTTTAATTCAAACACTAATCAATATAAATGAACATGAATATGAAAATTGAAACCACATAATGCGATTATTGAATGATTATTGAAAATAAGATTCTAGTGTAATAGTTCAGATGAATTTTAGAACGTGAAAGAAGAATTCAACTTTTTTATTTTTTAAGATTTTGAAGCTTTCAACAAATAATTAATAGGTAAAAATATTTAACTTTAAAAATTTGTATGACTGTATTAATACTGGTATAACTGTATATGACCAATCAATAATGGTTAAGGCTGTATAAATCTGTTATTAATTAGTGGTAGTGTCTAGTTAACTGTGAATATGCTGTTGGAAAATATATCAAAAATATTGTTGAGTAAGATTAGTTGTTTAATAATTTAAGTTATGATCATAATAAAATTTTTGCAATTAAGAATCTTGGGGTCAGATTATGTCTTGTATGTATTGAGAAAGTTAGGTATTGAAAATTGTTATACCTTGGATATTTTATTATTGTTTTAAGTCCAATAAGTCGTAGCGAAAATTTAGTTACATCGATCATATTACCATAACACTTGTAAAACAAGCTAATAGTTGAATGAAGCTGTAGTCAAACGGGTGGAAAAGCCAGATGAATGATAAGCAAAAAATACAAAGGAAGGTTTCTGAAATAAAGGACAATGCAATTGTTACAACTAACTTCTAAGACAGTACGTTTATTTTGGAATAGAACAATTTAGCCCTGGTGACGAGGTAGAAATACCGGAAATAGAGTGTCTATGTTCTGAGAATAGAGACATAATATTTTACAAAAGACAACATTGACGCTAATGAGCTTAAAACTAAAATTCTTAAAAAATATAAATTTATATTTTTGCAATTCCATATTATGATCGTGGAGTTTAACGTTAATTAATTTTTAAATGAAAATGGAAATTTGTTGTTTTGTATTGATTTTCTTATAAAACAGAAAAATTGCTTCATTTTAGGTTAATTCAAATAAATTTCGTTGTAGAAAATTATTCCTGTAGTTCCAATAATAAAAACGAAATATAAATTATAAAATATATAATGGCAAAAGTACACACAATAGTCCTATTTAATAAGTACATAAGATGGTTATGTTGGGATAGGTGTACATTCTAAATAAAATAAAAAAAAATATATACACATAAAATGAAAAAAATAGCACAACATTAACAAAAATTTTACTTCAATATAGGGAATATGGGAAAAATATTTGTGATGAAATATTATGTCCTTATTATTTGAATCTGAATTTCTTATTATACAGTTGTTTACATTTTTGTAGATCGATAAATATATTTTTTTTTTAAAGTGAAATTTTTATTTTAAAAATTTATGGTGACATTTTGGGAAATTTTAAATTTTGGAGAAGTCGCTTTTTTTTTAAATTTAAATATAAGTGTAACTGTGATTATTAATATGTAGTTTCCAGAAATTTTAGCTTATCGGGATTTGAACTTATTAATTATTTATATTATTTGTTGGCAAAGTGTAATGAACCAGGCCCAAAAAATTTATTGAATATTGTGTTTAAAGCGGGAATTGAATGTGGGACCTTTCGGTTCTGCTACACCACCTAGCGCACCACCCAACGTGTTAAAAAGTCAAATTTTGGATTGATTGTGATTTATGAGCAGGTTCTGTATTTTTTTATTCGTTAATTGAGACATTGGTGGACTATCAATGTCTTTGATGGTGATTTTGATTGAGACATTATCAATACTGTTTGTTTATTTATATTTATTTATATGTAAAACAACGTTAGATAAAACTATGTAAATATGAATAAGATATTTATTTAGATACTATTCTTGTTGAGATTTAGACCGGCTAATCAAAAATAAAAAAAATTATAAACTCTCTAGCATTTTTATGAAAGCGTTGACCATTATTAACTTGAGACTTTCGCTGTTTAAAAGTAGAAAAAAAGAATTACGAAATCATGTCAGCAGAATGTAAGACAAACTTGCGAAATTAGTGTGTGGCTCTACAACTAGATTGTCAACAAGGGAAATCAACAAAAATATCGAAAGAATGATGAAACACGCATTAACAGAAACTGCAGTTTTTTAAATACAGTACGATTTTTGAAATTTCAGCAGTTTTACTAAAGAAATAAATTGAACTTTAAAGTACCTTTTTGATATATTCAATATTTTGTACAGCTAATCATGTTTTCAAATTTAATTCGTAAAACTACTTGAATTCAATTTTGTTATTATGATTATGATTTTTTTGTATTTATAAGAGTGAGCATCATCTATCGGGTCTATTGACTGATAATTAATTTTAAGTATTTTACTATATGGATAGAATTAAATAATCAATAAAATAAAGTAAATCACATGGTCGTCTGCAAAGGTAGCCATGACTCATGAAACGTTGTCAATTTGGCGGATATACCTTATGTATAGCAGGCAAAGTATAGGACCAAGAACACTTTCTTATAGAACTCCAGTAGATATTACTTTTATTTCTGAATATTCTTTGTAATAACTTAAACTTAATAATCATATATGATTTTAGTATCTCATAAAACTGCTTTGCTAATTCACGATTTAGTTTAAATTCAAAGCCATGGTGTCGCATTTTTGTGGCATACCTGAGCAACATCTAAGAAGATTACTGAGCAGACTTTTTTTCTTCGAACGCTTTTTCCACTATATTTGTCACTATATATGTGATCCATGGTATCACAATGGACCTCATCGGTCTAAATGTGTCGGCGGTCGTCAGCCACTACCACCTACCATGTGGTTCAATGCACTTGATCAATTGCAGAATGTTTTTTTCCGAGTCCAAATTGATGTGTTAAAATCAGACATCTATTTTCAATAATCGGGCCAAGTCTTTTTAAGAGTATAGTTTCTCAAATATTTTTGATATATGTAATAGGAACAGCGATATCGGTCGATATGATGTCAACAATGAAAGCGGTTTTTCTTGTTTCGGTATTACTATTAATTCTTTCATTTTACATTGTCTCAGAACATTATGTAAATTTAAAGCAAAAAATGGGTCTGGTATATTATGCAATATTATTCATCGTCTGGACAATATCATCCTCTGGAATTACATGTTACTGAAATTTAACGATGTAGCTATTTACACTCATTAAATTTTAAATGAATCGTTTTGTACGTCCTAATTATTTATTATCAACGGTAAAATTATCTCCCATTCTCTTATTGTTGGTTTAAGATTTTCTAAAACTTATTGAATGGTTTCACACGCGATTGCTTTCAATGTTTTTATCCTTTTTTCAACATTTTGATTTTTTCCGAAAAACAAAATAAGGAAAATAAAAGTAAGCAGCCAAAAACGTCGAAGGCTTTCATAATGATAAACCACCTATATTCTATTTGCTCTTTGATTCCATTATTTTTTTTTTACAATAAACAAACATTATGTGTATGTTATAGGTAATTCGATTTACGATGCAATTTTATTATTATTTTTTTGTTTTTTTGTTTTTTATTGAAATCATTTTTTGTTATGACAAAATTATATGACTTCAGAACAACACCATAAATTCGATAATTTCCATTTTATGTACGTAGCTATAGCTAGCTATTTTTAATACCGATATGTAAGACTATACGAGTATATAGAGTAATAATATGTATTTATGAAGATACCTTAATGGATTCTGTCTGGAGATATAAAAACTTTACTTCTTATTGTATATGGGAAATATTTTGATTTTTTTTTTTATTTCATTTTATTTTTTTCGATGACTTTGATTCAATGCTAAAAGATTGAAAAAAATAAAATACACAAGAGTATTGTTTGTAGGTGTTGTTTGCTGCACACTGTTTTTGAAAAAGGTGCACTCAATTGTAGTACAAAAATAATCACGTAGTTTTAAAAATAACAAAAAAATTAGTTTATGGTTAAAAGTTTTCTGTTTTTGTTAGTAGCATTTATTGTCCCTAAAATTTGGTAATAGCTTAATTTAGTATTGAGTACAAAAAAAAAAAAACGGAATAAATTAAATTTGCTGTGTTGAGTTTTAAAATTTTTCAAGATAAAAAACTTGAGAAATTTTCAAACCCACACACTCACCAATTAATTTGCTTATGCCTTGGGTCTTGGCTTGAAATTTGAATATGTGGTTATAATAAGTTCATTGGATAAGTGCATTTGTAATTTTGAAACTCTCTGAGACACCACTAAATGCATAAAGGTCATACATTTAAGATAAAAATCAAATTAGATATTTCATCCGATTTTGAATGTGCACATACCTAATTCATCAGTTTTATATTGCTCTGAACTATTTACCTAAATTCACCACCTGTTTTATTGCTATCAACCACCTAAATTTAGCTCTATTCGTTTTTTCATTCAGCTGCACTCACTAATCCTACTTGTTTCAGTCCACTGCTAAATATTGCCTTACTTCAAATATTTTTCAAGATTTATCGTCATTTTCCAATCTTTCCATGCCGTACCTAATTAGTTTACTAAATTCGAGGAACTTACTATGAAAACTAGCAATATCGAAACTGAAATATTAAATTCACATAACAAATTTTCTTACCCGTTTTCTTTAACAACAAGGTTAAGCTTTAAACCTGAGAATTTTCTGCTAGCCTTATACGTTTTAAGAAAATTTGCGAAACTCATATTTGGGTAAAAACGTAAAAAAAAAACTTATATAAGAAGTCGAGATTGGTGTGTGGAGGACTATGATGAGTTAGGCCCAGGATTTACGAAGTATGTAGGCCACCTAAGTAAGTGAAGAAATAAATATGTACCTGAAAACCTACAAAAAAATCAGAATAATAAAAATAGTCATGATAAACCAATTTTCCCATATAAAAACTCACCAAATTTCAATCCCGACCTTTAACATCCCTTTTTTTCTCCCTTTTGTTTGGGAGTTTGATATGCTAAAATTTATGTTAATAATTGGTTCATGTACAAAAAATTTCATTAAATTTCGTAAAGTTTACATAAATTACTTTTATTTCATAACGAGAATGTATTTTTATAAAACTCTGGAACTTCTCTCAAAATAGCGAATTTTTTTCACATAAGGTATAAGTAAAAAACAATCTTTTAAAAATAATTTTTCATAAGCGAAATCACTTAATTTAAAATGGAGTAAAAAAAAAGCACCACAAAACAATATTTAGGAAGGTTTTGAACATAAATTAAATAATTCATCCTTTAAGATTGCATATATTGATTTAGTCATAGACCAGAACAACAAGACAATTCAAATGAGCCTGACAATTATTGATTAAGTATAAGCAAATAAAATTAAACAGCCAAAAACGAAGGGTTTCATAATGGCGAGCCACCTATTCTTAGTGTTGATAAAATCCATAGATTTTTTTACTACCTCTAAATTATCACTATCCCAGCATTCAAAATTTTTTAACTAAACACATATTTTAATAATTTAATATCATTTTAAGCCAAACACATAACCAACAAAAATAATTATATATTATAGTTAATATCCCACACGGTTTATGCATTAACATATTGAATGAATGTACTATGACAAGAGTCGGCACACGCAACTAACCAATTTCATATTAAACAATTCATAACAAATTCATATTTAACCAATTATTGCGAAATATTTATAATTTTCTTTATAGTGCATATCACGACTTTAAAATAGATTTTATACGTCCCCGAAGTATGAACATTAAAATTTATATAAGTACCTAAATATAAGAATTAAGTAGAACATATATAATTTCCATAAAATCTTATTGACTCTTAATCTGCAATATTTCTATTTGTAGATTCTAAAGTAACATTTTTTTGTTTTTATATAAAATTTTCCCTTCCTCAAGATTCAAGGAATTTAATTGAACGCGTAAAAAGCTATATTGAAATTTTCATACCTCAAGCAATCACTTTAATATAATGAAAAAAACCATCTTAAGATTGCAAAATTGTTTTTGAACTTTTAGTTAATAGGTTTCTTAATGTATCCCCTTTTCTTAATTACCATTTTGTAGTTTCTTCTTATTATCAATTTTAACCATTCATAAAAGTTTACGCTTAATTAAGAGTGTCATAAGTAGATGGAATTAAATGGTACCATATTGCAATATTTTTTTATTCATCAATAATTTATTAAGTATTAAATTATTGGCTTTTTCGCAGAGAGTATCAAAATTGGATGAATATATTATAATTAATAAAAAAATAATAATATTCTATAAGATTTTGCATAATGAGGATTCATTAAGTAGTCGTTTGTTTTTTATTAATGTAAAATGTATTTTTTCTATGGCTTCAGACACTTATCTAAGTTTTAGTTTTCATACGTCGAATATAACTGAATCAAAACAAATCATTTATAAATAAAAGGAATAGGGTAGGTGAGAGAACTGATCCTTGGAGGACACCAGTGTTTATTTGAAATTGATCGGACTTAAATCCATCAACTAAGACTTGAATCATACGATTCGAAAGGAAACTTTCAATTTATTTGAGAGAAGAGGGACCCAGGTCTACAGCTTAAAATTTTGCTAATAATGCACTATACCATATTCGATCGACAGCTTGAGAAACACCCGATTTGTGCAAGCAGATATGTAGCTTGTCGTTACTGTATGTCATTAAATCACCAGTGGACCGGTGGGATCTAAATCCATATTGCCGTGGACAATACCTTGGCTGTCTAGATATTTGGTCAACTTTTTATTTATTAAGATCTCCATCACTTTAAAAATGATCGATATTTTAGCTATAGACCTGCTGTTAGAGGGATAGTTTTGGTCCCCTTTTTTGGGAATTGGGTTAACATGCGCAATCTTCCATTGTGTTGGGTATACCCCTGAAGAGTAGGATAAATGGAATAAGTTGCGCAATGGTTATGAAACAGCGAAGGTTAAATGTCTTAGAACCATAGCAGAGATGCCATCGGGACCAGTAGACTTTCTGATATTCACATTCTTAAGTACCTTAAAAACGGCACGAGTTCTGAAGTAGACTCTTCCGAAGGATGAGTTACTTATTGGAACTGAAGTTGGTGTTTTAGTCGTTGGGGGAATTGTGGAATTAACAGAAAACAATTTAGCAAATAAATTTGCTTTTCCAATCGAATCTGATATTATTGTGTCCTGGTCAATTAGTGGTGGAAATGAAGATTCGCAAAAATTATGAATGACGTTTTTAGCAAAGGACCAAAAGGTTCTGCTAGTGTCAGGGAGATATAAGATTTCTTGTCTCAACCTTTGAGCATGTAAAAACTTCTCTGTAAAATCTTACTTCTGGTGTTTTTCCAACAAGTACCATTTTGTGCAAATCACGTGAAATTTTAAAGATGGATTTCAAGATTTTACAATACAACAGTAGTGATATTTTTATTCTGCTTGTCAATATTTTACTTTCCAACATAAACATTTAGTTAACCTTAAAGATGTGCCAGCAAATGTCAGTGATAAAGCGACAGCAATGGTCAATTAGAATCATTTCGAGTTGGCTAATTCAAAGATACAAACCAAGGAAATTAACAACATTTTAATAAGTCGCTTTATTTTTTGGGTAATTTCAATTGGTTTGATGACTATTACAAATACTTCTAATTTGAAAAGGCTTCGTATTTTATTGATTTTATGATGTTTTGCTATTATTCAGATGATCTTAGTTGTTTCCTGTATTAAATAATATGTAGTTTTCATATATGGGTTTAGAACTTGGATAAGTTTTCCTATAATTGATTTATTTGAAAGATGGTCACAAAAATTAGTACTTTTTTATATTTTTTATCTCTTAATCGGTAATTTTTTGCCGTAATATTTTGAAAAAAACTTCACATTTAAATTCTGGATTCTTGTCCCTGCTTTTTGCTTTAATTCATCGAAATAGAAAGTTTTAGCGTATTAATATATTAGGTATTAAATAGTATAACTCTGGAAAAATGAGTATGAGTCCTTTGATTCGTTTTTTAGCTAAAAAATAAATTTTAAATTTAAAAATATGGTTATTGATTGGACTAAAAATTGAACATGTAGCTGAACTGGGATTGAGTCATTTGGTTGAGAATCAAAATTTAAAAGTCAAGTGTATGTTTCCCGAATTCTCTGCTTCATGTTCTGCTCAATGGTTTAATTTGATTTCGGTTTGTTATTATTTAACAAAAATATTTAACAATACAAATTAATTTTTTTTTGTTGGTCCTAGCAGCTTGCTTAAAATTGATAATTTTCAAAATAAAAATATTAGGACTGGGAATAAAAGTTATTCCATTTTTGCATTTTAAAAGCTAATTTTAACCTTGTTAGCAATTGAAATTACACAATTATAAACATTCTATTGTATATAACTAATTTTTGATACTCATTGCATTAGTACACAATGTATCGAGTTTTTGGTAAATGTGAATTTCATATCCTTGGGGAATGCTTAAATTCGTGAGTTCAGAAGATAAATAATAATTATTATAAAAGGTTTTGTATTCATTTCAAAAGGAGGATTTTCATCAGATTATCAATTTTATTCAAACATTATGTGTGCATACAGACATAAGGAATTTTGCCTACAGATTTCATATTTATTTTCATTCAATATCTTCTTTATATTATACATATATAAGTTTTGATGGAAATTTTCAATCATTTGTTTGTATTAATTGTTATTATTATTGTTGTTGTTGTTATTGTTCTTATTGTTAACAAAACTCTGAATTACCTCTCGGTAAATTCATTTATCATATTACTTTTTCTTGAACAAAACAACAAATTTAATATTATGTATTTACAAAATATACGGCTACTATAATGTGTAATTATACACCCATAATCTTATGTACATAAAATGGCTATATTTATGTGTATATATAATTAAGGGTGGCTCTCATTTTGCTAACTAAGAACTAGAATTGCAAATTTTAAGTCATAGTTAATTGATTCGAATAATTTTTGTTATTATTGGTATCAAGATACATAATTTATTTGAATGGGTGAAACGATCAAGAGTTAGGCCACAGCCACGCAGACAACGAGCGGGCGATTTTTTTTATAATAATTAAAATTAATTTGTTTTTGACGAAGTGACCATTTTGAAGAACGATATGTGGGCGATTGTTTTGCTCTAATCGGCCAATTTTTTAAAATCAAAATTGTTTGAATTTTGGAGTGGGAAAACTGCGATAAATTAGAAAAAAATATTAATTTTTTAACTCAAATTTGTATTTCTTTGATTTTTATTATTTTCCTTTTTCAACTAGCCAACGGTACACAAGTACTCAAGGTTCATAACCTAAATTTTGGCCATACTATAACAAAAAAAAATCTGGTGACGGAATAATGAATATCTCCATTGAAACACGCTCTTCGAATAGAAATCAAATGCAAAACCACTACATTTTGGCGTTTGAAATGATGATATTGTTATGTCATGTTATTACTAATCTGAGAACCCCGCTTTCGATTTCCTTCCACGTCGTAAGGTTTTGTTTTTATTATTCTTTGATATACAATTTCTTTATGACGTAGTATAAAATGACGAAGGCAAATTAACTGAACAAAAGATGTAGGTACTTGAAAACATTAAAAAATAAAGTTGGTATATTATGTACAAATTCAAAACAAAAATTTATTATGTGTTAGCTAGTCCAAGACTGCAAAATGCACTTACGTTTAAATCTTCGTCTTGGAAATTATTAAGTAAAATTCTATATATTCCTAAGGTGTTATTTTGTCTCTTAATATATAGTTTTTGGCGAGTAAATTACAGTTATATTTCAGGTCTGCTAAAAATACATTATCTTACATTATACTGTCAGATTTATAGTGTCAGATTTATGCTTAGAGCAAGCACATCAGACGTCTATTACTAGACGAAGGCTTGCTTCATTTAATTGAGCAAAAACTCATCATCCAGGAGGGTTAGTAAATCACCGCCACCTTTGATTAAAAAATCTAAAAATAAACTAAACCAGATACATTCTGTTCCTGTTAGTAGAAGGGTAAAAGTCATAAATTAATACTTATCTTGATAGCTACACATTTATTAAAAACACTTCCAAAAGTTAGGCCGAAAGTATCAAAGCTAAAAAGAACAACAGTTGTTAGTTAGTCTCAGTTGAAAGTATATTAAAGCGTAATCGTTTTTTAATAGTTAAAACACTTAGTTGACGATCAAAAGAACTAGAGTTAGAATTTATTTCACGGAGCATTCTAGTGATTGGCTCGAATCTACCATATTCAGTAGGGTGGAAGAGAATGTGGAACCACTCAACGGTTCTGAGATTATTCCGATTGGATCTTTCAACGAAATAATTTGAAATTTCAGAGGCTAGCGTCATACCCGAAAGGATCTGGTGAATAAAAAAGATATCTGCAATTATTCGCCGATCAGACAACGATTGTAAGTCAATGAGTTTAAGACGGTGGGAATAAGATGGAAGTCGCAATGGATCAATCCACGAAAAGTTACCCAAAGCGAAACGTAAAAACTTACGTTGAACTGATTCAATTCGGTTAATGTCATCCAAGTAATGTGGAGACCACACTTGACTGGCATATTCAAGGGTAGGCCTTACATATGTAACATAAAGATGTTTCGTGAGGTAGGGATCAGAAAATTGTTTAGATCAACGTTTAATGAAACCTAAAGAAGAATTTGCTTTGCTCACTATTTTATCATAATGTAGCTTAAAGCTCAGTTTAGGGTCAAGAGTTAACCGAAGTCTATAATAGAATTAGCTCTTACAGTTGTAGTCTTGCGTATTATTATAGTTACAGTTGCAAAAATTGTTATTGAAAATTATTTAATTTTCAGAAATTTGTGTAAAAATAATGAGTAATAGAAACATTATGTTTTTACAATTATTAATCTGTTTATAAGCACTAAAAATTATTGTGTATTGATCCTAAAAATTGGAAAAATATTTTTTTTTTTGTCATAATTTATTGTTTAAAGGGCTTATCAACTTATTTATGTGTATCAAGCCAACAAAGCCCAAATATTTTTAATTATTATGTTCTGATATGAAATAATATGAGTTTATCATCATATTGGGACATATTGGATTTCCTACGACATACTGGACTTTGGGAACTACTTTTAAAATGTTTTTTTTAATATAATTATTTATGTTTCTTTATCATTTACACAATAATGTTTAAAAATAGAAAATCTCATATACCACAGTGAAAATTAATAAACAATCTGTTCGATAGAAATCAAGACCCACCCTATTAAGTAGCATGCCTTTGTAAAGCACAAAATTGAATATTTAAGATTAAAAATCAATAAAAAATATTCTTTTGTATTCATGCTGATAAATAAATTATTTGTTCCTACTTAAATTAATTTTTAATATTAAAAATTTCATGACTTCAGCGTTTATACAATTAAAGATACTTTATTTACTATACATATACCTATTGGCTACTATTAAATTATTATTATGTATATCAAAAGTAACGCTATAGATAGATAATTAATTATCATAAGATTCTAGAAGACAATTATCATATAAAAACTTGTTAATATGTTGCAAAGTCCTGGTGGGATGTTTAGAGATGACTATTGTTTTAGAGTATAATAGTTATCTTATATTAACAGGAAAATGAATGTTAATGTAATCAATAGGATAAATACAATCTTTTCAATATAACATTACTGATTCAATATATTTTATTAACAAAATTGAAAATAGTGTAATCCTTTAATTCAGGTGATATCCTGACACTTGGGCTTATTATTTAAAAACAAATGTAGTTCAATGTCATTATGGTTGGCTTTTAAGTAGATAGTAATATTATCAAAGTCAGCTGACGTTGTCCTGCTTCAACACAAAATGTATAAAATTTACTTCAAAATAAAGTGTTATTTAAGAATTTAAATAAAAAAAAATGATTCTGAAAAATATTCTAAAGGTTGCATTAAATATATTCGAATACTCATGATGACTTCAATTGGCTTGTAAGTTTGATTTTGTTTGAATTTTGATTCATTAATAATATGAGGATGCAATGATTTCATTATATGTATTATACATGGACCAATATTAATATCAAAGTATTGTACAATATTATTAAGCCTATATACAAATTCCACACAATTTCAATATTTTCTGTTTTTGTTTATCTTATATGTTTTTTTTATATTCGATTTACATTAAAATTTCAGAATTATTAATCTGTTACATAGTTCTGTTCTGACTGATTGGAATTTCGTAGAAACATAATTAGAACTCTTACTTTTAGTTCTGGCTGAAGTGGTGGAAGAAATGTCAAAAAAAACCCCTATTAAATTCAGAGAACTTTAAATTTGGTGTAAAAAAACAGTTTTATTTGCATTGGTGATTTTATCGTCAATCTTTCAATTTTACAGCATCATAAGAGATTCTGTTGAAAAATGGTATATGTTATATGTAGTAAGTTTCGCACTAATATAATATGTATATGAATAACTTTCACTACTAAACACGTGTGCATATTAGCTTTAAGCTTAAAAAGCGTATACTTGTGTTACAAATAATATCTTTCTTTCGCTCGAATTTTAATTAGCTGTTGCTCCTCTGAACCTAACTGGTAATATTTGAACAATAACAATTTTAGAAAAGACATTTTTTTTTTGGGATAGACTACCGAAAAGTTTCCATTTTCAGGTTTGAAAAATCATTAGTTTTTAAATATTCTGGATGGATGCTAGGACTGGTATAACAGTTACCTGAACCAGTTTAAATTTTAAAAAACGATGAAAGATGTCCTTTCAGTACTTTTAACATATTTGGTTTTGAAATAACCCTGATAGCTGGTGGAAAATAAGTTGTCCAGCAGCTAACCAGACCTGATACATGATGTAATAATGCAAATTCATCATTCGGGAATGGATAAAAAGAAGAAAGTGGTAGCTGTGTCTTTTGACGTTAGGAAGGCCTTTGATATAGTAGATAGAAATACACTTTTAAGAATATTATATGTACTCGGAGTAAAAGGGACGGAATACAACTGGTTCAAAAGTTACTTATCGGAAAGAAGGCAGTAGAAGTTGAAATGGTACAAAGTTGAATGTGGTGTAATACAGGGAAGTTCATTCGGACTTACGCTATTTTCTTGTTACATAAATGGCTTATTATACACAAAAAGAAACAAAGAATTGGAAGAATTAATCAACATGGACATGAGTGAAGTTCACCAATGAATGGAGGAACATATGCTGACAATAAGTACAGCTAACACAAAATATATGTTATTTAAAAGAAAGACAAGTGATGCCTTAGATATTTACTATAACAAATGTAAGTTAGATCCCATGCATAGTTACAAAATATTTGGGAATATTATTAGAGAGATTTAACGTGGGAACAGCATAAAACAACAATAAGTAAAATAAAAAAAAATAAATAACAGAACAAATAAAAAAAAAGGAAGAAAAATTGCAGGACAATTCAAACTAATAAATAAAAGAGTACCACTCAAAAATAAGAGATCAATTTATTACAGCTTATTTCATAGCGAAATTATGTACGGAATTCAAATATGGAGAAACATTGTGAAAAAAAAATTAAACACATTACAGAAACTTCAGAATAAAGCGATAAAGAATTTGTTTGGATATAAAAGGCAAACTTCAACATAGGAAATTCATAGAAAGCACAAAATATTACAATTGAATCATGTTATAAAAGGCAAACAGGCCCCACAAATAGATCTCATACTTACTAAGAATATTAATGCAAATATTAAGCCGATTATGAATAATGAAGTTCATACATACTCAACTAGAAATGCAGCTCAAATAAGGATAACATCTTCAACAAAAATATTTAACAAACATGACACAATATACAATACAGAATACAAAACGTATAATGAATTACCAGTTGCGATCAAAGAAACTGCTCAAATATCTGAATTCAAAAGTAAATAAAGTTAGTGATTGTTTTCATCAATTAAATAATAGTAATAATACTTAAAATCAAATTTAAATATCTTCTATAAAAAACAAAAAATTCCTTATTTTAAAATTATGATTGCACTGAATTAAAACTTAATTAGTTATAATTATAAGTAAAATTGTAAAAAAACTAAAAATACTCTGTACGAGCAATGAAGCTCATTTGAGTAAATAAATGAATGAATAAAAAAAATGAATATTTTCTAAATAATCCTAATGAATAGTAGAAGTTTACTTGTATTGCCCGAACCTGTCAATTGACATCAGTATAAAGTACTGCTTTCTCTTTTTTGGTCATAAACAATTTTACAAAAACAAATTTTCACTGTTAAAAGAATAGAAAATTATAAATTTTGAAGTTAATTTATTGATTAATTATGTCAGAATTGCATGATTGTTTGTTATTATTATTTCTTTATTTACTATAATTAAAATTATAATAAAGGTAAGCACTATAGCTGCCAGGGCGATCGACTTTATATTTGTATTACAATAGTTTTAAAAATTTTTACATTTTTATTTAAATTTTTATTTTGATTTTCTTTCTTTTTTGATTTTTTTTTATTTTATTGCATTCATAGTGCATTTATATTTTTATTTTGATTATGTTTTATTTTTTTTTTATTTTTATTGTTTTGATTTATTTTATTAAGTTATTTTATATATTTATTTTATTTTAGAGTGCCAAACTTTGTTTGTTTTCATATAAGGTTATTTGTTTTAAGTTTACATATAAACATTGAAATATTGTTTTTATGTCAGTATCTGTTGTATAGGAGATAATTTCTAATGGATTTTTGTCTTTGAATATAAGGCATCTAATATGGTTTAATGATGAGCATTGATTAAGTACGTGAGTATAATGGTTAGTGGGAAATTATTACAAAATTGACATATGGGTTGCGGTTAATTTTTAACTAAATATGAGTGTGTAATGTGTGTGCCCCAAACGAAGTCTAATAAAATAATTGTTTAATATAATATGTCAGTTTTTAAAATTTTTAGCTCTGACGAATTTTCAATCCTGAATTAGAATATTGTCGTATTGTCGTCACTGATAAAATAAATTTGTTTTATCTTATGTCCTTCACTAACTATATAATATTTTATATTATATAAAATCATTAGTGTGCATGTTTTGAAATCGAAAAATCACTGAACGTATGATAACCATAACCATACCATAGGTTGTTTTTTTTGCACATGAATATCATCAGAAATAACAGGGACATACAAGTTTTAATATTCTTTCTAAATTTCTGTGATTTAATATTTCACCATGTACATACTTTATTATTTCATTCCTATATTATTTATTTATTATAAGTATTTTAATTTAACTTTTTAGTTTGTATTCCAAAAATAAAATTACAAATTTATAATCCTTAATAAACTTTACCAACCGAATTTCGTCTCGAGAAGGAAATTGTTTTAATTTTTTTATCCCACATTTTTGAGATCTTTTGTCGGAAATATATATATATATATTAAAATAAATAATATAACTATGCAAAGGTAACATAAAGTAAACAAAATATAACGAATTACATCCTGGTATCTATAATAGATTGTATTCAATGTAAAATTATAATAATTATAAAATTTAAATACTTAATTAACATAAAATGGTAGCATAGACTAAAACTGAAATAAGGTAATAAAGTTTTTTGTTTTTTTTTTTTTTATTTATTTTAGTACTCATGCTTCATTAAGTTAATGAAGGATAATTTCTAGTATTCTCATTAGTTTTTGTACATCCTGACTCTAAAAATTATTATAGGTAATATAGCATTTTTATGGTTAACAAAAAAAGAGTCTAAAAAAAGAAGAGGGCTTTCTTTTATATTATTTTAATTTTCTGTATTTTATTTTTTCTTTTTCTCTTCTCTATTTTAATAATACCAGAGTATATAAAGTATTTTTAATCTCATAAAAGAATAAAATAGTTAGTAACCGGTTTAATAGGAGGGTTTAATAAAAATATAATAATAATATTATAGAATTTTTGTGAAATGATTCAAAGGATGTTACAGATTTAATCATATTATACAGCTATTCAACAGGTGTATTGGTGAGAATTTTCTTGTCTGATGAAAATTTGTTATAATAGAAGGAAAATTATTTCAAAAAATATTAGGGAAGTATAATTTGAATTTTAAATTTATAGGGCCAGAAATCCAACAATTGAAAATAATTTTTGTTCATTTCTACTTTCATTGTTTTTGTGCTCAACTATTGTCAGTTTTTTTTAAAACTAATCAAAAAAATTATAAGAAACCTTAGTGTAATAGCCGAAAATTAAATAATTTTTTGCGTGATAAAAAAATAAATTTTTTTCTATTCTAATCAGTTTTTTATCAGTTTTAATAATATGGTGTATTTTAATTTTTCATTCCATTTTTGCAGTTTTTGACCACACCAATTTGATATGGATTGATAATTTTTTTTTTTGTATTTTTGTTCCGTGATGAAAATTCGTTAGAATAGAAGGGAAATTATTTCAAAAAATATTGGGAATAAAAAATATTAGTATAATTTGAATGTTAAATTCATAGGGCCAGAAATCCAACAATTGAAAGGATCTTATGTTAATTTTTACTTTCATTATTTTGATTTTTCATTTCATTTTTGCCATTTTTTACTACACTAATTTGATGGGGTGTGGATTGGTAATTTTTTTAATAATTTTTTATAATAATAAACGATATTGAAATTTGTAAATTAGAGTTTAAATATGCGGGTTTAATATTTTATATTAATATTATAAATTGTTTAAGACTTTGAATGTTATATATACATTTACATATATACATTATATATAATATTTCTAACTTTTTTTTATTGAATTTATCGCCAAAATTTTCTTAAACGATTTGTTAAAATTTTATTTATTTTTTGTTATTATAAATTTTTTATTTTTTCCCACTACTATTTTACTTTCTTAAACTAGCCTAGCCAACAAAAATTTAAAAAAACAACCCTTTTATTATATTTTAATATCTAAACAAATTTTTAATTGTTATGCTAATTTTATACTAAATAATTTCCGTTATAAATCTGTAAATTAGAGAGAAATAGTGATGTAAGTCACCTTAAGCGTCCTAGTATCCTGCAGCTACCCAATAAACAATAGGAAAAATCAAATGGGGGTCAAAAAATACAATGGAGTATAATGTTGGCCACATGGACCACTGGGTTATCTCATTCACTAGTCAGTGCAATTTACCTGCATAAAAATGTCATACCAACTACTGAACGTCTCCTTCAGAAACAGATTGTAATGTTTCATTGGGAAGTAAAAAAAAAAAAAATTTTTATTTTTATTTAAAAAATTACTTTTGGCTTATCTCAGAAATTTTCCAAATGCATGTCAAATTTTCCAAACTTTACAATTGTCAAACTTGTAGGTGTGAGTCTTGTCACAAGACAAGGTTTGAGTCTTGTCAAATCTAAGAGTCTTGCAGAATATTTGGTCATAAAAAATTTTTACAATTAATGGCAATACACTTCTACACCTAGACTACATCTTCAATCTTCAGCTACTCGTGAATAAATACCCTTTATATGTTTTATCGTATACTCTTGTAAAGACTTACCATCTCATGTATATGTACATAATGAAATAAATAAAAATAAAATAAATATCCACATTGAATATTTTTTTCTGGCATTTGAGGGTTTCCTTTATTCAGAAATTTTCAGTTAACACTTTTGTTTGTGAATATGTGCTTGAAGTTTTGTTTTAACGATACCCGACTAAGAAATTGATTACTCACAGAAGATTATTCGTTTGCAAAGCGTCATTAATATATTCAGAAAATTTAATGTTGAGTTAGTTTTTAGTAGTCAGCAAGACGACAGTGCAAACAGTTAAGTAAAAATTAGACAGTTGGGTCATCGACAAATCCTATGACTTCTTGTCAATCTCAAATCAAGCCAAAAAATTAAAAAAATATTCTTCAATTCAATGTTTTCAAATATATTGAAATATTAAATTATATTTTGTAAATTTTTCTTGCTATTTAGACAAAATAAAATATGATTATTACTATTCAATTTAGTGACCTTCTTTAGTCAACCTACAAACAGCTACTTATATAATTCAATGAAATCCCAATATCAATTTAAAATTCCCTAATCTAATGTACATAAGAATAAATAAAAAAATAAAAAAAAACAAACAAAAAATAAATGGTAAGAGGTATAGACATAGGGAAGAAACAAATATCATCAACATTATTGCAAATTAATTTAGAGTATAATACTATTAAATTTTAATTTTGGAAAAAAATCCTGTTGGAAAATTTTGTTTTCCAATTTTATTAATATACTTTTTATATTATTATTGTATGTACATTAACACACCCTAACTTAAGAATAATTTAACGTTATAAATTTTAAAGAAAAGAAAATAATAATAATATAGAAGAGAAAACAAAAAAAAAAAACAAACAAAACAAAAAAAAAAAGAGATTTCCCTAGAAATTCCATTTAAAAAATAAAAATTGGAATATAATGAAAGAATAATTGAGATAAACGTTGTCTTTAGATTTTAATTTTCAAATTTATTATGCCAATATCCTTTAAAGACATCACCATAGCATATCATTTATTCTTTTGCTTCTATTTGTATTCTTATAGAAAAATCTTTACTACTATAATAATATTATATACAATATATATAAATATTTTTTAAGGGATATGTACATATATTAGGATTACCATCCGTTTAGATGCTGTAACATTTTTAAAATATTGTTTTTTTGTTTTTTTTTTAATTATATTTATGGAGCATGGACTGAAAGTGTTAACCTTTATTTTGTTTTCTATTACAATAATTATTTCCCTTGAGCAATTGTCTGCTCCAATTTATGTCCTGCAGCATATTTTGATCTACTACTCAACAAAATGTTTTGATTTTTTCTCTTATAGTCTATCTAGAGACTTTACTTGTTCTATTTTCATTTTATTGAGGTGCTTCGGTTTGCTACAAAAATCTGCTCCCGCAACCCATAATTTATTTTCGTAATATTTTGTTATTGTGTTTCTCAGTAATATTTTTGGCTTACCAATATATCTCATATTTTTGGCAGCTGAATTCAATTAACTTTTTCTGTACTTTTCTCATTTGCTTTTGGAGAGTTAGGACAGTGTAATAATGTAGTTTGAATTTAATGTGATGCTAATACTTTGCTTCAATTTCGGGCAATCATTAATTTTACACAAAATTGTTAATTAGTTTTCTGTTACTATTCTATTTATTGTCGTTTGCTGTAACTTATTTATACTAATTTAGTTTTTGTCTGAAGCCTTTTATATAACAGCAACAATAATAATGGAAAAACAGTTCATTATGAATGAAAGAATGAGAATTGAGAGAATAAATAATTTTTTTTAATGCATTATGGATGTAGTAATGTATAGTGAGAAAATAATATGAATGCATTATGAGGAGAGATGATACATATTTACTTTACATTGTTGTTGGTATTTTGAGTTGTAATGTGCATACTTTTTGAGTTGTAATGTGTATATACTGTGCCCAAAGTTTACTTAATTAGCAATAGCATTGTACTAGTTTTTTCTATAATAAAAGTAATGAATTAAATCCTTCACAGGATTTAAGCCGATTCTGTTATATTGATTAAATTTTTGGTAATTCTACCGATTAGGTTAGAGATAAACATAATTTTTTGTTAATACAATATAAATTTTTGTCTGTTGTTATTTTTTTAAATTTATGATAATTTGTAATTATTATATTATATTGTTTGGAAACAAAACAAGTAGTTGTTTTATCTTTGGACGTTTATTTTATTCTGCTTAGAAGCTACTTACAATATTCTATCCTACACATACTTACTTACATACTTACAATATTTATTCTATCCTTCAGGGAGTACTTTTTTATTGAAGTAAAATTAAATTCTACACCTAAAGGACTCTTGAAATGCAAACCATGGGGTACACGTTGTCGATGGAGATCACAGTTTCGTTGCGGAAATTAAGTAGTGGCAAAATATGAAATAAAAATTCATATTTCCTGCAGCAAACAATCTGCTCGTTGTCGAAGTCAGTGGAGAAAATTATTGAACCAGGCCCAGTACCTTCAAGATGTGTAACGTTCAGAAACTAAGTAAGCAGAATTCTCCAGAATAGTTTTATTAAGCTTTGTAATACAAAAAATTGTTAAATATTTTTATTTATTGTTCTGTTACAATCTATACAATGCTTCAGTTTTTCAAATTCCTAGTTTCGTAGTTCTCTCTTAGTCGTATTATACATATCCAAATTCTAATATTCAGACTATTGTTAGACTAGACCAGATATATTCAGCCGTTATATATTATTTATAAAAATAAATTAAAAAAAATTATATGAACGAACGTTCACATTCGGTTTGAAACTTACAATACTAACCGGGATATAAATTTAAGTAAACATGAGTGCGCCAGTAATTATTAAATTCTATTTTGCAAACTCTCTCTTCGTCCAATGCTACCTATCAAACTTTAAAATTTAAAAAATTCGATTAGATAATAATTTTTTTTCCCTCAACAAATACCTTGTTGGGGAAATACTGTCTAGGAAATACATTGCAATATTTAAAAGGCAAAATGTTGTTCTAAATGTTAAAATATCACTTGTTTGAGATCTTATTTGTTAAATTTATTTTGTCACGTGTCCGTGTATGTTAAACATTTATTTTGTGTAATGTCTCGTTTAATTAAATGTCCAGTTTACAAAACAGGCTTGTATGCCAGAGGAATTATACTAACCCAATGTAAATTTAGGTATTAGAGATTTTAAAGAAAACTAGAAGGTGGGAAGGTTATAAGATGAGGGTTAAAATTGAAATGAATTTTAGATAAAATGTGAAACCATATACTTTTGAATATGTTAAATGAGATGCAATTGAATTGTATTAATTTGTGCAGTTAACTCATCCGAAATTCGCCCAAGTACAAAAAAAAAATATAAGAAAAGTAAAAAAAAATGTGTCCTTTTATATAAAAAATTTTAAGCCAACATCACCAGGAAATTCCATACGTTTATCAATAGATGACTCCAGCGCATATTCGTTGGCCACAAGTTATTTCCAACTGAACGCTGTGGCAAAAAACAAGTCAAAAGCAAATAGAATTGGAAACCCGACGAAGCAAATGGCGTTGGATCGAGCATATTCTAAGGAGACCTAAAAACAATATCGCGAAGCTATGTTTCGAGTGGAATCATCAGGGTGCAATTGACGTCGGAAAGTCGTGAAAATATGGGGAACAACAATCTTAGTCGAAGCAAGTACCCAACAAAGAAGTTCCAACGAATGTATCCACAAATGTAGAGATTATAGAAGGACTTTATCTCCGCCCTATTTTTGTTTTTTTTTGTATGTAATTCCAAGTTTATGTGATCAACAGCCTAACAGCTTTGAGACAGAGATTTGGATTACCCAATCACATACAATAGCTTTTCTGTAGCATTTAAAAGTGTAAATCTATATCTACTTCGCCTTCATAATAGCATAGTTCCATTTTATTTTAAGTGATAATGATTTATTTTATCCCAATGATAAAGGGTACTAGAACAGGTCGAAAAATCCAGAAAACAATTTTTGCTTCGTATGGAATTGAGCCTGGGGGTTTTCGATTGAAAGACAGACGCTCTTACCTACTGCGCGACTCACCATGTAAATGACCGACGGATGGGGTCACAGGATAGTAATAATCTAAAATATTTATTATTTATTTGTATCAGCTGGTATTCCTTATATAATATATATTATATACAAATATAAATTACAAGTCTCTAAATAATCAGAATTTTTTTCTTTTCTAAACGAAATAAACTCAGTGCTATGAAGATGAAATACAAATGAAATTTAACTGTAATATTTAATGTTACTGCTCTACTATCATCTCCGACCTCTTAAGGGAAAACCTCGTCGTCTTCTTTAACCAACAGTCATTTAAAATTATACACAAAGCCCGTATCCACATCTTTACAATCAGGTGCTAAGAAGTTAACAACAATGTTGATGTTGAAAAGTTATTAGCGTTTTTTATTGATTTTTTTTTTATTTTTATTATTTTTTAATGTATACAAAAATTTGAATAGAAAAAGGTGAGTAGAAGAAAAAAAATGAAAATTGTTTTGTGTTGGAACAACGAGATTGGATGCAGGTAGTGAAAAGTAGGAGAAAATAGTAGCAATATATTTAGAAAGAGTAAATGAAAGTGGTTGAAATTGTTTAAAAGATAAGATATGAATGAAAAAATAGAAAAATAAAATGTTTAATACCTACTAATATAAAAAAAAAATTACTTTTTTTTTGAAAATTTATTAGTTAATATAATTCATTTGCCATTTATGAAGTTTCTATGGATATTTGTTTAGTTAATACATAATAATTTTTTTTTATTTGAATAGAGTGGCACAGATCTATCGATTATATTTCCAATCGATTATTATTGAGGTGGAAAGAATGTTGAGATGAGAATAAAAGAATGTTCTTTACCAACATTATCAACAAATCCCAGGGTATTTGACTGTTCAATAATAATTGATGAATTTGTTAAGGAAAATGATATAAAAAGTGTTTGACGATTGAATGCACATGATTTTGATATTTTTTTTAAATGAAGGTTGAAACAGCAGATTTGTTATTTATAAACTGTTAGTATTAGGTCAGTTATATTATTGTGTTTAATTAATGTTATATCAAAACACTAGGATCTTCTATAAAAATAGTTTCTTCTATAAACCACATTAAGTAAAATAGTAGCAGTTGACTAATCATTTACTTTTTAAAAACTAAAGCAAAATCGGAGAAATGATATTTTCTATACTATTGTATTAATTTATTAGGCCATATAGGTTTTACTTAAGTTTTAAATAAACATGGAATTTGGTTCCCCTTGATTGCTACAACTTTGATTTTAATATTGTGTAATAATATTCATTTGTAAATACCCTATCTCCAGCAGATTTCATTATTTAACTAATTTGAAACCGAAGCACAATTTCTTTGTCAAAACTGATTGAACAGTATCTAACCGATGAGTAATATTACAACCAATTTGTATGCAATAATCATTACCATTTTTTCCTGGCATTGAATCAGTTGTATTTGTAGCAGCTGATAATCAGTTTCGAAGCTGATAATCGTTTTTTATAACATTAAAATTTTCACATATTATCATCACAACTACTCATCCTGAGCCCACATATTTTTTAAAGCTAGTATAAGGAATGAATGGACCTGGACTGTACCTAGTACATTAATTATTACCTACATAATAGCTATATTCTTTTCATCCCGTTTGAGAACTAGGTAAATCGTTTAGAAAACAATAATTGTTTGTTAATGCTTGAAGTTATATACTGAACTTCCGACAAAATTGAACCAAATTTATTCAATTAGAATTTTCAAAAATGAAATAAAAATATATATTATATTAAATCAAAATCCAATAAATCAAAATCAATAGGAAATAATAAACTATGTGATGATTATAATAATGTAATGGTAACGATTATGATTTATGATAAAAATTGTATTGCAGGTGTAGAAAAATTAAAGACTTATAATGTAATAATTAAAAAAGAAAAAAAAAACAGCAAAAAATGAAACTATTTAACTTGGCAATTATAAATTTATTTACAAATTTGTTATAAAAAAAAAACAATAAGATCAGACAGCTTAAACCTAAACTATCATCAATAAAACTAAATTTAATTATCTACTACGTATTTGATATACATGAATTATATAAAATTATATACATGAATTATATAAAATAAAGAAAAAAAAACAATAAAACTCAAAACGCAAGATATTTAATCTGGTTTTTATACAAGTTTCAAATACAAGTCTGAAATATTTAGTAATGATATCTGTCACGAGCTGTACTTGATTGTGTAATAGAAAATTTGGAAAATTCAATTCACAAGTTTGCTAACTTATAAAAGTTATTTAGCTCATTAGCCTACATCGTTCTTTTGAATTTAATAAGACCTAGAGCTTAAACTGTGAAATTCAAAGAGGTAAAACTGAGTTCTCATACATAAGAAAACATTTTTTTGGTGGACGGATATTCTTCAGATAGATTTGGTTCGCAAAAATTCAGTCCCAAAAATAATTTGCCCAAATAAATGTACTGAACCTACATAAGAAATTAAAGTACATTTAGAACCTGAAAAATGTACAAACTACTAAAAAAAGTCGTATTACAGGTTTTAATTCGAGACGTACGATTGTCAGGTTCGATAAATATGACTGTAACCAACACCGCATACATTATGTGTTCGCATACAAAAAATTTCATAAAATTTCATAAACTTTAATGAATTTTAGCAAAAGATTGAAAAATACTTACAACAAAAATAATTTCATGACATTTATATATAAAATTTATTTCAGGTATCCAGGAAATTTCCATATTTAAATTATTAATAAAATATAAAATATTTTTTTGCTTAAATATTTCAATTATTTGCCATATAAAATATTTTTTTGCTTCGAATAATAATTTATTTAATTATTTATAACCAGAATATTATTTTTATAAACTTTTGCACGTCAAGAAAAAAAAACTATAGAACTGGATCTGAAATACAAACATTTGTATTGACTAATTGGGCGAACATTAACGCTTTCGACATTGTAACAAAGTTTTGATCTACAATCAGATATTAAAGCCAGTCTGGGCATATGGTATTAAAATATGGGGGTTGTACTAAGCAACTACAAATTCAAACTATCCAAGCAAAGTATTTTTTTTTTTTTTTTTTTTTTTTATATTATAGCCAAAACTTAGGTTATGAACCTTTAAGTACTTGCGTACCGTTGACTATTTCAAAAAGGAAAGGATAGTTAGAGGAAAGGAAAGAAAAAGGAAGAAGAAAAGTTTTACGCGAAATAGCGAATAATGTTGTTAATATTCGTCTTTAACCTCTGTAAGTCATAAATAAAAAATGCTTCATTGGGAATGCTTCGATTGGGACGCGGTTCCACAATCGGGATGTTCTTACTATAAAAGAATTTCCATAACCGGACTTAAACCATCTCGGAATTTCCACTGTGAAAGGGTGGGCACTTGATGTCCCTCGTGTTGTGCGATGGAATTGCTTAAGAGGAGGAAGAAGTGATTTTAATTTCTCGGAACAAGTGCCAACACCAAGCAGATATCTATAAAATAGAGTAAGTGCTCCAACAATACGACGATGACCAAGTGTTATAAGGGATGAGGTCACATTCATGTCGCCTATAAGACGATACGGCGCGGTTTTGAACTTTGCCCAAGAAATTTAAAGCAGTTTTTGGTGCACCTGCCCATAGATTTTGATTTGAAGTTGGTCGGAAAATGAACCGTCAACTGAAACTATGATAGATCGATTTAAAAGAAAACTTTCAATCCATTTAGATAAGGTAGAACCAAGGCCTATAGCGTTGCATTTTGCTATAAGAGCAGAATGCCAAACTCGATCAAAAGCCTTAGATATATCCAGAGCTACAACTGTAGCTTCACCAGATTGATGCAGGCTGGTGTTGAGCTTCTCGCAGAGGCATGTTATGAGATCACCGGTGGAATGTTGGGCTCGAAAGCCGTATTGGCTATCATGAATTATACCTCTACTGTCAAGATATATCTTCAGCTTATGATTAATTAAGATTTCCATCGTTTTTGAAATAATGGAAGTAATAGCTATGGGCGTATAGTTTGAAGAATTGTATTTGTCACATTTTTTAGGAATAGGATAAACTTGGGCAACTTTCCAATAGGACGGGTAAGTTCCTGAAGAAAAGGACAAATGGAATAAGTTGCGCAGAGGTTAAGAAATAGCGAAGGCAATGTGTCGCAGCACAATTGCAGGTATACTATCAGGACCGGTAGATTTTTTTGTATCGAGATTCTTCAAGACTTTTACTACAGCTCTTGTTCTAAAATAGATTCTTCCGAAGAAATAATTTAGAACAGGGATTGATGAAGGATTTTGGGCTGTAGGAGGGAGTGTAGAATTAGCTGCAAATAATTTTGCGAAGAGATTAGCCTTTCCAACAGAATCTATTGCGAAACATTGTTAATGCCCCATGGTTTGTTCGCAATGCTGATATTCATAGGGATCTCAGGGTATCTCTCATGAAAGATGAAATAAAAAGATTGGCTATACGCCATACAACTCTTTTTTCTCATCATGTCAATGTCTAAGTTTCACATTTAACTGATAGTCATAACTTTGTTAGAAAACTTAAATGGACGAAACCGTTCGAACTGTGTTAGAATAAAATCTTTTCAAAGATATCTGAAATAATAGAGCCAAAATTGTATTAATGGTTAGTCTTAAAGACTAGTTTTAGTTTTAAGAACAGAATGGAGGTTTTTAGTGCTGTAAACTCGGCTTCTCTCATTCTTTCCCGGCACATAGAATAGAAGTGGAAGGCTTTTTCAATAACTTTCTTCTATCTGGAAAAAACAATAAAAGAAAATAAACTTTTGCATATTCTTTTTAAATTTTTATAATACCTATTTAGTAATTTGAGTTAGAAAATAACGGAGGATAATAATGGAGGATGGGCCCATCATAAAACTTTATAAATTAAATTAAATTATTATGTAATTCGCGTCAAATTGCATAAAAAAATATATTTTTCATATGCGGATTCGTGTAGCTCTAAAATAGCATAAAAATAAGTAGAACACTTAGGGAAATTTCAGTGTATTTTTGGATATAATGTACATACACATGCTGTGTAGCTACAAGACGAATTTTTTGAAATTGCATCGCACGAATAGGTTAATATTACTTTACGATGTTTCGAAAAGCAGAAAAGCCCTATATACATACTGTTAAGTAAAATTGGCAAGGATGAGAGAAAATTGGCAATTCGAAGGACAATCTTGTGGACGCAATAAATATAAGATACATCTATCATTGGGATTAAATATCGCAAAATTGCTATGAATAGTTTTTAGTTTTCGTAACTGAAATCTATACCTGTTTAATTTAACATTTTGTTTGTTTGAAAAACAGTACACGTAAATGTTGTGTTTATTTGTTAATTACACTTAAATTCTTACTGTTTGTGAGATTCGGAATTGCCTAGGTCAACTAATTTTTCAACATATTCTATTTATTTTTCTTTTGTTTTGTTTGTTTTTATCTTCTTTTTCAATTTGATCATTAGGTACTTCTTGTTTTATTTTTACATTTTACCATCTTATATTTATCGTTTCAATAAAGAATTTCCACGACTTTTTTTTTGTTTCTTTTTTCTAAAATTTTTACATTAGTTTCGTTATTATTTTTTTGTTTTTATTATTATTTTTTTTTTGTTGCTTATTTATTTTATTTTTAGCCGTAAAGCTTAAACCATAAAAATGAATTTATATGAATTTTATTCTCTTTTAGAAACACACATACACACACACGTCAACTATCTTATGTATAAAGATGAACTTGTGAACACTTTTGTTACAATATTTCGTGTGAAATTGCTTTCCGTTTTTCTTTAGAAGTTAAATAGGTACAGTTTTTTTTTTTTTTTTTGAGGAATATGTTAAAATTGGGTGGGTGGAATTTTATTAGTTAAATGTAACAAGCAGATAATCAAGCGTAGGCTGATTATAAAATTAAACTTGGGGTCAAAAAGAAAATTATTTGGGTATTTTATTGTTTTTTAATTTTATTTAATTAAAATAAGTATTGTAGGCAAACAGAATTTAAGATAATAATTTGAATGAATTTGAATAATGAAAATGAAAATACACTCAATAACAATATTATGAAGGTTAATGTTTTTATTATTATTAATTATTATTTTTTTTTTGTTCATTATCAAATCGATTGTTACCTTGATGTAATGATGAAAATTTAATGTTAACCTTGAATTTAATTAATTCAAGTTCTTTGATGTTTACTCATTTTTTTTTTATTTTTTAGAAATTTTTTTAATATTGCGGTTACTTATAATTAATTAATTTTATTATGTATATAAGAAGTATTATTTATCAACCTACATAGAAACAATAAATTAAAATTAAAAGGGGTGATAGGTATGAGGTGTCAAAAATCAACATAATTTAATGAATTCATTTTTCCGGGTATTTTATATTAGAATAAAAATTCAATTTTTCTTATTTAGGTTTTTTTTTTGTTGTTTTATTTATATGCAGCGGTAAATGGTGAATTTTTGTATATATTGTAATATTTTTAATTTGTCAGATGGGAAAATTTCAACATTCAGTTTTTATAAAAACTTGTTTTCCAGCGTTAGAATAAAATTTTGGTATAGTAGTGAAAATAGTCGAATATTTTCCTTTTAATTTTACTGATATGCTGACAGTCGACTGACAGTCGAGTACAAAACACTGAATAAGTCTGCAAGTAGTAGATGAAATACGCGTATCTGTATGATAAGCATATCAGTAAAATAAAAAGGAAAATATTCGAGTATTTTCACTACTATATCAACATTCAATTATAGAATTATAGAAAATAGACAATTGTATGAAAGATCATCGGTCAAGGATACGAATATTTTTCGGAAGATATTGGCGTAATTTTTTGGACAAAGATATTCTTGTGAATGGATTTATAATGCTCAAATATACTAGGTACAACCAAAGAATATATAAATAGTAAGAAGTCCCATATCATATACATTTTTGAACACAAATTTTTGTACTGTGGGTTCACATATTAGACCCACATAAATAAGAAGAGAAAACGGGGTGTAGAGAACAGCGAAAAAGAAATTCTCATTTATATTTATTTCTTTCTTTACATCTTTCTATGAAATATTTATAGTTTACAGTATACCTATACTGATACTACATAGCTACACATTACTAAATACTAATAATATACATTGAAATAAGTATGCAGTTAAACATACAATAATAGAGTCATGATAGAATCGCAGAATCTAGAAAAAAATAGAAAAATCATAGAAGTAAAAGAATAAAATTTATAAGTTATGCATAACAAATCGTAAGCTACTGTTTACGGACTTAGATTGAAAATCATATTTCTCTTTCAATTTTGTTATTTTTATTTTTTGAAGACAATGCAGTCAGACAGGCAACAACCCATTTTTAATAGATTTTTTGTTTGTTCTTTTGTTTGTAAGGGCATATACATCTACATATATAAATACATATTTATACATGATTGTTTATTAAAAAACAGACAAAATTAGCAAAATCAAAAAATTTCTTTGCTGAAAATTGAAAAATATCTGTACCTACCTACCTATTTTACGTATGTGCTTAAATTTTTTTTATATATTTTATTTTGAACCATTGATTTGACAAAATATTGAAATATATCTACATTCTACATTGATGGTTAATCGCTGGTTACTGTATTTTTTTTCGTTTTTGTTTTTTCACAAAATTAAGGTGGCTTTTAATTGACCAATATTTAAAATCTTAAAAATTTTATGGGTTCTAAAAAGGGATATAACATCAAATGCCATTATTTTATATGACTTATATCATTTACCGGGGATATTTTCAAAAAATTTGGAATATTATACTTTGATAAAGCATATTTTTAAAATATCAAGGATAGTTCCTTTATACCGGCAACACTTTTTTAACAATTTTTTGAGTAAATGTATGTAAAAATAAAATAATTTTTTTCAACGGATGGTTGACGGTTGAATTGTTGTTTTTTTGTGTATAAAATAAATTTCCCAAATAGAAATTTAGGAAATTCTTTGAAGCGATCTATTTATTTCTTAAAATTCAATAACCATCTCCTTTTTTAGAGCCAATAAAATTTTCAAGTTTTTAAATATTGATCAATTAAAATACACCTTCATACTTTTTTACGCTCTTCAATTTTTTTTTTTCGTTTCATTTTCTTACCCGCCCGTACGCACTTAAGTTGAAATAATCGAAACATATCCAGATGAGATTTCTTATTATTATATGTTCTTTGGTATACCGGATATTAAGACTAGGAGCAAACATGCAATTTTTAGTTTCGCAACTGTTTGAGTGTACATTTTTGTGTTCCATTTTAATATATATGAAAATGCGTACACATGCAATTGATTTTTGTGTGCTCCCATATAAACGAATGTAATACAAATGTCTAAAATTCAAAATTGCATGTCTGCGCCTAGCCTAAGTATTTTCATTATTGGCAATCATACGAATTTCAAATATATGATGAGACCGTCGTAATAATACTAAAACTCTGAACTGCAGACTTGGGTATTTCAATATTATGACTTCTCATATGGAAGCTTTTGTTGAACAAAGTTTGGAAGAATCTATATAGAAGGTGACAAAGTTATATGGGTTAGTATGTATTTTGTGTAAAAATTTATATTATTTCTCTTCAATCTCAAGAGCAGTGCAGTACTAACATTCTTGATTTGATTATTTTTAATAATTAAAGTTTTACTAAAAATACTATCATAAAAAATTTATTAACTTTAGAGGCATACAATTTAGTCTTCAAAGCAGTATTTAATTTTAGTTCAAACATCTAGTCATTTTAATTTAATTTTTCATCATTTTTTCCTGTTGATTTAGAATTTAAATAGAGCAAAATATTAAATATAAAAAAAAATACTATAATTCAGTTGTAAAAGCAAACTGAAGGTACTTAAAAATCAAATAAATTAATATGTAAAATTATGTAAAATATTAGGGCTATAAATGAATGAAACTGAAATTAATATTTAAATGTGAATTTTTGTTTAATTTTATTTTTAATTTTAATTTCATAATACCCTTTCCATATTTTCAACAATACTGACATTGAAAACAACACTTAAATTATTTTAATTTAATACGCTCTTATTAAATTACACGGTATGTATATAGGTTAATTTGTATGCTCAATACGAATGTAATAATGTATACAATTTTTCAAAATCGCACTCTTAACAAATTTTAATTAAAATGGAAAAAAAATTACAAAATATAATTAATAATAAAATTATTATATAATGTTGTTAATATCCTATAATTAAATTTTAATTTCCTGTTAAAAAGGTAAATGAACTTTAACGTTAATAATCACACAAGGTTTTCTAAAATGTTCAATGTAATTGAATTTGAACTGATTTTCATTTAGACAAATGAACATAAATCATGATTTATGTATGTACAAGTATTTATAGAAAATTCAATTTAAAAATTTGAATATAAATTAAACCAATAATATTATTATTATTATTTTGATATACATAAGTATACCTATATTATATATAGAATTATAAATTAATAGGGTAACTCTTCCGGAAAGAAAATTCCGGTGAACCGATGAACTATTTTGTAAAACACAATATCCTAAATTTATTTTATTTTAATTTAAAAAAAAAATTATGTATTATGTACAAGCCTATATGATAAAAAAATTACCAATCATCCTAATTAAATACCTGGACAACCGAAGTACTCTGTTACTAAATTAAATTTACATTATTACTGGTAATTCAGTGATTTCAAATTTATTTTAGTAATCTTTATTTAAACAATTTAGGTTTAAATTTAGATTTGGTTGTTATCAGGAAAAACAGAAATTTATAATTTTATTCTACGATAAACCGGTAATTTTCGGTTCGGTTTACAGTGATAATAAGATTTTTCAAATTTCATACAATTGCGGTTCAATCAAAAACTATCATTTTATTTAAGTTTACGTTTACATTTCTGTTCCGATTCAGTTCTCGAAAATAAACTAAATATCGTCAAAATGTCCATTTATTTATTTAAATTGCTGTCGGTTGTTGAACAAATTTAATTTTGTTTTTCCAAATACTTCTACTCATATAAAAAATCTTCAAAGTTCTTAAAATAACATAAACAGTTTTTTTAGTATAACAAAAAATATATTCCCCACTGATTAAGAGTTTCTGTTATAAAATTTCATCATCTATAAAACATTGTATAGAGCAAAATGTAATTAAATTTATTTTGCATTGTTTATTTTAGGACGTAAACAACAACCACATATCAAACATTGGTACATTATTTAAAATTCATTTTTAAAGGTCAGGTATGTACGAAGGTAAAACAAAATAACATCAAAATATAAATAAAAAAATTTTATTTTACCTAAGTAATATAAAAATGTGTGTGAATGTATTTTGTTATCCTATGTATATGTGGATCATGAATACAATAAAGAAAATATAATTTTATGTAGACATAATACATATTATTATTACAACAAAATGTTTGTTTCCTAAATTAATTCAGATTCCATGACTCTATTGTATTGTGTAGTAGTCGTTGTCTTCTTTATTCTATTTTAAAACGTAAAATTTTAATTGAAACCTGATGTTACCACCTTTTCGTCGTATATTGTTGATTCAAAATATCAGATAACCTTTTCAGTGGGTCATTTTGTATAAAATGTATTCAATAATATTTTGTATACAAAATACTACCTAAAGATATAAATAGGTGGTGGTATAAACCTTAAATTAAAAAAAAAAAAAAAAAAGTGAATAAAATCGAAAGGTCATTGTACCTTTATAATAAATACAAAAACAGAAGAGAGACACAATAATATATTATGTACATCCGGACAAAATAAAATAAAATTCTAAACTTGGAAAATATCGGAAAATATAAAAAAAAACAAAAAAAAAATTTTATAGGTAGAAACAAAAATTACCTTTGAGCCATCTTTAATATTATCCTTACTTGTATAAATTATTACAAAATGTGATGATAAAAAATCTAAAATTCGTGAAAGTGTCAGTGACGACTCGTAGAATTTTTGAACAACGTTCACAGATAAATGTGATAAAATTATTTCTGTTAGTGTTTTAATTGCCTAATTGAATTCTGGGTGCTACGGAAGTTGAAGGTTCTGGACTTGGATGGACTTGTATTATTTTGCTACACTGATTGCAATTATGAACAAATTATTTTCTGTTGGATATATGAAGATTTTCTATATCCGTTGATATTTCATTTTCCCCAACGAAGGTTTGGTCACCCTCGACGACGCGTTTCTCAGTATGACGCGTATTGAACTGATTTTTGACCATCGTCAGGATGTTGAAGTTTTTTCATATCTAGTTTTACTTTGTCTCCCCAACGAAGATGTAATCTTCTAACTGGAGAAATTTCTTCAAGCCGCTCTACATGATCTAGCCAGTGAAAGCGTCTACGTTTGACTTTTTTTTGAACAAATCTATTATTCAAAATCTGACATAACTCAGAGTCATATCTTATTTTGTAAGCCTCTTCTTCAGACACAGGACCATAAATTCGACGATGCATTTTTCATTTGAAACGAAATTTTATAGATATTAATTTATTTAGTTATTTATTCAACAATTTAACCATTTTTTTTATTCAAATCTGTTTTTCTTTTAAATATTTTTTCGGATTTTTTTTTTGTTTAGGCTAGATGGTTTTAAATTTTTAGGTAGAGTTTAATTAGGTTAAGTTTACTCTTAAATATAGTGCCCTTGGTATACATATATCAAATCATAATTTTAATCAATATTCCTTTATATTTTCATAAATAATTTTCCAGAATATTTCAATTCAAGCTTTTTCCAAAAACTTCTGTATTTATATCAAATTAAGGTTACTGACTCAAATTGAAATTAATAAAAAAATAGGTTTCTTAAATAAGAACTACGTTCTATAAGGCGTACTACGGACTGTAATATCTATTGTATAGTCAAATGTAGTTGAAAGCTGTCAAATTTTATTATTTTATCAAAAATACCAAAAATAGTTTATATTACAAGCACAATTGCATTATAGGCAAATTATATTTTACTATATACATATTGAATAAACTATCAACGAATTTTGAGAGGCCTGATAAAATCAGAAAAATGAAACTGAAATACCAACTAAATATTAAAAACAACTTATAACAGGGTAGGTAATGCCAAGTTTGAGAGTGATTTGACATATTTTAAATTGTAATGTACACAAATTTGTTTGTGATAACATTGTGTGCCTCATATTATAATGGAGATTTTGTAACAATTAATTTTAAGATTTTACTAAATACAATAACAACCCACGTAACATTTTATTGTTATAAAAACAAAATGAGTGCTATAGGACTCCTATATGACTCCGAAAAACAGTAAAGGTGTTATAATGATGTTTTTATAGGAATAATGTGATTAATATTGCTATAAGAATCTTTCTATAGCCATTTCGGGAGTTGTTATAATGGGATTTTTAGCAAGTGGTACAGCAATGTTGTTATAAGTCTAAAAGTACCCAATTCTATAACAAGAGTTAAGAGCAGTGATATTATTTTACTGTATTCTTTTGATACTATTATTTATGCGGACATTATTTTCTACAAACATGGTAATTTTTTTTTAAATAAACAAAAACTTATAAAAGCTTATTTTGCATTCTTACTTATTTCTTAATTATTTTTACTTAAAAGAATAATTATTTATATGTGTATATAATCCTATTCCACGCTATGCCCCACGGATAGGGTTGCAGGACAATGATGACGTATATAATCCTATAACAATATTGCACAGCACTTGCTCCGGTGCCATTTTAGTGCTATAACGTATTTAGACGTTTCGCAACAATTGCGGAGCGCTCAAATTAACATTAATACTTATATAAGAGTGTTTATAATAGTGTTATAAGAGTGACAAGACTCTTGTAGAAATAAAATTGTTACGTAGGATGAAAGGTATTTTAGTAACATTTTAAGTATAATCATAATGTAATATCAAATTAAAAAAATTGTTTTTTCATTGAACAATTCACTAAGGTTACACGATAGTGCTCAAGCGTTCTATTGTGCTAATAAAACTGTTAGTATTGTTAACTGTTAGCGATTGTAGCCGAATTAAATGTTGTTTATAGAAATAAAGTTATTGTTAGTTATAATTTATCATCATCATGTTATAGCGCTACAGCTCTGGGTGAGCTTTGGCCTTCATCCAAAAAAGTCGATCTTGTGTCGCTTGTCTCCATTTTGGGATTTGTATGGTTTGAGCATCGTTTTTCACGTTGTCTTCCCCTACCACGGCTGTTATCGGGCTTTCTATTCAGCACAACTGCTTGCTTTCGGCTTTCGTCCATTCGACTTACGTGGCCAGCCCATCTTAGTCTTTGAGCCTTTGCAAACCGTACAAGGTCTTCACTATCAATCATACTATTGAGCTCGCTGTTGCTTCAGATTATATATTCTCCATTCTGTAATCTTTTTGGGCCGAGTATTTTTCGTGGAATTTTTCTTTCAAATATGCGCAAGCTATTCTTCTCGGACACGTTCACAGTCCATATCTCGCAACCATACGTCACTATGGGTCCTATGAAAGTTTTATATACCGTCATTTTGGCCTTTCTTGATATTAATTTTGATTGAAGCAACTTTCTGTTTGCATAGTAGCATCTATTACCGGCCTGAATTCTATTATGAATACAGCGTTGCATACTATTATCACTTCTTATTGTTGCTCCGAGGTATGTAAAATTTGTAACTTATTCAAAGTTGTACGCTACTATTGTTATTTCTAATTATTGACAGCAAATTCCATGAAGTATAAGTCCATTACATATACCTATTGTCTCTAATGGTCCGAATTATTATGACACTTTATGACATATTTTATTGATCTTCAATACAGCACTAATCTACTCACCTATATTCTCTAAACAAGAAGACCATCCTCAACAACTTTGTTCTGACCGTGGAGATATTTTCCATACTGTCCTTGTTCAATCTGTTTGCTCATTTATAAATATTTAAGCCCTAATATTTGGCAATATTAGAAAAAAGAAAATCCACGATCAATTTATAAATTTGTAAAATTACACAAAAAAAAATATTAATTTTAAGAAGGCTTAGTTCCTGGTTAACCCAGTAATTTGTTAAATAAATACTCGAAATATTGTAGGTATTGTAGTGTAAAATTGCAGTACCGTACCTTATTAAGCACGTAAAGCTGATTCTACCTAAGATATTGTTTAGAGTGTAAAAAACAAAAATTTCAAAAATTTGATTTATTGTTATTGCCTTAATATGTTATTGCCGATATGCTTAATTTCTTACATTTTAATTCCATATTTTAAGAGCTTATGTTACTGAATATTTACATTTTTGATTTGTACTTATTTCGACTAATCTGACTTAATTATTTAGAATTTAATTTGTAAAGGAAATACGGGCAAGTAAAAACCTTTAAATAATATTATATTTTATGCTAATATAAAACCTTATTTATACCTGTCCTAAAGCTTAACTAACATCTATTTACTTATTTTGATCTTAATACTAAACCTTAATCTACTATCGCTCTTATAAGCGGATTTTTGAAATTGCAACAGCTTTAAAGAAAAGAGTCCATTGTTTTGAATTTATTCGAAAATAGTGTTAGTGTTTGCTAATAAGGGCAATCTCCTAGTGGAGAAGTAAAAAGGTTTACTAATTAATTTATTCATAATATAACGGAGATATGAGAAGATTTATTTGGAAACCAAATTATACTAACTGTGCAAATAAATTAGTATGTATAATTAAATAATAAAACAACATAAAATCACAAGTAAAATGTCACGTCTCCATTTGTGCGAAGAAAAAGAAAACACTTATTATGATTAAATATAATATACAAATGGCAACCCTAATGAATTATTGACAATAGATATTTTATTTTCTTTTGTATTTTCTTCGATTGAAAATTCTTTGCAACATTTTCTAATGACGTTGATACACAATAATTTTTCTTGAATTGTTTTCCAAAGAAAAATAAAATAAATAAAAATAATCAAAAAAAAAAAACAAAACGAAGAAATAAGAAAAAGCAAATAAAAAAATTTATTTAGGAGTAAATTGAAATTCGAAGAAAAAAAAGAACATCAAAAATAAAGAAAAAGGAGTTACCGTTATTTATGGAATTGCGTTAGCATTAAATTCAATTTTTTTACATCTCCGCAAGGAAATTGTTTTTATATATGTACATATCTATCTATCTTTATAGACAACAAAAATAGCAATTTTAAGTTACCAGAAAAAAAAACAATGTGAAAACAAAAGAGAGAAAATATTATCCTTAAAGATTTTTAGTCTTTATAAATTTGAAGGTGGTAGTGATGCTGGTAGAAAAATAATATGCCTTTGGCGTATAATGACGATTATCATAATTTTTCTCTTTCAGTTTTCATTTTGTTTTCGTTATTTATTTTCATTTCTTCTTCCTTTAACTTATTTGTACAGTAGGTGTCAAAATAGAATGACTATGTATGTGGGGATTTGAAGTATATTTTGAGAATGCTAGTTTGGTATTCATTAGTATTATTTTAAATGATTTCGCTAGTAAAATATTGAATTATTTGAAAAAAGGAAATTTGTAGGATTCAGGAAATGTGTGCTCATGATATTAGAAAATGTCAAACTGAGTGAGGTTTTAAATATTTTTGATAGTTTTTAACGTGTATAGTATAGTTCAATCAGGACCAAAATATCTTATTTATTTCTTATCAAATGTGGAGAAGAAGGTCTGTTTAGCAATCTTTTTGGATGTGGCTCAGGCATTCGATATGGTGTGGCATAAGGAGTTGAATTGTAAAATGAAAACAATCCTTCCAAAAGAACATTCGGAAATCATAGCAAGCTACCTATCAGAGAGATACTTCTACATAAAACAAGAAGGTGCTAATTCCGATTTTAAAGAAAATAATGCCGGGGTTCCTCAAGGAAGTGTACTTGGTTTGGTAATGTACCTGCTGTACACTTGTGATTTTCCTGCACTAGAAAATAATATTATTGCGACCTTTGCAGATGATACAGCAGTTCTGGCTGTTTGAAAAAATAATAAAGAATCTACAGAAAAGAGCTATCACAAAATTCAAAATTATACAAACAGATAGATATACATAGAAATTTGCAAATAGAATCTGTCGATAAAGAAATACAGAAATTTGCAACAAGTCACGAAAAAACGCTTCAGCACCATGTAAATGTGGAGGTAGTCGAGCTCCTGGACAATAGAAATATAGCCAGAGGACTAAAATCTTTTGAATTAGTGCAGCAATAATCACCCACATTCTTAAGGACCCGTCGCGCTGGTGATCGGAGGTTGACCCGCTCCCACGTTTAGATAGATTTGTTTTTACGGGATTTGTGAAGAATTTTCTTATGTTGACTGCCAACCAAACGAGGTTTTTCACAAGTCTTCCATAATTCGCTGATGCGATGGGTCTTCAAGGTTATCGATGAATACGTCAAGTTAAAATTAGATAGACATCGCTGAATGTAGTCTACATTGAAAAATAAAATAACGCCAGGAAAGAATTGCTCATTAGTCTTGTAGGACTAGATCGCAATATAAGAAGGGTGTGGTTTAGTGGGTAAGAATCCCACACACAGTGTCAAGCTACGGGGCTCATTGTGTCTTGGGAAGATTCCTGCGTATAAAAATATATATATATATATATATATATATATATATTATATTTGTTCCGTATCGTTTGAACGGTCAAACAACGGATTTGAACACCAAAGTAATTAATAACTTTTCAAACGTATACAATAAGCCATGCCCTTTTAAAAGATAATAAATGGTGGAAATGCCCCAAAGATTGGAAAAAAGCATTATAATTCTATATGTAAAGAAAGAGAGAAAAAAACAGTGAAGAAACTACACATTAAGGAATTAACTTTTTTGGATGTTGGTGGTTAAGTATAATGATGATAGTTTTTAGTCAGACTATTCTTTTTAAAATGTTGCCCACCAGAGTGATGAAAAAAGAATTTGTGAAAAAAGAGCAACAAATGGTATGGAATGGCATATGTATTTTTGTTATATAAGAAATATATTTTCGATAAGTCAGCATATATGAAGCCCCAACAGTGTTAACATTTCAATGATAGTAGCTAACTAACTAACTTTCAATAATTTTCTTCTTTCTTGTTATCCTGTGCTATCCCAATCAAGAGGTACGTAACCGTATCTCCTAACGCCTGTCTGTTTATAAAAGAAAAGTATGAAGAAATCATCAAAGTCATAAAGGGTTTGGACACGAATAGTGGAATGAGAATACTTGTATGAAATGAAGTATGTGAAGAACAATGAATTTGTTACAAAGATTATATTGCGAGAAGCAAAATTCTAAAAGTAAAAATCTAATATGGCTTAAATTCTCCGAAAGTAGTTAGGGTGCTTGCTTTTGTCATTATATTTTGGTTTGACCTCAAATGAAAAATAAAAATATTTCAAACCGGATAGTGACGAAATCTTATTTCTGAAAATCTTATTTTTTAAAAATCTTATTTTTTGAAAATCTTATTTTTTTCTAAAAATCTTATTTTTTTTCTCCGAAAATCTTATTTTTTCCTGTAAAATTTTTTTCCCGTCCATATTAATCTTTTTTTGTTGTGAAATTTAATTTATACACAAAATGGATAACAGCCCTTAAATGTGTTAACAGAAAATGTACAACAGCCCTTAAATATGATGAAGGCAATAGGTCCGGAGTCCCAGGATTTGGGGTAGAAACGTAATATCACATGTTTTCATGCGTTTCGTATGCGTTTACTTGCCGCCGGCAAAAACAGGGTTCCAATAAATGAGTAGCGGGGGTTTGGGGGCGGAATCCCTCGACTTTAAAAATAAAATATTTTTTTTAAACACATTTTTTTACTAAGTCTGTGACGTATGCGTTATTATGTGCTCCTATTTAGAAAAAAAACTAAAAATACAAAATAAGATTTTAAAAAATAAGATTTCCAGAAATAAGATTTTCAGAAATAAAATTTTCAGAAATAAAATTTTCAGAAAATAAGATTTTCAAAAATAAGATTTCGACCCCAACCCATTTCAAACATGCATTCAACCAGCTATGGCATATACAGTATAAACCTGTTTTAACACCAGCAAAGCTAAAATAATTCTTCACACTGTCTACAAGAGAAATCCACTTAGAATATTGCAGGATATACCATATTATAGATCGACTTCCAAGCAATGAAATAAGACATAATAATATATACTACAGTTTTAATATGGTCAGCTTGATAAGAAGTAGAAGAAGAGCCTAGAACTATGTGTTCTAGATGGATGATCGGAGAACAATTATAATATTAAAACCACAAAACAAATATCACACCACCATCAAAACCAAAACGTTCAAGTAAAAGGACGGCCTTAACATCACAAGATATGTAGCATGGTGGTTCAAAGACTCTATCCTGGTATAAGAAGATGAAGAAGAAAAAGTTTTCGTGTTTACGCTTTTTTTTTTTTTTGTGAGTTTGCTTGCATACAATATTAGGATAATGTTTTGTATTACATTTTCTTGTTTTCTGTTTTTTTTGTTTTTTTAATATCTTTTCGATGTCAAAACCAACAACTGTAGACTAAGTATAGGTGATGGAAAAATTGAAAAAAAAAAAAATTTATTACGTTTTTTAATATACGATCGAAGAAATGTATATACCTATACATATGCGTCTATAAACAAATTCATTTTGTATTAAAATATAAGTACCTAAGACTGTATTTTGAATTTGAATGTGTAGGTATGCATGAGGGAAATGAAAATTTCGTTAAAAATTTATTTTTATATAAAAACGAAAAAAGAAAAAAAAAATATATTTTTCGCCTTAACATTAGTGAAATTTTCAAATATTTTTATGATAACGGTGAAATAGCTAGGTACTTAACAAAGTAATATTTTGTTTTTGAAATTGAAATATAAAATAACCAATTTTCGAATTTAAATGATCACTTTTTTCAGTTTCATATTTTTACATCTTTATAGAAATTACCCGGTCGGGTCCTTATATAAATTGATATTATTGTCTGTTGGTTTCATGCTTTTTTACAATTATTATTTGAGCTAATATTAAAGTTATTCTCAATAAAAATCATGAAGTTTTTAACACTTTAAATAAAGAAGTAGTTTGATTATTTCAATACTAACGTTTTAAATTTTTGATAATTAGTGATGCTAATTCTGTTCTACAGTTCTTCAAAAACTTAGCAAACAGATGGAGATTGGTCAAAGTCGAATTAATGGAACGCAGAAGCTTTTGCAATAATATCGTGCAAAAAGCTTGGAATTGAAAGAACAGCAAAACTGGTATTTTCCAAATGAATTAAATCAAGAATGAGAAGACATAAACAGTACAAAAAATTCAGAAAATATTGACCGGTGCAAAAGCTTCTGGATACAATTTAATTATTAACGAGTTATAAAAGCAACTGCCTAAAGCAGCATCAATGAAGCTAAACCTCTCCATTGAAATAAGTCCCGAACGAATGGAAAATTGAAAAGATCACCCGTTATAGCTACACCTGGTAAACTACCGACTTGAATAGAATTATATAGGCTTGTACCTATACTATATTTGGTATCTTTATTACCAGTATGATCTAAAAAAGTTTTTAAAAACCCCTAGTTAAGAGAGTCAAAAATATAATATATAAAAAAAATGTATCCCAAACTATCAGTTTGGATTTCGCAACAGATATTCTTTAATTGACCAGAACCTACACCTAGCGAAGTAGAAAAATCTTTAGAAGGGTAAACAAATACTCTATAATACTTGTGAATGTTGCTGAAACTATTGAAGATAGTTAAACTATAAATTTAAATAGAGCTAAATTTTACCAAACGAATCTCGTACAATGCTTATTTTTGACCACAATTGATCAATTCTACTTTTATCTACTATGATAAATGATTATTCTACTTTTTGTTAAATTATAATGATAATGACCCAAGGAAATAACATAGTCCTGTCCCTAATTGTTGTACAAACGTGGATATTCCAGGTACACATGAAACCCAAACCTCCATTTTCGCAAACGATAACAGTATAAAGCTTTGTCAAAGGTAAAACTAAAGATTTATCTACGAAAAACCTGCAAGAGATAAGGAAGGGAATTTGTGATTGGACAAAGAAATGGTTCATATACAAAACAGAAAGACGAAGTTGGTGCATGTGTAATTGTGCATACAAGAGAAATCAATCACATAAACCTATAGTATTAACAAAGCTGCAGATGCCATTACTCTGGCAACTAAATTAAAACGGAATGAGGAAAATAAAACGAGTATACAAATGGAATTAGTATATACAGAGCTTCAATGTTTTTTTTGTATAAGAATAAATTCAAAATAAATGAACTCAATCGACATTTTGAAGCTGTCGGAAAAAATCTATCTTATAATTGTGAAAATAAAATATTCTATGAACAAGCGAAAACCAATAAATGAATTAAATTCAAAGATTATGAAATAAACGAAAAACAAATATTTAACATCATAAAAAATTTTAAAAACTCAAAAGCACTTGATGTCTAAAATATGTCAGCACACATGTTAAAAAGTTGTAATGAGCACTTATGTCGACCAATATCATTTTTAGTTAAGAAATCGCATAAAGAGGGATTGTTTCCAAATCAATTAAAAATTGGTAAATTAGTACCAATATTCAAATCGGGGTGTAAAAGTGACTTAAATAATTACAGGCCGATTTGCTTGGCACCAATCTTAGGAAAAGTTGTTGAAAAAGTAGTTAGTAATCAATTAGTAGAATTTTTAATTAGTAATCAATTAATAGAATATCAATACGGCTTTAAGAAAAAATTAAATACAGAAACAGCGCTAATTGATATGGTTACTTGTGTAGTTAAAATAAAAGATAAAAGAAAATATGTTTCCTTGGACTTATCAAAAGCATTTGACACTGTGGACCATAAAATACTTCTACAAAAACTACAAAATTTCGGCATAAAAGGAACTGAGTTCACATGGTTCAAGTCATATCTAAGCAGTCGCACGCAGTATATACAAATAAATGACATAGTGAGTGAAAAGGAAGAAATTAGCCATGGTGTACCTCAAGAAAGTATATTAGGACCGTTACTATTCAATATATATATTGAACCTCTGCAGTTACTTGACATAGACGATGTATGTCTTATATTTGAAGCGTACAATTACTACAGTTTGCATGATAAAATGAATAAATCATAGGAAAAAATCAATGAATGGATGGAGACTTACAAATTGACAATTAAATCCAAACGAAGAAAACCAAATTAATGATAATTAACTCCACTACAACAAACATTTTTTTTTTTTTATATTATAGCCAAAACTTAGGTTGTGAACCTTTTAGTACTTGCGTACCGTTGACCATTTGAAAAAGGAAAGGATAGTTAAAGGAAAGGAAAGAAAAAGGAAGAAGAAAAGTTTTGTGGGAAAGAGCGAACAATGTTGTTAATATTCGTCTTAAACCTCTGTAAGTCATAAATAAAAAATCCTTCTCTCATTGAGAATGCTTCGATTGAGACGCGAATCCACAATCGGGATGTTCTTACTATAAAAGAATTTCCATAACCGGATCTTGGAATTTCCACTGTGAAAGGGTGTGCACTTGATTCCTCTCAGGTTATGCGACGGAATTCCTTGCGAGGAGGAAGAAGTGACTTTAATTCCTCGGAACAAGTGCCAACACCAAGTAGATATCTATAAAATAGAGAAAGTGCTCCAACAATACGACAATGAACAATTGGTATAAGGGATGAGGTAACATTTATGTCGCCAATAAGACGAATGGCGCGGTTTTGAACTTTGTCCAAAAAATTTAAAGCAGTTTTTGGTGCATTTTTTGGTGCACCTATAAATGTGAGTTATACTCCAGCTTGGGTCGTATATATGCTTTATAGATTTTTAAGAGGTCTCGAGATGAAAAATAAGCTTTCCAGCGACTTAAAAAGCCCAAACATTTGGCAGCGCTTTTCGCTATATCGAAAATATGCTCATTTCAGTGCATATTTTGATTCACTCGCATCCCGAGAATGTTCAAGTCTTTGAGTCGCTGAATAACTTCATTTTGAAGCCGGAGAATTGGTTCGAATGTTGTTTGTTTGTTACTAATATATAAATATAAGCTTTGAGCTTTTGAACTGTTAAACTCAACTCTGTTTGCTCTACCCCAGTCGACAATTTTGGCTAGGTCGTGATTGACTGCACCACCAGCCATCATTGTTCTTTTGGAGTTGACTGCTGAAGCTGCGTAGCATTATTTGTTTTAAGAAAATCATCTGATGCTACTAGAGTGCTGTCATCAGCAAAACTATGGATTGGATTGAAAGTTAATTTGAGAAGGTCATTAATGAAAATGAGAAATAGGGTGGGTGAAAAGACGGAGCCTTGTGGAACACCAGCATTGATGTGAAGTTGGTCGGAAAAACTACCGTCAACTGAAACTATGATAGATCGATTTAATAGAAAGCTTTCAATCCATTTAGAAAAGGTTGGACCGAGGCCTAAAGCATTGCATTTTGTTATAAGAGCAGAAAAACAGACTCGATCAAAAGTCTTAGATATATCAAAGGACTACAACAGCAGCTGCACCAGATTGATGAAGACTGGTGTTAAGCTTATCGCAGAGGCATGTCATGAGATCACCGGTGGAACGCTGAGCTCGAATGCCGAATTGACTATCATGAATTATACCTCTACTATCAAGATATTTCTTCAACTTTTGATTGATTAAGATTTCCATCGTTTTGGAAATAATGGAAGTAATAGCTATGGGCCTATAGTTCAAAGGATTGCTTTTGTCACCTTTTTAGGAATAGGATAAACTTGGGCTACTTTCCAATAGGGCGGGTAAGTTCCTGAAGAAAAGGACAAATAGAATAAGTTACGCAGAGGTTTAGAAATGGCGAAGGCCATTAAATATCACAAATAACACATTAGAACAAGTGGTAGAATACAAATATTTTGCTTTTTGGATAGACCAATGTTTTAAATGGAATATTCATATAGATTAGCTAAGTAAAAAATTGAGTTCGATCGCTGGAATCTTTCATAAAATGTCAAATATTATTGTCACAACCAGTCAAAAAATCATTATACAATGCATTCTTCTACAGTCATCTCAGCTATGGAATGAAATTATGGGGAACAACATCCAAAAACACTATTAATGACCTTTAGGTTATTTAGAACAGAGCCATAAAAAATTTGTACAATTCCAATTGGTTTGAGAATACCCTAAAAATCAACAAAGAAAATAATCTTCTTCTAATTAAAGACCTTATAAACATGAAATTAATTCTGCATGTGCACGACATTGAAAATTTTAGAATACACACAACAAAAATGCTAAGGAAAAGAAAAGACAAACATCATGTCAACACAAGAAGTAAAAACCTTTTTCATTTAGAAAAAAAAGAAACATCACGATTTGGATTAGAAACAACTATGTACTGGGCCAAGGCATATTTTGGTTGAAATAAATAAATAAATAAATATCAACTGTACACAAAATTTTGATATATACAAATAATAAAGCCAATTGTGGAGTGTATGATATACAACTATATACAAGGAAGGTATAAATAAAATAATTTAAAAAATTGTGAATAAAGTGGGTGTAATCATACTTCGAAAAATCATAAATGAAGTATGATTTATGCGGGACACTGATATCACAACAAAAAACTTCATAAAAGATTTATAAACCTTTCGTCCAGACTTCAGCAGCCTGATAATGCTGCTTAAATAAAGACTGCTAGCGAAAAGTCTTTGGTGAGATGGAATCAAATCATTAGTCTAAAAAGTTATATTAAAACTAAAAGAGCTTCAGCGACGAGCTAACTTTTATTTCAACTTAAAAATCAAAACATACCAAAATATATTGCTTCTTGTCCAAAAATAGCCAGGTGTAATAAAAGTAAAACAAAAAAAAATAATAATAATAACATAATAATTTATAATAATATTCAAAGCTTTTAAGTACACAATTATTTTTCAAAAACACATTCATCAAAACACATCCCACTACTTTAATACTCTGCTCAACTATCAACAACTAAAAAATTGAAAATTCATATAAATTTTTCGACCTTATATACAAACATTTTAAATAATTAATGAAAAAGTACAAAAAACAGCAACAAAAATTTAAAATCTTTATTTGAATATACGCCTACATCTCAATATTATTTTTTTATACACCGTTAAAAAAATAAATTATTGAGAATGACTTTTAAGACTGGCCACTTATTATTTACTTATATATTATACTTAACATTAAATTTTATGAACAAATATAATTTTTCTTGTAGTACCTAATAAGCCTTTGCCTTAAAAAAAGAGAAAAAAAAATTTAATTTTACATGACGTAATTCTAAAAATACATAATTTTCTTATTGCCTCCATTGATTTGTCCTTCTTTTTTTGTATACTCGTATCTCTTCTGTTAAAGCAACAGAATATTATTTTATGACGTAACAAAAAAAAAAAAAAAATAAGGAAAATTTTTTTAATTTTCTGAATTTCATGCCATGCATCTCTTTCAACATGTACACGCATTATACATTATATACAACAAGATTCGTCATCGAATTTGAACTGAATTTCACCTGATGCTTATACAAAAATAAAGTATGATAATATTACGCCCATATAATTTTATTGATTTTATGACCTTACGTGCTTTATTATATTATTGTTATATACATGGCATACTATAAATGTATAATATTATTATATACTTTATATAAACTCATAAAATAAATGCATATTTTGTATTTAAATAACGACTATATATACGATAGTAAGTATATATACAGGTTGTGTTATCATGTTGAAAAAATAAAATTTATTATAATTGTTAAATCCCGATCTCTTAAGAGATTTACCAAGTTACGTGTGTTGGATGATGATGGTTGTATAACATTCTAAGTAAATGAATATAAATTGTAAATCAAATCAAAAGAATTTTTTTTTATTTTATTTTATTGTTTTTTTTTTTTTTTTTTTTTTTGTGATAAATTCTAACCTAACCACGACTCTTCCTTAAATTAAACCCAATAAAAAATTTACCTAATAACTTGTTAGCAAAATAAAATATATGAAATGAAAAAAAAACAAAAATGTTAGATTTAAGAAAATTTTTCAAACCTCTTATGAAAGCTAATATTGTTCAGAAAAAAAAAAAAAAAAAAAAACAGAAAAAAATTAAATAAAAAATTCTACTTAATATGTCTTCATGCTCATAAAGTTTATGTGTTTTATGAAGAATTTTATGTGTTTTTAATCTGTGTATGTTAATGTGAGTTTTTGTCGGTCGCTCTTCAATGTGTGTTGTGTGCGGTTAAATTCTGAATGAACCTCAGATATAAATATAGGTTAATAAGAAAAATACCCCAGTTGTATTGTGTCTCTGGGTTTTGATGTTGTTTTTAATTATTTTGCGAGGGGTGATTTTTGTTTTTTTTTTTTGTTGTTGTTTTGTTTTCTTCAGCTTGAATTAAAATTCTTTATTGTTTTTCCTACTTTGTTTGTGTTATTGTGATAAGGTCTTATATGGTGCTGCTGCTGCTACTGTTTCTAACATATTTTGTTTTTCTTTGTATTAGAAATAACGGAAACGGAAATGAATATGAAATGTGGGTTTTACTTTGTTTAAGATTTTCAATTATGTATATTACTGTGGGAGCTTAGAAGTTGGTCGTTTTAATAAATTTTCATTTTAATAAACTATTTTAAATAAATAGAAATTATATACTACACTACAATTTACTTGGATGAGGTTATAGTTTTTTTTTCATTCGTTAGTTTTTATATTTGGAAATATATTCGGTTTAGAGAAAAATAATTTTAGTTAGTTCGTTTATTTCTAAAATATTACAGCTGCGTAAATGTTTTTAATGAGCTATGCTGGTACCGGTCTGTATCAACATAAGAACGAATAAGAGGATTTTTTTGTTTTAATTTTATAATTTTTTGTTTTGATTTTAGAACTCTGAAATATTTCTTTAAAATAATTGAAATTTATAAATTGCTCAGGATATCTGCAGAGAAGCATAAGAACTGGATTTACGTTTTGAAAACTCAAATACCTTTGCGATCGGGATCTAAACAGAATGAAAAGGTCACCGCATTTATATAAATTATATAATAAAGATAAATTAATGATATTTTATTATCAAATATTAGTTAAATTATAACAAATAAAAGAGACCCCGTACATTGAAGTTAAAGTTTTGATTTTCATATTTTTATCAGCTCAAAACAAAAAAAAAACTGTAGATAAGCATAACAACTTGATGGTGGAATATTGTTATAGTTTTGCTTCAAATTTTTATCTAAAACTATATTATTCCGCTCTGTACTCCACTGGTGGTCAGGTCAGTCAGAACAGGTCAGTGAAAGTTATTACCTATATTCTGGATTACCAACAAGAACTCAAAATAAATAATGTAAAATATAATGACGGGTTAAAAAGGATATAACAATTTATCATTTATTTAGTAATGTAAGCCTAATTATTGATAAATTAAATTTTCAGAGCTGGGTTAGTTAGCGATAAATTTATACAAACTGATTTTAATTTTATCATATACCGTACAGATTTTGGATTTCAAATCGACTTCTATCAAATCGACTCTAAGAGATGTTTAGCGTCATTGCAATAAGCTTTTTTTTAATTATTTGTTGTGAGTGGACTCTAACTACATCCTTAGATATATGTGATTCGGAAGATGAGCTTATATATAGATGCAACAATTTTATCTGCTTACAAAATTTTTAAATCCCAGGCTATTTCATATCTTCTGGCCCTATATGACTTTCAATACATTGGGGATAGATTATAATCTTCAAAAACATTCAGGGGATATCGTAAAAATATTGCTTTATTGGAAATATTGCTTTATTGTTGGGTGCAAACCACAGCGTATTAGTTACAGTTGGTTTCCGTAAAAACAATTACAGTAGAAAAAAAAACTAAGCGAAATTAAAACTACTTATATGGTGTAAGAAAAAAGTTGTTGGATGCTGAGGTCTCGATTCATGATACATTTTTATATATTCACTAGTTTTGTAACCCGCCATAAATGACGGAAGCAAAATAAATTATAGCATTTCTTCCTTCATTAGAGTTTTCATTTCAAGTTTAAAACAAATATGTATTTGCTTACTGATTTATCAATATCATACCTTTATTAGAATTATTAGAATGCTTTTAATTATCATATAAACAGAATATTTGTAGTAAGGTGCAAAATTTACATACACAGATACTATGTTTATGACAATTACATGATGTCACAATTTGTATATGTATATTGTAATTTGTATATGTGTTGGAGTATTCCGTCGAACTTACAAACATCCAGATAAATGCAGAAAATTATATATATAATTACGCCTTAAAAATTGTTTTAAAAAAAAAACTATAAACAATAATATTTTTCTATACAATGTATGCCTAACTTTTGGCATAGAACATGAATCGGGTGTGCTCTAATTTGGTATGACGAATGAGTATTCACATCAGAAATTATTCTGACGGTTTATTAATTCCATAAAAGTTTTTTATTGCAAATCCTATATATTTTTAGTGTTTCGATGCAACTTTTTAGTCTGCTGTATTTGATCATAATCATATTTTAAAAAAGTTTGTATTCTGTTGTTAAGCTTAAATAAATTGGCCTAACAATATCAATTTTAGTGAAACTTTACAACTCATATATCAGTTAGATATTGACTAAGAATATTGAAATTGGTCAAAGAATTTAAATTTATTGATCGACGTATTCAAAATTAAGTTAAATCGATAGAAAAAAAACTGATTCACAAATGACCAGTCATATTAATAAATTAATAAAATGGATTGACAATGAATTAATAAAAGCAGTAGAAACTAAACAATTCTGGTTTTCCAAATGGAAAAGTGATTGTTGAAACTCCAACCTAGAACTTCAATTTAAATACTATAGAAATCTGGTAACGAAAATGAGAAGAACAAAGAAGAAAAAATACTTTGAGACAATGTTTAAAGATAGCGCAAACAACACTGCTAAAACCTGGGACTGTATAAATAAGATATTATACAACAGAGACAAGAACGATAAATCAACTGCATGGATTAAGTGACATAGAAGCTGAAAGCAGATTAAATGATTTGAATAAGTATTTTGCCATGATAGGAGAACGATTGGCCCAAAAAACAAAAAATAGTATATTTTATGAACCAGCTAAAACTGACCAATCATATAAATTTGAAAGAGTCAATAAATATGATATCTTTAACGTAATTAATAACTTTAATAGCTCAAAATCTCTGGATCCATATAATATGTTAGCGCATATGTTTAAATATTGTAATGAGAATTTGAGTGAACGAATATCTTTGATTGTAAATAAATCATTACAAGAAGGAGTAGTTTCAAATGAACTAAAAATTGGAAGAATTGTGCCAATCTTTAAAAGTGGAATAAAAAAAGTTTTTGACAACTACAAGCCAATCTGTATTGCACCTGTAATATCCAAAGTTTTAGAAAAAACTGTACATAATCAAATTTCTAAATATCTAGACAAATATAAACTTTTTTCTAATAATCAATATGGGTTCAAAAAGAAATCTAGTACAAAAACAGCAATAGTTGATATGATAAAAAAAGTTCAAAATTATAAAGATAATAAAAACATAGTGGCATTAGTATTTATAGATTTGTCACCGTATCAAATACGGTGGATCACAATATACTGCTTCAAAAATTGCATGGGTTTGGAGTAAGAGGAACGGAATATAAATGGTTTCAAACATATTTGAAAGATCTTTCACAATTTATTAAAATTGGTGATTTGAAAAGTAGAAATGAAAATCTGAACTTTGGTATGCCACAAGGGAGCATTTTAGGACCTTTATTCTTCACTTTATACATTGATAGTATACAGCGAATAAGTAATAATGTCGACACATATTTATTTGCTGATGATATTTGCATAGTAGTTAGAGCAGGAAACTACAACCAATTGCAGTGTAAAATGAATACTGAATTACAAAAAATATATAAATGGATGTCCACACAAAAACTGACTATAAAGAAAACTAAATATATGATTATTGGATCATCATGTCCAAAGTTGAAAATTTAGTTAAATAATCAAATCTTAGAAATGGTTTCAGAATATAAATACCTTGGACTGTGGATTGATTCTCAGATAAAATGGAGTATTCATACATCTAAACTATGCAACAAGCTGTCTTCGGTAGTAGGTGTATTCAAGCGAATATCTTCGTTAATTCCTCATGCTCTATTTCATAGTCATATTAGTTATGGAATTAAATTATGGGGAACCACAACGAAGCAAATTATATATGAAATACAAAGCATTCAAAATAGGGCACTAAAAAACTTATTCAATTATAATTGGCGTGAAAAAAAAAAGAGTTTATTCATTGAACAAACAACATACTACTGGTAAGCGATTTAGTTTACCTTAAAGTTATACTTCATATCCGCATGATGTCCAGAATTTTAATGTACACACAACAACCGTTCTGCGTTCTGAATTTTAAAAGTATATGCAAAATCACAACTAACACAATCGTGTGACTACATAATAAGCAAAAAATATGTATTTATATTGAAGTAAGTCCCAACCCACACAATCGTATTACTTACTTTTTTCTACCATAGTTCTGCTTATTTGTACAAATTTGGAATTTGAAATATAGCAAACAATTAAATTTAAGCTATTTTCTACCTAAAAGTTACACAAAATTTAAAAAAAAAACATATTATTTAAATAAAATAAATAAACAAATACTTTAATGCTTTTAATGACTCATATCCTATCGTACTTCAACACGCATTAAACCATACTAAACCACAATATTTTTACTTACTATAAAAGAGAAAGTAAAAGAGAAAAGAGTAACAAAAACACAAGACCGAAATTATATTTCTATGTGTATCTGGTAACTTTTTATTGCAGTTTGAATATTATCCACACCAATAAAGGTCTTAAAGGGCTATACCCAACAATTTGTGCCCAAAAATGTGATCACTCGCGTCCGCTCAGTCGCAACACAAAAATCCAACATATGTCGTCAAAATTCCGTATAAATTATGGTTAATAGTCGGAAGGTACCGCTACATTGGTCCGAGGTGACGAATTCTGATTGCAAGAGTAGGTTTGAGTCAATGCTCTTGTGATCGTGATTCGAAATATTTTGAGTGACTATATGGACTCTTGAGTTAGCAATACGATGCACTAATGCGGTGGACAAGAGTCTAGCAAAAAAACTTTTCATGCATTTGAATTGGCGCATTCTGACCACAAGAGCAGGTTTGAGTTAAGCACAACTACTTCTCTTGTGATTAAGATGCGCAAAAATTTTGAGAATTATATAATACCTATGGGTTAAGAATGCTCTATAGCTTCCAATAATTAGTTATAGTAATAATAAGTATTTGTCATTTCTTTACATTATATTTGTTTTTTATTTTCAAATTTAGTTTTTTTTTGGCATCAAGGCTTAATAAATAAACTAAACAATATGTTACCTAAACAATACGTAGATATACTCTCATCATATCTAGAAAACAGACTATTCAGAATAAAACAAGACGAAGAGTATTCTACTATTAGAGATATTAAAACGGGTGTGCCTCAAGGTAGTATTCTGGGTCCCATACTGTATTTGCTCTACACCAATGATTTACCAGAAATGGAAAATATAACTGTAGCTACATTCGCTGACGATACTGCGTTGATGGCAGTAGGATCAAATATTGACGAGGCTACAATTAAATTGCAAAGAGCAAGCGACAAGCTATACCTCTGGACAAAGAAATGGAAAATTAAACGCAATGAGTTAAAATCAGTACATATAAATTTTACAAATAAAAAATTAGAAAATCAACCATTGGTAAATCTGAATGGGGTCAATATACCCCAAGAAAACAATGCTAAATACCTAGGAATGACATTAGATGTCAAACTTAGATGGAAAGAGCACGTTAAAAAGAAAAAATTTGAGCTTGAAAATAAGTATAGAGAAATGTACTGGCATAAATTACCTATACATAACAAGATTTTGTTATATAATCAGATACTCAAACCGATATGGTTGTACGGCATACAAATATGGGGATGTGCCAAACAAACACATGTACTTTGTATACAAAAATTCCAAAATAAAGTCTTGCGCAACATGGTAAATGCCCCCTGGTATGTTCGCAACAGTGATTTGCACAGAGATCTAAAAATTCCTTGCATAGAAAATGAAATAAAAAGATATGCAACAAAGCATATAGCTCGTCTGAAGGGACATGTTAACGTTGAGGCCACTCAACTGCTAGATAATCAAAATGATGTCAGAAGGCTTAAAAGAACTAAGCCACTAGATTTAATACGATAGAATTTCGTAAACTTTTTCTTTAAGAAAATCAAAATAGCAATAAATTAATGGTTAGTCCGTTGGACTAGTATTAATGGGAGGGGTGTGGTTTAGTCAGTAAAAATCTGGCACACAATGGAAGCTACGGGGCTCATTGTGTCTATGAAGATTCCCACCAATCCACGCAAAAAAAAAAAAAAAAAAAAAAAAAATTTAGTTTAACAATGTTGAATTCAATTTATATTTGCTTGTTACTCTATTTTATTTCACTTAAACCTAAAACAATTAAAAATTTAAAATATTAAAATATTATCAGCTTACATAATAGTACGAATAAATATAATAAAAATTCTTATATTCTCACTTCTAGGAATAATATTTTGATTTTATACTCTTACTAGTCTCTCAAAATTAGTAATCTTAATATGTTTCTATCTTTGCCATGGCTATAGTTTTTCGCTAAAATATTTAAATATTGCCGCAAACAAAATATTATAATTCAAAAATAATGTAGAATATTTTGGTTGAAAACTTACTTTAATAAAATTATGGTTAATATAGAAAATACGTCACTAATCCTTGAACTCACCTGAAATACAAAAAAAAAGAAAAATAGTTTAAAAAAAAATGTTTGTATTTTGAAAGAACAATAATTAAAATTTCTTGATTATTATAAAAGACTAGGAAAATGTATTTTCATTTATTTTTTTTATAATAGTTAACATTTTCTTCTCAAGGCAATATTAGACTGTCATTTCATTAAAGAACATCTATTATCTCCTGTATCATTGTGTTCATGTTATTTCGATAGAAAATAAATCAGTTATGGAACTCAGTAACAGGATAACAGTTAGCTACCTAGTATTCAATCCATATTGTAATCTAGTATTGAATATGACTGATACTCTAGTAAATCAATAGAAGCTAGAAATTTGAATTACTGTAATATAGAAATTAGTTAAAGAGAGATGAAAAATATCTTACCAATAAACCGCATTGACTAGCATAGTATTTCGTAATAAATCAATTACGAAGGAATAAGACATTAGGAACATGAAGACAGATTTTTATTATTACGGAAACTATATTATGAAAAAAATTAACTTAGGATGACGTAAGTTCAGAAAATAAAATTATATTTAAAACTAAAAATTTCGGTACTTTTTCACAAATTTCTAGACAAAATTGAAACTAGCATAGAGGCAATTTTTTGAAGAATAAGAAAATGTGATATTTAAGATTAGTTCCCAAAATTGACTTTTTTAATTTTTGAGTCTGTTTTACTCATATTTTGTTCCATTAACTTAATCTTAACTATTGAGCACAGTTCTCTCTCTGCTTGCATTGAGTGCACTTTTCGAGATATAAACCCGTGTATAAAAAACCGTAAAAATAAGATCAAAACGTAATTTTTCCCAAATTAATGATGCATATAGTGCATCGATAAAACCTAAAATGTCGCGCTTAAATATAAGTGCGAATACAGTGAAAGACATTATTAATAAAAAAAAATCAAACTTTTTTTTACCGTTGCAAACAATTGATGATAAAAACTTAGATATTTCAGGGGAAAACACTAATGTTGGAACTAATCCAACAGAAAAAATTATAAGAATTCCTCCAATCACAGTCTTGAAAAGTAATCCGAAATTTATTCATGAATTATTAAAAACTCATGAAATAACAGAGTACTATGTAAAGGCTGTATCAATAGGTATAAAAATATTTCTAAAAACTGTTGATTTTTATAATAAAACACGTGAACTTTTAACACAAAATAAATGTGAATTTTTCTCATATGACACAAAAGATACAAAACCATACAAGGCACTATTATCGGGCTTAGAAAAAATGTCTAATGATGAAGTAAAAATTACTTTGAATAATTTAGGTTTAAAATGTATGGAAGTAAAAACAATTGAAAGATCAACTAAATTTGGTCTTAAAATTGTAATTTACGTTATATATTTTGAAAATAAAAGTATCACACTACAACAATTAAAACAAAACTACTGTTACATTGACCACACCAAGGTTCGGTGGGAGTACAAAGTTAAATCCACAAGCAAGCCAACTCAATGCCATAATTGTCAAATGTTTGGACACGGATCCAAAAATTGTCATATCCAAACTGGATGTGCATACTGCTCCGGTAACCATGCAACAATCGAATGTGCCGAGAAAGAAAAACCACGATGCGCGAATTGTAAAGGTGAACATTATTCTACAGATACAGCATGTCCATGTAAAACAACATATATCAGTCTTATGAGACGACGTTTCTCCAAAGACAATCAACCACGTACTGATATGGCTAAAAGTTTTGACAGTAGTCGCAACTATAATATAAACTTTCCAAACACGCTCTCAAAAAATACATCTACAACTAATCAGCAATTAGATAGCATTTGGGTAAGCAAAACCACTAGCATAAATACACCATCAACCTCAACTTACAAAAATACATACAATGATGGATTAAGTAATAATACTGGTAATACTAACAATACAAATAATAACAATTTAAACAATAATACTAATAACAATTTGTTTTCTGCTGAACAAATAACTACACTAACAAATGAGCTGCTCAGTAAACTAAGCACATGTATTAATAAAGAGCAACAATTTAAAATTATAACCGAACTAGCGGTAAAATACTTATATTCAAGTAATGAATAATAATATTGATAAATTAAATTTAATAATTTGGAATGCACGTTCCATACGTAAAAAATATTTTGAATTTTTTGATTTCATGTCAAAACATGATATCCACATTGGTCTTATTAATGAAACGTGGTTGAATACAAACGATAAGTTCTCCCATCCAAATTATATAATATACCGAAAAGATAGAATAACATCAATAGGTGGAGGAGTTGCCATAGTTATAAATAAAATGATAGAACACAAACAACTCTCTGCGTTTAATACACATGTTATAGAAAATATTGGTATTGAAATTTCTCTATTAAATATTAAATTAAAAATATTTGCAACGTATTTTCCTGGAAACTCTTCAAAATGCCTGAAACAAAACTGCAAATTTTCAAAAGACAAAAAGCATATACAGAGTATGTTCAAGTCGGACCTTTTAAGATTCTCACGAATACAAGAAGAATACATATTAGGTGGGGACTTAAACTGTCGAAATAAACTTTGGGGCTGTCTACGTGCTAACTCTTGGGGTAATATACTTAATGACTTGTTAACAACGGACAGATTTAAAATCCTATTTCCAGCAGAACCAACTTATATTCCTTTTAGCAACAGAAATAACCCATCAGTGCTGGATATATTTCTTACCAATAGGTCCAATATGATGGAAGTTCCTGAAACTATAACTGATCTACAATCTGATCACCAACCGGTTTTTCTCAGTTTGTCAGAAAAATTAATAACAAACGAACACACCCATTTAGATTATTCTAAGGCTAATTGGAATGTGTTCCAAAAATTCTTAACTAAAGAATTAAATAATCCTGGCAACTCTTTATCAATTAACTATAACTTAACAAAAAATGATATAGATAATATGATAGCATTACTGAATAATAAAATTCATGAAGCAATAAATATTGCTGTTCCAAGAACATGTAAAAACTTTCATTCAACGAGGTTGCCAGATAACATAACTAGTCTAATTAAACAAAGAAATGTTATCAGAAGGAAATGGTTAAGAAATCGTTTACTTATCTACAAAGCTCAAATAAGTTTTTTAAATGAAAAAATTAATGAAGAGATTACTCTTTTTCGCAATGAAAAGTGGAATGGAAAACTAAAACAACTCAACAAAGCTTCAAAACCCTTTTGGAAAATAATAAAAGTTATTAAAAATAAACATCAAGTGATGCCACCACTTAGTTTTAACAATGAAATGTACCTGACACATCTTGAAAAGGCTAATCTGATAAGCAAACAATTAGAAAAAAAACATCAACTCACTGATTTGTTCTCCGATAGTTATACAAGCAATTTAGTAGACTCGTGTAGTAGACAGATTGAAACTATTAACTACTCTTTAAAAAACGCAGAGCTAATCAAAAATTGCGAAGTTAAAAATATCATAAAAACATTAAAGAGGAATAAATCTCCAGGTTTGGATGAAATCTCAAACATTTGTATTAAAAAACTGCCTAGGAAAGTAATTGACTACTTAGTAAATATTTTCAACAAATGCCTAGAAATTGGCCATTTCCCAGATGATTGGAAAATCGCGAAAATAATTCCAATATTAAAACCAGGCAAACCACCTAATCATCCGGATAGTTATCGCCCGATAAGTTTATTAAAAACATTCTCAAAAATCTTCGAAAGATTAATAAAAGATAAAATAGTTCACTTTCTTGACCGCAAAAACATTTTACCTAACGTTCAGTTTGGCTTCAGAGCGGAACATAGCACACTACATCCTCATCTTAGAGTAAAAAATTTTATAAAAAATAACCTTAGTCAAGGCAAGTCAATTGGTATGGTAGTATTAGATATTGAGGCTGCTTTCGACACAGTATGGCATAAGGGTCTAATACATAAGCTTAATGTAATCGGTCTTCCAATATTTTTAATCAAAATCATACAAAACTTCCTGAGTAATAGAAATTTCTGCGTTTCCATTAATAACATTACATCAGAACTAAGACCTATAGCAGCAGGTGTCCCACAAGGCTCTGTATTAAGTCCTGTTTTATATAATATTTATACTCACGACATTCCTTTAATAGAGAACAGCGCTATCTCAATTTACGCAGATGATACTGCCATATATACTTCGAACTCCTCCCCGCAAATCGTTATATCAAATTTGCAGATGTACCTAAATAACCTAAATGACTATTATTACAAATGGAAAATAAAATTAAATTCAGAAAAAACAAATGCTATATTTTTTACAAAAAAGAGAAAAACCTCCTTGTTGCCACAATCCAATCTCTTTCTTAACAACACTGAAATAAAGTGGGTGGACACCGTAAGGTACTTAGGCTTGCACCTAGATAAAAAGTTAACGTTTCAATATCATATATATAAAACAATTGACAAAATTAACATGACCATAAAAATACTATACCCATTTATAAATCGGAGATCATTTCTATCTTTAGAAAATAAAATAATAATTCTAAAAACTATTTTTTTCCCAATTTTAACATATGGAGCGCCAATCTGGGCCACTTGTGCTAAAACACATAGAAATAAATTACAAATTTCACAAAACAAAATACTAAAGCTAATGATGAACTTACCATTTTATTTTTCAACGAAAAAGTTGCACGATAAGACCAATGTGAATATGGTTGACGAAAATATTAATATTATAAAAGAGAAATTTAATAATAAATTGCAATATTCAAACAATATTATGATACAAAACTTGTATGTAAATTTGTAAATACATATAGATAATAAATTAAAATAAATATATATCTTAGTAGTAGTTAGGTTAGTTATGTTTTTAGTTTTAAGTTTAATTAAATGTAAGTTTTATCTAAAAAAAAAAAAAAAAAAAAAAAAAAAATTATTTGGATAAGGTTTTTACTATCCTGTTTTCCCTTAAAAATTTAATATTAATATGAGAATGTACCATTTATTTAAAATTTAAAATGTTTCAGCTGTAAAGAGAATATCTCTAAACTCTGTAAAAATCTGTGTATTTAAAAAAAAAAAAAAAAATGTATATTTAAGGAAATAAATGAATTGAATTGAATTGAACTATTGAGCAATAACAATATCACTATCATTTAATTATAGTGATACTTTACACACTCTGTATAAAATTTCATTTGAAAACTGTATTTCAAAGCTGATTCAAAACTCATTTTTCTCAATAATAATAAAAAAAAAAATTAAATTTTCTTTCAAAATCTTTTAAAACTAGTGTTTGTAGTGACAGTTCCATAAAAAATGTCTATAAAATATTTTCAAAGAAAAGAAAAATAATAATAATAGATAGATAGACTATTATTAGAATGTGACAATTTGAAAATTCTACAAATGTAAAGGAATGTACACGTGTCCTTTTTAAATGTTGTATGTAGGTACATAAATAAAAAAAAAAAACAACAACAAAAAAATTTTATCATCTTTTGACTTTTTTTTGATAATTTTAAGAAAAAAGGTTCCTTAATGAAATTTAATTTTTCCTTTTACTCAACAATTTACAAACAATTTACCATCAGTGGAGAATAACAACAACGAAAGTAATCTCCGGCTCAGGGATTCACAAAAATTTTGAATAAAAAATTATTTTTTTTTTCATTTTTTCAAATCTATTTTACGATGTGAGAACTTTTTATTAAAAAATATTAGAAACGATTTTGTTCGCTAGGTATACGAAATTAGAACTAAAAAAACTTATTTAGTAGGTTGAGTCTAGGTGGTATAAAACCTATAGTACCTAAACTACAATATTATAGGATTTTGTATGTTGCTGTCCTTTAGTAAATTTTTTATTAAAAAAAAAATAGGTTTTTTTTGTGCTGTTGTGTGTGGTAAGGAAGTGGAAGTGGTAAAAGTTTTATTTTAGGATTTTATTTTTTTTATTTTGATGGTTTTCCTATTACGAAACAATTTTAAAATTCATTGAAAGAAGAACAGGAACAAAAAAAAAAATATCAGCCCACCAAAAAATATTTAAAAAAAAAACAAAATGTTTCTATTACAAATTTTATTTTATGTGGAAAAAAATAGTATTCCTACGCAAAACAGGTCCTGAATATATGCAATATCCTTTATAAGGAAAATATCCTTTAAAAAAAAACTAATTTTGGTTAACTGGTTTTGTTTTTATAATTTTTTCGAAGTTTTATGTTATTTCTAGAAATCTAAATGTAAATATTATAGAGAATAAACAATGGCTCGTTTCATATTTTCCAGCGTAGATATTTTTGGATAGTGGACATTGTATATGTATTTGTTTTTTTTTTACATTTATTGATTTTGAGAGCTTATCATACTACTTTCGTTAAAACTATTTATTTAGTATTAAAAATAAATAATCGTTTTAAAACTAACCGTCAATTCATCACTACCGTTTTCTATTGGAAGCGTCAAATTTAATGGATGAAACACATGACGCCTTCATTTTGTAAATATTTCTTGAAATATTAAACATTTTCTCATTATATAATTACAAAATAAATTTGTTTTAATGTTTTTTCACCATTAAGGCATATTAATTACATTAAACCGCACTTATAACCTTTTCTAACAATGAAATTTCCTTAGGTAAAAATATTTTCTCAGTAAATAACAGCACTTTGGGTGGCACAGTATGTAGAACGCTTGCTTTTCAACCGAATGGTCAAAGGTCCGATTTCTGATGAAAGCAAAAAGCTTTACAGGTTTTTTTAACCTGTTCCAGTATCAGTTTGTCAAAAAAATGTATAGTCTAGTAGCAAACTAAAGTAAAATAGCAAACTAAAAAAATGGAACTACGCTATTTAAGAAGGCTTAATTTCTGACAATAATAATATTTTTCTACATTTAATAATTTGATATGTTAGACAAAATTCACACGTGCAATTAAAAAAAAAAAACAATAGAAAATTGCGACCTCGCTCGTTAAGAACAGTTTAAAATTGTTGAAGTGTTCAATTTCATATAGCAAATGTATTTGTTGGCCTTTCAGGACGAAATCTATTCAAAAGAGGTTGATTCTTCCAGTTAATATCAAGTGATTAGGAGTTATAATCAAACAAATTTATTAATAAACATGTTAGTTTTTAATTCATAGAATATTATGGTTCCAGTTATGCTTATGCCATTGGTTGAGGATGCGAAAAATAATTGTAGGTTACAAATTTAATTAGATGTTAACGAAAATTTTTTATCTTACGCAAATTACTTTGCTTAAATGAGTTTGTATGCTCTTTAGGTATTTTACAAGTGTGTATCGATTAGCTATAACCTAACCTTGTAAAGTAAAATTTATGAATATGAAATATCTTCTTGTTATGTTTTTAATCCATTACTGGATGTTAAGCGATCACTCGACTCATGACTGTAAGCTTGCAACTTGCAATGATGTTTGCATACTCTTCTCTACATCTTGTGCTGAGAATCAGCTTTGCTACAGTTCTAGTCATCATCATTGTCTTGCAGTCCTATCTATGAGACAAAAGGCGGAAATACAAACTCGGCTCCCATCTCCACCTAACCTCTTCAATTATGCCCACATTCTTTGCTGGGTAGTTGCTTCGGCTAAGATAGTTGTTCTCCATGTTTTTCTTAGCCTTCGGACGCGACGTGTACTATAAGGTTTTCTTTCGAAACATTGTTTCGCGATGTTGTTGTTAGGTTGCCTCAGAGTATGTCCGATTCAAAGCCCTTTTCTATGTGCAATTTCTACGTCTATTTGTTTTTGTTTTGCTTTTTGTCACAGAGCGTTCTGCTGAAAATGGTTTGTCGCCAATGAATGCTTAGGACGCCCCGGATGCATCTATCAATGTACTCTTCAAATTTCCTGGTGGTACTTACTGAAACTTTCCATGTTTAAATAGACGTACAAGAGAACAGATTTTACACTTGCATTGAAGGTTCTTATTTTTGTACTCAGAGATATGTTGTTTGCCTTTATATAGTTTTAAGAGCAACACGTTTCTGATACCTGTTCAAATGTTTCTAAGTCATGACATTTGTTTTCTTCCGATATTCCTCTTGCCTTCAGTCTTGCCTTGTATAATTAATTGAAGTAGCACCATAGTAGCTGAATTTTCTACATTTGACATTTAGAAGTATTTCTTTGTTTATTTTCAATCTTTTGAGAACTTTTAAGCTTGTGACTCTGTCGATGTAACAAATTGTCAGCAGTCTACGATAAGACCACATTTTGAAATCTTCTAATTCGATTAGTGCAGCCATTTTCAACGTCCATCATTCTATTCTGCAAAAGAGTACATACCAAATATAACATTTTGAGTACCGTACTAAGAGCTTGTTTATATTTATTCCTCGGTTCCATAGTATATGCAATACGAGCATCAGAACATACAAAAGATTCGTTGGTAGGTAAGGCAAGTTTTGCCATGATTTTGATGAAATTCTGTTACTAAGAAAAATTCGGCGTACACTAGCTTTGAATAGGCTTACTAAAGCTTTGAATAGGGCATTGTAGTTATTGAAATAGCGGAAGTAAATAGAGGAAACTTCAAGTCAAGTGGTTAGTTGATTTTAAATCAGATATTAGCTTCTAGTTCTACCACTAACAAACGTACTCGTTTTGATGAAATATAATTTACTTACGACATTTCAACTCATTAATTTAAAGGAATGCGTCTAATTAAATTGCCATACATTTAATAATAAATAGGATTGCAAATATTTTTGTACATTCCTATATCAAATTTCCAAAAGAATATAAATTATTAATCTAATCTAATCTAAATCGCTGCTACTCATATATTGCCGTGCTTATTGCAAAAGCAGTAACTGAAAAAAGTAAGTTTCGAGAAAAAGACGAATTTGTAAAAATTATTATCGCACCCCTTAAAATATATTTTAGAATAATGAAATTGTGGTAGTTTAGGTTTTTAATGCGATACTGTAATTTTAGGTTTGTATTTTAATTTGTTTAAAAATGATATGTCGCCTTTTATTCTAAGAGTCCAAGTTAAATAATATGGCTTTTTTATTGACATTTATAAAGATTTTATAAATATAATATTAATATTTTGATTAAATATTTAATTATTAAATAAAACCACATCACATACCGCTAAAACGCCTATGAATTATGATGTACTGCTGATTTGTTTAGTATTTCGGATTAAGTTTGAGATGTGATTTTTTTTCTTAGGGCTTCATTAATAATTTTGTTAATAAAAATATAAGAATTAATACATTGAGATTATGCTATTTGGTGTAAAGTATCCAAAACCACATAAAGCAGAGCAGTCGGTTTTTCTGAATTACCGCTTTTTCAAGAACCATGGCAGTATACACATCATTTGCTTCAGACTTCATGAAATGCATCGTTTAGACCTTTGAATATGATTTGGGTTAGTCTATTTAATTTACTATTAACTCCAATTACAATATTGGTTCAAGTCCTAAGTATGTAAGGTATCATATTGAGTTTTTGGATCATTTTAATATCTCACAAGAAAGAAGATACCGTTATGCGAAATGTAATTATTTTTTGTAATTAAAGTAATTGTATTCAATAAAAAATCTTTAATATAAAAAATAATTATTTTTAAACTTAATATTAATTTAATCAACAATTAATAATAATTTTAGTAATAATTATTTTCAAACTCTTTTGCATTTCTAAAGTTTTTAAAAACTACTAGCTCAACCCGGTCCGCGTTTCTGCCCCTTCTTAAAAACAGTTATTTTAAATGTTTTATCCGTTTCACTTTTGTTATTTATTTATCTGGTGATTGTGCTTTGCTTTATCCTGGTTCGTGTAATTGCCATATAAATCCTAACACTTTCCAATAATATTTCAAAACCCAAAGGTATCACAGGTCTGAAAATAGGTATTTAGGTAGATACACTCTCAAAAATAAGTGTGTTTTACTGTTTTACATCAATTTGTACTGATTCGTACCGTAGCTGCCATATTTTATTAAAAATTTTTATGATATATTCTTGATTAGCTATATGACAGTGCTGTCCGAACCAGGCAAAATTTTCGAAAACGGTAAAAGTTATGTTTGTTTATTTTGGAGATATTAGATGATTAAAATTTGATTTTCGAATTGATGATCGAAAATTACTAAAAATAAAATAAATCGACCCAAAAAGTGTACAATTTTTATTTTATTATCTATTTTATTTTATTACACGCTGGGTGGCGCAGTAGGTAGAGCACCTGCCTTTTAACCGAAAGGTCCCAGGTTCGATTCCCAACGGAGGCAAAGAAAATGCTTTCTGGATTTTTCGACCTGGTCCAGTACCCTTTATCATTGGGACAAAATAAATGATAAATAGTTGAGAGTTTTGGTTATCACTAAAAATAAAATGGAACTATGCTATTATGAAGACGAAGTACTCTACAATAGATATAGTTTTCCACATTTAAATTAGTAGATATACCACAAAAATTCTACAGAAAAAGCTATTGTATGTGATTGTGTATTACAAATCTCTGTTTAAAAGCAGTTAGGGTGTTCATCCCATAGACTTGGAATTATATAAAAAAAAAAAAAACAATTTTGAATTTTAAAAGAACCCTTATTTAAGAGAGTATTATTTTATAGACCTCCTTTCTCGTTCCGAAATAGTCTATATTTTTAAAGTATTATTAAATTTCTCATACAATAACATTCTATCATACCACCGGATCTTTTTTTACCTTCATACGAAAGCATAAGACCTCTTGAGAGAATGAGTTTCCTAAAATAGACTTCCCATAATTTTTTGTTTTTTTTTTCATTTTCTGTATATCCATATCATCATAGACCCAAAAACTCATACCTTGGTATCTAAAACAAATTTAAAATAAAATTTAAAGTAGATACCCCCATGTACTTAAATTTGATGACCATTGTATCCATTAGTTACTTTTAATGTTTATTTATATTCCGAATTTGTACTTATACCTAATTTGAAAATGTAAAGATATGAAACGAAAAAGTTAATACTGATATATTGGGATGTGGCTTAGACATCTGCTGATGTAGGTATTTAGCTTAGTTAGCTGATTTTACTTTTTTTTAGTATAGGAAATATGTTACTGATGTCTTTGATTCTTTAGTCTCGTACTGGTTTGCAATTTTTTGCATTAAAATTGATTCAATGTTGTATATGTAATCTTTACGAGCAGAATTGAATAGGTTAATGCAAAGGAGTTGGATTACCTTGTTGTAATAGCTTGACAAATGTATAACAAACATTTTAGACACAAGAATTTAGTGGAAAATTAATATTTGTCTATATACCAAAAGCACTCGTTATGAGCTCAAGAGTAAGCAGCTACAATCGTTTAAAAAAAAAAAAAACAATTTACTTATTATGGTACAGTAATATCAATATTTTAAACAGGAGGTACAATTTGTTCCTATATATTCTTTTTTCGTATGGTTTTCGATCTCTAGATTGCATTCAAATAGCGATGATTAACACTCCACAGTTTGTTTCTCTGTGGTTGTTAATGTCGATTTAATGGTGTACTGACGCACTAATTCAGATTTTGATGTAATGTAATGTAAATATTTTCGTTTTCAGATTTTAGTATTTTTGAACCAAAGGAATTCCACATTTTGTGCAAGCTTTACTTGCTTCGTTTCGTAGTAAATTTTTGATTGAAGAGGTGAAAAGTGATGGGGTAAGAAAAATGTTATTGTTGCCTGGCTTGGCCAAGTCAATCTCTTCCGAGGAAAGGTATTTGTGGGTTTGCTTTTTCAACATTAATTCATTTTTTCGGCCTCAGACCTTAGTTTGACCACGTAGAGCTTATTATTAGAATTCATTCACTGAGAAGTATTTTTATTAATTGGAAACACTTTAGAAATATCAGTGCGCTTTATATTTGCATTAAGTTTTTTCTTCAATTAAGAGCACTACTTTGGTTCCATTTAGAATGTCAGATGGCAGTCCCGCTCTTACTATGCGTTTGTTTTTATTTTGTGTTTCCTAATCGGAAGCTGTTTCTAGATAATTAATTGTTGTTCTAAACTTTCTGACTTTATCTCAGAGTTTTCCTGGGGCTTGCTTAGACTTTTTTTTTTTTATTGGAAATTGGGGAGTTCTCAATAACCGCCATCTCTTAAGATCTATTGTACCTCCCCGTCCATTTCAGAATTGCAGATCTATATCCTTGATAAACGCTGTTATTGCTTTGATGTCAAATTCAGAATCAGACGATTTGTATCCCTGGAAGTGTTTGTATCTTTTGCGAGCTATAGCTTTGCAATCAAATAGAATATGGGAGAAGGATTACTCCTCTTCTAAGCAGAATCTGCATCTGTCTGTGCTCCATCTACCAATCTTGAAGAGATGTTTGTTGAATGGGCCATGACCTGTGATAAACCATGTCAACATTCTGACATTGAGTCTACTCTACCTGTTATCTGATTCAATCTATGAATATTTAGTTTGAAAAAGAATTTTAACTTGCTTAGACTGAGGTTTTCCTGAATTATCATTTTATTCTGTCGAATCACGTCATCCATCTGTAAAGACAGGAAGTTGATTGATTTTTTAACCTCTATTATTACCGATACAAAAATTTTACAATAACCCTCCATATTATCTGGAGAGAAATTAATTAGATATATTTTAGTAATGTTACTACTAACACTGAAAATTGATTCTTTGGACAGTTGGTACTTCGAATAGTTAGAGTCCTCTTTGTCACTCACCATCGACTCATTGCTGGTCGACGGACAATTTTGTCACTTTCGGAGTGCATTACCATGTTTGACGGCTTCAAATATTTCCACACTGACCGCATTTGACATGAAAAAATTTTCAGCATAGCCCAAAATAAGTTTCTTTTTATTTTCCACATGGTCTGAGTTTATTAATTTTCTTCATTTATTTGATTCATTATTTTATTTTGTAGCTTTAGGTTTAGAATTGTTAATAAGTGAAGTTAATGGTCCTATTTGGACAAAATATTATTCTACACTATTTCTTTATAAATTAAAACAGTTTTTGTTTGATTCTACGGTGGTTAATCATGATAAATTATTTTTTTTTGTTTTAAAAATTACTTTTAACGAATTTTATAATAATTCATATAATCTGGTTATGCTCCCAGATATATATTATAATAATATAAATAATTCTTATTTCTTACAATAATATTCTTTACAAAGTTAAAATTACAAATTTTAAAATAGTGTTGGTTCTGTTAAAATTAAAATTGAAACATGCGAAAGCTAGTCTCAATTTATTACAAATTTGTTATTAAAATGTGCAGTCCAGCTTTTTTAATTTTGGATACTTTCCTGATTACATAAAAACCAAAAGCATGGTTATTTCCTTCCATTAGTGTATTTTTTCATTATCTATTTTTTGTTCATTTGAAGTTAGTTGAATTTGAAGTCAAGCTCAATTTTTGCTTTTTACTAATGTTATTGAAACAAAATGTGTATATATATAAATAGCAAGTATTACACACGTGACGTAAGTATTGTATGATTATTTTGCTATATTTGCCGACTCATATTTTTGTTTTAAGTAAAATTTTTCTACAACTATTGCACAATAAGTAGTACGCAATCAAAGAAAACCTTGGGTCATAAAAACTAATAATAAGCATCAGTTTAGAAAACTAATAATAATATACCAGACGTCAACCTTAAAATTATCAGATTTCCCCAGGGCAGTTCGCTTTCTTTTAGCTTATGAGCTTGCAACATACCTACTATAAAATAATTCAAAACAGCTTTTAATACAATAGCAATAAGGAGTTGCTATTTTTTTAATTAAAATTATTGATAACAAAACAATAGATAAATAATTTATTTCTAAAATTAGCTTTTGATTGATTGCAACCCCTTTTTGCTATTATATTCAGGCTCTGTTAATCTTAATTAGTTCTCATTATTTATTAATTTGTATTTAAATTGAATCTTCTTGTTTTCAATTCATGAAAATCTTCAGAACAATTTAATTCATTTTAATCAAATTAACTTTTTTCTAATATCCGATCATCATTTTAAAATATTCCCCAAAAATCATATAAAAATGCAAATTAACTACCTACTCATATCATTGTTATATCCTTTATATATTATATTTTTTTAATTTTCAAATTGTAGTAAAAAAAACAAACTAAAAACAGAGAAGGAAGAGAAGTAAAAAATTACAAAAACTAAATTTCTCAGTTACACATGAATAAATCAAAGATCGAATATAAATCGAATCAAAAATGAAATTGAATTGAATCGAATCAAAAATAAAAAACCAAAAACAAAAAATAATATGAAAACAAAAAAAAAATCGAATCATGTCCCTTTATAATAACAAAATAAAATCATGATGAAAATGTGAAAATGATGACAACGACGACGACGATGATGATGATGAACAAAATGAAGCTTAAAAGTGTAATTGGTCTAGCCAACTTTAGGCTACCAAATTTTTAATTTTATTGGTTGATTGAAATACAGTGATAGCACTGTTAGGCATGAAACTGTAGGCAAAATATGTATATTCATAATTTAATTCTCGGCGAAAAACAAATATTCCAGTCATTGAAATTTTTTGAACGAGAATTTTTTATACCGTGTTCTTGATTGAAAATTACATAACTACAATTTGATTCGAATAAAAAAGTCATATATGACCGACCACCAAATCCTTTTTATAGATATGAGTACCTTTAAGTACTTTGTAATGAAAAACTAGAAGAAATTTTATAATAGTTAAAATAAAATTGAATTGAATTGAATATCCAAAAGACTTACATTTGTGTATTCTAATATCTGACTACTAAACAAAAATTTGCTAGTTTCCATATTCGGTTTATTTTAGAGCTAGCGTAATAGTTAAAAGCAAAATTTCTACACCCCTAAAAAATTATATTCCACTAAAATCAACACTAAAAACAAATAAAATTACAAATAATAATTGTCAGTGTTGTGCGACGTAAACTATTTTATGTAGATTACTTTATTTTCTACATGTCGACAATACTTTGTAGACAATACCTTTATATCTACTTCATTACGTAGAAAGACGGTGTCTAGACGATGAGGTATTAAGCCAGTTTTCACTGTCAGTTAAAACTGAGAAGTGTCTACACGTTCAGTTTTGAATGAAAAAATTTACAAATGGCGAAAACTGAAAATTACCATTAATGTAACAAGTGGAAGTGAAACAACAATAATAAAAATTAATTTCTTGCTTCTCTAAAACGGTTTTTTTCTGTGTTACGATTAAGATTAGAAAAGTTGGCTATGAAATTCGAAACGATTGAAATCGAAAAATTTACGACAAGTTAAAAGCATTTAAACTTTCTTTATTTTTTTCAAACAACAACAAAATACATGTATTTCAGTGAAAACTGACAGTGTTCATTGATCGTCTAGACACCGCCATAATTAAATAATAACGTGTTACCATTAGGCTAAATAAAAATACTGATTTGCATTCGAGCATCTACATCCTTAGTTTCTTGAATATCATCGAAAATTCTAGCACTGTCAATAGCATTGTTTGATTTAATCACTAGCATTTTTTGGTAAAACAGCATAAACAACAGTAAAATACAGATCCTTTGTAATATCAACAGATTCCACAACAATTTCAGACAATATATCAGCTGTTTTAAAATATGCAGTTAAGTCCCAAGTACGTAGAAAAGCTTGTTTTCCGGTAGCATTATGCAACACTGAAATAACCGTTTTAACATTGATGGAACAATTATTTTTGCACCCATCAATTAATGAAACTGATTCTAACCCTTAGATCATGTAATATAATTTTTATATGCTTTGGCAAGCCAGGTTATCTAACCGAAATTTTTAAATACGATTTTTGAAATTAACCGAATTTACTAAAAAAATATTTTTTGTTTACATCATAGTTGACATTGTTTTTATTGTATACAGCATAGTTTACATTGTTTACAGTAAACGGCTTGTTTACACTGAAGTCTACTTCAAAGTGTAGAGAATTAAATATTACACGTAAAGGAACAACACTGATAATTGTTATTATTTGCAAATTTTCTATTGATAATGATTGGTCTTGTCGTATTTAACACTTCAAATTGAAATTATTTAACTTTATATAAATAGAGATATGACACTCTTAACGAAAACAGTATTGATCGACAGAAAGTCGTGGTTATGTTAGGTATACATTTTTGGGTAAATTGCTACAGCCCACCGATATAAAATTTTCATAGAAACTATTTCTGATGCAAATGCTCAGGTTAAGTTAGATTTAAAATGTAAAATTTAGGTAGTGACATTTACTATAAAATAAAGATAAAAGAATTAAAGAATTAATTGTTTATCGAACTAGTCACGAAACCATACAAGAACCTGTGTAAAAATGTATAAGTTACTCCAGACATGATATCAAAAATACATAATTTGGTGCTCTTAACATTCATGAGACCACTAAATGACGAAGAACAAATTTATAAATTTTGATAAATCTATCCCCTATATCACCGCAACCACAAATGGGCTTATTGTCATAACCCAAGTGTGTTAGTTTGTCTCTGAGTCCTTAAGGATACCGGCTTTTGTGATCACACTTTGTGATACCATTCAATGGTATGTTGGATAGCTCTCATTATTTGGGGTACACTGCTTCCAAGTGGCGAAGTCTGCTACAAGTTCTACATTCACAGAGCGATAAATTTTTCCTGTATTTCACATATTATGCGTTGTTTTCGGTCAGACCCATTTTATGAAGGTGGTTCATTATTAGGCAGTGGCCTGCTATTATCCCTGCAAGGTAGATGTTTCGTATTGAGACTTAGAAATTGGGTTGGTTTTCCTGAGCGAACGGTTAGGCATGAGCTTTTTTGCTTGACGATTTCCAGGAATGTTGCCCCAGAAATCCTCAGCTCTTTTCTCTACCCAAGCTTTTAAATCCTTCTTGGCTGTTCTCAGGGGGAACCCCACAGAAGGGACTTGGCCTAATGAAAGTATATACGAAGGATACGAAGGATACGAAGTATATAAGAAGGTATATTCGTTGCTTTTCCTGCTAGACAATCTGCAGCTTTATTTCCTACTATGTCAGAATACCCTGGTACCCACGTTATTGTGACTTTATTTGTTTTTGTCAGGGGTATGACTTGAATAAAGAAAATAGAATACTTTAGAAATAGACTCATATCATGTTTCATTGAGGTTACGGATAACTACAGCTATTTGCGTCGGATGAAAATAATATAAAATATAAGAGAGATGCAGTAAGTAGACCTTTCAACCGAAGGATCTTATGTTTGATTCCCAATATAAGAAAAATACTTTATTACTGTTTCGATCTGGTTCAATACACTTTGCTAGTCGTATACTAATAATATACAGTTAAAGTGATAAATAAATGACGTTAATAAACAGTAAAAAAAAGCTGCTAACAAAATTATTGAAAATATTATTACAAAAAAAATAGAATGACAAAATAAATTAACTTAAAATAATTAAAAAATGAATAAAAGAGAGATAATAAAAATTATTTTAAGCTCAATTTATTTAATTTCATATGAATTTTTACTGTATGTTTCCTAATCTACTTAGATTTATACAATTCTAAACGGTAAATCGATTTAATACTCAATATCCAAATTTAATTTTATTTAAGTGAAAAACAATAAAACAGACCAAAAAAAAGAACAAAAAACAAGAAAGAGAAATATAAGAAAGCTACAAACAGAAAACTGTCGAATCAGAATCGAATATTAAGTGTGGGTATTAGAAAATATTCATATCATTTAATTGAAATTCAAAGTTCTGAATTAGAAAAGGGTCAATACCAAATTGAATGAAAATCAAAAGTTATATTATTTGAATACAACATTTAATAATTCATAAGAAAATTTATGTATTCAAAATGAGAACAAAATAAAATTAAATATTTTCTCTTTCCTCTGCTTTTCATATGTCTTTTTTCAGCTCGATTTTTTATAATTTTTGTTTGTTTTAATTTTTGTTTGTTGTGTTGTATTTGTATAATATAATAATAAAAATGGTTTGGGTGATGAGATTCAAATTGAAAATATAACATTTTAAAGTAAAAGACAACTACAACTGTTATAATTTCTCTATAAGTCTAATGTTCAAACAATGTCTCTTTATCTTGTAATTTTCTCTTTAAATCATGGAATATTTCTATAACAATATAATGTGCTAAATATTAGTAATTTGCAATTTAATTGATGATTTATATATTATAGCAATGCCTATGTATACTTTAGCCAAGTCACACGATTATTTTTCTGAAATATATCGAATTACGAATTTTTTTTTTAAATTTTGTTTTTGTTTTGTGTATACATTTTTTTTCATAAAAATAAAATTTGAGAAAAACACAACTATAACAAGAAACAAGAATATTCTGAAAAATTTAATACCAAAAATTAAATACAAATACCTTCAAAGGCTTGGGCTCAGATAAAAAATAATAAACAACAACAATTTACATGCAATTTTAATTTCGTCTCAAAAGTTTTACTGTATCCATTAGTTTTATCTTCTACTTCAGTGTTCATTAGAAGTAGGTTGATAGAAGTAGACCTTGAAATCGTAAATGTCTCAACACAAAATTGAATACAACGTTCAAATGATCTTAAATGTCTACAAAAGCTCACAAAAGCTTGAGACATTGTTTTATTGATCACAATTGTTGTTGACGATGTCTCGACGTCCGGTTTGACAGGTATTTGGGTTTACAGAAATTTTTAAAAACTTAATGCAGTACAGTATTACTAAAAACTATCTCTTCTTTTTGCTTAATCACAAATGATTTAAGACACAATGTCTCAGAAAGCTTTCATTACACAATGTTGCCAACTTATTTTAACGGATAAAATAGACAATTTAGTTTTTTTATATTGTATCATGTTGAAATTTTTTTTTAAGACATTTACGATGTCACCGAGGTTTCACGTCGGATAATAAAATTTTTGTTTTTTAAATTGAAAATTATTAATGAAAATGTTTTTATATTTTTTGTAAATTTTACCAATTTAGATAAAAAATATTGAATATTTTTTTAAAAATAACTATATAACACTATATCATAATAACAGGTTATTCATATAGCAAAATAAGATCCCTATACAAAAGACAAAAATTATATGAATATATAAGAGATCATTTTTAAAATTGCACTCCCAGAGGCCAGGCTAGAAGATATAGAGGCATTGGTTCAAATGTAGAAAATTTGATTATAACTTGTCTGGTAGGTAAATTGAAATTAAGACAAAATTGAAATACAATTTAAAAAATTGTTCGGTGTTCGATTAAGGTTCAGGGTTCGGGATTGTGATATTTCGATTGGATTATAATATCATCTAGGGCAAAGAGATATGTAAATTTCTTACCTTAGGTAGGATTTACCTATAAATCGAATATAAAGTAGGACCGCAATTTATTGTATCAATTATTTACCAAGTTCGTGATACTTGACTTAGTTAAATAAGAAAAAAATGTTAACCATTATTACAACTTCGACCTTTATATCATAGCATAGTTCCTCTTTATTTAAGTTATAACCAAATTATATTCAACAAAACAAAAACAAAACTATAAACAACAGAACGTTTAATTTTTTTTTTGTAAAACGAAATAAATGCGGTGTGGAAATCAATTTTCAACCTTACCATGTCATGTATAAAGTTGATAAAAAAAATAGCTTTATCAAAAGTTCCATCACCAAAAATAATTTTTTATTTTATTCCCTAAACAAGGTCTTTATTTCCAATTGTCAAAATTCTTTGATTTTACTAAATTTTGACACCTAGACATTTATGAATAACAAATGTTCCATTTTCAGTTCCATTTTCCCGTTTCATTACAGTTATATATTCTGTTTTTTCATGGTTCTGTTCTTTCTGGTCACCGTTTGTATTTAATTGCTAATTGCTAACATTTTATAATAGCTCTCTAAAAATATAATTTTCTTTATTTAATTTGTGAATGAGTGATTCATTAATGGCACCAGTATTAACTTGCTAACCGCACTGGGTTCCGATATATTCCGATATATTGGTGTACTAATAGATCTCTGATGTGTTTTTTGACCAATGACAATTCTCTGATTAGAAATCAAATTTGATCGACTCAAAAACACATATCCATCAATTGCAATTTTTTTAAGAGTAGTTGACGAAATTTCCATTGAAAAAAAACAATAGCCAGACGTAGTGTAAAGTAAAAATTCGTTTCAGATTCGTTTAAAAAAATTTGGTTACTATCTTCTTAATTAATAATACTTAATTAATAATGTCCTATTCCGTTATTAATCTACGTATAACTGCTAAAGAATTTAGTTTCTTGTCAATTCAACGGGGTCTAATTTTTATACAATTTTTATTTACCCCGACTTCAGAAATATGATCTGCATGTATAAATGTTGATTCCGTTCGTGCGTGTAATACTGTAATATAATCTAATGCTTTGCAGTACCATTAAGTACGGTACTACCATTAAGTACGGTACGATAAGCACGAAAAGGTGGATTATACCTAATTTACTGTCAAGAGCTTAAAAAAAACAAGATAACCTCTAATTTCACAAATTTTAACGAATAATAGGCTTTTTTATCATTTTGCAATGCTGAACGAATCTATTAAAGTAATTTCTAGGAGATATTTTGCTCAATTCGTTGAATTCTGGCTTTATTTTACAGATCGAATTAGAATTTTAATATTATGATTGCGGATTTAATTGGGTTCCAAATTTTTTTTTTCCATAAAACAGAGTTTTACAGATTTTATCTCTAAGATTAAGAATTTCACAGGAAGATAAAAGGCTTTGATATAATAGGAGTACAAAATAGTAGATCCTTTAAAATACCTTATAGTAAGCAAGTACAACAAAATAAAATTAGTTTTTTCATTCTAATATTAATTATAATATCGGTTTAGTGTTTTTTTTTTTTTGTTTTTTTTCAATTAAAAAGTACATTTTTTTTTTTATTTTTTGTGTGTAAAATTTTGCGCAGAAAAACCAATCCTCTTTGAATTATTATTTTTTTATTATAATTTTAGTTTAAAATTTCTATTGACTGAATTTTAAAATCCTTTTTCAATTTTTGCTTTTAAAAATGACATAGAAAGCAATAGAATAATATATAATGGTTGAATTTTTTGACCTTTGTCCTAGTTGATGAGCTAAAAATAGTTGGCAACATTACAAAAAAAAAAAAAAACTGCTTTCCAAATGTCTTTCAAAATGATTTTTTAGTATGAACGATCCAAGAAATTTTGTAAAATTTATTTTTAAAACAAAAACAGAACTTAGAATGAGAGTAATAACCTCAAGGTTTGTATATGGTTTGTCTAGAAGTTGCATTTTATAAAATCGTAGACAGTGTTCAATTAGATAAAAACTATATTTGGAAAGTTTAGTTTGAAATTTGGAAAAGTGAATATGTTAATGTGATATATTCAATTTATTGACATTGATGGCTTAACATATTTTTTAGGTAAAGCAATTTATAGAGAAACGAAAATGTGACATTTTATTCAAAACATAAAAGATTGAAACTATAAATTAGAGACAAGTTATTATTTTTTTTATTTTAAACGTTTTTGTCTTGTCATTTTGTCTTCGGCTTTAAAATTTTTTTCTAATCATCTACAAATTTTGTTTGCTGTCGGAAAAACTTTAATAAGCTGACGAAAGTTTGAATTAAAGACAACAAGAAATGTTTTTGCTACTCTTATTACATTTCTGTAAAGTCTTGCCGTTTACAGAGTAGTCTGCTTCCTTTCATTCAAAGTTTGATATCAATAGATTGAGGCTTTGATTAAAAATTTCTTAAAAAAAAAAAAACATTTTTTTTATTATTTTTTAACTGTTGTCTACAGTTTCCTGCTTTTGCCCTTTTTTCGTACAAGAATTTTTGTCGTATACCTGCTTACGAGGCTACTGTGTTTATTTTTTCAAAAAATCATGGGAAATTCAAAAAATCACGAAAAAATCTATAACAATAATGAAAATAATATAGCACTAATAAACTTTAATTCGAAACGTCACAAATTTAGTATTTTTCTCAACTATTTCCATTGAATATGGTGAAATGTAGTGAAGCAAAATTTCAAAATTTAAATTTAATAGTGTTATTTTTGGTTTACAGCAATAAAATATTATTTTTTATAATAAATAAACATTAATTTATAGTATTTTATTGTAAGTATTTCTAAATAAGTATTAAAAATATTTTTAAATTATAAATCAAATTTACGATATATTGTACAAAATTTGGTTAAGACAAATGGTCTATAAATCGTACATAAATAATTTGTATATAAATAAAGGAGCCTTATGTAAGCTAATAAATTTTATATTTTACTTGAAAGACTATATGCTAGGCTTGTCTGACGAACAAATAAGGTTTACCTTAGAGCGGGCCGCTGATTGTTCGGATTTGGACCGTTTAATATCTTTATTTTGTTTTAATAGTCCTGGAATTAATTATATTGTTATTTTTTTTTTTTTCCATTTTTAATAGAATTTTTTGTAAGACCGAATTTCGTAGGAAAGGTTTCAATTTCATTTCCTTTTGGGAAATATGTTCTGCTTATGAAACAATTTCCATAACCTGTTTTGAGTTAATTTGATATTTGAACATATTTTGGTACACCTCCACGGCGTGCATTTGAAATTTTTCGTGTTCCTCGACGGAATTGCTTAAGAGGTGGAAGAAGTGATTTATTTTTGTAAATGTGACAATTCCTATTATCTATCTAATAAGTAGAATTAGTGTACCAACAATACGATAATTACCAAGTGGAACCATTGTTGATGATGAGACATTAATTTATTACGCGAATGTACTCTGTACTCTGTCAAGAAAATTTAGAGTCAGCCTTTGAAACACCCATCATTAGATGAAAATAATACTCCATATTGTGTAATAGTCTTTATAGATATTAAGGAGGTCTTTAAATTAAAAGTATGTTTTATATTGGCTTAAAAAGTCCTTAATGTGTTATCACTAACATTTAAAACAAAAATATACTGAAAGCATATTATCATTGTACTACTTACTTACTGTCAGCCATAGTTTGAAAATTTGGTTTGCTTTTCTAGAATTTTGAAACTTTATTTTTTAATAGTGGCGTACCCAATTTGTTAAAGAATTTTTTTATCATTTTTTCAATATATACCTAAGGTAGAAATCAATTTTATTACTTATTTCATTTAATAAAAAATAACTCTTTCACCAGACATTGAATTATTTCCCTTCCGTATTAAATTATTTTTTAAGCTCACATTAATACCCTTGACAGACTATACTTCATTATGAAGTTCAACTTAATGATGAAGTAAAGTTTAATTTTAATTAACAACGTGCTCTTCCGGTTGCTTTAGGCATTTTATTATATATATTATGAAAGTTTATTTTTAACTATTTTAAATTTTTTCAAAAATAATACTATCACATTAACCGCTTAACCAAAACAAAATATGAAAATGATAATTCAAATTAACAAAACAAAACAATTCGAATTGTCATTTTCAAATATTTAGATTTTCAATGAAAATTTAGTTTTAAAATTTCCAACAGATGGCTTTTTTCTTAATTTAATGCTAAATGAAGCAGATTCTCTTCATAATTAAGTGTTTTAGTCTAATGAAGTATAGTCTGTCAAGGGTATAGCTCTGTTAAAAATTTATTGTAAATCATATTTAATCTGTAAATCAAAGAAAGTATTGTACATATATCTGAACCGTTTCAAAACGATTTTCATTATTATTCTTTTAAATGATAGATATTTAGCAGGAGACGTAGCGAAACTAGATATTTTTTTCAGAATTATTTAATGTGCAATTGAAATTTGCAATTTAAAATTGCACTATATATTTAAGTAATTTTAACTTAAAAAAAATTTAATATATATCACATTGCCGCTACAACACCCCCGATTTTAATTAAATTTGTATTTTATTAAATAAATTATTACGTATATCAGGTTGTTGTTTAAATTAAATCAATAAAAAATAAAGCGTCCACGATAAATTGCAATGATGGAAAACAATTTGTAACGAAATATTGAATACGATTCTTTATCCAAAATCTTCCTAGGGCGGGCGAATTATAGTCTAAATTTATTCTATACACATTTTTAATTAAATATTTTATACAAACATAAGATATGATAATTTACATTAATTTTGCGAAATAGTACAAAAAATACAGTTAATGTTTTAAAATCAAGTTTGAGCCGAATTTTAATTCTTAAAGGTCCTATAATTAACTTGCAGATCCCGTTGGTTTGATATTACTTAGCAATATGTTAGTTTAAACAATTTCGAACCGGTATTCGCATCCAACTAGAATATAATAAACTCTCATTAAGAATATAAATTTATCTTTATTTATTTATTTATTTTATTAATTTGTGCATATACATAGACGATAAGTCTATACAATTGTATACAAAGAATATCAATTAGAATAGTTACTTACACTTAAATATAAAAGAAAAAAGAAAAGGAAAGAAAAGATTCAATTAATTCTAGTTATGATAATTCCATTCAAAATAAGCTAAATTCAATTTAAGTTAAGAAAGCAATGAAAAAAATAAATTAAAAGAAAAACATTAAATCCAATAACAAATCATACTTACTAAGCAACTTTAACTTTAAAATAAAATTTTCACTAATTTCAATAATTTCAATAACTTCTCTCTTCAATTCAACTATCATTATCTCAACAAAGACGGGAACGACTAGTCCCTTTCCTTAAAATATTCCCAACTGTGGTCCAAGAATTTAGACTAACCAGTTTAACATGTAATAGCATTAGGCGAAGAATTCCACAAAGTAATAACTCTAACAAAGAATGGCAAGTGCTTTAGATAGCTTAATTTAAAATATTTTCCTTGGAAAAAAATTAATATGTAAAAAAGTTCGAATCGACGAAAATTAATCAAATTATACTAATTTGAATTTCCTGCAGAGAAAACAAAACGCTGTTCTAAAATTAATCCTAAGCAAACCTTTTTATTTCTCCACAAGCAGATTGCACTTGTTAGCAAACACTAATGCTATTCTAGAAAAAATTCAAAAAACAGAATCTGCCTTTTTTGAAAGTTGTTACAATTCTGAAAATCCGCTATGGTAGATTAAGATTTAGTATTAAGATCATTTTAGTTAATAGACATTAGTTAAGATTTAGGTTAGGTTTACACTAGGTTTTATATTAGCATAAAATAATTAATTAAAGGTTTTTACTTGCCATCTTATCCTTTGCAAATTAAATTTTGTCTAAATATTTAAGTCAGGTTAGTCTAAATAATAAATTACAAATCTAAATATTCTATTAATATAAGGTCTTGAAATATATAATTCAAATATATGAAAACAACATATTGTACAAATACATTAAGGCAATAAATAAAATAATAATAATAATAATCAAATTATACATTGTAAAAAAAAATATACAATCATTTTTATTAGATTTCATTATATTTCATTATTGCTTGCACCTCCATCTTGAGTTTGATAATAATATGTTGTAAATCAAAAATTGTTACGTATTAAACTGTATTTTTCACAACTACACAAATCATAAGGCTTAAATAGTCAACCTCAGTGAATGTCAAACTAATGTAGTCTTTTATGGGTTTACATTCAATCAACTAGCCGTAGGTACCTAAGTTAACCTAATAAGCCGATTCATTTCGTTGGTTACCTAAGTAAAATGACGTTTGAATGAAATGACATTCGATTGGTGAATAAAAATCAATATAAACAAAATTCAAAATGGTGTTTCGCTTCTTTCAAAGTGTCAAATCAAAGAAGGTTTTACTAGGCGTAACTTAATTTGACTAGTTAACCTTTAACAAGCTTTACGTTTTGACGTAAATTGAACGACAAGTGCATAATATTAAGTTAATTTAAGTACTGCTAGTTAGGTTATATGATAACTATATACCATATTAAATATCTAGAACATCCTATTTAATAACTACAATAAACATATTGAATTATTATTATTGTTCATTTCAGTCCTTTTCAACAAATTTAAATCATTATAGACAATTGATGCAACGATATCAATTTTATTATGATTTATTTTATTTAGGTGAAAATAATTTTTCAAATGGTAAAATATTGATATTGATTGTCTCATTGATTGATTTAATTCATAATAGATCTAAAACTACTACCACTGATGGTGGTGAAAATCTTTGAATATATTATATAGAAAAAAAACCAAAAAAAAAAGAAAAATACAAAATTTTGTAAAAAATTAAAATTGAAAATCTCTCTAATTTTTTTTAGTTGGTATTTTTTCTGTTTTTTTTAAATGAATATTTTTAGAATGAATTCTATACGATATTATTCTGTTATTGATACTATATAATATGTCAATGTATATGTAAATTATATTTATAACTGAAAAGTAAAAAAAAAAAACAAAAAAAAATATATATATATTGAAAGTCGCCGATCAAATTCTCGAATTCTAATCATATTTTACATATTATACAGGTAGAAAAATCATCATAATATTATATACTTACGTATATATATATATATATATTATAATAATATGTATTGTGTACATCTAGGGTAAAAATCTGCATACCAAATTCATGAAATATCTGAATTCAAGGGAAAATTTTATAGAAAAATGAAATCTCATGAAATTGTTGTTGTTTTTATTATTTTTGTGTCGTCCCTTATACTACTATTTTTTTTTCTTCTTAATTTGGTTTTTTTTTTATGTTATTATTTTTGGAAAAATCCTTGAGATTGTCCTGAATGCTGCATTCATTTTTTTTTTGTGTTTTGTTTTATTGTTGACAAACTTTAATATATTCATACTCCATACAAACTCATATATATATATATATATATATATAACTCGATAGAATATTTTTCAACATATTGAATATTTTTACATTCCTTAAATGAATTTAGATTTGTACAATGAGTACCAAAACTATTCGATCATAGTAAGTAGATAAAAATTATAAACAGAAAGTGAAAAAAGCTTTTGCTAAAGACTTGAAACTGAATGAGTGAATAATTATGGTTTCTAGCATTCAAAACAAGACAAACGAGCATGTTATAACGAATTTACCATAGTTTTTACTAATTTTGTGATATATAGCTAGCCTATAAATAAAGTACACAACACGTAACAAGTTATTTTTAACTTATAAAAAAAATTAATAAATTTAATGAAAAAAATATACATTTTGTTATTGAAAATTAGAAATTATTATAAAAAATGTTACAAACATATTTGAGTCCGTTGTTTTGAAATGCTGAAATACAATTTCTTATTTTTGTTTAACAACTAATAGGTTTGGTATTAGTTTATGAAAATGGAATGAAAATTCCAATATCACTGATGAGCTCAGTAACTAATGGAGACAATAAAAATGTTGACTGAATGAGTTCGGTACTATATTTGACGAAACCGAAAATGCTCATCCCTGAAAACATACCATGCCTAGAAAAAGGAAAATTTCATGAGTACTGGTGATCATGGTACCTGAGTACTAAAACTGGGATTTTTACCGATTATACGATGTTTGACTATGTTCTAATAAATTCGATATTATTTAAAGAAACTGGAAATATTTTTTAGCACTATTTTATTCTTTAGCACGTAGTGTACGATAATGGAGGGTGAAAATAGCAATTTTACACAATAATACTTAATCAATATCAATATTGATTTTGTTTGTTTAAACACCATGACGGATCACAGCTCTCAAGATGTAATTTAAATTTGATCAGGAACATCTAAATTTTTTGTTTTAATTATTCAATTAATAGCAATTGATTTCCAAATACCAAGGTTTGAGATGAAAACAAGCCGACTATCTCAAAAGTAAATCTTAGCTTGTTCAATTATTGAGTCATTGAATTTTAATAGTAATATCAATGAGACTCGAGACAATGCTTTCAATAAAGTATACTGTGTACTGAAATCAATTATATAGTCTTCAGTAGGAGCTGAGGTGGTCAGAGTGTATCATGAGAAAAACTGATGTTCAGAAATGTAGAAACATAATCAAAAATTAAATGATATTTTAATGCTTGATAAGTTGCAGACGAAACACATAGTTTTTTTTAAAATATTTGCTAAATTGAATTGAATTTGACAGAATTAATTGGAATAATAGGCTACCGAATAGGAACGTATTGTTATATTTTGATACTATATTATCATTTGAAATGAACAAATAAAGAAAAAAAAGGTAGTTAAAACTATAAAAAATGGAGCTGCTGCAGTAACGATAAATATAAAATAAAATTAAAATAATACTAAAATTGAAAACAATTTTTACCGTTAGCTTGTCAGGTGTTTAAATTTATGTTGCTACATTTTTTTATCAATCAGCATTAATTTTTAAATAGAACTGATTACATGTATTGATTTTCACAATTATTTTTACGTTTTAATTCATTCTCAACCATTTAATTTATTAGCTAAAAAGTTATATTAAATTAGAAATTTTATATAGGTCAGATTAAATGCACGATGTGCTTCTTCTAGCCCAGAGTAAAAAATTTTTAAAAATTTCTTACATATAACAATCGTTCATTGATTTTATTTTGCATTGTTTACAATATTTGTTATTAATTCAGTTTGATATTAATTCATATTAATATATAAATAATTTGTAGATACTTATATTCTTATTGCAGTGTTTTAATTTTTGTTTAATATCACTTATCTTTGTAGTTTAAAATTGATTGTTTAAATTACTGGGATGTTGTTCTGTTCCATTTTATTCAATCAATTGTCTCACATGTTGATTTGATTAGTATATTTCCTCTATATATTTTATAAATTCACTTTGATTTCCTATGATATCAAAACTCTTAGATTAATATTTAATAATTATTGTTCTATTCTGATATTGTTATAATGTGCTGATATAAAATAAATTAAATGTGTATACAGTGGAATTACAGTTTTGTAAAAACTTCAATTTACAGTTCAGTATTTACAAGTGATCAGGTACTTGTTACATTCACTGTATTATAATACATATCAGTAATATATATATATATATATATAGAAATATATATAATATATAGTTTTCTCTATATGTTAAGAGCCTGCTTATATGCCGGAAAAGGTATGAAGTAAATTGAAATTTTATTTGATCGAATAGCAGAAGAACATCACAAATTTCGAATGTTTATTGAACTGAGAAAAATCATGTAGAATAGGAAATTGATGAAATAATTCTAGCGTGATGATTTTTTTTTTCGCTTTAATTTTTATATCACTGAAAAAATTTTCTCTCTCTTTTTTTATTTATTTTCTATTTTTTTCTGGTTTTAAGTTTTTTTGTTGCCTATATTTTTATCTCTTATATACTGGTACATAATATCTACATACTTTATTTTGTGAATTGATTTGCTTGATTTTCAATGAATATTTTTACTACCTCTAAATAAGAAGATATGAATTTCCTTCTTTTTTTGTATTGCATTCAAAATGTAGGTATGTATCTTAAATTTGTTTTTTATGTTTATTAAAAAAATTTTTGTCAATTTTTGGATTACAACTTTTTTGTTTTTTTTTTTTGAACGAAAAATTTTTCAAATGTAGGATATTACAAATATTAGCAAAAAAAAAATTAAGATATACCAAGTGTTACTTCGATGTTAAATACCTTAAAATATTCAAATTAATAAATCTGTTTTGTTAATATTTGTTAGTGTCTTTCGTGTAGGTAGTATTAAGAAGTATAAATTTAATTTGAAATTTAGTATTTTATATTTTAAGTTTAAAAATATTGGTAAAAATAATAAAATATTTGGAAAAACGATTGATTGATACCACTGAGAAATTTTTTTTTGTTTCAGAGTGTAGTTCAGGAAGTATTTTCAAGTTGGTTTCAGAAAAAGGACATCATAAGGAATGGATTAATTGAAGCTTACAGTAGCAGTTTCTCATCAAATCATCAGTAGGTATTTGTTAGACTACCTATATAACCTCTGGTTTTTTATTTTGATTGACTTTATAACTTAATACAAGATGTCAATAAGACATCTGTGAGTTATAAAAATCGACCAAATTCAATGTAAACGTATTTTTTACAAAATAAATTTATATAAAAATATAAATTTTTTAAAACCTTTACATCATTTTACTTTTAATAAAAAGAACAAATTCAATTTATTAATTAATATTCAAATTATTAGTGTATATAAATATTTGTTAACACAAATAATAATAATAATATTTATAGATACAATGGTGATATAAAATATCTATGTATCAAGATTGAATATTAATTAATAAATTGAACTTGATCTTTTTATTAAAAGTAAAATAGTGTAAAGGTTTTAAAAAAAGTATAGTTATATAAATTTATTTTGTTTTCACAAAAGATATGCAAAATGATTGTAGGTTAACACAAAATTATTTATTAGGAGAGAAATAGGATGAAAAGAGGAGAATAGTCTTTCGGAGTGTAGGTAAGCTAGAAGTGATTAGAAATTACATGACACTCTCCCTGATATTAAAAAAGTTCATTGTAAAATTGCTAAGCGTTATTACAATTTGCGAGCAGAAAAGACAAATTAGAGGTTTGATTACAGATTAGAACAAAAATGTAAAATTAAATATTATTTTGAGTTCAAAAACGTACTTTAGACATGGAAATACATATGAAATATCGGGACCGGTCCTGTTCGCAAAATCTATATATCAAACTCCCATTTCGCCTAATGCTATTTAGCAAAATTACCATATTGCAAATAGTTTATTTATCGAATGGGACACTTTGCAACTACTACTTTTCCCAAAAATCCACTTAACAATTAATAACAACACCGCAAGTAATAATTATTTTAATTCATTATTAATGATAATGATCATAGCATTATAGTTTTGCTACCGTATGCATTGCCTGTACTATAGTACTGTAGGTATATATATTCTAGCCAGAAATGTGATGCGATGAAGAGTTAAAATTGTTATTTATTTTTATTTTTGTTGTTTTTTTTTTGTTGTTGTTATGATAATGATCATAGCATCATAGTTTTGCCATACCGTATATATAACCTGTATAGTACTATAGGTAGTACTACATATATATACTCTAGCCAGAAATGTGATGCGATGATGAGTTAAAATTGTTATTTGTTTTTATTTTTTTTTGTTTATTGTTTTTTTTTTAATATATATATATATACATATATATATATCTATATGATATATAAATTTATGATCGTATATAATATTTAGTATATATTATGGGGTAAGGTTTTAGTTCTGCTGATTTACAACAACAACCTATACATTTTTAAAGAAATTAAATTAAATTTTGTACTATTATTTTTTATTTCTTATCTTTGTAAATTTATAATTTTTAGGTATATTTGTTTTCTTCAAGTGTGTAGAAATGTATGTTGTAGAGACTTAGAGAGTGATGATTTTTTTTAATATAGTAAGTAGGTATATATATAGGTATCGGTTAAACCCTATTGACTGTTGTTCTTCTTTTTAATGTATGTCATAAATAATAAATATGTATAAATTTTAACATGAACAGTTCGATAATGAATTTTTTGAAATGAAATGAAGTTTTAAATAACCGATCAATGGTTCACAAGTTATAAACAGTTTTGTAAATACCTATTTATTTGCATTAAATTTTTTTATTTTAATTTTTTCTCCAACACGAGTTTTTATTTTATTCATCAAAATAAATATTATATGTACCTACAATATTATTGCTTATTTATATTTACAATTTTATTTATTTTTGTTTTTAAAATTGTTTTCGTTCAAAGTTGTTGCTCATTATAAAATGTTCGCTATAAACTTTGACGCTAAACTTACGCAGCGAATGTTATTGAATGTTTACAGGATTAACTTAATTCTGAATTATACGATAAATTTTCAATGTTGGCAAAAAGGATGTCGCTAAAATGATCGAGTAAATAACCTTTAGGGAATAGAAAATTTTGCACCTTACTACAAATAATATTCGGTTTACATGGTAATTAAAAGCGTTATAATACAAAAATAAAGGTATGATAAATTAGTAAACAAATACGTATTTTTCTTAAACTTGAAATAAAAACTCTACTGAAGGAAAGAATTGCTAGAATTTATTTTGCTTCCGTCATTTATGGCGGATTACCAAGGTAGTTTATATATATGTATATGGGAGATTGTGAATTAGGAAGGATTTTAGAATGGGATTCAAAATTACGGTTTTATGCCTTTTACAGAATTTTTATATATATTTATGTATATGAAAGAGTCCGAATTAGGAGGATTATATTCTGCCACATATCTTTTTGCGAAGTGTCTCATTATGCCAAACAACCATTTGTAAAATGGTCAAATATGTCAAATGTAAAGTTGCGAAATGTCTTTTTTGTTAAAAGATATTAGGCGAATTGGCGTTTTGCAATTTAACATTCGGCTAACTGTATACAAACCTGAAATATCAGTACAAAAAAAAATTAATAGCATGACAAACGAATTTCCAGGTGCAGATAAAATTAAAAAGTTGAAAATGTAAAAAATATAAATTTATTATATTAATATTTTGTAAATTGGAATCTAGTTAAAACAATAATATTTATTAAAAAATAAAATGAAAATTTTTTTTAAATTAACTAAATTAAACGTTAAAATATTTTCATGTAAGTTATTTCTTTTTTGAATGATTGTACTACACTTCTTCACGTATGGTTATGATTTAACTAATGATTTCAAAAAGACAACGAATGTTCACGAATGCATCTCTGACTATTATAGTTGGTTAAATGAAATGTCATATTGGCGTACAAAATCATATAATATCAGATAATTTATGATTATTATATTTACGGGTATAGTCATAATTTGATACCTACTTAAAATTTAAATTTCAGTGACTTAGAGGGACTATTTCAGTATCTACGTTATAACATTTTCATGTAAATTATCTAAATTGTAAATAATATTTATGGTAAAAGTCCTTTTAAATATCTCCAGTCACCACAAAATACAAAAATCGAAAAATTCAATCACAATATATTTAATATGATTACATGTTTTTTCTACTCAATTTTCCAAATTCCAACAGAGGACTGTCTGTCTAATTGACAGAAAAATAAACTGGAAAAGTTTTGATAAAAAAGAGAGTTATCAGCAAAATGATATTATCCTAGTCGTGTTTTTATATTTTAAAATATAATAAAAACGGGACTAATACTGTTTTTAAATTGTCGCGACTTGTTTTTATCAAAATTTATTATCATTTAATAAATTCATACCGCTTAATATAATTCATAAAAATAAAAAAGGAAAACCTAAAACAAAAATAATAACAAAAAATATTTCTAACCTAAAAACTAAACTCGTCAAAAGTTTGAAACCAAAAAAAAAATTACACTTTACTTACGAGTTGTTTTATCTTATATAATATGTCTGTCCTCTTTTTTCTTTTGTTTTATCTCTTTCTTTTTTTTTAAATTTTTTTCAGATTATGTTTTTGTTTTTTTCAAAAATTATGAAAATTTCTCAATTTATATGCATGATTTTGTCAATGATTTTTTACGTCTTGAATTTTGATTTTTCCTCCTTCCTTGGCTATAATTTTCTTCCCATTCATTTAAAAAAAGAAAAACAATTTTGCCATCGTTTTAACCCCACTTAATAAAACTTAAATGAAATACTTGCACAAAAATAAAAAAAAAAAAATACAGTTATGTATTATACACACATACATAATGTATGTTTTTTTTTTTTTTTGAATTTTAAGAATTATCTGGCAATATGGGATGAAATACTAAAAAAACACAAAATAGAAGATCACTTGAATGAATGAGGAAAATTCTAATTTAATAAAATATATTTATGTATATTATATAAAATTTTTTTAAAAAAAAAGAGAAGAAAACAAATGCCCAGGAAAATTTGAATATAATATTTAAATGTAGCTTTCGTGTTTCATAGTTCATATATGATACTATTTATGGGTGGTATAGTCAAGAAAGAAAATAAGGAAATGCTCAATTGTTTAATGTACCCGTTTGAACTGAGATAAGTAAATCGAATTAAATTTAAATCAAGCTCTTGAGTTATTTGGTGAAATAGATTAAATATAGAGATCTAAATTTTCTTGAAGAGTTAGAATTAAAGCATTTCGTAGTAGGCATTCTGTATATAGTTATGTTTTCAACAAGAAAATATTCAAGAACGAAATGCATTCACTGTATTATAATATTTGCGTGTAATTTATGTTACATTGTTGTTGAAAATAGTATGAGATTCTGAAATACCTATCTTTTTATATGCCAGCACTTTTGATAGTCGAAACTTAATTCAGACAATTTTTTATTCTTTTGTGTCATTGACTGCAAAATAGGGAAAGCAAAGTTGTAGAAAAATAAAAAAAAAATGTTAAGGAGAAAAATTTTGATATCAGGTTCTGCTTGTATAATATTCTTGTTCTCTTTAAATTTTTGAAGATCACGCACAATAAAATTTTCAAACACACTCCCTTCTTGGAATTGTTTGTAATGGAGCTCTGAAAAGAAAATTTTCTCTGCACTCGCCTTAAGATACAAACCTAAAAGTTATTATTTATAAAATAAAAAATTAAATCAGTTTTGGAAATATTGAATTGGACATTAGTGACGAGTTTTACCAAGGATTAACATGTAACTCATATTCGTGGCTCGACTTCGATATTAAGTCTTTGATCTTATCATTTGCTGACGATACTAAATTTTTTGCGGTTATTAAGTCGGACGAAGATTGCCATCTCCTGCAGCAGGATCTCGACAAATTCTACTCTTGGTGTAACATTAATGGTCTTACCATAAATATTAATAAGTGCAGTTACATGTCATTTTCTAGGAAACAAACGATAATTGAATTTTATTATAATATCAATGGTTCTATTATTGAACATGTCTGTGAAACAAAAGATTTGGATATCATTCTCTTCAACACTTCCTTTGCAGCTGTCCAGCATTAGCTAGAGTCAGACGCCGGACTTTAGGTGAAGCTTTCCTCAACAATATAGGTTTTATCGCGGAAAGCAAAATAGGAGATCTGATCAACCTTCTTAATCTCACAGAGTGGCTCTAGTACTGAGTCCCTGGGGAGAGTGAAGATAAGAGAACGACCACCTATAACAACTGACAACACGAAATAGGTCACTCGAGTCGTGGTATCAAAAAGGCACAATTAAGTGCTGATTGGTTTTCCAGAAGTAGCTGGAATGGCCACTTCTACCTACCTACCTACCATCATTCTCGATAATAAATTAACTTTTAATGCTCACAAAAATCGAATTATTTTTAAAGTTTTTTCCATGTTAGATTTCATTAAGTGTAACTCACAGCAATTTTCTGATCCTTATACATCAAATTTATATACTACACTCGTTCGTCCTCACCTCGAATATGCTTGTCCGATTTGGATGCCTTATTATGATAAACATATTAAAAGAATAGGGTCTGTTCAAAAGAATATGATTAGGCTTTGTCTACGTAAATTCAACTGGCAACCTTATATTACTGGATATTTAGCTAAATGTCAACTTCTTAAGTTTTCTATTTTTGAGGCTAGGCGAAATGCTGCTTTGTTGATATTTTCATATGACATATTATTTGGCAGAATAAAATGTCCATCTATTCGTCGCCCAAAAATTTTTATATCTTCAAAGTCATAGAATATATAATTAATAGTCAATAAACTATGGGTTTTCTGAACCTATAGCAAACTCTCAGAGCTTATTTAATAACAGTTTTTCAGTAATTGACTTCAACTACAATAGATTCGTTTTTAGGAGAAAAATTATAACATTTTTTGATACATTACAATAATTCTTCTAATTTTCATTAATTATAATTTTATTCTACAAATTTTTATTTTCTATTATCATTTGAATGTATAATAGAATTATAAAGGTAAGCAGCTTTATAATTACTATTGCTATTACTGTTAATATTGCTAAGTCTGTATTTTTCTTTTTTTCAACTTCTTTTCTTAACTCAATGTTATTTTTAACTTGAAATTGTTAATGCATCTTATTATTAATGTTATTTTATATTTGAAATTATTTTTACATTTACAATTTTTGTTTTCTATTTCTAGTTTTATTTTATTTTAGTTTTTAATATTTTATAAGCAAAATCTGTAAGGGACTACCCAGTATATGGAAATAAATAAATAAATAAATATTCGTTAAATTGACGTTTTCGTTTGCTAAAGAAGATTTTGAAACATCAGTATTAATTTATATTTGATAGATTAAAATACGTCAACCTAAACTTGAATGCTTGATTCGAATGAAAATTTCAATCCAATTAGTGCGATAAATTCAATTAGATCTACATAATCAGATCTATTTCCACTAATCACTATAACATATTATCATCATTAATCATCCTCAAACATATTATTTTTATTTATTTATTTTATTTATTTCTTTCAAATCTCATCTCTTGCAGCTCGTATAGAGTATATACAATATATTGTTAACGTCAAGACTTACTAACTTAAGACTAATGCGGATAATTCGAACAATTCATTTAAAAGGAAAATTCATACAATTATCTAACAAAAAATAAAATTTTTTATAAAAAAAAATCTTTTATCTTTAACAAAAATATTAATTTAGTGATTTAGCAAAAACAAGAGAAGACAAATTGAACATTCAGTTATATACATACATGTACAAATTCGAGATTTTTATATTTAATTATTATATTTTTCTAACATTAGTACTTTTTTTTTTCTTTTTTTCTTTATTAATTTCAATTATAAAATATTACATTTCGAATTGTTTACAATTTATTAAAATAAATTAAATTTATTGATCTTAGCGATCGCTGTGTGATGACAAAGTTTATACCATTTATACTTTAATCTCTTTTTTTAATTTTTTTGGTGGTAAATTTTTTATATTATCCGGTAGATCGTTCTATAGTCGGATATGCTAGAGTTTATTACGGGAGTAAGCCCATTTAGATTTCTGCCAGCATACAAACGCATTTGATTAGCTGTTCTGATGTTATGCTGATGAACATCATTGTTGCATATTAATTATGTGTTTGACTTTATATTGCTGTGTTTTATATTGGGTATATGTAATATTTGTGTCATACCTTATCATATAGATATTCATCTTATTTTAATATGTTATATTTTTTATGTATTGTATTGGTTGCTGTTCTTCTATTTAGGCAAAATATGTTTTTATGTTTTATTTTGTATTGTTTGTGCAATATGTTTAAATTCTTTTCAAATAATATGTTACCCCATATTCTTATGCCATAAGAAATAGTGCTATGGAAAAGACTGTAGTAAATTGATAATTTGTTGGTGTTAGGTGTACCCTTTTCCCTATTTTCTTAAATACTCCAGCTATTCTCCTTATTTTCTTAGCTAATTCATTTATTTGTGTATTCCAAGACATATTTTCATCCACTATAATTCCAAGGTACTTATAAGTTTTTACTTGATCTATTTTATTTTTATCATAAAATACCGAAATAGTTGCATTATTTGGCTTAATTAACATACATCAAAACTCCTACATTTCAAATTACTCTAAATTTTTTGTAATTTTAACAATAAATTGGTACATTAAAATTTAAATCAAAAATAGTGGATGGGCTCTAGATAAATAGATTAAAAATGTAAACTCAATCGAAATCGTGCGACATATCTGAACCTACAATACCAAAATTCTAATCAAATCGTTTAAGCTGGTGATGCAGTGATTTAATAAATCATATTTGATTTGTTCAGTAAACTGTTATAAACCGATCAGTTAGCTTTACAACTTCAAATTGGAAATAAACAAGAGATGTCAAAATGTTGAACAACTTCTGGCATATCAACAGTAAAAAATAAACTAATCGTATATATGGATCAAATAACTGCAAACTTTTCATATCTAGAACAAAAGGTCGATCCAAAAAAGGAAGCTGTTATCGATAAATTGCAGCAGGCTGCCGTGGCGCCAAAGTCCATATTATAGGATGCATTGGTAACGTAGGTCTTATTCATCATAAAGTAAGAAGAGGAGCATTTAAAACCCCTCAAGCGAAAGAGTTTATACGCAATTGTCTACGCAATGCTCAAACTAAATATCAATCATCAATCGTAATGGTAATTGGTAATACTCCGTGTCATACGTCTATTGAAGATTTTTTTCTTGAAAGTGAATTTATCAATCATCGGTTATTAAGATTAGGCTCGTGCAGTCCAATGTTAAATCCAATAGAACTTGCTTGGTTAGTTCTTAAGGTTTCTATTAAACAAGATTTATCAACTGAAATGTCATAGATTTTAGCAGGTGAAAATCGCACAAATTTGACCCAAATCGAATTTCGCCTACAAAGGCTTGAAAAAATTATACAACGGAATTTACAAAATATATCTATATATAATTTATAAAATATATCAAACTCTGCTAAATATGTTGCATACATATATATGTTCAAAAATGTATAGCAGAGATGTTGTAAATTTAATTGATATGGTTTTTTAATGTAGTATACTTACATATTAATAAAGTTTTGAGCATAAATATTTTTTTTTTTTGTTTTTTTAATTTTTAATTTTTTAAATTTGAAATTGTTCATTATTTCCAATTTGAAATTGTTTATTTCTGATTTGAAGTTGTAAAGGTATAAAGTAAAACAGAACATTTTTTTGTCCAAAAGATCTGATCTGAGGTGTTGTTTTTAAATAAAAGAAAACAGTTCTAAATTTTTTTTTTTTAAAACAATTTTGTAGAACTTTTTTTGTTGCGATTTTTTCTTTAAATTTTGACAGTTAAACAAAGAAATGTAAGAGTAATGTCCCACTCCACGATCACATATGGTATCCTAGTTTGGGGAAATAGTTATGTGAAAAATATAAACATGATACAAAGAATCCAAAATAATACTATAAAAAATCTTTATGAATTCGAGAGCCGTACATATACTGCAGAAATGCATAGAAGTTGGAAATACTACCTCTTGAACTGGATAGAAGATTGTGTCAGGCGCTACAGATTTATAATATGGAGAACAATGTAATTAATATAAATTCTATAATAACGCATAATTGGGAAATACATCAATATAATACCAGATCACCAAACACAATTGGTGCAAAGAATATAAAAAATAGTTCCTTTGGTTTGGATGGAATCTATAATACATCTATCAACATATTTAATAAATTACCTCTAGAAATAAAAACTTGTGATTCAAGAAACATCAACAATAAAATAAAAACATATTTGTTAAATATAATAAAATAAAACAAAACTTACATCATAATAAAAAAAAAATTTAAATTAGTTTAAGATTTATTAATGAATGAAAGAATGTGATGTTATTAGCTATAAGCTCTTTTAGAGAAAATAAACACGAAAAATAAAAAAATAAATAAACAAAAATTAGAACAAATATTTCAAAAACGACAAAAAAGAGCTTATTAGATTTTTCTGTTCTATTCTAAGTAATTCCAAAGAGTCTAAAGTTAATTGTCATTGTCCAAAGCAGTTCTGTCCTAAATATACTGAACTTCTTATTGATTATTAACAATTAGTTATATTTGTATAACATAGCATAAAAGCATAACAATAATGACATTAAGATGGCTTAACCTAATATCAAAACTAAATGAAAAGTCAACTAAAGTTTTGTGATTTGTTTAAGTTTAAGTTGCCTACCCATAATAGACTTTAGCTAACGTAAGTCATTTTGACATTAATGAATTGTAAAGATAAGTAAACAAAATTTTTATTATAAATAAATTATATATTTTGTTTGTTTTTATAAAAACTTGTTTTCTAGCGTTAGAGTAAGATTTTTGTATAGTAGTGCAAATATTCGACTATTTCCACTATTGTCTTTTATTTGTTATTTTAATCTTTTTTTTCACTTTATTTCTGTGAGTTTTTTATTTATTTCTTTTATTTATAGATAAATCTGCAAGCCAACTTCATAGGTCCTTTTCCCTTTCGAAATGTTGGCCTTTTTATTAAATTATATTAATTATTTGGTATATATTTTTTTATATTATTTTTATTAGCTATATTATATCTTTATTAATTATTAAATTATATTTAAGCCGATGTGGTTGTATTGAATTGAAAATTACATTTTCGGTAATTCTCACCATTTAAAAAATAATTCGTGCTCCTCAATTGTTACATTACTACCCTTGAGTGCTTTACTACTCGGCTACCGAGGCCACTAATTTTTTTATTTTAATTTTTATTATTAATCGGTTTTATTTTTAGTGTTATTTTAGTTGTATTTTAATTATCGTTTTTTTTTTATTTTTTCTCCTTTTTATTATTATTATCTACAATTAATTATTTACGAGGTATGTAAATAACTAAATTATAATAGCAAGCATATAATAAGATTTGTCTTTATTTGTAAAACAATTCATATATTGTAAAATTGTTTTATTATACATCATAATTTTTTTATTTAAACAATGCAATGTCACATAATTTGTATAATAATAACAATTATTAGTAATAATAGCTTCTGAAAACTACAAATTTCCGTACAAAATGTAGGAACGAAATCGCACATTGTTAAGTTAACTGAAGTTAACGAAAACTTGAATTTGAAAATTTCTCATATTCCTATTATGGGTGTGCAATACAATTTACATGTAACTAGACATGTTACATGTGCCTTCTTCTACAGAATTCAGTAAAATTAGAACAGATTTAGACAGTGAAACACATTAAAAGTCATAAATTTTAGGACTATTTAAAACAAAAAAATCTACTGAATAATGTTTTTTAGAGTTTGTAAACTTTTTAATTCTAATTTGTGTTTACTCTCAATTTTCTTGTTTAAATGTCAAAATTTAAAGAAAAGACAACAAAAAGGGTTCTCAAAAACTGTCAGAAAAAATTATTTAATTTAGAACTGCACACAAAAAAGTGTTCTTTTTTATTCTAGATCGTTCTACATGGTTCTAGAACAGTTTACTGAACAAACCAAATATCTTCATCGATGTCTTTGGCTTGACAGTTACTATATTTCTTATCATCTTAAGAGACTTTAATTACTTGCTGGGCGATACACACCTTGAAGATCCCGAGCGTGACCCAAAATTGTCCTCAGGTGGTATAGTTCGGCATTGAATCTTTCGTTTCCAAAGCTCTTCGTCAGACACAGGACCATAAATGCGACGAAGAATTTTTCTCTCAAAGATACCAAGTGCATGCTCACTTGCTTTTGGTAATGTCCACGATTCAGAACCATATAGCAGCACCGGAAGGAAAAGCGTTTTGTATAATTGTGCCTTGGTATTTTGAACCCAGTTGTTTGGACAAGCCGAATTAGCAACGGTTTGCAAGGGTAATTCTTCGCCTTATTTCCCCATCGATGTTATTGGCGGAGTTGATGTCGGTTCCAAGGTAGATAAACTCCTAAACAACCTCAAAATTTATGAGCCGAGTGATGTTGTGTCTTATATGATGTTGTGACAACATTTTATTTGTCGACAGCATCCATACAGACCCGCTTTACCTGCTTCCTATTCAATCTGCGTAAAAGCTTAGATGACATCTTAAGAGACTTTTGTAATAAATATTTGTGTGTGTATAAAAAACTGTTTCTTTACTCTAGTATACGCCACGATTTTATTATACAGTTGAATATTTCACTGCTAAAACCGAACTGGGAATGAGGAATAATTCTGGTAAATAATATTTCTATTAAAATGAAAAGTAAATGCTTTTTACTTTCATTCAAAAATTTTATGTTTTTGAATTATTATCCTCTTCTTATCCCACCGAAAATCAACACTTTTCTACGAAATCTAGCTATTCAAAGAAAAAAAATTATTTGGAACTAACATTTTGAAGGACAAAAAATCTGATTGTAAATAATATTTTATATCAAAATAAATTTATTGAATTTTTGCAATAAAATTTATAAATTTACATTTTATGATATTACATTTTGGAATACAAAACAAAATATAAGATGATATATACAAAGTAAGGGTAACAAAAATTTAATTAAAAATAAATATAAATGGTAACACTATTTTTGCATATATATATATATTTTAAGGTAATTTCTAAATATACTTTTGTATAACAACAATATTAAAATCCTTGAGAACAATTTCCATTCTTTAAGTGAATTAAATTGAACACTATATAGATATAAAACACATGTTATAGCATATGAGTGAATATAATATAATATACAACAGTAGCACGTGACTAAAATATTTAATATTAGTTACTAAACAAAAAATTTATTTCAATTAGAACCACAAGAAATTTTGTATACAAATTGTGTGTACTGCAACAACCACAATTGAGTTCAAAATTTATTTATATTTAAATTCAAAAACAATAGAAACAAACGTTTTGATGCTAAATATTGTATTTAGAGAGAGACGTGCAATGAGAAAATAGCAGTATAAAATAGAGTATTATGAGTGTATTTTAAATTGCAATATAAAATGTCATCAATAAATACTTGTATTATTAAAAATGTAATTGAGTTTAAAATTTAGTACAGTGTAGTTTACATCATGCGATCAATAAGTTTTTTTTTTTTTTTTTTAAAAAAGTGAAGATTTCTTTAAAAATCTCTGCAGAAGTTATCTATCTATGTTATTGTTTTACTTTGTGGAATAATATGCAATTTATGAATCTTCCTATTTTTTTTTATAACTTTATTTAAGTGGCCTTTGAACACAATATAGGTTTTTTCAGGCCAGGAAGAATCTTCCTATTGAAGTCAATAATAATTTTGTATTTGAATTATGGTATTTTTTTATGGTACAGAATTAAAAGCTTAAAAGCTAGTAAGGTAAAAATAGATTCATTTCGACTGGAGAAAGGTACTATATTTTTATTCTGTGTGTAAGACTATTACCAACGGCTTGATTCGGGCTGTTGCCTACAGGTCTAGAATCAGTCTAGTCGTAGAGTTGTTTTCAGTCTTTCGATTTCTTTTATAATCACTGGCAGGTTTGAATCTTTATTCACTTTTTTTTTCTAATGTATTATTGGGTCTAAATTATGGTTTCAACTATTACTTTGTTAGAAGAAGTTGAAATTCCATAATTGGAATCCATATTATGAGATTAATTTTAGAATTGGATTACAGGAGTTCATGTTCCAGGTATAGTTTAGATTTATTTCCAAATAAATGTTGTTCGTCTTTGTTAAGTACACTGTACTTCTTTTGTTGTGATTGACGTGTCTCCTGGCAAATGAGTCTTTTATGGAAATGTATTGCCATGTATTAAACTTCGTTAGTTTGCAAAATGATTATTTTTATATCATCTTTATTAGCACCTATTGCACCGATTGACAATTTTTGAATGCCGTTTATGTACTTTTTAGCCAATTTAAAATATGTAATACTATATGGTTTGTGAAAACACATATTAGAATATTGTTATTTTTAATTGGATTAAGGGTATAAGCTATACACAGGAGAGTTGTTCTTCTGGAAACTACTATTCTCCATCACTTCATTTCAATTTTTGGCAGTTGACCTCGATTTTCGTTTTTTAATCTTGGTCTACCTCTTGTTCTAGGATTGTACGGTACTGCGTCTAATATTCATTTTGGAATCCTTTCTTAACTTATCCTCATCAAATGTCCTGCTCAACTTTCTGTCTAAATTTTTCATTTCCTGGTGGAGCATAATGTAGAAAATTATTGTTTAGAGATTTTCAATCAATTTCAATTTTTTGAATTATTAAAAAACAATAAAAAAAATATCCTCTGTACCGAAATATATTTGATTTGATGTCAGGTTGTGAAATACCTTCCCTATTCATCACTTTATCTAACTCCTATTTCGAATTCGTCTATTATTTTTTGCACCACTACCTTGTATTTGGTCTGTCTTTAGTGTTAGCATAATTAAATTTGTGAACTTTATTGAGATTCTCATGCGACGACAATATCTCTTTTTATGGAATCGAAAACCTGGCGGAAATCAATCATTATAATAGGTTAAGGCTTTTGTTGAACTCGTAGTATTTTTCCATGCTATGCCTTAGCAGAAATATTTGATCGATAGTTGATATATTTGACCTAAATCCATTTTGGTATTCTTCTAGGATGTTTCCGGCTATCTTGTACACCATGTTTAATAGTGTAATGCTTCTATAGTTAACCCCAGACAATTTTAGTTCCGTTTTTGGAAGCTAAATTATCAGAACAAATTATTAATTATTAGACATTTGTTACATTAAAATTGATTTTTGTAATATCGTAAAATTTAGAATTGTATAAGTATTTAGTTGTATTAGAAGCTAGAAAGAAAAAAATAGTTTCCGATGTATATACTGCCTGATATTTAGAGTCTTGTACTAAAAGCTTTTTTTATATAGAAAAAATCATCAAAAGAGCCTTCATCTATAGTTCTGTTTTCAGTAGGAGACGGCTGTAATGTAAAGTATAGTACCGTGCTATCTATGGTATTCGAAATGAAGAACTGTACCACCTTTAATGCACTTACTTAATACGAATTTCATATACTTTATCATTTCTAACTCCATTATCTATTACTTGAGTTATCACTTTGATCAAACAAGCTTCCACAATAAATTATTGAAAGATCAAAGGTTTCAGTTCGACACGGTTGCGACGTAATTCCAATAAAGTTTTAATTGTTTGCCGGCTAAATTTCTATACCCAAACAATAAACAATACTTGTGCAGAAATAAGAAAAACATGCTATATAACCAAAAGTGAACTGTAATGTGATAATTATAAGAAAATATGTTAAACAATTAACTGTTTTCATTATTCTAAAAAGTCTTCTGATTAATTCTCGTATAAATTGAAAAAATAAACTAATCAAATTTTGAAAATATTTAATAGATTTTCTTTAACAAGTTAACGTTAGAAATTCTCAGACTTTGTGTTCTTAACCAAAAAAAAAATATTTTAACGAAATTATGTCTTTTAATATTGAAAATATTTTCAAAAATTGCACATTTTAAAAAGTTTTCTCTCCCACACGTTTTTTAAACTATTCAAATTAAATATATATATATATATATATAAAAGTATATAATAAAAGCATGTGTGTAAAATGTTTTAAATTAAAATGGTTTAAAAAAAAAATAGTTTTAGTCATCATGCTATATTTATAGTTTAAAGAATAAAGTTATTTTCGTTGGGTAAAAAAGAAATTAAATTGCAAAAGTTTGAGTTTTTATATGAGAAAAAAAAGTAATCTTCAAAGAATTTTTTTTAAAGAGAATAAAAATTCTTAAAAATTTTAAACAAAAATATCTACGTATTTTTCTTTTAATATTTTGCTTTTAGAATCATGCAAAAATGTAAATTTTTGCTTGCAGAACTTTAAATGTAAATTTAAAAAAAAAGGTAACAAAATGAAAAATTTGACTACAAAATTTTAAAGATTACATTCCGTGAGCATAGCATGTACAATTTTCAATGTGATTGAGGCACCGCACAACAAATAATTTTAAACAATGAAAAATAAGATACTGTTAAAATTGTTATTAACATTAGTCCTGGCTTAACAGCTACCATATATCAATTTGAAAGGTGTGCATGTTACTTTAAAATATTTTTTTATGAATTTTACTTTTCAGCATTTTACACTCAGATCCCCTTGTGTTGTTATGTAATCCAATAGATTGAACTATTTTCATTTGATGATGATAAGATATTTTTTGTTTTGTGGGTATCATGACTTGTTATTGAATTGTGCAATAGAGGTATGAGATATATTTTCGACCGAATATCGCTCACGACATGGAAATATCCATATAGGTAAACGACATTTTCATGTGTTTTTTAATTAATTATGATTACAATTTGACAGTCATTGAAATGAAATGGACTTATTAGTTATTATAACGGTAACATTACTCTATCATATAGATGTTTATTTATATCTTTCAATACTGGAATTAGTAGCTCAACTTATTTCGAAGTTGAAGCTCTATAAATGTTGTTCTTTAGAGCTATAATAGAGCTAATAACCTCTATTTGTTATTTTATTCCAACTCTTAAAAAGTAAAAATTAAATCTAACAAAAAATGCTAATTAGCTACTCATGCAGCTCCTATAGAGCAGATAATTTTACAAGAAAATCTTAAATGCTGATTTGTTGTCAAAATGTTAGTTTTATAGAGCTAATTTGCTTCAGAGAATGGTTAAAGAAAAGTACTAGAGCAAATTAGCTTTCTCGAAGTTACTTGGGGATATAAGTAGAAAAATTAAAATGAAAAATATAGACAGTACAATTATACATAGGTATAATTGTTGATATATTAAGAATTTGCAGAAAAAAGAATTCAGATTTTCAATCCATATTTCTGAATTATTAGAAAACAACAAAAAAAATATCCTGTATGTATACCGAAATATGCTTGATTTCATGTCAGGTTTTGGAATATCTTTCCTATATCGAAATATATTTGATTATTTCAAATTTAGATGAAGTTAATTGGTATTTAAAAATAATAATTTTTTTTATTAATGTGAAGGGTTCTGAGAATTCTTTAAAATGAAAAAGGTTTTTTTTAATTGGTATTTAAAAATAATTAGTTTTTTCATTAATATGAAGGGTTCTGAGAATTCTTTAAAATGATAGGTTTTTTTTATGCTACGTCCTCAAAAATAAAAATATACGATTGTGCGTATTAAGAGGTGGTCGGAAGAGTAAATATTGATGTTTTTTTTTAATCTAATTTACTTTTTCAACGGTTGGATTCAACAATATTACATCAATAATCAGCTGCTACTTAAAGGTAACATCGATATAGATTATATTATATACATCGATAATAGTTCAATTATTATGAAACGTTAGAATAAAATAAAACTGTGTAGTTATTATTTTAGTCCAGTATAGAATAGTTATAGAATAGAATAGTAGAACAAAATGTTTATTTATTTTTCATTTCTCACATTAACTACTTATACTTAATTTTTTTTTTGTTTTTTTTTTTTGTTTTTTTTTTTTATTTATTTTTCAACATCAAATATTACACCGAAAAAAAATTATTTACAAAAACGGTGGCTATTTCCTTATTTAACTAACTTAATTTTAAATGAATTTTTTGTTAATTTTCGTTCAGATTTTTACTTTAACATTTTTCTTATAATTTATATTTATACCAAGTTTCCACTTAACTTATGTATTTTTAATCTTTGCTAAATATTTATTTTTGGCAAAATTTTACTAAAACCCAAATTAATTCTTACAAAAAAAATCTTACAAACTAAAATAAAACTTAACTTATCCTAACCTAAACTTAAAACTATTTTGTATAGTTAAACTATCCTAATCTATTTAATTGAGCTTCCTCCAACCACCAGTAATCCACTTTATATCTTTTGTCCCTATCCGGGATGACTATATCAAATTTTAATTGATCCTGATTTAAATTTCGAGGATCAAAATCTATAATTTTACATGTAGCCCGTCTATTATAGTGAAATAATATTGGGACATAGTTTTGGTTTTGTATATAACCATTCTTATCTAGATAAATAAAGGACTCTGGGGACACAAAACCTTTCTGTAGGCTATTTTTTATGTATTCATCATTATGATAATATACATGTGATATTAAGCCATTTGCTGTATTTCTCATTGCTCTGTCGAAATGCCTACGAATCAGATTGATAAAAAAATTATCGTATCTGTTTATATTAACTAATTTATATATAAACTTGTTAGAATAATATTTTTTAAAGTCTGATTGCGGTGTTCTATTTTTCCCCAAACAAACTCTAATGCATTTCCGTTCCATTTTCCTAATTTTTTCCATATTACTAGCACTTATATTATACCAAATGGGTGCTCCATATGCCAGCACTGGCCTTATAAGTGTTTGATAGGCTATCAATTTTACTTTGGGCTGGATTGTTTTATTGTAAAACAACCCTTTCGCTGCCATTAGAGCTTTAATGCTTTTCGAAATTGCGTTGTCAACTTGATTAGTGAAATTCAGGTTGTAACTTAGCAAAATTCCCAAGTACTTGACTTGTTTCCTGTTCACAATGTTTTCATTATTTGGAGTTTTTATATTGAATTTTCTCCAATTCTTTTTTAAATTGTGGTTTACTTTGCCTATAACATCTCGGAATAAAATTGTTTCGCATTTATTAAAGTTTATTTTTAAACACCAGATCTTGCAGTATTTTATTAGAATATTAAACATCTTTGCAGTTTTATTTTGGATTTCTCTTACTGATTTATTTGCAGAATACAGAATAATATCGTCTGCGAAAGCTAAAACATAACTACTACCTTGTATGCGTTTTAATAACTCTATCAGCTCTATTATGTATATTGAAAACAGAACTGGTGAATTTACCGCTCCTTGTTGTAATCCATTTTCGATGCTAAATATTTTATTCGCTGTGATATTATTATTCGCCATAACGAATACACCCTCTGACAACATATCTTGTATTAAGTTGACTAACTGTCTGGGAAAGTCATAATTTAGTAATTTATAAACTAAGCCGTCTATCCAAACGTTATTAAATGCTTTTTCAAGATCAACCAAACAGGCGCCCACACCCTCTTTTTTATTTATGTGCCAGCATATATCTGAAGTCCGTTTTGTAATTGCGTGAATGGTTCCATGACCATGCCGGAATCCAAACTGATTTTCAGGCAGGAGATTTTTCTTATTAAGGAAATCGTTAATTTTATCATTAATTAACGTTTCATATATTTTTCTGGTATTCGAGAGCAAACTAATTGGTCTGTAGTTATTTGGATTATTTGGATCTTTTCCAGGTTTCTTTAACATTATTACCTTGGCTTTTTTCCAGACTGTAGGGAAGTATGAAAAATTTAAGGCATTGTTAAATAGGATTACATATTGTTCGATCAACTTATTACTTAGGTTCTTCAATACAATGTTTGGTATACCATCTAAACCAACTGAAGTTTTATTTTTTAGTTCATTGAATTTTTCTGTTAGTTCGTTCAGATTAGTAAAATAAGAGTTCTCATAATACTGTTCTGATGACTTATTATTAGCAGAGAAAGGAGTAATAGAAATATTATTTCTTTTCTCTTCTTCGTTATTTTCTTTAAACGTTTTTGATGTATTTTCTACATGTAAATGAAACCTGTTATTTGTTGGCATTGTAATTTTGTGTGTTTGCATTAAAAAAGTACCTAATACATTTTGTATGTCAGATGGGTTTTTTATTATATACTTGTTTGTCGAATTGCAAGTAAGGCTATTAATATCAATATCATTTTGTACTAGTACTTCCTGTTCGCTGCAGTCTATGTGCAAACTAGATATATCGTTCCTTTCTTTCTTTCTAAAAATTTTATTAATTTCAGAAAACATATTTTTATTAGAAGGGACTATTTTTTTTAATCTGTTTGTCCAGTATTTATTAACTTCAATGTTCACTTGTTGTTTTATTAGACAATTAATATTCTTTAACAGACTTTTCATTACTTATACTTAATTGTTATAGAATGGAGGGTGGTAAACATAGGCTGTAACTTTTATAAGTTTTATTCAAAAAATCATATTATTTTTTTTTTATACATAGCCAAAACCTGTACCTGTGGGTACCTTTTATACCGATTGGTACGTTTGGCTAGGGGTGGGAAAGGAAAATTAGGAAAGGAGGATGGTGAAAGGGAAGGAGAACAATTACGAACGAAGGTGTTAATGTTCGTCTTGAATTTATTTAGTTCATAAAAATAGAATTTGTCAATACATATTGAAAGAGTTATTTTTTGATTTTAAATTTTATGTGTAATAATTATTATTCTTAATCAAAAAACGGTTCGCTCATTATAAAATAGTTAATTCTCAATGTTTATCTTTTTCTCTTATTTTTATTAATTATGAAATCAATTTTATTTTTTCTATTACCGATGATAGTTACATAGCAATTTTTATTTTTTCCGATTAAAAATAATTCTTATGAGCAATTTGTATTTTTATTTTCGAAGGAAACAAAAATAATTTTCTAGTTGTGAAGATATTCCAAAAAATTGCAGTTTACTTAAATTTATATCTATTTAGATCTAATTTCTCGTTTTAGGTAACTAAAATTCTAAAATGTGTGCTTTAAAGGTAAGCTAAATATAATAAAAAATTAAATAATTTTATGATGATGTCATTTAATGTGAGTCTTGAATTAATAGAGATTTCAAGACTCACATTAAATGACATCATCATAAAATTATTTATTTTTTTTTATATTTTGCTTACCTTTAAAGCACACATTTTGAATTTTAGTTACCTAAAACGAGAAAAGATAAAAAAAAATAATTAATTATTTTATTTAAACAAAATTACCTATATTAACTAAATTTTAGTATTTTATTATATAAAAATGTAAACTTGGTATTTAAATTGCAAACAATAACAGATATTAATAAAGGTTATTTAAAATAACATCCAAAGTGACACATTATGAGTTGTACGAATATTAAGTAAGATTTTTATGATGGACATTGAATTGTAAAAATTAAAAAAAAAAAACATTCATCAATTTAAAATATTAAAATAATTTTAATTAATAGAAACTCTTCTTTATCTACTGAAAATAAATTAATCATCATGAAATCAATATTCCAACAGATCATGCTCTATGGTTCTCCAATTTGGGGGGACTATGTTATAATACTCATATTGCCAAACTTCAAACAAACAAAATACAATTTTAAGAATGATGCTGAATTTGCCATTTTATTTTTCTACAAGAAAACTCATCAAAAGTCAAAAATTAACACTATATTGTTTATAAAATCCTGCAGTTATATAATAATTTCAACAATAAATTGCAATTTTCTGAAAATACTGTCATAAAATATATGAATTTGAAAGGTCTGCATTTTATCGTAAAATATTTTTTTATGAATTTTACTTTTGAGCATTTTACACTCATATCCCCTTGTGTTGTAATGTAATCCAATTGATTGAGTTATTTTCATGTGTTGATGATCAGCCATAGAGGCATACAGCTTAGTCTTAACTACTTTTTAAGTTCGTTATAAGTAGTTTTAAGTTTAAGATAATTAAAATTTACATGTAGAGTTTTTACCATTTTCCTTGCAAATTTAGAATTAATAAAATAAAATATTATATTCAAAACTATCATGTTTCAGTTGTAAAGAAATAAAATATACCTATAAACTCTGTAAAATCTACTTTAAACTCTGTCATTAAACAATTATGTAAAAATTAAGGTTATAAATAAATAAAATAAAATAATTTTAAATTTCAATTTCAAACTCTAAGACTGAATTCGTATCAAACAGGAAATGGAAATGTATATGTTGCCGTATAAACTACGTTACACTACGCAAGTATAGTAATACAATTTCCAAAATTCTATAATTTAAAATATAATATTCTAATCCATAATCATTTCCAATGAATTACAGATTTTTTAAATATCTCAATTGAATGATGTTTTTCACTTTCTTAATTGAATCATTTTTCTTACATAACCTAGTAATTTATTCATATTGTAATAGTTATTTGTTTTATTTTTTTATTATTATATATTTTTCTATCAAATATCAAAAATTTTTTTATTCTTAAACAAAAACCTAACATTGCCATTTTTTTAGTTTCCTTGAAATCTATCTAAATAAACCTTCAATATACTTTTTTGTACTTGCTTATAAAATGGTAACTTATCTTTTGTTTACACATACCTTTCTTAAAATATCAAAAATGAAGTCGAAACTAAATTTAAATTATAAAATTTGAATACCCTAAAAAATGTTTGACAAATTTTTACATTTTCTATCTCTAATTAGTATTTCCAATTTAAATTTAATTTCCATTGAAAACTGAAAAATTGAATTTTGCATTTTCAAGTCAATTAATTTTTGAAACTCGTTACAGAAGCCATAGGGCAGTGAAATTACAAAACACATGCAAATCCTGGTTATCAATTCCAGAATAAGAACAAAAAAGTTTCTTTAATAAAACTTTTTTTGTCACCATTACTACTTTTCAGTATTACCGTTACAATTCCAACAAATATCAAAGACATGTTACAATACCAAAGGCTGTTACCATACAACAACGAAATCCATTAAAAAATGTAATTTTAATAATTTTAAGGAAAATTTTTTAATAATAATTTCTACTTAAAAAATTAATTATTTTCTAATATTATTTACTCGTTTCTCTTGTTAATTTACTCAATAAATTCATTTCATTAAGTCCAATTTTTTTTTTCGTTATTTATCTTTTCGTTTTTCTTTTGAAATTAATTTTGTTTTTTTTTTTTTGTCTTATTAATGTCTGATTTCTGTCCGCCATTAATTTCCTTTTCTTAAGAAAACTTTCAGTTTTTCTTTTTTTTAACATTTAAACAGGATCCAAATAAAATTACATTAAAATAATTTTTTTGTTTATTTTCAAGAACTATTTTACCCAAGTAACAATTGTTATGCTCTTGAAGAGTAGATATTTATAAATTTCAATAGTGGTTTGATTTACTAATACTAAACTTATCATCAATTCTGATATTCATAGCTTCAAAACAAGGGCAGCCAGTCATTTAAGAACATAATATGGGTGGCCTAGATCCAGTTTATAGCTTAGGTACATTATTATATAACCAGCTTTCAGCTAGATACAAAGATTTACAAACTTATAAATTTAAAAATATAATTACAGATGAATTTCTAAAAGAATATAATTAATTAATTGATTATTTGATTGTATAAAAAATATATATGTATGCATATAATTATATATTATAGTGTTATAAATTATATTAATTTTGATATTTATATCTAGCAAACTGCATATTTATTGTATGTTAAGTTATTTTTTTTGTTTTGTTAAAATCAAATCATTTCTACAATATTTACTTAATAGACAAGTTCAATCATGCTTTTCTTACTATTTTTAATTTTTTTCAATTTTTTTTTTCTTTTTTGTTACACTTAATTCATAATATATTACCTTATAATAATAATTATACTTTATAATATACTGTATTTACCTACTATACACTCTGTAAGAGCTTATAAACTCACTTGAGAAAAACTAATAAAATAAATAAATAAAAACATACCTAAATTCGATCTGGAGTAGAGCATCAAAGACCCACATAAGTAAATTGAATGTTCTTCATAAAAAAGCTATCAAAATTATAAATAATTACCCAATACTACATCCAACAAACTTACTATACTCCCCTGAATTTCCAAACCTCGATTTTATATGCAACAGAGAATTATAAATATTAGCTTTCAAAATAATAAATAACTACATCAAAAACAACTTCATTCTTAACAGAAATATTGATCTATATACTCACAATACAAGAAATAAATCAAACTATTATCTATCATTATTCCGAACAGAAAAACAAAAAACAAACTGCCTTTACAACTGCCTAAAATCCTATAATGACTTACCTACAAAGTTAAAAGAAATAGAAAATTTACCACACTTCAAAAAAATATTATTTGTTTCTTGTTAAGCACACATAACATTACCTAAACAAAACAAAGTAACACATTACTAGAAAATTGGGCAGTTTATATTGATTTACCTAACTGCATTTTAAAATTCATGCATTTTAGCATTCAAAAGTATATACTTTTGATTTTTGAGTTTTTTTTCTTTTCACATTATCAACTCTATGATTTATTGGCAGAAATTTTTTCATAAAAATCATAAAAATATAAAATGTAATTAAAACAATAGAAATAGCAATGCAAAAAAAAAAAATAACTGGTAATAAAGTAATAAAATTAAATTATTAAAAAGTATGAAACTAATTATTAAAATGCACTTTTGCATACATTTTACATTAATTCTATATTATTATTGTATATTCATGTGATCGTTCTCACACGTATTCGGAAAATAAAAAATTGATTTATAAGACACAATTCGACCAGACAGCTTAGGCTAGGTCTTAAACATATATTTTTACATTTTAAATTAATTAATATATAATGTTAATCTTAATCTAAACTACTTTCTTTTATCTTTTTTATCTTTTATTAAATCAAATATAAATATTCTCTGTACTTAAGATTTTGTTACTATTAGATTTAATAATAGATTTAATAATAAAATTGAACTTTATCTTATAAATCATTGAATAATTTTTTCGTTTGAAATAATAAAGGAAAAAATAAATAAATATAGAAATTGAAAGATATTTTTAGTTACAAAGCAAGGCGGATGTGATACAGTACAATTATATTATTATTATTTTTCTTTTACTGAGGAAGTGACCACAACACTAATACAGATAAATTTATTGTATTTTTCTACGGTTGGGTTTTTTATATAAATGTGACATTTTTTAGGTCTTTTTAAATTGCAGATTTATGTAATTGGTGAACGCTATTTTTACATTAATTTCACATTTTAGAATTAGGTGATGGGACTTCGGAATATTGATGTCTTTAATTTAGCTATGACGTCGGATTCTAATAGAATTAGTTTTCTTCTGCTAAGCAGAATCTGTATCTTACTGTTTTGGACTTACCAATCTTGAACTTGTCTTGGAATTACCAATCAAATTAAAATCACCATGACATGTGTTCTAATTATTGCTTTTACTCCCTTGGTTATCTGATTTAATTGGTTGATATTTTGAGTGCTTGCCCTTGGAAAATAAATATCCCATAATGTTATTAAATTAAAAAAATGATATCTTAAAGATTATTTAAAACTAATAATGAATCCAAATTTATGATTGTATCTAAGCTTCAGTTCCATCGAATTTTATTAAGAACTTTAAATAGTATTATAAAGGCAGTTTTTTATAGATGTATATCATAAACGAAGAAGAATTTAAAACAATATCACATATAAGTCAGCAGATCTTTGTCAAATTTATGAGTTAAGCTAAATTATGTAGTCGAGGCTCCTAGAACTAGAAATGTGAAATACATATAAACAATCTTTCATTAACCGAACTTCTAAATTATGTAATTCTTTCCTATCTAATGTGCTTCTTGAAAAATACTACTTGGAAGTTTTGAAAGTGCGAGTAAATAAATAAATACTTATTAAATTTTCCTTATTTGCTTAATCTCTAATAGGTACTACTACTATTCCTATTCCTATTTCTAATTTTTTAATGTTTATTTTTTTTTTCTTTTTCTTTATTAAAATGAATTTATACAATTATTATTTTAATCTTAATTTTAATTAATATTTACGGTTTTAAAATTCAGTTCACATTAGTTATTAAAAGTGACAATTAAATTATATTAAGCATTATAGTATTAAACATTATAATAGAAAATATTTATACTCGATTTGATAAAAAGAAAAAAACTAAGAAATAATTTAAGATTAATTATATACTAGGTAATTTAAGATATAAAAATAGAGTTTTAAGACCTAGCCTAAGCTGTCTGGTCGAATTGAATATTATAAAACAAAATATGTATTTATTTATTTCCTTCTATTCCTCTCCTATCTTAATTTTTAAGTTTTATACCATACTTCTATACTAGTTTTTTATACTAGTTCTATATACTAATCATACGAATTGTGTCAAGACGCGTATTATGCTGTTTTTCCCATTGTTTTGGCCATATAAATAAAATATAATATATAGTTATATGCAATTAGTTTGAGACCAGATTGCTGAACTTGAATTGTCTTGATAAACAAAAAACTAGGTTGCAAGAATATAAGGAATAAAAGTGATTCGTAAATGTAATATAAGAACTGCAAGGCAGAATCATCCAAAACCATATTCACTGTTTATCTTGTACATCATTTGGACTGTTCACGTACAAAAAAAACTGTAAACATTTATATGTAACAAAGTTAATTTTTCCACCAAAAAGCGTTCACGTATTGAGAAAATATATATCACGTGACATGACACATTCCCCTTAATTTGATTTTATACATTTTTAATAAAAATATTATAAAGTTTTTAAACGTCAGAAAATTTCAAGCTTAATTAGTTTATAACAACCAAAACTATAGCATTTTAGAGTTTTTCATGTGCCATTTTTACTTTTTTATTTTATTTTTAATTTTAATTAAAGAAAAAGTGCTAAAGTGTGAATGAAAAAAAAAGATTTATACAATTGCTTATGTACATCCAAATATACAATATTAATATTATATTATATTCATAATATATAATATATTCATATAAAGGTGCATAAATATATAATAAAAAAAAAAAAAAATAAAATAAAAACAAAAAATTAAAGTAATATTGTAGTACTTCTACTAAATAAAAACAAACTGTTGAAATTGTCAAGTGAACTAATTGTCATTCATTCAATAATTGACAAGTGCATTTATAATATCAATCAATAATTCTCAAACTTTTTTGTCGAAATAAACAGTGTTCGCACATGTTAAAATTTAGATAATTACAAATCAATAAACAGTGATCTATATTTATTAATTAACAATTTATTTTGAATTAAAGAGACACTTATTTCTAAAAAAATAAAAAAGCCACAACAAAAAAATAGTGACACTTTTTATATACAGTAGTTTTTAATCATTTAAAATGTCAACAACGACAGGTAACAAAAAAAGCTGCAGCTCTTGCAAAACGAATTTTAAAGGGCAAGTTAAAAAAATACAATGCGATAGCACCTGTAGATATTGGTTCCAAATAACATGCGTAGGTCTAAACAACGAAAACCACAAAAAGTATATAGAACTAGAAGAAAGTTACTGGTTCTGTACAAAGTGTAAAAAGGAACAACAACAAATAAAATCTATATTGAATTTTCCATCAACATCAACTGTGTCAAAAATGTCGGAATCCATAAATTCAACTATTATAAACTCAAATGATGCCAAAATGGATCAAATTCTTTCTCAGTTAGCTGTCTTAACAAAAAATTTCATAGATTTAACTTCTAAGCTAAGTAATCTCACTGAAGCCATCAATAACTTATCTGAAGAAGATCTGGCTCTGAAAATGGAAAATGAGCAATTTCAGAAAAAGATAAATCAAAACACAATTGACATTGGTAAACTAAAACAGGTGAAAGGTCAATCCACCATAGAATCGACAAAAAAAATTAACTATTTAGAATCAATACTAGATGGAAAGGAAAGAATCATTAATAGGAAAAATATAATAATCACTGATTTTTACAGTGGCAAGCAAGTCATATGTTTTTCTTATTGTCTTTTACTTTATATTATTCAAATATGAAACTTAATGAAAGCAAATCAACTCATATAAATTTTACATACAAAAAGATTGCAACCATTCCTATCTCAATCAATAACAAAATAGTTCCATATGCCAATACAGCAAAGTATCTGGGAATGACACTCGATGCTAAGCTAAGATGGAAGGAACATATAAGAAAGAAAAAAGAAGAGCTAAACATTAGACTCAAAAAATTTTACTGGTTACTTGGGCGTGGTTCTGAGTTATCAGTACAGAACAAAATATTAATATATAAGCAGATATTAAAACCTGTGTGGACGTACGGTATCCAATTATGGGGCTGTGCAAAGAAAACCAACATTGTTGCAAAAATTTCAAAATAAAATGTTCCGTGGTATAGTAAATGCACCATGGTACATACGTAACAAAGATCTCCACCGTGACTTGCGCATTGAAACAGTCACGGAAAAGATCAAGAAACATGCAGTCAAACACGAGCAGAGACTGCAAACTCATGTGAACTCGGAAATGGCAGCAGTTCTTCATATCGACAGCAGTATCCGTCGACTCAAGAGAACGAAACCCCACGAGCTGGTCACGACCTAAAATGGAAAATTCTACGATAATAGTTTCCTTTACGGAAATTTTTATTTTAATAATTTTCCTTTGCGAAAAAATCTAAAAAATCTTCCCACGCGGAGCTATTGCTGTGAATATCTCCTTCACGGGAAATATCATAGTGATAAAGTTCCTACACGGTAATTATTATGATGTTAGCGATCCTCCACGGAAACTATCACTATAATAATTTCCTAAAGACGCGACCGAAAATTTACGAAAAAAAAAGTCATTAGTCGATCTTACGTAGATTGGTTATAACGGAAAAAGATAGGTGGGCTTTAGTGGGTTCGATTCCTACACTATCAAGATGCACACGCGGCTGGAGCTCTTGATGTCCTTCGGGGATTACCTCCTATCTTTCGCAAAAAAAAAAAAAAAAAAAAAAAAAAATATGAAATATTTTATATTAATTTTACCTTTACATTTCAAATCGCAAACCATCGTGGACTTCTATTATTTATCACAATTACAAAGTAATTAGTATTATTATTATTAATAGACCACTATTTCAAATTATAGCCAATTATAAAGACTATAGCAACACAGGTTTTAGGCTTATTGCAAAATAATATTTAACTCTCTGTCATATTGTATTCAAAATTTCAACCTCTGCAGTTAAAAAATGTTAGATGGGTGCATCATCTACATACATAATATTATATATACAATAATATCTACACTATTATAATTATAATGAACAATTCCCCATAGTATTTCCTGGAAACAATAGCTCCTTTCGCTAAATAAATTTATTAGTGATTTTTAATGGATTTATAAAAACAATATGACGAATTATACTTTTACCGACTAAAAATACAATTCTACAAGCTGTTTAATTCAATGTTTATTAAGTAATTTTTGAGTTATTAATCTTTAGAGTCCTAAAGCCGCGTTCTTAAATCCTTTTTTTTCTCTTTTTTTCTGTGTTTTATTTTATGCCCACATTCAATAGCAAACAAAACAGAAAGTCAACAAAAAATCAAAAGAAAGAGAAAGAATTAAAAACACAACCAGTTTACAAATCTTTTTTTTTTTTTTGCTTTTATTATTATTATTTACTATAAAAAAGAAAAAGACCCCGCATATAAAATATAGGTATGAGAGTGTGTGTGTTGAATAATATTTAAGAAAATCATTTAACGGAAACGGAAATAAACTTTTTAAGTTTTATGAAATAACAAAGCAGGTGGTGTTTTTTTGTTTTTGTTTTATGTAACTAATGTTGATGGTGTTGTTGTTGGTTTTGTTTAAAGTTGAAACAACAAAGAAAAAAAAAAATAAATAAAAATTTCTCCATTTCTTTATTTATTTATGTTTAATTTTTTTTCATTTTCTCTCACACTTTTTTTTCTCTTTCTGTTCCACTCTTTATTTTTTTTTATATTTTGTTGTTTATTAATGGAATTAATCTTCTGCACTCATTCTGTGATTCTAAAATTAAAATGAAATTTGTGTTGAGAAACAAATAACAAAATAATTTTTTTTTTTTTTTTTTCTTTTACAGTGTTGTGTATAGTAAAATGACAAGATATAATAAAGGTACAAAAAAAAAAAATTAAAAGAAAATAAAATAAAATAGGAGAGTTAAGGAGAAGAAAATAAATAAGGGACATATATCCTTGTTTCACTTATTTTTGTTTTTTTTTTTTTTTGAGAACTCCAAAAAACAAAAATTATAAGAATGAATAATATAAAAACACAGGTAGTACCTATCATGAAAATTTCGCTAGGTTGGGATATTGGATCTGTTTAATAATAATTATTAGTATATTATAATAATTGTCAGTCTGCCTGTCGTGATTATGATTAGATTTAATGTAAATGTTGCTTTAATTTTGTATATTTAATATATATAGGTGTGCTTGCACTTGCACCCTGATATTGCTTTTCGAAAGTGGGTGAGTGAAGTTGTAGTGAACAATATTTATACTGTTGTAATTAAGGTTTAGGTTTAATGGACTTACTTGTGGGTTTTATATGAATTTTATTAAACGAACGCAATCTCGTCGTTATTTTAGACTCAAATGTGCAACAATACTAAAATTTAATAAATTATTTAAATCCGAAACATCCAAAATATTATAGAATTTTCTTTCTTCGTAGGGTTTAACAAATTTTCAGAGGTACACAATCAGTTAACTAAGCCACACCATTTTTTTTTTTTAATTTTTATTTATTTTATATATTATGCAATATTTATAAGTTATATTTATTTATTAAATGTATATAATATAGTCCAATAAAACTCAGGAACAATTTTATTTTGCCTTTAACATTTAATTGCTTGATAAAAAATTGTAATCAATTTCATTATGAAATGTTTTCCTTAATTTCAATTTATTCTTGGCACTGTATAATGTTTTTTTCATTGACTTATCCTAACAACAACCACATAATGTTATAAATTTATTTAAAAAATAAAACAATTAAATTTAAGTGAATGTATTTGCTGCACTCTATACTTTGGTGAATTTGATAAATGTATTTTGTATACTTTTACATGGGGTAATTTTAAATTGAATTTTTAAAAAATATTTAGTTTGGCTACGTCTCCTTTCAAATATTTTAAATTAATTATCAATTTATAATTGAAAATTAAAAAATATTTAATTTCACTACGTCTCCTTTTTCAAAAATCTATCATTTAAAAGAACAATAATGATAATCGATTGTAGAATGGTTCAGATATTTGTACCGTAATACATATTCAATTTACAGATTAAATGTAATAATAAGATTCCTTTTCAAATAAATACAATTCTTTTTCCCCATCTTTTTGTAACAAGGTTTTTAGCAAAAAATTCATCGAATTTATTTGATCATTTTAATAATTGTTTTGTTAAGACTTTTAAGCAACTGGTACTGATTAATGCAATTTTTCTGATAAATAATCATCAGATTTAAGTGACACAGCTTTGCAGAGACACAGCTCAAATTTAAATTTGACTTTGATTTAAAGTTACTCGTATTTTTACACATTTTTAACATGAGTTTGTCTTAATAAAATTGCATAGAAATATTATTTTTTTTTTCATTTAAATTGAATTGAAAATAAACCCAAGTATACCGAAGACTATTATTTTCAGAAAAAAGTGATTTTAAAATAAAAGAATAGATAATTTTGGACTGACATCCAAGAAAACAGAACTAAATTTGTTTTAATTCAACTGGCACCTGGTGAGTCTTATACATCCTAGAAGACCTATTTAGACCGACATTACAACCTTATTGGAGCCCAGCATTATATTGCGTTTAAACTCACTATGTTATACACTTAAGATTAAACTCCACTTACTGCAATCCCATTTCAGTTACTAGCAATGTTCCTGTCTATGTTATTCACAGTGTACTGAATTTCATCACTATCCTGGGTTGAGCTGACCAACTTCAAATACTGATTTTTTAGTCCTGTGCCGAACATTTTGCAATCATGACATATTTTATTAAGCTGACCATTAAGATAGCCTTAAATCTTTTTCTGCAGTTTTAATAATAACATTTTTCATAATGTCTATTTTGAATTCAATCTTCTTCATTATTATATTGATGGAGATGAATTAAAAAAAAAGATGTAATAACAGAATGTCAAGAAGATTCAGAAGAAATCCCTTAAACGCAGTTCAAACATAATAAAATTTGAGTAAAATATTTAAGGCAATTAATATAACGATGCAATTTTTGTTGAAAAAATTTGCAATGTACCCGGTAAAAGATATTAAAAGAAATTAAAAATAAAAAATAATTGCGAAACGTACACATAATTTGAGTATATTATTACTGTTATTCTTCTACTCTTTTTATTCTTTTTTTTTTGTTTTTTTTTTTTTCTTTTTGTTCCTTTCATTTAAATAATGGTGAATATTTGTAACTGAAAAGAATGCCTTTAAGGGAATTTTACGTTGAAAATTTCCTTTCATATTATAAGGACTTAAAATTTACAGTGATTTTAAAAATGAAATGTTTTAAGTGTGCTGATTTAATTAAAAAGTTTTCGGAGCATGACAATTTATGGAATATCCAGGAAAATATTGTGGGTAGATTTTTATTTGACGATTTTCTTTAAAAAATTTTGTTTTGTTTTTTTAAATTTTGTTTTGTTTTTTTTTATAATATTTTTTTTTTTTGAATTTTCGTTAAATTATTTTTATAATATGATGCCATAAGAGGATATACAATAGAAAGGTAAACAAAAAAATAAAAAATGTTTTTATTTCTATATTCTCTTCTGTTCTTGATATGCTCCGGAAAGGTCTTATCATCAAGAAAGTTATTTATGATGACTTTTGCTTTTATAAAATTTTCTTGGAAACAAAAATTATCTATACATCATCGCGCTAAATTAGCTTCTTGTGTGTTTTAAAAGCTGTTAATTTTGTTGTTATTAAAAATATGGGTTCGTTAGGCGGTACAAAAAATTCAAATTTATATTTTGAAGGTTTTGCAAAATAGCACTTACTAAAATTTATATAAATGTTTGAATGTACATTTCATTGAAATTTATTGAAAACTTTATCATGCCTCTCATGTTAAGAATTCCCGTTTAATGAATATTTCCACAGAAATCCATTTATTAATGTACTGAATTCCGTTGCCTTTTTCAAAGAAATGTTATCTTAATAATTATATTTTATTGCCCGAATGTAATTCATAATTTCGTGGAAAACATATTTGTAAATATTCAATGTGGTTGGCTTAGGTGGTCGCCAAAGATTTAAATAAAATCATTTTGTCATAGAATCCAAAACATGTCGGGGTGTGTGTGTTTTTTTTAAAGCTAATATTATATCCCAGTGTAATGTGTTGATGATAGAGGCAAAAACTCGAAACTGGTTTTATATAAAATAATGCATTTGAAGTAAATCTGTCTGTTAATATTTTCCATATGAATAAAACAGATGTTCATGTTATTTAAGTCATCTTTGTGTAAATTTTATTATTGTTCTTATCGTCATCAACACGAAGTTAATTTATTTTTTCGTTTATATTTTAATTTGTCTAAAATTAGAATTGGTTAAACATCAAGAATGAAAATAACTTTTCATTGTATTAATTTTCAGAATAACCATACTATAAACAGAGTATGATCGGCATAAATTGTAATCTCATTAAATTTAATTCTATAAATATCCTCCTTGTATAGATATTTACAAAGAAAGAAAGTCTTTTTCAAATCATAAATTTCTAATTCGAATTACTTAAATTAACTAACACAAAATAAAACAATTTATTCATCAGTTTTACAGAAAAATATATTTCTTTATTGTAAAATTCTTGATAATTTTAAAATTAGTAATTAATTACTTAGTTAGAAGATTTTCATCATTATAAATATACGAAATAATGAATTTTAATCATAACGAGATTAAATAGAAAAATTTTATTCAAATTTTTGATTACACAGCTGCTGCCACGGGGAACAGAGATGTATTTTTAATGATAACGATATTGTTGTTGTTGCATATATTTTTCAAGTGGGTTAATTTAATTTATATTTGTATTTCCAAATGATACAAAGTATTGGATAAGTATATTAGGCAGTAACTTCAGCACGATTGGAGCACAAATATTAATTGTGACGGTTATTTACACTAATTGTGTCTTCTTCGTAATTTGCGCCAATTATTTGCTCAAGAAGTTGAGTAATCTATGGCTTAATAACTGTTCACTTTTAAAATATCAAAAATAATTTGATTTTAATGTCAAAGCCATTCATCAATTAAAGTGTGTTTTTTTTAATGTAGAATCCGAATTCGCGTCAAAAACTATCTCTTCACATTTCAAAACCTTGATTTGGTGGAAATTCTAGAGTTTAAAACCCCTATTTCTGGTTCTAAAAATATTACCAATCGATGGAGTACGTTTGATTTACTTAATAAAATTTTTTTGTTAATTTTAAATACGATTTTATTTAACTCCTTGTAGCCTAGATAAAACTTAAAAATAAACGCCCCACATGTCTAGAATAATTTGGCTCCTAATATAGTCCAAGGCATCATCCCGGAAGGAATTTTACACTTACAACAAAACGGCATATAGATATGTACCATAAATCCAAAAGTAAAATCATAACTTAGGCCAGAGAAACTTTTATACTTTCGTACCGTTAGATTTTGGAAGAGACAAGAAAAGAAAACAAAAGGGATAGTTAGAGAGAGAAAAAGACAAAGAAGTAAGAGATGTTATGAAGCATAATATTCCACTTTCTATTTTTCAATAATACAAAGTTGTCACAGTAATTACTCACATTACGCAATTTTACTTTACATATTATATAACTGTCTGCATTAAAATATTCTTCAAAATAATACGCGCAGACAAAATTTAATTTAAAAGATAAAAAAACAGATTTCGTAATTAAAAAAGAAATGAGCTCGATAGTAAAATAAAAAGTACGAATATTCGTTGTGTATCAGAAAGGAGTGCTATCCGGTTGACTTTTTAAACTAAAACTAACCTTAAAATTATAAAATTAAACTATAACTAACCATAAAAGTGTAAAATATAATAAAAAAATAAAAGTTAATAAACTAACTAGAACGAACGGTTTTATTTGTTTTTTTTATTTGTGATATAACAGAGAAAGTTCGGTGAGCAGTTGCGAACTATGTTATTGATGATGACTTTGAATTTTTATAAAATAAAAAAATAATAACTTTATACCACTTCTTGGGAATGCTTGTCATGGAATGCGATTCCACAGTTTAGAAATTCTGACTATAAACGAATTGCAATAACCAGTCTTGAACCCTCTTGGTATTTCCACGGTATAGTGATGGGCATATGCAATCTCTCACGTTCCTCGACGGAATCGCTTAATAACCGGAAGTAGTTATTTTAAGTCTTCCGAGCACGTGCCCACTGCTAAAACTATTGCTATCTCAAGACTTGTTATAAAACCCAGGTATATATTTACAATTATACTGTCGTACATCACAAAATCGAAAAAATGAACTGAAAATGTCATCCTTATTAATTTTTTATTGTTTATCGATCTGTGTATTCGGTATCACCCTATCTAGAATAGATCCAGAGATATTTAATTCTTACTTTGCCATAAGTGACACCGAGATTGATGTTTTTATTCTAATTTTGACTTAAATACCAAATTTCTGGATATACGACAAAACGACAAACGACAAACAGATTGTTGCTAGTTTTTAATTTTATATAACAATTTTGAAAATTAGATTTAAGTAAAATTAAAATTATTTTTTTAATTTGTTAACACTTTATAGTATTTTATGCCTAAATTGAAGTTAGGCTTTTAGTTTTATAGAATTTTTTTTTATGTTCTTAAAGTTTATTATTAACATCTTTCAAATAAAAAGTTAACTAAATATTAAAAAAATAAAATTTGCTTAATAACACGAAGATTGCATTTCAAAAACATTTTCTTTTCTTTAAAATGTAGAAGAAAATAGAATATTTCAGATTAAAAACACTTACTTTGGCGTAAATGTTCTTCGTCTCTTAATGTAAGTGTCCAGCATTCACATCCATATGTTACTATTGGTTTTATTTTTGTCTTATATATCACAAGTTTTGTTTGTCTAGTAAGAATTTTGGATTTTAGTAATTTTTTATTAACATAGTGATTTCTATTTCCTGCATTTATTCGCTCCTGTATGCACAAGTGCATACTGTTGTCATTTTTTATTAGTACACCAAGATAATTAAAGTTTGTGACACCTTCAAAAATAAAGTTGTTGATGGTAATATTTTGTGGTATTCTTTGATCGGCTTTCCATGTTATTTTCATATATTTTGTCTTGTTTTCGTTAATTTCCAGACTTTTGCCAGACTTTTGACTTCTGTCTTGACAATTGTCTTGCCTTTTGTTCTAGTATAATAATTGTTTCTGCCATTTTCCTATAATTTTTAGCTACAATTGCTACATCGTCAGTGTTGGCGATAATTTGGAAGAATTTTGTGAATGCATTACCGCCTTTATCAATTTCCTCTGTAGCTTGTTCTAAGACCATATTAAATAACAAAATAAATCATACTACTACTATACATTAACAAAAATAAAACTTTTGTCGTCTCAATTTTGTTTTATTTCGTCTCAAACTTCAAACTCAATTTCCCAAAACTCGATGTCAATTTCTCAAAACTCGATACACGACAAAACAATTGGGTAGCCACGATTTATCCATCACATAGTCTGTAGAATAAATGAAACAAAACACATGCCTCTTTTGAATACGTTTTTAATAATCAAATAAAAAAAAAAAAAATTAAAACTACAAAACTCCCTACAATTAAATTTTATTGAGTACTAAAAGTAATTATTTCAAAAATAAAAACCAAAAATAAATTAAATTTAATAAAAAACAGAAACAGCGGATAAATAACATTTACAAGTGTCAAATAATTAGTTTAAATAAAATTTTTTTAAAAAAAATGCCAACAATACAACACCACCATTCATTGATATACAACTCAATATATCTTTTCATTTTGTTGTTTATATACAAAAATAATATAATGTTCGTGTATATTTAATTAAGTTTTCTTTTATATACTTAAAAAAAAAAAAAAATTATTTTTAGAACATAATTTTTAGGTAAATTCAAAAAACCACACACCAAAAGAAAAATATAAAAATTTCCCAAAAAATAAAAAAAAAGACCAACAAAAGAAGAAGAAAAAAAATTGTTCTTATTTAAAATTTCTCTTCATTTTACGCCCTATGGTTACCCAAAATAAACTCTTTTTTTATTTTCCATTTTTCTTTTATATCACAAAAATACCATAAAAAAAAAAGTGGTTTTATATATGCAAAATTAATTTAACTAAAATTCAACTAAGCATACAAAAAGGTAATTTAAATCTTAAACTTATAACTACTATAATAATAACAATAACAGCAGCAACAACAACAACAACAACAATAGCAAAAATAAATAATCAACAACCCTATAATAATTTTTTTTTGAATTAATAATATACTTTTTTTATTTCTACGATTGTAATGCTATTTTGATAATTGATAAGAAATTATGGAACAATAAAATTATGTTATACCTATTAGTATGAGCAGATATAATATAAGCTACCATAACACCAATATTCTTTTAAACACATCCTTTTTACGATTAAAAATCAGTGTTTAGCTGAATGTGTTTATATATAGGACGCTCTAACCCTTTCGCGTCAAGTTTATTTTTTAAGGATTAGATCATTGTGCAATGAAAACTAGTTTTACTCAAAATTTTTTTCATGCCATATTTCCGGCAACAACTATTTGTTTTTATTACGATATATCTCAACAGATGTGAGTAAATGAAAAAAACAATAATAACAAACAAAAAATGTCCTTTATTCATCGGATTCATAACAAAAACATATAATTTTTAAAATATAGTAAATTATTAATATGATAAAAAAATATTACATTATACTTATGATATGGAGTAAGGCATTGAAAACATAGTGTAATATCAGATGCTTGACGTGTATAATATGTTCGTTTATCCTTTTTTTGCCAGAATTATCTTTTGCACATTTTAGGCAACATACCTTCATGAGGTACCTTCTAGTGGCATATGATCACCTACATTATAAAATATCTTTACCTACTTTGCAGGACATCCAGTCTGATGACTCCTTTTATGAGTAGCATTTTCTCTTCCCAATGTTACCAAGGCTTCTGATAATCTTCTGACAAAAATCCAATTAGTTAAGTTTTTTAATTCTTTAGTAATTAATTAATTCTATTAGTAATTCTTTACGAATCAATTAAGCATTTACACATGTTGTCATTAGAAATTTGTAGAATACTTTTTTCCACCACTTAGTCAGTTACCTTAGCCCCCACTTACTTTTCTCAGACATCCTTTGACTGAGCACTTATAATTGGTGGTACAATGTCTAAACAATTTGGTGAAATATTGTCAATATTATCATCACCGTTATCCATTAGGTCCAAAATGAAACTATTACCGCTGGCAAAATGATCCTCATTTGGGGATTTACTGTCATCTAAATCAATTTCTTTATCACTCGGTACATACTCAGATCCAAAGTCAGAAAAATCCAAAACGTCTTCGTTATCAGATTCTATCATGGTGTGAATTTGCTCTTCTGTTAACGTTTCCATTTTCAAATAATAAAAACTGAAAATATAAAAATAGCTATGTTCAACACTGTTTGAATGTATTGTACCAGCTAATATAACTATTGGGACATCATATACCAACTTTAAAAAAAAATTAAAAATTTGAATTGCTGGCAATAATTTACGTTCAAATAACTTCTTACATACTTCTAAATAATTATTTTATTGTAAAATTAAAAACAATCTATTTACCAATGAATAATACCTCTACAAACGTACATTTGATGAACAAAATGACTACACTACAAAACACGAGTTGTTTCAACAAGTATTCTAGCACTATTGAAAGAAATTTTTGTAATGAAACGATTTGAAAAAAGAACAATTTGATCATAAAACACTGAAAACTACGAAATGCATAGTTTTCTTATACCAGAAAACCGAACAGTTAAAACGTATTTTTTTTGGGATATATTGTTCCATTAGCATCGAAAGGGCTAAGGCAGGTGATAGAAAATTTTGTTATGTTGGTAGTACTGGCAATTCTTTTTGTCATTATGAACAATTTAAAACTGTCACATATCAGTCACATGTCACATGTTTAATAAAATACAAATTATGATTTCCATGATTTTTTCATACTATAGGTCTAACAGAGTTATAAAAGTTTGTATTATTTTTGGTATCATAGATCCAGAAGATGTATTAAACTATTAATACAGCTTCACTCTCAACTCTAAACTACAAAACGTATTATTGAAGCTCTCCCAGTATATAATTTACATCTACATAATATGCTTGTATTCCATGCTTTCGATTTATTTATGTATTTCATTACAAAAACTACTACAATTATAATAATAGTGTGGTCTAATAATCTATATTTTCTCCCTTTAATTCAATTTATTATCAGTTTTTGATGCATCGATCTGTTATCAGCTTCTACAAATCTTCATTACAATGTCTGTATATTCATATTAACATTTAATGAAGTAAACTTATTAAATTTCTAAATTTCAGTTCTCATAGATGTTATCGAATACACATTTTTAACTATTTTTATTTCTACAGTTAATTCTAGTTGTTAATTCTACATCCTTTGTATAGTTTTTTAACCTTTTTTTGATTATTTTTATTTTTTTTATTTATAATTAGTTAGTTTTCGGGTTTTTGAAACCAATTTTTTTTTATAACTGTGTTCTACCTTTTGTTTTGTGTTTTTTTTTTTTTTTTGTTTTTTATATAAATTTATAGTTTTCTTTTCCCACAATTAGTTGTCATCTAACAAAAAGAACAAAAGAAAAACTATATAGGTACATGACATATAAATAAAAAAAAAAATATTTTCTAAAGAAATAATAAAAGGTAGCTTATATTATAACTAGGATAGGTAATTGTTATAGGTATGCTATTTTAGTTAATGTCTAGAAAATTTTGAAATATCTTATATATGAGTATGTAAATAGACCCGTAGGTGATGAGAACTAAACCAATTTATATTATGTTTTCTTGTTAAAAAAAAAAAAAAAATAAAAGCCCTTTAGGGATAAAAAAACCAAAAAGAAAAATAAAAATTTCTTAATACCTTTACACTTGAAAATCATGTTAAGTTTAAGATTAGTTTCATGTTAGGTTGGTTGGTGATAGTTTTTTATCAAGGATTTTATCCTTGAATACATTTTCAATATGAATATATAAATTTAATGAAATTAATAAAAAAAGGAATATTTCCTAATACCTATAGAATACATAATAATATATTATTCTTCTAAAGGATATCATTGATAATAGATTGAAGGGAAGTGAAAATTCTATTTTATTTTTGAATTCTTATTTTAGTTGTAAAAAATTTGAGCTAATTTAAGATACAAGATCACATTAAGACATATCATACCAATATTTTAAACAAATTCCATTTAATTTTTTGTTTTTATTTAAAATATAAATTTTATAGAGAAAATTTAAGGTATAAAAGATCCTTTAAAAGGAAAATAAAAAGGTTTAAATAAGCCGTGGGTGAAAATACCACTGATAAAAACTAAAAGGTTAGAAAATTACTTAACTCATTTTGTTTTTAAATTCGAATATTTATATTACCACAGGCAGTTGCTAATTCAAAGATTAAAATTTATAATTTGTTAATATTGATGTAGTGTAGAAGATAAGAAAAAAAATAGAAATTATTTGTTAGTATTGAGTGTTAGAAATAAAGAATATTGTTTAAGAAGAAAAACTTATTTAATGAGCTCATTTAGGCATTCGTCATTGAACGGTGCAAAACTATTTAAAAATTTAAAATATTATTTTGAAAAATTCGTTTAAAGACATATTTTTTCGAGTCTTAGAGCATATGCGTGTCGCTTACGTTTTTGTATATGTACCGCCTTAAACTTCTGGGTCTGCAAAGTCTCTTTAATCGTCGTCAATTGATTGATATTATATTTGTTCACAAAATTCTCTCAGGTGCATTTGATATTTGGTATTTTAAAACACATAAACTTCAATATCAAATTTCATTCTCTTAGGCATTCTGCCCTTTTTTTATTAAATTTTCATCGCACGGACTATGGCAAGAATAAGCCAAAATTACAAGAATGCTGCGTAACATGAACAATGGCTCTAATGTCTTCGATTTTCACATTAGTAAGTTCAAACTAAAGAATGAAACAGGTCATAAGCTATTGAAGGATTTGTAATACATGTAGTATACGTAGTTGTTTACGTTGAATCTGTAGTATTTTATACTTTGAATATATAAGTGTATATGAATTATGTTTATTATATTTGCCTTAATTAACTTGCCTTGGACTTTATATGTTTGTTTCAATTTGCTTCAATTCAACAAAATACCCATTTCAATAACCATTTAACCAAAGTATATCCATAAAAAGAGTAAGAACTCATGTATGTATTCATTTGTTTGCACACAAATTCATATGCAAATTTGATAAACATTGTCAGAAATAGATATAATAAGAATTTTACGTGTAAGAAAAAGAAAAAGTATAGGTTTACTAATATAATTAATAAAAAATAATAATGTTTGTAACTCCAAATTATTACTGACAAAAATATTAATAATATTTTATATTATTAATTATAATTATATTTTAAATATTAAATATTTTTAATAGGTATATACGAAAATAATAATGTTTAAAACGAAAATATTAAAATAATAAAAGATCAGAATTAATCCTCGTATAAGGGAACAAACTATATTAGAACTAATATTTTTTGCCACCCTGCCTCATATAAATAATGGGAGGAAACGTAAATAAATCCAAAGGAGAATAATAAGAACGCAAAATTATTTTACAGTATAAAGCAAAAGGCAAACATCTGTTTTGTACCTTTTCTCTCTCATAATAAATTTGGTATACGATAAGTAAATGTAAATTTTACCTCTTTTAACTAATGATATTTTGCTCGGTTTGGTATTTCTTAAAAATTAGGTTTACGTAAAATGGGAGTGTATATTCTTGTTAATATAGATTATAGATATTCTTTGCATTCAACTAAGGTGAAATTTACATATGTGTGTGTACTAATAATGGAATATGGATATTTGATAAAGTTAAAATTTGGTTTCTCTTTAAATTCACTATATTTATTGACATTTCTATGGTGTAAAGAAGCAAAAAAAAAAACAAAAAATGAATACAAAATAAATATGTGCAATACAAATCATTATCATTATATTTCAATCATTTTCTATTATTATTCAATTTCAATTATTTTCAATCATCATTTTCATTCTATTTTTTTTGTGTTTTTAATTTGGTTTCTTTTATTAATCTCTTTCTTTTAATATTTCTCTTTCTCTGACTAAGTATATGCAAATGTACGTACATGTGTCATATAGGGTTTGCATTTGTTAGATACATAATCATATGGCTTAGTTTAATTGAAAATAAAATGCAAACACTATTTATGGAAGAAAACGAAATTTGAACCTATCAGTTATCCATCACTCAGTTCAAATATACATATTTTTATAAAATTTGTTACAGTAATATAAAATATAATTACACATTTGAAGTATGAGCAATAATAACCAAATTGCGTTAGAGTGAATTTTAGTGCCATTTGATTATATGTGTTGTTCTTTGAAAATATATTATTTTTCATTAAAAAAATATTTTCACTTAAAAGTCGAAAATAAAATAAGGAAAAAAAAAATTTTTTTTTAGAAATATTTGCCTTCAATTTAAGCGTACTAAAACTACAAAAATAAACTTTAGAATCGCAGCTTGATATAATGTTTTCATAGCAAGTTATGATTGTAATTACGGAAAAAGCAAATTAGCCGAACTTTTTACCAAATCTCTTAATCTCATCTCAAGACTTCCTAGAATTTCGGCTAATTTGCTTTTTCCGTAATTACAATCATAACTTGCTATGAAAACATTATATCAAGCTGCGATTCTAAAGTTTATTTTTGTAGTTTTAGTACGCTTAAATTGAAGGCAAATATTTCTAAAAAAAAAATTTTTTTTTTCCTTATTTTATTATTATATTTATTTCTGTTTCTTTGACTAATTGCGTTTTGCACGTGTTATATTTTTATATATATGTATACTATCTATATATGTATATACATCTTCTGGCCTGGAATGTAAAACAAAAATGAAATACTTAGATGATTGGATGAGTTCAAATTGTTTTTGTTTTTTTTTGTCTTTCAAAACAGATTGTTTATTGATTATAGCTGCTTTATAGCGAAATCATCAAAATAAAAATTAAAAATAAAAAAGGAAAGAAAATTATTGAAAATAAAACAAAAGAAAACAAAAATTTTATGCAAATACATATTGTGAATTAGTATGTTTTTTTTTAGTTTTAGTGGTACAGTTTTAATAAAAACTAAAAATAAAATAAACATAAAAAAATTATACAACTACATCTAAATAAATAGTTATTTATGTTAGAGAGGGAGTGTTACCATCATTCATCAATGTTTGTCGTAAACATCAATGTTTCATCAATGTCGTAATCATCAATGTTTGTATATATATATTGAAGGGTAACTAAGTTATTTCAAATAAACGTAGAAATGTAGAATTAAATAAGACAGTGAAAAGTTTTTTCAAAATTCACAAAATTGTCAAAATATCTATATGTATTAAATTTAAATATGTAGCAATGATTTATGAAAATAAATAAGTTTTTTGCTACACTTTAATATAAATAAATATTTGCTACAAAATAGAAAATATCAAAATTACAAAAATAGAAAATTCAAAACGTTGATGAACTGAATAACTGGTAAAAAAAAATTTGGAATGATAACATTTACGCGCACATATGAAGATGCAATTGCAATTGATGACATAATATAAACGCTTAGAGTTAGCTTGTGCAACAGATTTTGTTGACTGCAATCGCAATTCAATGTGAACCCATCCAATTACCGCGCGATATGTTATCTATTTTTCTCTATGATAAGTCTATTATTCCTTTTATGAAAGAGAGTTGGTTTAGATAAGTTAAGTTAAGATATAATTTTGGGATAAAATTTATTTAAATGGTTAAACCGTGCGTGAGCATGGGCCGTTCCTACTAGTATATAATATAATATTCTTTCATAGCCATTTGAGCTACGGCATAACATTATGGCGGACTGCAGCAAAACATACATTAGAAGAATTACAAATACGACTGGCATGAGAGGACTGAATATATTAAGTATCACAGTATAAACAATATATAAACAATACACACAACAACGCATATAATCAAACGTAAAGACAAACACCAGATTAATACCAGGAACAAAAATTTAATTTACTTAGATAAGAAAAGAACATCACATTTTGTCACATCAACAACACTTTATGTCGCAGCTAAATTATACAATAAACTAGATAATGAATTAAAAACATTAAATAATTATAAACTAAAAAAAGAATTAACCAATAAAATCCTAAATAAATACGATAATAATCCTAAATTCACATAAAAACAAAATATAAGGTTTATTGCAACCTTATGTAATTTCTATTTCAAATATTTAATAGTATAAATATTAAACTATTTTTGTTGTTCATACGTTAAATATATTTATAATTGTAAAGTTTTTAATTTTTTAATCTTATACTTGTTAAATTTTCATTTGTTACACTACCAAAAAAAAAAAATTTTGTATAAAGACTTATATAGAGAGAAATCTCGTTAGGCATTCATATAGTTGAAATAAATAAATAAAAAAAAATAAATAAATAAAAAATATATATTTTTAATTTCTTTAGTTTTAATCCTAAATAAATTGACTAAAGCTTCTTTGGCATAATTTAAAAGTGCAAAATTTTGATTTAGCCTAACTTGACATACTGGAAGATAGATACTGATATAAGTTTTAATTGTTGAATATTTTAAAAAGCTTCAATTTTTGACTCGTGAACATATTGCTTAAGCCTAACTTGACATACTGGAAGATAGATACTGATATAAGTTTTAATTGTTGAATATTTTAAAAAGCTTCAATTTTTGATTCGTGAACATATTGCTTATTGATTTTGGTTCTTTGATTTGCCTTCACATATTGGTAAGCAAATCAAAGTTATTAGATTTTTAACCGTTTTGTCCGTTTTGTTTTCTGCTTATGGATTTATTTTTGTTTCTGTTTTTAGTATTCTATCTAATTATTACTAATTTTCTTAATCGTGTTTACTAATTCTCCTTTTTTTTGTTTTGCATGCTTGTGTTAAGTATTTCCTGACCCAATTCTCTCCTTACTAACACATTCTTCATTAAGGGTTATCACCTGCTTGTATTCTTTTTTGAACAAAATTATAAATATAATAATAAATGTTAATATTTAATTAATGGAAGTTCAGTGGAGTGTATGCTCGTCACAGTATTACATACTGAATACTATAATTTAGTAAAATCTTTCTTTAACATAGAGATCTTTTTGTTATTTTGTTTGTCAATCTATTTAATAAATAAACTACTTTTAATAAGAAGATACTTATTCTTCCAAGCACTGTGATGACCTTGTATATGACACTCCTAGTCATGTGCTAAGTGGTCGGTAATTGGGGGTAATTGGTCGTTGAAACATTATTATTATTATTATACATATATTACAATTTATATAAATATTAATATTCATAAAGAGCTGTCCAGCTATTGAGCTTCTTGTAAAAATTTTTGGTTTTAAAGCTAGAGTAGTCCTGCTTTGTCTAACAATTATATCGGCAACATCGACTCGAGTTTCCAAATTAATAGACAAAATAATATTTAAGAAGACTTGGCCACAAAGGCCTGTCTCTTAAAATAATTGAATAATAAAACAAGTTATTATTTTTACGATGTGGTCAATTTTAATGACCAAAATTTATCTGTCTTTATTAAATAAAATTTTTAATCTATTTACTCTATTACCTTAAATAATAATTTTATATTGAGTCTTCCATTCAAACCCTATATAAAAACAATTTTAAAAATAAATTTACATTACTTCTTATGGAATGCATTTAAATTCTATGTAAGAAAAAAGATAAAATCATTGTACAAAAATGTACTGTTATTGTACAAAAATGCATTCCTCATATGGTACTGTTATCATTTCACAATATTCAAAAATTCTTAAAATTATGTCACATAAATTATTCTTATTTATTAGGGTCAGTAATATTCATATAACAAACCTAAAACAAATGATTCACTTAGAAACAAATCATAATATTGAAAAAACAAATAAAACTAGCACGATTACGATGGTAATTTGATGCTCAATATTTAAATATTAAAAAAAATAGTCTTTCGCTAACCGCCATTTTGTTATGATAAAAAATGTGTTATATTTAATAATAGAAGTTGCAATATTATATACATGATATTTGTTTTGATTTGCGGAAGGTCTGTTATAAGTATGCTATACTCCAATTTGTTTTTTGAGGTATAAAAAAGTTTGCAAATTTGGGGGAAGCTAAACTTAGACAAGCCATAAACACTATGGTAGGGGTGATTACGGCTCCATTGTCTTATTGACTTTTAAATTAAGGGCCAAATGACAAAACTACCTACTGCATCATACTGGTCGACAAATTTAACCTTTCCTCTGTGCATAGTTTTTTTTATCGTAGTTTGTGCACTGGGGTCCATCTGACCCCATATGTATTTTCATATATTTTATATAAAAAATTTGAAATTATTTTTAATTTTTTTTTTAATATCAATTTTATTTACAAAATGAGACAAAAGAAATATAATTAAGATAAAACTAAACAAAACTTAAGTACAAAATTCAATTTAATCACAACAAAAATCAAGAGAAATATCTTAAGCTTAAACAAGGTCCGATGCTGGAACCTCGATTTCTTCTTGGGATTTCTTCGTTGATGAGGTTTATATAGATAATTTTTGAATAAGCTGCACAAGATGCTTCTTTACAAATGCAACATAATGTTCGTGTTTTAATATCTGCAGATCGAGGACAAATATGACACCGTTGACGTTTACTGGCTGTATTCATAACTATTTCTTCGTCTGTTGCGTCATAGATTCACTACTTTTCTTTCATTGCTCTAGGGTTGGATAGACGATTTAATAAATTTTTTTGCACCAGTTGCATAGTCAACTCCTACGTTGAGATGATTTCGGCTGGTTGAATAGCTGAGGGTTTGCAATTTTATACAAATTAAACACTGCAACACCACCGATCATATTAAAAAATAAAACCATTGGCCATCGTTTTGTCTTCCTTTTGCACGTGTATGCTCTCACTAATTTGTCTAGTATATCAACTCCGCCTTTAGTTAAATTGTAAGCCAATATGATGTTGGGTTTATTTGAACCAGAGTCAACACCTTTATCGTTGTGCAAAGTTGATAGTAACAAGATGTTCTTATTTGGCTTTGGAATGTAGCTTACCAACGTAAGATTCTCGTCAAAACAAAACTCTGAAGAAATCATATCCCTTTTCTTGAAATACAATGCAAATTAGTTGAACGGAGTGAATTAGATGATTTTTCATAGAAAATACATGAAACAAATGTGGGGTCATGTTAAACGGGGATAACGACTTGATATACAATAGCATTTGATCCCGTTTTTTTATTTTGTGTTTAGAAAATACTAATTGAGGCTTTCATAAACTGGTTCATTGATTTAATTGACGCGAAATAAGTTTATTTTTTTATTTTAAAAACGATTGGGGTCAGTTTAACCCCAATGCACACAGAAAAGGTTAATAGTTTAGCAACCATTTGTTATTGAAGTAACATAAGATTAAGCCAAATTTCCGTTTCACAATCTTCATAATTTCAATTGCTTGATGCAATTAGAGTATTGTATTGTAATATTGTTTATACTATACAGAAATTTTCAATTCAGGAAAAAAAATTAAAAATTCAATTTATTAAAATGCAAAGGATACGTATCTTACCTACATACCAAGTGAAATTTTAATTTTATTTTATTGAAAACCATTCTTACCACCACTTTTTACAACACTTTTAGAAGATGACATTACTTTTTGAAAAGTTTTTATTTTATGAAAAGTGGAAAATGCTTTTTGATTCTAATATTACAGTTTAAATATTTGCCATTATAAAACTGGGAACTAACTTTTGTTTCATTAAGAACATCAGTGTTACTGTTATATACTAGTATACCTATATACCTATATATTTACAATCTATTCAATGCAATATAAGTAAAGTTTACTTTTTGTGGTGAAAAATGTTGAATTATATTTTTAGATTTTAGTACAGAGAAGTATAAAGAAGAGGAGAGAGCATGGTAGAGTGAAAAGGACAAAATTAAAAATTCAAAATGTTATTTAAATACTTGGTTGCATCTTTTTCAATAGTCATGTAGCCATAATGTTTACTTTGCCATTTTAATACAAAAAAAAAAAAATCTTGAAAAACTCAGTCATGACACAAAAAGGTGAAATGAAAAACTTATTTTTTTTTGTTTTTGTTTTTCTTTAGAGGAGGAAAATTTTGTTAAATATTAATTGCTTTACAAATTTACTTTTTGGTTATACAATAGTTATGAAGCTCATAAAGTAAATCTGCAAATTTCAACAGTGCTCTTATTCAGCGTAAAAATTTCTTTTTGATATGGAATTCTTTAAAACCTTAAAAATAATAAAAAAAAAATAAAAAAAAAAAATGTTATCTTGATGAATTACTTTCATATGTGAAAAAAATATAGAGATGACATATATTTTTGCTCGAAGGCATTGACATTTTAAGAGAATATTCTTTGAACATACATATAAAAGCCATCTAGTGGTGAAGCAGAAAAATAAACAAAAGTAAAAATGAAAAAAAAAAAATATGTGTTATTAAAAATGAAAGAGAAAAAAAATGTGCAAAAAAAAGAAAATTATTATCAGTATGTTTACAAGGGACTCAATATTAAAAAAAAAATGTTTTATAAGAACCATTTTGTTTTCATTGTGTTTGTATAAACAGTATAAACATTAAGTGGCAATTCTACTCGTATAATTAATAACGGAGATATATTGTGTATAAAAAATAAAAAAATATCCTTACAATATCGAGAAGGAAGTTAATTTAATGTAGACAAAATAAAATTATGTCATAGTTTGTAATTTATTAATATAAAATTCGGAATCCAGTTACTATATAATAAAATTGGTATAGACTTGTTTGGATTTTGGAATACATTCTGATGTACCCTGATGAAGACGGCAGAAATAATAGACTGCGTTTAACAAATAACGTCAAATACAGGAGGTAAGGGAACCGGATAATTCCATCGAAACTTTATCAAGCTACTGGTGCATCAAACCCAATCAAGAACAAGCAATTGCTCGAGGATTGCTTGAAGATTTGACTGGATTCTGGAACACCCACGATTTCATCGATACCTGATGAAAACAGCAAGATATACAGAAGAAAGACTATTTTTAATAAATAACTTAAAACACAAAAGACCAGAACACATCAGCATTATCCTACAGAAGCTTATGAGAAAACGAAGCAATTGTGATGTTGGACTGCATGGTAAGATCAACTGATTGAGAGAGTAATTTAACTGTAATAATAACGACAGATTAATATGAGCTTTACCCACACTTGTTTCGGTATTGTAAACTAATGTTTCAAAAATCGGGAATAAAGCAGATGCCGGTGTGTTTCGGCTAAGATTATATTTTACCGCTACATTAAGCACACACCCCACTGTCTTTCAAACTGAAGTTTATATCATACAAAACTAGATGCAATATGTCAATTCTTATCAAATTTAAAAGACAAAAACTAACTTGACAACTTGCTCGCTAAAATGCCTATTTAGAAAGAATTGTTTACAAACGATAAATTGTACGGAGACTATTACGATATGGAATATTTGTCAAATACTGTACAGTTTTTTTAAAATGTCTATATTAATCGATTATGTCAGGTAATCAAAGAAAGTAGAATCAATGTCAAAATACTGACATAGTTTATGACAAATTAAGGTTAATTTAACAAAAATTCATTCAAGATTTCTAGGTCCAATACAGACAAATAAAGATTGTGCTTACAAGAAACGGAATCGTCTCTGACATTCCGTTTGAATGCAAGATCATAGCCCGCAAAATACATAATTATTTTCCGATAATCACATCGCTTAATTTTGAAATTGATCTGCGGATTTTAATTAATCCAACAAGGTAGTACAGTAAATCTAAAAATGACGCTTATCTACATGGAAGTCCGCATAAATCAAATAAAATATTTCGTGTATATTATTTGCCTACTGACATAAAATTAGTAAGTTCTGATTCCGTTTGTGGTATGTGCAGAAGAAGATATAAGACCGAACTATAAAAAATTGCTTAAACAAATTATCATTGTTACGAAAGTCAAACTAATATGCTTTTACTAGGAATTTTAAAAAAAACTTATTATGTGGATTGTTAGTATGTTAAGCCTCTGCAAAATATCTATGTCCATCTTATATGCTTTTGACAAGCAGAAAACAAATGGTAGGTACATAAAAATAGAAACCCCTAAGACCTAATACCCAACTTAATTTTTGCTTCCAAAAATTTAAATTTATACTTAAAACCACATGTTGGAACATACAACACACGCTTCTATGCTGTACACATCTCACAAACTTCCTATATAATAATATATCCTATCAAATCTCATTCACGTTATACCTATTATCCTTTATAAAATTGTAAGATCAAACTTTGTAATCCTTATTTTGTATTATTTCGGAATACAATCTATTAGGAAATGAATTCAATTAAAATAAAAAATAAAAATAAAAATTGGTGTAAATTCGTATAGAGATCCTATTATTATTATTTTATTTTTCAATTCCAAATAATATTTACACCTATCCATATCTAAATATTTATTTGCCATATCTATCGAAGGGATAGAAATAATCTAACAATTCCTTAATTATTCATAAAAATTAAATTGTTATATTATCAAATTATCAATTTATATTCATAAAAGGATTTCCTCTTTGTTTTCATCAACTAAATTCGAAAATATACCTAAATTGGTATATGAATACAGATGCAAACTCTATAATATTATTATAATATGTATTCAATATGGGAGTGGTATGGACAAAAAGGTCTAATGATCTTTTACAACTGGTTGTCAATTTTAATATAAAATATTTTTTGTTCCTTTTAAGCCTCAACCTCTTCCTGATTTCATTTCATAAATAGACTTGTTCAGATTATATAACTTGAGATTTAAATCTAAATCAAATATAGATACATTGCGTATGAAACAAAAATGTTTTTTAAAGGTCTGGTTTAAAAATAATTTCAGAATTAAAACTGGTCTTGAAAACTCAACACTCTATATTTTACTGGTCAAATTTTTCCTGATGTTGTTACAGGTTTTAGCTGACTGGTTACAATTTCCAAGTGCAATAACTGTTATATGAAGAATCATCTCTATGTACTTTTGGTATTACTTATGGTTTATCAACCTATTATTATAACTATATGAAATTATTATGATTACCAATCTGATTTGTTAGATGAAAAGAATGCCTTTCTGTTTAAAATAAATTTGGATGCAATCTCTATTCCTTAAAATACTCACTAAATTGTTCGAGATCTTCGTTTAATGTCTGTTTAGTTGCGGATTGGGTATTATTTTAGGTTGCAATTATTGCAGGCAGCACTATCCAATTTTTTTGGAATTTGTTCTACGTAGATCACTAATATAGAGTCTAAATACTAGAGAAGTGGGTATCAATCTGTGTGGTATCCATTATTTGGTTTTCTATTATTTTTTGCATTTCGCTCGCTAATAGAACAATTAAATAATGGCGAAACGAATTCGATCATGGTCGTAACCATTATTGTATTTCTTGCCTTGATAAATACCTAGATCTACCAATTTGCAAGATATTCGTTGATTTATTGTTATAATAAAAATACAAACTATAACTTTTTATATTATAAATAAAAGTTCTTTCTATAAGGCTGCGATGTGATCTATAATGGCAAGTGATGCTTTTATGTGGCTCTTGAATTCAGCTTCACTGTGTGCTGTTGGGGGTGAGAATGTGATACAGGTACAATTGGAAAGGCTTTAATTAATGACAGAATATATCCTGTTATAAATTAAACGTTCCAATAGTTCATGAAACATGCTTTGCAGAGCTATAAAAGGATAATTTTCTACTTCGTTGGCAAGCTTTGCACGTTTTGGCATGCCAAATAATTTACCGTCTTTGAACTCTTGTGGCACATTCCGACATCTCTAAAATTTGACATTGAAGTAAAATAGCCATTTGATTCTCCTATTTTGCTTAACTGAAAAATATTCAAAATATTCATTATGTAAACCAGCTGCATTTTCTGCTTTAGAAATTTCCAGAACCCTCTTTATATTTGCTAATGTGAGCTTTGAAGAAAATCAACTTTACTAAGGTGTGTGTCTTTAAACTGAATAGACTCGAAATATAAAAACATAAATATTTTAAATGAATAGAAATGTGTAAACCTAATGTCTTCGGAAATATCAAATTCTGACGTTATTGCTGATAACCATAATATAGAATGAATAAGATAATTATATGCATATTATGTACTTATATACTAAAACCGAATATACTGTATGTATGGTATCTTGCACACTATCACACCATTTAGAATATTTTTAAAAAAAATTTATAAAATTTTTAACTAAAGTGAATTTATCCTCTTTCCATTCAAACTTGTAAAAATTGTTCAATTTTTGAACGATTTTTAAAAAGCCCAATGTTACATTGTTAGAAAACCTTTTTTCGACCTTGGGAATTATGATATGTTTTCAAATATCTAAATTTTCATTACATATTATACATGATATACAAAACATACAAGATAGAATATATTATATTACGTCTATGCTCTAATAACACACATACATAAATATATTTATGAGAAATAATATTATATAGTATATTTATTTATAGAAATAACATTGGATTTGTTCCTCTATTTGCTTAAGTCTTAAAATAAAGAGGAAAAGAAATTTCTAAAATTTTATAAAACAAATATTTAGTCAGAGACGTTTCTTGCGATCTTTATAGTGCCTGAATAAGCCAGAGCAAAATAGAAATTATTGTGGGAAGCAAAATTGGTTATCTAATCGAGTCTCTCAATCGCTCAGAGTGGCTTTGGTATTATTTTCCTGGAGAAAGTGATCCCCTAAAACAACCAAAACAACAAATAGGTTAGTCGTGGCATCACAAACTCACAATTAAATGTAAATTGGTTTTGAAGAAACAATTGGAATGGTCACTTCCCCCTACCTGAAAAACACCATATTGTTTTATAGATTTTTTAAAGTGAACGAATAATAATTAAAAAGTGAAACAAGACAATTCCGGTGTTATTGTTTCACTATGCTTTCACTTCTTCTTTCATCAACATTATAAGGTTAGATTTTTATTGTTTGCACTCATATTGGGAGCATTGGGCTTTTTCTAAATACATTAAGTTTTTATAAAATAGATGTTTATTTGATTGTTGCCATTCTACTAAGTATTATCGGCAACAGCTGTCATTTAGTGGAAGAGATTAATCTTACTTTGATTAATTTATACTTAAGCTTACCGCTTCATTTGAATGTATTTTGTTTCTGCATCTGTTCATAATATTAGGTAACTGCATAATTTTATTATCAGTTAAAAATATGTTTAAAGCAATAATAAAATTTTCGATTTTTCAGAATTATAGAAACATTTTCTTGTAATTTCAGATTTCACAATGTTGATTATTTTACATTCGATTGCTAACTGGAACCAAACAGTTTACATTAAAAAAAGACGGAGATTAAAAAAAGCTATTTAGGCATATTTTAATCGAATACTGTTTCACCGACCCTGTTACTATACGAAAAATCAAGACTATTATTGGAGATAGCCTTGATATGAACAAATCCTAATATCTATATAATATACCATGTAAGAATATGCCATAAAATCTCATTAGAATACAGTTTTTTGTTAATTTTTTACCGGATAAATACAGAATAGTAGAAATATTTTATGTTAAAATATAGGTAGAGGATGAGCGGTGTAAAATCAGTTTAGGTGTGGTTGATTCAAAAAAAAAAAAAAAAAATAATTCAAATTGCAATTTAGCCACCGATTTAAATCTATGGGATTTATCATTTTTGTTTCGACCCAACTACCCAAAATAGCAAATTCAAAACAGAAAAAAACAAATTTACATACTTAAAGACAATAAAAACCCATAAAATAGGAAAATGAATTTCCTTTTATTTTTTGTTTTTATAAAAATTATTTACATTTGCACAATATACCTATACAGACATACATACATGTGATAATATATTCTAATATAATGCGTATATATTTGAAATCCTTAGGGTCTTTTATTTTTCTTCTTCTTTTCTGGAATTTTTGTTTTATTTTTGTACTTTTACGAAAACGAAATTATTCTTAAGAAGAATCAATATCGCACATACTAAAAAGCTCATACCTCTAAGCTACACTGTAAGAGTAGGAGTTGGTATATATAAGAGTTTTTTTTTTGTTTATTTTTTTTTTTTGGTTTTGTCTTTTATAAAATATTATCATGGATTATTGTATAATAATACGTATTTATGCTTGGTACCTAGATGTTTACTGTTTGTTTGTTTGTTTTCTGTGAAATAAATCAAAAAACATTTTCTTTTGTAATGTGATGATCTTTTGTGATTGCCATTCATTAGAATTGTATCAACGTATACTCTTCATCACTGAAAATCGATCCTAAGTAAGACTGAAAATCCTTTCTATTTGTACTACCTTAGTATGGTTTTATAACTGAATAGTTTGTAGACTGCTTTTATAATGGAAGATGATGATTGGTGAAAGATTATTGGGTGGTATCTGTTAATGAAGTCTTGACAAGACTGAATTGATTAGATGTAAATTACTCTATTCGATTACGATGTGTAAAAATACTTCTTTTTATTGTAATGAAACTTCATAAACACTCCTAACTAGAGGTACATCTCCATAAACGGCTGCCGTAAGGTATCGTAAAATATTTTAATTTTGATAAGAAATGGTTCATTTTATAAAACAATGTTCAAAATTACTTAAATTTAAAATTTTATCACGTTTATTGATTCTTTTAATACAGTAATAACTTTGAGTTGTCATGCCTGGCGTTGTAAATGATTAATTTATGAAAGAATTATGGTAAAAGAATCAGAGATGTCTTGTTAGTAATACGCTAACAACAGTCGAGCCAACTTTCGGGTTTCAAAATGAAAATATTCAGCGACTCAAATAACTGAACATTCTCGGAACGTGAGCGAATTAAAATATGTACTGGAATGAGCATATTTTCGATACTGCGGAAAGCTACGCCAAATGTTTGGGTTTTTAACTCTCTCCAAAGCTTATGAACCAAGCTCGAATGCAACTCACATTTATCAGGCAGGTCCGTACAATTTCGAATGTGGAATCGCGTCCCAATCAAAGCCATCTCACTGACAAAAGGATGTTTTATTTATAATTTGCAAAGGTTTAAGATAAATACTAACAATAGGTCTTTAATATCCAAATCGGCACCTCCATCTGATGACATGATACTGCCCAGGTAATTGAACTTACTCACGTCTTTGATTCACGCTTCTTCATGAAGGATCTTATGTTGTGGTCTGCGAGTAGTGCACATGATTTTAAATTTAGCTGTATTGACTTTCAGCCTGGCACTTTTTCTAGTGTCATACAGCTTCTATAATTTCTATTATCATATTTTCGGCGTAATCTAAGTGCCTGATACGTTCGAAACGGCGCAACTGAATACTTTTGCTCTCATTTTCACCCACAGTAGTGATAATTTTGTCATCCGTTGCTACTAAAAACAATATGGATAATAAAAGTGATGAAATTTTGTTATAAGCTCTGCAGAAATACGAATAAGAAACAAAGAAGGTAGAATAATACGCCCAAGAATGTATAGTAAGCTAAATAAAATCTTTAAAAGTTATGAATTAAATTAACGGACTAGGAACATGCCATCACTTTGCGCTTAACTGAATTTCTGTTTTTTTGTGGGTCAATCCGGAATCATTTCTCAGTATCTTGGATTTCTGCAGCATAGAAACATGACCACATTTTCGCAATCAATGCAGTGCGATAAATTTAAAATATCTTGCATAATTAATCAAAGTTCCGGCATGATGTGTGAAGAAAATTTAACTTATATTTTTATACTTTTTCTTTCTTTTCTTATATTCTTGACAGTAACTGAGGCAGAAACACTTTTTCATGTTTAATTAAGTGCAATTCTTTATTACAATACCTACAATGTTTTTCGAGTATTTATTTATCGATTTTTCTGGCTTATCAACCCCATTAAATGTGGGAAACTACTACTATTGTCTGGAATTAGTTCTTCTTTCTAGTGTACTCTGCCGAATCCGAATTGTCCCTGCTAAAATGTTTAATTATGTTTAAAAACTTTTATTGATTATAGCTTGCTACACTATAAAATATTAACATTTATTTTCTATTGTTTTGGAAGACATTTTCTCTACAAAAATCCAACTGTCCAAAATTATAAATATCTTTATTATTCTGCACTCTGCAACAGTTCAATAGTATTGAGACACAACCTTTTCATAAAAAGTAAATATTTAAAATATTTTTCATTCCATATGTGTGAATACGAGTATACCGACACCTAACCTTACATAAAATATTTCCTTTTTGAATAAAAAAGTCGAGGTTTGTTAGACCTTTGTTAATAAAATATTTTTAAAAAAAAAAGCAACAACAAAACAAACATTTCAATTTTCCAATTCAATGTTACCAATTTGTAAATATCCGTATAACATTGAAAATTTTCTTATTCATCGAAGAGAATTTTCTCAAGCACAAAAGGAAATTAAAAGTGAAAATAAAAAATAAAAAATAAAAATTTATATATATTTTTTTTTATATTTTTTTAGTAGTTTTATTGAGAACCCATAAAATGGTGATTTTTAGATAATAAGTATGTTACTAAAATTTATATGTATGTTAGTACGTATATGCCATGTAAATGCTTACAACATAATATAAAAGGTTCTTTTAAAACTTTTTAACTATAATCTTATCACATTTCCAAGAGTAGGGATTGTTTTTTTTTTTTTTTATAGAAAATATTTCCTTTTTAATTTCCTAAAAACTGTGAAAATAACAAACACAAAAAAAAAAATAAGCAAAAAATAACATAACAAATTGGAAAATGACATCCCTTCCGCAGGAATAACAACTGATCTTAAATATACTAAAATAAGGTGTTAAAAGGATCAAAGTATTTAAACTCTGGTCGAAGTTTCCTCAACCTTTTCAGATTTTATAATCTACTGTTACAAATTTACAGTTAGTTTAATATTTTCTGTACGAATTTACATCAAGGAATCTAATAAATCGCATAGTAGATATTATTTTGTTGTGAAACAATTATTATGTAAGATCACATCTTAACCTTTTAATAGCGTTGTGGGTCCAATGGATCCACATATAAATTTTACTCCCATTTTTCTCAACTTCTTTTTAATAAAATCTCTATCAAATTTTGAGTACCTTCATTCAGGCGTCACACGAACGCAGATTGATACAGACTTATTTCTATTATCTATAAAAAGTAATGTTTTTTAGTTTATAAATATAATGTGGGGTCGAATGGAAGCACAACGCTGTTACCGTAAATTATTTTATTTTTTTAATTTATTTGTTTTTTCGAAGTATTGTAAAAATTAATATAAATAAAGTTAGACAAAGTACAGTAAATGTATATGATGATGACACGGAAGATATAATTAATGAATGGCTTCGGGAAAATTGTGAAATAGACAACGAAATTGAAGGTTTAAATTGAAATTCTAAGTCTACTACGCAACAAGATCAGTTTACTAAGTTAGTTAGATAAGGATAATTCCGATAATGAAGACAGTGATTTCATACTATCTGATCATGACACCAATTCCAAAATGTCTATAGATTTGGATGATGAGGGCGATGAAAATGATTTAGATTACTAGAAATTATTTTTATGGCAAAGATAAATTTAAGTAGTCCAAAAAAGCTCGAACAAGGAATGTTCGTACAAGGAATGTTCGTACATTATCTCATAACTAGTTGAGAATACTTACTATAACACGAGAAGGAAGAGATTTGGATCATATTCCACTCGATATTTTTAAAAGTATTTTTAGAGCGGAAATGAAAGAAATCATATTGAATGAACCAATGAAAAACTTGACCGTTTACACTTAAAATACAAAGCAGAAGGAAGAACTCTATTCCGAAAATTAATATCACAGGAATTAAAATGTTTTTTCGGTTTACTGCCCACGTAACATTTTATTGTTATAAAAACAAAATTAGTGCTACAAGACTTCTATATGACTCCCGATAAGCACTAAAGGTGATATAATGATGTTTTTATGGGAATAATGTGATTAATATTGCTATAAGAATGTTCTTATAGCAATTGCGGGAGTTGTTATAATGGGATTTTCCGCAAGTGATACAGCAATGTTTTTATAAATCTAAAAGTGCGTAATCCTATATTAAGAGTTAAAGTGTTGTTGTAAGAATAGAATTGCTGGAATAGCAGTAGTGGTGTTATTATTTTACTGTATTTCTATAATGTTACTAATAAACTTACTGTAGCTTTTAGATAAATATTTTGCGACGGCCATTATTTTTTACAAACGAGGTAAATTTTTTTTAAATAAACAAAAACTGAAAAGTTTTATTTTGCATTTTTTTCGCAAAAATATCATTTTTACTTAAAAGAATAATTATTTAAATATCAAATTTGATGTTATGCATTAATTAACATAAATTATTAAATATTTTAAAGATATTATTTAAAAATATATTTTCTTTTATTTATTTAAAAATTGGTTATTTTTAGAGGGCATTGTATTTTTTCGAATTATTTTTATAATAAATGTCAATGAAACTTCATTCCCAGCCAAATTTTGCATTTCGATCACAATAATTATAAATATTAATACAATTATTTTTGACCGAAAAATATTATTTATTAGTAAGTAATTTTTTATATCATTAATTAATATCTATCTCCCTTTCTCAGGAAATAAATATAAACTCCATAAAATTATTATTTGAAAATAATAAATAATACCTTTCTCACTCTCGCATAACATATATTATTTCAAATGAATATCACTTCAAAATAAAAACATATACACAAATACATGTATACTAATCCTATAACAATATTACAGCACTTGCTCCGGTGCCTTATAGGATTCTCCATTTTAGTGCTATAACGTATTTATAACCTTTCGCAGCAATTGCGGAGCACTCAAATTAACACTAATACTGCTATAAGAGTGTTTATAATAGTGTTATAAGAGTGCGCAAGAGTCTTATAGCAATAAAATTGTTACGTGGGTGATTTACACGTCCGTTTTCAAGTCAAACCATGAATCAGTTTTATCGTTATTTTCCACTGACGGTACGGTTCGAGATATTTTTGGACTTGGTATGTTATTAGCTTACGATTCGATAATTTTTTGGATCGTGAAGAGAAAAAAACCAACGAATTTTATTACGCCCATGTGATTCTATTAGTTCCTTTGTAAATATTGAAATAATTCAAGTTATCCAAGATATGTATTTTAAGAATTTTATATAATTTCGTGAATTTTTTTTAAAAATTTTTGTTTTTAATTTTTTAATATTGAATTTGGACTGAAAATTTTTGAATGTATTCTATTTAAACGTTAATTTTTGTGTTTTTTTACTAAAAATTGAATTAAATCATGTTAAATAAATTTAATAAATGGATTATAAAATAAAAACTTTATGAAACATATTTCAATAGTGTTTTTAATGAAAATTAAAAATAGGACGCATAACGATATTACCGCTGCAATATTTAACCACGCTATTAAAGGGTTAAGAAACATATCTAAACGCTTGCCAGATTGAATTTAGATTGTTAAAGAATATATTTCGGGTAGCCAGTGTAGTAACAAAAGAATTCCTGATAATTTATTTCGTAAATTTTTTCTTAGGCTTAAATTGTCACGAACGAAAAGATGAAATTTCAAGGTTATTTACATGCAACATTACCTATACATTATACAACTGTTTTTTAACTAATGTTTTTTTTTTTATGTACATAATTCACCAGATCATAATTCCAGACTTCTTTTCATCAGATACACTATATTACTCTCAGAATTTCGTTTTTAATTTCTTCAGCCCGTTTCTATATACCAACAATTCGGCTACCAATTTGATTAATTTGGTTTTTTACCAGAAGTTCAGTGAATTTGTTTTGGATGGCAATTGTATTGCTGGGATATCAGCACGTAAGCCACTAACTGATGGGACCTGACGTGTGAACAGTGACAGGAGGCACAGTTATATACATTTTTGAACTCCTATTAAAATACTTTTACCTTGTTGTACAATTGTAGCATCTTTTGAAGTAACTGTTGATATGAGACTTGATGATGCTGATGACTATTGACCGATGACCGTATTTAATATATGTTTACCTATACAATTCGACATCGTCAAGAACATTAAACAAAATTTTTTTTTTTTACATCATATTTAAATGTAACGATAGCGTGGGTATACCTGTAGGTTTCTATTATTATGTTTTTATTTCATCAAAAAAATGGTTGATTATTTTGTAGATTAATAAGAGTTTATTCTATCACAGACTTTTAGAATTAACCAAAATTTAATTTCTAGTTACAATATGATAAAATTATATCTAGGCAGTCGCAATAAAATATACTTTAAAATAATATACTACCTAACGAGACATTTTTTTTTGTATGCGAGGTTTATTCTGGAACATATCAGTTAAGTATATTGTTACCTTATTACTCCTGTGGCCACAAGTCATAACCACTTATGTCTGAAATTGATGTTTCGAGTAAAATCAATTTTAAAGTTTAAATAAGAGTAACGGCATTCATTACTATTAAAATTTAAAAATATAGTAATTAAATATTACTACTTATTAAATATTAAAAATATAGGAACGGCAGTGTACCATATTTTGATTTTTTAAAATCGCTTATAGCTACTATGTGATGCAGTCTTTGAAATCCAAAAATATTATTTTAAAAATAACGCTTAACTACGTTACATTGTTGTGAGTTGATGTTAATATTAATTAATAAAAATGAAACAAAACATTTTTGTTATATAGGGTATTTTTTTCTTTCTCTAATCTTCGTGGAAGAAAATGGTAGTTTTATAATTTCAGAATCCTTGATATTTTCCTTGATTGCCTTTGATATTTTCTCTATTATAAGATCTGGCTTTTGTTTTTTAGCACATCTAGTGAATTTTTAAAAGTGACACCATGCAATTACTTGCTTTGCAAAATAAATATTCATTTAAAGATGTAATAAGAAATACTTCGAGGTGGTTAATTCAAAGACACAAACCAAGGAGATTTAAAACTTTTTAATAGGTAGGTACTTTCTTTTTTGGATAATTTCAATTATTTTGATGACTTTGAACAATACTTCTAATTTAAAGAATTAGTTTTGCTATTATTCAGATGATTTTATTAAATATATAGTTTCCTTTACTAGGGGCCCCTGTTGAGTAATTATATTTCAAGTTGAAGTCAAATTTAAAATTTTTAAAAAACAGTAATTTACGCACCGACATAGACTTCGTACGCTATAGCAGAAACCACTCGTGTTTAATAAAAAGTTTTGTGGTTAGTAAGTTATATTTAGGACACATAAATACACGTCCCTCATATACTGCTTCGTTTCCGATATATTCCATACAGTAAGAAGCATTTAGTGATAAAATTACTAAAAATAAAAAGTTTTGTTATTAAAGAGGTACGTATATATATACCTACATAATACATAATTTTAATAAAAACTATATTATTACTACAAATATCCAAAATTTAGAAACAGTTACTTAAAAAGATTAAAATGAAGAATTCTCTACTCTAACTCTACTATATAAAAATAAATTTGTTAGTCATATGAACAATTCAACTGATTTTTTTTGTTTTTACTTATTTATATTTTTTATTTGAGATGAATTTGTTTCTTTGTTTTTTTTTGGCATATGTACATAGATTCATTCGCAAGTACATAATGTAAAATATAATAACTGATTTGTTTACTTTTGTTTATTAATTTCATAAGATCTCACTTATGCATAATGTATTTGCTGAATAATAAAATCATATGAGGACAAAATTTTCAACTGTGTGCGCAGTTTTGTTTTATATATAATCTTATATATTATATATTAGGAGTTCAATAAGGAGTAGAAGAATCGAAATAAAATAAAAAGGTGTCTACTGCGCAAGACCTTAAATGCTTGTCAATTATAATTATAGATTGGTTTAGAACTTGGATATGTTTTTCTATAAATGAAATTTTTTTGCAACATGGGCACAAAAATTAGTCCTTTTTAATTTTTTTATTTATGAATCGCTAATTTTTTGCGGTAATATTTTGAAAAAACTTAACATTTAAGTTTTTGGTTACAAGTCAGTGGTACCCAAAAGTCTTTGTTTGCACAAGTCTTGGTTTGCACAAACCAAAAGCCTTGGTTTGCACAAGTCAGTTGAAAAGTATATTGGAATAAGCGATTATGTACGATAGTAAAAATGTGATCTACAATTTATTTACAATGAATTAAATAAAATTTTGAAAGGAAATACTTTCGAAAATTCGGAATATGGTGGTTACTTTATATCGATTTTTTCTTACGCTGACGTAAGAATTTATAATTTATTGGCACAGATTTATCGAGGAATATTTTTTACTATATAATTGATAATGATAACAATACTTTATAAATACTCTAGTAAGAGTATGGCTCTAGTTTAATTTACTAATTTCTGTTCATTATAATTGTTAGCGTTTTACTGACCTTACTGGATAATGATGTTGCACATAAATATATATACCGGGTGTTTCAGACCATGCGTATCAGCTTTTTAAGAGGGGAAGGCGCCGTTATTTTAAAATTTAAAAATAAAATTATTTAGTAAATCAAGGATGCTCTATCGATTGGTGATATTTTCAAATTCCGGGAAGGAAGGAAAATCGGTTTTTTCAGACCAAAAATCGCCGGAATTGGCTGAAATCGAGGATTTCAAATGGGAAGGGGTACTTTTTATGCAAATTCGGATTCTACGTCAAAAAATAAATAACTTTTGTAAAGTAAATTTTTTTTTTTTCTTTTTTTTTTTTTCGTTTAAACTTTGTAGGAACCCAAAACTGAGATAAAAAATATGATAACATGAAAAAAAAATTTATTTATAAAAATTATTAGGTATCATTAATTCTAGTTTATCAAAGGAAAATATTTAGCATTTTTGTGTTATTGTTATTAATTTTAAAGAAAAATTTTTCGGTTCGTTCCGGAAGTTCAAAATACCAATAATCGACAGAGCACCCTCGATTTAGTTAACAAACTTTTTTTTAAATTTGAAAATAACGGCTCCTTCCCTTCTTAAAAAGCTGATACGCATGTTCTGGACCACGCGATATATATATCTATTATCTTATAAAATATATTTATATCTATACTTATAAAAGGAAAGTTTGTTTGTTTGTTTGTTTGTTCGCTATACACGCCCACAGTTTTAAAGATAGAGTTCTGAAATTTTGCACAGTTATTCATGGAAAAAAGGTACCGGACGCGGTACTTAGCAAAGCCATCAAATGACAGGTTCAGACTGCTGCCGTAAGCCTCCTAGCACGTCTCGGAAATATTTCAAAAACCAATTATATTACAGGCATGAAAATTTACACTTACATACTCTATCCGGAATTTTTCAAAAAAAAATTATGTTACGGACTTGAAAATTTATTTATAGGTACCTACTCTATGAAATATAAACAAATATGTATTGTCCTGAAAAAGTATTTTCGAATTTTAGGAATCAGTATAAAATTTTTACATGGCTATGTGAATTAGCCACAAAATTGTGACAATTTGTTCTATTGATCAGAAAATACTGCAGAGTGTTCGATGGGATCCATGTATACAAATCGATAGATACAGTTATCAATGAAAATGAAGTTGTTGTTCCTCATCCACGAAACTTCAAGAAGCCAAAACTACGGTACTAGATTAAGAATAAGAACTTGGCATCCTAATTTCATTTAAGTACAAATTCCAATTGATTGTGGAAAAAACGAACATTTCTTTATTTCAAGAATACCTCAATAGCAAGGAACGTATTTCCTTACACTTCATCAGAAAAGACCACCGAAATATTGTTTACAAAGAAATAATTTTAATATAAGTATAGTTTAAGTTGTAGTTAGTTGATGATATTTTGTTATCGTAGTGAAAAAAAATATTAGAATATTTTTGATAAACCAATTTTTTCAATTCGTTTCATAAATCAAACTTCATTGAAATAAATTCGATACATTTTGTGGTCGACCCGGACAACGTCGGGTATCTTTGCTAGTTAATTAATAAAAATGAAACAAAACATTTTTGTTATATAGGGTATTCTTTTTTCTCTAATCTTCTTGTTGTTACCTCCGTTGAGTCACCGATGTACAATTCCATGTCCTCTCTGGTTTAAAATATTTTCTTTTGCATATGACGAAGATATCATGCAGAGATGAAGAAGATGGTAGTTTTGTAATTTCAGCACCAAGTGAAGATATAGTCAATATTGCCCTTGATATTTTCTCTATAATAAAATCTTGATTCTGGTGTATTTCCTGTAAGAAGGATTTGTAGCACATCTAGTGAATTTTTAAAGGTGACACAATGGAATAATCTTGTTTTGCAAAATAAACATTAATTTAAAGATTTGCCTGTATTGACCAATAAAAAGTACTTCGAGGTGGCTTATTCAAAGACACAAACCAAGGAGATTGAAAACTTTTTAATAGGTTGGTACTTTCTTTTTTGGATAATTTCAATTATTTTGATGACTTTGAACAATACTTCTAATTTAAAAAATTAGTTTTTCTATGATTCAGATAATTTTATTAAGTAAATAGTTTCCTTTATTAGTTTAGAACTTGGATATGTTTTTGTATAAATGATTTGTTTTTGCAACATTTGCACCAAAATTAGTAGTTATTAATTTTTTTATTTATGAATCGCTAATTTTCTGCGGTAATATTTTGAAAAAACTTAACATTTAAGTTTTTGGGTACTCTGGTCACAGCTTTTTGCTTTAAGTCACCGAGGTGGAAAGTATATTGACATAAGCAATTATGTACTATTGTAAAAATGTGATCTACAATATTGTCAATGAATCAAATCAAATTTTGAAAGGAAATACTTTCGAAAACTCTGAATATGGTGGTTACTTCTCTGCGTCATAAAAGGCATAACATCTTAAGTCAAAAAAGTAAATTGTCCCGGAGAAGCATTTAAGTCGAAAATTTTAGATATAAGACTTATTTTCGAAATCGAAGATATTTTTGAGTAAAATTATGGTTAATACTCACCAAATGAATAAGTTAGCATAAAAAGTAGAAAAATAGCTTCATTATTTTAGTCAGTAACGTGACATTTACAGCATAAGATGTTATGTCTTATTTCGGTATTATAATATTGGACACCTTATGTCGAAATAAGATGATTTGACACAAGTGTTTGTGCTTATATGTCTTGCAGCAAAACATCTTATGTCGACATAAGATAGCTTACATTGTGTAAAGTCTTATATAATTGATAACAAGACATCAAGCAAAACATCTTATGTCGAGATAAGTTAGTGTTTTCATTGTGTAAAGTCTCATGCAACTGCAGTTAAGATATTATTCTATAGCCTTACAATATAATATTTTAGGAATTCAAATATTCAGTTATTTTTTTATAATAAAAATATAATATTAACATTTTCAATTTAAATATAACAAAAAATAACATAAAAATAAATTTGAATTCAAATTAAGATTTTTTACTTCATAATTTTATAAACTCAACATTTTTGTTTCAGTCTGTGTAACATTTTCAGTATACCTATAAATAATAGAATATCTTAATTAAAAAATTAAACTAGGTACATATTTGACTAAAATTAGAAAAAAAAAGAAAACTTTTTTTCTTCATCGGATGAATTTACAGGATGGGGCTGAATATCTTGGCAGACCTTCATGAAAATATACATATATAAAAATAAAAGTATACATTATGTATTGAAGTTTTCTCAATTTTCTCTTATTACAGTAAATGTTCATAAATCTTATTTTATTAATCAGTTCTTAATAAAATACAAAGAAATCTCTCTCAATTCTTTGGTGAATTTAATTTATTTTCATATATACAATTAGATACAGATATTTCTAGTACCTATTTACTCTATGTAAACAAAATTTTAGGTAGCTACATTTTAAGCATTTATTTATTAATTATTATTACCATATTGAAAAATTTACAATATTTATGTAGACCTTAGACTTTAGATCATTGGAAAAAATATGTACTTACCCATGTTTAAAGCTAAGTTCTTTAAAAAAAGAAATAATTTTTTTCTCTTTTAAATTAACTTTTTTTTTTTTAAATTTAGCTACTTTTTACTCCATCTTATGTCGATGTATTATCATCTTATGTAGATGGCATTATAGTTAAATTGTAACAATTTGCACGGGCCATGCTCTTATATGTGTCCTTAAAAATGGGTTATTTCAAAATCGTATTTTTGCAAAATATCTTAAAACTATATAAAATGATGATGATTTATCTCATTTTTTGCTTAAGTCGACTTAAGATGTTATGCATTTTGTATAGAGACTTTATATCGATTTGTTTTTACGTCGACATAAGAATTTATAATTTATTGCCACAGACTTATAGAGGAATATTTTTTACTATATAATTGATAACAACACTTTATAAATACTCTGCTAATAGTATGGTTCTAGTTTAATTTATTAATTTCTGTTCATTGTAATTGTTAGCGTTTTGCTGACGTCACTAGATAATGATATTGCGCATATATATATAAAATAATGGTTAGACTACAAATTGCTTTAATATTATTTTTTTTATATAAATCAAAGTCTATGGGATGGAGTATATTGTCTACGTTATAAGCAGTAAATCTGACAATTGAATGAGATCACATAAATTAACTAATTTAAAATTCAATAAACTTTTGTGAAATAAAGTTTTCATCGATTCAATGATTGTGCATTGTATAATGAGTCACCTAACTAGGAAAATTAATAAATAAAAAATAAATAAATAAATTAATAATTAAATTTCATAATCATTTACAATCTATTTTTATTGATTTCTTTAAATAAAAATTTTAAAAACTTATTGAAAGCACCAATAACAACCTAATAATCATTAATTTTCTATAAAATAAAAATAAAATTATAGAATTTTTCAAAATCTAAATCATTAAATTAGTTTCCAGACTGAAAAAAAATATATTTAATTTAATTTTAATCTTCAAAATGTTTTCATTTTTTCATTTTTTTTTAATATGGTTTTTGTTTGTTTTTATTTATTTTCTGGAACATGTAAAAACAAACTTATGAAATTTTTCAAAAATCGACAAAATATTTTCTTGAAAAAAAAAAAAAAATACAATTTCTTGATAAGGATTTTGACATAAGTCTCACACCAAATGTCATTAGAACATACGATTTTATAGACAAAATCACGCACACATGACCATGTGTTCGATAAAAAAAAGCAGAAAACTTTTTTGGATTATTTCAATGATAAATTTCCTAAAAAAAAAAAAAACAAATAAAAAAACAAAAAACAAAAACAACCAAAAAGTCTAAATAACAAAAAAAAATATAAAACAAAACAAAAAACAAAAATCAAAATAAAAACCTAAAATTAATTTAACGAAATGTTATTCTTGATTTTGATGGTCTTCGTTCATACACCTACTATAGCCTACATATACACATAAAATAATGTGTCATTGTAAACATGTTACTTCTAATAGAATTTTCCTGGTGAAATAAAAATAAAGAAAAATAATAAAAATAATGTCAAAAATGAATTTCACTTTATTTAAAGATGACAAGAATCTAAGCGGTTTTTCTCTTTTTAATAAAAATGTAGCAAAAAATCTCTAACTAAGTAAATTTGATTTAATATCGTAATTACAGTTGTCCTTTCGTCTAACATTAGAAAACCTTAGTTTATTTTTCGGTAAATTGTTGATATTTTAATTATTTCAAGCTTTGTAGTAATATCAAAATGGTGATGACTAAAAGTGAAAAATTTCAAAGACTAAGACATTGTAAACATTTTATCCCATCATGAGGTCAAGAAGTCTATGTGTCAGTTTTTGTACAAAATTAACAAAGTATGTAAGTAAAGTAGAGATTGCATATGACAGTAAGTTTCTGAAAATAATTATTAATAGTATTTGATTTCACGACTCAAGTGACCATTGGTCGTTGCGATTTATTTGCTAAGATGATCTTTAGCTTAACTTCAATGCTAGACAAAATTCGTAAGATTATGGAAATAAATCAGATCTCTAGTTTCCATTCACGAAATGTTCCCAAGTTAAGACCGTATATTTCTTTGCTTGACTTTATTAATCTCATGTACGAATACGTAGGCTGAAATTGTGTTTTGCGATGTTCATCAAAGATTCATCAACGATATATTCCCAAGTCGTACTGTCTTGACTTGGTCTTGGTTTTCGGATTCCTACTACACCTCTGTTGGTTTTTCTTATTAGTTGTATGCGCATGTGCTTAATCTATGGTCTTGTAAATTACTGGATTTGATGGGCCAACAATTAAGTATATGTTTTATTTTATTCAAGTTGCTTAATTTACAGTTTTACTTTTTCAAATTCAAATTAGGTTGATTTTATATAGCTTTTTTTTATAGTATTCTAAAAACTATAGTATTAGGTATTCTGGGTATTTATTTTAATTATAATATTGCGTGATCTTTTCCGATCTGAACTCCCAAGACAGTTAGGTGACATTTTTTCATAACGTTTTGTTTTTTGTAAAAATAATTTTTAGTAAAGTGAAGAAAATGAATATACATCAGGTTAGGGAAAAACTTTCAGTAGTAATAATAGTCCTACCAACTGTTTGTTATAGGGTTGTGTCACTACATGACTTCTATTCAGGTCATACCATGTATGTTCAATTGGTAGTTCGATAAATTCGGGGTTTATTCTGTAATATAGAAAGCTCTTACAATTTAAATCTGCAAACCATATGACAACAACTGTAAAGCTTAACTTTAAAAGAAAAATCGTCGAACCTATTATATTACCATAATTATTCCATCCAACTAATTTTTATTTTTACCGCAATTAAATACATTTTTTTAAATAAATAATTAAATACACATCTACAATGAATAGAAGTATTATTATACAATCTGATTTACTGACAGGTAAATACACTACAAGAAAGAACCAAAAATTACAGACTTGAAACAGATTAATTTTTTTTCTATACAAAATAGATTTTCGACATGTCCCTAATTGAATTTATTCTCCCAACGACAGTAGGTACATTTTTTTGTTGTTGGTTTTTTTTTTTTTTGATAAGTATATTTAGGTATGCCATGATTTGAAATTCTTAAATAAATTAAGTAGATTTTCCAAGAAAAACTTTTCTATGTAAAAAAAAAAAACAAAATAAACAAAAAAAAAAACAGAAAATTTGAAATTTTTTTTTTTTGAACCTAAATTTTTTGAAAATTGAATTGGTTTTGAAAGACGTAAAGTGAAAAAGTAATTTTCATAATTGAACTGAAATTCATTCGACTTTTAAAGAAGACAAAATAAAAGCAAAAAATATAAATTTTATTTTTTAAATGTCCAAGGGACTTTGGAGACTGGATAGCAAATTAAAGCAGATGCATCAGTGGAATAAAATATCGCATATAATGAGTTATTGAGAACAGGGTTTTTTTTTAATTTTATGCCTTTTTTTAGTCAATTTTTTTCTGTCCAAAAGTAGTTAATAAAGTGCATAAAGTTGAAAAAAAAAAATATAAGAATTTAATTATGGTGGATAAAATAAAAAGCAATATAAGTAGTAAAGTTTTGAGCATTATTTGGACAACTTGACTATTTTCAAATAATAAAATAAACTATTTGAACTAATGCTGGGTTGATGCCGGTGCTAAATTGGCAATGCTATAATTATGTCAAAATCATTTAGGACGGTTTCATACCGCTCATTACTATAAATGTCAAAACAAAAGTGTTTTATTTGTTTTTATGAAATATTTTTCTTGTCGTCGTGTTTTTATGAATAGGACCTAGTTTTTCTTGTCGTCGAATAATTGCATCACTTTCCTGTTAAGCATTATCTCAAGTAATGTAATTATTTACCCATATGTCCAATTTGTCTATTTTTTTCTTTTTTTTTCATTTCCATTCTATTAAATTTTATATAAATTGAATTATAAAATAGTATACAAACTTATAAATTTATAACTACTTACTTTCTTTTATAAATTTTATTTGTAAATATTTTTACCTTGACGTTTATTTTGGCATCTGTAGAAATTTTGTCGTTTATACCGTACTACATTAGCTCTGCCAGCTAGGTGGCTGGGCTAAATTTGTGTTGCTATTTTAACAATTCATGTTTAAACAATGTCATGCCATTGCTACAAATTGTGTCATACCGTTACGACAAGTGTTCATGCCGTTGCCACAAATGTCAATTTAGCTTAGCCTTGCTATTTTTTAGCACCGATATGAACGCAGCATAAGAATAGTTTTTAATAATAATTACTTTAATATATTTGCAAGAAAGAATGTCCCTAAATACCAAATACTTATAAGAAGAATTAATGTCAACTTATGGTAACACTATTGCTGGATACATTGCCCACAATGGTCCCAATGAAAGTAAGCTAATATTTAGTATGTCAGTTATGCTTATGAGCTACACAATCTACACTATCAGTAGAAAACTTGTTCAAATTAATTTTGTTATGATTGACAGTGGACATGATTGAAAAGTCAAAAAAAGACATGATTTAATATGGTATCTCACACTATTGTTATAATATAAGATACCGCTAACTATTTTCCTATAAACTAAATTAGTTATAAGTTAATGTAAATATGTACTTGAAAAGAAAGAAAAAAACAAAAAAAAGTCGTCCCATCAACTTGAACATATCCATGTATCCACTATGTAAAATGTTTATCATTGATTCAGGACTGACAATACAATCGCCATTCACTAAACATCAGACACGAACGAATACCAACACTGTATAAAGTGCGAAACTCAATCATACACATAAAAAATAACAAAATTAAGTCAGGAATAGATGGATTAGCATTTGAATTGGCTAAACCTGGTGACGATTTGATTACGTACACTAAATTCTGGTGTTAAAACTAGAGGAACATTTGTATTTCAAATAGAATCTTGTACATGACTTAAACAAAATAAGTAATAGACTCGTTAGCCATGTATATGGCTCATTAGTTGGTATGATGAAGGTTTAGCGGCGATTTAAGAAAGTGCTAAAAATTGTTGACAAACGAATGAAAGATGAAATATATGTTAGTTACAAGAAATTAATCTACAGCTCATAGCATTAGAGAGTCGTTCTTTGAAGTGTGCGAATTTTTTTATACATGTACATGCTACACCACGCTCATCGCTCCAGTAGCCATGTATGATTCAGAAACATGAATGAATCGTACACCTAAGACCCATGAGAACAAATTACAATAACTTAAGAAAATATGATACTTGATATCTTTATCACAATAAATGTAAAAACTTCAGGGCTAAACAACAGTAAATATGGAAATAATTCTTCAGTCGACGACCCAGAATATTAAAAGAAGTTTAATAAAGACAATATTTAGAAACTTATATGAAAAGCCTTTATTAATTTTATTACAGAGTTACAGAAATTTCTTTGAATCACCAAAAATTGTCATCATTTTGTCGAGCTGAGGTCTAGTGATCGTTTCTCAGAAAATAGAAAATAAATCTTAAAGAATTCGTTAGTCAGTACGCCGATGGAAATGTTTGTGGATAATAAGTTGGTTTCCAAATTCATATTCGACATACGAGAGTTGAGAAGAATAGATTAATTATGGAAACACCAAAACACTAATTATTTTGGTATGATTTGATAATATATCTTAGGTAGGAAATAAGTATTGCCAATATACCTATTTCATAGATCTATAGACTTACTACGACTAAAACGGTAACTATTCAACTGAATTAGAGACTGCATATAGAGTCGTTCGCATAAAATAATGTCTAACGTTTTTAAGGCGGCACATATCGTCCTCTTTCAAATTATTTAACTACATATCATTCCCCATAATAATATCAAAGTATACCTGAGCAAGATTTAAGCTTTGATGTTTTAGTTCATCATATTTTATATATGATTCAAGTAAATTGTTATCTATTTCCTAAATTTATATTATTTTGATCAAGGGTCAACAACAAAAGAAACTTTTGAAGAATGATTTTATAAAAATATAAATTTTAAAAGTAAAACAGCTTGTCTCGAAAAACTTATCATTAGCTTATTTATAAAATAAATTTAAATACGAGTAATAATTCAACAAAAGTGGACATAATATTTATCATTGTAGATTAGCTTTAAATCTTATTATCAATAAAAACATTTTTTTTTATCATTTTATCAACAAACAATTCAGCTCTTCTCATTCTAAAAAAATGTATTTTAAAACTCTATGAAAAAAAATTAAATTAAAAATTCTTAATATTTTAGGTAAACAATCTGCATGTGGTATGTGCATGTATAGTGTGACCACATTATGAGAAATTGTATTCCGTATGACAGCTAAGCAATGAAATTAAAACATGTAATCAAAGATCCAATTTCAGAATACCAAAATGGTTCATCACAGAACACAATTCTTTTTACAATCCTAAGCAAGCAGTTGCAGATTCTGCTCACAGGAAGAGGAACTTTTCTATCAGCTACGATTTGAATGCGATGCAATGGGCAACAAAATATAAATATAAAAACAATCGACTGATTCAGATATTGGCATTATGGTCATAATATAGACCTACAATTTTAATAATCGGGGAAGTAGAATAAATTTGAAAAGATTGTTAGCATAGTTAACATGTTAACACCAGAACACCTCATTGTCAAACAAAAAATTAGTTCTTGTATTGAATGAAAAATAGAAATCATATTAATCGAAGGCTTGTATTAATAATAAGTGATATAAAACACTTTATACGACAATTGATTTGCCGTATTCGCCAAATTTCCAAACTTCCGGTTTAAGAGCTAAAAAGTGCCAAAAATGTACCAAAAATGTCAAAAATGTCAATATTTGTTAGCAATAAGTGTTAATATATAAAGCTGATTTTGAGTAATGTAGGGTCAAGCCAAACCTACATTTTTACTCAACTTTTACTTGCATTTTACTAACAACTTGACGTGTACCACAAGCCAACTGTCCTGCGACCCTATGTGAAATTTTTATATTTGGTTAATCTATATAATATTAACTTACTCATATATTCATATTACCTATATAGCTACCTCTATATATTTATTATTATTTTTTATTATTCTTTATAAGATTTAATTTTCACAAAAAAAAAAAAAAAAAAACACAAAATTTTGAAAAAGAAGAAAATTCAATTCACCTTCAGAGAAAATAAAAATTTCCTTTATTGTATTTGTACAGTACGTAAAAAGTCATTGAAAAACTCTCAAAAGGGAATTAAGACAACTTTTGAAAAATTTCACTTTAGAATAATTTTGATAGAAAATAAAAAAAACGTAAACAAGAAAAAAAAAAAATAATTTAAAAGAATTTTTTTTTTGTTTATCTAAAAAAGAAATCAACTAACATCCTTATTATCCTTTCCGGTTCTTCTTATTTTTTCTTTTTTTTCACAATTCATTTCAATGAATCGTTTATTATGGAAGGTTTTTTGAAAATGTATTCTCAAAATGGGATCACACACATCATCATGATATTGAAAAATGTGTTTACATGGAATTTGAAAAACAAATTTCAAAAGTTGTGTTACAGTTATGAAAAACTAAAATGCCAAAAATAGAAGAATAAAGTAAACAAAAAACAAAAAACAAAAAAACATAAAATATAAAAATTAAATTAAAAAATTTAGAAATTAAATTGGCATGAAATAATTTTAATTTTATTCTGGGGTTGTTTTTTTTTTTTCTTGTAAAGGATTTCCTTTCTAAATATGTATAATTTAACAAAAATAAAAAAAAAACAAAATAAATAAAATTTTCTTTGATAGGTTTCAAAATAAATTTACAGTTCAAAGATTTTTTATTTGAAAAGGTTATAATATTAAAATATTTGAAAATGGAAGGTCGCTGGAGAATGATCATGTCATTGTCTCATTACTCTCAAGCCATTTAGCGAATTAATAAATATCTTCATTTAAAATTCTTCATTTTCTTCTTGTTATGTTGCTCAAATGTCCACTGAGTATTATTAATCCTTTTGAAATTTGAAAATATTTTGTTACTCAATAGGTCCGTAGATAGGAAGGATAAATGAATAGATTAAGGTTAAACTGTTATCAAATATGCATCTGAAACACTATTGAGTATTAATATTTTGATATTAGATTATGAAATTAGTTTGATTTTATAATAAATAAGCAAGATTTTTATATCTCTGTGTAAAATAACAGCACTAAAGATACTAGATAATGGCAGAAACAAAGTATTATGCTTCTTACATGATACAATATCAATTAAGTTATAAAAATAACAGACTAAGCAAGATTGAGTTCCGTGAAACACATGTACGTCATAATATAATTAACTGGGCAATAGAATGCAATATATATATAGATTATAGGATAACAAATAAAATAACAATTGATATGCATGTATAATAAAAACATATAATATTTTTTATTTATTTATTTAAGAATTCTCAAATGAGCCTAATTGCTCGTACTGAGTGTATAGTATAATCTAATAAAATAGATCAGTGTAAACTAAAATTCAAAATATACAAAATACAAATACAATGTAAATAGTGTAGAATAATAGAAAAACAAAACAATAACAGTACCAGCAGCATTCACTTAATAAAAAATAATTCAATATTGAACATTAATAAAACAAAGATAAGATATATCACTATAACTAAACCTACAGTACATACTTACTAACTACTTAAACATATTAAATTTAATAATCTATTATATAATAGATTTTGGAAAGATAATATACATTTATTTCTCTTTTGAATTTTTTTAAACTATTAATATCTTTCATCGCACTAGGAATTGTATTATACGATTCCAATCGCACTAGGAATTGGGGATGGAAAAAATCCGAAAAGGGATAAACATTATGTCGTTCCAACCAATTTCATCGCCCACACAACCAACCATGACAAGTAGAAATCGTGTATCTAAGGGTTAATGTCCAAATTGAGAATATAATAAAAACATGTAATATCCAAGTTGTATAGTTTGATCAGCGACGGCTCATATAAATAAAATGTTTTATAAAATTAAAATGTTCTATAATACTATTTTCCTTAACTTATAATATATTAGTCATAGATTAAGTAATACTCAAATAAAATAAAATTAAAATGTTCCTAGCTGTAAAGACCTAATTTAGTGTCTATATATCTCAGTTTTAAGTTAAACAGAAATGTAAAATTAAAATATTACAAATAAAGCACTACTACTACTACTATACTAAAATTAAGATTAAACATTTTATTAGAAAAGTCTATATTAAGATTAGTATATTCTTATAAGCCTATACTACTTTTGTTCCCAAACTCTTTATTTACTTATACAAGCCCTTAAAGTTATGTTTGGCTATTTTGATAAACAATAATAAACAGCAATCTACAGGAATTGGGATGTAAATAATTAGTAATGATTTAAATTTTTCCTCCTTATGGGTCCTTATAGGTTAGATGTCATTTTTAGTACATCAATTTTACATTTATATGGCATTTTTAATTTTTGAGTATATACAACTTTCTTTAGACATTGAAGGTAGAAAACTTTTTTATGAAGTTAATACCGAAAATAACACCTTTAACAGTTTTTCAAGTATATTAAACAGTACAGCTAGATGCAAACATTTACAGAGATTAAGAAGTGTTCTGGCAAAGATATGCAAAAGAACAAAATCTTGATTAAGTAATGTTGTAAAAAAAATTAAAATTATGAAAACTAAAATAATTTTAATATATATCGGCATATAGCACACCCCCTACAAAAATATAATAATTGAATAAAAATTATAATAATAATATTTTTGGTCATTGTTTTTTTTCGTTTTTAATCTTCTTCTGGATCTTCTATGTACCTACGCTGATTCTTCCCGTACAAGATTATTATGTAATTTTAGCTATTCTCCGTTTATCTAGCAAAACCTCGCATCGATTATATTTTCAGGTATTTTTGAACTTTCAAATAGTTCCAAGTATTCTTTTTTCTGCTTTCGTTACATCTGGTTCGAAGAATGTAAAATCCGTTGTATATTCTGTTGCGTTAAGTAACTACTTCTTATCAACCTACACATTTGGTTGTTGGGCTAATTTAGTTGGTCAATTGCCGTGTTCATTGTTACTCGACTATGTTTGGCATATTAGTATTTTATGATAAGCATGGCCATGGATCAAACACAAGATATAAATACGATATTATAATTGAAGCAAGCTAATCTGTACAAACAGAAAAAATTCCAAAGTCGATATCAAGGCTGTATAACATTCTAACCATGCGGATAAAGAGCTGACGTAATTAATATTGATTAATCATTTAATTTGCTGATCAATCAAAATCACATTTGCATTGTTGAATCGGTAATATGCTTTTTTACAGTACCCATTGTTCAGAGCATGATATGGCTACATTTCGACTCTATATAACATAATCGATTAAGCTTCCACAAAGATAGTTTGCTCGGGAAATATATGAGTGTCTATTTACTAAATTTAACTCTAAAAATATACATACGGAACCCAAATTTAATTCTAACACCTACATTTGTAAATAAAAAATTTCAATCGAAATTAGATTTTAAGTTGATTACAATTTTTAAGTAATTTATAAGTCATTATTAGTTAATTTTCTACTACAAAATGTTAATGAAAATAAAATATTAAAAATTATTAAATAAAATTTTAATTTGTGAATAAATAATAAAAGGATAAAAGAAAAAAATATTTCTTTTTTTTCATTATTGTCTTTTTACAAATATTTTCAATTTTTTTTTACTAGCCAGTTTTCCTATTAAAATTTCCAAAACAGCATGGCTTTGTGTAAAACGAGGTGAATTTATATTTCTAAAGAAGATTTTCAGTACCTATAGAGACATTTTTTTTTTAATCGATAAAAAGAAAGAGATAATTAAAATTATTTATAATTTGAAATTTTATATTATTTTTTAATAAACAGGATGAATTAATACTGAAGAAAATGTTGGCAAATTGAGTTTCTTATAAATGAAATTAATTTTTAGTAAAGCTCAGAAGACTACAAAATTTATTTAAATAAATTGTTATTCTAAATGTTTGCAGAAAATCAAAGATTTTGTTTTCTCTGTTTGTTGATCGGTTGGCTGGTTGGTGTCAATAACTTCCTACTGTTATAAGTATCGGAATTGTTTTAAATCAGATGTTCTTTTGATTTTGTTTTATATATAAATTGAATGGATTTTTATAGTTATGTTTGGCTCTTTACCCATTTAACTGAGGTAGAAATTATAGGAAGACTAGAGACCGCTATTTATTAATTATAATTCCAGTTAAAACCAAGTTTAACATTTTATAACGGGATTTAAATATACTGATATTTTTGACTATCAACGAATAGGTATAAAAAAAAACAATAATTTTGTTTACAACTTACTACGATATACATTACACTGTCTATACCTGAGTACCTACCTACATTTAATGGTGAAAATAAAACTCATATGCTGCCTATGCTTTACACTCTCTTGAAATTTGTATAAATAGGATGGTGTACTGGTGTAGGTGTGGTCGTGATGTGGTGATTTACTTTTTCTTGATTGAACAATTTTGAGGTGAAATGTTGACAACTTACTCTATTATATGATCGATAATTGATACATTCGATAATTTATTGATTGGATTAAAGGTTGTTTGAAGATTATTAATAAAATTTAGTAAAAGAGTTGGATATGGGACCTTTGTCCCTTGTGAAACACCAACATTAATTTGTAGTTGATCACATTAAAATTAACTGAAATTCATCTAAAGAATCTAGTTCGTAAAAAAGCTTTATGTTCATTTTATGATGATTACACGGAAAACAATAGCGTAGCAAATAGCTAATAAAGCACTTTTTCTTGCTTAATCGAAAACCTTTTAAATATCTGAAACCACATCAATTCCTTCAGTAGATTGATTATTTAGACTTACCCAGACACAAGTCATAAGATCACTTGTAGAGCAGTGGGCTCAGAAGTAGTACTGACTACCACGAGTGTTATTACACACATGTCAGTTGTGTTAGTTAATGCATGTCAGTTGTGTTAGTAACACATGTTAGTTAATGCATGTTAGTAACACATGTCAGTTGTGTTAGTTATTGCACATGTCAGTTGTGTTAGTCACATGTTTCTGTTATTAAAATATTTTTGATGCCCAAGATTTTCATTAGTTTAGAGAAAATGAAAGTTAAAACCAGATGTGTATTTAGACTTTTTACGCAAAATTATGTTGTCCTTTCCGGAATAAAGTTAGGTTGTGCATATCATTTATAGAAAAGAAACAATAATTATATGACTAACTTTGTTTTGTGTATAAGTCGATTTAGTATGGCTACAATATTCAGTAAAAAAATGTTGATATTAACCATTATTAAATACCAAAAGAACAAATGTGGGGAAATCTTTCAACTACTTACAGTTTCCATACGTTACTTTACGTAAATATATTTTATTATTCAAAGTTAATTTCGCTTCCACAGCAAATAAAAATGATAGAAAATAGAGCAACATTTTTGGAGTTCAACGTTGATGTATTTAAGCCAGAATTATTGGTGAAATTGGCCAAATAGATATAACACGACACAATAACATTTTTACTAGGTTGAAAATTACGATCTTTCTAAAATACAAAATTTATTACTGTGAAATAGAAAGACAGTTCTTGTACAGTCTACGTCACCTCTTATATTATTAGTAAAATAATTTGATAGAATTTTCCAAGATGTCGAAACAACAATAGAAAATATATTCTGCCACTACATCAGAAATTCAAATATGAAAAATAATTATTCTTAAGACGTAATAAAAGGGAAAACAAAAGAAGAAAAAGAACTACAAACTAAGATTTGTTACCTTATGTTTTGTTTGTTTTTTATTAATTTAGTGAGCCGATATTTCTTTTTAATATGTATATTAGACGTCAATGTACAGACTAGGATTCATTCAGCCCCGCACTTAGAGGTTCGATCTCCACTCAATCAAGAGGCACATGAGGCTGACATCTTGATGGCTGTCGTGGATTTTTATCCTTCGAAAAAAAATAATAGAGATCAATATACAAAACTAGGATTCGTTCAGCCCCACGTTCATAATATTTATTGTATAACATTTTGTTGTATGTATCTGTAGCTTATGATTTTTCCACTTACTATTCAAATTTAAGATGTTTGATATTCTCCTCGGTATCGGTACTGCAAAATATTAAATATTGGTGACTTTGTTATTAAATAAAAATTATCACATATAAACAACTTATAATATACTCCTTCTATACTTTTTTTTGCCATATTAGAAAACATCTATGATATTTTAACTGGTTAAAATTCTGCGAAAGCAGCTAGGGTGTTTATCCCATTATTTTGGCCATAAAAAAAAAAAAAAAAAAAAAAAAAATTGACAAGCATTTAAGGACCAGTAGACACCTTATTATTTTATTTCGCTTCTCTTTAATGAACTCCTAATATATAAATAAGTTGTATTATATTTTATATTTTATGTTTTATATTTTATATTTTATATTTTATATTTTATATTTTATATTTTATATTTTATATTTTATATTTTATATTTTATATTTTATATTTTATATTTTATATTTTATATTTTATATTTTATATTTTATATTTTATATTTTATATTTTATATTTTATATTTTATATTTTATATTTTATATTTTATATTTTATATTTTATATTTTATATTTTATATTTTATATTTTATATTTTATATTTTATATTTTATATTTTATATTTTATATTTTATATTTTATATTTTATATTTTATATTTTATATTTTATATTTTATATTTTATATTTTATATTTTATATTTTATATTTTATATTTTATATTTTATATTTTATACTTTATACTTTATATTTTATATTATATATTTTATATTTTATATTTTATTTATACAACAGAAATGGGCATACGGGTTGAAAAAAATTCTATTTCGTTTTATAATATTCAAACTTTTATATAAGATATATCCACTTTGTGTCATTCAACATCTTATTATTTGTATACATAATTAAATGAAATTTATTCTATTAATTTTTTTAAGTGACTGTCTCGAAATATTGTTTTACATATTTTGGTCATTATTGTAGTAATCATATGGTTTTGGTTAAAAATATGTGTAATATATATACATCTTATTTACAAAAATATTTTATTTTTAGTAATTTTATCCACTAAATGCCACTGACTATAGGGAATATATCGAAAACGAATCAGTATATGAGGGAGAGGTGCATTTATGAATCCAAAATAAAACTTACTAACCACAAAACTTTTTATTAAACACGAGATGGCTACTGTTATATCGTGAGTAGTCTATGTCAGTACGTAAATTACTGTTTTTTAAAAGCTTTAAATTTGGCTTCAACTTGAATTATAAATTACTCAACAGGGGCCCCCTAGTAAATAGTGTATTTATGAATAATTTGTGTATGTATGTTATCTGATTCACGTTAATTTATTTAAAACTAACATTATTATTATTATTTTATTATTTTAACATTATTATTATTATTATTTATTCTGGACAGTAGCTTAGGTAGAATAGCCTTTTCGTGCATAATTAAGTACGGTACTGTTTTTACTACAATATCTACATATTGTATTAGAATAGCTTCATTTTATTTTATTTGTCACCAGATTATACTCTAAATTATTTTTTATCATTTATTTTATACAAATAAAAAAGGGTACTGGACAAACCGCTCAAATTAGCTCAAATTAGGACTACTATAAGTATTTAACGCATGAAAATTATTATCCAGTTCATTTTATTTTGGCATACATTTAATACCTCAAATACCTGGTTTATTGTAGTCCAAAGAAATTTACGGTGTTGTGATAAATATGAGTCTCAATTTTTCCCATCTAAAAAATCTCTATACAAATACCATTGCGTCATCCTTATATTTATAGATTGAAGCCGAACCATACTTGTAATTGGAGGAGGATTAATATCAAGTGAAAAATAAAAACAGTAATTATTTGGTTCTATTTTATTTTTGAAAACTATATATACCTTTCACGATTATAGTTATTATTTTTATTGCAATCACCCTGTATTCTGAAGCTTCTAAATTATTCTATTTATGTATTTTACATATTTAAAATGATTATTTTCTTTTTTAATATTAAATTTGTGAATTTATTGAAATTGTTATATTTTGTTTGTTTTTTTTTTAGTTTTTTATTTATTTATTTTTTTTTTTTTGCAAAACGAGCAGTCATGTATAGCCACAGGGAATAATACTTAGCTTGCTCCCAATTTGTTTGGTATTATATGGAAAAAAAATTTTTTTTTTTATAATCAGATTTTTCAATTTTTGATTTGTGTTGTTTTTTTTTTTTGCTTTTATAAATATTGACTAGAGTGTCAATAACCTCGTTTTTCCTGTCTCGTCAATAATAACAAACAAAATAACAACAACAACAACAAAAATTTCCCTATAAATTTATTAAGAACTCATATTTACCACCATATATAGAAGATCCTACATAATATGAATATTATATAAGTTTGGGTATGTGTGCATGTAAGTATAATCCATAAAGGAACAGTGATATTGCCTTACAGAACAAAATCAAACAAATTTATCTGGTGATGTATTTCAAAGGAATATTATTAGAGATCCCGGATAATAAATTCAAAGAAAGAAAGGCTAATACTGACAATACAATAATTTTATGTATACAGAAGCGGGAGGAAATCATGTTTCAAAATAATGTTTATTTATTTTTATTTTTAATTTTGTTCTTGTTTTTATTTTTTTTTTTTTATATATAAATTGAAGATAAATTTTAATATTTACCACCAAAAGAAAATCAACCATTTAGTATCATTGAGATACGTAGGAGTATTACCTATAGATGTTAGATAACAGTGGGTGTCAAAAGTAATTATATTTAAATTAAAACTATTACCTACTTTGAATATTTACAAAAATACGTAGCTATCTGATGAGTGTCTTTTAAAGATGCATATAGAATATAAGAATTTATTTTTTAGATTACTTTAAAACAATTTTTCAATAGTTATTAATTTAATCGAATCCAGAAATTAGTTCCAATACTATAAAATGAATTTGAGAATTTGTAGTTGTAGTTGCCACCACCAAGTTTTGTAGACCAGCAAGTTATGTAGGTCAACAATTTTTAAACTATTTTTAATACTTTGGGGCCACATTAAGACAACAGTTTGGAATGACATTTCGAGTAAATTACCTAAAATTACTTTTATGTACCTAAGCTATTACTTTAACATGCTTAAGCTGCTAGTATTGCCAGCTAATTTAAATCGCAAATAATAGAAAATAATAATAATTATTTTCCTGTACGTAAGTATGAGTTCGGTACTGAAATTTTCATTTACTATTTTACTGCCACATCAATGAATTTTATTGTGGAAAACTACAACTATTGAAGAGCTTGGCCAACTTATGCCAAATGTAAACGTATAGTGCTTGCCAAATGTATTTGTTGATATACTGCAAAATGCACTGCTCCAATGTAGAGCAGTTTTAACCAGTTCAACGTTTATGTAGATCATCGTAATCCCTATTAACATGACTTCAGATTGAATATTGGGGAAGAAAAATGTCTCTTTCAATTCAGTAGAGATATTTTGAATAAATTTGGTAATATCACTCTTTAATTTTTGTAGACTATGTACATATAGGTATAATTTTTGAGTGGGGAAACACGTTTGTTGAAATATGGTTCCAAATTCGAGAAAATTTGACTATACAAATGAATTTTCATAGACATTTTTGAGCTACCTAGAAATTTACACTGTTTAGGGGTAGTCACTTGATGCCTCTATTGTTTCTCTGAACATGGAAATGTTTAAGGGGTGGCATATAAAGGTTTTTATTTTGTCTGAATAAGAGGCTAAATTTTACAATATAATTTAGAAAGTGCTCTAATAATGGGCTCTAATAATTTGGAAGTGGTGCAAGGGAGTATATCACATTAGCTTTGTTGAACTTTGACTAGAAAACTTAATGCATTGAAAGTAAGAAAAAATTTCAATTAAACTTCAGCGAGATTTAATCCTTGATAATGCAGAATTATTCCACGGATCATTTACAATGCTTATATGCCAATAGTCAATAAAATAGAATAAATAAAATTACTAAAATGTCTCTTTTGAAATTGAATTTAAATGAATTTGATTGTGTTGAATTTATAATGGTTACAACATCAATCGTATATATTGGTCCAGTTTGGTTTACTGCTGTTGCAAAATAAGGAAAGCTCTGACTGTCAATCTTTTTTAACTAACTAACCAATAAACACCATTTTCATATCACTAACACACTTTAATGTGATGGTAATTAGAATTTAATGTTACTCTAGAACCTAATGACCCACCTTTGACTCTCTCTGTAATCTGTAATCATTTTTTGAATATTTGTTGACTATAGCCAACGACATTAAAAAAAAAAAAGAATAAATATTGATTTTTCTTAATCTTCTTGTATATATTATGTATATAAGTATTAGTTGGCTCGTGCTGGACTCCTTTCCATCTTTGTTACTCCTTTTCTAAAAAACATAAAATTCGAAAAACCAATTCAAAAATGATGAAAGACGGCATATTGAAAATGTAATAAATAAAAAATTGAAAATAAAAAAAAACAAAAACACAAAATATTTTTTCATAAATAAACTACAAAAAAAAAAATAATAATCGAAAAAAAAGGTTCAAAAGGACAGATTTCAAATATTTTCTATCTCATTCTATCTTTATAATATTATTTTACATTTTCATATTATTTTTTTCTTTTCACTTTGGATTTTCTTGTTTCGCTGTTACCTAATGTACATGACATTTTTAGAATATTTCTTACTTTAAATCTTAATCCTTGATGTAAGGATAAACATCAGATGCTCATATTGTAGATATAATATACATATAATATACGAGCAGGCTGATATGTATCATGAATTCGGGTGAAAAGGATATTATTCATGTACGTGTGTATAATAAGGACATGTAAAACGGAATATTAAAAAAAAAAGAAGAAAAAGTTAAAAACGAACAAGAATGTTTTTTATATAAAATTATTTTTTTTTTTTTTTATAAAAACAACGAAGAATGTTGTTTGTCTCATTCTTCAATATAAGAAGCCACCCCATAAAAATAATGCGGGTATAATTATAAAAAATAAATCGTGTAGGAGCCTTTGATTTGATTTAGGATTATATATTTTCATATTATAGAGGGAATCAAATTTTTTTATTTTAAAAATTAACAAAACAAACACAGGATAATGTTCAAGGAGAACATTTACAATAACAATTGTTATTAATTCAGATTTAGGCGATATACTTAGAATTTAAAAAACGAAAGAACATCATAATGTTATCAGTTATTATACAATAGATATTGATGAAAATTATTTCACATATTTTATAAATGCATTCAGGTTTAGAAACTGAAGAGTAGCGTCAAATATAAATTGTGAATTCTCGTTTAGTTTGTAATATTCAGTTATTTAGGTCGGCTTCGATCTTATTACACACTAAATACGGTACTGTAGACATATCATTTTCGAAAAATACAATATCAAATTTTCTTCTTCTATATTTTCTAATTACTATAAAGAACTACATTAAATGCGCACACTTAATTATCCCACATGTAATGGGTTACCTACATTGTCTTATTCTCGTAATTCAAATTATCGAAGGCCCATATTCTGATAGTCATCTCATAAAAATGAAAATGACAAATGTCATATCATTTAAATGATTTTTTGAGATTTCGATAGTCGGGAAAAATGATTTGAAAAATGAATTTCTTTTCACGTGTTTTGGTTATAATTAATAAAGAAAGAAATTTTATTGTGAAGAAAAAAGTGAAGTAAAAGAAGAAAAAAAATATGTCCAAAAGGTTTGTTCAATATGCAAATTAATGTTGAATAGAGTAGAGCCAATGTGTTGATATTCAATGTGTTGATATTCAACGGGACCGTGTCATATGAACTACATTTTCTAGGTGGTGACTGATGGAAAGTGTCAAGTTCACGAAATTGAGCACCCTCCAGCAAAAATAGGTCCGGGTCCCACCTCGTAAAGCCCTCGAATTTTTTTTTTTTTTTTTTCACTTGTCTTCAGTAAAATGGCTCATAGGCACGATGCAAACAAACGGTCTCAAGTGTCGGGACAGAAGATCTTAATTTTTGTTTTATTTTTATCATCAGTACAATGACCCTTAAAAGTGATGAAGACAATAGGTCCGAGGTCCTAGGAATTAGGGCCGAAACTATATATCAACGGCTTAAATTGTATTTTTCTCGGATAAGGTTATTAATAATTATTATAAATAATTTTCAAAAAATTTGTGAGGTGCGACTCGGACCTATTTTTGCTGGAGGCTCCTCAATTTCTTGAACTTGGCACTTTCCACTAGTCACAATCTCGAAGACTTATTTACTTTTTTCATGTCAATTAAAACAAACTTATAAATTTTAAATAAAATACTTACGTTTTTTTTTGTAAATCCATTTTTTAAATTTCAAACAAAAAAGTTTTCAAACAAACATAAGCCGTCATTAAACAATTTCACAATGACAAAATTTGTCATTTTATTCGAGTATATTCATAAAACGCGACCATCAAAATTGACTTGTTTTAATTTTTTATGATTTTTGTCATTTTTTCCGACTATCGAAATCGTAAAATTAGTTTTTCATAAAAAATTAAAGTGAAATGACTATCAAAATATGGCCCGAATTACAGTTTTGAATTATTTAGTGAGAGGTCCTATTTAATTTTACTGAGAAATTCTTTATCACGATGTGAACATATCGGATGATCTTTCTAATCTATAATTTAACAGAATAGAAAAGTAATACACACATAGTTCGACTAAATTTCGGACACAGTTAGGACTAAGTTTTTTTTCACGATCAAAAAAAAAATGTACGGTCACAATACTGTTATTTAATACATAAATTGGAACACAAGTAATATTCCACGAGTATATTATTATTCTTTTAATTCAATGTAGACTGTGATTATTATCAGGAACGAGGTCTTGTATATTAGCATTGTTCCAATTTATTTAAATTATTAAAAAATGGTATTGTTAACAAATTAAGCTTTATTGATTCTTTAGCTCTGAACATACTATTTATTTTTTTTTTTCAAAAATTAGTATTTTCTGTTATTATAGGGTATGCAGTGTGATAGCTATTTTTGGGGATAACGGTAGTTTTTGAATTTTATTAACCTTATAAACAAGTACTTTGGGCATATTTTTTGCTTAACCAGAATATAAATATAACAATAAGACTGTTAAAGCTTTATATGGCTTTGAAGCACATGGCTTCTAAACTCTGTATGCAATGTGTCAGAACATTTTCCTATTTTCGGACTTGAACCAGCTTCTCTTCGAACGTCTGCTAAAACTCTAATTGTACTAAGAGAAATAAAAAATGTGGATTTCTCCTACATCATATTAAAATAGTTTTTTAGATTAGTGAGCAAACTCAGAAATAAAAGTAGACAAAAAATTCATTGATTAAAAATTCCATCGATTAAAAATCCATAAAATTGTTGCAAGATCAATCCTGGAAAAAGGATAATATTCTCTTTTTTGTGTCAAATAGCGGCTACTCATAAAAGTTATTTAGATAAATATTGTAGAAAAAATAAATGAATACCTAAATATTTATATTTTACCTATAGCATTTGAAATAATGAAACCCCGCTGGGATTTGACTGGTAAGATTTCGATACGCTTCCGTTGATAAGCTAGAAATTTAATAAACTAAATTACTTAGTCGAAATTAAACATTGCAGTAAAAGTATGTAGTAAAAACTTGCTGTACCGTAGGTCCGTAGATAATAAAGGGAAATGAAGCAATAACAAGGATCGTTTTTTGTGATTTTGTTTTTTTTTTTTTTTGTGGCAAAAGTCATTATGGATTGTTTTTTGTATATTTGGAGACTTAAACATTTTGTGGTTGGTATTCCTACTACTTTACTTCGGAAATAGAATACAGCAAAATACCTCAACACGAATTTACTTTTTATATGGATTTATTCTATTCTACCTCTCTATTCATTCATTTGTTGACCTTGAGTCAAATTGATCCAACCCATTGTTCTATTGGCAAACTTATATAGCACAATTATTTTTTTATTTTTTTTTTTACACTGTCAGATTAATGTTTAGACATTAATGTACCTACATCAGACGCCTATTACTAGACGAATGCTTGCTACATATGTTGTACTAGACGAATGTCTGCTAATTGTGAAATATATCATTATCCAGCAGTGTTAGTAAAACACCTTCATATTTGATTAGAAAAAAATTTTTGTGTATGAAAAATTATTGTGTAAAATTTTTGGAATGCATCTATTAACATAGTATAGTTATTAAGTTTATAAGTCATATAGCTATTTAAAAGCCACTTTCAAAATAAAATATACAGCCAGACAGCTACGGCTAAGGCTCTGAATAGAATATTATTTCAAAATTCGTCAAATTTAATTAAAATTATTTATTAAAAATTTTTTATGTAAAAAGTAAAAAGTATTGTAAGTTTTAAATTTAGAAATAAAATAAATAAATAAACTAAAAAAAAAAAAAAAAAATATCAAAATAAACTAAGGCAGATAAATGCTGTTAGTAGAAAATGTATATAACTATATATTAATTAAAAATATTTTAAAAAGTTAGGCCGAACTGGTAAATATCAAAGCAAAAAGTAATATATTCGAATATACCTGAAATTAATATGTGCTTTACTTTAATTTTCTTCTTTTCACTTTATTTTAAAAACTCAAGTTGATTCATTTTGGTCAAATTAATTGTAGATATATTTCTGTAAAAACTGGACATGAAAAGTATTGGCAGTGGAGAGTTATTGTCCAGTAGATAAATTAAATTTGGAACATTTTTAATTCCACCTCCCAACTCTAACCGTTAAAAAGCTTTAAAGATAAATCAACAAAGTATACCATAACAGAGTCAAGTATTTTGAAAAGCACTTACGAAGAAGATGAGAAATACACAATAAACTGTTATGCTTAAGATTTGTTTTTTCCAAAATTCATATTGAAATGTTCAAACTTTTTACAAAATCTAAATTATATAGTCTAAAACAAAAAAATATAAATCATTATTTTTATTTAGAATTAAAAACTACCTTAATAATTTTGTTTTTTTCAGAAAATCTACAAAGTCATTTTTTTTCTAAGTAAGCGTCGTGTCAAAGAAATTTCTTAAAAAAAAAAAAAAATGGTTAAAAGAATGCTGTTGAAATGAGATTTGAAATAACAAGATTTATATGAAAAAGGCATTTATTAATCGACATTTTATTCCTCTTTAGCATAATAATATCCTTTTTGAAGAAATCCTTTTGAGAAATAGATATGCTTTGTAATATTTCAATTACTTTTATGGTTAGACAGTTTCAAAGAAAAAAAAAATTTGTTTTTTAATTTTATTTTATTAGATTTTCATTCCTTTGAAATATCACCACAAAATCTTGAGTTTTTCTAAACACTTGTATTTCAGGTGCTTATGATCAAAATGCCAATAACAAAATTTGTATTTGTAGAAAACAAAATTCTTAAACAAAAACCATTTTTATAATTAGTTGTAATTGTGTTTATTTTTCAGAAATTTATATTTTAGTGAATGTAAATGTAAATAAAAATTTTAAATTCAAAGTGAACAGGATTTTGTTTACTAAAATTGTAATCAAATTTGTAGATAGAAATCAATAAAATATTTCAATGGTATTAGGATCAAAGCCTTGAATTTATTGGGAAAATGTATTAAGTTTAAAGATTATTGTGTTTGTGATGTATTTGCAATAGTTTTTTATCGTTCATAGGCGATAGTAGCTGTGTTTTTTTAATGATCCGGATCTATATAGATCTCAAATCATTAAAAAAGGCTATAGGGAAATTTTCTTTTTTATGTAATAAAACTGCAATTTTAAAGCTTTATTACAATTCAAAATTGCTTTTTTGGTATTACAATTTATAAACAATCAACCTAACCTAACCTTTGTAAGCTTTTTGCTTTTAGCATTAGGTTATTATTGTTATTTCAACAATAAAAAAAAAACAAATACTGATTTTTTTCTTTATTTTTATATTTTAGTTATGAGGGAAGAACAATATTGAGGGAAATTGAGGGAAGAACAATATTAAAATTTAGTGTGTAACCCAGTTAAAATTTGTAAAAGAACAAATATATATATGTATATATATATTTTTTTTTATTAGTTTTGTATAAAACTATTGTATAATTAACATTAACAATAATTTAATACTAATTTAAGTAAATTCAATTCAATTAATTCAATACATCAAAAACTCAAATAATCAAATTATATCACTTCCAAAAATCAACAAAGAAAAATAGAAGCAACAATTAAAATTTATCAGCAAAATAAAAACAAAATAACTTTAAAAATAATATTCAGCTATAGCTAAAACTAATATTCTAAAAGTTTTCTATAACATACTTTGAAATAGTCTTTTTGAATCGATTGATGTTCCTGATACACTTGATCTCATTCGGCAGTGAGTTAAACAACAAAACTAAAAACCTTCAATTCAACTCTTGATTTATTACTACATTTTAGCAATATTTTCATTCCCTTGTTTTGCAGCTTTTGAATCCTGTTGAGGTGTTCTGATCACCCGGAAAACATTACTGTTGCACATAAATCAAAATGAGGTAAAATAATCGCATTAGACACTATTTTTACTGTTGCAAAAGAAAAACTGCTTCGAATTCGACGTAGAAAGCCATTTTTTTTGTTAATTTTTCCCCATACGTAGTCTAAGTGTTCATGCAAATTCAGTTTATTATCTATTATAAAACCTATGACTAGGTAAAACATTATTAACTTTGGTAACCTGCTTTCTTCCTACTAAATATATTTTAAACCAATTTAGCTCGTTGTTTTTGATCCCATATTGTTTGAGTTTTGACATTAATAAATTTGTAATGTTTTGACAGTAATGTCTCAAATGCACGCTTTAGGTCTAAAAATACTGCTATGACTGTTATATTTAAATTGATTTTAAAAGTAGTCATATTAAAAAATTTATAGTTTTAGGAAGATTATTGAAACCATAAAATTGCAGAAGATCTTTTGCTGTGTTCTTCAATGCTCGGTAGTAGTTCTTCTTCGAGGAATTCAATAGAAAGTGAATTTGAAAGAGTTAATAATTACAACAAAAAAGTTAATAATTTTTTAATGACCGTAAAATTATATTTGGAAAATGACTCATTTTCGCTTAAAGCCTAGTCCAGAAAACAAATTCTTGTAAATTAGTGATATCACGAAATGTTTTAATAAAAATAATTGAAAATAAAAAAATATTTTAATTTTATGAAATTCTATATATATAAATTATAATAAAACTTAAAATAGAGCTTAGGTTTGAATAACATCAATGATACAAAAATATGTAAATAAAATAATAATATTCTAATATTTTTAACACATAAAGTAAAATGTAGCAATAAACAATTTATTTTGACATTTTATTTTATCAAATTTTATTGTCAAGAAAGAGAAATTTATAAATTCCCCATAATCTCTATAGAGATCCCGATAAAAAGTTGGATTAACGATTTGTATTAAATTTCAAAAAGCTCTTTGATCTAAATAGATTTGTATCATTTAAAAATTCAAATAGTGTAATAAAGTGCGATGTTATAAATGAATAAAGGATGTCTGTGGAAAGGACTGAAGGTTGTGCAGCCGGACGAGTAACACTTGCATATGATCAGCCCTGCTCATACACAAATCTTTTTAGTTTACACTTTTCATATCAAATACTAGTATCCAAAATGAAACTAACTTTTTGTTGATACAATTGTTTCTGTAGAATATACCAATTGTATCAATAACAATTTTTTGGTAAATAAACAAGATTTAAATTTTTCATTTACTACAAAATTAATAAAATTTAGAACCTACGAACAAGTGAGAAATCATTATAAGTAATATATTACAAATATCTTAACCATTTACAATTACAACTGTTTTTCATTATTATTCTTTTAAATTATGGATATTTAAAAGGAGACATAGTCAAACTAAATGTTTTTTCAAAATTCCCATAAAATGTCACCCACCAAACATATTAAATACATAAAATTGCCGCACTTCACCAATGTACAGAGTTATTTTTCCGTCAGAATTAAATTTGCATTTATTTTTTTTTTATTCTAAATAAATTTGCGGTTGTTGTCTAAGATAAATCACACATATCTTAATTTTCTTATACAACAATATTTTTTTACATTTTCAAAAATTTTTTCTATATAATTGCAAATTTTAATTTGTCAAATTTTATTGTACAACTACTTATAAATTTTTTTTTGAATAAAGAATAAAGAAAAAAAAATCAATAAAAAAAATTATATAGTGAGAAAACTAAATTGAAGTGACGAAATGAAATTCAGTACATTTTTTATCAAACTCCATGGAATGATGAGATGCGGACTAATACTAGTTATTCATTAATTTCTAAAAATAAATATGTTTCATACTATATTTTTTAAATAAAGAAATTTTGTCATGTAGTAGTTTTGTTTAGTTTTTATAGCTCAAATTTGGATTTCTAAATTCACCAATTCTAAAATGAATGAGAATTAAACTTGAAACTGTCTAGCTAGTTCAGCGACACTTTATTGGCGAACGAATTTTTTTTTTTATTTATCTGAAAATAACAACTTAAACAATAATAATTTTTGGATTAGTTTTCGCAGTGATTTTCTTTCATATTATCAATTTATAATAAAAAAAAAAGAAGTAAACAATATTAAAAACATAAAAACATATAAACCTACGATAATATCAAGTCTAGACGATTTTGAATAATTTTCAGTTATTAATCACACATTAATCTATTTATATGTATCTACTTGTGTATATAATAAAGTGTTTTCGGGTCATTAAATATCAACAGTTAAACACTATAGAAAATCTTTTAGATTTCCAAAACCAAAAAAAATTATTTGGGTACGAAAAACATGTTTAAATTTACTTGAATCTGTAGAACTAAAATGACAAACCAATAACGGGAGACGATGGATTAACAAAACATTATGAAGTTTATTAAAATCGAGTTAATATTAATTTAATAAAAATAATTTTTCACCATTAATTTGTATTATAGTCGTTAATACAGTAACTATATACAATTAAAGACAACAACATCAATGATAAATTTAACATTTGAAAATTATTCTAATAGAATTCATTTTCAATCGATTAATTCCAATAAAGTTGTTACACGAACAATATAATTCCATCGAATAAAATTTTTAAATTTATTGAAAACTTGGAAATAAAATAAAGGTTAAAAATTTATTTTAGTTTCGCAGAAAATTTAAAGTGTCAAAATAACATGTCATAATAATATTTTTAAAGAAGTGACAAAATAAAATAAATATCAAAGGCAAAACAAAAAAAAAATATTAAAATAAATTAAGATTTTTCAGAGAATTGAGATAAAAATGTGCGTTCATATTTTCGATTTCTCGGAATAAATTGAATCACATCAAGGATTGTAAGAAAATCTGTTGAAATATTTTTTTTTTAAATAACTTGACGTGTATCCAATGAAATACTCACTCATTCACACCATTGCTTTAGAATTTTGTTGTTAGCGATTTATGAATTATTTTAAAATAATAATTGTCTCTCATTTGAAAATTTGATTCTCATCTTGCAAGATATAATTGATTAATTCAGTACAATGATAAGAGATTAGATCCAACATAATAAAATACGCTTGGAATACGTTAATATTTATATCGTTTTTGTAATAATTTTTTTAATTCTGTTTTTTAAAGTATAATAGATAAAAATAGTTTTTAAGTTAAATACATTATTTGAAAATTAATACAAATTTGGTTAAATACATTTTTACCATTACTTAAAAGAAAAAGAGATATATTATAAATCTGTCGAAATTTCTATAACATGTACCCGCAAGGCAAAATGATGAGGTTACTAAAAATTTTAATTTGGAAAAATAATATCAAATGTGATGTGGCGAATACTCGTACATATGGAATTATCCGGTTATACATATATGTACGATAAATTAATCATCCTAAGTATCTACATGCAATGACATGTTATATGATTAACCAGAGAAATTTAGGTATGCAATTTAATGGATCATATACAAGCCACCGGTTTCGTTATATCTGCTTCGCTTCTGCCATTTATCTACTCACAAAATGATATTGTTAACAAGAACGGGAGTGATTGATGAGAGTAACACAATGCGCTTAGAAAATAGTTCGGATAAGCTTTGGGAAAGGGAGGGCATCCGATAAAACAAAATTTTACATAACGGTAATTAATAATGTCACAAATATTTTATAGAAGATCGTCATTTTTGGCGACAAGATCATTTAAAGGTCAAACTGACCTTTTGAAAATTTTTCTAAAATTTTGTAGTGTTTCATTTTAAATTTTATATATTTTAACAGTTGTAGGGATTTCTCCAGCCTTTAATATGAAACTTATTTGGTCTGGATCAGTGTTACCGTTTAAGAGATATTAGAGTTCAAAATGAAAATATTAGAATATATCCATTTTTATACAACTGAGAAGATTCCTTCACATAATTTCCAACGCTATATAATAAAGTTGTATAGTATAATTAATAGCATTACACAATGTAATTTTAAGTTTTAATTCGAAAAAAAAAACACTTTTAATAATAAAAGCCATTTTATATACGGTTCGTATATGAAAATATTATAATACATTTATTATATTATATTAATTATATATACATATATGTATATGCATAAATTGATTTAATTTTAATTTATCAAAACTCAGTTTTTTTGTTTTAAATATAAGCCTTTTTCCGAAGTTAAGGTTTCATTTATTATTTACTCTTTATAAAATACATTATAGCCCTTAAATAGCTTTTTTTAAATTTCGTGTTTCAAAATATGGTTTTAATTCCAGATTACTTACCTGAATTATTTTTATGGGTAATATACGCTATTAGACGTATTAAAAAGGGGGTATCTCCTTTTCCAGGATACTTGCTTCCCTTAATTATTTTGACCTGACCTTGTCCCCAAAAATGGTCATTTATGAATATTTGTGACATTATCAGGTACTGTTATGTAAGTAGTTTCCTTCAGACGCGCCCCCCTTTTCCAAAGTTTATCCGATAGCGTTAAATGGATTGTTATATTGTAAAACACGTATATTGAAATCAAAATTGACGTGTAATATTATTATTGTGGGTTGCTTTTTGTTCCATATCGATAACTTTTTTCTTAATATTTTCTTGATTTTATCCGTCCGATTGTTTGATTTGTCTGATAGTTGGATTATAAGTCCAATAGTTGAATTATATAAACTTACAAAATTGGTTCGTTAGTAATTTTTGTTTTGATCTTTATTACTATGAACAGTAGTCCAAAGTAGTCATTAAATTGCTGTTTACATTTTGAAGTTTCATCTAAGACTGTTGTAAGACATTTAATTTTGAATTAAATGTTTCATTTCATTTTTTGTTTGTTTTGAAACGTCAAAACTATTGTACACCCATATGTTTTTTGACTTTCAATGTTTTATTTTATTTTTTGATATTAACGTCAACTTAAATCAGAAATGCAATATTAATGTCACAAAATTCAAAGCAAAAATGGTGTCTGAGAGCAGTTCAACATAAAAACTGCAACTACCATTGAACAGTTATGAAGACCTGTAATATGAATGAAATTAATTAATATAACCTTCTTTGCTGATGCCTTTGCCTTGTTTAGTCAGCATTTTTCAGTTAACCATTAATTTCCATTGAATCCTTACAATACGAAAAACTATTTCTAGCGCTTTGACATAACTGAGACATCCTCACCTGAATAACTTTATGGTATCCCATTTACCATTAGAAAAATTTCTCCAAATTCATTAAAAGATCACAAAAAGCATACATTAGGGCCTTTCAGATATAAAATGTAGAGAAATATAACTTAAATACAAATTTGAACTCTACTATATGAAAACAACATTAACCTTATCTTTTCTATTCATTATTACAAGGACATTATTATTGTTGTTGTTAATGTTTAATTTGAAAAAAAAAAAACAAATTTAAAATTCAAATTTTGAACTTAATTCAAAATCTTATTAACATTTTGTTAGTTTTCTTTCAATCAAATGTAATTTATCACTACAAAATACATTTTTATTTTATTTTTTTTTAACAACACTGAGTTGTTCAGTTACCTTTTTATAATTTTTATTATGACTACAATAGGATACCTTTTGCTATATGACAAAGAAAATAATAAAAAAAAAATAAAGAAAAAAAAATTAACTTTTATTACATTTCAATCAAAATCTAATAATACAAAAATAAAAAAATAAAAAAAATAAAATTCTTATAAACTCTGCTTGCTTTTAGTTGCATCCTTTTTCTCCTTTTTATTCCATTTAAAATTGTAATTGTCAAGGAATTTTTATCCTTTTAAATAAAATACTATACATTCGAGTCAATAGGACTACAACAACAAAAACAACAACAACATGCACAGGACAAAGAAACAGAAAATAGTTAAAGGAAGAAAAAAACCAACTTAAGTCGTTCTATTCTGCTTATTTTCTTTGTCCTTTTTACTTTTATTTCTTTTTTTATTCATTTTTCCATTTTAGTGCCTCACAGCAATGCTGTTGACTTTTTCTATTTTCTATCACATAAAAAATCATAAAGAAAAATTTTCAAATTCTATAAAAATAACGATGAAGATATGCCAACTGAATGACAGTATAATATATATATATAATATATATATATAATATATATATATTAATATGTGTGTGTGTAGTGATATAAGAAATCATATATGAGTCCTTGTAACATTTATAACAATGCAGGCTCAAAAAAAGCAAAACAAAAAAAAAAAAAATAAACTAACAAAATCAAAAAAAAATATTAAAAATAAAAAAAAAAAATAGCGATTCTAAAACAACTTTAGAAAACGACGTCTAGGCATACTTGCAACAGCAGTAACAGCATTTGTTTTTAGATAACGGCACAGTCATCTCATCGTGGTGGCATTGCTAGATATACTGCAATATTTTGTTTTTTTTTTATTTATTTCTATTTTTATTTTTATTTTCTATCGCCAGTTTCATTTTCATAAATACTTTTGTTATTTGGTGTTGAATTAACGGTATTTCTTGTCCAACTGTCGATAATAATATTTGTACGTCTGTCTGATATTCGTTTGTATTGTACAAAATTTTAAATAATTAATTGATACTTCGATTGTATTTGCATTATTTTTTAAATTGTTCCATAAATAATATAAGAATTTAGTTTTAAGGACCCTGCGCTATATTGCCGCGTGCGGACCAACTCGCTTGTTAAGTGTGTTTACATTTTTTTTTAATTTTAATTAATTTACATTTATAGTTTGTTCTTATTTTATTTTTTGATTGCTATTATTTTTATTTATGACTTATTATTTCTTGTTATAATTGTTGTTTGGAAGTGCAGTGACACCTGTATGTTTTTAATCATATCCAGGATGTCAGGATCGTTGTTTGATACCGCCTGGATGGGAGAAGTCCTTATATCAAACCTATAGCGATTTGCCTTTGCACAAACCAGGATGATGTGCTTGAATGTGTGGATTTTGTTACAGAATGTGCAGGTTGGTCCATTTGTTCCACCAAAAAGATGTTTGTGAGTCGGTAACGAACAATCGACTCTGATTCTGGCCATCTTTACTGCTATATCTATGCTGTTGTTAACGTGTGTATGAAATAAGTGTGGGTATAAATGTTTAACACAATTTTTTTTTCCGGATAATCAATGCTTAATAGCAAGTGTATGTGGTGTGGTGTGTTCTAAGACAGCAAACAGGTAACCACAATAGATTGTAATAAGTCGCGTTTTACACAAAACTCCCCACAAAAAAAAAATGTTACTAACATTAAGCCATTTCGCTTTCTTCTTCTTCTTACTAATTTAGGCATTAAGTGCTCTCAACATCAATTTCGTCATGACAATGTCCAATATTTATAGCATATTTTGGAAAGTTTATCTGGTAGACGCATTATGTTGATTTGGCCATTCATTGCTACTTTCGCAAGTCTATTTGATTCACATATTTGCCTTATTTTCTTCATCTATTTCGATTTCAGCAGAAAACATGGGCTTATTCGTGTTTAGTATCTCTTAACTTACTCTTAATTTCCCTTAGAAGAATTTTGGTTTTGAGTAGTTTAAATATTGGCTTTTAGAATTGTCGAAAAAAGAAAATTTATTTAGAATTTGTATTTTAAGAAAGGTAATTAAATTTAAACCGAGAGAATTTTCGAGTCCAGAATCGAAGGACAAGACATCGGGGCACATCATACCTTCGTTGGAGTGACAAATCATACCTTCGTTGGAGTTTGGTTTTGAGTAGTTTAAATATTGGCTTTTAGAATTGTCGAAAAAAGAAAATTTATTTAGAATTTGTATTTTAAGAAAGGTAATTAAATTTAAACCGAGAGAATTTTCGAGTCCAGAATCGAAGGACAAGACATCGGGGCACATCATACCTTCGTTGGAGTGACAAAGTATCAGCAGATATAAAACAATTTCGAATCTCCAACTGGAGAGAAATCGCCCATAACAGAAAAAAATGGAGTACGTTTATGAATCAGGCCCAAGACGTACATGGTCTGTTGGCTACCAAAGTTAGTAACGGATTAATTAAATTTATAGGTTAGAGTTAATTCCATTAGAATATAAAATATAATTTCGTATACGCAAATCATTGCAGTTAGGGCTTTTAATTCAGCCAGATGTATAGACAGCTTATTATCACTGCGACTTAAAATTTTAAACAATATAATTTTTGTTTTTAAAAGAAGAAATTTAAAAATTTTCACCTTTTTTTTGAGTAAAATAATTTCTAATAAAACATTCCAAACATTTTACTTTCATAACGTCACATAACATCACATAACATCACATAACATAACATAGATAATATTCTATTGCTTTTAATTTTTAATTTTGGCATCTACATATTAATAAGATAGTGAATATTTTATTGTAGAAATTAGTGGTATTATAATTAATTTTGATAAAATATTCTTCATAAACTGGCAAAAACAATAATCCCGGTTGGATGACGTTGATTTCATCTGGTGTACTGTAAAAAAAATAATAAACAATAAAAAAATGATCACCGCTGAAAATCTAATGATTGCTTTATCTAATACAAAATCTAATACACAAAAACAAAAAAAAAAACCAAGATAGAAGGCAGTCCATAAAAATTTTCTATTTTTGACTAGAAATTTTTTTTTTTACTTTCAAAATATTTTCCGCCTAATGACAAGCCAATGTCTGAATTTTAAATTTGAATTGAAAGCAATTCTTATTGCTGTATCAACTTCAACAGACATATTTTTTGTTATTGTTTTTCAAATTTAAGAATCCTCAACAAATTATAAAAGAAAAAAATCAAAAAGTACAGGATTTAATGCAGCGTTTTCTATCTAAAGGACAAGAAAAAAACAAAAAAAAATTTTTTTTTTTTACCATTAAAAATAACGGTTGGAATGATGGTATCCTAATTTTTTTGTTTGTTTATTTGTTGTAATTCTGGCCTTCTGCCAGGCCACTCTTATATTATATTCATTTTATTTTCTATTTGTTGCTATTTTGGTGTTCATTTTAAGTCATATCTTTTTTGGTTGTTGTTGTTGTTGTTCGTATTGCTGTTGTTGCTGTTGTTGTTGATGTTTTTTTGTTTTTTTTTTTGTTCTTAAGTTTTTTTCAGTTTCTAGGCGATTGCCTCTGCATTTTCTTTGTATTATTTTGTAGACTTCTATCTAAGTTAGTATATATATTTTCAGATGACTAGAAATTTTGTAATTTTTTATTTAATTTTTTTAGTAATTCGGTTCAGTTTCAGTCATTCTTTTCTTTAAAATGTCGTATATTGTAAGTTCTTATAATAAATAATTTTTTTTAGAAATCTTTTTTTTTTTTTTTGATATTATTCTGTATATGTAAATTGATATTATACAATATAATACTTATACTGAGTATATGAGTTGAATGTAATGTATCATCAGTTGTAGTAAATCTCATGTTGATGATTATGATAATGATGATCATCATCATCATCGTCTGCTTTATCTTCTAAAGTTTTTGAATAGTTTTTGATCTCGTGATTCTACTTTCACCCTATATGTACTATGTAGTATATATATTCCTTATACAACTACATGAAATTGTACCTAAGCAAATAATTCAAGTCTAATGAGTTTTGCCAAAAAATTTATTGCTCTTTTGAAAAATTTAGTGGTCTTATGCCTTCCATGTGACATTTTTTTCTTTTAGAATGTACGAATAAATTTATTAAAAAATAAATAAAAAATAAAGAAAATAATAAATATGAAAATTTCATAAAGTAACGGAAATAATAGAATTTTAAATTCTTATTTTATTATTTTGTTTCTATTTTTTCATTCTTTCAATTTAACATTTTAATTTACACATATTCGTACTTATTTTTATTATTTAAAAATATTATTATTTTGGGGGCGATGTTCTTTAATTTAGAGTGCAGTGTGAATAATGATTTAATATAGTATTTTAAAAATAAATTTATATTTGGGTTCAATAATAATACATATCGTCGAAACTATAGAATTTTACAGAAAAAGATCTACTCAGAAGACAAAAAACAATAGCAAGGCAATAATTACTCTATAGAATTCGAATGATACATTGCGATATCGATTTCGGTGAATTTCGGGTTCAATAAATTTATTTCCTAAACTTATTCGATTTATTCATAAATTTTGTTTTAATTTTAATTTCCCACTATACAAAGAAACTTGATATTTGTCTAAACTATAAATACCTCATCTGTTCAGATAATTGCAATATTTATGAAGATATTATATTTGTCACTGCTAGCAGGCTTATCCTGAAATAGGCATATTGCTCTAGTTGTTGATTTAAGATATCATTTAGCTGCCCACATGTGGTGCAAACACAAAACAGAAACACCACCGAAAACATGGAGTAAATGCTGAACATCACTATCTCAAGAAGCTTGGAATGAATATAGGCAACACCGCAACAGAAGCAAAAATTAAAAATTATATTTATTTTATATTGGTTTTGAGTAAAACTCTTATAGGTACAAAGGGGTATTTAAATATTTCAATACAAGAGGAAGTAGGAGAAGATCACTGAGGATGGAAATGTTATGTGTGGCGAAAAGATTTCAATCAAATTTGGTTATCAAAGAAGTAGTATAAAAATAGAAGCGAAAAATCTACACATAGAAATATTAAGGGTTGAATAATTTTACAACCATCCAGTTAGTGAAAAAACTGTATTCGAAAGTAGAAAAAAATCGCAAAAAACTGTATTGAAAGGAAATATTCATATGAGAGCCGCGAAATCTTGTTTTTTTTAAATATTCTTTTTAAAAATCTTGTTTGTTTTAATTTTGCTTTTCAAAATCTTGTTTTTATTTTAATATTACTTCGTTTTTTTAACTTATTTAGGCGCCCAAATAAATTAAAAAAATTAAATAAAATAAAAATAAAAACAAGATTTGAAAAATTAAACATTTAAATATCAATAATTATATCATCAACAAATTAAACATAATATTATTATTAATTATTAATTTAACATTACATAAAATATATATATATTTTATGTCTTTACTCAATGATATAATACAACCGTCACACATCATCCATCCGCTTCATTCGTTGGCTGGCAGTCAATTAAAATAAAATTTAAAATTAAAAAACAAAGCGAATAGAATTTGTTTTGTTTTTTTTTTCTCATAGTATGTATATGTACAAGCAAAATTATTATCTGGGGTCTACTCGTCATATTAAAAACATCTAAAAAAATTTACTCCTGATGAATTATCTATGTGTATATAATTTCTGTTATATATTATATATTATGCATATATATATATAAAAACTAATTTTAAAGTTTTAACACACTTAGATTTCACTAAATTTCCCTAATTTTGGGGGTTCGAAAAACCTGCTGCTATTATTATTGTACTGACCTATAAAAAACAAGATTTAGCAAAATTGTAGGAAAACTAAGATTAAAAAAGCAGGATTAAAAAAAAAAAGATTTTGCAAAATAAGATTTTGTAAATCAAGATTTAAAAAAAAGAACAAGATTAGAAAAAACTGGATATCGTACCGCTCCCGAGAACCGCACGCTCAATTACAAAAAGAAGTATTAACAATATCCATTTAATATTTATTTATGCTAATATTCAGACATGATAACTGTACACTAGAAGTGGAAAGTAAAATAAACGACGAATTTGAAATAAATAATAACAAGACAAGGTGAACAAAATATTTAGTTTGAAGAGGACATCCATAATAAGCTGACGCAACATCCTTTGACGAATGAAATATTAAATGTTTCTAATTTTTCAATTAAAAGCTTGAAGTATATTCCACATAATGCACATGGAAACAAGACGATCAACCCAAAATATAACAATAAATAATTGAAAATTTCGTAGTAGTAAATATCTTTATATAACTATATGTCCCTTTTAATAAATTAGCAACAGAATTTAAGCATCAAAAAATTATTCTATACACACAAAGGCTTGTTCAAGTCTGAGATGTTAAACAAGGCAATTAATAAATGCGAAAAAAAATGATAATAAATATACCAAATAAAATCAAACAAGTTGTTAGAAACACTTATCTATCGAAAGCTACGATATTGTCAAATTTATTAGTACAAAAACTAAGGTGAGGCGGACATGTGGTGAGGATGAATGATTGAAGGATGCCAAAAAGAATATTTTTGAAAAAATTTGAAAATTATACTAGAGGAAGAGACCAATATGAAGATGGCTGAACAAAGTCGAGTGCAACTGTCAAAAATTGGAATTAACAGATTGAATACAATTGCATAAAATAGGGGAGTGTAGAAGAAAGTTTTAAATAAAATTAAAATTAACCCCCAGCTGTAGCACCAACAAATGATGATGATGCAACAACTGGTTAAATGCAATATTCATATCAACGGTAATATCAAAAATTGTGTATTAGAATTTTCTACTATACAATCTACAACTATAAAACTTCAAATTGGGAATAAACAATTTCAAATTGGAAATAAACAAGAGATGTCAAAATGTTGAACAACTTCTGGCATATCGATCAAAAAATAAACCAATCGTATATAAGGATGAAACAATCTTCAAATTTTTCATAGATTTTCAAACTTTTCAAACCTTTCCGTTGCGCCAAAGTCCATATTATAGGATGCATTGGTAATGTGGGTCTTATTCATCATGAAGTAAGAAGAGGATCATTTAAAACCCCTCAAGCGAAATAGTTTATACGCAATTGTCTCCGCAATGCTCAAACTAAATATCAATCACCAGTCGTGATGGTAATTGGAATACTCCGTGTCATACGTCTATTGAAGATGTGTTTCTTGAGAGTGAATTTGTCAATCATAAGTTATTAAGATTAGGCTCGTAGGGTCTAATGTTAAGTCCAATAGAACTTGCTTGGTTAGTTCTTAAGGTTTCTATTAAACGAGATTTATCAGCTGAAATGTTTTAAATTTAATTGATATGGTTTTTTAATTTAGTACAGATATATTAATAAATTTTTGAGCATAAATATTTTGTTTTTTTTTTTTAAATTTTTAAGTTATTAAATTTCTAGTTGTTTATTTCCAGTTTGAAATTGTTTATTTCCATTTTGAAACTGTTTATTTCGAATTTGAAGTTGTAAAGGTGTAGCATGTTTTATAACGAACTATACACAATATAAAAAGTTTCATAACTCTTCATTTAATATACAGGAAAAACCAGATATAAACATTTTAGAATTAATTTTGTTGTATACAGTACGTTATAGAACATACCACAATGCAATTAAAACTGTAATACTGCATTTTCAATATCACGGCAGTAATTGTAATAATTATTTTTGCAAAATGGCTATCCTATCCTATTATATAATCATTTAGTCTTAACTATATTATTGTAGCAGTTATGTCATTTATCTGTTAACTGAGAAATTCCTGGATCGAATTCGAATTATGTGTGAAAAAATAGTTTTCGTTATTTTTCGAATTTAGTTGGGAATAAGCATAGCTTGATTATAACTAAAACAAAAATGGTAGCAGTATAATAAAAGTATACTATTATGAAGGAGAAATTATTTTAAAATAAATTTAGTTTTCTACACTAAAATATGTTGATACAACAGAAATCCAACAAAAAATAACATAAATGTCTGTAATAATCGTTATCCAAGACATAAAGTATTTAAGGAAAAACAAAAAAAAAAAATATCTAATTTGTTCTATTTTTCGAAATGTTTACCTAAAATACTTTTTATAAATAAATCACATCTATAATTTTATTCTCTTAACTCTTTAATTTAAAGACTTATATATTTTTATTGTATACTTTAAAGCATAAGAAAATCAAGCCTTGTGAGAATAATTTTGATTTTTCTTAAAATTTACACTCTACAAAAAAATTTCATATGAAAAAAAAAAATATATTAAAAATTTTCTGAAATTCAAAAATGTTAATTTGAACACTATTATCACATTCATATTGTGTTTGTGTACATATATATAATATGTGTGTATGTGTTTATTTTTTTTTTGTTTAATTCTAACCAAGAAATTTTAAGAATTTGGTTGAGAGAAGCAGTTAAAAATACTTGGTATGAATATTAATTAACCTCAAGTTGAAAGGATGTGTAACTAAGTAATTAATTTTGAAGATTCTCTTCTTTATTCAAATTAAAAATTAAATTAACTCAAATATTATACTCTCTTCTGTTTGATATTCTTTTGTCGTCTCAAAATATTGGAATGTTTTCTTATTGTTTTTATTTATTTATTTATCTTTTTTTTTGTTTGTTATTTTTATTTCATTGCTAAAAGCTTTAGTTTTTAAGAAAATTTTCAATTAAAATCCTTTGAAATTGAAGAAAACTAAATAATTATTTAACCATTGTGTAAGCGCGTAATTAAAAATTTTCTTTGTCAATATCAATAAACTGAATTTGACTTTGTTAATTGTTTTGTTAATAAATTGATGGAATTTAGTTGTGGAACCACTTTTTGAAATGAATTATAATTGAAAATCCATTGACTGTTTCGAAAATAACACAATTTTTGTAAAATAAATAATTTTAACCGGATGTCTTTGTAGTATCTACTACCTACACATTTCAAATGAAAATGATAATTTAACAATAATATAAATAATAGTAATAATATTGAATTAGATTATTTTATATAATTTTAGATTATTTAAATTGGATAGGAAGTGAATAAACTAATGTTATTTTTAATTTTAAATTCAAGGTTGTAAGCTATTTTTGATGTAATAAGTATAAAATTATTTTAGGTGTATTCTGTCAAAGTGTACATGGTGTTGAAATTTTAATTTTAAAATTTCGAATAAAGCACATTAATTTTGAATAAAACTGATTAAGTAGAGGAAATGATGAAATTAATACGTTTGTTGAAAATAAAAGTTCAAAAAGAGTTCATAAATTTAAATTTTATTATTATTATTCGATATTATTTTATTTATTGCCTTAATGTATTTGTACAATATGTTATCTATAATTAAAATTGACTAGTATTTAAGGACCTGCGCAGTGGACATCTTTTCATTTTATTTCGCTTCTCTTTAATGAACTCCTAATATATAATAAAGTTGTATATAAAACAATAATGCGCACACAGTTGAAAAATTTTTACTCATATGGTTTTATTATTCAGCAAATACATTAGGCATATGTGAGTTCCTATTAAAATAAAAAAAAACAAGTGAATCAGTGTTATTGTAATTACTTGCAGTGAACATAATGTACATTGTAAATTTATATCAAATAAAAACAAAAAAAAAACAAATTCATCTGAAACTATGTACATCTATAAAATAAAAACAAAAAAACAAATTCATCTATACACCTAAAATAAAAATATAAAAACGACAAAAAAACAAATCACTTGAATTCTTCATTTTAATCTTTTTAAGTAACTGTTTCTAAATTTTGGTTATTTGTAGTAATAATATAGGTTTTATTAAAATTATGTACCTATATATGTACCTATATAGGTATATACCTCTTTAATGACAAAATTTTTTTTTTCTAGTTATTTTATCCACTAAATGCCACTTACTATAGGGAATATATCGGAAATGAAACAGTACAAATTTTATGTCCTAAATAAAACTTACTAACCACAAAGCTTTTTTTTATTAAACACGAGTGGTTTCTTCTATATCGTAAGTCTATATATGTTAGCACGTAAATTACTGTTTTTTTAAAAACTTTAAATTTGGCTTCAACTTGAATTATAATTACTCAACAAGGGCCCCTAGTATTCTTATATTTTAATTCTATATTTCAAGAGCTTATATTACTAGAATATTTACACCTTTGATTTTTAATTATTTAGACTAACCTGACTTAAACATTTAAAATAAATTTAATTTGCAAAGGACAAAATGGCAAGTAAAAACCTTTAATTAATTATTTTATGATAATATAAAACCTAATGTAAGCCTAATCTAAATTTTAACTAACGTCCATTAACTAAAATGATCTTAATACTAAATCTTAATCTACTATCGCTCTTATAAGCGGATTTTCGGAATTGTAACAGCTTTCAAAAAAGGCAGGTGATGTTTTTTGAATTTTTTCTAAAATAGTATGAGTGTTTGCTAATAAGTGCAATCTGCTTGTGGAGAAATAAAAAGATTTGATTAGAATTAATTTAAGAACAACGTTTTGTTTTCTCTGCAAAAAATTCAAAATAGTTTTGGCAGCACTTATCCATACGGGGAACCCGTATAACAAAATGCTTTGAAAAATGGATTTAAATATTAATGATTTATTTTCAGCGGTTAAATTAGATTTTTTATTTACGACTGAATATAACATTTTTATATAGAGGTCTATTTTATTGACGGTTTTCATTAGATGTGTTTTGAAAAGTAGTTTTTTATCTAGGTGTATATTTTATATTATCGCTTTCCCAAACTATTTCGAAATTTTCACATGATAGGTTTCTGTTCGGCAAAAAACGTAAATTAAAATATTTATAAGAAAGATAGTAAGTAGATTTTTATTTACAATGCATATTAGGCTTAATCAAAATATTTGGAAATTTAATTTCTCGATTTAATATGCACAATAATTATGTTTCAGTATTTTTTTTATCCTGTTGTCTGTTACTTAGAGTAGAATACATTTTCGTAAATTACGTGCGGTACTAAAATTAATTACATGCAACAAGCAATATTTATTTATTTATTTTAACAGTTGATCCTACAGATAAATCTGTTGGCCAACTTTATAGGTCTTTTTCACTTTCGAAATGTCAGCCTTTTTTATTAAACTATATTAATTATTTGGCATATATTTGTGTATATTATATATTTATGTTATTTTTCATTAGTTATATTATATCTTTATTAATTATTAAATTATATTGAAACCGATGTGTTTGTATAGAAAATTACATTTTCAGTAATTTTCACCATTTGAAAAATTTTTCGGTTCTCACGATGTTTGAACCCGTGCTCCTTCGGTCGTTACATTACTACACTCGAGTGCTTTACCACTCGGCTACCGAGGCCACTACAAGCAATATTTTATGAATTTATTTACTTACAAATTAAATGATCAATCAACAGGAAAACTACTTCTATCATCAGGAAACTAGACTTTCTTAACCCTTCTGCACAAATTGGGTCAATTTGATCCAGTTTTTAGCAAAAATATCAAAATGAAAACGTTTTATTAGAACGGTATAGAAAATAGTATTAGAAAATATAAAAGCAAAAAATGTTAGTAGCATGCCTTTGGGGTAGACTTGGTTGTCTTACATACACTTATACAAATTGTATCATATTGACCAATTAACATAATACTAGAGTTTTTTTAATAAAGATCTGAATATCAGTTTAGCATGGCAAGAACCACTAAATCAAAACACAAATTAAACTGGAAGACTTCGTAGGGAGAATGTAATATCTCTAAAACTCTCTAAAGACCGTCAAAACGCAATTTCGCTGATCACTAACATTATTTATATCACAAAGCAAATAATTGTTCAAATGACTAATCTCAAAGAGTTGAATATATTTGGCACAACTTGGGATAAAATTTATTTGGTTAGTATGTTATTATTGGACGGTGATTAGAAATCATATGGTGAGACTGTTAGAAACGTATGTCATGACAACAAAGGTAGATCAATATTTCGTGCAACATTGCATATCGAACGCTTTATGAAAATTTCACGATGTATTCGATTTGACGATATTGAAGATATAGTCGAAAGAAGAAATCGGGATAAGTTGGCTCCAATGAGAACAATTTGAGGTAAATGAAATAAATGGCTTAAATGATTTTGGTGGACGTTTTGGTTTTTGTATATAGCTTAATAAAAGGCAAAATAGGTCTGGCTCTGTGTTATTCAAATAAAATATTCGTGGAACTTAAATATTTATCTAGAACGTGCTCTTATCAAATATTCAGCCCCAACGAAATTCGGATACGATTGATAAATAAATGTGCCAAAACTAATTTGAATTTTTAAATTTAAATATTTGCAAGTTGTCCTGTTTTTAAATATGTACAAGCTGGAGTTGATGCATAAGATCAATTAGCTGCAAACAAACGCCAAACTAAACGATAACTAGTTACGATATTTTCCAATATGTTATACATATTTCTGTAGGTTCATTATATGGTCGAAAATAAAAACAATTAGTAATAATAACAAATTATCCAAAAGAAGGCTTTTACTTGGCTGAACAGAGATACAAACTAATAGAACCACATATTTTATGTTGTGTATGATAACGCTTCTTATAGAATGTAGTTAAAACGAACTTCATACTAACCAAGAAAAACAAAAGTGTTACAACTTCTTTGTGCATGCCATTAAAAAAAGGCACCGCTGCTATACTCTTCTTCACAAACAAAAAATTCAAATAAATTCAACATGTTGTTATACCTGCAGAAAATAATATGTTTGTAAATATCACATTAACAAATCAATAATTTGTTGTAATTGCGAAACTGTATAAAAATATTTATATTTTTTTGTTTTAACAAAAAACTAAAAAATAAAATAAAACTAAAACAATATTATAAAATAAATTTTTTTATTCACTTTTCTTGAAATTTTTACTATTAGTTATTTTGACCCACAAATTGTATATACATGGTAGAAGTGTTAAATAAATCCATTTTATTTGTGTAACTATTTTCAATAAATTTTTCTAAGATTCCACTATTTTTTCAATAATGTAGAGAAAAATTTAACTTAAAATCAATACTCTGCGGAATTCGAACACGAACGTTTTGATTAGCATTCAGATGACATAACTACTACATAGAAAATCTACAAACCGTAAATTGAGTACTATTTGAGATCAATGGTTCAGACAATTATGGTACTGGACAACTTAACAAATTCTGTGACTAGAGTATTTTTTATTTGCTAGCTTTATTAGACCTGGTTTTTCCTACCTACTTTTCATATCGAATTGTTTTTATTTTAGTAAATGAAATTTCACTAAAATATAATTTCTCAGCTTGAAAAGAATAGTTTTTGAAATCAGTCGGACGTAAGTAACTGAAGAAGATGCAGTAGGGGATCTTACATAAATCTCAACAGTGTTTATATTTTTATCAATAAATTAGCGAACGCATAGTTGAATGCCCTGCTTATGAACATTTTTGTGTAATTTCTAAAATATTTACTTGTGACTTCAGAAATATCCTTATCCCGGTTGAATTGAATTTGTTCTTATTTTGTGGAACACATGAGTTACTCCCACAATGTAAATTTATTATATTCACGGTAATCATTGATCAGTTCACTCAAAATACGAATCAGTGGCATTTGTAATATCGATGATCTACCGCTATGGGTTTCTGAACAAATTGCATAGCAAGTAATTGTATTGCCATCAGCGTTTATTAATCTGGCAGTCAAATATTGTAAACGTTCAATTTGCTTTTGTAATAAAAGCTTGATACATTAACTTTTGGTAGAATAAAAATTTCTGAATAATTAACTATGAAGGGTATGAATCAATAATACTTAAAAATTTTACTTAAAATAATCAATGTGTCTTTCATACTAACAATGCAGTGCATGTGATATATGGATAAAATCAGCACTGATAAAAAACTAAATTTATATCTAAATCCATTACATAAATGTATTATGTCGTTAGAAGTCAGTGCACATAATTGTATCAATAGTACATTTAAAATGATTTTTTTATGTTATGATCTATATCCAATGCAACATTCTTTTGAATCAAATTAGTATGATTATTTTATTTTCGTAAAAATATGTGGAATTTTGATCGTACGTCACCGGTTTTGGGTGTGGATCAAAATGCATTCCAAATTGCTCAAAAAAGGATCTATTTAAATATATATTAGACTGATTTGCATAAATTGAAACTTTTATTTGATTGAGTCGCCTCCAAAACATAGGAATCAATTTCTAAAATGTTAAAGTGACATATGGGTCATAATATCACTCCGGCAAATAGATCGTGTTGAAGATGTATTCAGTTATTCATATAAAATAATGTCAAGTTTATTATTGTTCCACAAGCGACTAACGGTTCTCATAAAACAATCGAATTTGTTTCATTCTAATATCAAACCTATCATATATTTTGTATCATACATACAAGCGTATATAACTACTTCATATTAGTATATAATGTAGGCATAATTACTTTATGTATTAAAAATAAAGTGTCCTTTATACTCTGTTCCTCAAATAAAATTTAAACAACTTATCATCAGCATTTCAAGCATTTCAAGCACTATAATCTCTCATTTCCACATTTGGAATTTATGTCTATATATTTAAAATAGAGGATTTGTCATATTTTATTTAAATACTTATCATAATTTTCAAAATAATTCTGTAAGCAACTTATTTCATTTTTCTAATTTACTCTACCATATATTTTAATACATAATAAATAACATAATATGATTAGGTATTGTTAGGTACCTACTATGAATTTCTTAGAATACCTAAATTTTATGTAGTTATAATATTATTAATTAACTTTGAAATTAAATTATTTAATTGATAATTTTTACTCAAATATAAGTTTTAATCTCCATTCGAATACACTCGAATATAAATTGTATATAAGGTGTCGCTCTCAATTATTAACCGTTCAGTGAGGTGATAGTAACGATCAAGTTGAACAAAAAATCATATGATAGAGGAAGTGATTGATTTTCAGTTATTATAACTAGTTTTTATTTTTTTTTTAAATTACAGTATGGCTTTATTTTATGCTTATAATCTCGCACCAATATAATGAGAGAACACAATAAGTTTTTGATTTAACGCCTATATGAGACCTTTTCTAAGTCATTATCAATCTTTATTCTAGAATATTATTTCTTCGAATATTATTAGACCTTAAAATTGAATATTACTAATTTTTTACAAAAAAAAATATCATTTAGAGTATAACGGTATATTATCATACACATTGTTAATGTATATTATCGTTTTATTTTCTTTTTCTACCATTTTGGCTCTACCATTTTGGCTGGTTTTATATTCTTTTTCTATCACATTTCTTTTATTTCAAAAATCATAGCAGTTATGAAAAATATTTTTAAAATAAGCTTTTAATTCAAGAAAATAACAAAGAATTAAAGGGTCAAAAGTAACTGTTGTTGCAGGTCTTTGCTTCGTTTCTACGATATTCAGCCTAATCCCATGCCGCAAGATGATACTTACCGAGATTTCAGTTCACAAAAAAGATTTGAAATAAAATAACATATTCGGCAAGCAAGAGAGTAATTTATAAAAACCTTTTTGTTAAAAGCGACATCTGGCACAAAAAAAATACATTTAAAAAAAAATATTTGGCATTCAGTTAAGACAATTGCGCGATTTTAATTTAATATATTTTTCTAATAGAATTTAAGAAATTTTCAAGAAGCAGACTGTGTATAAAGAACATAAATAAAGCTGAAAGACTTTGCAGCTAGTGATAATAAAATTCGCCAAAATTTAAATTGAGGTCTATAATTAAAATAATAATAATAAAGAAAATATTATATACTCAAAATGTAAGCAAGGAACGAATGAAAAATTAACACTAAAAAAGTATAAGTTAACACTTCTATTTTTTAAACAATTCTTTTTACCATTCAGAATAGTACACCCTGTATAGAAAATTAATAAAATTCTAAATAATTATATAAAAATGGAAATAAAATGGAAATAAATTAAAAATAGTTTTAAATTCCATTTTCTTTTTTTTGTTTTGTATTATATGAATTCATAAAATATTATAAATTTTTTAATATATAACACAGGTATATACGTATACTGACACCAACACATTGATAATTAATCCTTAACACCTGTTATTTCACCGTTTTGAATATTTTATACTTTTATACTATTACAAGGACGTGATTAAAAAATTCAAAAAAATTATAAATAAATTTTGAAAGACCTACAAAATAAAATAACATTGTAGGAACCGAAGATATATTATAGAAGAAGATGTTGTACATAATATTTGATATTTTGAATAGGTTAACATTTTATATAATAAATTTTGGTTTTTAAAGTGGCAGCGAATAATTTAAAACGATTGTAAAAATTAAGTGTTTCAAGCGATATGTACAAAATATGTACTGATCAGTCGGTATCTGGTGTTATAATTACCTATACTGGTCGTTCATTGTTCAATTACCTATTCCTGGTGTTACGTCTGTCCATTTGCTGAACATTTATCATAAAAAATTTATTGCATATAAACAATATGTTATTGAAAACGTAAGCGCCATATAAGAAGATATTAATTAGTGTCTGAAGGAAAGAAAGGCAAGTAATTTATAGTTGCATAACTACTTACTTATTCTATATAAAATGAAATATTCAATTTCCAATGACTGTCTTAATCGGATGTTAATCAAAATTATAGGGTAAATATGGAATTGGTTAAAGCTGCATTGTCAAAACAACAGTTATTGATTGTAGATTGATTGTTTTTGTGGTTAATATTAGTTATCTAAGACTCACTATAAATGTTTGACGAAGTTAGATTCTTCGAAATGGACTGAATTTGTGATTTAATAACTGGCAATAATACCAATAAATGGAAACATAAAACTTTAATGGCTCCATCTTGCAAACACAATCAAAAATTATATTAGTAAAAAATCAACAAAAAAAAACTTTCAATGTCAAGTCAATTCTTATACTCGTCAATAAAATTACAGGGTGTTGTTTATAATTACAACATTAAAACGTATAATTATTATAACTATAAAAATAAATTTAATTACAAATCAGTAAAATTTCTATCGAATTTTATTTTTTCATAGATTTTAGTTTTGGCCAATTTTTATAACTCACAGATAGCTATAAGTTATAAAATAAATAAAAATCAGAACTTGTTGAGTACCAGGAACTCTATAAATACCTACTGATGAGTTCAAGTGGTGTTATAATGAACGAAATATTTCCTAAAATTAATTTGTTATTACGTATTATTATGTTTGATGCGAGTAATGAAAGTTTTGATGAGTAATGAAAAATCCCGCAAAACACTACCCTTCGTTGCAAAACATTGCATATATGCAAAATATATAAGTGTTTTACAAATTTCTCTACAAAAGAGTTAGAAAATATTATTTTCTGTATTTCAAACAAAATTCAGCTCTCTTTTCTAATTTCATTACTCAAATAGAGAAAATATGTCAGTTTTAATTGGATAGTGACCACGTGCCAAACATTTGTATGTTATACCAATTTATTTTCTTTAAATAAAACTTGTTAAATTATTTAAATAACAAAAATGTAAGTAAATTTTGAATTAAAAAACTTCAATTTTATTAAATTTTATTATTTTGTTGCATTTATGATTGAAAATATTGCTTAAATCCGTTTTTAAATGTTATATTGCAAATATGCAAGAACATGTGGGAACAGATTTTGTAAAATTTATGCCATATATGCAAGATTGTGTTATAATAATTGTTAAAATTTCTAGGTCAAGAGCTATTAGTGACGAAGAATTGAAAAAAATTATAGAAGGTTGGAGTTATAGTGAAGATGAATTGTGTGGTGATGGTGAAAATTTCGATGATGTAATTATTTAGAGAATAATGAGGGATAGTGAAAAAAATACAAATGAAATGGTTGCAGAAAGTGTGTTTGTCGAATATATTGATTACATGGACTCGAATAACAATAATATAGAAAACTTAGAAAATGTACCTCTGAATGTTATTGGTGGTAGATATGACGAAATTATTCCAAATATTATCAAGCAGTACAACAAGTTTATGGGAGGTGTAGACTTGGTTGATAGCTTCATAGGAAGATATAAAATAAAAATACGTTCAAAAAAATGGTATATGCGTATATTTGATCACTTACTAGATTTAACTGTCGTAAATTCATGGTCACTGTACAAACGTGTAGAAGAACAACGCAGAACGGAAAAATCGGCTATAATAATCTTAAATGATTTCCGTTTAGACATAGCTAAAACTCTGTGTAAACTAGCAAAAACAGAAAGAACTGTTGGAGGACCATCAAATGAACTCAATAAAAATATAGAACTGAAACGGAAGCATCACTTTAGTGTTCCTCTACCACCAAAAGATGTTCGTGTTGACAAAACGGATCATTGGCCAATTTGGGCTGAAAAAAGACTACAGTGCAAGGTACCTAAATGCGACGGATATATACATTTGTTAAATGTGATAAATGTGGTATCTCACTTTGTTTCAACAAAACTAGGAACTGTTTTATGTCATTTCATAATAATTAAGTTACTTTTTATTACTTGAATACCTATTTAATATTTTTTGTTTGTTTTTTTTAATTGCTTTTTTTTTGTTTTTTACCTGAATTGTTAATTTATTTTTATTTGTCAATTTTAAATATTTATTTTTGTTAAAAAAAAGAATTAAAATTATTAATTTTATTTTTAAGAAAAACACTTTCTTTTTAATAAATATTTTCATACACTTGATTTTTTACTTTTATTGCATAATGTTGCAAATATGCAAGAATAAGAAAATGACCAAATACGCGGACCAGAACTATTTTTTTTGGAAAAAAATTACTTTTTCGTTTTATTTTAACTATTTCACAACAGAAAAAAATTTTTTCATCTAAAAAAAAAATTCATGCAATAAAGGGTTAAATTATCTGTATATGAAAATTTATTATAACCATAAGATAATGTTATTATTAGGTACATTTTGGTAATAAAACTTGCATTCACCCTATTTTAGTAGATTAAAAAATATTATCGAAAATATCTCGTTTTATCAAAAGTATGATTAATTTCCGAATAAAATAGTATGTATTAAAATTGTTATATTAAATTTATAATATCCCTAAATATTTTATCTTATACAAAAAATGTATAATATTAGATAAAATTACAAAATTCACACAGTTAAATAAATTATAAATATTTATATTTTTGTTTTTTTATCAATGTATTTGGTTACGATTTCTAACACATTAATATTAATGTGGTTCTATGTTTGCCTGTGGTATGAAAATACCACCAAAATTTTTATTATTTTAAGTTTGTATTTTTAAATTACAAATAATAATGATTTGTTTCTCTATAAAAATACATTTTAAAATAATAATTTAAATAAATTATAGTTATGCGACATTTGAAAATCTAAAATTTTTAATTTTTGTCCCAATGAGAATTATATACAGTGGAGTAGATATGAGAAAATTAGTTAAAATAAAATAGACTAAACTTCTACCATCAGAACCACTACCACATTGTCATCATTACACAATACACACATAAAATTATTATAATCTGGAAAATTCCCTAAAGTGAAACTAAAATTTTTTTTTTTATTTATTTTTTTTTTTTTGGTTTATTTTGGTGTTTTATTTGTTTTTGTTTTGTTTAATTTTGTAAAACTGGGTTGTGTAGGTATGACTATGTAATTATGTAAATTTAGGAGAAAAGAGTTAACTTTTTGCTGCAGAAAAATAAACTAGTCATTTAAAGGACCAAAAAATTTAATTTAAAAAGAGAATTGACAGGATGTAAAGATTTTTTTTGTTTGTTGATTTTTCCTAAATTTTTGTGTGGCCTTGAATTAATTAAATTCTATTAAATTTTTAAATTACATAATTTTCAAATGGTTAAGTTGATATCAAAGGAAATGCTTGAGATATTTCTGAGAATATTAATTTTTTAAATAAATTTCAAATTCATTTTGAATTATTATAAAGTTTTGGTATTTCATTAGTAGAGAAAATTATTTTTTTTTTGTATTTGTTTAGTGTTTTTCTTAACGTCAATCCTATTAAAATTTTCTTTTAACACAAAGTACCATGGTAAGACACTTGAACTGTTTTAGAAAGAGTGTATTTTCTTTTAGTTAGAGAAAATTAAATATGAAAGCCAGAATGATATTATTTTTCACATAGCTGAAATAGAATTCTGAAACAATTGATATAGGGTATAAGTATTAAAGTATATTAGTCCTAATCGTTTTAGCACTGTTAGCAACTATATTAACATTTATATCCATTTAAAGTTAAATTCTATTGTATTTACCATTTTGAAAAATAGACAGATATTTTCTAAGTTATAGGCATAAGTCCAATGGAAGCGAATTTGTGTTATATTTTTGTAAACCTCTACAAATCCAACTAAAACAAAAACAATAACAAATCGGATCTACTATTCGATAAAAATATAATTTTGAAGAATAACATAATTATTATGATGTAATAGTGCATTAGCCAGAAACTGTTAGAACCATGCGTTTCAATGCAAGTCAATATTGTTTTCCAAAGGTTGGAATCATAAATTTACTTTCGAACCAAACCTTATAGTCTGATAGATTAAGTTATAGATAAGTTTTTGAAATAATATATGAAATATTAATTTGATACAGGCACAATAAATGAAATGAAAAATTGATATTGTTTGAACCATACATTTTGTAAGCTACACTATTGATCATGTATAATTTCATCTTATCCTTTTGCTGTGTAATATGATTTTGTAAAAAAAAATTTATATAAAATTTCCGGAACTTATACAAAATGTTCTAAAATTATTAGCACTGAAAGAGTAAATTAACATCCAGAGAATGAGTATCAGCTTTTGAAGAAGGAAAGGAACCGTTATTTCAAAATTAATAAAAAAATTCTATCTCAATCGAGGGTGCTCTATCGATTAGTGATAGTTTCGATTTCCGGGAAGGACTGGAAAAGTGTTTTTTAAGCTTAAAAATCGACGAAATTAGCCGAAACCGAGATTTTCAAATGGGAAGGGTATTTTTTTTGCCAATTTAGATTCTACGACAAAAAATAACAAATTTATGTTAAATGATTTTTTTTGGTTTTTTCAGTATTTCTCTTTAAAATTAATAAAAATAAAACAAAAATACCACATTTTTTTCTTTGGTAAGCTAAAATTAATAATAATCATTTTTATAAATAAATTTGTTTTTCATGTTATCATATTTTTTATATCAGTTTTGGGTTCCTACAAAGTTTAAACTAAAAAAAAAGAAAAAAAAAAAAACAAAAAAGAAAAAAAAAATAAAAATTTAAAAAATAAAAAAAAATCTGCATAAAAACTACCCTTCGCCATTTGAAAATATCGATTTCGATAAGTTTTGGCGGTTTTTGGTCTTGAAAAACCCTTTTCCGGCCCTTCCCGGAAGTTGAAAATATCACCAATTGATAGCGCACCTTCGATTTAGATTGTATATTTTGTTTTTAATTTTGAAATAACTCCCCTTCTTAATAGGGAAGGGCTTCTTCCCTTCTTAAAAAACTGATACGCATGCTCTGGATCACCCGGTATGGAGACTTAGCAATATTAAATATTTGTTTAATAAATTTGTATCAAATGTAAATGATTAAAATTCCTCTATTTGTTTAGAAATTCTTCATTAATCCTTCATTAATCTTCCACAGAGTTTCTTCATGAATTCGACATTCATCGTGAACTCAATTATACAAATAGGATCGTTAGTCCAAAAAATTACGAAGAAAACATTTTTTCTTTGTGTTCAATATTAAAATTTACCATTTTGTTGTGAAAGTAAGGCCAACTTATTGAAATAAATTGTATACAAGTATAACTCAAGAACTGCAAACCCATAATAACCATCAAGTAGGTACCTCTTGCAAATAGAATTGCCTCTCAAAAACGTATAGAAAATCTGAAAACATTTGTTTAGACCCACATAAGAGATGAAAACCTTCTGCAGTCCCTTGGCTTTCTTTAAGGTTTAAAACTCTGAAATTTTAATAAAGTGATACAAAGCAAGGATATATTGAAAAGTGCAAGGATGAATAAATAAACAATAATGAAGTGTCAAAGATAGTTGAAATAATCACAGAATATTTTATAAAATAAAATTCTACAAGATCAAGATTCAATACTGTAGTGTAGTATACTGTCACAAAGAAGTTTTGTAAGGTGACAAGGATAGTAGGAAGCTTGAACTAAATAATATCAACACTCAAATTATTTTTTTCATTCTTTAAAATATAAAAAAAAGATAACTTAATGTACACTTTTATTTATTTAACAATAAAATGAAAGCTAAAAAAAAAGAAAAAAAAAGTAAATATTAAAGTGCAAACATCTGTTTATAATATTCATTATGTAGGTCGTGAATCTCAGAATATCTAAAATGTGTAATTTTAATTCCATTATAATTATCACTGTTTTCAATGCATATTTTATTATGTTTGTTATAATTACAATTTAAATTTCAAAAATTCAAATGCTTAACAGGAACATTTTTTCTATTTAAATATTCTAAAGTCATTTTAAGTATATTCTAAGATTCTTTTCAAATGATTTCTTCCAGCGTAGAGATACAGAAAAATGTAAATACAAATAGAGATTATTTTTGTTTTTGGTTAATGTCATCTTATCCATAGGATGTATTTTTAAAAATTTATTATTTATTTTTTTGATACCAACCAAAATAAATTATAGAAATAATATTATTGGATAAATTAGATTTGGGCATCTATTTGATTATTGTGTAGTCGTACAATTCGGAATTGAAAACGAATTTGAAACATCGTAAATTATACAATTGCCACTTTTAATTTTCGTAACTCCTGGTGTAAAAAAGAGCCTTAATAAAAGCCTTTTACTTGCTGCGATTTTCTGCCTAAACGTTATTCCAATCTTGATAATTTTTGTAATCACCGTTCTTCTCCATTAGTTATAACTTCTCATATAACTCTAATAATGTCTGTTAAATTTTCTACTTTGGTGAATTAAAGCAAAAAGCAGTGACAGGAGTCCAAAAATTTAAATGTGAAGCTTTTTCAAAATATTACCGCAAAAATTACCGATTAAGAAATATAAAAAAAATTAAAAAGTACTAATTTTTGTACCCATCTTTTAAATAAATTAATTATTTTAGAAAACCATATCCAAGTTCTAAACCCATGTTGGAAAACTATATATTTAATACAAGAACAAAATACGATTTTTTGAATAACAGCAAAATATCATAAGATCAATAAAAATTTAAGCTTTTTCAAATTAGAAGATTTAAAATCATTAATACAATAAAAATTACCTAAAAAATAAAGTACCTATTAAAATTTTTTAAATTTCCCTGGTGTGTGTCTTGGAATTTGCCACCTCGAAATGGTTTTAATTGACCAATACAGGCACACCCTCAAGTTCAAATGAATGTTAATTTTGGAAAGTAAAATATTGATAATCACAAAAAAAGTATTTTAATTGTGGACATACTGGTAAGTCTTGTTTGGCCATCTTTAAAAATTCACTAGATTTGCTAAAAATCCTACTTCTAGGAAAAACACTAGGAACAATATATTATAGAGAACAATATCAAGAGCAATACTGACTATTTCTTCAATTGGTGCTGAAATTACAAAACTACCATAGTCTTTATCACCACATGGTGGGTTCGTTTCTCAAATTTCGTTATTCAAAAGAAAATTTTAAAGAAAAATGAATAGTGGTACATCGGAGACTCCACGGAGGTAACAACAAGAAAATGTACAGACAGAAAATAAATACCCTTAATATGCTTATGCCTAAATTGGACGATACTGTGTTGGACAACTTAAATTGGACGATGCTGCTTAAATCGGACTTGCTTAAATTGAACGTTGCTGATGCGATTAGAATTAATTGTTTTGCGGAAATAGATAACTTTGTTTTGAGCTATATCATCATCATCTTATAGCGCTACAGCTCTGGTTGAGCTTTGGGCTTCATCACTAAGCTCCTCCAAAAACGCCGATCTTGTGTCGCTTGTCTCCAATTAAGCATCGTTTTTCACGTTGTCTGCCCATCTTTTTCTCTATCACTGCTGCTATCGGGCTTTCTAGTCAGCACCACCGCTTCCTTTCGGCTTTCGTCCACTTTTGGACAGCCCATCTTAGTCTTTGGGCCTTTGCAAACCGTACAAGGTCTTCACTATCAATCATACTATTGAGCTCGCGGTTGCTTCTGATTATATATTCTCCATTCTGTAATATTTTTGGGCCGAGTATTTTCCGTAGAATTTTTCTTTCAAATATGCGCAGGCTATTCTCTTCGGTTACATTCATAGTCCATACCTCGCATCCATACGTCACTATGGGCCGTATGAGAGTTTTATATGTCATCATTTTGGCCTTTCTTGATATTAATTTTGATTGAAGCAACTTTCTGTTTGCATAGTAGCATCTATTTCCGGCCTGAAAGTAGAATTTAAATGAAAAGGAAAGACATATTTTTTAAATCTAAACCGGCGAATGCTCTGCCGGAAATAGCTAGTTAATATTATATATTTTAGATTAACAGGCGACATTAATCTCCTTGCTAGTGGCAACAATTTGTTTACAAAATTTAGAAGCCCTTAGTGTACGACCAATCTATTTCCATTTTCTCCTTTGAATTTAAAGGCAATATTATATTCTATATATTCGAATATATGAATACAACTCTCACAAATTACAGTTATTAAATGCCAAAATTCAAAACCAATTTCACAATATTATAAACGAAGAACGAAATCTATAGTACTCTTGAAAAAAATCCCTAAATAATTTGTTTACATTTTTCTTTTATGTTTTTAGGCGTAAGATTATATACATGATAATAATGTATGTGTGATTTTGTATATATACTAGACTAGTATACATTTTGTGCTCTCTAAAGTGGATTTAATATTTAGAAAACTCATTTCACATAATTTTTATCTTAAAATACATTTTGCTGAAAGTGTAAAAGTTTACACACCCACTCCAACTATCAGTGATATTTAAATTGTCCTTGCCAATTCTTGGATATACCCGTAAAGGAAATATATCATTAAGGAAATACCAAAATAAGGAGTTCAAAACAAAAAAAAATAATTAAACTAATTATAACAAACTATATTTTTAGATGAAAAAGAAAAATTCTGACTATAGAAATGTTTCATGGTTATTTGTTTATAAGCTGCAAAACAAAGGAATATGCTATCAGCAATTTTATATAACGCTACAAATTCTAATATCTTAACATACATAAAAGAAGTAAAAGAGTTATAGGCTTAGTAAAAAAAATATTAAAATTAATATCAATGTCTGTGGCAAATATTATAAAAAAAAATTTGAACCTCTACTCAATTACTTGAGGTGAAATAAATAAAAAAAATAGAATTGTCGTCAGATATGGTAGATAATAGATGATAAATATTTAATATTTTATATGTATGCATTGAATGAATGGGTATAACTGAAAATAAATCGGGTTGCTAGTTCAAAACGAAAAAAGTATGAGATATACAATCAGGCATTGTTCAGTTCAGACTGCTGGTGAGATAAATTAGAAATCTATATACACTTCTAAAAAGTATAATAGAGAATAGAGAATAGCCCAACTAAACAATAATATCTCTAACAAAACTTACAAGAATCAACTAGAGGTTGGAAGATATATGAGTATAAATAAATGAGATAGACAAGTTTTTGATATTTAAAACAAATGTTATTAATTAATAAGAAGGTAGGTAGGTAGAAGTGGCCATTCCAGTTACTTCTGGAAAACCAAGTAGAACTTAATTGTGACTTTCGATACCACGTCTCGAGTGACTAATTTCTTGTTGTTGGTTGTTATAAGAGATCTCTATATATGTTGGTTGGTTGGTTGGTTGTTATAAAGAACCTAAAGGATCCGGAGTCTGACTCTAGCTAATACTGGTCATCAGCATTAAAGGAAGTGTTGAAGATTTTCTGCTTCATTCTCATCCTTGCAACTGCGATAGTGGGGATTGAATGGAATGCCTAGCTTGGGGCAGCGTGGCTTCCTATTGGCCAATTACTCACATTGATGGCTACTACTCTTGAGATGATCAGTACGGGACTTGGCTAAGAGTTGTTTGGTTTTATTCATACTATACGAGGGCCATATTTTCATGAATCCATGTGTTATGAATGGATGCGCTCCTTGACGACTCTCATTAAAGAGTGAATGTCTTCCTCAAGGGGCCAGTCAAGATTGGAACCTTGCCTTGCCAGTTCATCGGCTCTCTCATTCCCATCCAATTAATTAGAAACTAAACCATTTTCCAAACAAACTCAAAATCATTGTTTTAAAGTATTTTTATTTACTGACGAAAGAGCAGGAAAGAGAAAATAAGAACAGGATTTTTCAAGGGAGGAATATTAAAAACAAAATTAGTCGAGACATTTACCATATTGTACGAATTCTAAATGAAAAAATTCGATATTGATTTTCATAACAAATATTTCGATGGCATTATTGTGTTTTGAGAATCGCTTTAGCCAGTATAAAGATTATTCGTCACAACAATAGGTACTACCGATCATACTCACGATATCTTTTTTTATCAGAATTTAAGTAATTTTTAAAATTATTTTGTTTCAATGAATTGTTTTAGGCTTTTCTGGGTCCATTGTATTTCTTTACTTTAGATTTAAAAAAAAATTTAACTACCGAACGACAATCAACAAATCCTATTTTAGGCGGTAATTCATAGATACTTTCAGTACCAACAAGTAATTAACCTAGAAGATACTAATCTACTTAATCCTATTGTAATTGAATTAGTATTATTTTATAGAACTCAATCGAAAGCAAAGGATAAGCAGAAGAACTTGTCTTGAGTGAAATAATTTACATTTTTTGAAAATCACAGAATTCAAAGAATCTAAGAGCAATATATTTCCCTCCAATACATACAAAATATAATATTATGAAAAATTAAACCTGCAGTGATTTCAAATCAGTTTGAAATCTTGACTAAGAGTTATCCAAAAAAATTTAATATAAGTAAATTTAATTTAGTTTTATTTAATAGCTCATAACCCATGGCTCAGCAGAACCAATTTTACTTAATTTTGGACTGACGAAATTTACAATGGCATACCTTTCCCTATTCACGAGACGTCAAAAAACACCGAGCTCTTTCGTTTGGAAAATTTTTAATCAGTGTTTGAACGCCAAAATAGACTGTTTTGCTCAGTATACTAAAAAAAAATTACTTTATTAAAATTTTTTATCTTTTGACGTACAATCCGAATTTGCACAAAAACCTCGTTTTAGTTGATAAATATTTTTTTAATTTTAAAATAATGGCTTCCCCTCTTAAACAGCTGATATGCATGCTGTGGAACACCCAGTATGTATGAATATACGTATGAAAGTAACCGATACTCTACATTACTCATTTCCGTAGACCAATACGTTGCACCGGGTGCCTACATACAGTAAAGAGAGTAATTGTCTTATGTATAATATATATTGTGTTGGTATTGATATTTTAAATAACAAAATTCAAAACATACATTAATGGATAAGAAATGTAGCAACGAAGTCAGGGACGTATGCGGCATTCAAGATATTGTCCGTTGGAGTCGAAATAGCAGAATTAAGGCTTACTTGCGATGGTAGAAATGAATGGCCGAATCAATATCAAACGACAAAAACCAGGAGACTTCCAAAAAGATGCGATAAATGCTGGATCACAAAATTGAGGATGATATATGTACATATATTGGGAAAAAAACAGACAGTAAACGCCTAGTTAAAGAAGAAGAATAAATACATTACAAATGAAATATTAAATACATTACGTCCTTCTACTTTAATATATAGGGTATTTGGAATCTTAACGAGCCAAAAGTTAAAAAAAAAAATAAATAAATGATAAAAAAAGATGAACTTCAGGTGAACATCTGAATGAACCGTTATTCATATAGCTACATCATAACATATACGTTAAAAATTGAAAATATGTAATTCCAAGAATATCCTTTTTTCTTTGCTTTTTGCTTTTTGTATAAATTAATGTATATGCACTTATTTCCTTTATCCTTGAAAGACTCTTAGCCTATTGTTTTTGTTGCTTTTTTTCTTTTCATATTTTATTCCTGTTTTAAATGTAAGTTTATATGAAAATATGTGTTTGTGTAAAACTTTGAAAGTATATAAGAAGTATAGAAAAGGCATTTTTGGAATATGAAGGTGTGTACAATTATAGTTTATTTTGTAAAGGTGATACAATTAAAAAAAAAAACAAATAAAAAATGAATACTCCGTCATATATCCTTGATTATTATTCTCGTGAATTTTATACAAATATTTTAAGTTATTTTATTTTTGTTATTATAGTTTTTGTTGTACTGTAGTTCTCTACACGTAATACAATTTTATTATTTTTATTTAGTACAAGCTTATTATTGAAAATGTTGGAATTATTTTATTAAGCTTGAAGTTAATTTTTGTAGTTTTTTTTAAAGTAGAATTTTAAAAGGATTTCAAACTGGATATGATGTGTGCAAAACCAAGCAGTAATGCGCTTACTTTTAATCGAATTTGTTTTCAGTACTATTTTAGTTATATTTTAATAAATCTATTTGGTAATTCGTTTGACGAAAAAACGTATTATGCTCAAAATGCAACCATTCCAGCATAATACTCCAGAGCCAGAGCGTAATTTCAGCAAAGCAGACCCATTTCATATATTTGTGTTAGAGTCTCATCGAATCACAGCTATGAAAGCAATAGTCTTTCATCAACCGAACCACGAATCAATAGAACACCTTACCATTTTATGTATTCTCCCGAAGATATAACTTTATTCTACTAATTCTAATTTGCTATTTTCTTCGAATTCTTTTCTTATTGCCATTATTTTTATTATTATTTCTTCTCTCTACTTCTTTTTTCCGGTCCAATAAAGAGCTTAAATTATCCGAAAGCGATTAGTGTGCTTACTTTATTATTTCATTATTTTGGGATTAAATAAAAGAAACAAAGAAATAAAAGTATGGTTTTGTTTCGATGGTTTTGTCGCAATCACTGTAGTTGATGAAAAAAGTATGTTGGCTGCGAAATGTCGATACTTGAATAAATTTTCGACATGAAATAAAAAAAACTATTAGTGAAAGGAAACTCGGCCTAATTAAAATATAAAAATGGTGTAACTATAAGAAGCCTATTGTTTTTATATTAAAACAATAGGCTAACCTATTAAGTAAAACCTTACAAAATTGTATAAAATGTGAATTTATGTATGAAATCCTCCTTTTTTGAACTGTACAGACCTCCATCAGATATATTTTAAAAACTTTGATGTCAAGTTTTTTCTTCCACTGGTTGGAAGCTATCGTCACTGTTGACAAAGTAAATTATGTATAGTTTTTTACACAGTTGTTTACATGTAATTTACTAGGATGTTTTTTTGTTGTAAGTGTGTAAATAATGTAAATAACGTGAACAACTGAAAATAGATGGTTTAGCTATAACATTTGTATATTAATACATGATAACTTACGAATATGAAGTGATTATGTTCAAAAAATAATTAAAGTCCTAGTTTGCTAAGAACTGACCTTAAATTTTATCAAGATATCTAACCTTACAAATTGCAATCTATATTCTATATACATCAATCATTGTTAAAACTTTTATCGTATTTTTGGTATAGTAATAGATTTATTTATTTATTTATTTTAACAGTTTATCCTACACATAAATCTGTAGGCCAACTTTATAGGTACTTTTCCCTTTCGAAATGTGGGCGTTTTTATCAAATTATATTAATTATTTGGTGTATATTTTTGTATATTATAATATATAGTTATATTATTTTTTATTAATTATATTATATCTTTATTAATTATTAAATTATATTTGAACCGATGTGGTTGTATTGAAAATTACATTTTTCGGTAATTTTCACCATTTGAATTTTTTTTTTCGGTTTTCACGGGGTTTGAACCCGTGCTCCTTCGGTCGTTACATTACTACACTCGATTGCTTTACCACTCGGCTACCGAGGCCAATAGTAATAGATATAATAATAATATAGATTGGCAACCTGGTAGCCTTCTCTTTATCTCTAATACATTATCTTATTAATCATTATTGTCATTTTCAGTCAAAAATGAACATGATATTGTATTATGTTTTCCGAAATTTGAAATCAGTGTACATATTTTTTTGAAGTTGACGTTTTGTTAATTTTAATTGTTAATGCTTTAAATCAGTTGCTTTTTTAAATTAATATTATTAACAAGCATTTAAATGAAAATTAAATCCAGCTAAAGAAAACGTTGAATTCGAAGAAGGTCTACTAAAATATTTGGAAATGTGAGAAATTAAACCTGACGTTTTTACATACATCGGTTTATTTTGATTTAATGTTGGAATACTATAAAAAAAAATAATTAAAGAAAGTAAAGCTTATGTAGATGACACAGAACCTGACCAAATAAAAAAGAACAGAAGCAAACGTACTTAAAAAAATTGCTACGTAAATATAATAAAAAAATTCATTGTATTAACGAAATATTAATTAATTTCCAGACATGTTCATTGAGACAACAAAAGTTTTTTCATTCATTAATATTAAACTTTATTCATCTATAATTTGTTCGTTATGCTAATGAATATTTGGAAATAGATTATTAATGACCATCATCAGCTGAATTAGAATCTATTGTTAACGTGCTCGTTGATCTCGCGAAATAACTAGAAATAACTATAAATTGCTGAATCTGGCAACGATTGGCTAGCTAAATTTGGTAAATGTGTTGAACAGGAGCTTGGACTTACAGTGTTTGTGTCCATTTTATCAATATAATCAATATCTACATTTGAATCCTGCATATTTATTTTGATCTACTGCTGACGGAGAAATGGAATTGATCGTGGGCTGAAAAAAATTCTCTTTATAACTATGAATCTCATTACTAGTAACTTCCTTACTTGTAAAACTGGTCATTTCATTTTGAGCCAAAACAATTATATTGCAGACATTTCTAAATATATAGGTGGTATGAATAAATCAAAATAATCACAATAAATTATAGTTATCTGTACATATCATAATTATTGGTCATGGGTCTCCCACCAGTTCCACCGTTGAGCCCATTAGAACTTTTTATAATAGATTACAACGAAACACTTTCAAAATTTTTACCGAACTATCAAAAACAAATAATTTTACAGTAATATACAGTTGTTTACCGTTGTTTACAGTTCTTTACAGTGATTTACAGTGTTCAAATATGTAAAGAATCATAAAAACCGTTAACTTACGCGTAAAATGCCAACATATTTGCTATCGTCCAATAAATTTACTAAATTCTTTAAAAAAAAAAAACGAACTTCGATTTTCTTCACAAAAAGAAGAAAATAATGCTACTTTGCCTAACTGAAAGCTATTACTAAATAATACTGAAATTGTATTGGCTTGCTATATATTTGAACAAACAGTTACTCTTTAAAACACAACTTAGCCAGTTAATATAGATATATTTATATTATATATAAAAATATTAGTTTTAGTTTTTTAGTTTAAGTTAGTTTTAAAATTCTTTATTCTCAAATTTACAATTAAAGTGCTTACAAATAAAGATCGATTTTTATATAAATTTTCTTTACAAATAAGAGAATAGTTAGTGACACTTTTTATTAAGAAAATAGTGTTAAGCGCCACTTCAATAAAAATTTACAATTTGAAATTTACAAAATTTTTTATTGTGGGGTAACAATAAAGTATTAAAAATTCAATATACCCAAATAAATAAAAAAACAAAACTAAATTTATCCAAGTATAAATATAAAATCCATGTGCACTTTTGGAAATCAAAATTATTAATATTTAAAGTCATCTTTCGCATTATCATATTGTACGGTGTAGCTATATATGGAGAGCGTTACAGAACAAACTTAAATGTGCTACAAAGACATTAAAATTGGATTCTAAAATTATTTTTCCACCAACAGATTGCATATCATAGCAAATATCAATAATGTTTTCGAACAAACAGAAAAGATGTCGCATGCCTTTCTAGAGAGATGTCTAAATTGAGAAAATCCGCTAATAAGAGCGGTTGTAGATTAACATTTTACCAATTAGATGTTTTTTTATCTCTTTTTTTATTTATGTCTTCGTTTTTAAGTTTTAGAATAAAAATAAATTGATAAAAAGGTTTTACTTGTAATTTTTTCTTTAAAAAATATATTAGGAGTGTAGGTTTTTGTAAGTAAATTAAAAGTCATAAGTGTAAATACATTAGTATCAGTTCTTAATAATCCAAATTAGAAATAAGAAAAACTGTAATAGTAAAATTAAGGCATATTAAATAAATAATAATAACAATGATATCACATTAAATTACAGTTACACTAAATTTAATAAAAAAATTATATACTATATATATTGAGACGCATAAAGACCCACAGATTGTAAACGGGTTAGGAAATTGTTTAGGAATACACTTGAATTTTAGATATAATCTATATCTGTCTACTCTTTAACACTCCAGATCTTTTGCAGCTACGACAATTTATATGATCCACTAAAACAGGTTGACGTAATCAAAAATTGAGTAAGTTTTAACTGAAATGAACGCGGTATGGACTTGTGTATTAAAATTTTGTATTATTACTGTTTCTTCTATACCTTTTCCAAAAAAACCAAAACCAAGCAAAAATAAGAGATGGAGAAATCTTCTTTTGTTCAAAAATTTAAAATATTCAAAAAATCATTTTTTTCTTTTATTAAAAGGATAAGTAGAGAGGGAGGAAGGGATCGTTGATCGTTCTTTTTTCTATTTTCTATTTTGCGCAAAACTATCAAAATGTGGCAAATGCACAAATTAAAATTAGAAAAAAAAAAATAAGAAGTTTTAAGATAAAATTGAATTTTAGTGCTCTTGTCCCATTAAGTAACTAGGGTGAAAAAAGAAATGCCATCGTAAATAGAATTACCTTTTGCTTTCGTTTCAATTAGAGGTTATAATAATTTAAAGAATTTAACTACTTTAATTTGAAAATATTTACTTTAGAATTTTTATTTTTTTTTTTATTTTGAAAAGACTTTAAAATTCAAAAAGGCAGAGTAAAAAATTTTGAATTTTCTTAAAAGTTATGAATATTTTGACAAAAAACACTTAAAAATATTCAAATAAATGAAGTTTTTGCATTCACGATTCTAGCTATACCAACCTTATAAAAAATTCGAACTCTAGGACATCTGAAGATATTTCAAATAACATTTTTAAAAAATTTCTTGCCAAATTGTGGACGATTACAATTTTTAACAAAATTGACTTATTGGATCAATTTCCTTAGTCTTGGGTTTTTTCACTTGTTATTGACAATTAAAGGCCTACATGTTTTATATCCCTTTCTCTAAGATATTTTCTAAATAAAACTAACTAGTCAAAATCAATATAATTTCGTACAATGAAAGTCAGAGACTGCGTTTATTAAAATCTCCGGAGAAATTTATAGTGTATTAAATAAGGGTAGCGCAGTGTCACAATTATTATTTATTATTTATAACTAAGACTTTAGATGTTATGGAACACCATATTCTATCAAATAAACTACTCACCATTATGTTGATTTTAGAGGTTTTATTATATAAATGGCTTAGATATTTTGTCTTCCATAAATTTCCATTAAAATTGGGAATATTTACAGTTAATGTATTCTGTGAAGTTGCACAAAGTTCTGAGCTTAAACCTATATTGTTCCTGACTTTTAATAATTTTTTTTTTACAACATTTTAAGGGAACGATAACCGCGTTTGTAGATGATACTGCTTTTACATATACTAGTAAAAATAATTTTGAGATAACGGTATGCATGAGCTATGATCTGCACTCAATAAATATAAGCTAGTAATCAGCTTAAGATTAATTATATGAATTTTAATATAAATGGTTCTATATGTTGATATGTGATGACATGCAAATTTTATCATGTTCCTATATTTTGTTAATTTTGAAACACTATCAACGGTTATGGTGGTAATATTCAAATCTTTATTTGAATATCTTAGCTCAATAATTGAATCCGAATTGGATTGAAATGAACATGATTGAAAAAGTATTTGCGTAATGTTCTTAGAAAGCTCTATTATCGCAGAACCGAAGATTATAATGTTCTGAAAAAATTATTTGTTTGAAAAATTTAAAATTTCATTGAATATTGTAGATTTGAGTCAATTACGAGAATGCTCCGTAATATCAATTCTAATTGTGTCTATATTGATCGTCTACATTAATTTTTCATAACACAATTTAGAGATTCCATAGATGAGTATTGAAAATTAGTTAAATAAGTGTTTTAACTCTTAAAAAAAGATTGCTTAATAATTTATGTAGGTACGGCTGACAACTAACTGTTTGTCATTCACAATACCAACTAATCGACTTATATCGATTTATGAGAAACTTTATTAACAATATGATATACGTAATAGAGGCTTCAGAAAAGAAAAATTTTATTATTAAGGTATGTACTTACTTGTTATATATATATACGAAAATAACGAGATGTTCAGAATTAATTATGAACATAAGAGTATAGACAGTAAGACCGATGAACGGATATTTAAAAATAATACTTTTTAATATTTTTATTTTTAAAAGTAATATTTTTTATAATAATAATTAAACTGAATGAACTACGGGATATTGTTATTACTGTAGAGGTGGAAGATACCAAAAAAAAATGGAGCAACAAAAAAAAAAATATTTATGAAATTTAAATAGAATATAAAATAAAAACGACAACAAACTTTTATGTTAATTTCCGATGATGGTCGTGTAGTAAATGGATTTTAAAAATATTTTTTTAATGATTATATTTAACTGAAGGGCATATGCATTGCTACTGTAATTACTAGATTCTCTACTGATTCGTCAATATTTTTTTTCTTATTTTGTTTATTTTCAATTTAATTTTAATTCACAAAAAAACATTTTTCTGATGTTTTTCATATTTTTTCATCATTTTAATTTTTAGATACAATTGAGAGAAAATACAATGTGTCGTCCCAACAATAGCTATACTAATATCACAGTCGAAATAAACTTGAATATTTATAAATATTTGAAATTTAAATATTACTTATTAATATGCTGCAGTTACAATTTTGACGTTAATTCGAATTGGATTCAGTATTGATTTTTAGTTTGAAGTTTGGTTTAAATACAAAACTTATGATATAATGATTTGCTAACTTAATTAAATTTTATATGTAATAGATAATGTACAGACTCATTAAACACTTCGAAACAGCGCCAGTGACCAGATACAAATTTCTCAATTATTTTACTATATTACCAAATCGATGTCAGTCAATCGTATTTCTATTAATCTAAAAAGAATTGATTTGTGTCAGTGATAATTTTTCGATCAAAAATTTCGGTAACAAATTAAAAGACTTGAAGGAAGGTATGAAAGTATTATACGATAAATATACAGTTCAATAGTTATAGAAAGTTGTAAGAGAGAAATGTATTGCAAAATCTATCACATTGACTGCAAAAGCGAATTTTTACAAAATGTTCATACAAGCCAAAGCAAAACATGGTTTCAGAGCAAATCATTCCGACATACATTCTATAAATCAGCTTACATCAGACGTATGTTGGTATCTTAATGATAAAAACTACGTGGATGCTTGCCTAATAGATTTTGAATCTGCTTTTAATTCAATATGGACTTAAGGCTTAATATTTAAACTTACAAACTACAATTACCCGATTAATCTAACGAAAATTATTTATGACATGATAACTGATAAGACGTTTGTAGTTAAAATTGGTAACATTTATGCTGAAAAACTATTCCACATTAAAAACGGTTTGCAACAGGGACCTGTAAACTCTCCAATTTTGTTTAATATCTTTTTGAGTGCCTTATTACAGAGCCTTAATAATAATAATGACACTAAGATTAACTTAGCATTTTGATGATGACCTCATGGTTTACGTGAGAGGAAAAAACTGAAAATATTCAATATAAGCTACAGTCAATGTTTAATCAAGTTCTTTCCTATGCTAACTCTTGGAAAATGAGAGTTAGTTTTGGGAAATGTGAAGTCATTTTATTCCGAACATCGTTGGATAAATGTAATAAGGACGTTCGACAAAATGGGAAGAATTTCCATATCTAAGCGCCAGGAAATATTAAATTAGTAAACATAAAATATGTGAAATATCTAGGGGTAATTTTGCAATACAATCTTCATTTTACTCAGCATATTAAAAATAAAATTTATTTGGCGAGAAAGGCATTCGCTATAACCCAATAATTGTTTAAATCAAAATTCTTGTCTGCCATGGTTAAAAGAATAGCGTATTAAGCGCTTATTAGACCAATTTTTACTTACGGTTGTCTAATTTGGTATAATATTAGCGCCTCACATATGGAATTATATAGAAGGTTAGAAAGGAAATTTCTGAGAGGGTGTACAGGTATTTATCGTAAGCCAGATACTGAATATAAATATTTCTTTTCCAATAGAACGCTGCATGGCCGGGCAAATATTTCTAGAATTGATGTTTTTGTTTTGCATTTAATTAGAAAACATTATGTTAAACTCACAACTAATATAATAGATAATAGCTTAGTTTCACATTTGGAATATCCAGAAAATAAATACTTTGAAGACTAATTAAGCTCAGGTTTCATTCCCCCCAGAAGCATTTCTCTCTCTTGATCGCAATAGATATATTCAATCCAATTATAGCAATATCCCTAGTATTTATCACGCTTTTAGATGTAGCACCCAAAAGCAGATCACTTTCGAGCCAAATGCTAACCCCCTAGCAATTTGGAGATATAATATGAGCCTCTCACCAAAATAAATATTAATAAACTCTGGTGGTTATGGTACCAAGAAAATTGGCAACAAAAACATTTTTTTTAAACTTATATACTAAATTTTAAATTCAATTAAACATTACAGTCCTGACTTAGTAATAGTAGGTTAATTAGTTGTAAGTTAATTTTTGAATAGTTTGTAAGGTTTTGTTAAAAATATGTAAAATTAAAGTCGGTTTTTTCCAGCCTTTTCCGACTCTTGTTAAAATTAATAATAAAATTGTAACTCAAGAAAGTTTTAAAAAGTACTAAGATAATTTAAGTGTAATGTAATAACTTAGATTAATCGTAATGGGTTCAATAAGTTAGTATATAAGTCATAATGTGAATAATTTTTTTGTTAATTTTTTGTATGATTTATGATAAGTTGGCTATGTTACAAATAAATATATATATAAAAAAAAAAAGCCAAAGCAAAACACTAAATTTTTTGTGTTTATTTTCGCATTAATTTTTCTTTGCAGTGCTTAAATGTTCATTTATGAATGACTTTTTTTCTCCTTTTTATTTGAAAGGAAAAAAATTGTCGTTAAGACTTGCAAATACTCGTTACTATATTAAGCCATTCAAATAATGCTCACGTGAATGTAATGTATGGTCATTAAAAGTCTATGCGGGAGAGTAAAAATCTGGAAAATGTGAGATGGGATTAACCTAGCCTCTATGTCTCGCACTTAGTGAAGAACTTTTAAATAAGGTAGAACATTGTGAGTAGATCACTTTTACACAATTACACAATTTGAACTAACAAAAACAAACACTCACGTGGTTGGCACCCTCATGACTAATAAAAAAGTTAAACGCAAAGAAGTTCTTCTTCATCATTTCAAACGAGAAACAGCTTTGTGAGAAAACGAAGAAGGGATAGTAATATTGAAATTGCAAGATATCAGTTGTGTTATTCTTTTATCAACAAAACATATGCACTTCAGAACCTTCAAAACGCAACCACAACCGATCTACCAGAAAACCATTGAGAATATTAGTCTATAATAAAAGGAAAACGGGAATTGTTTCCGAATTTTATATACGGAATAACCTCATACGCTACAGTTTTGCGAAAAGGAATCAAATGGTACCGGAAACTTGCAGTTGAAATTGTCTTAGGAACAGCAGTATGCCTGAATTATTTAACAAGAAGTAACAAAAAAATAATTCGAATTCGGGCCTTTCGAAAAAAGTTGGTGGCAGAACTATGAAACATCGAAGATAAAGAACAAACAAACAAAAATTTAAATATTAACAAACAACATTTCGCAAAGACAATGGACTACACTGCAAAGCTTCGACGACTCAAATGTACTGAATGTTATGCAGAACTAAAACAAGAAAACATATGCGACCAGAAAACGTGCTTTAGCACAGTGCGAACTATTTATGATCTGTGTCTTGTCTTCCCCCAAATGTTCTTGGATTGTTTTAATATAAAGCAATAAACATTCATTAAAATTATTAAAGAACATTAAAAAAAAACCAATCTTCAAGCTTTTTCTTTCTAATTTCCATACATTTCAGATATTTCCAACAATCATTATTATTTTTGTATGCCCTGGATGCTACACAATAATTTTACTATTGGAATTGTTATCTAAAGTCATTCGAATGACAGTGGTTTTTCTTCTTGAATCACTGTCATACACATTCAATATGTTGGCCTGTTGGCTAATATCACTGTCATTCGAGTAAGTATGACATGACAGTCAATGTGCTATAAGAGTAATTCTGTAATTGAATCGATTGAACATTACGTCCAAAGCTTCAATCAGGGTTATTTTATTCAATTTTCGTATCCGAGACTTCCAGCTAGAAAGTATTGAATTTATTTATTAAAATTTTTTCCAAGCACATTCCAAATTTTTAAAATATGCAAAATTTAACCTTTCCTGTAGAATTTAGAGTGACATTGGTTTAAACGAGAAAAATTCTGATAAGATTCAGGAAAATATAATTTTGTTTTTCAGACCTAATTTTACATTTAAATTTTCCTTTTATCAAGAAAAGCGGGATTTCAGTTCACAGTTTTATATTTATTTATTTGTACACTTACAAAAATCAACAAAAATAGCATTTCGATAAATTTGTATTCAAATTTGAGGTCGGTGGCCCCCAACACATTACATTATTAATGTTTAATCCTTTTTATACTAAAAATATTTTGCAAATCAAAATTTGGTTTTGTCTTTGGTTTCTGTAAATTTTTCATCTGGATTTTGTGCGTTTTAATTTTGTCACTTCTGAATTGTACCTATTTTCGATTTTATCGATTTTATCTTTTCTATATTGAAATTATATACCTTTCTGGGTTTTTGCACTCTAAATTTTTGTTTGTATGAAATATGTCCCTAACTCATTTTTAATAGTCGTTTATGATAACTATTGTTCAACTTAATTTTAACTACCGTATTTTAACAATACACATTTAACAAAAAGTTAAAGTAATTGGAAATATAAAACCAAAAAACCTATTGGAATATTTAAAACAAAAAAAAATTTGATTTTTGTTTTTTATTTTATCATTAAAAATAATGGTGATAGTGAGTTATTGTGATTATTATGGTGATTGTTTTATAAACAAACTGAAAAATTTTATTGAAAAACCTAAAATGCTTTTTTGAAGAACCAGAAAATTTTTGCTAAATATTTTCTACCTTAAGAATAAATTTATTCAAAAATTCCTACTAAAAATTAAATTTTTGTTTTTGTATCTCTTCTATTGAAAGACTTTTGAGTCGATAGTTTTGTTTATTTTATAATGATTTTAAATTTTAGTAATGATATTTTGTATTGCAATTTAATATCGATTGAATCTTGTTTACATAGAGGAGATACTAGTCAATAATGATGTTTGAAAGTGTATTTAAAAGTTGATTTAAAATAAATTAAAGGATGTATAAAGAAATCGAAAATTACAAAATTGTGTAATTTAATATTGTTGGATTTTGAATTTTTTCAATGGCAAAATTTGAAGTAAAAGAAGTTTTTGCAAAAAAAGTAGTTAAAAAACTCTTTCTTTACTTAAATAAATAGTCATTTAAAAAAAACAATTAATGTTATTTCCTGGTTGAAGTTAGAAATATTTTTAGTTTTAAGGTTGATTATTTCAAAATCAAAAAAATTTGTATATCAGGATTTCATTACGGCTTTTACGGCTCATTATTGTCAATTGTTTAACATTTTATAAACATTGATATTTCTCTTGTGGTTAGCATTGAAAGTAGTATTTAGTATGGTATTCAGTATTATTAGAAATGTTACGAAAAGTATACTGAGTATTATTTACTTAGGCGGCCAACAGACAATGTAGATCCATTTTTTTCGGTCACGGGCAGTTTCTCTCCTGTTGAAGATACGAAATTGTTTCATATCTGCCAAAGTCTCGCTTTTCGAGCCACTGTAGTTTCTTGATTTCTTCCACTTCATTATACAGCTCATAGAGTTCGTCATTACTTATCTTCTCCTCCAGACTCCCAACATTGTTTTCAGGTCCATATATCCTTATTCATCCACCATTAATAATTGTCTTTTCAAAGACAAGAAGAAGACTCACTTACCATGAACAGTGTCCATGATTCTGATTCGTAGAGCAGAATTGGGAGTGTGAGCGTTTTGAAGATTTGGGATTTGGTGTTTTTGAACCCGAGATGTTTTGACATACCGAAGCAGTAACGGTTTGCAAGGGTTAGTCTTCGCCGTACCTACCCATTAATGTCGTTTGTGGGATTATACTGAGTATAACGGAATACAATAGCGTATAGTATAGCGGTATATATAATACGTAATCAATGTGAGTTGGAAAAATTTCTATATTCAAAGCGTAATGCAAGTAGCGCATCAGTATTTTGAAATAACTAATTGCCAGTTGTCAGTTTTAAACAATTGAATTTTCCCAAATTCATATTTATCTATTCTAATTAACTATTTTAATGATTATTATTTCTAAGACTTTAACAAATAAATTGTTGTTACTCTTAGTTTACTAATTTTAAATGTGGACAGATATATACCGCAGTCCGAATAATTTTTAACTTTCCGTATATACGCCAAAATATATCTGAAAGATGAAAAATTGGCTTGACTCAAATGTTCTAAAATGCCGTATACGGCAAGTAATTATCCGGGCGACCATATGTTATGTAGAGTAATAATAGCAAACCTTAATAATATTATAGTTATAATTTATTTCAGTGATAACTAAGTTGCAAGCACAATTAATTCCAAAGAAAAATTTAAAAAAAAATTATTTCTAGTTAGTTTTTTAGATAGCATACAACTGCACCCCACCGGCCAGCTAATATTTATGATTTATTCACTATTTGACTTAGTCTTAGAAGTCATTACAGAAATAAGTAATAATTAAGAAAGTGTACCGTCTATTTTACCCACACAATTGACAGTTATAGATCATAATATGTTAAAAAATTTCTGTTATAAAAACTTCTTATTGAAAACCGCATTTCTAGCCGGATGAATCGGATTAATATTATAACATAAGAGTAGAATATTATATCATTATAAAAATTAAAACTACAAAATAATATTATCTGCCATAGCATAATCGAAATATCAAATCTATTACACATGTTTACTTATTGGTACAAGTATATATATATATATATAAAAAAAACAAAAACAATATTAATTCCTTAAGATGTTAATATGTAACTATATATAAGTGATTCAAAGCAATGCAAATTAAAGATGGTTGACCGAACAGATGCAACATTATTTATTATTAATTTATACAACCTAATATACACATATACTACATGGATTAAAATTAAAATATCTTTTAAACTTTATTCAAATATTTTCTAAAAATGAACTATTCAACTACTAAAACTAATATTAATTTTTGTTTTTTTTTTCTTTTTTTTTTAATTCATTATATTTTATAAACTACTCTTGTATTAATATTATGAACTAAAAATAAACCAAACTTAACCTATTAAATACATAATAACTTACACAAACATAAAAATATTTATACAAAATAATACACACATGAATGCGTATTCATTGAACTTTTTTGTTTATATGTAGGTACACTGAGTATAAAAAATAGATTGCCTATTGAAGAGTACATAATATATGAAATATAAATTACTTTTATATGAAATTGACAGGCAATGTTAAAATGTGTTTTCAAACTAAAATAATTATATAAATTAATTAATAAAATTCGGTATAGTTGTACAAATACTTTTGCTACATGTTGTACACCATAAAAGATATGAACATTATTTTCTTACTTAAATTTTATGTACCGGAATGAAATGTCCAATTATCTTTAATCGTTCAACATATTCCATTTCATACATTTACTACAATATATCCTTTTCATACTAATTTTTATTATAAAATTTACAAGCTTTCTCTATACTATACATATACACGGTACATTTATATACATGTTTGTGTGTGTGTGTGTGTAGTATATTCACACATAGGTAATTTAACATAAATAAAAATGTTGTGGTTTTCACCCACAATAATAAAGCTTAAATAAAAAAAAAAAAAATTAAAACAACAAAAATTAATATTTTCTGGTTATAGGAAATTGTTATTCTTTAGAAAAAAAAGGTACATAAAGGACATTCTCATCAAGGACAGTTTTTTTTCTTTTCGTTTTGTTTTTCTGCTTTATTTGCACGACACTTAATTAATAAAACATCTAGTACAATTACAAAAAAAAAAAAAAAAAAACGAAACGAAAGAAAACACAAAAATGTAGGAAAATCAGAAAAAGGACATTTGCTTGAGGTGAAAAGTTCTTGAAGTTATTAATGTTAACACATATGAGACAAAAATTAACATCATTTAACATTTATAAATCCAAATGAGTCAATAGGACTAGAATTGAGGTTACAGTATATGTATAATATAGTGATGAGACAATAACCGTAATAACAACAATAATAACAGTAAACATATTACAGTGGGACAGATATGTTTCAAGAAAATTCGCGTAAAAAGATATGTATGCAATAGCAATGCTTATACTAGATAGTGATGTGCTATATCCAAAAAACAGATCGATCGATATGTATATGTCGATAAATACAAAAATCGGTTAATAATCATCAACATATTATTATGGCTTAAAAGTACAATACAAATAACACAATGTACATTTATTTTGCTATCAAAGTATCCAAAATTTTTTAAAGCACAGAAAAAATATCCTACATTAAAAGACCGATGCTGTCAATATCGCAATATGTAAGTAAAATATCAATTATAGCGATTCATATTACACATCAGTAGCTTATACATATATAAGTTTGTTCGTGCACACAAGCTGTCATACTAGTTCTTATAAAATTGAAATTTTCATTATACTTTCATATTAATGCTTAGAACAAGCACATCAGACGTATATTAATTGATTGTGCAATATACCATTATCCAATAGGGTTAGTAAAACACCGCCAAATATTAATAAAAGCAAAGTATTAGTAAAATAAATCAAACCAAAGAAACATAATGTTAGTCGAGAAGTAGAAATATATGTAAATAAATTGGTTTGTAATTAATACCAAATTAATAAGGAACAAAACTGAAAACAAAACTTTTTAGTTGGTTCCGGCCATATGTACATTATTGCGTAATCTTTTTGTAAGGTATGTAATTAGAATTTTCTTCACTATAACACTACCAACACACTCATTCAGTCTAACAAAGAATAACAACAAACATTTAATTAAATTTTAACTCGGGGAATTCCCTATAAATTAAGCTTTTTCTCATATTTGTATAATCTCAAAACACGTAAGAAAATTTCACAGAAAACGAACTCTTAGTGTATACTTCACGAATGATTCATTGAGTCATTTTTTTTCTTTTGTAATTCTTACTTTTGATTTTATCGTTCTTTTTTTCATTTGTTTTGTTTTCTTTCATGGATCGATAAATTCTGGGTTATATATTATTATATAACATATAAAATTAATGAGATTCATATATTAAAAAACAAAAACAAAACATTTTTTTTAAAGATTAAGAAAATCATAAAACAATTTCTATTCACAGACTCACCCGTCTAAAATGAAAAATTAAAATGACAAAACAAAAGTTTGCGATTTTAGTTGAAGGACATTTTGTGATAAATATGAATTTAATCACAGCATGTTAGACTTAGGTTGAAATATATTTTGATTTTAATTATGAGTATGGTCACAAAAAAAAAATGTCCATTTTGGATATAAAGGGTTTTTTTTACAGTTTAGTCAATTTAAATCTTGAAATTTATACCGTTTCGATAGAGTTAAATTTAATTACTAAGCTGATAAATACATTCATTAACTCTGAACTCAGACAAGGGACATCGCTATACATTTAAAATAATTTTTAAAAATAAATTTTTATATAATATTTAATTACAGTTATCATTTCCTTAAACATTTCAATGCCAAAATTTAAAATATTGAATTTCATTTCAATTTAAAACAATAAAATGTCGCCAGTTTCTTTATTACAATTTTCTATTTCGTTTTATTATTTTTTTTTTTATTCGTAACCACTTCTGAAAGCTTTTTATAAATTATTTTTTGTTTTGTTTTTTTTTTTCGGTTTTGTTTGTCTAAAATAAAACTAAATATTTCGTAATGACATATTTTTAATAGAAAAAAGGCTTAGGCCATCATAACTCATATAGTATATCCTTCATACTAAAAATATAATTAGTTGTTATTATTTTTCAGATATTCTCTGAGTACCTACCTACCTACTACCTACAACCAAAAAATATCTGTAACAAAAATATTATCATTTCTTTTGGTATAATATTATGTTTGTGTGTGTTAATATGTCTGTGATAAGACTTGTGTATGTTTTTAGGAATGTTTTATTAAAAATGAAGCTGCTTGCGGAAATGAAATATTCAACAACACAAATATGTGCACACAAGTTATAGCAAACATATTAAATACAAGCAAGAAAAAATATTTTTAAACATATAAAAAGTACAGAAATTAAGTTAACAATAATTATCAGTGTAATTTCCATGATTTCAAGGTTCCCCACTTTTAAAGATTAAAAAAAAAAAAAAAATTAATTTGTAAAATAAAAGTTTTTATTTATTCAAAAATGATAATTGTTCTTTGTACCGGAGGTGTTTACGTGACAGTTAAATACTATTCGTCTCGAAATGAATTTTCTTTAAGGTCTTTAAGTCTCGGTAAATGTACTTGAATTGCGTTGAATAGGCTGATTTCTGTATTAATGTTTAAGCTTAGACAATAATATTTGTTAACAGATAAAATTGATGATGTTGAATTATGATGTAGATAGATGACAGATGGTTATTCATCACAGAAAACCCGATTTAAAAATTGGTTTATATTAGCTTTAAGAAATTTAATCACATTAACAACAACGTCATTCTAAAATTTTGTTTATTTTTAATTTAACCAACATAATTGGAATACCAAAAATTTTGGCACTTTTTGGTTAAATTTTGTCTTAAATTCTGTTGGGACTGTAAATCCAATCAAATACAAAATACGACCGTTAAATCGATTTTCTGTTTCACATTCTAGAAGTTCTGACTAAAAACCAGTCTTGAGCCATCTTGGCATTTGCAGCCTCTCGACTTCCTCAATGGAATTGCTTCAGAGACGGAAGTAGTGATTTTAGTTCTTGCAAGCATATGTGCCTACTCCCAAGAGATATCTATAAATAGAGTTAGTGCTCCACCGATATGATGATGAGATCTTTCGGTGCAAAATATGCCTTACACTGACTTAAAAACCTCCAACATTTTGCGGCGCTTTTTGCAATATAGAAAATATGGTCATTCTAGAGCATATTTTGATTTACACGAATTTTGATTAATGGCAAATGTTATTTTTGGAATCTTACACTCTTGAGAAATATCCAAAGTCCTCAAGAACATAACAAACTTCAATTTTAAATCAATGAGCATCTCTGGCGCATTTTAAAAACATTTTTACCATTTCCTAAAAATGTGTTGTGCTAGTCAAACAAGCCAACAAAAAATATTTGTGAAAATCCGACAAAGAGAATGACATCAGGCATATCCTGAAAAATCTTCACAATACTATGCGAATATAATTGAAGAGATTAGCCGCAGAAAAGAGATGATTCAAGTGTATCTCTCTTCAAGAATGTATTAAATTATATCCATCATATGTTTACACATGGGAACTCATACATCCTTATTTCGTTCGGTTAACATTTCCGTTTTAAATAATTCAACTACCTTGCATATAGAATTCGGAATTGCAGCAAACGGGATGTACCCCGCCCTCGATCAACACCATTTTCACGTAACTATTACTTTTTTTTTATCCTAGAAATTTTTAATTTAAATTTTATTTTAATTTCTTACCACAAAAATGTTCAACCAATTTTAACATTACCAACAATTTTGTTTTTATGCCAAATTAAAATTTTTTTTTTGTTTTTCAAAATTAAATCAATTGACAACCTAACAAAATGTTAAATTATTTCAAAAATTCTATACGGGACTGATAATTTGTATTGTAGTTATTTCTACCTTGTTTTTATTTTTATTTTTTTCGTTTTCTGCTAACATGACTCTTTTTTAGAGTCACGAAAAATTAAACGAATTGTGTTTGTTTAATGGAAACAAATGAATAATGTTTGTAATGTTCATATTTTATATATACTCAGTACATTTATATACATTTATATGTATATTGTACATATATACAATATATTGTAAAGAAATATCAAAATAAATAGTTTAACTATGTTGGACATTTTGCTGTGTAATAAATTCCAACATACACACTTAACAAATTTGTTTCAATTAATTTATAAAGAAAGAAAATTAATCAGGAAAATAGCTTCATTAGAAGAAAATCCTTACACACGTGATTGTTAAATATAGTCAGGCTATCCAATACAAAACAAAAAAAAAAAAAAAAAAGACCAAAAGGGGGAGTACACAAAAAATCAAAATAAAATAGTGTACAAAAATAAATTAAGTAAGGCATTAAAAGTTAATGAAAACTGTCACCATTATTATTAAACTAAATACTCTTGTTTATGTGTTTGTAAGTCATAGATATTTCTATATTTATGCGTATTGGTCCTAAAATTCTATTTTAGTTAGTTTTCCTTTAAAAAACACATAACTATTTTAAGGCGATAATAAAATTATAATGAAAATTATTATTAATGTTAATGTTGGTATCAGTGTTGAAAATCAGAAGTAGTAAATAAATTTATGAGCGATTAATAAATCAAAATGTTATTTAGTACTTTCGTCGTATTTCTACCTTGACTTCTTCACATGTGATTATTTTGCGTTTAATAATAATTAATCCAAATAAAAACTTCAAATTAAATATTTTATCGTTGAAAAGAAAAGTAAATAATAAAAAACAAGTAATGAGTGTAAAGTTAAGTCGATTTGGTAAGTTTTGTATTTTTGTATTATTCATAAACAAGGCAACATCTTGTATTCAGCGATTCGAAATAATAGTTTTTATGCAATGTAATTTTGTTAGCTGTGTTAAGTCCGAAATTTTAATAACAGCCTAAGTACTAACTAACCTATCCTAAATACTAAATATACAAACCTAAGTATCTAATCCACATTATTTTTTTTGGATTACTTTCACTTTTAATATTTCGAACTCATAACTCATTTCGTTATGAAATTAGTCTGAGGTTTTAAAAATTTACAGTCCGAAAACAGTTTTATTTGATTTCGAATATTTATTTATTTATTTATTTTAACAGTTGATTTTACAGATAAATCTGTAAGCCAACTTTATAGGTCCTTTTCCCTTTCCGAAATGTGGACCTTTTTATCAAACTATATTAATTATTTGGTATATATTTTTGTATATTATATATTTATATTATTTTTTTTTATTAGTTATATTATATCTTTATTAATTATTATATTATATTTTGAACCGATGTGGTTGTATTGAAAATTACATTTTTCAGTAATTGATCAGCCATTTGAAAAATTTTTCGGTTCTCACGGGATTTGAACCCGTGCTCCTTCGATCATTACATTACTACACTCCAGTGTACCGAGGCCACTTATTTCGAATATTTACAATTTTTTTTCACCATATTTTGATCTATTTTTTTTTTTTTATTTGCACTTCATTCGTATTCGCCATAGTATCGTTGCATTTTTAAACGAGTAGTACCTAATTAGATTTCCATCGATAAAAGCTTTGTAAATTTTGAATTGTAACGCTACATGGCTTTCAAAAATTGATGTATAAATATTTCAAGACATATTTTTAGATGAGATTAGATTAGATTTCGAATTCATTTGTATTTAAAATTATTTTTAGTGTTTGTTTGTGAATGCATTATTTGGGATTACCAAAAGTATTACCTAGAGTATTGCCAAACTCACTGAACTTATATTGTGGACAAGAAACATTGTATTAAATTTTTTTTTTTTTAAATTTGGGGAGTTCTAAGTAGCCGCGATCTTTTAAGATCTATTGTACTTCCCCGTCCATTTCAGAATTATAGGTCTATGTCCTTGATGAACGATATTATTGTATTAACTTACTATAGTTGAAAAGGTATCAGCAAATTGGTAAAGGTTATAATGAGGTAAATATGCCAGACACTTTGAACTCTCCTCAATTGGTAGAGACTATTTGGATTATTAAGGTGATGAAACTATCCGTTGTATTAATGTATCTATTTCTTTTTCCTTCATTTTCTTTTCATTTATCGATAAAAACTACTATAAAACATAAATCTAAATTAACAAACAAAAGTTAAATTCTCAAATTCAAAATCATGTCAAATTAAACTATTTTTAATTAATACTTTTAACTTTTTCTTAAATTTTACAAAAATTTGTTTCTATTTTTAATTTATTCGGAAGACTATTACAAAGAGCTGATCCTCTATATAGCAAGTTATTTTGGGTCCTTGCTCTTCTATACAAAGGCAACCTGAATTTTGCTGCATTTCTAACATTGTACGTATGACTATCTGATATATATGTTAGACTTCTTCTTAGATATTCAGGATATATTTCATATTTCATTTTAAACATGAAAATTAGGGCATTGGACTTTAATCTTTGCTGTACATTCATCCAATTTAATTATTGTGTTAACATTTCCTGTATATGTCTGTACCGTTCACATTTCAATATAACTCTTATTACTCTATCCTGCATAATCTGTAGTCTTTGTAGGTTACCAGTATCACACATAAAAAGCCCAGAAGAGCAGTAATCATAATGTGGCAATATTAACGTGCTGTACATGCTAACTGCACAATCATACGACACCTTGTCCCTAATATGTGATAGAAATCCAATTTTCTTTGAAATCTTTTTACAGACATAATTCACATGCAAATTAAAATTCAATTTATTATCAATTGTAAACCCCTAAGTATATTATTTCTGTTACATATTCAATTTCCTGATTATTCAAATTCAATGTTACAGTGCACTAAGAGAAATAATATGTTTATCCAATGGTTACGAGAAATATATTATGGTTACTCTAAACATATTATGTTAGATATAGTTGAAACAAACATTTGTTATGTTAATGAGGGTTGATAGAAACATATTATATTTATTAAAAATATTATAGTTAAATAATATAAATAGATAATAGAAATATATGCCTACGTTTTAATAAATTATGGTTGCTACAACTATATTTAAAAAAATGTAAATCAACTATAAATTATATTGCTTACAAAAATATTATGGTTGTGGATATCATAATATGGTTAAGAAACTCATAACTCAGTAGTTGTAACAAACATATTTTGATGAAAGAAATAATATTATAGTTGTTTTACAACTATTTGTAGTAATACTAATCATATTATGATCGAAACAATTATGTTATAGTTGCCTTATAATTGAAGTAATTATCTCATATGCTTGAAATAATCATATTATGATTAAAGTAACTATAATATTATGGTTGAAGTAATCATATTATAGTTGGCGTTAAAATAAAATGCTTCAAAAATAAAAAAATACTTGAATACTCAGTTTTCTGTTGTTGTTTGCCAAGTTAAAACGTGTTTTAAGATATAAGCGTACCTAATGTAAAAACTCTTAGCTGATGGATATAAATTGTAAGTGTTTGCATACATTTCATCACAACATTTTATAAGCTAACCACCAATTTTTTATCTAGATGTTGATAGACGAACTATTGAAAAACTAATAAAAGGAAACTATGCAGGTTAGTCAAATTATAATTATTTCATTAAAAAATCAAAAGATTTTTTGTTTTGCACTTGGTGAAACATTGTTTTTATAAATTAATAAAATTATTTTAATAAATAAAATAAAACACTTGTTAATATTTCTCTAATTAAGAAAATATATGTAGATTTTCATATACATTTTATTTTTATTTATTAAAATATTAAATTGTTTAATCAAACTTATTTACTTCTATCTACATCTACTTCTTATTTTTATGGCAATATATTACGAAAGTTGAGGCTTTCTTTAGAATCTCTTGTCAGATGCTATAATATAAGTACTTTTTAATTTGCAGGTAATATTAACTATTACAATATACTAATGTTTTTATTTTTTATTTTTTACAGTTATCAGCAGCTGAAGATGATAAATTTAAAAGTTATGTAGCTGATGTAGACAGCACCAATTTAACAAAATTTGATATTTATTGGGCATTTATTTATTATAATTGACAGAAAAATATAATTCTCTCGAAATTAACTATACTGTTCTTCTATTTCAAATATAATATATTTACTTCAATCATATTTATTTTTGTTTCAATTAAAATTAATGTTGCTGAAACCATAACTTCAGTTTGTGAGAATAATATTATTATTGAACCTACTATAAATTATGTTTGGTGTAAACATAAATATTTTTCATTCAACCATATTATATTTATTTTAAACATAATATATTAGTGAATCATATTTAAAACAACAAAATTATAGGTGAGAACAAAATATCGTCTTGTAGAAAGTAACTATAATATGTTTACTCCAAACATAATTATTTTTGTTTCAATTATAAATAATATTGCTGCAAACATAATTATGTTTGTGAAGATAATAATATTGTTGTGTGAACTATGAACTATTTATGTTGCAACCATATTATATTTCATTTAACCATATAAAAAACTTTTTAGCTTTATATAAAACCCATAGTTACATGAAGTAATATGGTTAATGTAACTATATTTTCCAACCATATTATTGTTCTTTAATTTTATAGTTGAGCCCAACATATTTTTTTGCTCAGTGTGTGTACTAGACCATTCGAGCATCATCTGCGAAAAGTACAATCTTAGCATTCGTAATGGCCGTTTTAAATGAATTTATATAAACAAGAAATAATAAAACTTCCGTCACTGAACCTTGTGGTACTCCAATATTTACATCTATCGAAGATTAAAAACTAATACCGACTTTTGTTCTTTGTTGTCTACCTGTTAAATATAATTGAAACCAATTTAATTCCACTCCATCCATCCCAATTTTTCTTAATTTTTTTATAAATATGTCTCTATCAATAGTTTCAAACGCACGTTTTAAATCTACAAACACAGCTACAATACTATAACCATCATCATTCAGCTACTGTTTTCTCCATGATTTTTTGGTCTATAATCTATAGGTGTTTTCGCATCTTTTACTTTTGGTACTGGCACTACTAACGTATTTTTCCAGCTCTCTGGATAAACATCATCCATTAAAGATTTATTTATTATTTTTTATTAGTAATGAAAAAAATAATTCTTTACACTCCATAATTATATTTTTTTTGAATCCCATATAATCATTTTTTTTATTCATATTCTTTTATTCATATTCATTAAAATTTTTTTTAATATTTCGTCATTTACCAAACTAAATTGGAATCTATATCTATTTACTAAAATTGCTATCAATATAAGTTAAATTGTTAATACTGCTGTTAATTTCATGAACACTATTTACAAAAAAAGCATTTAATCCATTGTCAATTTCTCTTTCATTATTTATTATTCTAGTACCCAAAATATTCTGTGCTGTATACTCTATACTGCAAAGATACCGAGTTTACTTGTGAACCAAATTAGAAATCTGATTTATGTATAAACAATAATGTGAGTAGCTCTATATTTTAAACATTTTCAATTTTATTTCGGTTATTTTAATATCTAATTATTAGATTATATTACAGTGGTAGGCAAAATTAATTACACACTCAATAAATTTTAACATTTTTTTTTTTGTTTTTCTGTTCTAAGGACGAAATTTACAAATGTGTTAAAAAAAAACTTTGGGAATCAATTTCACAAAATGTTCTTAATTTAAATCTTCGGCTGGAAAAAATCTCAAATGAGTCAGGTAGTAACAGGTTTCTCTTGCTATGTCATCCGGCAAAAGTAATTACCCATTTGGTTTCATACGGCATAATTAATTACACATTATTGCATTTTGATCTATTGAAGTAAATAAGTGCATTTTTTGATAGCGTTTATTTAATTTTTATGTTTGAATTTGTATTCTAATATTTAAGAGTGACGAAGTGCAGCTCGTAATAGTTTTTCAAATAATTTTATTCTGTTAAAATTAATGTTTCATTTTTCATTAATAATACGTAAAACAAACGAACTAAATATTGAAAATCCAGCAGCAGTTGTTGCTTAACACTAGCTCGATTGCTAGCAGGAATTTATGAAATTTCATTTAAAACTATTTAGAACCTTGTAAAGGAAAAAGAGGAATACGGTAGCTTGAAAAACAGGGAAAGATCTAGTCGCAATGAAGTTGTTACTAAGAGACCCAAAGAAGGCTATTACAAATTGTTAAGTAATTAAAAAGAAAATCCTGATATAAGCCTAGTTAAAATTGTTTTTGGGTCAGCAAAAATTATTGGAAAAAAAGTGGGAGTAGACGAACAGTACGAAGAATATGTAAATATTCTAATATTCAACTTATGGGGTGCGGAAAGTAGTAAATATTTTACCACAAAATTTTTCAAAACGTGAGACTTTTGCTCAAGAATATGTTAATGAGTCATTGGAGTACTGATATAAAGTATTGTGACCAGAGGAAAGTTAATTTACATTTTACGGAAGCTCTTGGACAAAAATAAATTTATCTTCCAAAAGAGTTAAAGTATAAAATGGTTTAATCATTTGATTCTCATGGCGATGGAAGTGTTATGTCTTGGGGATGCATTTACTAGTGTAGCTGTGTAACTTTGTTTCCCACAGATGCAACATTATTTCAATGTGGATATATTAAAAAATATTGAATAAACTTGCTTTCACTTAAGGAACTTGCTTCATTTAGTAGAGGTTGCGTTGTAAAACGATTTCTTGAAAGTGTCGAACTGAACATTCTAACTTGGCCACCGAAGAGCCCTGACTTAAATGTTATAGAGAACATCCGCGTATTTATGAAACAAATCGCATTTATGAAACAATGAAAGGGAAACAAATCGATAAAAGCAGAAAAAAGCTGAAAGAATTGAGGAGATACTGAATATTTAGATAAAAAATACCTACGCAATTAATTAAAAATTTAAGAACTTCAATATGAAAGTAATTGCAAACTGTTATTGATGCACAAGTTTGAATAACTAAACATTAATAATGTCTAAATACTAAAATAAAACTATTTAACTGTAAACAACTTTTTTATTCAAAAATTAGCAATATTTCTTTAGTTCTACCTGATGTGTAATTAATTATGCCGTATGAAACAAAATGTGTTATTCTTTTGCCGGGTGACACAGCAAGAGAAACCTGTTACTACCTGACTCATTTGAGATTTTTTTCAGCCGAAGATTTAAATTTAAATTAAGAACATTTTGTGAAATTGATTCCCAAAGTTTTTTTTTAACACATTTGTAAATGTGAGTTTTGGTTATCACTAAAAATAAAATGGAACTATGATATTATGAAGGCGAAGTACTCTACAATAGATATAGTTTTCCACATTTAAATTAGTCTATACCACAAAAATTCTACAGAAAAAGCTATTGTATGTGATTTTGTATTCCAAATCTCTGTTTAAAAGCAGTTAGGATGTTTATCACATAGACTTGGAATTATATAAAAAAAAAAAAAAATGCCGTCCTTAGAAAAGAAAAACAAAAAAAAATGTTAAAATTTATTGAGTGTGTAATTAATTTTGCCTGCCACTGTAGATTAGATTTAATTTATTCTGAAAGGAATCCAGTCCCTACATCACCGCAGCCGCAAATGGGCTTATAGTGATAACCCGTTTTTTTTTTTTTATTAAGTCCTGAGTCTTTAAGGATACCTGATTTCGTGATTACACTCAGGATAATCTTTAATGGTATGCCTGATAGCTCCCATTGTTATCTAATTATTAAATATAAATACAATTTTTTAAAATTCAACTGAACATTACGATAGTAAATTTAAATCAGAAATTATTAAATAATAAAAAAAATTATATATTCAGAAAATTTTCAACTTTTAAGAATGACATAAGAAAACTTGATAATAAAATTCTGGGTGGACATTATAAAATTAGCGATTATTCATAAATCCATTTAACAAATTATCAATTTATAACCAAAACAAAATCTATAATAAAATAAATTAATAATTTATATTAATTTGTTACATTTAAAAGGAGGAATTTTTTGAACATTTTATTTCAAAAGTAATAAAAAAGAAGGAAATTTAACAAAGAAAAAAAACAAAATCCCTCACATTATTTTATTAAAATAATAAATTTTCGGAATAATCAAAAGATCAAATGAATTATTAGCTATTTTATAAATTAGCAATCCAAATTTATTTTAATTTATATCACTCTTAAAATTAATAAAATAAATAAATTAACAACATGAAAAAATTATGATAAATCAGCGAAAGTTAAATAAAATTTTTGTTTCGGAAATATGAGTATAAAATATGCATGTCAGATGTCACCAATAGTATCGTGACATAAAATAAGCCTTAAGTCATTTAATTTTGCAAATTAATATAATAATGTATAGGATGACATAATACGGAACAGTATAAATAATTAGCCTTTAAAGTTCAAATTTTCTTAAGGAACTACTCTAACTACGTGCGTGTTTAACTTCTTTTGGACAGTATGAGGGCTTTTTTGTTTTATATAGATACTTCGTAGGATATAGTTACACATGCTCATAGAACGGTAAACAAGAGAAGCCGCAGATAGATATCTCTACACAATAGAAATACCTATAGATGGCATACATCAAGGAACGGAAATTCGTTCATAGACCGAATTTCATGAATTATATCCCTTCTAGTGTGTTTCCACATTTAAACAACACCATAATGAATAACTTACAGAAATTCATGAAAAACATAATGAGATTATTGATGTTTCAGCAAATTCCTATTAATTCTTTCACGAACTTCCTATTCTGTCCTATCCCAACGAAGCGGTACGTAAGTAGTAAAGGTTACATCCTAACGTTTGGCTGAATACTTTTACCAGATAAATCTATCGAAACGTTGAAGTCTATTTAAAAAATACAAATTTACTCCGCATATATAATATCAGTTGTTTAATGCAATTCGAGCAGCAATCTTTGTCATCGAGACGACATGTTATATTTGTCATCGTTACAAGAAATTGCTAAAAAAGAATTTCTAAGAACTAATTTTGATAAAACAATTAAGCCCCTTCCAAGGGTTTCTAAATTTTTTTTTTTTTTTAGCAAAGTTAATTAAAATTCTTCCTGGGGAACATTGTAGTTGAACAGGACTTTACGTATTTATCTATAAGTGTTTATAAAGCTTTTTTTGTTTTGTCTCGTTTGAATTTATTCGGACCTTGACAGTAACATTTCTTAGTATATTCTGATATATTCTATGAGATGTATACAGACGTGGATGTAGTCACGAAAATTAAAATCAAGAGACTAAAGTGGCTCGGGCACCTAGTGCAGATGAAAGAAAATGCTCCAGCGAACAGAATGTTCGAATCTAGACCGGAAGGTACAAGACGTCGGAGAAAACCAAACCTTCGTTGGAGTTAAAACAAATTTAAAATAATTTTGTATCTTCAACTCCAGAGATAAATGGATGACGTTTATAAGTCAGCCCCAAGACCTATATATGGTCTGTTGGCCATCTAAGTAAGTAAGTAAGACAATTATATTGAAAAAATAAAAACAATGATTTTTTTTTGTTGCGTTCGCAATCACGGCCCTGTTTTAATTTATTGAAACCGTTTTTCTTCTTACGACAAAGAACAACATGGACAATATTTGCGAGACTTACATAAAAAAAAAAAAAATAGATATTCACAGACTGGAATGACGAAACCAAATAAGAATGTAAAAGTTTTAGTGTGCGAGATTTTTTAGTATGTATGTATTGTTAAAGCAAGATTTTGTGATGGTTGCACATGATTATCTGCATGATTATAACATAAATATACTTTGAAAATCTTCTCTAAACCCTAATTACACTACTTATCCATTTTATGGTCTGCCATGACTGAGCTTAATTTAGTTAAAATCCGACTCGTATATTTCTTTCTACATTCGAACATTTTACTTCTTGGATCAATATTTACTTGCTTATAGTGTTCAAGGCATTGATGTGCTTGCTAAACAAATTTGTTTGACCCCATACTCGTTGTTATATATATATGTATATTATAATATATCTCATGGGTCTCAGAATAACAAACTACTCTTCATTCTAATCCCATCGTTGTATGATAAATGAGGGTATGATACATAAGAGGATAAATAACATATCCATCCTATAAAACTCATAGTCTGTATTTATTTTTTTATACTATGTAAATCAAAATTCCATAATAAAAAAAAAATTTAATTTTAAACTAAATTTTTTTGCTGGGTTTCTTATTGTGTTTTTATTTTTATTTACATTTTCAATTTCCAATTGATTCTATTTTGTCAATACATCAAATAATCATTAATTTTAACCAATATTGTCATATAGATGTCTACATAGCTTTTGTTGACCTAAATAACAAGATTAGATAATACAAATATCACTATACTGGTATACATATATATTTTTCAATACATAATCTAATATATTATGTGCAGAATAATATGTATAAAAAAAATTGTAAAATAATTCTATACAGGTAAATATTATTTCCTTGTTAGAAATCTTAGTTTTGATCTTTATTTGAAAAACAAATAATATTGAACGATTCGGATGGGTGTGTGTGTGTATACAATATTCGATATATTTATTTACTTTTGCACTAAAGTGATTTGACTATTGATTGACTATTAATAGTTAATTCATTTGTTTAATAACTTTTTTCAATATTAAAAAAAAAAGTTTATTTAAAATTCTTAAATTAAGATTTTTTTATAATTCATAGTGGTTTAAATTTGAAATAAAATAAAATGGAAATTATTTAAAAATGTTTAAAAATGTTAGAATTAATAACGGATAAAATTTATTTAGAACAATACAAGAATGAATATTCGAAGAAAATTATTTATGGAAAACTTTTCGATGCAGGAAGAAAATTGGAACGTAGATGAAGCGAATATATAATTTTTAGACTTAACTTCCCTTTCGTGGCCTAATCGGTTTGGAGCACAGAAATGTGTTTCAATTACGATGTGGTAGTCAAAAAATATAAAATTTATAATCAATAAAAAATAATTAATAATTAATACTTTATAACTAAAAAGTATTACCTATATCAATACTCATACATCTCATACAACACAATAAAAATAGGGCAATAAATAAATATTTGATAAACACTAATAATTATAAGACTTAACTTAACAGAAACTGATTAATGAAGCATAGTAATCCCTCGATTTACGAACATGATACGTTTTGTGAAAGTGTACGATCAAATATTCGTTAAACGAGCCCAATATTAGAACGGCATTCTAATGAAAAGAAATAGATAAGTTCCAGAAATTGAAAATATTTGTAAAACGAGATCCATATTAGTATAAGTTTGTATTAAAAATACATGTCGTATGTTGCTTCCGAAATATTAGTACATATTCATGCTCTATTGCGGTGCACGAATCAGGACATTCCGATGGTATTCTTCGTCCTTATTTGATTCGGTATCTTATTATGTATTTTGATACTTATCTATTGTACGTCTATCAATAGTGAATATTCATGTTTTAACAATGTTAATTTTATTCATATTCCCTAACTGAATTTATATGACATATTCGCGTTACATCCTAAATCAATGTAATATGCCGTAGAATGTAGATTTTAAACATTCCTCGAATCATATCACGAACATTTTAAGTAAAATATTTTTAGAGGAAGTAGCAAACAAACTTGAACTAATTTAAACTCAAAAATTAACTACAACACTTGTATATTAAGAATATTTAGCCTCATCGATAGGGGTGTTCAAAAAAATTCAATCCAAAATAAGTAAACAAGCACAAGTTAAAATAACGTTTTTTCCTCCTTCGAACATAGGGTTTCCCCTTGACATTTCAAATAACGTAGTCAGCAAAATTCTTCACTTTTATAAAACAGTAAGTGGCACACACAATACTAGATATAATATTTAATGATTTTGAATGAAAAATTAAATTTGGCGAAACAGAAACTCAAATTTATGAAGAGTCACGGAATTTATTACAATCAACTTGGTAAAAGAAACGAAAAGACCTAGAAAGAGTTCAGAGAATAAAATATTTGGTATTTCAATTAAACGAACAATAAAACTTTGAAAAAAGATATGTCTGGTTTACATTATGCTGATTACCAGCTGCTGATTTATCAGTAACATGTATTCGCCATTTATCAGCATATTGTAAACAAGTTACAGAAGCTTGGGCTCTTCTGAGGGTGATGTTCTATCGGCGTAGGACCTAATGGCCATATCTCAAGGACAGCTGATCATATCTTCTAAACTATTCGACGTAGACATAAAGTATGTATGTATGAGTTGTAGAAAAAAAATATACCTTTTCAATAGTATACAAACATTGGGAGTGTTTTATAGTAAATTCTTGAGGTATTCGGTTTTTTAAATTGTTTATTTTTCCCCAAAATTTTCTACTTTGAACTACAAATCTCCATAACGGCAGCACCAATCATCATGAAATAATTGTTAAAATATGGTCCAGAGCGTAATCCTTCTAGAATATCCAACTGAATTTATATATATATATATATATATATATATATATATATATATCTAATGGATCAACAGATATAACGGTTTTTATACAAAAACATGAAAACAACAAGGATACTTTCAAATGTTCTTTTTGTCCTTAAACGATTAGGCACTAAAGATATATATTTTTGAAAAGCTAGCAATTCCAGCTATCCTTAAGATATGGTCATTAGTTCCTACGCCGATACAAAATATCCCTAAGGATCCCTAAAGCTTGTAATCAGCATAATTTAAACCAGGCATTAGAAAGGATAAAATATGATACAGAGTTCCAGAATGTTACAGGACTTCTCAACACTTTTATATTGAGTCTCGTTGAAAAAACTAGATTCCTTTGAAATGATGAGGTCTTATTAAAACATTGAAAGTAAAAAAAATTGAGTGAAGCCTCCTTGAAAAAAATTTATTTTGAAACTCAGTTGAACGGTGGTAGAAATTAATGAGGAATTCATTGTATAGTTGCGGATGATAAAAAGTAAGTTTATCGTAAATATTAAGTGCTTTTCATAAGCACGTACTCCAAAAACAAAATACTGCAGAAAAAAAAATTTTTTGATAGAATTATTAAAATTTTAATTTTCTATATTTGCAGTTTTGTGTTGTAACAACAACTGATTTTCAAGCACTATCTACTATAATTTTGCAGTTATCCTGCTAAGTTCAAAATGTTTATGAATCAAATACTTGTCAATATAAGCAATATGACCTATATTATTTGTTTATTTGAAAACCACTATTACCAAATCCAGAAATATTGAATATTTCAAGCTAATCATGAGCTAACTAAAATATTATGTTCTCGAATGAAGAATTGAAGGAAGCAGAAAAAGAACGATATTGGGGTTGAAAAATGTATGCCATCAGTAGTTAAAAAATTATTGTTTTGAGTTGCAATTTATTGATAAAGTTAAAATTGCTATCGTCTGCAAAAAATAACGGGCAAGAAGAAGAAAATTGATTGAATGACTTTTTATTTTTCAGTTAAATAAAAATAATTGATGCAAAATTTCGATCCATTACGAATTTCGAAATCATTTCGAATTTAGGCTATTTAACATGAAATCTTACGAGTAAAATTAATTGGGAGCGTATCATATTATGCTTGTATTTATTGAAATTCGCCTGGATTTTCATTTGCTTGTATATTATTTGGGTGAATATCAATTTGCTTGTATTAAATTTAACTGAATATGCTGGATACTGAATATGATAATTGTATTTAATATAATATAGTATGCGAGATTCTGAATTAGGAGAGATTTTCGAGTGTTAGATTCAAAGACGTGAAAGTTTCGAGTGTTAGCCGCTGTTGGATATAAACAAAATATGATTGAATTTGAAAACACTATATTAATTAAAATCGGACTTTGAAATATTGGGATTTTGATATTTTGGGGTTTTTTTATTTGATATTTGAGATTTTATGGCCAACGCATAAATTATGCATATAAATATAGGTAAATAACCTACCGACACATGAAATACAGGCAAATGACATACAGGCACATGAAATACAGGCAAATCAAAATACAGGCAAATGAAAAAATAGGCAAATGAAAAATAGGCAAATGACATACAGGCAAATGACATACATACATTTTTTTTTAAATAGATCAAATTAATTTTAATAGATAACTTACGTAAATGCATATACTGAGTAGAAATTTCATCTTCTATCTAGCTGGAATGTCTTAATTGTAGTTTTAAAAAATAATTTTATAAAATATAGCTATGTTAATAATGTTTGTTTTCTTTAATAAAAATAAAATGTTTTTAATTTTGGAAACACAAAAAGTGCATAATAATTAAGTCTTTCAATTTCTATTAAAGTTTAAGAAAAATAAAAAAGTTACATGACTATTCAGTCAAATATAATACAATATATACATAAAACATCAAATATGTATAATTTCTCTTCCTTGTATACTAGAATTTCATAAAATATAGTTAGCGACATATTTTAATTTCAAAATCACCTACAAAAGTTTAATTTTTTGTTTTTAATTATTATTTTTCTTCATAGTTTTTCTTTATCTGCAACTTTAATATAAAAATCTATTTTTGTTCATTATAATTTTTATATTCTATGTATAATATCATCCTAAATATAGACTGTCAAAGGTTTTTTTTTGCTATAGAGAGAATATACATAAATTTTATCTAATTTTTTTTTATTTATTTTAATGAAAGACAAAATTTTAGTCACGATTTTGCCTCATGTTATTGACAAATTATTATTCTGAATATAATTTATGTCAGATTAAAGCGCTTAAATTACTTGATCCTGAATAGACGCGTATTATTAAGATTTAAATGGATATAATATTTATTATCTACATTATTTTTATATAAATATATAGACATAGGTATGTTGTAGGAGTATGTATAGTGTATATCTATATATAAATAAAAATTAAGACCTGAAGAATTTGTATTCAATTTTTATTTAGTTTTTTTTCTAAGAAAATTATGTTGACGACATTCTCTAAATAGAGAAGCTTTGAAAATGCTTCACTTTAATTAGATATTTATAAATATTACGACGTCATAATTTGTGGTTTTTTTTTTTTTTTTGTTTTTTGTTTACCAATATTATAATTTGATAGTGAATAACAGATAAATTATTTAAAGAAAATTTATTTACTAAAAAGTGAGGATTTCTTTAGAGAATTCTATATAAAAAATGAATTCAATTTAAAAATGTTGGTTAACGTACATTATTTTTACTAGGTAAAAATTTGTATTATTCATTAAACTATAGCTTGCTTTGATTTGTTTGGGTTGGTCTTTTATTCGTAATAAATTTTTTATGTGCACGCGACATTATCGAAATCCAACACAAGTTTTATTTAAATAAAACTGTGTGTTTGAACCTAATGTAAACAAAATACTTTCAGAAAAATGTTGTAGAAGTTGACTAACATTATATAAACACCAAATATAAAATGGGTGCAATTTAAAATGTGGTAAAATTTAATTAATTGAATTTGTGCTTCGATAATATAAAATATCAATATATTTTATATTTATAATTTTACTATTAATCTGGTACAATTATATAGTTTTGGCTGATTGAAATTACATAGCAGTATGATTAGAACTCCTAATTTAATCTCTAGATCATGAGAAAATAAAATAAACCATGTAAAATTGGACAAAATTTAGAACCGTTATCGCCATTTCCATTTTGCCATTTAAGTCTTCAGATATTCTTCTTTCGTCAAGCTATAGTAAGCTCTGGCCTGATCATTATTTCCAATTTGTAAATTGAAAAAAGTATGGTATCTACAAAAATCTGAACCATTTCACAACCTATTTGCATTATTATTCTTTTAAATGTATGTTTCTACCACGAAATCAAATATTTTTTCAAACTTTTTTAATTATTAATTAAAATATTCAATTTAAAATTTTAGACCATGTATATAAGTAATTTTAACATACAAACATTTTAATTTATCAAATTGCCGCAACAACACCTCCGATTCAAATTAAGTTTAATTTTTTTTAAAATAAATTATTACGTATGCGGTTTTTGTCTTAGATAAATCAATAAAAAAATACTATATTTTATTCCAAGGACAAATAAAAATGATGGAAAACAATAATTCATATTGAAATTGAGTACGAATTTTTATCAAATTTCCCCGAATTTCAAGGAGCGGTCGGAAACCAATAGCTATATTAGTAATTTAAATAATTATATTTGCTACAAGTTCTCGCAACCCTCTCAGAATATTGAAAAATGGTAAAATACATGTTTATTTAGTTATCAGAAACTACATACTTGATTACCGATCGATACTCAGACTTGTAACCCTTTTGTTTTTTAAATATTCCTGATAGTGCTAGGAGTTGTGTGACAGCCAACAGAACTAGTCCGAATTTTGAAAGGCTTAGTTTTACGAGAGTATCAAAAAATTATCGATTTTCGGATCTGCAACACTTTTGGTTTTTGAATTATTCCTGATGGTTGCCAGGAAGTGTACGATAGCCACCTAAATTACATTCTGTACATTATAACTTATCAAACTCTTTTAATTGATACTTTCGCCACACCCGTTTTAATTTTTTTGAAGTTTTCTTTATTTTTATTTATTTAGGCTGGACATAATATTGAAACGCCTTTTTTATTATTGAAAATAGTCGAATATTTTCGTTTTAATTTTACTAAATATGTTTAACAGATAGATACACATACGTCTAAAATTATTGTACACCTCTTCATTGTTTTATATTCGACTGTGGAAAAAAATCTTTGATATTTGAATAAAACGACGTATCGAAAAAAGTGAAGTTTCACTTTCAGGGCTTCGTACAACGAGTAACCCATAACCACCAATACCAGAACTTTTCATTGTTATATTTTCAATATTCTGAAACTATTTCAGATGGTCAAATCATCTAAAATACATTTATGAATACTTCTCAAATTATAATTTTAATTTATTTATAATTTCATATCAGTAACCAATATTTAAATACTTATTGTAATAGAATACAAAATATTTGACATAGTACACTGTAATATTATTGTTTAACGTAATAAAAATAAAAAACAGAAAAACTAAAACGATTAGCCTGTACAATATTATGTATAGATACATATATAGAATATATTTATGTTGCATCTGCACCAGACATTAAAATTACGATATAAAATCTTTTAATCTTTTAGTTTCTACAGTATTATTATTATATACTTATTACCCCACTTAAATACATATTCTCTATTTCTCACTTTGTACAATACTTATTTCTCACTTAGGCACATTATATATTCAAACTGGTTAACCATATTAACTGTATATGAAAATTATTGTATGAAAGTTTGATCATATTATAATATGTTATTATAAAACCATCTAGAAGTATATACAGGACACACTATGTATAATCAATTACCTATTTTTATTCTGACATTTAATTATTTATGAGAAATTCTTAATTTGCATCTTTTAAATAATTTCATGTACAAATTTACAAAATTTATATAATATATTTATATTACATACCTAGTATATATAAATATATTACGTGAATATAATAATACTGATTTGTATTTAGTATATATGTAAATAATAATAATAATTATAATAAAAATGGCTGACATTGGTTAGTTATATGTGTTTGGCAAAAAAAAATTATGAATTCTTCTATTCAATATAGCTACTCTTTTAAAATAACATTAAAATATTAATACATAATATATTGTATAATACAAGCTATATAGGTATTTACTGTTACAAAATATTATATTAATACCATGTAAATTTTAATATAAATTTACAGTTTATTTTTAATATACATATTATAATAATATACATGCATATATAAAATTAAGGAAATATATTAAAATATGCTAGAATAAAACAGTTATTTAATTGCATGCAATAAATTATACTTAATAGCCAAATTGCCATAGTCGTTAGAATAACATGTTATTAATTTTCCGAGGAGAAAACGAACTAGAAAAGAGAAAATAAGAATATCTACATGAATACATGACATAAAATATAAGAAAAGCAAAAAAATAATATTCAATTATTATTATTTTTTTTTTTTTGGTATCAAAAGGGCGTTAAAAAGTAATCAAAAAATATATTTTTTTTTTTTATTTTGTATTTTTAACTAAAGAGAGGAGACAATTTTAATATAAAGGATGAATACTCCAAACATACATAAACACATACACAAAAAATACATATTATTAGGTAGATGCAAAAAGGATTCTTTGTGTAAAATATCATAATATTCATTTGAAAGACCTATCATAAATAATGTAATAATAAGCAAAAAATAAGAAAAAGAAAAACATAAAACCAAAAATAAAAAAGAGAGTTTCTTTAACACATTTGACAGAAAATTTAAAATGTTTTAATGTGGGCACATATAGATTTGAGAATTTTTGTTTTTGTTTTTGTTTTTCATTGTATTCGGGTTACCAAATTATGAAATTGTTTATATGAGAAGCAGATATTATTAGCAGAATTCTATATAAGAACTCGTTAAGATATCAAGCTAAATTTACAGTTGAGTTTAAGTTTTAAGCAAGCTCGGAGTTGTGCTAAACAGTTTAAGTTCAACCTGTGTGCAAGTTTGATAGTTACGGCATTTTCGGTAAGTCAGGCTGTAAGTTAGCTCAAATTTTTCATGGTAAGCTAGCTCAAATTTGGTAGATATAATTAGCAGGGTTGTACAAGAGCTTGTTCGCATACCAAGCTCAATTCAAAATTGAGCTTAAATTATGAATAAGCTCAGAGTTGAGATAAAAACTATAAGTTCAACCTCAACGGAATTTGAGTTATCTCAATCTGTGAACTAGGTCTAATTTTGAGTTGACTTTTATGTTGATGAGTCGATATTTAATCTTTTTTGCTAATTAATGTAAAGCAATAAACAATTCATATTACACAGATATTCCATAATCGCTGCAGAGCGTAACTAAATTGAATCACAATTTACATTTTCTCTTAAAACTATGATCAGTTGTAATTTTAATATGTATGAAATACAGTAATAAAAATTAATATAAACGTTGTTTTAGATCGCTTTCTATAATCTAATTGTGCCTTTACCTAACTAAGTGAAAAAATTTATTTTTTATTTAAATATTTTTTGTTTGATTAGCAAAACACAAAATTACCATTAAAAGTGCAATTAACTCAGTATCTCACTCTTCATTTGTTGCACTTGTCTTCTCTTAGATATCATTATTAATTTAACTCTTAGTTATAACAATTATAAAGAAGACAATTTCAAATATAATATTTTAACAGTATTCGAAACTTGTTCGAACAAAGATCTTAAAAAATGAATAAATTACAGTAAATATTGATGTTAGAAATTTTTAATTTGCCTCTTACGTCTCGAAACAGGTCTCGAAAATAGCCTCGAAAAAAATAAAAAAAAAATTATTTCTTTTAAAGTATATTAAATATGGGATTAACAATTTTATGTGTAAATCGAATATGTCAGAATTAAAACTATAAAGTCCTTATGCACTATCGAACTGCATTTTAAAGAGAGCTCGTACATAAGAAAGTTCTTAAATCATATTAACTTATACCAGTAACAATATTCTAAATTGCTATGCTCAAATATTATTATTCTTCTTTGAAATATTTACAAAACTGATTTCTAAATTATCGCGTTTATATGAGCCGAGTAGCTATCACACCTGATGTGCAATAGCAAATATAACCAAAGTTTGACACATTATATTGAGTTGAAGGCTCTTCTGAGAGAGATGTTGTATCGGTGTAGGATCTAATGAACATATCCGTAGGATAGTTGGAATTGCTAGTTTTCCAAAAATATATATGTTTAGTAGCGCATCTTACTCTTTCAGAACGAAAAGGACATTTGAAAGTATCCTTGTTGTTTTGATGTTTTTGTAAAAAATTCGTTATATCTGTTGATCTATTAGATATATATATATATAAGCTAGGAATCCCAGCTATCCTTGTCATATTAGGTTCTACGCCGATACAACATCTCCCTCAGAGTTCCCGAGTAGAGTTTTATTTATTAACAGATGTAATGCTTAATAATAATGTTGATGATTTAGTCCATATAAAATACATACGGTTGGACTTACAATGTAGCGAAGCATTTAATTTTATTGAAAAACCAATCGATAATCGACTGTTTGAATTAAATTGTAATAAATAAATAAATAAATAATGTAATTTGAAAATTATTAGAATAAATAAACAGATTGTTTGAGCCTACGCGTTATCATGATAATGAACACTGTAGATATACAGCTATTGTGATCTAAATGCCAATTTATATCTCCACAATCAATTTAAAACCAATGTTGTCAACAAATTTTCAAATACTTATAAAAAATTATAAATTAACAAATTTTAATATTACTATCGCAAAAATAAGTCTTAAAATAATGAATTAAAAATTTTATTATTAATTTTTTTAACTTATTTTATTCGTTTTCCAGTAAGTATCTACAACTTTTGCTATTTGAATTCGCATACCCTTCAAATACCCTTAAGTAATTAAAGAAAAAATTGAGATAATAAAATTATTATACCTATACCAAATTAATTAATTAACAGATGGCTACTCTGAATTCAAACGACATGTTAAAATCCTTATTATTTTGAAATGTACTCAATACAATAAATATAAGTACATCATTATCAAATAATTTAGAGGGTGGGTCTTTTTAAAATTTTATAGTGTATTCGTTTGAATTTAATGTTTAATATTGTAATAAAATTTTAAAAAAAAAATATATATATATATAGATATATTATATATTTTTTTTCTTAATGTTTATTACAATTATCATAAATTGTCTCTCTCTCAATACATATTATTATATACATAGCTACATACAATTTTGTTTGAAATAATTTTATTATCACAAACCCCAACAAAAGTATGAATTATCAAAAAAAAAAATCATTAAATAATATTTTATGAAAAACAAAAAACAAAAATGTTTTAGGGGAAATCTGTTTCGGAGGTGAATTTTATTTTAAATACAACATAATAGAATCTTTTATTCGTTTGGACACATTATAATTCCGGGAATTATTTAAATATGTAGGTACATGCATAAATTTTTAATTGTTTTAAATTAAAATGTCTAAATTAGGAGTATATAATATAGATAGGGTGTGTCGGTAATAATTTGCAACAGTTTCAGTGGTGATTGTAATTGATTCAGTGGTGATCTTGTAAAATTTTTTGCAACCATATAAAATAAACTGAGCTACCATATTACCCGTAAGGATAAGATAAAAAATATAAATGAGTTTTGAAAGGTGATTCAATTTTTTTTCCACACTATTTTCAACAAATTCTGTGTCACTTCGATAAAAAAATTTTTAACGGTATTAACATCTTATATAAAATACACGAGATGAACGACGTGGTGAGTAAAAAAACAAAAATAATTGAATAGTAAATTACACCACAAAAATATTAAAACTTTAGCAAGTTCTTGGTGCTGAATACTCAAAACATTTAAAAATTTTACACCAAATAAATGACGGTTACTTCCAAGTTGAATGCCATTTATACTCTAAAAGAAATTTCAATCACGGACAATTTTTAAAAAGGCTTCATAAAAATTGTGTCAGTTTAAATAGTCACACACAAACTTATAAAAAAAGTACAAAAACGAAAGCAAAAATTGAACACAAAACAGAAAAAAAAAACAGATCAGATCATACTCTTCAAAAATGATATAATAAATGTTAGTTCATTTGCTTCTGCTATTATTAAAAAAAATATAGACAGTGAAACAAGATTATAGACATTCGCTAAATTTCTGACTATAACCGTTTTGTAAAAAAAAAAATTGCATCTTTATAAACAAAACCAAATTCAATAAGATATCTTTCGTATAACAATTTTAAACTTGATTTTATTCATAAATAGCAAATCTGTTATGTGATTTAAAATATACATATTTGTAATAAAGAACAGAAAAAGACAATATATAGATCAGTTTTTTAATAAAATAATTCACTTTTCACTGTTTTATTGAAAAATTGCGGTTATATTTCAATGTGACTTATAAAACGACATCGATTGTATGAACTTATGAAATTTATTACTTTCTTTCAAACAAATTGTTGACTATTGCTATAACAAAATTGTGACTACAAACGTTTTTGACTATAAACGAATTAAAATACATCGATCTAATACGTTGAGAGTAATGAGATTTTATTGTGTTAAGTTATATTAAAATTAGTGCTAATTTCATCATAAAGTATTATACATTAATTTCATTATATATATTATATTCAAGAATCAAGTGATTCAGAAAACAGCTACAATTATACCAAAACAAATCTTCCTTTTTGTATAAAATCGTACCTGAAAGAACTGCTTTTGTGCAATTGCACAGGGGATTCACTAGTACTTTATTTAATATCAAATATCTAATATGTGCAATCACAATGTACGAAAATTAAAGACGATCGAAAATAAAAATTATATGGACATCTTTCAAATTTTTTTTTTGATAAACTGATAAAATATCAAAATTATTAATTCCTGAAATTATAACTGCCGATAAAAACACTTTCGTTATTATAACAATTCTTATAGAGTTTTTGGAAACAACATTCTTTTTTCGTCAGTGCCTGCGACCGACCAACTAATGAATTACGTGAAGGGCTTTAATCAGTTTTTAGTAACTTCATATACATTTAAATTCCCTTATTCGACTTAGGTGTGACATGGTAACATCTTAACAAAACTATTCAACTTTGAACTAATCTTCAAGGCTCCAAAACTCGTAATTGGGTAATAAGAATAGTGTCTTCCAATATTTTGTCACGAATTTCCCAATCACCTCTAAAGCTATCACATATTATTTTTGGTACATCCTGTATATACATATATGTATACATAATTTATTATTATTATAAAAATAAAATAAAATAATATAAAATATAATAAAATATTAGGTATAGAATAGAAAATTAAATTTAAATGGTAAAATTATTGTTGGTTAATTAAATTCGTAATTAATTTTTTTTTTTCTTTTTTTTATGGTTATTATTTTTATTATACCGGAAAAATGAAATAAAATTTTATATTAAAAAACAAACATTTTTGTTTTAATAATAATAATTATTTTATTATTATTTTATTTGGATTTTTAGGTTTTTAGGTTTAATTTTTATTTTTCGCATATATTTTGGAATTGTTGGTCAGGGTGGGTGATATTGTCATGTAATGTATAAATAGTGTAAAAGCAATTACAAATTTTGCACTGCACTTCAATGCAAATTTTAGTAAATTTGCGATTTTAAAAATTACAACCTGGTATACAGGTTTATGATGGCTCTATTGGTATACAGGTTACAAAGGCTCTATTGTGGTCCAAATTATTATTTAGATATTAACATATTTACTACAGCTATGAATTTTTGGCTCTTCTGAAGGAGATGGTGTACCCATGTAGGACCTAATGACTATATAAAAATATAATATATCTTTAATGACGCATCTTCTTCTTTAAGGACGAAAAGGACATTTGAAATTATTATATTTTTTGTTTTGATATTTTTGTATATAAACCGTTATATGTGTAAATCAATTAGATATGTATACATATATATTCGGTTATATTAATATCTATTTCCAGTTAATTCTACAAAATTATTATTTAAATTAATAATAATAATGCAATACATTGCAAGAAATAGCCATTGAAGCGATAAGCTTGTTTTATAGTATTTCGAGGGTCTAAAACTAGTATTATTATCTATTTTGTCATTCGAGTGACTCTTTACTGTCCGGTGACGGCAACATCACAAATTTATTTAAATATGTTATTATATTTATTTAAATTTAGTCAAAAACTTTGATTGTTTAGAGAGAATTATTTTGTTTTAGTTTAATTTGACTTAACTACAAATAATAATATATTGTATCTATTAAAAATGTTGGGAGTTTACGTTATCAGTCCAAATTAAATTTAGAAAACAAAAATAGATCAATTTAATTTGAAAATATTTTTTATGTAATAACTTTACAAATTTGTTATATAGGGTTTGTTAAATGAAACGATGTAGTTATACAAAATATTATATTAAATGACTACTGATGAGAGCTGATTATATCATATTTTACATTGACATAAATATTAATTGGTTTGATGTTGAGAATTAGTTTAGATTAACAGTTTAGATGATGTTAACATTGAGTTTAGATGTTCATTAGGGTTAATTAGTTTAGCAGGGACACTTCATATATAATAAACTATTTTGAAAATTAAAAAATTTAATTTTTACCTTGTAAGATGGTTGTCAAAATATATACAACTTAATTCTGATATTATTTGAAATGCTCACCTGAAAATAAAAATATGAAAATTAATTATATTAATAATATTATAGGTACATAATATTATAATTTTTTAATATAAAATTAAAATTTACTAATCAATTATATTTAATATATAGTAAATAAGAAAAAGAAAGGTGCCATTTCACAACAGATTTTATTCAAATGATAGATATTTAAAAGGAGACGTAGCGAAACTAAATATTTTTTAAAAAAATTTTTAATGTTCAATTTGAAATTCCATCTTAAAAATTTAGCCCATGTTTAGGAATACAAGTACAAGTACCTAGATCTTAATATATAAAATTTTTAATTTACTAAATTTCATTACATAATTATGCAGTTGTCGTCTAAGATAAATCAATACAAAAAATCATATAGTTGAAAGAAAGAAATTTAAATGATGAAAAAACAAATCGAGAAAGTTTCTCGAAAACAAATAAAAAAGGATAATATATAGTGGATGTAGCGGCGCAAATAATATACTGCAAACATTTCAGAGAGTTTCGGGGACAGAACATTGTACGAACATTTCAATATTAAAGGATCTAAATATCAAATGTGGAGTTCCTTTAAAAAATTTAACCAATCCTATCTAATGTATTTTGGGCACATTGTCATGCAAAGAGCCTGGAGGAATAGAAATAACAATTTTTTTTATTGTCATTATAATACTATAAATAAAGTAAATGGAAGAAGGAATATAATTTTCCCCACATCACAACACAATGTATAATAAAATAGCGGCTAGTATTGTTATAAAATAAAATAAAGCAATTAATTCAAATAATAGTTAAAAATAATATCCTATATACGTATAAATATGCATAATTTTTGCTCTCTGCAACACTGTTTTCTAATACCCTTGACCCTGTATAACACATATACTAAACCATAAGTCGGGTTTCACCGGAAGACAAATCATGATGACCGCAATCAATATTTTAGCACAAAAATAATTTACAATATGCCATTATAATCACTATAATCAATTTGCTAGGTCTAATTTCGTTTCAATACTCTAAATCAGTAAAATTCTGATTTAATACTTCCTTATTTGCTGATCATTGAAAAGTTATATCCTACCAAAAAGAAAACAAAAAAAAGATATCTACAATAAAATCTATAAGCTCAATTCACATTATTGTTATATATATAGATATGGGTTGTATTTATATAATATTTTTTTTTATATACTGTCAAAAATGAAATGTACTGTACTTAGTAAATCAATAAAACAAAATATCGTCAGCTTTTCCGGTAATCTTCTTTCATTTATTTTTGTTTTGTTTTTTGTTTTACTTCTTACACCGAAATATTTCTCTATTAGTCATCCTTGTATTGACTTCCTTCTTATTTTGTATTATGTATGTATGTATATATTATACATTTAGATATATTATTATCTACTTACTTAAATATCCGTATACAATTTAGGTATTATAGTGTACATTGATTTCCCCTTTAAGACTTATAATATATCATCATTTCTGATTTTGATGAAGCTGTTATGTACTTTGTTGTTGTTGTTGTTGTTTTACAATTTTATCTTGTACTTGACTAATATACTACTTTCTTCACATCTTCTTTGATTGATTTTCTATGTTAAAACAGACAATTGCACGGAAAATTGATTCAAAACTAGATTGTAAGTAACAGAGTATTTCCTTTAAAAAATTTATTCTTGAGTTGAACATTTTTAATATCTTAGAAGATATAAACATATTACGTATGTGCATTGTTTTAATCATCGAACGGTCAAATTCAAAGATTTATTGCTTTTTCGGATTTCATTTAAAATTTTTGTTAAGGAAGGTGAATTATTGTTATATTTATTGGAAAATACAAATTTTAGGAAAAAGTCCTTCTCAATAAGAAAATGAACAAAGTTAGGCAGATTTCTGAAACGAAAGTTGGGTTGGGTCATTCAGTATTTAAATGACAGACAGAGTCGTTCAGTAGTAAAAGCATAATCTTTCTACTTATGACCCAACGAGCAAAATACGTGTACCTACATAAATTAAAAATGTAGGCTGATTTAAAAATTTAGAACATAGAACTGATAATTGCATTTCTACGTAAGCTATTGGTAGAAATGCAATTATCAGTTTTGCAAATGTTTGATTGCGACTTGTCATTTTAAATTTAAATATCCATTTTTAGTTTTACTAACAAGTTCTATACAATTTATTTATGTTTTATAAATTTATTATTTATTATTTAATTTTTTTTGTAGTTTGTGTTCTATTAGTTTATATAAAAGTGCACACACACAAAACTAGTTGAATCAGGGCTGAAATAATTGACAAACCTAAGCAAAGGTTTATAGAAAAATTTAGCATGTCCATGTGGAACAATGGAACAATGGACCAATACAATAGTCATCAAATATTTATTATATAACGTAAAGAAACGTAACGAAATCTTATATCTTACAATAATTTTGCTCTTAAAAACTTGTCTATACCAATTTTGTCCAATAAACATTTTTTTGATAAAACATGTTGTGGAATGTTGGTCTCAGACCTTATAAATAAAATGATTTTGTTTTAATTTTTACTTAGATCTTACCTTCTACGTTTATTTTTCCTTTACAAAAACAGGACGTGTATTATATCCTCTATAGAGAAGAAAAATCAATAGACAAAAGAAAAGGTTTTTTTAAAAGAAGAATTTTGAAGAAGAAATTTTTTGATGGGCAAGATTTTGATGAAACCAGATTTCGAAAAAAAAAATACCGTAAATACAGTTTAGAATGTTAGAATTAGTATGCTAGTCAAAATTTGTCATCAGACTTGTGATCAGAATGGTTTGGGTTCGACATCCTCTATAGGCATGGACATTTCAAAATTTTGTTTTTTTTCTCATTAATTCATCTTCCGGCTTTTATGTACCATTGAAACTTTAAACAATACTAAAACCGAAAAAATATAAATAAATAAATTTGTTTGAATCTGGGCCTCACTCGTGTGAATATTTTTCAGTGTTGTACCTTTACACGTAGTTTTTAATTGTCTACCCTTTGCATTACTCGGATTAAATTTATGTTACACAATTTATAATAAATATATAAAACTAGACTTGTAACCCGCCATAAATGACGGAAGCAAAAAAAATTCTAGCTTTTTGTTACCTTCATTAGAGCTTTCATTTCAAATGTATGTGATTGTGGGTCCTACTGGTCTCACAATATTTATTTGATTTTCTTTGTTTACTTTTATTTATTTTTAATATTTAATGCACTTTGAGTAGCGAAATTTATTTATTTTATGTTAAAAAAGAGATCAAAGCAATTTGTATATGTATTGGAGCGTTCCGTCGAATCGGCAAATATTTGCAGGAAACTATATATTATATAATAACATAATTTCAGTAAAATCAGTATATTCATTTAACTTAGTTGTAATTCATTATTATTTAATTGTAAACATTGTCTACGCAATGAAGCGGCACAACACTGAACTCGAGAAATATAGATATATCTATTATTAATTCATTAATTTGTCACTTCAGCTAGTTCTTGAGATGGAAATATCATATTTATAGAATATCTTTAATTTTTTCAATCGCAACTAAGTTAAGTAAATGTGTAAAACTAAATCGTAGCTAATGTTATTAAAGAAAACTCACGCAATTTTAACTAAAGTATTAATAATCTGAGAGAAGCTATAAAAGTCCATATAACAAAGAGACTAGGATTTAAAAAAAAATTATAAAGATAATCTTGTCCAAACTAAAAAACAATCAAAATATTATTATTTACTTTCATTACTGTATAATATATGAACAGTAATTATAAGTGCGTGCAGTGAAAAACAGACAAATGGGTCAGTAATCTGACAGAACAAAAATTAGACACATAAATAATCATGAGGATGTATAAATTAAAAAAAAATAAAATAAAACAAAACAAAAATTATTATCACAAAGTTTAATCCTTTGTTTCTCTTTCAAATTTTGCTGAATGATTCAAAATATGTGCCGAGGTTGAAAGGGTTATAATATTGTGGGAGGTTATATGTCATTTTAAGCAACCGATTATTATAATTCAATTAGAAAAAAGAAGGAAATGAACCATTATAATAATATTACAATATATACACTACGACATGACAATATATAAATATTGTTATTTAGTTCGCATTATGGATGTAAATTATACAAAAATGGAAAAATCCTTTAATCCCACAAATTAATTCAAAATTAAAAGATTCTTTAAAATGAATTATATTTTCTTTTTTTTTTTTGTGTACCTAAAAACACTCATACATTAGATTACTCTTTTATGACAGTTCCAAATTTGGTTTAGGTACATCCATTTTTTTTTTTTTTTTTTACATTTCATCATAAACCATAAAAAATGATAACAAGGAGCTCCTTACTTTAAACTGAAATCGAAAATGGCTAGAATCGTTTACAGCAAAATAATTATCATATAACAAAAATGTACATGTAAAACTAAAATTATAGGGTGATATCTAAAAGAAAAATTTAAGGTTGAAATTTTCTTTGATTATGAAAAATTTAGTTATCATTTTTTGCTCTCTGTAAATTAGACTACGCAACGCATATTCAATTATGAATCTAAGGATATCTAATTCTATTCGAATACGATGCTATATATTTGACGATATCAGATTTTGAAATTAACGCAATTAGTAGCATTTTCTAAAGGTTTGCACTGCAATTTTAAACCATCAAACGGGGAAATATAATAAATCTGAAAAGGTCGCTACAATATAGAGGACACCTAAAGTTAGTAAAAAAATAAATATCAATTTACTGTATCCAGTCAGGATATTCTTTAACAATGATTTGACCAAAATTTCTGATTGGGGCAAAAAAGTAATATTGTAAAACAGAGTTGAATTCAACTCGACAAAAACACAAAACTGTCTAATCTCACGTAAACTTCTAAGATTTGAACCCAATCTTTCCTTCCAAGGTATTACTTTGCAAAACTCGGATAGTTTAAACATCTTAGGTATGCACGGAAATCAAAAAATTACTTTTAATGACCATATTTTTTATACTGCGAAAGGAGCTGCCAAGTGTTTAGGCTATTTATCATTGTAAAGCTCTCTACTTCCCTTTGGAACTCCTTAATATCTACAAAACATTTATACGACCCAAGATAAAATATAATTCTCACATTTAGGCTGGCGCTCCCATTTCAGCCTTAGGCTACCTTGACCGCGTTCAAAATCGCGCCATTCGTCTCATAGGCGACCCAAATGTAACTTCATCCTTAACTTCTCTTGGACTTCGAAGTACAGTAGGGGTACTTTCTCTGTTTTATAGATACCTCGTAGGTGTTGACACTTGCTCAATAGAAATCAAATCACTACTCCCTCCTCTAAAACAGTTCTAACGCAAAAAAAGAAGGAGCAGCAAATGCCTACCCCTACACAGTGGAAATCCTAAGATGGCAAAAAAATGGTTATGGGAATTCATTTATAGTCCGAGCATCGCAAATGTAGAATCACATCCCTCCCGAAGTGTTTCCACAATCAAATAATAACAGAACAGCTAGTTATAATCTCCAGAGGTTCAAGTCAAACATTAACGATTTTTGCTTACACTACCTGTTAATTTGTACCACACTTTCCTTCTTCCTCTTCCTTCTCTATTCCAGCCAAGCGTTACGCGTTAGGTCCCATTCTAGTGCGCGGCTGTTTATAAAAAAAAATGTCATATTTGGAAGCTCGTAAAGTATTGTTTATAAATGACGAAGTCTATTCTACGGTTGAGACGGTTCGGATTGACAAAGCAGATTCTCAATAGATTATTTATTTACTTCACGTCATTATTCTTAAAATTTAGAATAACTTAGTTTTGTTGAACTCGCATGTTGGCATGGGCATTTTTACTTGTCGATTGTCTGATAGGTTAAGCACGATGAGACCTCAGATTTTTGTTCAAATGCAATTTTGATTTATATTTTGGTTGAGCATAGCAAATAAATAGTTGTTCCTGGTGATATAAATAATTGTGCCTGCGATTTCAGAATGTTGGGGCACCCACATTGTTTTCGACAATTTTTTAGAACATCTACCTAATCTCATAAGAGCTTTGATGGGATCGTGTATGCATTAAGTTGGCTGTTTTTGTATCTTAGAGAATGTAGATATTTACGTTTTTTGTAATTTATTCTTAAGTTATCTTGCACACAAAATTCGTTCCATCTACCTCAAATTGTCAAACTGTGTTTGTATAATTTCGAAATAAGATAATATGAAGTTAGAGAGTTTTCACATTATAACCAATGAATTATTTTTCAGGCCGGTAGTAACTAGCTAATGCTTTTTCGTCAAGAGAGAATGAACTGATTTCCCAAGCATTTCTACTCACATATAAACCGTTGCTTTTTTTATGGAACTAAGGGGAAACGTGCTAAAATTGGTTTATGTAAAATTATGTTTTTATCAATTTTTGTGGAAGTAATAATTTTTTGACTTATGTTACAATATTAAGTTCTAACACATAGGTGAAAATATTGTGAAAAAATCTCGGAACTAAAGTCTTAAATTCGTCGAATTGTAAAAATTTCAATTTTCAAATTAATATTTGTGAAGAAACGGGGTCGTCTTTTAATAATGCCAAATGCAGGCTGGTTGGGTTTAACGCGGTTATATCATGTTTGTATTTTGTATTAGCACTGCAACAAGCGTTTCTAGTTAAAGTACCGCTTAATAGATCGATATTATTGTAAGAATATGTTTTTTAGCTTTTTTCTCTCAAATTCCTTACAAAAATTACCGTATTGAGATAGTCATAGACAGGTTGATACCAATCAGTTCCTTGCTATTATAATGTGAATAAGAAATATTTGGTAACCCCAATATCGTGAAATATGCTTCGAGGTAATAAAAAATCTGGGCGTATTCTACGATTTTGGTATATAGATGCCAAATTGCATGCAGCTAAATTTTGGCTCAACAATTTTTGAAAAATTTGAATTTTTTTACGTTGAAAAAACAGCAGAGATGTAATGGGAATAACATTTGGTATTATTATTGGTGCAACCATGATACGTTGCATTTTATTTTTGTGACGCAAGTGATAAGGAACCAGTTTAGCGAGCTGCAATTTTTGAATACATTATTAAAAAAATATAATTTGTTTAGTTTTTCCATTGAGTTTAATTTTTTTTTTGTGTAACACTGTTTTTGTACTTTTCTTTTAATTTTCACATCGAATTTCACATTCAGAAACGATATGTAATTTAAATCTCTAACGCAATTAGGGCGAAGGTATTATAAAATGTCTTGTATAAAATAGTAAAAAAAATTTCAACTTATCCTAATAGGATTATAAAAATTATTGTTATTTTTTACAAATTCATATTTTCGGTTTATTACTTACTGTTATAATGTAATCTATTGATATAATTTAAATACATTTAATACACCCTGTATATACCCTTTATAATTTAATAAACAACAAAAAAAATAAAACAACGAATTAAAAGAATAATAAAAAATGATACAGATAAATTGAAACGTTAAAAAAGGATGTCCGGATGATGACGGTATTCACATTCATATTCACATACACATCCAAAAAATATACTCTATCAAAATGGTGAGTATCTTATGAATATGTACAAACTCGATAAAAATATCCTGGAAACACACAAATGTACATTTTATAAGTTGAGTAAAATACAATATTGTAAAAGGATAATCGCATTGTAGAATTGAAATAAAATTATAAAAAATAACAAAAAAAAAAAATACACTAAAGGCAAATTTCCAAAATAAAAAAATGCAATATGATAAAAGAATAAAAAAGAAAAAATTAAAATAAAAAAAAAAAAAAAACGAAGAGTCGCATAAAAAAAATTGGTTCATATGGTGTATATGTGTTTATTTAAAAATTCCACAAAACACCATTGTTTGAGGGTTGATAAAATGCTGACCTAAATTCTGAAACTGAATGACATTTTTTTTTTTTTTTTTTGTTTTGCTTCTGCTACTGAACATTTTTAACGTAATCACACGTTCAAATATTCAATGAAATGGTAACAGACCCAAATTTAGTAACGGGGATATATTATTTTTGTTAGCTTATTTTTTTTTTATTTTGCGTAAACAATAATAATAATATATATTTGTATTTTGATGGTGGAAACTTGAAATATTAAAAACCAGGTGAAATCGTGATAAAGAAATTTTGTTGGAAATGTGTTGAAATATCACAAAAAAAAAAAAACAAAAACCCCGAAAAAATAAAACAAATTAAATTAAAATAAATATTAACCACCATTTTCTGCCTTCCGTAAGTATTTTTTATTATTTTATATGTATTTTATAAAAAATCACCTCAGGTTAGAAGATGATCTCTTACCGAATAGTTATCTGATTTTTTATTTTTATTTAATGAAAAATCGGTATGTGATTTTTTTCAGTATTTTTGTTTAAGGTATTTGAAAAAAGTAAAACATGTTTTCAGAATTATTTTATAATTCGTAATAATAAATTACCGATAATGGGTATAGGTCTAATCTTTGCTGCCTATTATAATGTATAAAAACTTTTTGGCAAACTTCTATTCAAAAGGTTAAAAAACTAAGAGCGCAAGTCTGGAGGTTTATATACGTAATTTTAAGTCGAAATATAAAAAAAATCTTGCTAAGCTAATAGAATTAACGCTGTTTAACTGTAGGTGTGATCAGAAGGGTAATAATTGAATGTTAAGCAGCTAACATTATATTGTATAAGTAACTTAACATTATGCGTTTGTATCATATACACAGAACTATTTTTAACAACGAATTTGAAATCCTATTTATAGATCCAGCCATTCATATGTTATGTGAGTCCATTCATTTATCAATTAAAAAATTAAATTTTTTGCCGATATATTCAACGAAATTGTTAGACCATAGGCAGAAGGTACAAAAATTACATAAGTACTTATGTATGATAGAGAAACAATGGTGAAATATCAGGAGAATTATTTTTTATTTATTTTATTTTGTACATATACATGAGACGGTAAGTCTCTATAAGAGTACATAAAGTTTAATGTGTAGCAAATTCATAATTCTTAAAGTAAATTAAACTAAACATTAACCTACAGAAACTAACAATAAAGAAAAGAAATTTATCGGAGAAAATCGGCGAATATTTAAAAAATCTCCAATGTTTCCTATGATTATCGTCGATATTTTCAATGCTAACACAAAAAAATGTGTACCAACTTACATAAAAATTTGTTGAACGAACTTCGCATACTATAATTGTATTTTATGGATAAAAAATGATATTTTAATTTATATAAAAAGTGGTATACAAATATTATAATTTTACTCCCTCGTTCATATACTATATTCTTCTCTTTCCTAACTCCAATTTATAATGGTGCATAATGGTGAATTAATTGCTTTATTAAATTAGTACCGAATAAATTACAAAAGTGAATTATCGATCGGTAGATTCATTCCGGGTTGGTCCCTAAATGCACAAAAAAAAAAATCAATAATGGCTTTTGCCACAAAAGATAATTATCCACTTTATTATGTACGGCACTTTAAGCGAAATTCTGAGGTAGGAGAGATCTTAGGTTTAAAATCAAAGTTCTACGACTTTTAAAGAATATTTATATAAATTATTCTTATGCATAGCCGCTGTTGGATACATTGGGAATATCTTCTTTTTCCAGTATTAATTTGTCATAATTTTATGGGTTTTGAGTTTATGGATTTTTTTGTGCATTTAGTTATTCTACTTCAGAAAATGAATTCCGCAAGAAAAAAACATTATACAATTGAAAAGTGAAATTTAAATTGAATTTGTTTTAAGTAAAATAAACAGCTGATGTTTATGAAAAATTTATCTATATAGTTATGAGTGAGTGATTGCCACACTGGCTCATTATGATACCCATACAATAGAATTTCGTTTCTTTGCTTGAATCTTACATGTTAAAACAATTCGAAGTGTTTACAAAACAATGTAAACATTCAAGTTTTGGTATTTGCTACCCAGTTGTTCTTGATAAGGTTTTTATTTCTGCATTAAACGAGGCAGTTTGTGGGATTATTTCATAATTTTCTTCATCGTTGCAGCCAGACTTTTATGTTATACTTGCATATAAAGCAATGAACCCATGACTCCTTTTAATAAAAATTTCCAGGATTCTTAATATAAATAATAATTAAGTATATAACTTGTTTATGTATATTTTATGCATTTGAGAAAATTAGTTGGTGGAAATTGAGTTTTGTTTGAAAAAATTTAAAATACTGTTTTGTACCGGAATGTAAGGGTTGAAACTAATAATGTATATTGCCTTTAATACTGTTTCCAAAATTTCTTCAAAACCCGGTGTTTTATCAAAGCCAGGTGTAAGATAGTTAAATTCAATTGACGTTGTTTCGCGGTTGACAATACGAGTTAAATTTTGTATGATTCTTTATTGAAATTATTGCTCATAAGTACATTGTTCATTCTATCTGTCAATTTATAAGATTACTATTTTATTCTATATTTATATCCTCGTGAAAGGCGAACGTTGCTCCGGAAAGCTTACTCGTTATTACGTATAAAAATTTAACATTTTCAAGTGGTTTCGCACTTCTTCTGACTCATCATCAGAATTGTACAGTACCTCTATACAGTATTTATTATACGTATATAATATACCTGATTGAAATTCAAAATGCAAAACAATCTCTTCCCTTTAAAACCCATATAGTCCCGGACCTAGACCCAGTTCCCCCAGAGTCATCAAAATTTCTACATAAAGTACTTTTAACTTAATTAAGAAAAAAAAAATAACGAATTTGATATCACATTATGGAAAGGAGATATTGCATGTTTCGAAAACCAAACTTCAGGATCAAACGACATAATTTTTTCAACAAAATATTTCTTCGAAAATTTACTACAGAAGTGAATAAATTCCTTACAAAAAAAAAATAACAATTTATTTTATAAAAAAAAAAAGAATTTTATTATTTTAACAAATTTTAATCTTAAAAAATTATCAGATCTTAGGCAAGCTGTGATATGGTAAAGAACATTTCGTATGCAAATTAACGCCACATTTGGTGCATGAAAAAACAATTTGATTTTTGCACTGACGGCATCGAGCTCGTTTCTCACTATGGATGATATTGTGATCCACACGGTCATATCTAATTGAAGTATCTGAGCTTTGTCCACTCTCTCTTAGTGCTAATACTTTTCTTAAAGGTATTTTCGTGAATTTAACCAAGCACTCAACAAAAAAAACTCGGAATTCAAGTTGGTTTATAATGCTTTTTTTCAACTTTTCTTAGTAAACAACGCAGTTTCCAAAAACCTTACCAGTTGCAAGATAAGCAAGTGATAAAAGACAGCACATAAGTTTGTGTAAAGTAAAGAAATTATTGAACGTAACGGTGTGTTGGTTTCGATTGTCTGCATTTGCTAATAACCGCAAAACTACGTTTTCTCCTCCATATATGCTAACATTAGGTCCATATAGGCTATCATTTTCCTCTGAAGCTCCTCTATTAGCTATAAATGAGAACAAGTAGCCTTCGGCAGAATAAAAAGACCAGTACTTGAAGCCAAATCGAACAGGCTTAGATTTGTTGAACATTTTGCAGGAATGGTGTCCAAAATAAGCCATAATTTGCTTATCTATAGATAAATTGTGAGAAAATATTCCAAATTGCATAAACCGTTTGTTCATAAATTCAAAGGTTTTTTAGCTATTATATTTCCAAGAATTAAGAAACAGGTATTAAATTCTTGGCTTTTAAGCTACCTACTGACGCCGATTTTAGCGTGTCTTGCTATTGTGTTTCCAAGAATTCAAACTCAGGTATCTCTTATCATCAAGCTATTAGCGCCGATTTAGCATAGCTTGTTATTTGATTTCCAAGTAGTCTATCGTAGAATATGTGGTCCGTAATAAAAAGGGACAGTATTGGTATAATTATAGCTTGGAAGAGGAAAAAACAACAAAAAAGAATCTAGCACTTTTTTTTTATATGAACATTTTTAGATATCGTTTAAACCTGATGTTTCGTTTTCGATACACTGCTTGAAAAAGTCACCCTGTAGCTACAAATTTTGTTGGATTAGTTTCATATTGTGATTAAATTATTACTATGGATTTGAGCTAGTTCATTTAAAAGATTTTTTTTCATTTTTTTTTTTGTATTTTTTTGTATTTTTTTGTATTTTTTTAACAAGAATGAAAAAAAAAACTTGAAATTCGGACTTTTCAACCCATCGGCAAACATGCTTTGTGTCACGTTTCAAAAAAAAAAAAAAGGGTAAATTTGATATTTGTTTTAAATTAAATAATAAATTTTAGTTTGATTTAAAATTCACACCGGGTGACCACTATGCCGGAAAACGTCATATGTTTCGTTTTCGACACTCTGGGTTTATATGGGTTAAATCATTTCAAAAAAATCTAATTTCGATAATTGTTTAAACAATGTATGGTTTTAGTGGGCTGTTTTCACCTTTCAGTACCTGCCTTCAATATAATTTTTTGTATATCAAAATTTCGCTACATTAAAAATTTGTAAAATAAAAATGCTCCTTTGTACAAATTTTATTAGAGCTAAAAATAATTATATTTAAGACATTTCTCCAGAAACTAATAAACAAAATTAACTTTTATGTTAAGGAAATATTTCAAAAACTTAAATTTTTCGAAATCACAATGATAAAAACTGTGATAACGGTTGGTCTAGTCTAGTCTAATGTATATACATACAAGGTGGTACTGAAAAATGAAACTTTACCTGAAAAATGGCACGTCTGATTTGAAAGTTGTGTATGAAAAAGTTGTAGGGTATGATGTCACGCATCAACACAATAAAAAAATAAATAAATTATCGAGTTTTTTTCGAGATAATCAACGTTTTTTACAAAATTTTAAGTTTATGCAGCTATTATTCAAAAACGGTAAGTCTGATACTCATCCAACACACACCGTTAATTAGGTGTATTAATTAAAAAAAAAAATATGAAGAAGATGTTGTTCTAATTTCTATTTAATTCAATTCATTTATTTCTTTTAATATACTTTTTGTTTTTAATTACAGAGTTTTTTACAGAGTTTAGAGATATTTTCTTTACAGCTGAAACATTTTAAATTTTAAATAAATGGTAAAATAATATTAAATTTCAATTCCATCGTGGCTGTATATTGTTTAGACATAATTTTGCTAATCCGAATTTCTTTAACACTCTGTAGCCCAGGTTATATTTAAAGATACATCCTTCGTTTTTTTCCCTACAATTTTTTTCCTAAAATGCTCCAAGGAATCACCGCTTAAATATTTTTGCTATGAACCGGACTTCATTACATCTCACGAAAATAATAATTTAATCTTTGTTATGAACTTGCAAGTGTTGATGTTAAATTTATTTTTTTCAAAAAATTGGCATTCTCTAATTTTTAAAAATTTATAATTTGTTAACACTTTGGCTACCGAGATAACGACTGATTTAGTGATTATTCTGTCTTAGTCCAACAGGTACCTTGATCATCAATGATGTTTAGAATTTGTACTTGGAAGAAGGAAAATTTCGACATCACTGATCAGCAAGAGGCTAACTGAGAACTAAAATGGAGTTGTTAACTGGTGGTTCGCAGCATTTAGTTGAGGACATTTTGTATAAATAAATATTTTTATTTGAATAAACATTTTATTAAATCAAATTAAATTTCTAAGCTCTGTTCTTATGATAACAAAATCATCTTTGTGAATTACGGTGAAATAAATAATTTGCTTTCTATATTTTGGGAATTGTTCCGACCGCTCTATTTATTTTTTTTAAACTTAAATAATTCTAATTTTTATAAATTCAATAAAACACGAAAAATATTATTATGTTTACATAATATTTCGAGAAAAAAAAAAAAACAAATAATAAAAAATTACAACTGAAAATTTGTTGAATTCTAATAAAATGTAAATCTAAAAACATTTCAAATAAACTAAATTAGAATTTAAAAAAAAAATTTCGAACAACTTTTCAAATGTACCTTCACATACCTAATTATTAATCAACCAGAAATTTAACATTCGAACGCGGTATTTATGTATTTTGTAAAAATTTGTATGTAAGTCAGTATGTATAAAAAATATGTAGTTGCTATATATTGAAAACTGTTTTACAGTTTATTGGATTTTAAATTATTTTCTTTTTTTTTTACCATTTTTGTTGATCGACTCTGTGGAATTTTAATTTGGTTTTTACAAAAATTTGATTTACATTTGTTTTTTTTTTGTTTTTTTTTTTTATCAAAGGTTAAACAAATATATTCCAGTGTAACAAAATTGGTACCTAAGAATAGGTACAAAAAATTAATTGTTTTTAAAGCCTTGCTATTTATATTTTCCTACCGTTAGGAAATATAAGGTTCTAATAAACTGAAACATAGATTTGCAAGTGGCAGTCTCCATAGAAAAAATAATATGTTACAGAAGTAAACAAATAACATTAACAAACTGTAATAATTCTATTATCAAAATAAGTCAATTTTGTAATAATTAAATTTATTAAAACTAATTAAATGGAAAAATGTATATCTGTTTTTAGGATAATATTAGGACAATATTAGGACAATATTTTTTGACAAATATTTATTCCTAATAATTCAGCTTTACTTTAAAGTAGAAAATTGAATGTAGTTTAAATTAATCAATGATTGAGAATTGTTTTGTTCCATTTGACATTTGATACATTTTAAGTGTGTTTGTTGTGGAAATTAAACAATTTTGTATTTAAATTTAAATTTATAAAAAATATTGGTAGATAATTGAAAAACTTAAGTCCGAGGCTAACTCCACGTCGCTTAAACGCCGTATGACTTGTGAATTGTCAAAAACAACTTAAATGATATGACAATTCAATATAAGCACGTAAACTGCACGACGGTCTTCGCGATTGTAAGGGTAAAAATAATTGATCCATTTTTAATTTTTCGGTGTAGAATGACATTTTGTGATTGTCAATTGCAAATATTTGTAAGTATTTTGAAAAAAACGTTGACATTTGGAAAATTCAGTTCTGTGAAAGATTTATAAAAGTTTTAAAAACAACAATTTATTTTAAAAAATCCTTCAGTTTGCTTAGTTCTGCCCGTACAATTTCCTACGATGATTTTAAATTACCGGCAGTTGCGATTTTTTTTTGCTACGTTTCATGGGGATTCTGAGGGAGATATTGTATTGACGTAGGACCTAATAAACATATCCCAAGCAAAGCTGGAATTGCTAGCTTTCCAAAAATATATATCTTTAGGGGCGCATCTTATCCTTTAAGAACGAAAAGGACATTTGAAAATATCCTTGTTGTTTTGATGTTTTTGTATAAAAACCGTTATATCTGTTGATCGATTAGATAAATATATATTCAGTTATATATTCTAGAAAGTTAGCGGTCTGGAGCATATTTCAACATTTACTTGATGCTGATTACCGTTATGGAGATATTGTAGTTCAAAGTTGAAAATTTTGGAAAAAAAAAATATTTTTTATTTTTGCTTTTGAAATACCAAATACCAACGCGGATACAACATCTCCCTCTTAAGAGCCATTATTAATTTTTAGTTTTTCCTAGACTGGATGGATGAATGTAGGTCAATATAATAATATTTTTTTGATTTAGAATGATAAAAGTTTCCAAACAATGGCTAAAGGAAGAAAATGTGGCAAGAGTATAAAAACGTTGTGAGAAGATGAATGATATGTTCAACATATCTCTTCAATCAACTGAAATACAAAAAAAGTTATTACAGATTCTAAAAGCGGATAATTGTAACATGAAGCGGTTAAATTAGGTAATCAAAAAGAGTGACTTCAATGTCGGAACGCTGACATATTGGTTATGATAGATACCGGCTCATTTAATACATATATATACTCAAGAGTGGTACCTTAATAGATTGGAACCTAATACACAGATTCAGATTCTACTTACAAGAAGGAGAATCCTCCTCTCACCTAATATTTGAATCCAATGCCATAATTAATGTAATGGAGATAACCGCAATAAAATAGTTCGCCAAGGACATTTCTTGCAATTTCAAACAATAACCAAAGGAAGTACAATTGATTTGAAAACATTACGTCTGTATAGAATACCCCATCCTAAAAACAAGAAAATATGTGTCAAAAAAATCTTTAATCCTAGTTTTAATAATCCCCGTTTCTTACGAAATTTTTATTTCCTGCATAATTTTATTTTTTTTAAAGAAAACTACTTAAAATATAATAATTCCATGTTTTTTTTGGAAATTTTTCTCAAAATTTTCCGGAAAATGGGAAAATTATGTGTAACATATATGTCACATTCGTAAAATAACATACGCTTTTGTTTAATTTTTAACCATTATTTTCTATATATGAAATTTAATTATTTTGAGTATGAAAGTTGTCAAAGCAAGAAATGCAAAGACCAACATCACATTTTTTGCACTGGTACCGGGATACTGAATTGCAGTGATCTACTTTACAGCTCCCTCGTTTGCAGTTGAGAACATATGCAACAATTTGACCAATATTATCAAACCTAAAATGTTATAAAAAATTTAAAAAAAATCTCCAAGCGAAAAGTTTACAATTACAATTTACATTTGGCTTAGAAGTTCCTCAGCTGGTCGTCCAGACTTTGATGGTAGATTCTTGAAAGCAGATAAATAATCTTCACCTATAATCCTACGAAAATCAAGATTACTAATTTTTGTGTTATTGGCGCGCTTATAGATCATTCAAGCGTTGTTCATACAAACATCAAACATCCAATTAAGTTATTAGTAGCCAGTACAACTTTTTTCCCCTAACACCAATCCTATATGAATTTACGTCTTCATCTATCCTATCAGTTCCTCCAATATATTTATTGTATTTCATTATTGCATCAGGACATTTAACATTTAATATTTAAAATTTTTTTCTGCGGAAGAATATCTTTTCACTGATGCGGAAGGTTCTATGCCATGTATGTTTGATGAAACTGTAAATAGGGAATTGTCTATCCATTTTATTATAATTAAATTATCTTCATTAGACCTTTTAGATAAAATATTAATCTTATTTATCATTCAAGCTAAAACAGCTGCTGGTTTTGCAAAAGCCTTATCATAGTTGGAAATTTCTTTAAAACATTTTCCCATATTTCGAAATCTATCAAATAACCGCTTTCTGTGTTCATACACCAAACTTTGTATCCAAATCTAATAGGCTTATTTTTGATGGACTGTTTACAGGTGTGTCTTCCGTAATATTTTACCATAGATTCATCAAAAGAAATATTATTGGAAGGAACAAAATTTTTTGATAAATTTCTTTTCAGCAAGTTTATGAGTGGGCGCAGCTCATATAACTTGTCACTTTTATTAAATTTTGATACATCACAGCAATGCAGATTAGTCATTATTTGTGTAAAACGACCTCGACGCATCGATTGAGATACCAGTTGATTACATACATCTACACTTTTACTCCAATATAAATATCGACAAGTTAACGAATTATAACAGGTCAAATGTAAAATTGCGATAAAACATTTAATTTCTTCTTTCGTAACATTTGGATTTTGTCTTCCTTTAAAAACTGCGTAATTGTTAGTTTCTTTCACCAAAATGTCAATTATATCATCATTTCAAATATTTCAGTTGGGGTTTTTCCGAAATAAATTTCATAGTTTTCAATTAGAGTACCACCATTAAATAGAATATCACCATCAATTCAAGTACGTTTGATATTCGAAAGAGTTTTTGTAATTTTCAGAAACATATTGTTTATCAACAACTTCACTTTCGAGAATATATTCCTCTATTAATAAATTGACATTATTTTTCGAACAAATAATGTCAAAAGAGCTGCATCTGGTGGTAAAATATATACATCAGGCTCTATGTTTTCATTTTCTGAAAAATTTTCAAGAATACCAACTAACTCTTCAACAGTTAGTACTCGAGTTCCAAGAATTTCTTCTTTGTTAATAGAGTTGATAAAATTGGATATAATTACGAATGTTACATATAAGTTACAGAAAACGAAAAAGCAAAATATTGTTTTTTGTTGATATATGCCACACAATCTATTTACACCAATATTTCATATTTGAAATTACTTTTTGGTAAAAAGACTTCAATAAATTTTATAAGTTTTAATATTTTTCACTATAAAATAGCTTTTTAATTAGCTAAAATGATTAATTTTCTTACCTCATATTTTTCACATCTTAAACAATTTCACTTTTACCACTAATAAAATAGTTAATAACTAAATTTTAGAAATTTAAATTAAAGCCTACTGAATTTGTTGCATTTTTAAACTTTCAAATATTGAATGTGATTTTAAAACAGTAAAATAACAAGTAAAAAAGTTTATGTGACATAAATGTGACATTCGTATAAAACGGGTTAAATTTGATAATAGGCATAGCGAATTAAAAATTTCTCAGCAAGCAGACAAAACGTAGAAGTAAATGAACCAAAAATTATTGCGAATACTTTTGTTTGTAAACACTTCAAATTAAAATCGTGCGATGATTATCGTATCTTAACGCCAAAGAATATATGGGGTGATAACTTTATTAAAATACGTTTTGGATATACAAATTCCTTAAAAACTTAATAAGAATTAATAAAAATGAAGGCAGAAATTATAAAGGTGGAGAATCATTATTTTGCAACGTGGTTGCTAGTACATATTGATTTAAGTTTATTTCAAAATTAAATCAACTACTGTTGTTGCAGGATGCAAACAAAAATAATATTCTTGTCTTTTTGTTTTTTTTTATATGTATTAGTTAATTGCAAATACCTCAAAAACTAATTTCCGGTTACATGATTAAAAAAATGTACCTATGTAAAATTATTCAAATGAAATGTATGTTTTTGTATTTAATTATTTGCAATGCACTAGATAAACAGTATTGCCAAATCTTATAGTGTGTCTAAAAAGTGATCAACATTGTTTTAAAATCATCATTATATTTAATCTGTAATTGAAAAAAAAGTAATAATATTTGAACCATTTCACAATCGATTTTTCTTATTATTATAAATGGTAGATATTATTAAAAAGAGACGTGGCGAAATCAAATATATTTTAAAAAATTTTTAATTTCCAATTTCAATTTAAAATTTCACCCCAAGGTCACATTAACATTTTAACATAAGATTTAAAATTTGTATTTAACATATATTTTCTTAAATCCACAAAGTACAGAGCTTCATCTTTTCCTCACCAGCATTAGATTTAAAGTTTAAAGCCTGAGGTAAAAAACTCGACTTCGTAGAAAATACTTTAGGCGTAGAACGGCGAAAGTTAATTTAACCAGGCAAACTTAACGGCGTTAACTGACATTTAAATCTATATTTTTGAAGATGCCCAATGTCAATTGTCCTTTTTTTACTTTATTGTAAACAATTTTTAGTGCGCTTCCTAAAATAATTTTTTTTTTAAATTTTAGTTTTCTTTAAATCAATTGTGTTTTTTAAACATTGATAAACATTTTGTGATTTAAATTGTGCTTCAAAATTAAATAATTTGGATTTTTTAAAATAAATTGTTTTTTTTTTTAACATTTATAAAGATTTTGTGCTTAAATTTTTGTGTTCTAAAATTAAATATTTTTGAATTTTTTAAATTGCTTCATAATGGAGTGTGAAGATGTAGTTACAATTTCATTTATAACCATTAACACTGTATATTTAGCATAATTATGCCTACATGAAGCAAACATATCAAAAAGATTTGACTGTAGACCGGATAATTTGGACCGCCGCATATTTGGCTTTTATGAAACTGCATTTAAGGCGATAAACTTAAATGAGGAGCAATTTATTAAATACACTAGAATTAGCACCGATATAATATATGATGTTTGATTTTCACTAATGTATCACAAACTAAATAAGACGAAAACATGTTATACGATTAGTCCTACCGCTAATTTCCAATGTTAATGCAATTTTCTTCCACACTTCAACTTTTACTTTAGTATTTTTATGTGTTTTTCCTGATTTCTCATATACAATATTGTAAGCTTTGACTGCTTCAATCAACTGCTCATCAATATCATTTATTACATTTGCCATTTTTTTTTTGATAAATATTTATAAAAGTATATAGTTTATTTAAAAAGTTTTATTAAATATTTACTTATAATAAATATTTTAACAAAATATTTTATATATATATTTCACACCAAACTACCAAAACTATATATTTAGTATTAAAAACCAAACTACCTATACCTTATTTATCTAAATTTTAATTGTTTCAAAACACTTATTTCCATTTTCCAAATACTTACTAATTTAATTTTCCAAACACTTACTAATTCTGTCAATTGTATTTGTACCAACAAATGTCATTTGACGCCGAAAAAGCTAAACTTGATTGAATTTTTATTTTCTTCGCCGAACGAACGCAGTAGAACAGCGTTGAGTTTGCCTGCTTATAATATTTTCATTACGATTTAACTTTTTTTTAACAGTTCGCAGATCAAACGCCGTACAGACGCCGTCGAGATTGCCTCGAGCATAATATTTGTTTTTTTTTTTTAGATTTAACTTTTTTTTAACAGTTCGCAGATCAAACGCCGTACAGACGCCGTCAAGATTGCCTCGAGCATAATATTTGTTTTTTTTTTTTTGTTATATTATTACGTAAATGGTTGTTGTCTAAAATAAATAAAAAAAAAGGATATAGTGCCAAGAATAAATTTAAATGATGGAAAACAATATTTAAAATGAAATTTAGTACGAATTTCGAGGACCGAGCGAATACTGGTATGTGTATTAGTATTTGTAGTATATTTTATTAGTTTATATATTTTTAGTAAGAGTTGCAAGAATTGAATAATACTTCTAGTAAGTTTATTTCAAAAACTTGAATTAAAATTTTAACTAAACAAAATAAAACATGTAAAATACGTTGTATACTAGCGATTTAATAGATTGTTAAAAGTTTGAGAGAATAATAATTGAAATAGAAAATCACGATGGGTTACAACAACGCATTGTGGGGCATTGTTGGAGGAAATTGACAATCACAATGTATAACTATTATATAATATAGGTACTGTACATCTTTAAAACACCATCCACTTTAAATCAAATTTAATCTAACTGAGGACGCCTATTCAATTTTGAAAATTTTATATATCTAAAACAGAGGAATTTTTCTGTTTTATGATTATAATTTTATTATGTAATAACAATAATAATAATTGAACGAGTCTAAACCAAATAACCAAATAGGAGGTATTAAAACCACAAAAGTACAATGACTTTAAAAGCTGGTTATTAATAACATAGTGGTGAATATAAAAGCAAGTGCGAATAATAAATAAAATTATTATTACATAGGTATATTTTATATGTATTTAATATACACATAATGTAGATATATTTTATGTATTATAAAATAGATATAATAAATAAAATTTAAAAATTATTATTTATATAAATGAGGTTTATTTTCAATTAAGTTAACAAATAAATTAGTATTTATTTTGGACACTGGTTATGTTAAAAGTACCATTCAATGACCTGCCAACACAAGATATGTATTTCGAAAAATATTCTATTATTTAATCAAAATTTGTAAATATTTTTTTTATGTTGTTGTTTTTTGTTTTATGCTGTTTCTATTGTTGTTAAACTAATTTATATTATGAAAATCACTAATTTTAAATATTAAGAATTTTAAAATGATTTGTCAGAATTAATTTTAATACTACAGTACCATAATATATTATTTGTATACTTATTCTGTAAAATTTTGTGCTTAAGCGGAGGGAGGCGTCTGAACTAGTGACTAAATTATTGATCAAATGGCATAACCAATAAGCATGAATTTCTTTTATTTACATTTAGATTGGTATTAAAATTTTTCTGAAGTTATATAGTGCGTTTCTAACAACCTGAATGTCAGCCTTGAAAGAGCTAAGCACACTCCTACAACATGTGTGGAACTTTCTTCCTCTTCCAGACAGTGTGTACAAGTTGAATCATCACTTAGTTCTAGTATACACATGTGCTTATTCATGTGATTATGACCAGTAGTATGATCACCATCTTCCTACAGTCTACTCTATTGAGAGTTAGCAGAAAGTCGGTTATTTTGATGTTTGTTTTTGGTGCATATATTTTGGAGACTGTTTGGCTTTCAATACGCTCCCATCCCATGTTTGTTTATCCTTTTCAAGGTGTTTTCTATCGATAGTTTAATATTACCAGTAGATAAGGATTAAATTCAATAATATTTTATAAGAAAAAAAATTGTTAAGAATGAAAAATGGTGCTCTAGAAGTTCTTCCATTTATAACAAACGATTTCGTATTGTAATTTCAACAAAAATATATGAACTATTTCACCCCGGAATTACAGCTATAATCCGATTACTTCAAGATAGATTCGTGTGTTTAATTGTGTCAAAGATTCGTGTAAAAATAATTTTACAAAAATTGCAGTCCCTTCAAGTCGTTTTGAACATAATACGTTCCATTTCATTGACTAATATTTTGACCAATACTTGCTAACTGCAATTGATTAGTTTTCTATATAATCAGACATCAATTTAAAGATAGCGCCAGATATTTTGTATCTAGCTGTGTATCCAGATTAAGCGTTCCGCTATACGGATTACAATAGAAAGATGATGACAATCGATTCTCAATTTTTTTCGAATTAAATTAAATGTTTGGGTCTAAAAATAATTACGAAAATTGACGTTAGACCAACCTCAAAGTGGTATAATTGAACATTGAAATCGGACCTTTAACAAATCTTCTAAACCTGTTAAGTAACGATTCGTTTGATTAAACTACACTTGATATCTATTATTATAGGTTTGAGAGAGTGCTTCAAAGATGATTTAGTAACTATCTCCGCAGTAATGATCACCAAAACCATTCTTTGTTTGCCAAGTAAATTTTTTACCCTGCCAATACCTCTGAAAGATGAACTTATCAAAAAATTGAGAATATTTTGGTACAAAATTAAAACCCTTGCAAACTTCTGATTACGGTAAAAAAGAAATTTATGCCAATGAATTAAAATATTATTCACCAGAGCGGATTCAGTTTGGCCTCCTCTCTGAAACTAGCTTATAATTGATGTTAAGAAACTCAAAAAATTATTCGTAATTAATTTAAAAAATAAAAACTATGAGGTTTCTATTGGCTGTTTAAAACTAGTATTCCTTACATTAGAACCAAAATATGTTGATACAACGACATTAATATAGATAACAAAAAAACTACGAGATGTAGATAATTACAAAATAAACATCTTATAAAACTACATTATGATCTATATTACGGGGGGACAAATGTACACATGTACACATAAAAAATTTCACATTTTGCTTTTCTATTATTTCTTTCATTTCAACCATCCTATTTAAATTCTTGTAATATTTAAATTCAATCTAGTTTTTAATTACCTAAATTAATGTATTAAATACATTAAATTTTACATGTATATTTAATTATATATATTTAATATTATATTACAAACTTGGTTATTATTCGGTAAAAAAATAATTTATAAATAATGTTAAAGTAATGTACTAATTTAATTTAATTTAATTTATTTCGGAAGAGAAGTTGAGTTAAAAAGAAAATTAAATAATGTTCATTGTTTCATTAATCTATACATACAACATCAAAAAAGTATTTCATACCTTTAATTTTTAATTTATTATTACCAGTCATAACATTTTAATCAATTGCATTTTATATTTTTTTACATAAAATTTTTATCTTTTATATGAACGAATAAACATCATGAGACTGAGAAGGCAAATTTCGCTACTTTATTAAAAATAGTAATGCAAAAATTACTTTAAAAAAGTGTAGAATAAAAAATGTATAAAATAGGTTAATTGGATTTGTGCAAGTAAAATAAAAAAAATATATTATAAACACTTCCTGTTCTTATTTGTACTCAACAACATCCTATAATCTAATATATATTATCTAATCCAAATGCTTCGTTTAATTTCATGCAAATGAAGCCATTTTTTTTCAACTTTACAGTTAAATTTACCGTTGCCATATACATTACGTAATATGTCTGTGTAATAATTTTTAACTGTTTACATAATTATACTTACTTTTTTCATGATTGATTTTGTAATTCAAGTTAAAATTTAATTTTATATTAGAGAAGTGATATAATAAAAGAAAAACTTTCAAGATACCTATAACTGTAATTTTAGAATGCTTGTAATCAAGCAATTTAGGTTAAATTTTAAGTATATATATATATATATATATATACTTGCATAATGTTTAATCTCTCTCTTGTGTAGGAGTTTAAAGAATAATAAAGTGAAAAAAAAATCTTATATAAAATAGCAATTGAAACAGGAAACAGTTTTTGAAATAGATTTTCTAACAAGCAAACACAAAATCAAACTCTTATTTTGCTCTGGTTAGTAAATTTCATTTCCTTTTCCTCTATATTTTCATAGTGATTTACAATGAACAAGAAGTGTAACAGAAATTGATTTGAAATTAATGTAAAAAAAAAAATAGAAATTTGTGGCACATCATGACACTTCTAAAATATATAATTTTAATCACTATATAAAAATATATAATATAGCATTTGTTATGAATTTGTATTTATAGAGAAAGTGAATTATTTAAAGCATATCGTCTTCAGAGTGTTGTTGGAGAGGGCAGAATTTAGTAAAAGAAAAATTATTTGTAAGGGTACACTATACAAAGTGTTTCAAGCACAAATTATAATAACTTATTTTTTTTTAAACGTTTGATCTATGAGACATAAACACTTTAATTACTTCTAAAACTAAACCATATTTGGTTACGGTATACTTATTGAAATTTTATTTTTATGTTGTTAATTAAGTCCAGAAGATTTGTGTTTTTGTTTAAGAAGATTATTTTAAGGATACAATTTTAAAATTTTTGTCTTATAAAACGATATTATCACGGTATTTAAATGCGTAACATGTATCTAAATTTAACACTATCACTGTTAACGATCAGGTATATTACTTGTTTGTTATTTAGTCGGCTGAGTTCTGAAAGGCACCATAAGCCATTTTCATTTTTTTTGACTAAGGAACAGATTTTTAGGTTTTGTGACACCCTTTTTCTTTTGGCCCGAAACGTTTTTCGCTATCTTTTACCGTTTCGGAGATATTTAGTTCCGGCTTGACCCATATCCACCTTTGTAATACTTTGTTAATTATAAAATGACCCATAAGGCTATTTTTTGGATATGGGTAATTTTTGTATGAAGTTTGATGTCAAAATTTGCTTATTTCTGTAATGTTCCATATCCATATACCTGACTGATAAAAGCTATCAAAAATTTGCTGGCTTACTTGCCAACAAATGATAAAAACTATCTAAAAGCATTATTAGAAATAAATTAATTGTGATTGAAAACGTACCCTTGTATTATAGGGAAATAACCATTGATGTCAAAAACGTATGGTTGTTCTTGTCATAATAGAGCCGTACGTCTTTAATAGTTATAAGTTAAGATATACCTATGTAAGGTATATAATAAATAATTTTAAGTTCTTTATTTTTTTAGTAATTGGATTGTTGTTTTATGTTATGTGGTTTTTGTTTTAGATTATAATACTGTTACAAGAGAATGTGATCTCGATGAAATAAACTGATTTTTAGTTCTGAAATTTTTTAATACCATAAATATTTTTTAATATGTAGTGGACCATACATTTATTTGTAAAGTTTAGTGATAAAACGATCCATATGCAGGTAAATTTGACCCAGGTGCATGGACTGAAATCAACTTGTTCAAAAAAGGGGATATGGGCCGTTTGGGAATCGATTTCGAAAAACAAAAATGCCTATAACTTATAAACTAAAAGGCGAAGGCATACTTGAAATTTTGTAATTAACAAAAAATTGTATCATACAGTTTGTTTTTTATAGTAACTTTAAACTTCAAATCGCGTTTACTCGAAACCGAGTTGATGGCATATGGAGCCTTTCTGCCGACGATTTATTATTAAAACATAACAGTACTTATATCCACTCTATCTGATACTTATACTTATGTATAAAACGTTACATATGTTCATCCGCAAAATATAAGAGTAATGAAAATTTAAAAAGTTAAAATTTTGTAAAGGTTGAAAAGAGCTCATATTATTTGATAACATTTTATTTTTTTAAGAATAATTTTTTTTTTTTATTAGAATAGTACATAAGAAAGAGCATATAAAACGAAAGCAACCTATCGCACTTTGCCACAAGCTTGAGTACCGTTGGAATAATTATTTTCTTATACTATTTAGAAGAGATGACATAAAAATTACCTGCACTAGCTGGGATTCTGGAATAGCAACATATTATTATTGAAATAATCCATTTATTTCAAATATCAGTTACATAATGTAGTACTTACAATTAAAAAATTAAACAAATGATTAGATTCTAAGAAATCATTGAAAATATGCAAACTAAATAAATTTAATTATTTAAGCGGTTTATTTAATTCCACTCAACTAAAATTTTAATATTTATTAAATATAAGAATCAAGTATGTAAAGTATTAGAAATAAGTTGAGATCATTTAGTTGCTACATATAAGCAAGAGTTAAATGATCTGGTATACAGTTCCAATTATCTTTATAAAAAATTTAAAATATAATTATATTCAAGTAACATAAATTTTACAGAATCTAAATTTGGAAAGTATAAAAAATTAAATTTAACAAACAAATTGATGAAAAAAAAATTGAAAGAAAAAAGTTAGCAAGAAATTAGAAGTCTGAGAATTCCAATAACCAATTCTTAAGGTTTTTAGAAAAGGATTAAAAGCAACGTTTCAATCTTAAACTTTCAGGGAGGTTGTTAAGAATTCTGGGAGCCAAAGAAGTATAGAAATGTTGAAAATGAGCGGTATCGGCTCGAGGATAACAATACTAATAAAAAAAAATACCCCGACCTAATAAAAAATACTTTCAAAGATTTATAAAAATATAGATGGCGAAGGTTATCTAATCATCTTTTTTATAAAATTCATACCATTTTCGAAATAACCCTATGCTCCCTGAATACAACAAAAATGATGATATGAAATTAAAATTATAGAATAATCCCAATTTTTGTTAACTTGCATGATGATGCGGAATTATGAACTTTATAGTAAGTTGTTATTTATTGCTATCAGGTTAACTGTTAATATAATACAACATTTATTTATTTATTTACAATCTACTGGGATCAAGCCGATTTTGCTCACCATTAAGTTTTTTACATAATAAAATGGTTGTATAGTTACACAATGTGTTGAACTACACGCCATATTTATTATTGTTGCGAAGTCAGGTTATATGATTTTTATTATCTTTTATTTTCATATAGCATTAAATAATTATATGATGCTTCTGTGTCTGCTTTTAACTGGGGAGAGCAGTTTGGAAGGGAAAGGAAAGACTATGAGACTTCAATCCACTAAAAACTAAAATTAGATTTTAGTATATAAAACGTGTTAACCTAACTAATCTAACATGTTTTCTTGTTCGTTTTAGTCGCTTAACAAAGTGTTGATTGTTAATTAAGTAAAACGCTTCGACTTCAACATATTGAATTAGACGAACTTTCTATACTGCATCATCATTTCGGATATGGATTATATTGGTTACCACAGCCCCCTTCTTCCCACTATTTCAGTACTACTATTGATAATAAAAATAAAAATTTTTGTAAAGACTATAATTTTGTAATAACTTAAATAAAATGACCAAATTAATTAGTTTTTATGCAAGTTTAACAAATTAGTAGTTAAATACTGCTCATCATTCGACCTGCATAATAAATGATGTTTTTTAATGCTTCATTTCCGGTGTCTAGACGATCTGTTATTCAGTCAGTTTTAACTGTCAGTTAAAACTGAAAAGTGTCTACACGTTCAGTTTTGAATGAAAAAATTTACAGATGGCGAAAACTGAGAATTGCAATTTATGTTACAAGTGAAAGTGAAACTTAAACAATAATAAAAAGTAATTTTTGAAAGTGCAACATTTTTTATTTGTTTGGTTCGTTTTAAGAAAGAATACTTATGTTACTAAATACCTTAATTCAAATGTAAAACTGAAGTGCAGCTTCTCTAATACGGTTTTTCCGTGTTTATTGGTATGCTGTATATTTTGACATAAAGATTAGAAAAGTTGGTTATGAAACTCGGAACGATTGAAATTGAAAAACTGACGACAAGTTGAGAGCATGTTAACTTTTTTTTATTCTTTTCAAACAACAACAAATACATGGATTTCAGTGAAAACTGACAGTATTCACTGATCGTCTATAGACACCACCATTCGCTGCTTTAGTACATTTTGTTCCGAACGATTTTCTTAAAACAGAATTCTGTCTCTTACTACTCATTGCTTAAGAACATTTTATTTCGAGCAAAAAAATTTTTTTTAACTGTTGTTCAAATTGACATTAACTTAAATTATTTTAAAATTTTTGTTTATTTCAATCTGATAAATTTTTGTTATTCTAAATTAGAAAAATAAGAATAATAAGAAAAACATAAAATATTTAAAAATATATAATTTAATTTTCATAGATTAATTAATAATTGAAATGGTTACGACTGTGCAGTAGTTCATTTCTAAACATAATGATTATGTCTTTATTGCAATAATTCCGAATTCTATGGAATCTTTAAGAAAGATAAGGCAATTTGTATAAATTAATGTATTGCAAGTTTATATAGAAGTTTTGGATCTGATATCTACTATCAAGAAAATAATCTATTAATATTTGTGTCTTTATAAACACCATATTGCAACAAATTGAAAAGCTGACACCTTCTTTCCTGGAAACTTCCAACAACCCAAATAATCTGCTCATAAGAGCAATTTTAGAATAAGTTTTAATTTATGTTTATTTCTTAGTATGTAAGTAGTGATAAATCTTATGAAAAAACATAAATATTCAAAAAGGTTTTTTGTCGCCATTTTGCCTTTAAATAATAAATTAATTAATAAATAAATTAGTCAGCTAGCCTAAGTAATAATTAAGAAGAGTCATAGGTGTGTGTAAATACAATAGTATAAGCTCTAAAAAACTTAATATTGTTAAAAAAAAATTATGAAAATGTATTACGGCAATAAATAAATAAATAAATAAATAAAAAAATATTTGTGTTATAAAAAAACAGAGTTAATCGCTTAAATTCAAGCCAGCTGAAATCACTGTTTTTATATGCTATTCCACTATCCACTTTCTTTTTTTCGATTTGCTTAAAATTGCTTTTCCAATTTCGAAGCATCATTTAGAATTTTTTTATACAATAATTGTGCAAAATTAGAGTAACCTGAAATAAAGTCGTCGCACAAGATCATATTATATGAAGAACCTTCATTAGTTAAGGCATACAGTTTTATAGCAATGCCTTGAATTTGACCTATTAAAATATTATATTAAAAATTCTAAACAATAAAATAAATTTTGTACAACGCTTGCCTTTGCATAAATATCCAAATTTGATATTGCATTTTTTCAATTTTTAAAATAATCATTAAAAGAGAAAAATAATTAATTATGAAAATGTTAAAAGAATTTAATTAAAAGTACATTAGTAATTCTATAATATATAAAAGTAAAGAGTATATTATATACATAAACATAATAATATTCTAAAGAAGTACAAAAAATAAAATCACAGATGACAGCAAATTATAAACAAAAATTTAAAATTCTTAAATAAATTTTTACATTAGTTGGATATGATGCTCCTTTATTTCTAAATTAACTAAAGGACAAAAGAGAAATAACAACTACAATAAAACTAACAAATAAGAAGTAAAATAAATAATACAAGAGTAAAAGAAGAATAAAAATAAAAGAAAAAAATGTTTAAATCTTTGAATGCATTTAGAATTCATTTTTTTAAAAAACAAAAAGAATAAAAAATTCTTTGAAATTCATGAAAACAAAGCAAAGCGAAATTGTACAAAAAAAATAAAATAAAACAAGAAAGTAATAGAAAATTGTTCTTGTTGTGTGTTATATATAATGATATTAAAATAGAAAATAGTAAATAAAGAAAAATGAAACCATAGCATCAAGAGAATATTGCTTTCTCTGTCAAAAAAAAAAAAAAAAACGAAAAATAATGTTCTAATGAGACAATGAAAAAAAAAAAAGAAAAATTATTTCGTTTTTCTATTTTTTTACCACCTACACAAAACCTATAACATTTACGAGCCCAAGAATATAAATTTGATTTCACTTTGTGTGCACTTTATTAAAGAGCATCAGTCCAGTTCTACAAGTTGAGGGCGCAGGAGTAGAATTCAATCAAAATCTCCCACGTTCGATTCCCGATGAAGTAAAAAAAATGCTTTATAGGTTTTTGGACCTGGCCCAGTACCCTTTGTCAAAAATAAATATATAACAATATAATATAAATAGCGATAAAATAAATAACAAAAAACAATTGAGAGTATAATCTGGTAACCAGTTCAATAAATAAAAAGCTATTCTATTTAAGAAGGCTTAGTTCCTGACAATAGTAGTAGTTTTCCACATTTAATGCTAAGCCAGTAATTTGATAAATAAATGCTCGAAAAACATTGTAGATATTGTAGTAAAAACTTGCAGTACCATACTTAACTAAGCACGAAAATATGATTCTACCTAAGTGACTGTCAAGAACATAGAAAATAAAAATCGAACATTCCAATACTCCAATATTTTATTCAAACACAAAATGCTACAGCCGGGCTACTGAAAAACCAGGTGTATATTTTTTAAAAGTAAATCTAATATGGGTACAGCATCCCACCGATTGTATGTATTTTTTTTGAGGTGAAATGAACAATTAGGATTTTTTAGGAACAATTAGGAATACCATTTAGGATTTTTATTGAAGCAGAATTTGTTGTTGAGACAACAATGAATACAACGGACTTATAATTCTAATAAATAAAATCAAATACAATTGTTGAAAATAGTCGAATATTTTGTTTTTAATTTTACTAAATATGCTTCTTCAGTGTTTTGTATTTTTCGATGAAATTTTACACTAACGCTAAAGATACGTCGTTCTGAAAACTAACCGAAAACGTTTGACATTTTTCACAAAGACATTTTTTTTATCATGATAGGATTATTACCCTATCATCATCGAAACAAAAAAAGTAAAATATTCCCGCCCTGTCCTAGAACAATTATATTACAAAAAATCTTCAAAATAGAAAAGAGAAAATAAGTTGCAAGTTATATGTTTGTTGGAACACATAAGATGGTAGAGTGTTCCATGGTTTAGAGATGCGGTTTGTGAAAGCATTTTGATATTCCGCAGTTCTGGTTGTATTACAAATTTGTGAAAAAGGGCTGCCCTGCGAGTATAACGCTGGAATGCTTGTATTTTTGGTATAGTACTTTATATTTCGTCAGATCAATTACCCAACAGATATTTATAAAACAGGGTGGCTGCTCTTACATTACGGTGACCACATAATGATATTAAGTGTTGTGTAACATCCACCATTGATCATTTTTATGGATCGCTTATGTACCTTATTTAAGTAGTGTAGGCTAGTGCTGGATGCGCTTCCCCAAATATGCCAGTTTTTTTCAAGTCAAGGCTTTTAATATTTGCCCTGTATATTAATAAGGGTTTGGATGATGTAAAGTATTCCCATCTACTGCTTCAGAATACTAAACACAGCATACTTTGCGACGGAAAAAATTTGATCGTACCACTAAAGTCTACTGTTTATTTTTATTCCAATGATAAGAGCTTCAAAAAGTTTTGGATATTTCGATACAAGCTGGGTGGCACAGTAACTAGAACGCTTACCTTTCAGCCGAAAGGTCCCAGGTTCGATTCCCGATGAAGCAAAAAAAATGCTTTAATGGTTTTTCGACCTGGTCCAGTACCATTTGTCATTGGGATAAAATAAATGACAAAAATAATTGGGAGTATAATCTGGTAACAAATTAAATACAATGAAACTATTCTATTTAAGAAGGTTTAGTTCCTGACAATAGCAGTACTTTTCCACATTTAACGAGTAGAGCCAGTAATTTGTTAAATAAATATTCGAAATATTGTAGATAGTGAAAAATTGCTGTACCGTACTTAATTAAGCACGAAAAGGTTATTCTACCTAAAGTTACTGTCAAAAGTGTAAGAAAAAAAATTTACATTTTCGAATAGAATATTTGGCCTTGATGGATCAGGTAAATCTGGGTTTTTAAGCATTATTTTACCTAACTTACACTTTCCCAGTCTTGAATTTTTTGAAGGTAGCTCTTTAGAAAACAAAATATGTTATTTCGTTCTTTATGAACTAAAGTCTGGGTCACTTTAGAAACTTAAAAAAAAAATACAAGGAATCAAGGGTACTATCATCAGTTAAGTTGTAAATTTGATTTGAAGTCGTGGATAGGATATTATTTATAAATAATGTTAAAGAAAGAACTAAGGCTTGAGGGACACCAACAAGGGATTGATATTGAATTTATTTTATATAAAACCATCCAATATAACTTGTATTTGATGGTTTTGAAAACAAATTTTCATTGTTGTTTTTTACTAATGAAGATTATCAGACACGATTAAAAAGCTTTTGGGTATATTTAGGGCTAAATTTTTGGCTTCACCGTATTATAATTTGTTTTATTAAGTTGCACTCTAACGAAGTTAGATTAGAAGTTAAATGAGAAGTTAGATGAATAATTACGAAACAACAATTCAAATATATCTTTTGTTTGTTGAAAATCTCAATAATCATGCACTTGGAATGATATATTTCAATATTTCTAGCTGCAAAAGTAAAAATTTCAAATCAACATCAAAATTTCAATGCCACCTTAGGAAAATCTCATTGCTCTGAACTGCTAAATTTTCAGTGCCAACTGAATTAAATAAATAGAAATTGTTTCGCTTTGTATTCCACTGCCCTCGTATCCGGTTTTAAATGTTTATCAAATAATATTTTTTAAGTAATTCTGTGTCTGGGCTCGTATTTAGGACAATATTTACATCTTCGTATAGAATGACCAAAAATAGTATTGAAAAGGATTTTTTTTTTGTGTTCAGGAGACGGATATAAATTGAGACATATTGAAACGTCTATTTCATTTTATGTGATGCTATCTTTTTAATACTTTTTTGTTGTTTTTTGTTTTTTAACTCACCATACCAATCACTATCATGGGCTTGCTTCAATATATAATATGAGTTTTGTTGAAAGGACATACACAGATAATACAAATAAATTTTTTTTTTTATATTGTTGAGGAAATTGATTTTCTTCATTCATTCTATTATTTTCGTTGTTGTTTAGTATTTTTTTTTATATTTTTATATTTACAGATTTTAAACATTCTATACACATTTTGTATATAAATGTGTATTATGGTATATTTTTGATGGCCAATGGCTATGTAAAGTTACATATAATGGTTGGTCATTTTTATACAACAAAGTAATGGTGGTAAAAATTCAAAAAAAAAAAAAACACCAAAAACAAAACAAAACCTTACCAAAGCAAATAATAATAATAATGTACAAAAGAAAATTTAAGATTTTGCAAAAAATAACAAAGGAGATAAATTGTACAAAGTTTATGCTATTCTATATAATTCTTGGAAACTAATTTTTTTTTAAAATACTCTAAAAGAAGAAGAAAAAGAAAAATGTTTGAAACCGTCTTCCGTCAACCGATGGATGGAAGAAAGACAGAAATTCGAAAAGGAAATATTTACCTGGGATTTTAGTAACCATTTTTGTTATTATGATAAAATTTCTGAAAATGCACTTTAGTAATATAAAGTTTAAAAATTCATGAAAATGTAGGGTTGATTTTAAGATTTTTGAGTGGGATATCATTTTTACAATAGTTAGTCAATACAGAAGCAAACAATGATTTATGATTTTTTTCGTGTAGTTTTAAACAGTACTTTAGTGTATAACAGAAATTATAATAATATATAAATGAAACAGCGTGTAAAATGTATGTAATAGCTATAAATATATATGTTTTATTTCATTACAGCGTTGTAAGAACATTTAGGAAAGCATTTCAAATACGAATTTTGCGTTTTTCATTAAATAATATTCTCAATGAAATTCAGACTAATTCGTGAAACTCTTCTGGTTCATAGCTACAATATAATGTCAATATATTGTAATTTATTGAGTAGTTGTTACCGAAAAGCGAAATGTAAAAAATAAACAATAACAATATGAACGTAAATTCACACAACGAAATATATAAATACTACTGCACATTGCAAAATAGGCTAACAATTAACACAGAACATATGGGAAAATTGCATGCAAAAAAGTGTACATAAAAATAGGGATAAAGAATAGTTATGCTTAAGTTGTTGTACGTAAAAGAACTAATAATAATACACAGCAGGAGATGATTTAAGATAAGTCCAAAATAACGCACGTTATATAACCAATACCAACATTAACACGTTTATTTAAAAACTCTAATTTTGTTTTGGTTAATTTAAATTTTTAAAACAATTTTCCGACTTTATTTATGGAAAATATGCATATTAGTAGTTAGCGTTTTGATTGTCATTAAAATCAAAAATTTTACCGTAAAAATTTATTATTAAAACCAGCTTTAAATAAAATAAATCGATTTCCATCATTGCGACCAAGATGTAAAATTTTAACTAGGCTTTTTTTATAGTAGGTAAGGTTTAAGCAATAATAAAAGGATTAGTTTTGAAATGGCGTGTTTAACGTTGAATTTCATTCCTCACTCGAATGCAAACGATTTCACGAAAACAAATTTTAAAAATTATAAGACCAGACAGCCTATGCTACTACGGTCACACTTAAAAAGTTAAATGCTACTACAAAATTTATAACACAAATGTAAATATATTTATAGAATTAAGCATTGCATTAATACTCTGAATTGTATATGAACTTTAAAATTACAATAATAAAGAAAAAAAAAAAAACACTAAAGAAATCTGCAATTAGTAGATGAAATACGCGCATCTATATACATTTTCTTATTATTTATATACAATTTCTTCCTATTTATCACCTCTACAAGATTTACAAAAATTATTTGAAGAACCTCCAAGTCACTGCTTGTAAAAATAAAAATGTAGATAAATTTTATTAATCACACAACTATTGTATCTCAAAAGCGTAGGTTTCCGGAAAATGAAAAAAATTGTAATTTTGCTAACAAAGAAGAGAAAACAATGAAATAAAAACAAACTTTTATTGTAAGTTGACTTATTGTAGTTGCATTTGACGCCATCGATGTTATTGTAGTTGTATTCATTCTTTAATATAATATGGTTATATAATGTTTACCTTTTGCTAGTCAATGAAGCAGTACCTTGTTATGGCTTCTTAACGAAAATTGTAATTGAGAATATTGCGCGTTTAATATGAATCAAATAGATTGGTTATAGATACCATTGTAGTAATGTCTAATTCCCCATTGGATATTTGAATGGGAAGCTTTAACTGAGTATTTGTAAAGTAATATATTAATATATCTGCATTAAAACATTTATTACAAATATCTACAAATTTAAACAGATAAAGGATTAGTTAAGATATTGAGAGGCCACCAAACACGACTTAGTTAGACTTTAGATATTTTATTACTTTTAAACAAACGTCCAATCAAAAAATGTTTTTCTTAATTATACTTAACGTCGTTTAATTATATTTCAATACATTGGTAAATGGTAATGTCAATTTTGTGATGTAAGATTGTGATATGAAATACTTCTGTTATACAATTTATTTTAAAGCGATTTTTTTTTTTCAAAAAGCTGAATCAACAATCAAATAAATTTAAATCGATTTAAATTTTTTTATTATTATTAAAAATTTTGAATGAATAAAGCTTTACCCAAAACAATTTATTCTTTATATACAGACACAGTAAAGAGTCTAAAATTAAGATTCAAATTACGCGATCAAATAATCTTTCTTTACATAATCGCTCAAAATAAAATAGAATAGAAAGTCCTTAGTAAGCAGAACTAATATAAAATACAATAATATGCGTTCTTTAGGGTATAAACATCATCTATGAAATATAAGTCAACTTGTATGAACCAAAACCTATATAGTGAAGGAGTCTCACATGGACTGATTTATATAAATACAGTATTAAGTCATCTAAAATCATTGTTGTTATATATAACAATATGTAAAACTGTAAAGGAGTATATTGTATATGTTTTTAAATTGATCAAAACAAACAACTACGTAATAGATAAACGGAATAAACTTTTGGACAGGACAATCCGATTCGAGAGAAGACAAAATTTATAGAAAAAAAAGACAAAGCTGAAAAAAAAAATCAAATTCAATGGTCCTGTAGGGCAACATCATAAGAAAAATCTATTATTAGATATTGTGTGAAATTTTGTTGTTGTTGTTACTATCTGTATAAAACTACGTATCTTCTTCGCCTGTTTCTTTATTTAACTTTATTGAAAATAGAAAAACAAAAACAAAAATAAAGGATATCAAATGGGATATACTAAAGCCATATATAGGATATTGGGGTTTTTTTTGTTTTGTTTTTTCATTTCTTTGAAATTTATTAATCGGATGAAAATTTATGAATTGTGAGAAAACAATTTTTTTTTACTTTTTTTTCTCTTTTTGTATCTTAGATAACACTTTAGATATATATTTAGAAAAACAATAATGAAATATTTATGATGTTTGAACCTTGCATATACTAGTATGTACATAATATATAAAATTTAGAAGTGATAAGCTTTCAATATAAGTGCTGACTACTATTATGATATAATATTAGAATTAGACAATAAATAGTTACAATTTTTAATCGATGATTATAGAGAAAGAAATTTTTTTTTTATGAAACTCTTAAAATATTTTTTTAGTCTTCTTACATTACTATAAATCCAGTATCCTATGTATTAGGAATGCTATCGTATTATATTGGATATTTTTCTACATAAACATATTATTATTAATATAAAAAAAAAATAACATAGATTTATTTTCTATTGATAAAATTTTTTTTAGTCCTTATTTAAGTTTTGTAGTATTTTGCAAAAAATTTACTTACATGGTTCAGTTCTGTATTGCGATATCTGTTGAACTTTCAAGAGGCTATCTTTATTCAAGACAATATTTCAATAATTGAGTAATGGTACCTAGATAAATTATTGTTTTTCAACAATACTAATGGTTATACGATACCACTATACAATCTGTTTCTACTTTGTAGAAAATTATGTCTTAGTGTAATTGAGTAAAATATTTATAGTAGGTATCTAAGTTTGTTTTAGTTGTTTTGGAAAATTTTCTGGTATTCGGTTTTTATAAGAAATAGATTTAAATTAATATTTATATTAATTGAAAGTTAAAACTACTGAATGTCTATAACAGGTTGACTCTAGAGCGTAGTATTACAGTGCTACTGTCCCGATTTAAAATTAAAAAACGATTGTTATATTTTAACGGGATGTTAGTTGCTGTGATAAATATTGGGAAATATTACGATCATTACATTTGTTTGAGTTTTGGTTCTTATTAAAATAATTTTATTAGAAATGAAAATTTCAAGTTTAAACTGCATAAAACGTAATAATTTTCGGGTTTATGTTTTGCAGGAAAACAAAGAAGCAGCGTAAAAGAATAACAAGAACAATAAATCGGTCAATATGTAAAACAGTTATACGGTGACTAGTAATAAATGCAAAAGAGAGTCATCAATTAACAGAACTTTTTGCATAACCAAATGTTGAGACTAAAAAATTTAACTCTCACTGACAACAACAGGTCTACCTTCTCATTTCAACTCTTTTATTTTTATATAGTTCCAAGTATATGGAATGAACAATCTAACTGCTTTTGACGCAGAGATTTGGTATACAAAATTACATTATAATATTTTTTTCGTTAAGTTAAAGTTGTCGTATGAATCTTCAAACAGAGAATGTGTATTTTGACAGTCAATTCATACACAAATTTTAATAAATTATAATAATTAATATGCGGAAGTAATTTTATGTATAAAAACAAAATTAATTAATATGAAACCTTCATAGTTGCATAGTTCCTGTGTTAGTGATAAGTATCCATTTTTTTATCATTCATTTTATCCAAATGACAAAGTCTACTTGACCAGGTTAATAAATGCATAGATCATTTCTTTGTTTTTGCTTTCCTTGGGAATAGAGCGTGGGACTTTTCGGTTGATAGCAATAATGTTATACAAGATCCAGTTGGAAAAGCAAATTTGTTTGCAAAACATTTATTTATTTATTTATTTATTTATTTAACAGTGGACCTACAGATTAATCTGCAGGCCAACTACAGGCCCTTTTCCCTTTCGGAATGTGGGCCTTTATAATATAAAGATAAACGAAACAATATTTAAAAATTTACAAAATGTAACACTTAATATCTAGGAAATATAACAAATAATCTAAAAAAGAAAAAATTAAACAATTCAACAATATTTTAACTTCAGTTTAACAATTTAACAAACTAACAAATTAAACAATTCAAAGTACAGACCAAGATAGAGATAAACTCAAGCCAATGAGGTACAAACCAGGAAGTGTAAAAGTAGCATTTACACCTCCTGGTCTGCGCCCCAATGATTGACTTGGAATCCAAAAATACATTTTTAAATTAATTTACAATATATAATATTATAAAAAGTTGTATATTTGTGTATTTGAGTGCTTAGTATAAAATAGTATAAAAATTAAGTATAAATATACTTACCATTCGCTAGAATACTTAATCCAACAAATAGTAAGTAAACAATAGTGTTAATGAATGTAAATGGTTGGTAGGACTTATTCCTACCAAGTAATAATAGTAATATGTTAGTAGATTATTAGAGAAATTGGTAATGATAAGTTATATTTCATCCCAGATGTTATGATGTAGTAGGAGGTTTTTTATGAGAGTTATGTGTGTATTGGTATGGAATTGTAGGGCTTGCAATGGGGTGAATGTGAACTGAGATGTAATTGTGTTATTTGAGGGGCATTGTGTTAGGATGTGTTTGATAGTGAGGAGTTCTGGACAGTGAATACATGTCGGAGGTGTGGATCTGTCAAATAAATGTTTATGTGTGGCAAGAGTATACCCTAGGCGCACTCTTGTAAGTTTAACACCTAGGGCTCGAGATTGATTTTTTATTGGGCCAGGAATGTTTGCATTTGGATTGTGTAATCTAGCAAAGCGATTGGAAGAATTCCAGGCTGATTGACGGATGTGCGCCGCGTGTATTGCAATGATCCTTTTAGCATGGGAGTAGGACATTAATGAATCTCTTGTAAGAGGGCTTTTGGCCGCTATATTTGCTTCAAGGTCAGCTCTATAGTTTCCATCTATGCCTACGTGGCCTGGAATCCATCCCAACCGCAATTTGCCATTGTTGTATGATATGGAGTTTCTGATGTAAGATGACATATACTCACTATTGTAAGGGTTTTTGATTGATTTTATTGAACTAAGGCTATCTGTAAATATAATAATGTTCTCATATAGTGTTTCAGCGGCTTGGACTGCTCTGTATATGGCGGTAAGCTCAGCTATGAGAATCGAGCATTCCCCGGCAAGATTTCCGCCTTCCAGAGAGAGTTGTTCTTGACTATCGCCCAGGCAACGCCGTGAGGTCCTTTTGATCCATCTGTGTAGATATCGGAGTGTGTTGGGAGTGCTTGTTTGAGTTGGATGTACAATTGTTTGTACTTTTCAGAAGGTGTTGTGCTTTTGGGATGTAAGGATAGGTGATCATGTATGAATGATTTCCAGTTGTTCCAAAGGTGCTCTTGTCTATATAACTCTGGGGAGGCATATAGGTCAAGCTCCAATGGTTCAACCAGAGGAGTCATTTTATTTATTGAGGAAGTTATATTTGGAGGGGATTTATTTTGTAGAATGTATGAGTAAATTTTATGAAGAGGGTGATTTGGATCAAAGTTAGCCCTGGTTATAAGCCTTGTCGACAGTACATTTCTTCTCTCCACTATGGAGGGGAAGTTTGCCTCTACTCTCAAAGATTCTAAGGCTGTATTCGGTAATGCACCCAGCGCAATCCGAGCCGCCTGGTTGATAGCAACTTGTAGCTTTTGGACATTTCCTTTGGTTGTGAAGCCGTATAAGGTGAGTCCGTAGTCGACTTTACCATACTGAATAGCTTTCGCTATCCTTACAGCTACATCGACAGGAGGGCCCACCTTTTTTCTGCAGATAAACTTGAGTAAATGGTTCGAACGTTTAATTTGGGATACTAAATTTTTGACATGTAAATTGAATTTCAAATTTCGGCTGAAGTGGATGCCAAGGATTTTAATATTATCTATTGGGGCTATGGTTATGCTATTATGGGATATTGTAAATTTGGAACAAATGTGTTTTCTGCAGAAATGTATAGCTTCAGTTTTGTCCGGAGCCAAGCTGCCACCACTGGCCAGAGTCCAACGATCAATACATTGTAAAGAGTTTTCCAAGGTGTTTGATGGAGTGTCTGAAATTCTTGTAGTGTAAAGTATGATGTTGTCAGCGTATATGAGGTGATTTAGATTCGGGATAGTGGATAATTCAGTACTGAGGCTGTTTATGTAAATGTTGAATATTTGAACAGAAAGGGGTGAACCTTGAGGGATGCCTAGTGTGAGAGGTTTGCAAGTCGAGTAATGACCACTGACTTGCACAATGTATTTCCTGTTTTTAAGGAAATCATTAATATAGCGAGTGACAGATTGGCCCGATTGCCAATTTATCAGCTGTTTGATGACCGTATCTCTTGGTACTCTGTCGAAAGCTTTCTCCAGGTCACAAGAGATAAGATCACAATGCTGTTTACTGTCCAATGCTTTTCCAACATCGAAGTCTAGCTTATGTAGGAGGGTGGTCGTGCTATGTAGTTTTCTAAAACCTTGAACCTCTGGTGTTAGCTTAGTTTCAATGTGCCAGTAGAGCCTTTTGGCTACAATTTTTTCCAGGATTTTAGATAGTACAGGGAGCAATGAGATGAATCTGTAGCTTTCACAGTTTTGTGGATCCTTCTGGGGCTTTCTCAATGGGACCAGCTCTGCCATCTTCCAGACTTGTGGAAGTTGGCCCGAGCTGTAAACATTGTTATAAAGCCCTCTCAGTCTTGAGATGAAGTCTACTGAGGCATGTTTAATCATGCCGTAGGTGACTCCATCCAAGCCCGGTGAAGTTCCCGAAAAGTGAGCAAGAGTTTCAAGGATTTCATCTGTGGTAATTTTGGAATCTAGTCTTGAGTTAGTATTTAATGAATCAGGGAGGTCAAATTCTTGAGGGACTGTTCTGTTTGAATTATATTTAGAGGCAAGGAATTCAGCATTCAGCGCAGAGTCTGCCACTAGGACATCCCCCTGCTGGATAATTAAGTTGCTCGAGTTCCTACTTCCTTTAAGTATATAGTTGGCTTTACGCCAAGTTTCAGAGATATTTTCGCCGTTCAGGCTGTTGGCAAATTCCACCCAGTTTTGCCTTTTTTGTTTTCTTATGTTTTGGCGGAGAATTGCGTTCGTTCTTTTTAAAATTAAAAGTTTGTCCGTCGTTGGGAATCTTTTGTAAGATCTCCAGAGACCGTCTCTTACCTTAGACAGCTTCTGTATCTCTGAATTATACCAAGCTGGTTTTCTACTAATGTTATATTGGAATTTAATAGGGATAGCTCTGGAGGCTGCTATTCGTACCGACTTGGTCAGAATTGCTACTTCCTTATTGATATTTTGTGATGCTGGGTTAACATTTAGGAAATTTGTCATAATTAATTGGAAATTAATCCAATCTGCCTTCATCTCGTTATATCTGGGTTTTCGTTTTGTATTGGGTTGTGTGACTGTTGTTGGTAAAGTAATTACTATTGGGTGGTGGTCATAACCTTTAGGGTTATAACCTACTTCCCAATTGAATTTGTATGCTATTGTGGTGTGTGATATTGAAAGGTTTGGTGCTGTGTGTGTGCCCCTAGTACTAAAGTGTGTGGATACCGGACTATTAAGTATGCAGAGATCAGGATTGTCATCAGTCCAATCATCAAGCAGTTGCCCGCGTACGGTTGTTAGATGATCTCCCCAGGTCTCACTTCTTGCATTGAAGTCACCCAAGATGACATATGGTGTTGTTAATTGGTTTTTGAGGTCATTCAAGTGACTTCTACGCAGTACTAAGTTATGCTCCAGATACAAGTTAACAAGCGTAACTTGCTCCCTGATTCCAGGTAGTCCAACCGCTATGGCAACCGCCTGGAGTGGCGTATTCAATACGATCTCCGTATACCTCAAGCCTCTGTCGATAAGAAAGCCTACTCCACCTATTCTGTTCAGGATAGGTGGTAGTAAACAATCATATCGGCCTAGTCTTGTTTGTTGATATGGAACGTGTATATTTGTTTCTTGTATGGCTATTATGAGTGGATTGTATTTAGAGAACAAAAAATGTAAGTAGTGTTTATTTGTGTGGAACTCTTGGATGTTCCACTGGAGGATGGAGTGTGGGGGGGAATTCGTATTTGTGTTAGGATTAGTGTAAGTGGTGGATTGTGGGTTATGTGTTCTGGGATATATATAACTTATCTTTAGATAGAGTTATTTTCTATCTCCATTTCAGCATCTACTGCTTTAGGCGTCTTGGTTTTTTTAAATAATGATGTTAATTGAGGATTAATAATTCCTGTCTTAATAGTTTCGACGTTAGTAGGTTTATTTAAAAGATTAATGACAGGAACTATTTGTCCTGCAGGTAATTGTTGTGGTTGTTGTTGAGGTTGTTGTGATTGTTGTTGAGGTTGTTGTTGTGGTTGTTGTGGTTGTGGTTGTTGGGTTTTGAGTTGTGATTGTTTTTGTGGTTGTGGGAATTTTAGTTGTGGTTGTTCTTGTGTTATCTGTACTTTTGGTTGTGGTGGTTGTTGAGTTTGTTGGATAAGTGTGGGTTTTTGGGGCTGTGGAGGTTGAGTTTCTGTTTGTTGAGGTAGTGATTGGTGAAATAAAAATCAGGCAAATGAAATGCAGGCAAATGAAATACAGGCAAATGAAAATACAGGCAAATGAAATACAGGCATATGACACACTTCCAAATAATAAATCTAATAAAAATGGATTTTTTAGGAAATTGATAAAATAAAAAACCTGCAAACAAGTGAAAAATGTCTGCAAATATAAAAGTTTTCATACTATAAATTTTTAGCAGATAGTAGGTTTTGCAAAGTGGCATTTTGTTTAATTTTTGTGACTCATATGTGGATTTACTTTGAATTTTTATAATATTGTGATTATATTGTTGTTACATAATATAAAGTATCTACTCTCTATTTTAGTGAAATTACTTAAAATTAAATTAGGACTTGTCCATAGGTAGTTCAACACTGCATATTTATCTTCTGACCGATTTTCAGTAGATAAATGTTGGTTAAGAAATCATTTTCATTTCAGTCTATACAAATTTTATTTTTTCTTACTTTGTATACAACTAACGTAAATATTAGTTTTTGTTTGATAATTTTTAATCTTAAATCAGTTTGTAAAAATATTGGATTTGTATTAATTACATTAATGTATTAATTTACATTTAATGTTTTGTACTCCTTTCAAAGCAATAAAACAAATATTATCCATAGATTTAAAACTCGATTAAAATTGCATATTTTTGTATGAATTTGTATTTTTGTCTATATTTGTATTCATTAATACTAAAATTAATTAATTTTAAAGACAAAAATAATCGGTCAGGAAATTTAAAAGACAAAAATTAAAAACTTACTACTAATACAAGTTCCCAAACAAATAAAATAATGCAATAAATTACAAAAGGGAAGAATTTGTTCCAATTATATACATATAAATGTTCATATTGGATAAATCTCTGACAATTGCTTTCTTATTCAATTACTTTAAAATTTAAAGTTAATTTTCTCTTATAATTGAATTCTTTAAGAATCAACAATAATAGTAATAATAAATCACCCCAAATATTTTCATATTAATTTAGGTATTCACAAAAATAACATTAATTATACCTATTTTAATATATTTTCTTTATGCATAAATACATTAAAAATTAAATTTAATTAAAATGAAAATTAAACAGATTTTCTTTGATAATTATCAATTTTAAAATTCCTTAGCTTTTATTGTTATTATTATTCATTTTTTTTTTTTTTCTTTTATTATAGGTAAGTAGGTTTTCTGAAAAGTATTTCAATTATTAAGTAACAAAATGAAAATTAAGAGGAAATTAAACATTATCCTTTTTGCATTTATATTTTCCTTCATTATTGTAAATATTATTCACCTGATTATTTCATATGTAGATTAAAGATTATAATATATATATATAGTTATATATATATATTTACTTTTTATGTGATATTTTTTTATTTTATTATTTTTTTCAATTTTATTTTTATTTTTATTTCGGTAAACTTTTATTTTTTATATTTCTTTTATCTAGCTATTCTCTTTTCCATAAAAACATATTTGTGTTTGCATGTGTGTGTAACGTAAGTATAATTATCCTAGGAGTTACTGTGAGTATTGTTTTTACATTAAAAAAAAAAAATAATATTCAGAGAATATAAAAAGGATTTCAATTGCTTAAATTTCATAGTAATTAAATAAAATAGAATGTACAGGGTGTATAAAAGTAAATGTATATTTTGTAAGGTATCATTTAATAATATTTTTATATAGCTTTCACAAAATTTATTTTTTTTTATTTCTATAACAGTGGAATCTGCAGATAAATCTTCATTCCAATTACAGGTCCTTTTCCCTTTCGAAACGTGGGCCTTTGTATTGTAATTATTTGAGCCTATACTGTGTATTATGTTATTTTTTATTAATTTTTAATTATTATATGTTTACAATTTTAGCTAGAAATTTGCTCAATTACATTAGGTGTTCTGAGGGAGCGTCTCGTAAAATAACAGAAGTGTCTTGTAATTCTTATAATACTTATATTTCAACTGAATTCCAACTCATAACTAAAAAACAATTATTTATCATAATTAATTTGTATTAATTATGAATATAATTTGATAAATAATAATGCTCGACAAACGTTGTAGATATTGTAGTATAAACTTGTTTTTATAATAGGTATTAAAAGCTAATTGGCGAATAGGCCGAATGCTATGTTTATCAATTGATCACAATAGAATTTATAAAAAAAAAATGAAAAAAAAAATGGAAGAACATGATTAAAAATGTTATGGTTGCGTTTTAAACGACAATAATAAAAATAAGTTACATAAATGTTCATGTCATGCATCAAAGGTTTCGCCAACAAAGAATTGAAAGCGAGAGTATATTATCTCTCTCAGCAGAAATAACTTATGTCATATGATAACGGTATTAACAGACAACTTTATATTAATGGAAATGGATTACAAAAACTTAGCTTTTTAATCATTTTTTTTTAATGCTTCACTGCCTTTGTGACCATTGGGCTTCCACAAAGTTCTATCATTTGACTCTGTTCTATGTTTGGTGTTTAACATCCTTCCAGGTTCTATTGTTATTCTCTATTTCTCTTTCTGGGCTGATCTGCGTCATGTTTCCGGCGGTCTACCTCATCTTCTTTTATCCTGCAGATTCCAATTCAATGCCTGCTTTATTATATTGTCTGTAGGTCTTCTAAGGGTGTGGCTTATTTTTTGTGTGGTGTGGCATCTTAATTTTTTCTGCATTATTTGTGTGCTTAGTGGTTGTTGGTTGGCCATTTGACAGAGTTTAAGAGTTTTTAAATAATGGATAGCTTTTAGACTTGCCAAAAAAATAATTAATAATAGGAAGATAACATAAAATAAAATTTTGTGTGTAGCAGATGCAAATAAAACATAGAATCCTAAAAAAAAGGTTATTAAAATATTAAAATAAAAAACGAAATAATCCGAGTTTCGACCAATTTTAGCTATATAAAATGGTGAAATTAAATTCTATTTTTACCATCATTTTTTTCTGTCAATGTCATACATTCGGTTCAGTTTCCTTAAATTTTAGATTACTTTAATTTTCTATTATTTTCTAATATTTTTATTAGTTACTCTTTCGGTCCCACTGATTTTCAGCATTTTTCGTTAACACCATATTTCGAAGGCTTTTAATTTTACAGGCAATGTCTTTATGTAGTCTCCAGTCTTCAACCCTATTTAAAAGAGTTGAGAATAAATAGCAATCTAGAAAGTTAGTAGTTCTAAGTTGAAATTGTGAGTGCAGAACAATTTTTTATATAATAATCATAACTTTAACCTTTTTGGGAAGGTACAATTTGTTTTTTTTTATCGTATTTTCATTCTTTAACATTATACCTCAAATTTTACTATACATAAAATGGAAAGTGTATTTTTCGATCGTTAATTTATTATTTTCGTGGTATGTCAACGTTAACTAATTAAATGTGAAAAACTGCCACAACCAGTAATAGAAAATTTCCAAAAATACTAAACCTTTTTAAATAGGATACTTCGATTTTAGTATATTCAACTAATTTTATAAAATTTTATTCTATTAAAAATAGTGTAATAAAACATAAATTTAACATAAAAATAATCCATGGCTTGACTGGGATTCGAACCCAGTGAAATTTCGATTTGTGGTCAGATGAATGATAAGCACAACACGATGATGTAGGTCTGCTCATTTAATTGACATCTCAAGTATGTTGTTCTTTCAACTTTTTCAAACTTATTCATCAACCAGGATTACATTGGATATCTCTGTTCTCCTTACAAGCATTATATGTTTTTCACATTTAGTTTTATTTAGTTAATCGTTGCATTATAGCCACACATGATTCAACAGTGTAGCTGTATTTCTTTTTGCGTTTTTTGCCATGCAAGTTGTATTAATAGGTAAGCGTGTTAGGGATTAATTAGAACATCGTTTTTTTTACTTCTCCAATTGAGCTTTCCAATGATTCACGAAATATGAATCCGGAGTAGGTGTACATTAAATCAAATTGCAGAAATAATGGAATCCTGACCCACGCCACATTCGTTTTCTACTACATTATTGTTAACTTATTTTCTACGCGGACATTTGCAGTCTGTTCTCAGTATCAATATCATTCAGTGTTGTTCCGTTATTTAATTTTCTACACTTTGAAGTAGACTTTAGTGTAAACGAGTAATTTACTGTGGACAATGTAAAAAATGCTGTATACAATAAGAACAATGTCAACTAAGATCTAAACAAGAATTATTTTTTTGGTAGATTCGATTCATTTCAAAAACTTTATTAAAAAACTTGGGCCAGCATATTTAGATTTCTGGTAGGAAAATACTTTCAGCAACTTGGCTTAATACAGCATTCAAAAAATGACTTACATCAGCTAAAGCATCAGATAAGCTTAGAATCAGTTTTATTAATTGATAATGAAGTGTTAAATAAAAAATTAACGGATCAGGTGACACCTGTTTTAAAAGAATTTAAGCAAGTCGATTTTAAAAAAGCATTTGTTGCTAAAGCTAGAATTAGGATTAAACTCTCATGTGATACTAGAATAGTCGAATTCATACAAGAAAGTTTGATGCTGAATTCATATGGAACATATTAAAGACATGTAAAGCTTTTTGATCCAATATGTGAACTGATTAACACTTGTAATACTTGTAATACTTGCTTTAACGGCTTTTTACCTACATCATATATAATACTAAACTGAATAATGGCGAAAATTTTGATTTAATCTAAACTTGATAAATGAGATAGGTGAATGGGATGGTTTTTAAAGAAAAATTTCCTTTTTTAAAAGTTTTTACGAAAAAGGTTCATTCGTTTTTTGGAACATGGCAGCAATGTATAATTCAAATCTTTCAAAATTAGCAGTTAAACTGCTAAAAAATTCGCATAAATGGAGTGAGTCTTTTCAAGCTGGTCTTATGTCCATTCTTCTGTTTTATTTAGCTTAAATGTAATTAATTATTATTTAATTATATAAATTGTCTACGCAATGAATTAGGCATAATGGTATTGCCTAAAAAGTATTGTCGACGTGTAGAAAATAACGTAATCTACATAATGTAGTTTACGTCGCACAACACTGATATGATATCATTATATTTAATATAAAAATTAAAAAAATGTCGGTACAAATATCATGACCATTTATAAACCGATTTTAGTTATTATTCTTTTAAATGATATTTTTTAAATTGTTTTAATTTTCAATTAGAAATTTCAATTTAAAATTTCACTTTATATAAGTCATATAAAAATTTTTTAATTTATCAAATTTCCATAGCAATACCCCCGATTTAAATTTAATTTTTATTTGATTTTTAAGTAAATTATTACGTATGCGGTTGTTGTTTAAGATAAATCAATAAAAAAAATAATGCCCACGATAAATTGAAATGATGAAAAACAATTCATAACAAAATATTGAACCTGATTTTTCATCAAACTGTCTTGAATTTAAATGAGTGGAAATACCAGCTATAATTTATATTAAATTTACTGATATTAATTGAATTTGCAATTTCCTGCGTAGATATACAAATTATATTCCCAAATCGGAATATAATGAAACAACCTGTACAACGAAGATCGTGCATCTAAATGTAGAAATGTACATATAATTATCATTTAACAAATTACTTATTATGATTCTTTTTTGCTAAGTTTCAAGAGTTTTTAACTTAAAAAGTAGCCTTTCCCCTCCCATCCACCTCTTCACTTTTTTTTTGTAATAGAATAAAATAAAATTAAGATATAAGCTCATTATTATAAAAATAATGAACAAAAACAAAAAAAAAATAAAACAAAAGAAAAAGTAAACTTTTTGATTTTCCAGCTATAAAGTCATAATGACCACAATAACATGAGAAAGAGAGAGAGAGAGAGAAAGAAGAAAAAAACAAAATAATTCCCTTCAGAAGAACAACTTTACTTGGAATTCTGTAAATCTTTTGTCACAACTTTTTTGCAAATTTCTATTGCACGAGGTTCATCATAGGTAGGTATACTTGATACAATATAAGGTGATGATTTGAGTATGATAAAGAGATATAGAGATTAAAGGTAAAATGCATACATTTTTATGCGAATACGAGAAGAAGTTAAAATATTTTTTTATTGCAAGAAGCTAAGATATTTCAGAGACAACTCTTAAATTTAATAAGAAGTGAATGGAAAACTAATATTCAGATTGTGCTAGAGTATATTATGAGCTGATATAGCCAAAATAGCATCGGTATCATCTTAATAGAGTTATTAATATTTCCAAAACAAAAATTATCTACAGGTGCCATTTTTAGGTATTAAGACTTCATTACTGTTGGCCAACAATAGCGAACATTTCTTGCCTCTCGATTTGTAAAACTTAAAACCAAAGTTATAGAACTATTAAAAGTTAGCTGTTGAGCATCATCTCTTCGAAATTTTTTTTTTAATTCGTTTTTCGTTATACGCCAACCCATATTCATTTACAGATTTTGTTAAACTAGTTACATTTTCGTTTTTTTATTATTAGTATAACAACATGAAACAGAATTCGATATTGTATTATTTTGTTTGAAATTACAGCTATTAGGAACGCTTCATAAATTATAAAGAAATAAATGAACAGCCAATGAAAGAGTGAACAATTATCGATCGTGAAACAATCGTTGTATTTGGCTGAAAAGTAAAATAAAATCAAACTGATGATCAGAGGCTGTTCAAATATTAATACTAGATGCTTAAAATTTCTTATTTTCAATTTCAGGAAAGTTTTGGTATAAACGAATTTCTATAACATGCTTTGAAGCATCTAGGAATCTTCACATTTCTCGACAAAAATGTTCGAAAGCGTGCATTGTCGTTTTAAGCTCTTCAGACCAAGTGGCAGTACCTACGAGGTATTGAATAGACGTTTTAAACGATTTTCTAATGGAAGAAGGGAAAATGTAATATTTGGGTTGCCAATAATACCCTTTTGAACATAGTCAAAAAAATTTAAAGTTCATGACGCACACCAGTTCAAATATGAGAGTTGTTATCTATCGTGGATCATATATCTCATTTACTGATACTGATTACTGAGCTCTTGCTTGACAGATATTTAATTTGATTATTGATTTACAGATACATAACAGAGAAAAGTACAGTATGTTGAAAGGTTTCAGAAAGCCCATTCATTTGACAGCATTTTTGGCAATATCAGACAAGTGATGGTTCCATATTGTTTTTATGATTAGCATGCATGTCGAATATATTTAAGCGTTCCGTTAACTGATCTTCAAATTGGTGAATATCAAAAGTTTATAACTAATCGAATCCAAGCCCTATGTTATACTGATATAAGCCCCATGTTATACTGATATAAAACAACATGATGTAATAGTGATAATAATGATGGCTATGAGAGCCTGATTAGTAGCGCTATATTTCGAAAACCCTTTCAAAAATCGATTAATATGATTCTATATCTTCTGGTGGACAGTAATTGCTTTAACCTCCTTACATCCTGATTTTTCTCATTAAAGTTATATTTTCTTTGAATATTTTTTTTTTTTTTTCATTTTAACATTTTTTACGACTCTTTTATTGATAGCGTTTCTAAGATAATCTGCAATGCTGCTTTAATATACCACTAGGTATTTGTTTTATTCATATTTTCTTGTTTTCCGTAACACTTTTCTTAATTAGAAAACTTTATTTTACCTTAGAAAAAATATATTTTTTTTTTATTAATATTTTTTGTTTTTCCAAAAGCTTTTCCTGAGAGAAAATTTTTTTTTTCAATTTTTGTTTTCTTCAAAATGTATACACACAATATTTTAGTTTCTCTGAACTTTCGGTGAACATTTTATTGAATGAGAATATCATAGTATATAAATATATAGCTAGTATATATGAGTTAGTAAATATGTACAAATGTGTATTTATTCATTTTAAAAATTAGTAATTAATTCAACCTGTACTTACCTGCTGGTGTGATGTGGTATTCCACAAAATACATTGTAGAACATTATTATTTTGTTTTCCCATTTTTTTTTCTTCTGATGTGTACTTATTTAATATCACCCTTAAAAAAAATTCTTTTCTTACATCCGGAAATTTTTTTTTTGTTTTTGAAAACTTCCGTTTGTGAATCAGATATAGGAAGGAAAATAAATCTTAAACTTTAATTCCATCTCCTGTTATTTATTGTAACGTGCCTTGCATTTTTCAATTTAATTCAATTTAATAAGTCTGTGCAAGACATTAAATAGAGAGATTGTTTCAGAACGTTAGAATATCGAAGAAATTTTGGTTAGCGAAATCTGTTTTACAAAATATTTATATTCTATTTTGAAAAAAAAAAAAAAATGAATGTCCTAGTCAATTGAGCAGTTTCAGATAGAAATTTAAAAAAGAATAATTGTTTATTTATACATTACTAGCAAAGTTACCCGACGTTGTCCGGGTCGACCACAAAATGTATCGAATTTATTTAAATTAAGTTTGATTTATGAATCGAATTGAAAAAAATTGGTTTATCAAAAGTATTTTAATATTTTTTTTCACTACGATAACAAAATCAACAATACTACAACTTAAACTATACTTATATTAAAATTATTTCATTGTAAACAATATTTCGGTATTCTTGAAACAAAGATACGTTTGCCTTTTCCACAATCAATTGAATTTATGCTTAAATGAAATGAGGATGAAAAGTTCTTATTCTTAATCTAATACCATAGTAGTTGGCTCAAGCAAAATTGAAGCTACTTTTTTTAATTCCAATTAGTGTGAAGGAATAACTTCATTTTCATCGATAACTGTATCTATCGATTTGTACACATGGACTCCCTGGAACACTGCATTATTTTCTAAAATAACGCGTCTCGTACCTTTTTTGACCATGAATAACTGTGCAAAATTTCAGAACTCTATCTTTAAAACTGTGGATGTGTATAGCGAACAAATAAACAAACAAACAAAAAAACAAACAAACCGTTATACAGATTATGACCGGACAATTGATGGGTTACCAGTCAGAATACAGCTTTAAGTATTTTGTCCGCTGCAAAATTAAATGGAAAAAATAATTCATAAATTGAAAGTAGGGGCGTTTATTAAATTATCGTTTAAGGTTTCAACTTTAGTATATTTTGTAAGTTTATTTAAACACAATTTTTGTTTTGTAAGAACGAGAACCCTCTTGGTTATTAACTTGTACGTGGGTGTAATAATTTATTACCAGTCTGAAAAAAATATAAAAATATATGCTAAAATAGAATCATATCCGGTCAATATAAAAAAAACAAACTCATACTCATATACAGAAACGAAATATTGTGTACATAAAAGTTGTATTCGGTACTAGAGCAGAAAAATCCAAAACAAAGACTTTTGTACCGCAGAAATTCCGAATACTAAGAAAAATCTGTAGCTGCACTTTGAGAGAAAAATAAATACATGGGACATGCAATTTTTCACTGACATTATTCACTGTAATCCATTAGAGTATTCATGGTTGAACTAACGGGTGAAAATTGGTTGACGAAAATAGCAAGGATCATTGTAATTTGATTACTTACTTTAAATAAATCTGTACCTTAATCATTTTTAAAAAATTCGATAGCCTTAAAAATTTGTTGTAATAAGTAGGGTTGATAAGAAGTATATATGATATATCTGAATTATCATCATCGATCCTGTGGCTTTTTGTGGGTGTATATAACATCAACAAATATCCTCCACCGAACACGATTTTGGGCAAGTAAGCTTTTGCATATGCATCTGCTTCGCTCATCACTGCTCGGTGCAACGATGTTTTAGGACGACTACGTTTTCTGTTCCTGCGGATTCTGGATTACAGTTCGGTGAAGTGTTTGGCCGATCCATTTCCTTTTTCTGCGTTTACTAATAATTATTTCGATTTTCGCAATTCTTGTTCGTTCCCACAATTCCTTGTTTGATATTTTTTCTGATGGCCAGAATATCTGTTTCACATATTTGTTAACAAAAATTTGGATGCGCGAGACAATTCTTTCTATTGCTTTCCATGTTTCGTATCCATATAAAAGAACTGAAAGCACGTTAGATCTGAAGAATTGAAGTTTGAACTTACGTGAAATGTTCGGAGATCTCAAAAAAAAATTTCAAAATACCATAAGCTGAGCGTGTCTTTTAGATACGGTTTTCATCGTCCACGCCACCACTACCACAGTAGGAAAACTGGAGAGATAGCAGAATGACATTACCTTTTCTACATATTCATCACCAAGTTACGTGGGACTGCTGTATTGAGTCGCATTAGTTTTGTTTTGCTTACAGCCAACAGCAATTCTACATGATTAGAGACTTCAACATTTTTCATGTTGGTTTTGGTGCAAGTGAATATAATTATATAATAGTGAATATAAACAGATATAATATGCAAAATCGAGGTTGTGACGTCTCTTGTGAGAGCCCATTTAATACCCTTAGCTCTACGATTTGATTACTTCAACACTCAATCCAGAACTAAAATGAAGAATAGGGCGAATAAAATACAACTTTGTTTTACTATGATGTAAATGTTGAAATAGTCTCAACTTTTTCGTCGTCTACGCTTAGCATTCCGGTACAGACGAGTAATAAGACTGAATTGAATAAGACAACATAATTTGGTTTACTAACTAATTCTCAATAATTCATACATATGAATGCGAACCGACAAAAAAAGCCTAACTAGATAAATATTTTAGTTCATTTCAATTGAAATTAGATTTCTGACAGAAATTTATTTTCAGAAATTTACGCATAATTTTTAGACCATTACCAAATGAGTACCGTTGAAATATTATGGTCAACTTAGTTAAAAAATTTTTAAATTTTAATTAAAAAAAGTATTTTTTAAAATGAAAAAAATGAAATTTACTTTTTCTCTTATTTATACTAATAGGAAATTATAGTTTCTACAATCAAAATGTTAAGATAAGTACTTTTTATGAATAGGATGAGAACTAAAAATTCAGCTTTGGGAGTTAATGATGTTTAAATGAAGATGGAAAAAAAAAATGGAAAAACAAAAGTAAGAAAAAAAAAGTATTTTATTTTAATGCATACTTCGATATTACTCAAAGTGCAATTAATCTGTATCTATCTCATTCTTTGCATTTTCTTTTTTGTTTTATTTCTTACTCAGTTTCGAATAACATGAATTGAGAAAGGGTAAATTTAAAAAGGAAATAGTAATTGTAGTAAACTGTATATATGCAGGTTTATAGTTAGGTGTATGTGATTTAAAAGAAAAGTTCTACTATTATTTTTTTTTGTTTTTTTTTTTTTTTTTGTAACGATTTTAAAGTAGCGGTTCTTGTTTCAAGAAAATATTGATAGATTCGTTTTTAATTTTCTTACTTTAATTTCTTTTTTTTCGATTATTTGTTTGAGGCATGTAACGATTTGATATTTTTGACTTGCCTGATATCCGTCTGGCTTTACCTGTATGAAATCCATATCCAAAGCAAATACAATAACTGATATTGAAATTACATAAAATGTGTATTGGTTGATTAACCGCAACTCACCAATGTCACTCGAGAGCAAGCTTCTGTATATTAGAGCAATTTATAAAGCTATGTTAAAGCCTATATGGACATACCAAATCCAACTGTGGGGTGTAGCCATCAGCAATTCAAATATTAAAATATTTAGCAACGATTTCATTATAAATGTATTAAGAATAATAGCACGGTCACCATGGTTCGTAAGTAACGATATTTTATATCAAGACCTACATATTAATACCATAAAAGAGGAAATCATAAGGGCAAGCCGAAAATACCAAATAATATTAACTTCTCATTCAAATACCTAGCAAAAAATTTATTTGTTTCAAATTGTGTTTGTCGACTTAAGCGTCACAACATTCTGCAACTACCCAACAGATCCTAACAGAGTATAACTAGATTCTCATGGATGGCTTGCCATTGTGTTTTCCATCCACAAGCCATTATATGTTTATGCTTGCATATAAAAACAAAACAATTATACAAGTTACTGAATGCTTCCATTAGAGACAGGTTTACAAGGGAAAAAAAATTTATCGTTTCAAAAAATCGTAGAAAATTTCAATTTTATTAATGTTAAATAATAATAAAGTAAATTCTATAAAAAAACGAAAGTGGTATACAACAAATAGAAAACAAAATAAATTATATGAAATTAAAAATAATTTTAAAAATCAAAAAACAAATTATATGCAAAAACTTCAACATTTTACCTTGAAAGTTAATAGTACGAGCTATATTACTACTATATGTGTATGTATGTGAATGAAGAAGCTGTACCTGAATACGTGTTTATAAGAGTAGTTTTTTAATCGCTCGATAATCAACTTTTTCTAATTTACTTTAATCTACATTATAATACCCTAAGCTTTCGAATTAGCCACACAAATATCATTATCTGTGACGCTGGAATACTACCACTTGAGCTGAGGCGAAAAAAATGCTTGCAGATGTACGGACTTAAAATATTATCAAGTGATAGTCACACACTTAGTGAACTGATAAACGACACATCAATTTAATAATAAATACAAAAACAGGCCCATATGATGTCACCCGTCTTTTGTAAGACTTAGACAGGCTTTGGAAGAATTAGACATCAAAAGTTGATCTTTCGATAAAACAAAAATACACAAAACTCCACCATGGATGCTTAGACTTCCACGCGTTGACCAAGATTTTAACACATACAAAAAAAAAAGAAACAAACAACACGCAATAGAACAGCCAACAGTCAACATGTCATTGTGTACTGCACATATTTGCAGCTTGCCCTTTATACACTGATGTAAGTGACAGGCTTGGAATCATGTGACTTGATATACTCATACAGAATACTACAGAAGCAACAACTAATATCACGGCATTCCTCAGAGAAACTGACATTTTCAATAAAATATAATAAAATTCAATAAAAAGTATAAAAAAAAAAACAAAAAAAAAATAAAAAAAATGTAATTTTTCTAATATGATATAAACTAAGCTAAAATCAAAATTTTAAACTTAATTTTAAACTAATATTAAACTTATAGACGAAAAAACTTTATTTGAAATTGAAAAAGTAAATAAAAAATTTAAATTTAAGACAAAATTATGTAAAAAAAAAAAAATAATGAAATAAACTAAAGATAGTTATGAAAAAAACTTTAAAGAATGAGGGCTTGACAAAACCCACGTGACTGATATGCCCATAATAAAGATCTTATAAATAAAAAAATAAATAATACTCTAAGCTACCGACATTTCAAAGTAAGAAGCACCTCTTATATTGAAAAGTTCAAAACTCAAAGTAACATTTTTATGAACACATCAAACTAAACGAGTAGATGCATTCCAATTCAATGAATGATTTGAAATACTAATTTATTCAAGTGGTTCGTACTTTTGGTAATGTTGAAGTGATTCGATGAAGTGATTCAATCAATAATTTGTCTATTACTTAGCTCCCATCAATTATACATTTGAGCCTATGATATGAACTGCAATATATCAATACAATTTTCAATTTAAAAATATAAATTTAATAAATTTAAAACTTTAAATCTAAAACTAACATAACACAAAAAAAAAAAACCAAAATCTGCTTAACAAAATATTTTTCCACTAAATGACTGCTTTAAAAATGAAACCCAAATGATCCAGAAATAGTTTATTTAGTGAATTTTAACGCCTGAGAGATTTCTTAAAAAATGAACTTACTCAACTACATTATTCATAAAGTTTGCATATTACTTTATAATAGTGATAGGTACAAGTACAAGTATGTAACATAGAAATTATTTCAGAGTAATTTCATTTGAGTACATACTTAAATGTTGAATTTTTTTTTTTCTTATTATTATATTTTTTCCTACAGTGTTTAAAGCAAATCCAAATGTAGCAGTGTTTTATCATTTCCTCTACATTATATTATAACTATATTTTAATTTATTATATACAAATACCTAGCTATGTATATATATGTAAAATATGTTCATGTTAAATAACTGGAAATAGACGGCTTTTGAGATAAAACAACAACAACAACAATAATAATAATAATCAAACCAAACATGATGAATTAAAATCCTTACAATATATTCTAAACATTAAGATGATGCTAAAAATTATTATAATAACAAAATTTCTATAAATATTTTTAAAATTAAATTTTTAAACTTTAAAACATTTTTAAGAAATTTGAAGAAAAAAAATAAATTTTAAAAGTTCTAATACTGTATATTTTTTGCTCCATTCACTCACTCACTTTAAGTGTTTTTGTGCTAACTTAGTTCAATAATATTTTCAATTGAAGATGAAACAACAACGATGCTGATGGCTAATAATTTTTCTTGCTTCATTTTTGGCTTCCCTTTATAAAGTAATTAGCAAAGTTGTCTGGGTTGAACACAAAATGTATAGAATTAAAAAATTGATTTATCAAAAATAATATTCTGTTAAGAGTTGCAACAATTCAATGTAAAATAAAATATTTAGCAAAACTGAAATGACATATTTTATTCGTTAACTTTTTTAAATACGATAACAATGTCCTTTGTCTTCCTCTCCTTGAGCATCCCAAATATAGTTGTCCATGAGCGAAACAATATTATTTCAGTTGCATATTATCAAAAAACGTTACTGTTTGTCACTGCAGTTTGAACATAATAAGCATGGCAAAATTTAATCTAAACGGAAATTGTAAGCGTTTAAACTCAAGCGGCATCTCTGATGATATTAGCGTCGTTCTAATATGACATGACGATCACTCTGGGCATTTTACGCGTAAATTAACGTATTTGATTCTTAACATAATTTGACGTAAATAAGTGTAAAATACAAGTAAACAACTGTAAATAACTGTAGCAACTGTGACCAACTGTAAACAACTGTAAGCAATCGTAAAAAACTGTAAATTACTGTAAAATTATTTGATTTTGACAGTTAATAGATAATAAATAAATCTTCAATATTTATTCAGAAAAATATTGACAAATTAAATTTATTAAATTATGACAACTTTTCATTAGAACAACAAATATGTGTTTTTACATTGATTTATAAATATTTTAATTAATCATTTAAAAATTCATTTGTAGTTTAATGAAAAATATTCATTAACATAACGAACAAATTATAAATGAATAAGGGTTAGTATTAATGTATGAAAAAATTTTCCTTGCCTCAATGAGCTCAAAATTAATTAATATTTCGTTAATACAATGATACCATTGCACCCGTTCTTTTTTCATTTATTCAGATTCTGTGTAATCTACGTAAGATTTACTTTCTTTAATTATTTTTTTTTATTGATATAATTAAATTTCGTTGGCTGAGTTCTGAAAGGCTCCATAAACTATTTTCACTTTTTTTGACTTAGGAACATATTCTTAGGTTTTTCGACACGCTCTTTCTATTGGCCCTAACCGTTTTTCGCTATATTTTACCGATTCGGAGATATTTAATTCCGGATTGACCCATATCCACCTTTGTAATACTTTCTTAATTATAAAAATGACCCATACGCCAATTTTTTGGATATGGGTTATTTTTGTATGATGTTTGACGTCACTTGAAATGCCCCATATCCATATACCTAACACACATGCCCAACAAAATGATCAAAACTATCTAAAATCATTATGGGGGCAATAACCATTGATGTCAAAAACGTATGATTATTATCGCCATAATAGAACCGTACTTCTTTAATAGTTATAAGTTAAGGTATGCCTATGTAAGGTATATAATAAATAATTTTAAGTTGTTTATTTTTTTAGTAATTGAATTATTGTTTTATGTTATGTTGTTTTTGTTTTAGATTATAATATTGTTGTAAGAGAATTTGATCTCAATGAAATAAACTGATTTTTAATTTTGAAATTTTTTAATACCATAAATATTTTTTAATATGTAGTGGACCATACATTTATTTGTAAAATTTAGTGATAAAACGACCCATATTGAGGCAAATTTGATTCACTTGCATGGACTAAAATCAACTTGTTTAAAAAACTGGATATGGATCTTTTAGGAATCGATTTCGAAAAACAAAAATGCTTATAGCTTATAAACTAAAAGGCGTAGCCACTTGAAATTTTGTAAGAATTAGTTTTGACCTGCTGTTTTGTTGAAGTGTGCAACTCAAAAGCGTTCCCCTCCTCTCAGATTATAAGACTGACCTTCCCTAACAAGCTGTAGGTTTATTGTCAAATAATATAATAGAAGTAAGTTGTATTTCAACTTGAAAACAAAAATCAAGATCTTAAAGTGTATTCTTTGTTTTATGCTCATTCATTTTATGCTCTTGAATTCTTGTTCTATAATTATATTTTAGTAATATTCTCATCCCCTTATTTTAAAACTTTTGCATCCTGTTTAGGTGCACTGTTGATCCTGAAAACATGGTTGTTGCATAATAGATAAGGTGAGGCAATATAAGCGCATTATATACAATCATTTTTACTGTCGCAAATGAAATACTGTCTCGAATACGGCGTTGAAAACCATTTTTTTTTATTAATATTTCCACATAGCCATGTAGTCTAAGTGTTCGCGAAAATTTTATTTATTATCTATTGGGTACCTATTACAGGTTCCATGGTCTAATTATTAATGTGAACATTAGGTATATTAGAATCTACAGCTGATCTAATATTGATATCATACATTGCGTTTTACTGACATTGAGCTCTAACTTGTTCATATAAAGCCAGATTCAGATCTATCTTTTTATATATTACTTCTTTTATCTCAATCTCACAAATTAATTTTCTCATAATTTTCTTTCACTTTTGTACAGAAGTAAAAAATTTAAAAAATTTGGTAATTTTCTTGAATATTAAATGTGAAAGCAAGATGGGTATAGAAAATAGGTTAATGCTGGAATTGCATCGCTCAGGCATTACATTGCAACAGCTTCCATTTAAAAGAATGCATTCTAATTAAACCTTAAAGTGATGCGTAAAGCGACATGAGTCTTTTAGCATGACACTTAAATTTGCCAGATTTTTATAATTATAATATTATTCTATAAGGGTTTGCAATTCCGTTTTAATTTCTTTAATTAATATTTAGTTCTTCTTGAACATCTTAGATTAGAGCTTGATTTCTTAGAATAAATTTCTAGCTACAGCTTTCTTACTTCGCCGCAGTCAGTATAAAAAATGATTTACTTTGTTTGAAGTTCTATCAAATTTCCAACCAAAATTAATTTTCCTAAAGAAAATTTTACATTTTAATTTTTCAAATTCACCCTTGCCCAATTCCTAAAACAACATTTTTTTCAATTAAATGAATGAAATTTGTTTTCATAAATTTCATGGTATTTACTTTAATAATTTCATAATATTGAATTTCTAATCCTTGAAAATTAAATCAATTCAGGTAAAATACATAAAAACTTTGAAAGACCAGCTGCCAATCAACAGCATTACATCAGAAGACAAAAATTAAAAATAGAAGAAAAATAAAAAAAAAACACACAAACAAACATCCTTAAACCATCACCAGAAGAAGAAATAAGACAATGATTTATTAAGTTTAATAAAAGCCGATAGATATGACAAAACAATGAAATCTGTTTTAAGATGACCTACATACGTTACATAATATAGGTTTCAGCTAAAGAAGAAATTGGTTTCACATTACTCTAATAAAGATATATTATAGTGTTTTGTCATTATTTATTACTTATGCCACCATTATAATTTATGGCAATTTAAAAACTCCAATTTTTTCAAATCAAACAAAAAAAGATAAAACAAAAAAGTATAAAATTTTTAAAATCACAAATAAATTGCTTCGAGCCTTTTGCCAGAGCTGCTCTAATAAATTTTTATTAAAAAGTAGAAAAAAAATATTGACAAAAAGTATTCGGGTTAACATTTTACAAATTATGACTACCTTTCATATAAGGAAAAAAAAAAAAAGAGTTTTTGTTTCACATTTTTAAAGTTCAAAGAACGCAATGACCAAAAAAAGAAGACGATGATGATTGATTTATAAAAAAAAACGAGATTTCAAAATTGAAAATATAGAAGTGTTGTTAATTTTATTAACCCCTACAACACCAAATTTGATTGCATTTAAAGATTAAATTGTTTATGTATATGCTTATTTCGAAAAGCTACTGCTTCTGATATAAGATGTAAGTAAATAAATTATACAATGAACAATTTGCTAACTCTGAGTGAATTTTAATCATAAATAAGGCATTCGTTATTGATTTCGGTTATTATCCTGAACAAAATATTTCGGTTCGGTTTTCGGTTAATAATAAAAAAATATTTTGCATACGTTTATGAGTAAATTTGTGAGTTGTATGTATTTTTCATTTTGTAGATTAAACTTTGTATTTTATGTTTAATTATAAAAACTCACAGATCAAATGTGATGTAATGTGTATAAGTAATGAGAAAAAAATAGAACAAATCATTCAATCGAATTTAGAAACTAATTCAAAGTGTGTGTTTTATTTGCTACTCAGAACTTAGAAATATGGGAAAAGAAAGTATAGAACAACAACATAGGATTTCTACAATTCTACAGGTTGGAATTGATGTTTGCAATTTGTTTCTACAACACCTTTTATTTCTTTATAAATTGCAAATAAAATTCTTAACTATTCCGAATTCTCTTCATAATATAGAAAGTGTTCATCAAACCTTGAAACTTTCTTCTCAGATTTCTTTCAGGATCATTTTGGACTATAGTACTGGTACAACTGGTGTTGAGTCTGTGCATTCTGCATCCATATTTTATTGAACGAAACGTTATTGATTGTTATGTTGTTCTGGTGTAATGGTTAGTGTACATTATATTACTAAGTTTGTTCAACGCAATTTAGACTCACTAAGTAATGTGAATTAACCCTCTCCCAGGCGAAAATTATTTTGTAAAAATTGTAAGACAATCCTATTAATGTAGCGACTACAACAAATCGTAAAAAACAAATGTGGAATAGTTTCAAATATGGTTATAGATGTATTTAAGGACATATATAGCTATGTTCGACAGGATTACCTAATGGTTTTTATAAAATTTTATAAATTGATTTAGTTCATTCACCAATTTTGGAGCAAAGTTTAAATTAGTAAGTCCTCCCATTTTCTATTCTATAACTCTATTTACATCAAATATCCAAGTTCAAAATTATATACGAAATGTTGTTACTATTAAAGTAATGAGAGTTAATAACAAAAATAGTTATGGAGCTTGCAATTGAAATGCATTTCTGGAAAGTTAATGTGAGTAAAGTTGGAAATTAGAAATAAAAGATAAAGAATTCCAGAAGATAAATTTTTTCTTTCTATTTATTCGCTTTTTGGTTTAACTCTGACAAAACATCAGATCATAGAAATCTTCTAAGGGGTTAAATTGACAAATGGAAAACTAGAAAATACCTCAGTTTAATGGAACGAAGATTAGCACAATAACGCATGTATTCTTCAGCAACGGTTGGACAGGCATTTGTTTTACAAACTGATAAATCAAAAATTTTTGTTTAGATACTGACAAATATTTCACAGCTACGGATCTGCTCGGAGAGTAGGTAATAAATGGTTTAGTTGGTTCAAGATCGTTAAGATAGGCTCACATTTGGTCTAATGCCGTGACGGCGATGAATTGTTTTGATTGCCACCCCATTTTAAATTAATTAATTAACTGTTTGCTCTTGAGAACATGTAATAATTTTGTCCCTAAATCCACAAAAAAAACAAAATCCGTAATAGAACAACCGTAAAAAACAAATCCACAAAAAAAAATTCACAAAAACGATCGTTGTTGTTGCTTTTACGCATTTCACTTTATTATTTACGGCACTTTATGCGAAATTCTGAGTTAAGAGATATTTTAGAGTTGGAGCTTTCCTTATACAGAATATTTATATAAATTATTTTTATGCATAACTGCTGTTGGATACAGCGAGGATATCTACTTTTTCTAGGATTATAATTTCCCACAATTTTATGGATTTTGAATTTATGGATTTTTTTTGTGAATTTTTTTTTCTGGATTTCGGTTTGTGGATTTGCTCACTAACTCAATAATTTTATTGGACTCATCTGTTGATTTTTCTAAATTATTGATAAAAAAATGTGATATTGAATTTGACTATTCATTTTGTTGTCTTTAACTATTTAAGATAAATAGATACAATAAAGGTTTCATTCATTTTCGTTAATGTAATGAAAAAAAATAAAAAATATATTTAAACAATTTTATAATTATTAAAAATTTGAATGACTGGTAAAATTTACAAAATTTACTCAATTTATCTGACAGAAATTTAGTGTATCTTTCTTGCGGTTGATTTATAAAAAATGGGTAAGCTCTTTTTCCCGTAATAACAATTTCTCTTTAATCCACATTAGGGTTAAACTTAAACAACAGTTAATTGACATAGAAAACGTTATTCGTCGTATTTTGTACATTTAAAAAGGCTGCAGTAATACCAACAAAAGGTGTACATTTTTATCTATATAGGTTTTATACACTGAGTACTTACTAATATTTTTTTTCTATAAAAACAGGATTCATTTTAAATACAAAAATATTATAAAATCTTTCTCTTATTTTTGAAACTCCATTAATGTTTCCCTTGATAATGAATATTGTTAATAATATATTACAATACTTTTTGCATAATAAATAGTGCTCCAAATTTTTTTTTTTAACATACATTTTGATTTTATTTATAAAGTGTATTGATAACTCCCTGTTTTTTTATATTTTATCCAGGAATTTTATGGTAATATACGAGTACGAGTATATATTTTGTTATTTTGATAATGGTGATGTTGTAATTTAGTATCGTTTTTGCATATTGTTTGCTAGTTGATCGATTTAATTTTATTTTTGGTTTATTTCATATACCTGAATATGGCCTCCAGTGACATTTGTTTTAGTACTAAAACAAAACGAAAACGAAAACAAAATGAGAAAGCTTTATTTTAAAGTGATAAAAAGAGTCAAAAAAAAAATAGGTACCATATTGTTTTTTGTTCTCTCAGTTTTGATATTTTTTTTCAAGAGCTCTTAATTAGTGTTGCTACAATTACCTTAAAGTAGATGTTTATAATTATCTTTGATATTTTTTTATCTTATCTTGTTTCCAGTTCTCTGGGAAGTATAGGGAGAACAAGGAGTGCACATAACACAGATAGGTTCTGACTGAGGCTGTGCTTTAGTTTTCAAACATTATTTGAGTATAGAGTTTACTGTTATTATTGTCACTTGTACCACCTATAGTTTTGTAGAATAGACTAATTTTATCTTCCACGAGATTTGAACAGTTCTTTCCATATCGTTAGATTACATTTGTTATCAACTGAACAAAATATGTGGAAACATAATACATGGAACACATGGAGAAGCAATAGAAAACAACGATATACCGTTATTTGACATAAAAACAATACATAAAGACGGAAACATAAAATTTGATGTATACAGAAAATATACCATTATCCAAAGAACCATCTTCATTGAGTCAAATTACCCACATGGACATGGACATGGACAAAAAATGACAGAATCATACGATGATCAACAGATTTGTAACTATATAATTATCAAGAGCTAATGTTAAAAAATATTAAAAAAGAAAGACAAAAGATATGGCAATAAAAATGAATATAATGAATAAATCATAGACCTTATGATAACGAAGAAACTGCACCGTATCGAACTGTAGAAGGAATCGCGTAACGCATTCAACATTCTTTCAGAAGTTTAAAAAAATATTCGAAAAAGTTAATTTGTCGTTAGTAAAAGGAAGTCAAAAAATTATCAGCATACTTGGATCAGCAAAAGATAAAACAAAAAACATGGAATAAATTAATGGTATATATAAAACATAATGCCAAAATTGTTCGGAATCATACATAGCACAATCAGGAAGCCGAATTAGCAAGAATAAGGGATACTACTAGTTCTAGGTCGACAATTGCTTAACATATAATTGAAGAAAATCATAAAATTGGTTGAAACTAATTTATCATCAAACAAAAACGTGAACTAGACACAATTTATCGATTTCGAGAAAACATATTGATAAAAGATTGGAGTAATAATTTTATTTACCGCTATTTATAATTTATTTACCGCTATTTAAATTAACATAAGCTTATTTGCAGGAGTACACGTAAAATATACAATTGTTCGGAATACAATTGTTTAAGAAAATTATTACGGCACAACCGCTGATGAAGAAAGTATGTTGCTTCCGAAATATCAATATTTGCAATCAAATATTAAAATAATTATTGGTGAACGGAAACCTGACAACCATTAAAGTATTTAATTTATGATTAGCTAGTCATTGAAAAAAAAACTGATTGGCATTCTCTCCATCATAATGATATACCTAACACCACTCCACTTTACTTAAAATTCTTTATTTTTCAATTATTTTTACTGGGATTTTGTTTAATCAAAGAAATCCCAAATTATAAAGCCGAAATTGTATTAATAGCTAGTCTACAACATTAGTTTTAATTTTAACAAATGGTGAATGCTTCACTTTCTTCTTCCCCGGAAAATAGAACGATAGATAAAAGCTTCTTTCATGATTGTATGATTTTCTTCTATCTACAAACAAAAAATTTACAATTCGATATAGCTAGTCTCATATCAATTAATTACAACAATTATTTTTTAATTAACCTTCTAAAGTTCAAATATGTATACAGGTAATGAAATCATACTGTTTGAAAGCCCTACCATATCATATTCCATTAAATTTTTATAATACTTTTCATCTTACTTTAAATAACTTGGTAGAATAATATGCTTCACAGAATTGTTAGAAATTATTTTTCTTTTCTGTTATCAGGGAAATTTTTTTTTTTTTATTTTCTTTGTGAAAACAGCAATGAGTCACGTATGTATAAAAAACCGTCTCTTTAATACAAATGACTTTTTCAATGATCGTCTTTTTTATTACGTGATTTATTCTCAATATACATTATTTTATATATATATATATACGAAATTGTAGGGACATTGAAATTTTTGGTAGTATATTATCATTTCATACTTCTTCTTTTCCGATTTATTACATATAGACATTATCATAGTTATATATGTATATATACATATAATAATAATATATTTGTATTATTATTATATTTATGTATGCATGTGTTAGTTATAGGCTCATAAATTTTATATATCATGAACCAAATAAATAAAAGCTTTCAATTTAAACTTGTTTATTATTTATTTTTAACGCGTTCCTTAAAGGATATCCTTAAAATGTTATATGAGATGTATGTATGAATGTATGTGAGTTTTAATTCAACATTTTACAATCTTCATAATCGATATAATACAATAAAAGAAAAAAAAAAGAAAAAAAACGAGAAAATAAACTAAAACCGAAATAATAAAATTGGTGATATCTTATAGAATTAGTAAATGAAATGGTCTAAAATAGGATTTAAGGATTTGTTAGAATAATTGATATATTTTGTAATAAAATAATATCCTCTCATCAGCACAACCAGCATTATTGCTGATTTCTTATTATTGTGAAGTGTTAACACCATTATAATATTGTATAAAATTTCAAATTCAACTAATTCTTTTCAATTAATAAAGTATAATAAAAATATAGCTGAAAATAATTTGTATAGTAGTTTTAATATATTTGAAAATAATTTGTTAAATTTGGATTTTTATTATTAACTCTTTATTTCATGATTTATTTTTTACATTAAAAAAATAATTTTTGATCTGTACGTGACTTGGGTAGATCAAATTTTGTTCTTAGTAAATATTGCTAGGTTTTGTATTTTCCGGAAAAATCGAGTTTTCTAGTGATATCATATATATACGATCTGTGCATTTAAGGAAAGAATAATAATTACAAATTTATAATTTCTCAAATTGCCTAAAACGTTGTTCCTATACCTATGAATATTTGGTGTTTGAATAGCCGAACTTAGCAAACAAATTCCTATGTGTTTTTAAATATCTGTTTTTTCCACCAACAATGATTCAGGTATATTTTTTTGGTTTAAATATAAATTTGTCTTAAATACGATGTTATTGATAGTATCGTCGTCAAAAATAAATTTAAAAAAGAATATATGATGTATTAAGTTTTGTAATATGGCTAGGTAATGAAGTATTTTCTTTGAATTCAACACAATCATTTTTTTTCCAAGTAATTTGTAATGCGTGTACATTTTTGTTAGTTCTGCGGCCGCACACACAAATTCTCATGCTAAATCATACATTTTAGTTATTACATTTTTTTGTTAATATCAATTCTATTTTTAGTTCTATATCATCATTTAATTCATCATCAATTAATTTCCCAAATTCATCTTCACTTTGATGTTGATCCCATCAATTCACAATTGCTTCAATATCTTTATCAGAAAGTACCATAAATACTGCTATAAAAAAAATTAGCCTTAATGCATATTTTATCATATGTATATAATAATATGATATTATGATATCATACCTCCTATATGATATTACCATGAAAAAATTATTTAATCGTAGTAAATGCAGTTTAAAAATTACTGATTTCAAAAATAGAAGCCTTGCCACACTTATTTTTGACTACACATTTGCCTATATTTAAATCAAGCTCCATAATTTGGTGCTATCATATAATATGAAATAGTGAGCAATAGTGGGTTAAACTAAGATATAATATGAATTTATGAAATTATAATTGTTGGGGACTATCACTGACAACTTATTAAATATTACAGAACAAATTTTGAAATGTGCTAAATGAAAATTGTATTTTATTTTACAAAAAAAATTTATTAAATGAAATTCCATTTTTATTCGTAACAAATCCTGAAATTATGCAATTCTTTAGGTCAAATAAAATTTGCGTTTTAATAATACATCGGCCTACATTTTTATCATTTCAGTCTACAACTTTTAATATGTCCTACCTACTGAAAAAGGATACTTTCAAAGATAACTTTTACTTTTTTTTAGTAATTAAAGTAATCACCCGATTTACTAAGGCTCGTTTTACGAAATTTCGAAGTTACGAACATCATTCGTAAAGTACAAAAATCATTATACGAATGAAAAATTCGCTATTACGAAAAAATTCGTATAAAAAATAAAATGGTTTAAGTGAAAATTAATTTTGCTATAAAAATCTCTGGTCGAACAAGAACTACGGTTCACAATTACATTGAAGGTAAAGCTTGATGTTTTACGACAAATATGAAAAGCTGATCTCGTTACTTCAACTGTTTGTACAATCAAGAACAATCAAGAAGTAGTGTATATAAAAAGTAACTTCTTTAACGGCAAAAGGTGTTTCAAAACAATGAAGTGTGTGATGGAAATATGGAACAAATGCTTAGTGTGTGGATAGACTATCAATCCCAACGAAATATTCAGATAAGCACAACTATCTGCAAAGCCAGCTTCATTTAGTTTCTTATTTTTCTAAAAAAAAAGAAAAGTGTTGCAGCTCCTAATATTCAACAGCCTGTAGAATCTATTTCAGGTGCTAGTTTAGATTAGCTATCATCTACTGGTTTAGAAGAGAGCTCGTGTCGTATTCAGATCAGATTAAATATAACATTTATAATTAATATTTTTTTCTTAAGATGTAATATCAAATTTTATTTTTTAATGAATTATGTAATTTTTCTTTTATTTTATAATCACACAGTTTTAAATATTTCTAAAAATAGGGTTTCGTATAACGAACATTTTGGCATTCATCTATGTATCCTTAATACAACTTACACTAATATGGATCTCGGTTTACAAATATTTTCAATCTCTAGAGTGTATCTATTTATTTTCAATAGAATAGCATTCTAACATTGGGCTCGCTTTACACATGTATTAGAATATATGTACACCTTCACAGAACGTATCCTGTTCGTAAATCGTGCGATTACTGTATGTTTTTTTTTTATTTAAATATACTAATTATATTTGTTATAATTATGTTGTATTATTTTTTAAATAACTTTAATTTATTAGATTTCAGTTTCTTTAATTTTATTTCGTGCAATTTTTTCTATAAATATGCACTAACCAAACTTGTATACATATATTTTAAAAGACTAAATGTACCCGTATGTGCCTAACTAATTTTCATTTCGGACACCAAAAAGTGTTAATTAAAATTATTATAGTTTTTCAATTTGAATACATGACCTGTATCAATTAGAAACATTTTAAGTTAATAAACAAACCCCGAACACGGAAGCAATTCTATATCGGATTAGCATACGAATAATTTATATCTTAGCCGTTTGATGGCTAATAGCAAGGGAACCAGGGAAATTTCAAATTAGTTATTTCTATATCAATGATTAATATTTATATATGAAAATGTGTAACATTAGAATTAGTCATCTCTTTAGACACACACTCTAAATCGTACTTATACAATTTGTCGAGTAAATAAATAATTGGTAAAGACATCACTTAAAACATATATCGGATTAGTTACTTTAAAATTTTCAGATTAATTGAAACCTCTATCAGATCAACACCTAGCATCACACATAGAAAATCATTCTACCCAGTTAATGATAGGATAAAGAACAAAATAAAAGAAAAAAGGAAATTAAGGAAAAAATGGCAAATTGCAAGATCACCAGAAGATAAGAGAATCTTAAACAAATCTATTAAAGAATTAAAAGAAATGCTGAAAGAACAACAAAACAAAGGAATTAATAAATATCTAAGCGAATTAACAGCAACATCTGAAACTAACTACTCCTTATGGAAGGCTACAAAAAATTTGAAACAAACGACTCCACATAACCCTCCTATTATGAAAAGCAATGGAACGTGGGCTGGAAGAAACAATGAAAAAGCAATATTCCGAGTTCTTCAAACAAACAATCTCAAATGAAAATACCTGCAATCTACCGATAACTGGCTATGAAAATAATGAAGTTAACATTAAATGTGTCCCAGAAGAAATAAGATTATGCATCCAAAAGAGAATAAAACATAAAAAATCTCCCGGATATGACTTACTGATAGGTAAAATAATGAAGGAGCTGCCTGAAAAAGCAATTGAATTTCTGAGAAATATATTCAATGCTATATTTAGGTTAAAATAATTGCCTAAAGTTTGGAAGGTAGTACAAATCATATCAATACTTAAACCAGGAAAAGATGCTACATTAGCAACATCGTACTGACCAATTTGTCTCTTGCCTATTCTCTCAAAAATATTCGAGAAACTATATTTTGATGGACTAGAACCAATATTAGTACAAAAAAATCTAATACCGAATCACCAATTTGGATTCCGGCGACAAAATTCAACAATACAACAAGTTCATAGATGTGTCCATAGATGTGACAAAAGCGTTCGACAAAGTCTGGCATCAAGGCCTACTACATAAACTGAAAAAATGTTTGCCAAAGGGATATTACTTAATTATAAAAAGCTATTTAAGTGATCGTTATTTCTTTGTTAAATACAAGTCTGAATGTTAAAATATAAGTAAAATAAAACCAGGAGTAGAATACATTAATAGCAACATTTGCAGATGATACTGCTCTACTTGCTTAACATGACTGTCTAAAAACAGCTACTAAACAGATACAAAAAATTATGAATAAAACAATGACTTGGTTCAAAACTTGGAATATCCTAATTAATGAAGACAAAACTACTCAAGTTATATATACAACAAGAACTCGATCCTAAACCAATAATGATAAATAATAAAGAAATAAAAATCGAAAATCAAGCTATATACCTAGAGATGCACATTGACAGTAAATTGACATGGAAGAACCACATAATACACAAACGTAATCAAATAAGGCTAAAATCCGGACAACTACAATGGCTTTTGGGAAATAAATCTAAATTGACAATGAACAACAAGCTCCTACTTTACAAAACAATTATAAAACCAATATAAACATATGGTGCAGAAATCTGGGGTACCTCAAGCAATACCAACATTAATTTAATACAAAGAGCACAATCAAAAAAAATTAGAACGATAGCGAGAGCCGAATGGTATATGAGAAATGATGATCTACACTGTGATTTAAAAATGCTGACAATAAATGAAGAAATTAAAAAGACAAGTTTAAAATATCAACAAAAAATATCAACCCATTTCAACAATGAAATTAGCACTCTACTAGAACACGAAATAATAAGAAATAGACGCCTGAAAACTAACAGAACACATGATTTAATAAATAGATTTTAAGTTAAAAAAAAGAAAAAAAATACAAAAAAATAAAATATAATGTAAATAAATTTAAGAAAAAATTACTATAACAAAATGATTGTATAGTTATACTCTACCCAAAATATAAGGAAAGTTACTAGGTGTCTTATATTAAGACAGATGTTAATAAAAGTGAGAAAAAAAAAACAATTGAAACCTATTTCAAATTAAACGAAACTCTTTTTATAAGTGAAAATATTTGCAGAGTGAATGAAACTATTTTAAATCAACTAAAATTATTCGTTTACTCTGCAAATAGTTTCATTTAATCTTAAAATGCTATAATTAAATTATTTCCAACCAAAATAACTTTTTTCCACATCAGTTGAGGAATGAAAGAGACTATAGGTGTAATCATCCACTCCTATATGGACAAGAAATACAATGATTGTTCCGGATTGATTATGGGAATTCATTAATAGACAGAACATCGATAGAATTTGGAGTCGCATTCCACTTCAGACATTTCTAAAATGGACTTATGTTATAAATATTATAAAAATTTAACGTTTTTAATGAAATAACTCGCCATTTGCTCTTAAATAACTCAATGAAACTTAACGAAATAACTCAAAATAAATTTTACTTAACAAAACTTAACGAAATAATTTTAACGAAACTTTAACTTAACGAAATTTAACGAAATAACTCAAAATACGCCTTTCCTTTTTTTCTACATATTTTGCAATTGGTAACGGTACGAAAATATTATGATTTCTCAAACATTAGTGATTAAGGTGATTTGTGTGAGTAACATCAACACAACTATATTAATATCCTTATTGCTACTCAGGTTAAAAAAAAACATTCACTGAGATGTTTTCACATAATTTTCTTTAGGTCATTTTTAGTGATAAACTATTTACTACATAGGATTACGACCTAAAATTAACTCATAAATTTAGAAACAAACAAAAAAGAAGGAATAAAACTTAAAATTTTATTCGCTTTTCACATATTTTTTTTTTTTTTTTTTTTTTTTAAACTAAGAACTGCTATCACACTTATAATCACATGAACTCAAACTTTTTAAATCAAAGTTTTTTTTCACAATTTGTGACTGGACTTAAGAGCGCAAGTTACACTCTTAGAAGTGAGTAAAGTAAATAAAAAAGTTTATTTTTTTTTTTTTATTTTCTTACTTTAATTTTTTTAGGATTGAATTAATTTTTTTTCTCCATAAATCATATTGGCTTTACCCCGATGTAAATGGCTATACAAGAAATATAATTTTCCAATATTATTTTTATATAAAAAATGCTCTTCTCAAGTTCTCTATATTATAGGATAGATTTTTGATTGAAAAACTTTTAGTTTACTTTTTTAATTTTTTCCATCCGGTTCACTGAGCTTAAAAAAAATGAGAAGAAAAACAAAAAATTAAAAGAGAAAACGCGAAAATAGAAAAAAAATATGAAATAATTTAAATCAACAACTACGGGATACTTTTAAATACTTTCATAAGTAATAAAGATACACTATTATTTTATATTTATTTTGCAAAATAATAAGATATCCTAAGAATACTGGGGAACTGGATTTGTTTTAATAATATTTTGTAATCCCTTGTCTAATTCTTTTTAATATTTATCTAGTGAAAGATTAATATTGAATAGAATTAAGTTTAGTTACATAATAACTTTGTACTGTTGAATCTCATTTTGGGAAATTATAGCTAAATTTAATTTGATTAAGCTTAGATTTTGCTATTTATCGACATAATGAGAGTTTTAATGGCATTTGCGAGTCAAATTGAGGTTTTTGCTAAATATATTCAGTCATATTTGATAAACCAATTCCAATATTTGCTAACTAAATTCAAATTTTGCTAACTAAATTCAATATGTATCGTTAAAGTAAATATTGTTCGCCACAAACTCATTCGTAAATTGTCATTGAGCGGCTTTATGTGCCATTTCGAATTGAATTATTTATTGTCATATTATATTATACATATACACACATATATGGCAGTAGTTTAATTACTACATGGATAATGGCAGTAGTTTAATTTAGTATGGACCAACTGTGTACATGTTAAGATGGTATATTTTTGGCTGAAAATCTCTCAATAGGATATCACATTTGAAGAAAAGATAAAGGAATATTAGATTGTCATTCTATTACTAATCAATATTTTTCACAAATATATTTTTTTTTTACCAGCATTTTAGGTTAGGACAGCCGACAGCTATTACTTAATAAAGCTGGATGAGTTGGAAAAAGGTCAAAATTCAAAAGGTTGTTCAATAAAATCACGAATGTTTCCCAATTATTATTAGGAAACTGAAGAACAATGTTGTTCTGAATGGATATTTAAGGATAAACCTAGGTTTACACAAAGCTTTAATGCACAAAGATAATATAGGCCTTCTGCTTAAAAACTATTTAGCTAGTTCCCTAATGAAACCACCATATTAGACGTAGGTTCTTTACAATTTGAAGCATAAGAGATTGAAATTTTGTACATGTGAACCAGAATAAACTTATTAATGAGATCAAACATAAGCTTTTACAGAAATAAAAAAAGCGTATATTATATTAGTAAGAGACTTCAACATAAAATTATATTTGATTTATTTTCGAATAATATTGTCTTGTGCATTTATCAACACAAGCTTTTATGCACGCGTTGGTGTGTATAATATGAATATCCTTAGTTAAATTTCTTGGCTAATGAATATAATAGGGTAGATTGTAGTTCGTTTAGTAGTTTTTTTTTAGTATGACAAAGATGTTACCAAAGGAATTAACTCTCAAATCTTCTCAACCAACTCTACTCTACTCTATCTAAAGTTTTATGACAACGAAAATTTCCGAAAATGAATAATAATGCTATTAACTTTAATATAACAATATGTCTTTATTATTCAAACAATTTAATTCTATTTTATAACATTATGCTCTCTGAAAATTTACTAATAATTTTATAATCATTATTGTATATTAAATCTTAATTTCAAACAGTCTATATTAATTTAGAATAACTATACATCAAGAAGGTTATATAAAAATATGAAACCATCACTTTGCTTAATACAAAATTTAAATTCAAAATTTTTAATCATAAATTTGATAATAAATAAATAATAATAATACATTGTAATACTAAATTAACTTTATTATTAATACATTGCTCTTTACATTGTCATAGAATATAATATTGTTAGATACATGAATTTTTCAAAGTGAAATAAAAACAATTAAAAACACTATGTTGTGTATTTTATTCATGAATTCATATGAAAAGTTATTTAAATTATTTTTCAATTCCCCTATACGCCGTTCGGAATATTTATACAATGTTATTTGGATCCATGTTATAGAATATAAAATATATTGCACAAACTAAGTATGTACATTGAAATTTTATTTTCTGGTAAGATAAAAATTATAGTTTAGAGAGAACTGAATTTTTTAAAATTTGTCATTATCGTAACCCATTTTGTATTAAATTATTTTAGACTTAGAAGTTGGAAAAAACAATGTCTGTAATATCCAAATAATACCCAAACAAATAATTTTTCCGAACTCTGAAAAACAAATTTTTATATTTTTAGACGTAAAAATATATGTATAAAAGAATATATAAAATAAGTCGTTAAAGAATGTTTGGTTTCAACTCTGGAATGAGGAAATCTATACGCAATTCAACTACGCAAAACCAATGCTTTTTTGAAAATAATAAAAAAATAAAATAATTAAATAAATATTTACCCTACTAAAAATAAGGCTTGGTGTTTTGGTACATTTTTATTGATTTAAGTCATTTAATTTTGAATTTCAATCTTAGATGTCTATACTTTTGCAGTGTTAATCGATTATTTAGTGGGACGAAAATCATCCAATCGAAAATATTATTTGCAGGTTTGCATTTGTTTACAATTTAGCTTAAAAAATATGCGTGAAGTCCAGTTTTGTGTATTAAAATAGAAAATGAGGGAAGAAAAGAGATTGAAAAAAATTTCAAACATGAAGATTAACAAGTCAACATTAAACGAATAAATTAATAAAAAAATACAGAGTTCATAAAACCACAGGACTATTTCGTTTTGTATATAATATATTTGTCTAATATTGAATGAGAAATATTTATAGATACGTAACTAACTATACTAACATTAACATTTTTTTTTATTTTTTTTTAAACCACAACAAGAACCAATATTCTGGTTGACGTTCTATGGACATTTTATCTTTAAATTAATTAATACAAGGTAAGAAAAATATCCTTACGAATCCTCATTATCAAAATACAGCTTTAACTCTAAATTTTTTTGAATAGCGATTATATGAAATGAACTGAACTGATACGACCTCATAAAATCTATTGTACCAATTTTTATTTAGCTTTAATAACCTTCTTTAAAATTATACAATTATTTTATTAATGCCTATACTCTCAATAATAATTAATATTAAATTTTTTGATATTTAACTAGAGAGTATATAGCTATATATATATAATAAAAATATAATATATTAAACTTATAAAATTTCTTTAATTCTCTTGGTGGCCTACTTTTAAAAAATAAAAATTATTAAAGTTATATTTGTTATTGTCTACAGTCATGTGTTTAATTTCCGTTGATGGGAAAGAAAACTTGATTAAAAATTGGTAATTTGGAACGCCAAGAGGGAACATAATTTACTTTATTAATTTATGGCTCACTTAACACAATAATGTATATATATATATCTATAAATATAATATATAAATTTATATATGTCTATAAAAAATATTAAGTGTAGATATATCGACTGTTAAAGAATTTTCCATTTCCATTATAGATTTTTATTTTTATTTTTTTATTTTTTTATAAATAAATAACTCAAAAATTCTTATAAATACATCTCCTTTTATTTCACATGAAGTGACTCTTGTGCAAAAGTCGTTTCATTTATTTATTGCTTTAAAATTACACAAAAAACTTAAAATATAAAATAATAACAAAATATATAATTCCCTTCCCTGTTTTAATATAAATTTTATATTTAGATTCACAAAATTATATACAAACACATACACAAACAAACAAAAATATTTACTAGTTCAATTCATTTTATATATATATATATATATAGGTATCTACGTATATTTATATGTATATAGATATATTGATTGATGTGTTAGAAATTTATAAATGATCTAATTAAAAATAAATTTTAAAATATTGTTCCAAATTACATTATGATTATCTTATAAACTATACATAACGTATATATAGAAGACAGAGAATTAAAAGAAGTCAGGAGCAAAATTGAATGAAATGGAAAAAAAATATGCGCCTTCTTTTTATTAAAGACTTAAGACCGATCATTTACATTGTCATTCATGATTTTCTTTAAAAATTTTATATATACATTGGTGGGCTCCATACAGTGTGTTTTGGAAAGAATTATCCGTCATTTTAAAAATGTAATTTGGGATTAAAATATGGCATAGGTTACGGAAATTCGTTCTTAATTCGAACTGAAATGTGGAATAATATTTCATCTGATGGGTTTCCATTTCCACATTCAGCATAGAATTTACAGAAATTTAAGAAAAATGTTAATACCTTTCTTCTTAAACTTGTACTAATCTATCTCGTATCTTTATTTCAATCTAATCATATCATATTCTATCCCAACCAAGCGGTACATAATTGCGAAAGGTAATGTCCTAACGCTTTGGCTGATTACATAGAAAAAAAAATTTTTGGAGATTGAATTACAACACAGTTAGAAATAAGCTAAGAACAGTAAGAATTGAGTGAAAACTGAAACCCCACTGATATGAATTTTTAAAGACTCAAGAATTCCTGTATTTCATTTTTTTACTTAAGTCGACTTAAGATTTGACTAAACGTTTTGGGTAAAAGATTTATATAGAATCTAGTTAATTAAATACAACACATCTATCTAAGACCATAGGATCATAGAACACATCTTTTTCTTTTAGTTAGTTTCAAAAATTACCACTAGGTAAGTCTTACCACTATCCATTATTTGTTTTGCTTTTTTTAAACAGAATTTACAGAATTTCGTTAAATAATTAGGTATTAAAAGAACATATTTAAAAGTTTGTATGCAATTAGAACAATATCAAATTTTCATATTCACATTTTAACAATAAAAAACAATATTTGTTAAACTGTTAAATCAATAAAGGTCAGCTGAAAGTCAACAAAGAATAATCGGCTTCGAAGATTGTTACTTCGTAAAAGACACATTCTTAGTTTTATATAGAAAAAGGATTTAAATAATGGCTTATTTCTTCTAAACTATTCGACGTAGAAAAATAGTGTGTATGTATGAGTTATTAAAAAATTAGACCTTTCTAACAGTATATAAATTTTGGTGTCGTTTTAGGGTAAAACCTTGAGGTATTCGGTTTTTCAAGAAAGAAAATAAAGATTGTTTAAGATTGAGGCAGCACCAATCATCATCAAATAAATGTCAAAATATGCTCTAGACCGTTCTTAGAATATATAACTGAATATATATATATATATTTAACAGATCAACAGATATAACGGTTTATATTCAAAAACATCAAAACAATACTTTCAAATATCCTTTTCGCCTTTAAAGGATAAGATGCGCCAATAAAGATTTTTGGAAAGCTAGCAATTGGGATATGGAATGCTATCCTTGGGATATGGAATGCTATCCTTGGGATATGGTCATTAGGTCCTACGTCGATATAACATCTTCCTTAGAATCCTCGAATAATATTTAAAAAGTTTTGTCACTTTTTAAATTGGAATGTTTTCAAATAATGAAAAATACGTTCATTAATACATACATATTGAAAAATTTTTTTTAATATTTGGGATAATTGTAAAAAAAATTTAATTTCAGGATTTATCATTTTGTAAGATTCTGTCTTTTAAAGATTTTTACTTTTTCCTTTCTGTTATTTTCAAGATTTAATTTTCTAGCATGTTTGTTGGCTGGATATGAAGCTATTCTTTTTTTTTCTACAATCTTAATTTTTGTATATACAAATGGAATAGTAATAACAAAGCCGCAAACAGAACAATGTAATTTTTTTTTTATTTTCGAATTTTTATGTGTATATGTCTATTTATATGGTGACCTGATGCAGTGTTCTGAACTCGGATCCAGAAAAAATCATTTTTTTTTTATTTTTTATTGTTTGAAAACAGACCCCTTTATCTAAATAAGTAGTCAGGGTCGATATCCGCTGATATTCAATTCAGATCAATCAAACGCCTGCTTCTGTATCTAATCTACTATATGCCTCCTATATTTTACTCATCGGATTGCTAATACCTGCAAAACGATATAAACAATTTCGGTTCTTGGTGTGCAAAAAATGGATTTGAATTGGGCACTTCTAAATGTCAAGTGATTAAATTTTCTAGGAGAAATTCTGCTCGAACAGTTTGATTCAAGTACCAACTAAATGGTCGCTTGCTTTCAGTAGTAAATTTTATTATAGATCTTGGGTTAACGCCCGACTCTAAACTGAGCTTCAAACTACATTTTGATAAATGGTGAGCAAAGTAAATTCTTCTTTAGGTTATCTAAAAAAAAATCTGACCCTTCACGAAACATCTTTATGCTACATATGTAAGGCCTACTCTTCAATATACCAGTCAGGTATGATCTCCACATTACTTTTCCACTTGACTCACATTAATCGAATTGAATCGGTTCAGTGAAAACTTTTATGTTTTGCTTTAAGTAATTGTTCGTGGAATGATCCTTCCATCTTATTCCCACCATTTTAAACTCATTGACCTACAGTTATTCATCGAGAAATTACAGATATCACTTTTATTCATCACATCCTTTCGGGCAAGACGTTAGCCCCTGAAATTTTAAATTATTTGGTTGAAAGAACCAATCGGAATAATCTCAGAACCGTTGAAACGTGGAACAATTCCATTTCACCTTACTGAATATGGTAGATTAGATATAATTACTAGAATGCTCCGTGAAGTAAATGCTAATTCAAATTTAAGTGTTTTAACTGTTAAAAAACGATTTCGACAACTTTTGTATTTTTTTTTGCTTTGATATTTACCAGTTCCCAATTCGGTCTAATTTTTTAATTAATTTTTAGTTGTTTTTTTTTATTAATTTATAGTTGTTGACATATGTATTAACTTCTGAATTTTACTTTTCTACTAACACCATGTATATCGTTCAGTTTATTTTGACATTTTTCTAATCAAGATACTGGGGTCTTACTAACCCAGCTGATTGATGATATATTGCAAAATTAAATGCAGTAAACAACTAATGTGCTTGTTCTAAGCATAATTTTGTATTAACTCTTCTATTCTATTCTATTCTAATTTGTTTTCCACTTTTTTTTGTATTTTTTTTTATTACTCTTTACTATCCTTCTTTTTCTTTCCTTCATCTTCATATAGCTAAAATTCTGCGAAGGAAGTAAGGGTGCGCTTATCCCTTTATTTGGGCCTAATAAAAAAAAATTTTTTGTACTAGCAAACTTTTGCAAAATAAACAACAGGTAACCGCGGCTCGATGTCTGGGGACGGTAAACCCATATTAATACAGACCTTAAACTTTATTTAAACCTAAAAATTAACTTGTTTTTTGTTTTTCAAAATAGCGCGACCGTCATATTTTTCATTCATTCATTTTTAACAGTCTCTGTATATACATAAATAATTATTATAGTTACAATCATTGTACATAGTTTCTTTAGTTGATGGTTCTGAATGAAAGCATTAATCCAGCCATAAACATATACATTATATATAATATTTATTACATTATATAGAATCTACAAAGAATACTCTATCGAATACTATTCTTTTCTTACATTAATTTTATATACAGGAAACTCAAAAGAACAAAATTAATTTTTAGGAAGAACTCAACTAAATTGGAAACAAAGCAGAAAAATAAAAAAGGAAGAGATTATAATATTCTAGTATACAGGGTAGTCCAATTTAGAGCACAAATATTTTAAGGGGTGATATCTTGGAGTATTTTTAGAAAAAAATTGTTTCAAACGAGTTGTCTATCTTTAAATTTAACCTGCGCCACAGAGGGTCAAAGAAAATTGTAATAGAAAAATTATGTCTAAACTATATCCACTACAGCTCCGAAGGAGTTGAAACTGGAGCAACATATTCATAACTGTTTATTAAAATTAATGCTCCTAATTAACGGTATGTTTTGAATAATAACTGCATAAACTTATAACTGGAAATTGTTTTTGTTATAAAATATTGATTAAACAACGAAAAACTCGTTAATTTTTACATCATCCTGGACAACTTTTTCATATATATAACTTTTATATCAGACTTGCCGTTTTTCAGTGTTATGTAATGTTATGTTATGTTTAATATTTGGGTAACCCATGTTTTAGTAAGAAAAATAATAACTGAGAGTTGAATATTGTAAAAATTTTATTTTTTGATTGTTGAAATTTTAAAATTTAGAGCAAAATATTTTTGCTCTAAGCCGGACCACTCTGTTTAGAAAAAATTTATTGTGTTTATATTATTATAGTTATGTATATGATCTGCCATTCGGTGCTCTGTTTCTGTTTCTGTTACTGACAACTTATATTCAAAGTAATTAGAAAATATTTTCAAAAGAATAACAACAAAACAAACATAAATTAAAAAAATACCGTTGTTAGATAATTCGTATTTGATGCTGTTGTAAAGGTACAACAGTTCATAGTGATAGGGTCATATTTCAAAAGTTGAACATCAGGAGAAATTTAAAGGAGATAAAAACGAAAACAAAAAAAAAAAATAAAAAATAGAAAATCCAGAAACGAAATATTAGTGTGAAATATTTCATTTACTTGTTAGTAAAAGATTTCATAGGCGTCGAAATGTATTTTTATAAAAAGTGAAATAGGTATCTATCTACAATTCTACATACGTTTTGTTGTACATAATATATATATAAATATATGATTATAATTTAAAGAATAATAAATTTTGGTTTTCTCCAATTAGGAATAAGAGAAGTTCAAAAAACTTTTCTTTCTGATATTCTTAAGAGAGCATTTTTTATTTTACTTTTTGTTTTTTTTTTGTAAATAAAACGATAATTCAGATTGTAGATATTTTTAATACCATAGACTGAAATGATATATAAAAAATATAATTGTTTTATTTTATTTTTGGTTTATTATATTCTCTTAGTTTTGTCTAAAATTTGATACCCAATTCGAATTTTTATCATTTTTTCTGACAGAACAGTGTTTGAAATGAAAAAATGTTTTATTTTTGTTATTTTTTTAAAGCCTTCAACTAACCTACACTAATTGTATAACGTTGATCCTACTACAGTCAATTCTGATATTTTACACTTCCACAACGATTGTTATCCAAATAAATCTGAGCAGGAAGTTACTGAAATGGTTAATGATCATTTTATTTATTCCACAGAGAACTTAAATTTAACTAATGAACCAGTAGATTTTCAATATCTGAGCTAATTCTTCCGTAACATCTACTCAAATTTTGAACTTACTCCTACTAATGAAGTAGAAGTTAACGCAGCTATAGATTCGTTAAAAACAGATGCAGCAGTAGGTTTAGATAACACCACAAGTAAATTTACTAAGAAGTTTTCCCAAAAACTGAACCCTTCCTTGATCAGGTTTATCAACAAATCTTTTCAAAATTTTTCCTGAATGCCTGAAAACAGGTATCATCACACCTATTCATAAAAGTTGTAGTAAAGGTAATCTTAATAATTAGTGTCCAGTTGCCATCCTCCCAGCTTTTTCCAAGATTTTTGAAATTATAATGAAGCCTCGACTAAATACTTTCCTGAACAGCTGCGTGCTTGAGCGTGACGGACTTCATTATCAAAGACATGGATAAAAAAAAATTCGTTGCATGCCTATTCCTATATCTTCAAAAAGCATTTGACTGTGTAGATTATGACATCCTTCTCTACAAACTTTCAAAACTGAACTTCAATACTTATCAGTTATCCTTCTTTACATCGAACTTAAAAAACCGCATGCAAAAGGTACGTTGTAATAAAATGTATAGTACTGTAAAAATTTGTAAGAATGAAGTCCCCAAGGTTCAATTTTCCAGACCTCTTCAAAATATATATAGATGATATATTCAAACTTAATAAAAAAGGTTCTATTGAATTGTACGCAGATGATGCAGTATTAAAATATACTCGGGATTGAACTTAAGAAGTGCAATTTAATTTGATTCTCAAATTCTCCAAGAATGGCTAAAAAAGCATAAACTCTCATTAAATGTGAAAAAAACAAAACTGTTATTCTTTAATAATAAATTTCTATTTAATACTAGCTTTGTTATAAATGGGGCTCCAATTGAGGTAGTGAAAAATTTAAATTACCTAGGTTTACTCATTGATAGCATATCAAATTTAAATGGAATAACCATATTGAATTCATACTTAAAAAAATTACAAATTACAACATACAAAAAAACTATTACTAAAACGAAGCTATATTCAAAAAATTCATTATTTGCTATATACTCTTCATTAATATTATCTAATTTACGACATCTTAATCTTATTTGGAGTCGGATTACATAAACTTGCATTAACAGACTTGAAATTATTCACAAGAAATCAATAAAATACATTAATTTCTATCAAAGATTACACACAACAAGTTTGCTCTACTCTGGGAAGTATCTAAGTCTATCGAACATTAGTAAACAAGAGCTGTATATAATGGCCTTTAAAATTATCAACAATATGATTGAGCACAATTTCATTTTGAATAGAAAAATCGAAAAAAAAAAAAAAAATTTGGATTCAGATTATTTGGAATCAATTAAGCAAGTAAGTATAAAAATATTAAAATGAAACTATGTAGGTATAAAATTTACTAAGCTTATAATTTAATAAGCACAAAAAAAAAAAAAATATGTATGTATAAAAAATATTTGGTAACGAATCAATAATAAAATTTAGTAATTTAGGAAAATAGAAAATATATTATATAAAAACATGTCTAATAGTCAAAAAATTATAAGACCAGACAACTTATGCTACGATCACTATAAAATTAATATTTAGATTTAGAATGTAAAAATTTTTTTTAAGTGTTATAAAAAATTTAAATTACAAAATTACATTATAAATGAATTGTATATGTAATATCACTTTAAAAAATAAAAAAAAAAAAAAACTATATAACAAAAATAGGCGTATTCATTTACATCCCATTATTTTGCCAACAGCAGTATATAAGTGTTCTAATACTGTCATTAAAATCGGCCGAAAATACTTAAATTGTTACTCTAGCCTAGGGAAGTCTAATAAAATAAAATAAAATTACGCTTAGGTTTAATTATGTTTTCTCGTTTATACAAGTAGTAATAACTTGCTGCAGAAATTATCCTTTGAAGTATAGTCTTAGATCCTTGATATGACACTTGATGCAAAGCTCAGATGGAAAGAACTTGTTAAGAAAAAAGAACAAAAATTGTAACTGAAATAAAATTTGCTATATTAGCTATTTGGGTGAACATCTACGATTTCATCGTATAACAAAGTTTTGATCTACAATTTTCAAATTTTAAAGCCAGTTTGAACATACGATATTCAAATATGAGGTTGGTCTAAAACACTTCATATTCAAACTATCCAATCAAAACAAAGTGTTGCGAAATATTTTCAATGCTTTGTGGTATGTTCGCAATGCTGATTAAAGATGTCAACATCATAAAACCCGAAATAAAAATACTGGCTGTAACTCACAAAATTCGTTTTTTTCAACATGTTAATACAGAAGTTTACCGTTTTGTTGACAGTCAAAATTTTATTTTCTTAGGACCAATTTCACAGTGAAAGCTTAAATTAAGCTTTTCGCTTAAAAGAGGTTTAAATTGAAAATTCAGTTTCACAGTTGATATTTAAGTGAATAATTAAACCATGGAGATTGGGGGCTTAAGCAGCATTTAAATTTAAACCAAAAATCAGATGATTGAAAAATTGTATATGTATACTAGTCATATAAACGAAAAGTAATTTATAAAAAATCAAGTTTGTTGAAGTTGTTTTTATAAAAAAACTTAAGCGAGATCTGTGTGAAATTCGAAAAATTAATCTTTACCACCATAATTACCAGTGTAACCAACATAATATTATTAAAATGACAGCCACTTAAGCTTACTTAAAATTTCAAATGTGAAACTCATTTTAAATATTTTTGAGTTTAAGCTTTAACCGATGCTTATCTTATCCTATATTTAAGCTATAACTATGAAATTGGTCCTTAGAAATTGTTTTAAGTTCTTTAAAAATGAATTGATCTTATATTTAAATTAATGACACTCCTGTCAGATTATTTAGTTTTTCATCTATATCCTCTGTTGCTAAATCTTCTATAACTACTGTAGAGTTAAGCGGTTGTCGGATAATTACACAAATTTATTTTTAGCATTATAATGTAAATATAGCTATATTCGTTATTTTATCCCGTGTTCTCACTTTCTCATTTATACTGATCATAATACAAGCCGCACAATTTAGCCAATTAAATTAGTAACAAAAAAAAAAATATAGGAAAAAGTAAATAAATAAAAAAAAAAATAAAAGAATTAAAATAATAAAAAATAACTAGTACACATTTTCGGAGATCAAAATAGAAATCTATTAACTCATCTCTTGAAAATTCCTAATTCATAACGCATAAGATGACAAATAATTATTCCATAACTTAAAGGTTCGGTTAATGAAATAATGTTTATATTTCACAGTTCTGATTCAAAGAAGATCGACAATAAATTTATGGAAGCGGGGTAATTCTACATTTGAACGGTAATTTTGCGGTTTTAGGTGTTTGACCACATTTTAGTCATTAATAAGTGTATCTCACTTTTATACTTTGTTTAAGTACTGGAGGATAATATGTTAAGTATTACGAAAGTGGTAATTGAATATAGACCTTGTATATTAACAGAAATTTGGATAATGTAAAATAGTTTTATATGTTACATATTTGTCTTTGTTGAGATCTTCGTTAAAAAGTTAAATTTTCCTATAAAACCCGGGCTCATTACAAAGCGGCTTCTTAGGTTAAGCTAGGGTTTTTAATCCAATTTTTGAAGAATATGAAAAAGAGCAAATAGATTATATTAAAATGGGAAAACCTTTCTGAATGAATTATTAATAGACAGATTTCAAAACTCGGTACAGACTATCTTTCACTTACTAATGAACCAAATTAAATTTATTTTGATAAGTAAATTTATTTTGATAAGTGATAAATCGCCAGCCGATTCAATACTTGTCGTATGTTAGTTTTCGGCAGTTTTTAGATATAAAGTAATTTATGGGTTGTTCGATATGCTGTTAAAAATCCGCCAATCCGTTTTGCAAAATTTCTTTTAGTTATCGAGATATTGAGAATTAATTTTATCGTATGGCCACAGTAAAACAAAAACTTTTGTCGTATGTTATCACAAACGAACATAAGATAAATTACTCATATAAATTGGCGATAATCTCTTTTTATTGTATGTAGAGTACAATAAGTATTTATTTTTATGATCTTATATGTTAATATTTTGCATTAATACATGCCAATAATAGTTACTAAAAAAGAAGCCCCGAAAAAAGATAGATGTGATAAATGTCTTCTGTTTGAAAAAATAAACGATCCTTCAGCAGAAGAAAAATTAAATTATGAAACTTATAGAAAGGAACAAACAAAATTTAAATTTTTTAAATTCTTTTTAAGGTGAAAAAAAAATTACTTATTGCACTTTATGGTCTGAAGCTGTAGGTGAGCGAGCCGGAACAGACATTAGCCGTGCCCATTCAAAAATGCTGTCTGCAATTGTGAAAAATAACAATCAAATATATCATATCATTTTGTGGTGTCAAAAATATCATAAAAAAAACTTGTATGAAATTAAATATAAAACTTCAGCGCAGAAAATAAATGTTAAAACCGGTAAATTGCAAAAACCCGACCGATTCGTGAAAGATCCTTTTAAAGTTCAATTAACAGTTATAGCCCCAAAAACCTTATCATTAGATAAGAAAAATGATTTGAAAAGCATGATACCATATTTGGATGAAGCCGATAAAGCTTTTCTAATGCTATTTTAAAATAATTTCACTAATTTATACGATACATAAACATACGTATTGTAGAAACTGAATTGAAGGTAAAATATTGATGAGAACTTTCCTAAATGTTGATTTATTTTTTTTTTTATTTAAGAAAAAATTAAGTAAAATTAGTTTTATGTTAAAAAAATAATATTGTAATGGTGTTTGTAATAAGAGAGTACAAATTTATTTTCTTTATCGTTCAAAAAATTTAATAATATTTATCTAAATCTTAATTTTAAGATATTATTTTTCTTTAATATTGGTACAAAAATATTGAAGCAAAAATGAATTTAAAAAGTGATAAAAATGTTTTTAAATATTGTTTTATTTATGTTATTTAATGTTATTTAAGGAAAATTTTATGTTATTTAAGAAAAAAAAATGAAGTATTATGTGAAATTAATCTTATGTTACAAAAATTAAAAAGCGAAATATTTTTATACCCTTTGTAATAACAGAGTTTTGACCGTATTGTTCTAAAACTGATATAATAATATTTTTTTTATATCTTAAATTTAGATGATATTTATTTAATATTGAAAAATATTGAAGCAAAATGGATTTAAAGTGATAAAAAAGTTTCTAAATGTTTTATTTTTATATTTATTTTTAAATTAATTTTGTATTACAAAAAAATAAATAAAGATAGCCATATTATATGATGTTGTTATAACTCTAACACAGATAGTTGATGACTCTAAAAATAATTTAAAATAGAAAAATTTTAATTTTCATACAATATTTTTTAAATTTTAATTATTATTATATTATAATACTATCGTAAAATGATAAATATTTGCCTTCTGTTTTGTAATACAAGAAATTTATAAAAAAATCAATGAGCTTATTTTATTCTAATCAACATTTTAAAAAAAATTACGTTGGAATATTTAATTTTTTGATTGATCTTAAAATATGAGCCAAATGGAATTGAAATAAAATAGTTTTATGATTATTTCAACTTACTTACATGAAAGATATTTTAGTAGTATTTTGTCGTATGTCCAAGGGTTGAGAATAATTTTGTTCAAAATCCTAACATACGATAAAATTTTACTAAATATTTTAATAAATATTTATAGCTTGACACTTCTTTTAGGTAATTTAAAGAATTAATTTTTATACTGGATAACAGTCATTACATTCTATCAAAGTTTCGAGGAAATCTACCGTAGGACATAAGAGTTTTTGCAATTTGAACTTTAAATTCCATTTTCCCAAAAGTAACCCCACTTAACATACGACAAGTATTGAATCAGCTGACGAAATGATGAAGAAGGATTTTGTTACAAATCGACTAAAAATGAATTTGTCTGAAATTTGCTTACTATTGTTACATTTTATGATGAACAGCTTTTAGAAAAACTTTATTTTTTAATTATGTTACTTTAATAGTTTATTTTCACTAACCCCAGTAAATTTGGATAAAATCGGAAATACCTCAATGTCACGCATCATAAAATTTCATGATGAGAAACCTTAACTTCCTAATGTATTCGGTAATTACAGTTTTAGATTTGTATTACTTTAATAACTTATTAATTTTATTTTATTAAATTTAAATTACTAGAAATTTGAGAAATAATTTTCTTGTATCATAAAATTTCATGCTTTTGCTAAGCACAACTTCACTTATCATATATAAACAAAGAAATTGAAATTGTATTCTTTTTTACTCCGTGTTCTAATTTCATTATTTGCTACTAGTGCTCTTCTTTCATTATTTTAGTTAAATATTTTAGTTTTATGCTCTATTCTTGTTCGTGTTGTTAATAAACATATGGAAAGTCCTAGTTATTGTTTAGCTTCAAATATCAACTAAGAGGTAAGTCATAAAATATTTCGTTTTATATAACCTCAGTTCATTAGCAAGTATTTCCTGTCTAAATAGCATGACTAATCCAATATTGTTCTCTTACAAAATATGCTTTAAAAAAAAAAAATTAATTTGCAATTCATTTCATGTAAATATAGTTGAAGGCATAAAATTCAGTTAAACGTTTAAAATTCCGGAAATCTTTTATTGTTAATCTAAATAACAATATTTAATTTAAATAATAATAGTATTTACATTTTTTTAATATCATGAATCATTCTTTTTATTCACTCGTACTCTCTCTAAACACTATTCTTTTATTTTGCAATTTGCTTTTAATACACATAAAAAATCACAAAAAAGACTTTGCTTCATTGTTATTTTAATTTTTGTTGTTTAAATTGTAAAAAAAAAATATAATTCTTTTATTATCAATGACAATCAAAACCACATCCTTATAGGAATTATTATAACAAACTAACTTTAATAATTTCTAATCCCAATTATTATTTAAAACTGTAGAAATTGATTATAATAACGGTATTATACTTCTTCCCATAATACTTTTAATAAAACGATCCCGAGAGATTTTCATTTCATGCAAAGCTGAAAAACAAAAAAAAAAGCTAAAATAATATGATAAAATTATAGTTGTTATTATTAAGGAAGTACAAAAAAAAATAAAAAAAAATTTAATAAAGAATTAGTGATTTTTGAATTTTTTTTTTTTATTATCTAACCATTTTATGTCAGTTGGTTTAAAAGTATATACATCATTATTTTGAATTATAATAGCAAACAGGATAATTCAAGTCGATATTATGATAAAAACCTGAAACAAAATAAAACCATTAATACGAATTTCTCTTCATTACACACTCCAGTACAGTCGATTACAAAATTAATAACACAAAATTTATTTTTTTCTATTGCGTGAAATACTTTGTTTCTAACAAGAAGGTAACTCATATTTATCATATTTTTGATATCGGTGAATCACCAAAGTGTTTAGGATACTTGAACCGATGTAAAACTATCTTTTCAGCTTTGGAGTTTTTTAATATTTATAAATCATTTATAAGACCCAAAATTTATTAAGATAACTCTCAGGATATTCTTCAGTGGTATGCTGGGTAACTCCCATTGTTCAGGGAACGCTGTTCCCAAGTGTCAAAGTCTGCTACGAGTGAGCCCTACGCATTCACACATCAGATGTTCAATAGATTCTTACTCTATTTTACATATTCTGCACAAGTTATTTTCGGTTAGATCTATTTTATAAAGGTGTTTCTTTGCGAGACCGTGGCCGGTTATTATCCCAGCCAAAATACATTTATTGGTGTAAATTATTGCTTCTTTTTTGTGTAAAGAAATTAAGGGGTTCTCTAATCTAATCTAATGTAATTAGGGGCAGAGTTTATAATGATACTAGTTGAAGCAGAGCCTCTAATGAGATGCTGTCCGCATATCTCCAATTATCACCAAACCAGCTGAATGCTGTAGTTGGTTGGGTTTGTTTTGAGTTGTGATTTGCGTAACTTTTTTCTATCAAACTGTGGATGGGTAGGTTAACCTATCTCTAATGCGGTATATAACCATAATGCTATTTTGAGGTTTAGTCCCCATTTACGGCCACATAGGCTTTTACATGTCCAGTATGCAATTCTGGCTTTGTTTAGAAGATTGTCTAGTTGTTCATTCCAGTTCAGTTATTCATCAAGTACGATTTCAAGGTATTTGAACCCTTTAAAAATGTTAACCGTTACCGTATTTAGGTTATGGTTCTTTAAATTGTCCCTAACTTTTCTGTTTGTGAAGGCAACAATTGTTTTAATTTAAATTTATAGAGAATTTAACCTCTTGGCAGCATTTAGATACCATTTAAGCCTGTGGTGTTTTTTTTTATGTTCTTGACAGTGGGATAGGTAGAATATCTTTTTCGTGCTTAGTTAAGTATGGTACTGCAAGTTTTTACTACAATATCTACAATATTTTAAATATTTATTTAACAAATTACTGGCTCTATTCATTAAATGTGGGAAACTACTGCTATTGTCAAGAAATAAGTCTTGTTAAATAGAATAGATCCATTTTATTTAATTTGTTGCCAAAAGCATTATTTTGCTTCATCGGGAATCGAACTTGAGATGTTTCGGTTGAAGACAGGCGTTCTACCTACTGCGCTAGTAGGCATTCGATTAATTCAGCCACTGTAGACTCAGATTTGCCTTTAATAAGAATGGATACATCATCAGCCAAGATAGAATATATTTCACACATTTGGGCTGGCGTTTCACTTTCAGCCTTAAGCTATCTTGAATGCGTTCAACATCGAGCAGGACTTCGTCATATAGTAGGAGCGCTTTTTCTGATTCATAAATACTTCGTAGGTGTGGACACATACTCATTATAAATCAAAAAAATTGGTTAAACATAATAGTTTTAATATTAATTTATTTTGATAATGTTTCACCAACAACAAAGGATCAGACGATAATGAACAATTTTTCAGTAACTGTACATAAAATTAAAGTAATTAAAAAACAAAACACAGCTGTTTTATTTTTCTACTGCTTATAAATTTAATAAATACTGTCTGTTATCTACACTCAAGCAAGTCTTTATCAATAAATCTTCATGTATTCATATTTTTTTGTTACGTACTGTATTTTCATTCTATTTTAAACAATTACTAAATAGTAAATTTTCATAAAAAAAAAAGTTAACCAACCAACACCCTTTCAGGAAAATTATAGTTTCAAGTAAAATAGAAAAATATTAAAAGTCATTATCCTCTCAATTCCGATGATGCAAAAAAAGAATAGAAAAAAAATAGAAAAAGAAATTATAAAAAATAAAAATCAAAAATAGAATTTATTTAAAACGAACAATAACTATTCAAATTAAATTATAACAGTATAAAAATTATTGACAAAAAAAAAATATTTAAAGTTTAAATTGCCTATAATGATTTTACCTTTTTTGGTAGCTTATATTGGAAAGAAAGAACTGTCTTCAACACCGTATTTTCACTTTGTTGTAGTTGTTACCCAATCTTAATTTTTATAAAATTCTATGAATAACTAAAGAAAAGAAGATATTCGGACCCGAAATCTTCTGAATAGGAATTACATGACAACTAAGCCCGTAGGTGAGTATATTTTTATTATTATTTTAGTTTTTCTATTATTAGTCGTAAAATAAGTTCCTACACTTTCATATCGTTCACTTAGAAACGCAAAATAGATCGTTCGTGGAAAAAAGAAAAACAAATAGAAGAAAGGTACGACGAGGAGTAGCGAATAAATATTTATGGTGCTCAATTTGAATTTTGGAACTAGTGAAACTCATAATAACTGTCTCTTCTTGGAAATGCCTATGCAATTAATGCAATTCCACATTGTACTTTTTTTGATCATGAAAGAATTTGCATAACAAGTCTTAATCCATTTTAATATTTTCAAGGTACGGACGGTTGGGAATTTACAACAACTCGCGCTCGTGAATGGTAATGGTTGAAAGATGTAAGTAATATTTTAAATTATTCCGAGCATTATCCTTACTCTAACCTTAGCACTAAACCTATAATTTAAAGTTAATATTCTAACAATATGACGATGGCGAAATGAATCAACTGTTGATGAGACAGTTTTATCACCTATCAAGCCAATGGCGCTTTTCTTTACTCTGTTAAAAAAGCTTAGAGCAGATTTTGAAGCGCAATAACATGAAAATAAAATTTCATTTGTTGTAAATTTTAACCATTTTCAGGCACAAAAATGTCACAAAGATGATGCCTGGCAAGTAGTGCTTTATTTACGAACTTAGCATTAAAGATAGTGTTCTTCGAAGTACATTTTGTTGTATCTCCCTTTTTATATTATTGGCCAGCTGTAAATCGAATATTTTTTTTTTTTAAATCTCTTTTTTATTATACCATGCCAATTTTGAGTTATTAACTAAACCTAACCTATAATAATGTTCCCTAATATGCTTTTACTAATTATAGAAAAAAAATATTTGCTTAATAATCAACTTTGTTTTCGACTTGACTTGACTTTAAAGCTTATAATAGGATATAAGCCTCATTTAAACTATTTGTACCTTCTCTTGAAAGTTTGCATTATTTGCCTTCGTTGACGCAATTTTTCATATAACCTTTGGATGATCTACAGAGAATAATATATTTTAAGTTAAGATCATCTTTAATTGCTCAACTTTTCAAAATTCACTCAACGATTTACATCGCATAGTGATTTCTAATTTCCTGAATATTCTAATAAATTAATCAAATAATTGATCAGAGTTGCAATGACCATGTAAAATTAAAAAAACAAACTAAATACATTACAAGTAATGCTGAGACAAGCGATACCTAATAAAAAAAAATGATTCCGAAGTCTTCAAAATGGAATTGAACTAAGACTTACTAGATTAACTTGATTTCCTATTAAAAGCAAAACTTAAAAAGGTACTTGAAACGCCAATACTATACTCCACGTATACAATTTTGTTAAACAGTACATTTCCTGGTCTTGCATTACAGTTCATTCCGTACAATAAACTAAAAAACCGTATCACATGTCAGTTTCAAGCCTTACAAAATGAATGTCTTTTCCAATATGTCATTATCTCTACTCTTGCACTTAACCTGTAAAATAAGTTGATGTTCTAATGATGGCGAAGTGGATCAACTGTTGATGAGACAGTTATATCATCTATCAAGCGAATGACGCGGTTAATTAGTCTATTAAGAAAGCTTAGAGCAGTTTTTGAAGCCCAATAAAATGAAAATAAAATTTTTATAAGGCTCTAATAACACCAGAAATTAGTTCATCAAGGAACTAAATATCATTCACTATATAAAAAACAAACATAATGGATTAGAGAGTATAGTATACCATTTGGACAAACTTAGTATATTTCAATTCAATATCAAAGGGTTTTATTTTCGTTGAGTTTTCCTAAAACAAATAAAAATAAGAAAAACAAAAACAAAAGATTATCATAATAAATAATGATGAAAATTAATTTTTGTTTTTAAATTGTTTTTAATCCGGTTTTCTTTGCCTTTTCAAATAGAAAAAGGATATAAAAATTTTTCCTATTTTTTACTTCATCTCTCACAATCAAATTAGAAAATTTAATTACTCAAGTCTATAATGTCTATTATGAGATCTTTGCACTTGAATAATTGTTATTTTTTTTTTTTATGTTATTTTTTTTTTATGTTATTGTTCTTCTTTTTTTCTATTTTATGCTCCTGGGTTTAAGCATCCACTTTGATTGTTTTTCATTTGTCCATGTATAATATGATAGGGGACATTATGTACAGTAGTTTAAAGTGAAAGAGTGAGGAAGGTAAAAATAGATCAGACAAGAAACTATTTAATTTTAAAGTGCATATTACAATGCATAAAACATTTTTAAATAGGAAGTCGTTTATATAATATTAAAGAAATACAAAAAAAAAAATCTCTAATCTTTAAAAGAAAATGAATAAATTATTTTGAAATATAAATCTTCAATATTATGTAACAAAGAAAAACTATAAAATTGTGTCAATAAAACATCAATGGGTTTTAAAAATTATTTAAAATAGAAAAAAACTAATGAAGACTTATTCCCACCAGTCATAATTAAATGAATTCCCTTGATTTTTTTTTCGTTTAAATTGCAATTGCGTCTTATCTTTTGATATAATTTCGATTCATCAATATTTCAATAAGACTTGTCTACAGTATAAATTTTTAAAATATTTCAAATTGTGATGATTCTAATAAGATTTGACTTAGATTTGTAAGACTGAAATTTAATTTTAAATTTTAAATTAATTTTGTTACAGTGGTGATGTGAATTTAAATTCAAGGAAGTAAAGTCCATGGATTTTGAATTACCAAATTTTAAGAATTTAAATTCATTGATTGTAACACCTGCATTATCATAATAAGCCCATTTACGGCTGCGTTGGTATAGCGGACAGATTCCCACCCAAAGGTGCACAAAATCTAAAATACCTGATTAAAAATTTATAGACTTTAATTCCATTTCTAATTTGTATTTTAATACTGTTTTGAATATTTATTAAACACATCATATATAGAGCGGAGTCTTGCATATACGTCTGAATACCCTTATTTTGAATTCAACAATAAAATCCTTCTTAGCCTATAAGTGCGGTCCTAACTTAGAACCGCACTTATACTTACATATTTATAAATATATTTTGAATGAAGAGAACGGCATGATTTCTTTTACTATTTTGATTGTCGATTTCATTATCAGTTCTAGATTTTTTAAAAAAGGCGTTTTCATAAAAGGCGTTTTAGACCCTCAGTTATTATTTTTTTCCATTATTTTGTTCTTTTTTAGAAATAATAATATGTTCATGAACTTTAAGGTGCCTATTACATATTAATAATTTCATCAATACTTGTTAATTACTGGACCATTAATTGAGAGAGAAGGATGATAAATTATTTGATCACGGTTCTATTCTCATCAACCTAGTATCAAAAGCCACTGAGTAAAAAATATTGACTTCCTTTTTTTTTTTTTTTTAATTGCAAGATGTCAGCAAAATGTATACGAATTTAATAGTCCAACATAGATGTGTAATAGCTCACCAATTAAAATGGTGTTTACTATATTGACAATTCAAATGATGAAAACATTCAAATGTGTGATAAATAGTAAGTCTTTGCAGAAAATAATTAAAGTGCATAGATTTTAATTCAATTTTTTATATTGGATAAAAATCTGCAGTTAAATTATGGAATAAATTTATGGGAATAAATTTAAATCCATTGGATTTTAATTCATATCACCTATTGTACTGCCTAGATAGGTACATTAAAAATAGGTCAACAATAATATTATCAAGTTTCAGGAGATTTTTAAAATATTCAATTGAAAAAAATTAAATTTTGAATTTTTAACACATTTTTGAGTAGGTGGCGGAATTGAATTTGGTTCTATGTGCCATTTTTTAATTTTTGATAAAAGTATACGTATTATAAATATTTTTGAAATCTGTCTTACTACACTTTTTTTGTAATAAACTTATACTTTAATGAATCACTTTGGCTACAACCTTCACAACTGAATTTAAATTTTTCCCTTCAAACCTTCATTGGCCAGTACGACTAAGTCTACCCACCTTGTCTCGTATAATCAGAGCTGTAAAATAATAAATTACTTTCGCAATACATTATCGTTAATAACATAAATTACAAATAATGCATTATTTACTGAGGAGTATTTGTTAACATTACATTGCATTACTTTGCGTATCTACTCAAATATAAAATTAATTAAAAGAAATACAAAATAATGTCAAGTAATGCAAAGTAATGCAAAATAATATAAAGGAATTCAAAGTAAAGCAAAGTAATGCAAAATAATGCAAACTAATGCCAAGTAATGCTAAATATAAAGCAACATAATGTGAAGTAGTAAAAATTAATGTGAAGTAACGCAAAGTAAAGCTAAGTAAAGGTAAATAATGTCAAGTAATTCAAAGTAAAGCAAAATATTCTAAAGTAACTATGCTAAGTAAATCAAAGTAATGCAAGGCAATGTAAAGCAATTCTAAGTACTGAGTACAGCAACATAATGTGAAGTAGTAAAATTAATGTAAAGTAACGCCAAGTAATGCTAAGTAAAGCAAAGTAATATAAAGTAACGCAAAGTAAAGCTAAGTAAAGGAAAATAATGTCAAGTAATGCAAAATAATGCAAAGTAACGCAAAGTAAGCAATGCTAAATAAATCAAAGTAATGCAAAGCAAGGACAAGCAATGCTAAGTACTGAGTAAAACAACATAATTTCAAGAGTAATGCAAAGTAATGCAAAGTAATGCTAATGTAATCCAATAAGTAATACATATTACATTAACTTTGCTCTACATTTTGCGGGAGCGTTATTACAAATAATACTACTTAAATTGAAATGGTAATTCATTTTTTACAGCTCTGTGCGTAATACAGTGTAGAAAATGCCATAGTGTAAAACACCTTGTATATATTGTGTACATAATGTAAATGCTTTACATTTAATTATAACGCTTGATGTTTAGGTGTTAAACAAACAGAATAAACAAAGGAAAATAGAATGATAAGGGGGAAAAAAAAATAGAAGAAAAACAAAAATTAATCCTTTCTGAAGATAATTTTTTTCTTTTCTTTTGATTATGAAGGGGATCATAAATAACAAGGATTTTATCAGGTCATTATACAAAAATTTATTCAACAAACTGAATTAAAAATTCTGCAAGTTGCAAATGCTATAAGATGAACTACGAATGTCAAAAAGTAATGAAAGTAATTTTCTTTTTATAAAAGTACTGTTGAGAAACAGAAACAAATAGGTTTTTATTTTCTTTTTTATTTGTTTTGATTTCGTAATTCATTCATTCAGTAATTAGAAATTTTTTTATCTTTACTGCTGAATACTCAATCCAGTATAAAACAATTAAAAGATTTGGGTTACGAAAAAACAATTTGAATTCTATGAATGCATTATAATTATTTAAATGAAATTTTAATTTTATTTTGAAATTGGAATGAAAAACAGGAAAACCTTAACCTATTAATAGGCTTTACCGGTTTTGCAATTTTATCTTGAAAGAAAATTAAATTTGTGTAATTTTAATTGATTCAGTCAGAATAATGACTGGAATAATGTTGACCAAACTCTAATTGAGTACTATATATTATATTTAAAGGAATTTTAGTGTTTGGTTAATTACCCGTTTGGAACTGGGAGTTTTGATTTTGGGAAGAAAATTTAATTTTGGGTAAATTGCCCTAGCGATTAATCTGGAGATTTAAGGTCTAATATTTCTGAATTTCTTGTCCGCTTGCTTATATCTCATTTAGTATCTGAGATAATGAGTATTTACCTACAAGTACTTAATAAATATTTATCGAACAAGCCATAAAATGTAAATTTTATCCTATATGCTATGTAAAATCCAAAATTATTTTCACCTACTCACCTATGGCCATGGATTTTAAAGGAAATAATAAGAAAAAAAATGTTGATATTATTTTGTCCCGTACACACAACGTACTTTAATTACACGGGTATGGAAAAACAATTATGTGGAATTTGCGTACAACTCAATTTACTTGATTCACCAATCTCGTACAATGTTAGATGTAAGGGATTCACCAATCTTCTGGGCATTGAAACATTGATAAATAGACGTAACACTGTTTGCATTATGTTCGCATTTGACGTATTGTCAAATTTTATTACTTGTTCCGAACTATTGTATTACTTCTCTTTACATGTTCTACAACGATCATTACGTGCAATTAATACGTTCAGAGTTTCTAGAAATAAACCAATTATGAAATGTATCATTAAGTTCTATTCAATTCAAATAATTTTTGATTATCACATAACAAGAAATGTATTTAAAAGCGCAATAGTGTCTTACTTTTATTTTCCAAAGAATAATTAAGTGTTCTTTTGTTTTTTTTTTAGGTTTTTTCCCTTGAAATGTTTAAAAACAAATTTTATATTTGAATTATTACCGCTCAATTACGGTGTATTATCTTTGTTGTTTGCTTAAAAATCGTTAAAATATTTAATTATGCTTCTAAAATTAAAAAGATTTTATAGTAGACTATACTTATGCCTGTAGAATTTTTTTCGTAGACGAATAAATAAATAAATAAAACTATAGTGTACCAAATCCATTGATAATTTAAGCTTAAAAAATATATTCGGTATGAAAATTACGGTATGATCATTGATCAGTAACATATGAACTTTTAAAATTAAAACATATTTTAGGCATCGTAAAATTGAACTTGGAAATCAAATTTCATAAAATGGGCTGGGCATCAAATAAACAAAACTAATTCTGATTTGGACTTTTCTGGTATATGGATATTTTTGTCCTAAATACATTAAACTGCCGGTATTTAAACATGTTGACAAAAACATTATGTGTCTGGTGCCATATCAAAATACCAGTTGAACAAAAACAATCGTTCGTATTAATATGTCTGGAATAGTTTTTGGTGGTGATTGATGAGCTGGCAACAGGCTTATAAAATCGACGAATTGAGAAAACGAAATTCAAACCCTACATGATTGCAATTTACATTTGAACGATAGAGAATCTATTAATTTTTATACACACGACATGCAATCATGTTGCTTAAGTAATATCTGTTGCTTGAACAGACCCAAATCCTATGTGGAATAGGATATTTTATCCAATAATTAACACATTATATTTCGTCCGAGGGAAAACATGTGTTGTAATGAATTTGTTAGGATTTTATAAAGTATAGTTTTAGCAAGGGTTGTAATATGAAGTATAGTTTTAGCAAAACCAATTTCGACTTACCTTATTCCGCTATGAAAGACTCTTAGATAAATCTGTAAATAGAAAATTAAAATAATTTATTAAATTAATTACAAACTTTATTGTATTAATTTTTTAAGTAATAAAAACATTTTATACATTATGAAATAGAAAACAATATACTGAGATGGGTCAATACTGATTTGTAAATAAAATATTAACAATTCACAAATAGTTCTCAACTATAATATTTCTTTTGCAAAACAAACTCTGTAAAAATAAATATTTTCAAAATAAGTTTTTCAAAATTCAAACTTTGACCCTCATATCATCCTCAAAAAAAATTACAAAAACACTCCTCGGGTGAATCTTTACCCATTATGAAAATATCATACCTGTAAATTAAAGAAGATATTTCATAAGAAAAAAATATTTATTTCTGCACTTTATTTTATTGGTAAAAAAAAATTTAAATTGATTGGACAGTATTATGTATATACACTTCGCACTCCGCATTTGCTTTTCTTTCCTTTTTCATGCAAATTTGGCAATCAACACCCGATGAAATTTTTCGTTTTTTGACCTTTCCGTTTTTCAAAAGATATTTCTCCAGAATTTGTTGTTAATTCGACCCCGGAAAACAACAAGTTGTTCATCAACGGTAACATTTTCATAAGGAGTACAGAAATATGGAGTATTGTTCACCCATTTATCCCATAGCTTTCTAATTGAAGCAAGTTTCATTCTTTAACTCGGCGTTGTGCTCGATCATGTTTACTTCGTCAAATCGAATTACCCGATTAATTTTTAAGAAAAATTTAGCCGACGTTACTGCACGAAATATTGGTTGACCAAATTTATCATTCCATTTATTCATAATAGACTCATTTCTTGATTTATATATCCACCTATAAAACAAAAGTTCATAGTTCAACAGTTGCCAGGTTAATATTTACATCATGAATGTCATTTCACATTTCCCCATACACGCGTTTCCGCTCCAAGTTTGTATTATCCACCATAATCTTTATCATAGCGGAATTAAAACACAACTCATACGCATTTTTATTTACTCTAAATTCATGCAGCAGCATAAGGAGTAATTTTAAGTTGATCTTTGATTATATTTTCTATTGAAGTTTTTCCACTTAACACTGGTGGTTGTGCTGACCACAACGGATTAATCTTTTGAAATTGTGATTAAATTTTGGTCAATTTATCACGGCCTACTAAAAATCAATTTTAAAAATCTAGAACGTATAATGCATTAACGTATAAAAATTTAAATGGGTAAAATTTCACCAGAAGAAAATTTACATATTGGGTGAATTTTCACCCCACGATCGCTCACGTAGTAAGTTTCATAGGTCTTACATTTTTAAAAATTTCCAAAAAGTGTTGTAATTTATAAAGAAGTAACCATTTTTAACAAATAATTAAAAAAAATAAGGAAGAGCTTTAAAATTATGGAATATAAAGGTGCATAAAATTGAAAATTGGCGAAATTTTATTCGACGATATTAGGGTTGTAACAAAATGTAACAAACTGGTACAACAAACTGGTACAGTAAAATTGATAACTAATAATTTTACGTAGACTAAAATTAGAGCAAATTTAAGATAATTTGAAGTAAAAATTTGCATGATGTAAGCATTAACTTGTGCCTGATACTGATACTTGGTATGTTACCAATTTATTACCGTAGTCTTTGACTTTCTTTTACTTAAAATTTAATTACCAATGACAAAATGTTTGAACTCCAGTGCTCTTTGCCAAATTATTTTTGCAATTTACTTATCATATTGTATAACTCCTATCTAAGCTTTAATAAGATAGGGATTTTTTTTTTAAATTTCATTGAAGATTGATTTTGACTTCATTTAGTTCAAAGATTGAACAAATATAAATATAAAATATAAATATAAATAAATTCTTATAGAATTAATTAATTTGTATATTTAAATAGTTTTTTTTTTTATTTTAAACAGAAGTTATGCCATTAATTGAAATTGAAATAAAATACCCATTAATTATTATTCATAAAATATAAATATAGTTCTTGCAACTACTGACTACTAGACTATATACTAGACAGCATGACTGCATTAATTTAACTTAACTTAAATTGTAATACCTAAATAAATATATACATATTGTAACTTGCTTGACTTAAGCTCGGAACAAGTAAATAAATTTCATAATTTTATGACGATTGAAATATTTTGTTTAAACTATTGGAATGTCAAATCGTCGAACTATATTCTATACTATTTTCATCCGAGGATACAAAACAAATTTGCGTTATAGTAGTAAATATGTGCTAGTAATTCAAAATTACAATAGACCTAACGACCCACTGACAATATGGCACTAATACTTTTAAAAAAATGTCTAATAATGAGATCCTGATATTAAAATCACTGACAGACATAAATTTGGTATTCATTATAAAAATTAAAAATACATAACATACTTTTATTTTTTACGGAAGTGTTTTAGTGAAGTGTTTTATGTAAACGCGATCAAGCTTAGATCTATTGTAGTGCACCGTTTGATTATTTCAAATTATTTTAAGTTTATGTCCTGGCCCATAAGCTTAGGTAAAACAAAATGCTTAAAGTATTTAAAATTTAGTTATTTTATTTGACACACAGCTCCTGTTGTACAATTTTGGCGTCTTCATCACTGTCCTGTAACCCCATCCGTGGGGAATAGAGCGGACAAATTTTGCCAAACTTAAGCAGTATCATAACACTGATTGTTGGGATTCCAGAACACACAGACAATGGGCTAAAGAAAGCAAAAGCAGCATTTGGAAGATTGAAACCGATATAGAGGAACATCCAAATATCCACAATAACTAAACTTGGAATATTCTGGTCTTGTAATCAATCCTGACATACCGTTGTAACACTTGGCTAATATCAAACATTCTTAACCAACATTTACAAGTGCTAATTAATAAATTTCTAAGTACAATATGACGGATATTTCGGATATTTCGGTGGATCGACGCAGAACATATATCGAAACAAATCAGAAATACAGATGGATATAGGCAATACAATTAAAAAGATGTCAAACAACATCATGCAAATGATCATTGAATGGAACGCACAAGGTACAAGAACACTCTGTTAGCCGAAGAACCCCTGGTGGAGCACCATAAAACAAGAGCTATATAAGTAAGTTAGCAATTTTGTTTTTTCTCTTTGCAAAATCAATGTAATCCAATTTGAATTCTTATAAACCTCAAATACAAAATGTTTATAAAGCTTGTAAATTCTCCCTCGAATTATTTGTTAAATTCTTTTAAAAGAAAAAACTTTATAACTTATTTATTTTTTAAATTTATATTTTGTTTGTCTATTTAATACCAGATATCTATATGATATCAGAAATTCTTTTGAGAGATTCAGCTCTTTTTTATAGAATAACACTTTAACCACAGGTAATTTTGATCGGTCCATAATATTAAAAAAGAAATTTTTTCTTTCTTTTGTTGTTGATTCATTTTCTTAAAACAATGCTTGCAAACTAACTCTCCTGCAAATATCCTTTAAATTTTTTTTATTTTAAATATTTTAGAATCACTTAACGAAATTAAAATTTATTGAAAATGATAATCCTTGAACAGAGAAAATATTCTTTAAATAAATACCATTACCTATAGTTTTATTTTAAAACTTATTTTTTTTTTTTTCTGAAAGTATAAACTGTGACAATAAAGCGAGATTTTTCAAAGATGGAGGTAAAAAAAATTTTTGTTTTTGTTTTTCAAATGACCAAAATTTAAAAATCTTCCTTAAAACCATATTGTCCTTTCTGTAATGTTATATCAGGATAAAGAATAAAAGAAATCAAAACAAACAAAAACATTAATACAAAAAATAAAAATTTTTTAACCACAAATAATCTACGTGAATTCGGAATTTATTTAGGAATGTATAGGTAAGTAAAGAAAGAGAAAATTTTGGAGAAGAAAAATATTTAGGTTTTAAAATATAGATGAGTATTATAAAACCACCATAATTCTACAAACATTTTCTTAGTAGGTGTACCTAGATGTATAACAACAAATTTATAAACTTTTTTCCTTTTTGTTGTTGTTGCTTTTTAGTTTTGCTTTAATTTCGACCAAGATATTATTTTCTTCAAAAGTCTTTAAGAACTAAAATTTCATAAAAATGAGGTCTCCTCCATCTTTATATCATTAAAATAATATAGGTTGATAGTATGGTGGTAATGGTAAAACAGCAGTAGTGAAAGGAAGTTCGTTATCATCATTCAGCATTAACATTATTATAAAATACACTCGGTAAACTAAAGGCCAAAAAAATAGTTTGATTTAAAACATAGTTTTTTAGATTTTACTCGTTTTTTATCTCTTTTCTTTTTCTGGAACTGTAGCCAGATCATCTCTTCACTTCGCCTTTTCTTGTTGATAAATTATAATTGTTGTTCTATAGTATCCAGTTTTTGAAGTTGTGTCGATGACATAATTTTTCCCTCATTATAATTTTGATTTTTCTTAGGAACTGTCACTACCTTCAGTTGCTTTGGGATTATAAAGCCTCCACAAACTCTTCCATTCGACTCTGTTCTGCGCTAGGTGTTTAATTTCACTCCATGTTCTATTGTTGTTCTGAACTTCTTTATCGACTGATCTGTGCCATGTTTCCGTCGATTCACTTTTTCCTCTGAAATATTTTGCATCACTAGTGTATGGATCATTAAATGAAATGTGGCCATCTCTTGTTGGAAACTATACTTTGATGTACTTCGGCTTACCCGTTGTTTGTTCTTTGGCTTTCTAACGATGTTAAACTTTATTTCGACTTTTGATGCTATTTATGCTGTAAATTTGATGTCCTTGTGAATATTGTTAAAGTTGTTCAGGATCTCGTCAATTAGTTTCAGTTGATAATACAGAACACGCCATCTAAATACGTTATAAAATATTTTAGGAGGTTTTCTTATTTTTGTGTGTTGGTTCTATCTTTACATTATTATACGATCACACTTCAAAAATTTAGATTTTTCCGCAATATAAAAATATTTTCATTCAACAGCATAGCATAATTTAATTTACTTAAAATTTCAAGAATTATAACTGAACAAAAATTAGGGAGGAGAAAAATTCAACAAAAAGAGCACAATGGACCAAATCCGCAAAGATGATATTTCCAAATACAAAAATCTCTAAACATAATCTCCCTATAAGAGTATTTTGGGTTGGGAATTTCGTGCCTAAACTGAAAAATTTATTTACACACCATCAATGACGAATTTAGCTTCTTCTTAAACAAATATACGGGCGTGTAAATGGCGTTCAAATCAACTGGTATTGAAACCGAATTTCCAGTTTTCAAATTTAAAAAATCATCTTTACTGTATGAATATTCCGAAGATATTGGCGTATTCTTTGTGAGTACAGATATTGTAAAAAAAACCAGATATTGAAGAACAATTAGAAATTTTAAAACTGTTTAAAAATCATCTTTAAAAAATGTATACAGGCTAAAGAGTTTACACAGGCTAAAAGAATTGATTACGATGATTTCTAGCATTTGATATACAAGATTGTAATTTAATTACCTGGGCGATCTCGGTTAAAATATTGAACGCGTATGCTATCACCAAAACAAAGCGAAGGAGTCAATCATGAAAATCTACTGGATTTTGACTTTTCGCAATTTTAGAAAAAAGTAAAATTTTGCTATTATGAAAGTCTACTGGGTTGTTATAAGTCAACTGAGTTGACAATTTCAAGTCAACCACAATATTGTGCTGTTGACTTTGAAAAATGAAGAATATTTTTGTTTTTATTTTTTAATTCTATAAAATTTATAATTTTTTTTTTTCCTCCTATAACTCCGCGTGGGAGCATAGGGCTTCGATAGTGAACCTCCATTCCTCTCTGTTGAGTACTGCTTCCTTAATATCGTCCCAGGTATAATTGTTGATTGTTAATTCTTGATCAATTGTGCATCTCCATGTGTTGTATGATCTGCCGGGTCTCCTTTGTCCTTGTGGATTCCACTCTAGAGCTCTACTTGCTATATCCCTTTCTGATTTCCTTAGTGTATGACCTATCCATTTCCACCTTTCTGATTTCCATAGTGTATGACCTATGATTTCCATCGTTGCTAATTCTTGCTGGCCAGAATATTCTACATATAATTCTCAAACACTTGTTGATGGATACTTGCAGCTTCTGTTTGAGTCTGACCGAAGTGTGCCATGTTTCACTGCCATATATTAATGTTGACTTAACACATGCTCTGAATATTGTTAGTTTTGTTGTTCTCGATATTTGGTTGCTCCGCCATATCTTCATTAGGCTCCCAAATCTTCTTCTTGCATTATTTGTACTGCTTATATTATCTTATGAATAGTATTTAGAACCGTGATTCCTCTCCAGTTGCTGCAATTTGCCAATTCTCCTTCCTTTGGTATCTTGACGATCATTCCTTTCTTCCATGATGGTGGTATATTCTCTTCTTTTCATGCTTTTCTGATATGGGGTTCAATTGCTTTTGCGAATAGGTCTGGGTCCAGTTTGGCTATTTCTGCTGGAATGCCATCTTCACCTGTTGCTTTGTTGTGTTTCAGGATATTGATTGTAGCTTTGATTTCTTCTATATTTGGAGCTTGAGTAGATATTTAGTTAGATAATATTATTAATAAAACATTTTCAGGAAAATTATTAGCAACAAAAGGCAGCTGGAAAAACTTATGAAAACTTAATATTTAAATACACAAAATTTGACAAAAATTTTGAAAAAAAAAGTATATTTAAAACACAATTTATAATATTAAAATTAAAAGAAAAATGATTGCTATTATAAATGAAATATTTAATCACCATTTAAAATAGTAAAACACACCTAACACAATCTAATCATATTTTTTTGACACCAAAAGATTTACCTGAAATGGCTACATTTTTATAGTCAAGTCAATTTTATTCAGTTGACTTTCATGATTGAAAAAATCTAATGTCATTAGATTTTCATGATTGACCCCGAATTCTACCCAGTTCCCTCCTGGGACATATTATTAAAATTTATTGTGATTAGAGTTCTAACGGATTTTCACAAAGTGTGTTGGCTCGAGTATCGAGTTTATAAGAAATGTTTTCTATATGAACTATAAAACAAATCCATACGCAACTAGAATTGCCATATCAAACAGCGTACTTAACTCAACCATTTTAGCTAACGATACTAAGACCTAAAAGTACTAATTACTCAAATAATTATAGTTCTGGAAATTGCTTTAATATTTTGGAATATCATGATGGTGCTTTCATTTATTGGTTTCAAAACAGTTATTAGAAATTCGACCCACTGGTCATTGGAGTTGTCTATCCTTCTATAAAATTCTATACTTATATTCTGTTTTAAATTTTTTGTATTTTCTTGCTTTTTTTTGTTTATTAATGTATTTTTAGATTTTAGTTGAATTGTATTGTACACATTTTTGTACGAATGTAAATTGTGATGGGGCGGCTGAAACTAGAAACAATGAAACATTTCTTATTTAAATCCCTTAAGCTTATTAGTAAAGATTTAATTTTTTTTTTTTTGTTTTGCTTTTATTTGTTTGTTATTTTGTTATTTCCTTTTTATTGTTGTTGTTTTGATAAAAATGTTCTTTTGATATCGTTAAGATCTCAAAAACCAAATCCTTTTTCCTTTTTTTTTCTATTTTCTTTTATTTCTTTTTTGTTTTTTTTTTTAATATTATATAACAGACTGTGTATTGTACTGTATACCATTTTAATTTTAAGAATTCAATCTATCACGAGTTTTCTATATATAGTTTAGGTGGTACTAATACAGTGTTACACTATTATGAATGTTATAATAATTATTGTTGTTGTTTTTATTTTGTTGATTTGGTGAGAATGGTAGGATGTGGTATGATCCAAGTTCAACATTTAAAGAGAATTATTTTCAAATTAAATTCAATATTTTATTTTCTTATTTTTCTTATTCTCACCTTAGCTTATATAATTCCTATTAATATTATTTAGATATGTATACGACCTTTGCTGATATACATAATATATAGTAGTATATATTATGATAAGTGGCTGTGGGAAATAGAAAATTGTTGTTAAGTTTCTATAGAATAAGTTTTTCTTTTGTTAAAATCTATTATATTATTATACTGTTATATAAGTATAATAGCTTAGGTTATATTATTTTTAATCTTGTATAATATAATTATTATATTGTTGATATATATATATATGCGTGCATTATACAAAATAATCAATTATTTGTTAGCTTAACAGAATAACTTTCACGATTAAATCCTCGTTTTGATATCCTTAAAGAAATTTAAAAAAATATATATATCAAAATGCATGTGGGTATAGTTCACATCATCAAATTTTGTTACTTATGTATGATATAGCAGCTATACGATGGCACGCGTGCCCAAAGTGGCACGCAAATCAATTTTCATTGGCACATACATATACATTCTTTCATTTTTCATACATATGTGTTACATACTATGTTCAAAAGATACACCAAATTTGGTCAATTACGAAGTCTGGATTGGTAGTATTTGATAATTGTTTAAGTATTGTTTCCAGTTTAAGTATTGTATAGCAGCCCGAGCCTTGAACAAGAGATAATTTCAGTTGCTTTTACAAGAACTTGGATCAAATTACCATCGATTGCTAATGTACCATCACGTTCACTGGCTCAGTAGCGGCTTTGTTTTACAACGTTTTATAGAATGTTCATGAAATTATAAAGTTTCTGATCGATAAGAAAATTTCCTCAACTTTTTGGTATTGACTGGATCAAAAAATTAATGTTTTTAACGGATATTTGTAACCATTTAAATAAATTAAATATTAAATTGCAAGACCGTGGAAAATCAATTGATGTTATATTCGCTATTCTTAAAGATTTTGAGACCAAATCAATAATATTCAAACGTGATATTGACAACAATACTTTTAAGTATTTTCCTTTATTCAAAGATCATTTTGAAAAATTTTCCATTCATGGAACCTACGAAAATAATATAAACCTTATAGACAACTTATAAATGACATACAAGACAATTTTGTAAAAAGATTTAAAAATTTTCAAATATTTGAACCCTTAGTTAACTTTATTACATATCCAGACAAGTTCGATTTGGAAACAACTAAAATTGATCAATTAGAGTTACTTAGAGAATTTAGAAGCTGTATTTGGTAACAGAAATTTGTAGAATTGGAGCAGGAAAAAAAAAATTTAAAAAAAAAAATTAAATGAAGAAGAATACGAAAACATGGACAATATGTTGTTTGCTTCCAGAGACATTTAATGCGATGAATAAATTGTCTTTATCTATTCATACAATTTTTTCATCGATGTATAGCTCGGAAAGCTTATTTTCGATTATGAATCACATAAAATCTGATGTACGAAGCAGACTTACCAACGAATCTGGCGAGGCTTGTATTTCATTAGCCGCTTGATACTGATACATTATCGAAAACTATTCAACAACAAAAATCCCATTAAAAACTATGTCAGCCAATAATTATAGAATTAAATGTATATATATGATTTTTTAATAAGGCATGGCCACGTATGTATTTTTATTTTATCAAAATAATTTTTATTGGCACGCAGTCAAAAAAAGGTTCGCCATCCCTATAGCTGATATATTCATAAAAAATATATACAGTGGGCGGATGAAATTTAGAAACTTAGAATTTGGATCAAATATCAATGAATGGGATCATATAAACTCATTTAACTGTGATATTTGATGAACTTAATTTGGAAGTATATTTTTTTACTAATATGCGGTCTGTAAAATTTAATCTCCCTATTATTTGGATAAAATCAATCCACTTTTCGATATAAACAAACACATTTTTCTATACTTAAAGCTGCATATATTAATGTAAAATCAATGCAATAGCTATGGATATGTCATTCAAAAAAATTCGACATCATTTTCCAGGCTGCCAACGTTAAAATATTAACAAAATGGTTTTATACGACTTCTGGTAACCATCAGAAATATTTCAAAAACTGAAATGATATAGGCTTGAAAATTTGCTATGTGGTACCTTCTGAAAAGTAAATTCTTTAACCATTGTTCAAAATTCGCACCGGTTTGGTCAGCTACTGCTGCATAAGTTTCAAGTCCCATCAGGAATATTTCAAAAACTGACCTGAAATCATCATAAATATTTCCAAAAATATACTTTGCTTAATTCTAAAATTTGCATCGAAGGAATAATAGCGTTCATCAAGGACATAAACCTTAAATTCTGAGACAATATGTAAACGGAAAAGTACAATAGATTTCAAGAGTAGCGTTTACATAGAAGTCTCCATCAAAAAAAAGATAGACCTAATTTTCAGATATAATCAAGTACTCTCTCAAAAATAAACAAACATTTCGTTTTTCGAAATTTTAACTGTTCCAGAAGAATTTATAGTGAAAACTATTATATATATATTATTCTGCATTTATCTGGATGTTTGTAAGTTCGACGGAACGCTCCAACACATATACAAATGCATATATATACAAATTGCTTTGATGCTTTTTTTAACCCCTGTCTACCATGCTGAATCTTTGCAGAAAAAATTGATTGCATGAACTATATTTTTTTAATTTAATGTTAGTCTTCTTCGCAAATAATAAGGAAAAATAAAAAATAATAATAATAATATAAATAAAACAAACAATTTTTTTGATTTATAACAATAAGGACTAATAGAAATTTAAACAGTAGTTTAATATGGTATAATAACCAAAAGGCAAACAGCATTTAACACAAAAAAAAACATAATTCACTCAAAGGTTATTCTTATTACTTAAAATTATACACAATAATATACATGTGTATCAGCATATTTGTATTGTATAATATTATACATTATACTACTTTATTGCTTCTACCTTTTATTTTTGTCATTATTGTGTGCGTAATTCACTTCACTCAAAAAAAATTATTTTTGTTTTTTTTTTTGTTTTTTTTTGTTTTTTTTTAATATTTGCTGTATCTGTATTCTGTATGTTCTGTATGCTCCATTCCAAAAATATTATTTTATTTTCACTGTTCAGGTTCACTGTTCAATCAATAGAACTTGATAGAAGTCGAGTAGGATAATAAACTCTACTTCTACGTCGGATAATAAAACATTGTTTTTTTTAAATTGAAAATTATATATGAAAATGTTTTGTATTTTTTGTAAATTTTACCAATTTAGATACAAAATTTTGAATATTTTTTTAAAAATAACACAATACCATAATAACAGTTTATTCATATAGCAAAATAAGATCCCTATACATTATACAAAAGACAAAATTTATATGAAAATAAGATCCCATTTTTAAATTTGCTCTCCCGGAGGACTCAATAACACTAATACTGTATAATTTATACTAAATGGAACCCAACTAACGAATTATATCTAAATGGAAGTGAGTACGAGTATACCATACAAAAATACAAACATTTTATACAAATTTGTTGGTATGGTACTTCTTTTTCTGCTATATAAAAAAAAAAAAAGATTAGTGTTAGGCCAATATAAGCATAAATAAAAATAAATAAAAAGTGATATAAACATAAGTACTGTAATTTCGGAATAAAGAATCTAATGAAAAAAAAAAAGAGACTAGGATTTATTTTGCTTCCGTCATTTATGACGGGTTACAAAGCTAGTTTGTATATATATTTGCCCAAAACTGACCTACTTTATCTTAGTGAAAGAAGAATTTCGGAAGATTTAAGGTATAAGATTAAAGTAACGTCGATACAATCAAAATATTTCTCAGCTCACTTTTTTAAATTTGGTTCATAAATAAACCGTTGTTAAAGTAAATTTTTATACAGTTTATGTTGAACTTAAACGAACAACGTCAGGTGACTTTACTAGCTTACAATATACTATTTAAATGGAACTTACAATTTTTATTATTCTATCTCATTTTAAGCTTCATAAAAAATTTTTTAATACACAATACACTTAGGATAATAAATTGGAAAACCGCAAATGCATTAATTATGAAGGTTTCTGAAAATATGTAAAACATAGTACAAAATAAATGGTTCTCCCACAGAGTGACTTTTATATCTATGAAAATTTATTCAAAGCTTTCACCTGGATTTCTGCACACATGTGGCGATTTAATAAAAATGCGAGTAGACTGTGCAAATAATTGATTACATTATTTATCGAGCAAAATATTATATTATTATATTACTAGCTATTCCCGGCGTAACATTCGCCGGTCTAGCAGTAGCATTATAAATGAAACAATTTATTTATATATTTTCTTTATTTTCTTAAAAAAATCAATGTTTTACATATTTTTTTATTACATAATAAATAAAGAAAATAAACAAATAAAATAAATTGTTTCTTTTATAATCCTAATGCTAGACCGGCGAATGCTACGCCGGGAATAGCTAGTAATTTACAATATTGTTTGATCTATCTACAACTATTTTTTTTATATTTTTTATTTAGGCATTTATTTATTTATTATAAATTAATTTTTACCGCTAATAGTTTTGAAGAAAACTTTTATATAAGGCAGCGTTTATACGTTTTTGAATAGTGTTTATAACGTATAAATGATGTTCATTAAAGTTTGACATCCGACTTTGTTATAGAATATCATTATTTTTTTGTTTTTAAATAATAGTGCTAGACACACATTTTTGTATTTCGCAAGTTGGAAAAGTGAATTTTGCGAGAAAAGGTGTTTATAAACTTCTAATTGTGTTATGCCAATATATTGAAAGATATACATTAAAAAAAAACAAAAAATGTGTATTAAATATTATTCATCAATACAAATAATACTTAGAATAATTGATTTACTATTTAAATATTTATATTTCATAAATGTTCTGAAATTACACTGTGTATTTATATTTGTTTATAGGTATTTATTATTAGTACTCGTAACGCACATTCGTATCTTCGTATTTTGCAAGTTTAGATAGTGGATTTTGCATGAAGAAATATAGTATACTTTGCAACTATATTTGTTTATCTTTGAGATATGTAATTAAAACTTTTGAAATTAAATTTGATGTAATTGCAATAAAATTTTGTAAATGTAATAAAAATAAGTAAAACAAAACTTTCATGAAACAAAATCTGAAGTCTAAACGCTCCCTAACAAATACTATTAATAGAGACGTACATTTCAACAAAATGTGGCGAACAGAGATGTCGCTGGCAGTATAGATATGAAATTAAATGCATTTAAACTAAATACATACCACACCCACATTAAAAACATTAAAATATCCATAGATACGTTTTTTGTGTTTTTTTTATTATCATAATAGCCCTAACTATTTTAAAACTCAAAATAAAAAAACAAAAACATTTATTTATAGAATTTATATTTTTATTTCACTTCTTTTAAACTTTGGTTTTGACGTTTTGGTATGATTAGATATGACCATTATAGTGAAGGTTATGATTGGTTATGGCTTTGTTAAATCATATCGAATCATATAGGCCATTTAACGAAGTATCATATGACATCATATGACGCCTTATGATTATTATAGTTAGGGGTAAAGCCAATAATTATGCTTTTTATCTTATTGTTCAGCTTTTATTGATGCCTTTATGACTATTATAGTAAAGCCAATAATTATGCTTTTTCTCTTATTCTTCAGTTTTTATTGTTATATTGTTATCCCGCTAGGGTCTCTGATATAGGTAAGAATAGTCTGTGATTTTTCTTTTTAAAGTTTCTTTAATTTTTATGTGTACTAAATTTGCCGTGTATTGAATTGGAACTTGATAATAATGTCATAATATATTTTGTTTTTCTTGTTCTTAGCAGATCGTAAATTTCGGTTTATAATTCTCCATGCACAATATAATATTTACTCAATGCTACTGCGCATTTGAATTTATACTTTTGAATTATTTGTTAATAAAATAAACAAATTTCAACTATTGGAATTTCTGAACATGGTTGAGGTAAAAAATATATTTTCTAAATTTACCATTTGTTTTACCGGTAAGTTTTTTTGCTGTAATATTGTAATATCGTAATATTTTAACAAAGCTATTTTATCGATATAATAATTCTATTCTGATAATTCGGTTTTTGTCTTTGCTACTTTGTTTTTTTTTTTTTAAATTAATTCATATAATTAGATATAATCAATGTTATTGCTCAATAGGTGAATTGTTTTTAGGTTAATTTTAATTTGTTTTTGGTTTTATTTGGTTTTATTGTTTTGTGGTTTATGTCTTTAAATTAAATTTTGCACACTATCGTAATTCGTAATAGTTCTAATAAAGTTGTTTAATCTAGTTGAAAAAAGCTTTGTGTTGTAAAAGCTTTGTGAAAAGTTTAACAGACGTTTAAGCGTATTAATATATAAGATATTATAAATATTATATTATATTATTAACGAGTACTTTAGAATTTAGTTAAAAAAAATGGATATTAGATGAAATATTAATCACATTTTTAAACTTAAAATTGGATTTCAGCATGTGCAGATTGTACGGCCAATTTTGATAGTTAAATATCACGTCAATTTTGATAGTTACAGTCAATTTTGATAGTTAAATAATCAATCAGAGTTAAACTTTGTGCCGAAAAGATAAACAAACTTTATATTTTCCGTGACAGCTGTCACACATACCAAGAAATTTAACATAATATGATAGGCAATAAATTCAATGACAGCAAAATAATTTTATATTGTATTGTGAATCAAATTATGACGTAGTGCGAATATAATTAATTTTAAAGTATAACTAATTTATTATTTAAATTTATTTTAAAATTTATTATTAAATTTAAATAAATCAAAAAAATTATAATATTTTTTTTTATATATTTTATTTGAATATTTATGAATTTGCCAAATATTTCAAGGTGTGCGTGAATGAAATCAGTCGCATGTAGAAAATCGTTTTGAAAAAACGGGCACAGAAAAAAGCGATCGTAACGGTAAACTGAAATTGGCACATGAAATCTAGCTCTACTGTAGCTCATTTATATGTTACAAATAAGAAATTTGGAAGCATCTGTGCTTTCTAAAATCTATAATATTATCTTGAATAATAGGAAATATTAAAATTAGCTATTGAACACGTAAATACCGCTATCTATATTCATAATATAAAAGGTTCTATATAAAATTTTAATAATTTACTAATTTGATAGCAGTTGTAATAATATTAAATAAAAATGATACAATATATACCTCCTAAATTAACTTTTTATTTATTTTAAGTGCATTTGTTACAAAAACACAAAATATCCGTCTAAAACTTACTTACTAATCTATATTAAGTCCGATACTTTAATAAAATTAAGAAAACTTTTTAACTTCTCAGATCTATATTTATACGCAAAAATAATTATATAATCATAAGATTCCTTTAAATTCTAAAGAAAAAGTATTCAAATAATAATACAAAAACTTTTGTTCATCATCAGCTGAAAATGCAGACACACAGATGTTGTTCTTATCCCTAAAACGTAAAAAAAAAAAAGAAAAAAATTAAAATGAGCAAAAAACTGTAAAGAAAAACCAAAGAATTTTTTCTTTTGCTTTTGTTGTTTTTTTTGTTGTTTTTTCATTTTTATTTGTTGTTTTCAAGGACATAAATTTTATGACCTCCGTAAAAAAGTTTATTTTTCTCATTCTCATTCTGTATACAACTCAAAATTATTCAATGTAGACTTAGATACTATATACATAATATATACCAACTCGCATGTACAATATAAGAAAGAAATTGTTATTTAGGGCTATAAATATGAGAATTTTTCATAAAAAGTTAACAAAATTTAACTCTCTTCAATATTTTTGATATAAAAAAAAATAAAACACACAATTTTTAATATTCCTTTAGTAAGGTCGATCTTAAATTCAAATTTAATAGATTCTAAGTAAATGAAATACATTGAAATATTCGACTTATGTTTTAAATAAATAACTGGTTTTTTGTTGTTTTTAGAATGAAAATATTTTTGTTTTTTTTTTATATTTGATCAATAAATAATAGCAAGTGTCCCTTCAGAAATTGCCATGAAAAGTGATATGGTAAATAGTTAGTGTTGGTAAAATTTTAAATTATAAATTATAATGTTTGGTAACTCAGAACACATACTAACACAGCTAAAAAAAAAATTAAAACATTCTTTGAGCATTTAAATAAAATTTAAAATCGAGTTCAAGAAAGTATCCTTTGATTATTTACTTATGGAAAGTGATTACTGTTAGAAATAAAGTAAAAAAATTGCACAAAATTAGGTTTACGGCTTAACTTGGGTTCTTATAATAATTATATATTTCCACTTTGTTTCGTGAATAATCTGTATTGGATACTAAATCGCAAAAAAAAAGAACCGAAGACAAAAGCCCTAAAGATAAAATATCCAAAAATAGGATCCCCAAAAACGAAGTTTGCAAAAACAAAATTACCAAGGACGAAATTTCCAAAGCCAAGATTCTTAGAAATTGAAATTCAATGTTATTAAAATTAAAACATATCATTAACTTACGGGTCTAACGGGATGTTGATGCGTTTTATGGTTGTTGTATCCAGCTCACGCCACTTAGTCCCTCCCTTACAACCTCCCTTACAAACGATTGGGTTCCAATGCCAGTGTAGTAAGATGAGTAGGGAATATAAGAAATAAGAAGCATGGAGAGTATCGGAGGAAGATCCATGCCTGGAACAGAGCCAATTTCACATTTTGAATTCAAGGGTCTTTTGTGTAGCCATGTATGGAGCTTGTCGTTGAAGCCGGCTGCAAAAAGAGTCTGTACTCATAATGAGCGGACTGTAAGAAGATGAAACTAACTATCCAACGGGCGGGAGTCCCTATTAGGTTTAACTTTTGTTTTAATCAACCATATCTCCCAATCGGGCGCGATTGTAGTAAACTGCACATCGGATTTGGGTGTGGGGCATATTCAAGTGGTGGCGTAGAGTGGAAGACCGAGAAAACAGAATCGGGAATAAATTATCTATATTATCTTTGTTAAGACAATTAGGATGATTAACTACATGATCTGTTTTTGGGCAGTTTTAAAGCCCTTGACCACATGTATATGAAGCATTGAGTAAGCTTTACAATTGGGTAGCATTTATATTTTATTATTAAGATTTGAAAAAATGAGAAAAACAATTTTATATTTATTAAATTGTTACAGTTTTTAAATTTTTCTATAAATAATGGTAAACAATTTCGTCATCACAATTTAGTGAATCAATATTGTGTTATAATATATTAAACCTATTTTGCAAATTCATTTTCCTATATAAAGATCTCTTTTTAAAAAATTTTAATACTGTCAGATTAATGCATAGAGTAAGCACATTAGATGTCTATTACTAGACGAAAGCTTGCTATATTTGATTATGGAATATATCATCATCCAGCAGTGTTAGTAAAGCATCGAAGTTTGAAATAATTTGACCGTTAAAATGTTATGTGAGTAATTCTGTCTAATTAAACCAAAACACTGGATTCGTGCTAAAACGGAATAATTGAAAAACATTGGGAAAAAAGAAAACATAACCTTAAATTAGTGCTTTTTTCCAGATAGAAGAAAATTTTCAGAAGAGCCCATGTAACATTTTATTGTTATAAAAACAAAATTAGTGTTATAAGACTCCTATATGAATTCTGATAAACACTAAAAGTGTTATAATGATGTTTTTAGGGGAATAATTTGATTAATATTGCTTTAAGAATCTTATAGCAATTTCCTGATTTTTTATAACGGGATTTTCAGCAAGTGCTACAGCAATGATGTTATAAGTCTAAAAATCCTATAACAAGAATTAAAGTGTTGTTTTAAGAATAGAACTGCTAGAATAGCAGTAATAGTGTTATGATTTTACTGTATTCCTATAATGTTACTAATAAACTTACTATAGCTTTTGAATAATAAAAACATATACACTAATATATAATATGTATGTATACTAATCCTGTACAATATTACAGTAATTGCTCCAGTGCCGGTTTATTTATAACATTTCGCAACAATTGCGGAGCACAGAAAATAACACTAATACTTCTATAAGAGTGTTTATAATAGTGTTATAAGAGTGCGCAAGAGTCTTATAGCCGGAAAAGAACGAAGTTAAGGACTGTGGCGATTTTAACACACTTAAAACTCCCATTCTTTTGTTAAAATTAAAACTAGTCTTTAAGACTAAACATTAACACAATTTTGACTATATTACTTCAGATATCTTTGATCAAATAAAATTTCATTAGGAATTATTGTAAGATAAAAGATTTTATCTTAACACACTTCGAACGGTTTCATCCATTTAAGTCTTCTAACAAATTTTTGACTGTCAGCTAAACGTGAAACTTTGACATTGACATGTTGAGAGAGACGAACTTTATGGCGTACAGCCAATTTTTTTATTTCGTCTTTTATGAGAAGAACCCTGAGATCCCTATGAATGTCAGCATTGCAAACAAACCATGGGGCATTGACAATGTTTCGCAATACTGTGCTCAAGCACAATTTAATCCATTCAAAACAAATTTTTTTGACCAAAATTTACTAAAAATAAATATTATTTACTTCATCAAATATTTGTAAACCAACAAATGTCGAATTGAAGATCACTTTTGTTATTCCAATTGATTATCTATAAAATAAATATTGCGAATAAACTAAATTACCGACTTGGATTGAAAACTTTTCATAAAATTTTCATTATGAAATCTGTATTTTCTATCTTATTTAATTTTATTAACAGTGAATCTTTAATGCCTCTTTGTGCCTCCCCAATTCAATGAAAGTGTTTGAAAGTGTTGTCTATTGTTTATTGAAATATGGATTAAACTAAAATATAATGTATAATATTATAGTTTATTATTATTCTTTTGGTTAAAATCTATTTCAAGGTAACAGGTAAAATCTTCAAATTTATTATTCGTTTCTTTTGTCCGACTATAATAAATTTTGTGTTTTATTTTATTATTTTTGGAAAGGGTCAGACTGGTTTCCAAATCCAATCGTTTTAATATTGGAATTTTGTATTTAACTTAAGTGTTTACAAACTGTGAAAATATTCATAGATTAAAAAATTTATTACCTGGTATTTTAAGAAAATAAACCTGGATAAAAATATCATAAAAAATAATGGCCTGAGTTTTAACTACCTACCCTATCTCAAAAAATTGTAAAGCAGAAAATAAAGAAAGTTTTTTAAATTTGTTTTCTTATCTCTTATGTTTTTCATATTTAATGATATTTTTAAAATAAATCTTGAAGATGTGAATGAGTATAGGTAGAGTATAAAAAAATTTAAGGAAGAATAAACTCGATTTAACAAATGATTATCCTGCATGGAAAATATTTTAATTGTGGGCGTAAAAGAAAACGTTAAAAAACAGTTATTAAAGTTTTATAAAATACTATCTTGGAAATCCGTTAATTTATTGTGGACGACGAATAGTGTGAAAAATAAAATGTTTGAAAATTGTAAGCTTATATTATTATAAATTCGATCAAAATATTTATAGATTATAGTTTATTTTCGAGTGTATAAAAGTTCTTAAATTATGTCCATATTAGGAGTTTAAATATAATACTGTTATTAGCATTCTATTCTACTATATTATAACATAATATAAGTATTTACAATTATATATAACAAAAGCTATATAAACTATGCCAATGGACTATGTGGTCAATTGCTTGAGCACATTATCTTTTTTAAATCTACTTTAAAGGATTAAGATAGTTATATTTATAGCAAGATAGATAGTAAGACTTGTAAATAAGTAAGTAATAAATTATACAACACTAATGGTCAGCCCATTACTGTATAGTTTTATAAAGAATTTATCAATTTCAATTTAATTATAATTTTTGTTCTAATTTTAATTTTAAGCAAATATTGTATATATATATATATAATAAATTAATAATAAATTGAATTTAATTTAAAAAAAAAGTTATTGCATTAATAATATATTATATTAGAATAACAGCAGTATTAAAAATATTTCAATGATTATTGTAATTTATGCAGGATGTTTTCACATCAACACACTACCATACACCATTTTTTAAAACTTTATTAATATGTAAAACTTTATGTGTTATTTGGATCCGTTGTCGATTGTCGATTGACAAATTTTTGGTATTAACCCATTAAAGCCTGCTCATAGATCCCGTCGTACAATCATTATGAAATTTTCTAAGGATGGTCATTGAGGTCATAGAAGTTGCCTGAAAAAATTTAGACCTTTAGCTTTTGCCACGCCTGAGATTTGGAATGGGTATTTAAATATCCAATCGGCGTTAGCGCTACTACATTTTATATAAACTTTTTAGTTTTTTTTTGAAAAAAAATTAAAATTTCATGGATCTGTTTCAAGTAGAAATAATCTACATGAAATAATAGACCCATCTGATATCTATTAAGGACAGTGAATTATATAACAAAATATATAATTGTTCTTTATTGTAAGGTTTAAAATGTTTTTTAACTTATTTACATTATCTCATGGTTTGGAGTTTGATCGTTGTGTTTTCAGGTTTTAGAAATTCAAAAGTGAATTGATTCAGTTATACAGTTTCAAATGCAGTGTTATATAAAACTAAATTACTATAATGTCCAACTTTTTGAGACATGGCCCAATGTTCCATACAAAGTGGTACGACCGAAAAAATCGTAAGATAACAATTGACCAGCCACTATGGTCATTCATGAGTATAATAAACGGAAGGATGCTGTTGATCTGTTTGATATTGCTATGAACAATTATCGAATCAAAGTTCGTGGTAAAAAATGGTATTGGCCATTGCTCACAAATACATTTGATGCCGCAATGGTGAATGCATGGAAATTTCATCTTTTCTGCGCAAAGTATGAAGGTGTGACTTCTATGGGTATATTTAATTAAATTAAATGTGGTGGAAGCAGTCAGCAGTCCATGTGGATGTGTACTTATTAATGCCCAACAAATGACAAAACGCAGAGATTGTGTCGACCATATATTGGAAAAAATGCCTAAATGCAGTCGTTGTAGACAATGCGGTATTAAAACACAATTTGGTTGCAAAAAGTGTTCGATTACTTTGCATCCCAAATGCTTTTTTGACTATCACAATGATGTACAACGAAACCAAATTAAAATTAGAAAGCAAGAAAGCGAAATAATTTTTATAATTTAATTTAAATAATTTACTTTTTCTTCAAAAAAACACTATGAATTGTGCCTTACTTTCATAAAAATATAAATTTTTTTTCACTAATTTTTATAAAAAATTTTTCATACTTTAGACGGTTGGGTATTTAAATACCCATAAAGGTAAATTATCTCTTGAGACGAGGTAAGTACTCCAATCCCAAAAAAAACTTCTTTATTAGATTGAGAAAGTTTGAGGCTAAGTGATCTTTAGAAATTTTCCCGACTTTTCCATTTTCCAATTTCCCAAAAACTACTTTTTATGGAAATTTTCGGGGCTTAAAAAATCCTTAGTTTTTGAGTCCTACTTACAACGATAGTTCTTGAGAGTTTTGATTAGCTCACTAAAAATGAATTATGGTGCCGCCTTTTTTCTCTCTAATAAAATCAAAACTAGGTCTATTACCCAACGGAAGATATAGCTATTTTAATGCACTAAGGTTTTTGGGTATTTAAATACCCAATAGGCAGTAATGGGTTAAAAACAAAATCAAATTTTTAATTAAGAGTTCAATTGCATCGGCGATAAAATAGCAACTGGCGACACTATGCACTATCCCCTTTATTTTCATCAAAACTATTGAAACTTAGCAGTATGTATAGTATTGTTTTAATACCCATATTAATGTGAAAAATAATATTTTCCATACGTACGAGAAGTTCAAAGTATAATATGATTCCTAGTACAAATAAATATGGGATAAACGATCTCGAAAACTTACATTAACTATAATAAATTCTGGTTTATATAGTGTGGGAAGTGCTAAGATATTACACAGTAAAAAATCAGTAAAGAATATTCTATATATATTATACAAAAACCAAAATAATGGTACTGATCATTACCACAAAAGAGCTCAGCCAAATATTTTATTTATTTTTAAGCTAAATTTGCTAACTCTATGCATTTTAATGGAAAATATGGCAAAATAATATGTAAAAAATTATTTGGTATTTATTGTAAAATGGAACTTTTGAATATTTAATATATTACTTCCCCAAACCCGAAAATAATATAAAAATATTGATGTAATTTCATTCTAAATTGTATATTATTTTGCAGAAATTGGTCCAAATTCTGTTATATCCTTTCTGATAAAATTGAAAAATAAAAAAAATTCAACAAGAAAATATATATGTACCTTCTGCTATAATTAAACTTTGCTGCTCTTCTGAGGGAGATGTTGTATCGACGCATTACCTATATATGAACCATATCCGAAAGATAGCTGGAATAACTAGTTTTCCAAAAATATATATCTTTAGTGGCGCATATTATCCTTTAAGGATCAAAAGAGCATTTTTAAATATCCTTGTTGTTTTTATATATTTGCATAAAAACCGTTATATCTGTTGATCTATTAAGCAGGCTTTACACGGTACAATATTGTATCAATATAGAATCAATATTCAATGGCAATTGTTGCGTGTAAATGCTTTCATTCAATATTGAACCAATATTGCATGATTGAATGGGCTTGACCGTAAATTTGCCAATATTGTATCAATATTGCTTCATGTAGACGCATACATAAATATTCAATAAATTTCTGTCGTTAGCAACGCACTACATAATAATATACATTTTTTCTGCTCAACTAAATCAGACATGCTCATGGAAATCTCATTGAATAAAAAATTGTTTATTATAAATTGTATTGTGTGTATGCTTTCACAATAATATTGAATCAATATTATATAAAAATTGCTTCATGTAAATGCTGTCGTGCAATATTGCAACAATATTGATTCAATCGAAATCGATACAATATTGATTCACTATTGTACGTGTAAAGCCTGCTTTATATATATATATATATAATATAACTCGGACAACGGTCTGGAGCCTATTTTAACATTTATTTGATGATGATTGGTGCTACCGTTATGTGGATATTGTAGTTCAAAGTAGAAAATTTTGGAAAAAAAAATCAAACAATAGCTATTTATTTCTTTCTTCAAAAACCAAATACCTCAAGATTTTATCATAAATCCCGCCCAATATTTATATACTTTTGGAAAGGTCTCTTTTTTTCTTCAACTCATACATACATACTTATGAGAAAAAAAAGCTAGTAATTCCAGCTATCCTTCTGATATGGTCATTGGGCTCTACGCTGATACAACAAATTGGCAGATACAGACAAAAACCCTCTATAAATTCATCTAAACTTCTCTTAACTAAATTAAAGCTTAACAACAATTTCGAATTCCTTTCCAATTTCGAATTTTACGCATAAATATAAAGCGAAGATATATAAACGATGTCAAAAAAACAAACAAAATTGTTAATTCAAAGACCTGAGATTGTTGTATGAAATAATTCCACAATAATATTTTACGCCTTTTTTAACAAATAAAAATCTTCCTTATAGTTATAGACATAATTAAAAATTCCATTGTTAGAAACATAAAATATAATAATATACTAACACAATATTTTGCTAATATTCAATCAACCATAATTTAATTATATTATAAAATTTAGTATTTAATATTACCAACATCTTCATTATAATTTCTAACATTTTTCTAATAGTTTCATAAAAATCGATAAATCAAATTTTGGTTTTCATTATTTTCTCATTAAAAAAGCTTTGATTAAATTTTCTACGTTTTCAATAAATATCTCGTACATTAAATTTCTAATTAAAATTTAAATGGTATTATGAATTTTGTTTTTAATCTCAAATACACTTCCTTCGAAATATTTATTATATTAAACTATACTAAAAAGCATCAAAATTCAAATTGTTAATTAAATGAACACAAAAAAGTGTAGTGTCTTAAAAGCCTTAGAATATAGTTTCTGAAATAATTTTATTTGAATCATAATCAATTTAAAAACGAATATAGTAGGACAGGTAGGTAGAAGTAGTCGAATCAGTTGCTTGTGGAAAACCAATTGGCTTAAATGTGCATCTTTAATACCAACACCCCTAGTGGCCTATTTGTTGTTTTTAGTTGTTTTAGGGGATCCACTCACCCATTTTTACTCTACCAAGGAACTCGGTACCCTAGATCCATCCTGTGCGATTGAGAAGGTTGATCAAATCGCCACTACGAATATGATGACTGATAAATAGTTTTGATGTATAAATTCTGTTATACAGTAATAAAATATTAAGAGAGAAAAAGCCATTCCATTACTCTGTTGTAAGTAAGAGTCGAAGAATAAAACAAATAATTCTAAAAATAAGAATCGAAGACAAATTATGTAGGTTTCTAACTATACTACACAATATAGCACACTCGGTTAAACTATTGTAGTACAAACATATTAGTAAAATATTTAGAAATCTATTAATATTATCATTGCAACGGCTATCATTTGCATATTTTTTCTATATAATATATAAAAAACCCCTTGTTCACACAAAGTATATTCCAAACACAATTATCTGATCTGGTGGGACGTAGGTACAAACGATAGCCACTGCTGAGAAGTATTACGTACGATGGCTATTGCTAAAGGTATTTACCAGAAAATGGTTACGAATTTAAATGGGGACATACCCATTGCAGTATTTTTGCGTGCCATATGAAGTTTTGAAGTGACTTTTATCATCTTTGGAGCTAAACATTACAGGCTTGTGTATAAGATTTAATATAATTGTCCATTTCAGATTGTTTCGTCTTATCATCCAAACCTTGCCTTCATTGATCAAAATCATGTAATGAAATTCATACTAACTGATGTTATATAAGTTTAAACAGACCCATTGCAGTATTGCTGCGTGTCACATGAATGCTAGAAATGGATTTTATCACCTTTGGAGCTAAACACGACAGGTCTGGTAACGCTTATAATTATTCTATCAATAATGTATACCATCGTCCGTTTCAGAAACCAAGGTCATCCAAACTTTGCGCTCATTTACTTAAATCCTATAATAATATTCAAAATATATTTTGTACTAGTTAGATTTAAATATTCATTAAATTTATACTAAAGAGAATTTAATATTTCCATTTACTCTAATTCGTTCAACTTGTATCCTGATGTTTGTTATGACAACGATTAAATTCCATTCTTCTACTTTTATAATATGTGTTAAAATCTATTTCATCATTTTACAATAAAACCTCATTTCATGTCAATGTTAATTTCTATTTTCTATTTTTCTATTTTTTTTTTTTTTTGTTTTTCATTCAAACTTCGTATCGTAATACAAAATAAATGAAATCTGTGTTAAAATATAATAATAGACTGTTATACAACATTACATAAAAATATCATTGTGGTTATTAGTTTCTTATTAGCTTCTATTAAAAATTGTAAATTGGAATGTATGACAATGTCTAAGCAGTGTAGGAAAATAATATTAAAACATATTATAAATTGTTTATTTACTATAAATAGTCGATGTAGGAGGAAATTTAAAACTAAAATCAAATGCCTAAAGTCTAATTTTTTTAAGTAGCGTGACTTCCAAAATGAAGTATAATAGGTTTTAATACAGTTGAAATATATTTCTACTACTATTTAAATATTTTATTACCACTTAATTATTGTAAAATAAATAATAAAACCTTGGTTACATTTTGGAATACCATTTTGACAATATAAGTACACACATACATTTTGACTTTTAAATTTAAATTTATTGATTTTGTAATATAAATCGGTAATAATCTGACTTTTGGTTTATGTTTCGATAAAATTACTTTTGGTTTATCTTTCGTTACATGAAAATTAATATTGCCAAATAATAGGTTAATAATAGGTTAAATATAATATAATAAGTTTAATAATAGGTTTAATATATAGGTTTAATATAAAAGTTAGCACATATTTTCGGTCCAAACATTTTTATTTTATTAACATAATATTTTGCTACTATTTGGTATTAAACTTATTTTTCTGCCGAAAATATATGCTGACCTTTGATTTAATTAATTCCGTTAACTTTGTTTATGACATTGTATACAAAATAGTAATCAAAATGTTTTTGTTACACACTCTGCTCTTATTTTACGTTTCCACTACGTACTTCAAACATTTTGAAATACTGTTCAATGTGAAGAGTTTTGTACATACACATTTTGGAAGATGCTACATTGTAAATTTTATGGTTTCACTGAATGTTAAAAGTCACGGTTAGTTTGATTTAAGTGTTTTAATTTTTAATGTGAATTTTAAAGTTGCAGTGTAATAGATTATTTAGTGAGACAAAAATCATATGTTTTAAAATGTCATATAAATTTGCAATTTAATCAAAAAACATTTTTTGAGGGATAAAATCCAGTTTTATATTCAAATTGAAATGTAATGGCTCCTGATAATGTAAATGATGTAAAATAAATATAAAACAAACCTTATAAGATTGGCAAAAATACTGTCACAATGGAAATAATGAAAAAAAATGCCATTTTTGTTGACATTATCAAGCTACATGTTGTAGATCACCAAATATTGTTGCATTCTATTTTAGTTTGGCATTTCCAATTACGGCTATATTTAACCCAAAATATATTTTTTTTCAATGCGTTGTATGTAATAAATAAATAAATAAATGATTAAAGGATTAAAAGCAAATCAAGGTACAATTTTACTGCTAGTTTATGCGATATTATTGGAGTTAAAGCAGTAAAAATAGTTATTTATAAAATCATGAAAAACAATTCGCATGTTAATTACAGTACCTTTAACAATATTAAATAGTTCGAATAATAACTAAAATTAATTATTATTGCGTAAAGACGTCATAAGTAGCCAAAAATTTCATACAATATAGTAAAATTTAAATATCGCGGTATCAAATCATAAATATTTTCTTTTTTAATTAAACTTTTACTATATTTATATTTACTAATATTAATTATATATTTATATATATAATATACATATATATATATATATTAATTTACTAATATATTAATATTTATATTATTACTTCTAATCCATTCATTACGCAATTAGATTGAATCATCATTTTTCGAAATAAATTCGAACTGTATACGTTTTTTGTAGTAACATATTGTTGAATATCAGGTTACTAAATAATTTTTTAATACACTAACGGTAGATAAATTTTGTTGAAACTCAAATTGGTATATATCTCTACATTTCATTCAATCTTATTATAAACAACACTTTTAAGTCGGGCCGTTTAAAAACGGGTCCCGATTAAAAAAATACTAAACTTTTTTTCGAACATAACCACTCAGTGGACCTAAGAATTTTTTCTTTCTAGAAACACTTTTTTGTTATAATTTAAAACAGATTAATAATTTATTTTCTATCCATTTTTCTTTTTTTTTTTCACAATTTAATTGAAAGGGAAAAAGTTAAAAATCAAAAAGTCATATAAAAATAATTGAAAGGAAAAATATTTTTTTTTTAGTAAAAACAAAAAATGTCAAAAAGCGTCGTTTACAAACATACAACTCTGGTCTTTTATATAAATAATTATCATTATAATCACCATTGTTAAACATTGTGATTTCATTTATCAAAATTTTCTATTTAATAATTTTCGTCTACGTCACTAATATTCAAGCATTTTTTTCTTAACTACAGTTTAACCTATTAAAATCACGATTCACAAAAAAATAATAAAATAAAAATAGTATTTGAATATTTTTGTTTTAGACTGTATTGGTATATATGTAATTACAAGAACTCTTTGTTCAAGTAAAGCTCTTATTTTTCTACTCTATTTTCATTTAAAAACACCATACAATACTCGTACATTCTAATAAGCATAGTATGTTTTCTATTTCTTTCAAATTACAAAGGTATGACTATAGGTACAACTCGTATGTTGTAAAATATACAATACAATACACAATGTACTTCGACAAAATAGTACATTTTATTTTATATACATTTTTTTGTTGAACTACTTTAAGAAGTAAAAGACAGAAAGAGAGAAAAAAAAGGGAAAAAAACTTAAAATGAAAATAATTTCGATAATAATGATAATATATAATAATAATAATAATAAATTCGAAAAATAAACGTTCGTGTTTCCGAGTACGATAAAATATGGAATATCAAAGATTTCAAATTAGTTCTTATAATTTTATAGAGATTTGTAATAGCTATTGTATTACTTACAACTTCCCCATTGCTTTATATTTTGCTCATTAAAAGTAAATATACACATATTACATAATATTAAAATTTACTATGTATGTAAATATATATAGCTACCGAACCGATTTATTAGTTACAAAAAGGTTCTGCGAGAGCTATCTAAAATTAGCTTAAAAAAGTATTTTGGTATTGGAACCTTAAATTAGATTAGATTAGATAATTTAGGGAGATTATATATCCCCGCAGCTGTCCTTATATCTTTGCAGTGGCAAATGGGCTCATTGTGATTACCTGTGTTAATTAGTGGTATTAATCATCTGAATCCTACGAACTTGTCATCACACACAGGATATTTTTTAGCGATATTCTGCATAACTCCTACTATTCGGGAAACACTATTTTTTACGCCAGTTGGCTACGATTGAGTCCCTTCCATTCATATTATATGTTCAATAGATACTTCCTCTATTTGCCATCTTCTGTATAAGTTGTTTCCGGTTAGGCTTATTTCATAAAGATGGTTATTTACTAGGCAATGGCTTTTATTATCACTGCCATGATACACATCTGTTTTCCACCACTGCATCTTACTATTGGAATCTTACTGTAATATAAATCCTTCTAAAGAATGAGCAAGCGTGAGCAGGCCAAGATATATGACCTACCTTGGGCCTCAAAATTTTTTTTTAAGGATTCTATCTAGTTTTCAACCTCTATACAAGCAATATTCCTAATAGTTATTTCAGGATATTCATTTGTGCAGGCGATACAAATTAAACTGACAACCAGTAAAAAGAGCTTATAAAAAAATTAACAAATTATATATACCAAAGTTCACAACATATAAAATGAAGACTATAGGGCTTTTCATAAACATATACTGCATAACATTCTTTTTTGTTCTTGACAGAATTATTAAAATTAAAAATTTTCTACATTTGCGGTTTTGTGTTATAAATAAAGACAGTAGAAATTTTTGTTCCAACATACAACAAATGTTAATGAACAAACTTCATTTGCAAGATTATGGTCCATAGAAAACTACTGTTTTAATTTTTCGAATTCTATCTTCAATACACGCTTAATGGTCCGCTTATATGTGCATATAATATGCATGTATCATGCAAAAATAATTTAGAACATATGGGATTATGTGTTACTAATTACATGTAATTATATGCAGCTAATACTTATCACGCAAGTAGTGTCCAAACCTTAACTGTTGAATTCATAGACAAAAACAAGTCAAAATACAATAATAATCTAAAATAGTCAGGCTTTGTGTTTATTATATAAATTGCTCTTAATATAGACGAAATTTAAAAACATTGGGCAGCTCACCTAAAAATTGATAAATCTGAGAAATTAAATTAAACCAAATTACGCACATCAGCACTTGTTTTACTCTGATATGAAAAGTCTATTATACCTGAAAATTAGGTACTTTGTTGTTGTTTTTTATATTTATTATATTTAACCTTTTTGCTTTGATTAGCTGGTTTGATACAAAGACTTGCCATAAATACAATTGCACATAATATGTTTTTCATTTCTGATTTTGTTCACATATTAACTAATTTTACATCTGATGTAAAGTACTTCGCCTGCATAATATTAATGCTCGATCTTTTTCTAATTAGAATCAAGTTGTATTTCTAAACCTTGTGATTGGTAGTTAGATGGCATAATTTCTTCACCGGCTTGAACGGTTTATTTTATTATAATAATTATTCACATATCTCAGCACTAACATGTTGATTGAGTATGGCAACACCAAGTCTACTTCAATCAACTAGTTATGAGTACTGTGAAATATTCATCTTCCACAAATTTATTGTCGTCGGACAAAATGTTCTAAAAAGAATGTGAGAAAAAATTAAAACTAATGACAGTCTTTAACCTCACAATACCACAATAAAACAATATAAAAATTGTTTCACATCACGAAAACTACCATTGAGTAGCTTTGAAATTGCAGACAGAAGGATGCGACACAATTTACAGGTTTTAGTCTTCTGTTTGGCGGTCTAAGGGAGTGGTGATGCGCTTTATGGACGTTGTATCCAGCTCGCAGCACTTAGCCTCTCCTATCTTATTTACCTACTCTTATCTTAACGTGGTGACCCCTGTTAACCCTAGCAATTCATACGAACGATCGGGTTCTAATCCAGATGTAGTAGAATCAGTAGAGGACAGAAAAGAGGGGAAGCATGGCGTGTATCGGACAACGGCGGAGGTAGCAACCAACGGCGGAAGATCCATGCCCGGGATTGTGCAACTTTCGAATTTTGAATTTAAGTGTCTTTTCCGTATTCATGTATGCAGCATCTGCATCTCCTCATTGGATTGGTTGCAAAAGGCGTTTGCACTCGCAATGAGAGACCTCGGCCATCGAGATAACACAATCGGAAAATGGTCCGCCCTATGCCCCACGGATGGGATTGCAGGACATTGATAATAATGAGTCTTCGTTTCCCTGCTATTCAATATATTTTAGCTATCTCTTTTTAACTTTGATTTTTAATTCTTGATTATAAATTATTTTCTCTACCAATTCAAAGTAATTAAAGATAAAACTCTTATACACTTAAAATGAAATAACCGGAAATAGATTTATTTTACAGGTTAGCATATAAATTCTAATGAAATCTTGGATTTTGTTTTTGTTTTTGTTAGCGGTTACATAAAAATAAGTATATACTATATATATATATATATTATATATAGATTCTTTTTTGTATTTAATTGGAAATAATGTTGATAGAATCCATCGTTCGTTTGGTATTGGCTTGTGGAAAATTTTATTTTCTTCTCTTTTAATTTATTTGCTATCTTTATTCTTTGTCTCTTTCACTCTCTCATTTCTTATTTATATTATTTTCTTAGTTAATTTTATACGGAAGATATAATTATTAATTGGAAATAAAATAGTGTTGAATTCGTTTTATTATTGGTGAGTTTGTTTTAATTTTCACTATTATAGAAATTAATCGATGGAATTAAAAAAAAAAAAAATAATTAAAATTTATGTTATCGTATTATAGGTGTGTAATAGCTGTTGTTACATAACTTGACTTCTTTTATTTGAATGTGCTTAGAAAAGGATTAATAAGAAGTGCAAAACAAAGGGAGAAAAAATTGCAAATTGTGATGTATATGAAAAATTTTATTGTAATGCTAGTAATAGTAAATGAAGGGTCTAGATTTTCATAAGTGGAAATTATATTGTGTTAATGAAGAACTTAATAATAATTTCAATAATTCTAATGAAAACCAATCTAAATTAATTTTATCCTAATTATGTATAGTTAACCATAATTATTAAAAGTAAATTGTATTTGGTATGTAATAAAAAAATATTGGTTATAATATTATGGCTCCATATATAGTTTTTAGATTAATTTTTATTTAGATCAATAATATTTTTTTTTATCTTCTTTACCCAACTATTTAGTTCAGTATGTATACACTTTTACAAGGTTTAAGTTGGAAAATTACGTAATTAAAATATATTACATAATCAGCTTGGATAAAATTTATATAAAAAGAAAATAGTGTTTTCAGAAAAATCTGTAAGGTCTTATAACTCAGTGAAAGTAGAGAATAAATCGCTCCCTATCTAATAATGCTTTTACCATTTCAATTAAAAAGTCAACTATAACTATTTTTTAAATATCTGTGAAAATTTACGAAAGCAAGTCATTAGTTGATTTAACGTAGATTAGTAATAAAAGAAAAAAAGGTGGGCTTCAGTGGGTTACAATCTATGAAAATGCACGTTATTGTTGATATCCTTCGGGATCACTACAGTTAACTAACCTTAAATTGTGAACAAACTACAATTATTTTAAAATAAGTTCGTTTTTTTATTTAATTATTAATATATATCACATTATATTCTATATTAATTTTACGGATGTTCTTTTTACTACATCCATGCTTCAAACTGGATCCGCTCGTTCGGTAAATATTGAGATCATTTTGCGTAAGTAATCAAATGACACAAAACTATACTCTGACGGCTTGAATGCTTATATTTCTTCATTCTCTCATTTTAATTTGTGACACACTTCTCTTCTTCATATTTTTTCAACAATATACCACAGTTTCAACAATATACCACATAGTTTAACAAAAGAATTATAGATTTTAATCTTTAAATTGATAAAAGTAAAATATCTGAACCATTTCCGCAACTCATTATCATTATTTTGCTTTTAATAGATAGATTTTTTAATGGAGACGTGGTGAAGTAAAATTTTTTTTCAAATTTTTTTAATTTTCCACTATAATTTTCAATTTAAAATTTCACACTTATACATGTTATTTTAACATACAAAAATCTTAATTTATCAACAATCCTACCGCATCAACAATCCTGATTTAAATTTAATTTGTTTTTTTGGAAATCGTAAATTATTACGTATGAGGTTGTTGTTTAAGATAAATCAATAAAAAACAATTATAATAGTGTCCACCATAAATTGGAATGATGGAAAACAATTTATAGTGAAATATTAACCCATTAAAGGCCACACGAGTTCTGTTGTTAGAAAAGTAGTAATTTTATAAAAATAAAACAAATTTGATGGCACCAAATCAAAAAAAAAATTAAAATAAAAAAAAATTCATTTATTTGTCTTTTAGAGAGGTGTGCCAAATTTGGTACACTGGCCAGTTACATATGAAAATTTTTAAAACAAGTTTTTTCAATGCATAATGTTTTTGTACATTTTTCACATTGCCAAAATCCGCGTTTGTGACAAATAACACATCGAAGCCTTTTTTCTAATTTTTTTGGAAAATGATTCAACCCATCCTTTGCTAAACCTATAGGACCAGGCGCTGACTTTGGCACTTGATAAACATTTTTCTTAAATTTTAGCAAATAATACCTAGTTATGTTTCTTTTAAAATTCAGCAGATCCAACTTTTCACCCTCGGAAAATAATATATGAATCTTCCAGGCATTTACAACAGCTGTATCCAACATGGTTGTGAATAGTACCCACCACCACTTTTTGCCCCGAATTGATATTCGATAATTTGACAGAGCCTGATCATGGGCGTCTACACCACCCATCCCACTATTGTAATTTTTATATACAGCTGGTTGATCAACATCAACTTTGGCTTTAACTGAAGAAGACCATCTTTTAACTTTTGCTACTGGTTCAATATAGCCGCAATTGGTAATAATCGTACATGGTTTATTATGATTCCATCTTACCACAAAAATTTCATCGTTTTTTGAAAACATATATTCAAAATAGCCTCGGTTTTTCTTTTGAAATTCTTTAATTGAAGTAATTGGACATTTTTTTGTGCGATTATCCCTTAAAGTTCCTGTAGCTCTGAAACCTTTTTCTTTTAAAGTTTGCATCAAACTGTAGCCCGAAAAAAAATTATCAAAGTACAAAATGTGGCATGATGGATTTTCTATTTCAGAGATCAATTCTAAAACAACTTTCGCTCCTAAGGGTACTTTATCTTTTCCAATATTTACTTTATTCTTACCACAATAAGTATCGAACTTGTAACAATAACCAGTGCTACTTGCTAACATCCAGTTTTTAAACCCAAAGCGGATAGGTTTTCCCCTTATAAATTGTTTTCCACTATGGTGTCCAAAATATTTTACCATTGACTCGTCTATTGACAAATCTCGATGAAAATATCCCCACTGGCAAAATTTTTTACAAAGCATGTTCATTAGCGGCCTCACTTTATACATTCGATCATTTGATTCCTCGATTTTAGAATTGTCTGCTAGATGTAAGAAATGTTTTATTTCCTTAAACCGATTTCTAGACATACAACCAGCTATCAACTCTGAACGAAAGTCTTCATCAAGTGACCAATAATTTTCTTGGCGTGGAAGTTGGTGGTAACCTGTAAACAATAATATTGCTAGAAAAGTTTTTAATTCGTCACTTGTGATTTTGAAATTATGGTTATTATTTTGCGAAGCATATATAATGGTTTGTTTCACAATTGATTCTATAACTTCTTTATCAAAAAATTTGTCAAAAATTTTTTGTGGAGCTAACTTTCTTATTTCTGATTGAATTTTTTCCAATTTTTCTGTGAGATCTCCAATATCGTCAGTAAAATTTGAATACTCTGGAAATGTTTTTACCCATTGGAAAGGTGCTGATTTGTCTAATTTCTTCTTCCGCAGTTTTTGTCTTTTTGAAGCTAAATCTTCATTATCACTGTTGTCACTGTCACTATCATTTATATCGTTTGTAACAAATATTTCTATTGTGCCTGGAATATCATTTGGAAGCTCTCTTGTAAACAAATTATTTTCCTCAATATCTTCTTCATCCGTTACAACATCAACAGGTGGAGGAACAATGACACAATCTACTTCAGTCAGTTCGTTTCCTATTAAATTATCCACTAACTCCTCCAGTCCTTGAAAATCATTTTTTCCGTAAAACAACTTCTTCGCCATTGCTATAAATTGCCTACACACAAACAATAATTTTTAATTTTTTTTTTTCATATGTGGCCAGTGTACCAAAATTGGCACACTAAACTTTATCGCTTTCTAAAACTTACCAATTCCAAAAAAAATTTCAAAATGTTTATTGTTGTTTTTAAAGATTTATTTTCAAATTTATTTTTGACACTTACACTACAATACCTTAATTTTAATTTGGTTTTGTACTTCTCACTCTTACTATAAGTCGATCACTAAAAAAAAATTAAAAAACTATGAAACAAGAAACCTTCTAATTATATAAGTAAAACTCTAAATTTGGTTCTTCGCCAAATTTTTTTTGTTAAATAGGTAGCAAAAAACAAATTATTATTAAAGCATTGCCAGGGATAAGTATAACCAGAGAAATAAGGCTAAATTTGACTGTGCCAAATTTGGTACAGTGGCCTAAAATGAGTTAAGTACGATTTTTTTCCAAATCTAAAAAAAATAATTTTTATTTTTTTTTTCCTCCCATAACTCCGCGTGGTAGCATAGGGCACCGATAGTGAACCTCCATTCCTCTCTGTTGAGTACCACTTCCTTAATATCGTCCCAGGTATAATTGTTGATTGTTAATTCTTGATCGATTGTGCGTCTCCATGTGTCCACTCTAGAGCTCTTCTTGCTATATCACTTTCTAATTTCCTTAGTGTATGACCTATCCATTTCCATTTTTTCCTATTTATCTGTCTGTTGATCGGTTCTTCTCCAGTTATCATCCATAAATCCTCGTTGCTAATTCTTGCCGGCCAGAATATTCTGCATATAATTCTCAAGCACTTGTTGATGAATACTTGTAGCTTCTGTTTGATTCTGACCGAAGTGAGCCATGTTTCACTGCCATATATTAATGTTGACTTAACACATGCTCTGAATATTGTTAGCTTTGTTGTTCTCGATATTTGGTTGCTCCGCCATATCTTCATTAGGCTCCCAAATGTTCTTCTTGCCTTATTTATACGGCTGTTGACATCTTCTATTGTACCTCCTCTTGATGTTATGATGCTCCCCAGGTAGTTGAATTCTTCTATGTATTCTATCTGTTGCCCACTCACTGTTATTGGCTCACTATCACTGTTGTTTGTCCTCATTGCCTTGGTTTTTTCGATATTTAATTCCAGTCCCGATTTCTTTGCTTCTTCCTGTAATCTGTTGACTTTGTTCTGTAGGTCCCTTTGATTCCTTGATATGAGGCATACATCATCTGCGTAATCTAAGTCTTCTAAGTTGCCGAAGAGATCCCATTAAAAAAAATAAAATTAACATAACATAAAGAAATATTTGATCATCAAGAATTAACATTTTTAGTTTTTACAAGTCTTTACAAGTTGGCCATTAGAAAATAATGACAATAGAAAGAGATTACCTATCCCCCTGAATTACTCACAGTTCTGTTTTGTATTTTGAGAAATTTACTACGCTGTCGGGAGATCAATACTAAATTCTGAATTCAATATTTTAAATGGTGTGTTTTTCTCTATTATGATATACAGCAATGTATGTCAAAAGTAATACGTACATGAATAAAATATAATCATTTTTAATATGAATCTGTAAGAATGCTAACTATAGATAGCTACAAGATTATGACAAGATTAAAAACGGCCCATATAATGTGTAATATCGAACATGAACTTTTTGTATAGACCCATATAATGTGCAACAAAAAATACGAACTTTTTCAGTAAATAATTAAACGAAAAATTGAATGCAATCGAGGTACACAGTTCACAGCAATTTACATTATTTTATAAAGGTGGGTTTGTGAATGAATATACCAGCTAAGTTGCTAGAATTAGATAACTAGGAAATGTTTGTAACATACAGAAGCATATTATGATTACACAGAGAGAGAAAGAGAGAGAGGAAGAGAGCGAGATAGAGAGAAAAAAAAAGAAAGAAAGAGAGAGAGAGAAGAAAGTTCAACACGTAAATTCAATTCTTATATAATAATTATTATTATCAGAAGCTTAGGTATTAGTCGATAATAATGCCATCTGAAATTTAGCTCATTTTAAGAATTTAAATTTAATTTTATAAAATTTTTAAGCCTGAAGTCCAATGAAAAGTACACGGCATTGTTGTCCTAGATTGTCGACATTAGAGTGTCGTATAGCATCTCCAATGAATGCGACATTTTCATTTTCAAACAAAAATTCTAAAAACAACAAGAAAAACATTTTATGACTTAGAACTGTCAAAATGAAATGCCACAATGAAATGTGTGACAAGGTCAAATTTTAAATTTTGATCAAACTTTTGTCACCGATGTTGTCGTGCTGTTTTATTTATTATGATGTGATTTAAACACATTTGTTCAAAATATAATTTGATATATTTTGTTGATGACAATGTACTGTCGTTTTCATTAGACTTCAGGCTTAACAAACCAATATTTGTGGCGTAAAGTCTGAACTTCACAGTTCACAAATACAAAAAGATAAATTTATAATATAATACACATAAAAATATAAAATAAAAAATTACATTACATTAAGTCGAAATTTCATTTCTATTTCTGTTACAAAAATTCTGGGAAAACTATCAAAAATTTACAATGAAATCTAACAAATGAAAAATAAATAAGTGTCAAAAAATCAATTCTAAGTAATGAGACAGATTATTACCATGAAAAATATATTTTTGTAACTCATTTAAACAAAAACTAAACCATTTCAAGAATGAAAATAAATCAATTTGATGGGTTTATATGAATAATGTTAAATAAAATAAAATTTTACTATCAGAATATACCTACAAAAAAAAAACAAAAAATTTAAATGAGTAATTAAAAGTTAAAGCAAATATATTTTAAATTTTCATTAAAAATTGAAATTTAATTTTCTCTTCAATTTAATTAATGGATCATTCAATTATTATGAAACATCTTTTAAGAATAAAAATAGTTTATGAGCTTTTTTTTTTTTATTAATTATCTTAACATATTTTTGCATAAACGTGAATTTTATGTACTATACATAATATACTATATATATACATCCAGTCATATTAATTTCACATCATTTATTTTTAAAAACTCATTTTGATTCTCATTTGTTTATTTTTTACAGCTTTTTTTTTTTGTATGCATCCAATAAAAATTTCAAAAACTATAATTATACCATTAATTTAAATTTAATTTTGTTTTCTTTTTATTATTACTTTTGTTTTTATATTTTTTTTCGTTTTTTTTTTTTTTTTGCTATTTTCTTCCAATATAAAATCTTCACGGTACATTAATTAAGTAGCAAAATTTTTTGAGAAAAAATTCTGGAAGAGAATTAAAAATAAAAAACAACAAAAAACGAATATAACATCTTAAGTACAAAAACAAAATTAAATAACTGTAATATCCTCTTAAATGCATATTTTTTCAATTAATCATTAAAAAAACGTTAAGTTTTTATCCTTGCTCTACCAATGAATAGTTTTTCATCTCTGTACATATATAGATTTTATATAATATTTTATATGTGTACTATATAAACATAAAGACAATCGACCTGAATTACACCTCCTTTGAGAGTAGATATTATATTCATTCTCATAATAGACTTATATTATGTGTGTACATAAATGTATTAAAATGAATGATGTTAAAGTATATTAGTGTACATAATATATATTTATAATATATGACATAATATAATATTATAAATCCCAAATTAACTCTTATTTTATTGAAATAACATTCTACTTTTTAAATTTTTACTTAAGAAGGTAATGCATCTCTTTAAAATTAAAAATTTATCACAGAATAAAAGAATAAACACAAATGCATACACATGTAGTACATCGCTGTATAAGAAATGCATGGGTGATAATTTAAAGCTTTAATAATAGGTAATTCACCAAAAAAAAACAAGTAATTCTAACATTTTAATGAAGGCTCATACACGAAAGTATGTAAGATTTTAAGGTTACCACATGCTCAAAATAATTTTCTTGATAATTTATTTTGATTATTCGAATTTTTGTGTTATGTGAATGTGGAAGTACCTAACTAATTTTTTAATTTATTGTGGCTGTATTATATTAATCTGAATTTTCATGAATTGATTCTAAAGCGGTAAACACAATTGCGACCACCGACCATCGACTACCAACGAAATTCGCTTTGCTCAACTATTTTTCGTCAAATGAAACTCATGGTGGATTTCCTCTTCATGGACAAACGTCCGGACAATTTTATTTTACACTATAAATGAAACACAAATACCATTAAGGAAAATTTTATGATTTCATCTCATAAAATGAGATGATGCGCGAAGGACTGACATTTGTTATGTAGTCAAAAAAGGTTGACGTTTGCAAATATGCTTACATGCGTTGAAATTACTTTTATTAAAAAAATTTAAAATTTTGTTAAGAGTAATAATGGATAATAACATTGTCATATTCGAAAGAATAAAATATAGCACTTTGCTTTTGTCTTAAAATATAAATAATTTGTTAGAAACAAAATAATTTTATACTAAAAAAACAAAAAACAAAAAAATTACACTTCATATCTTTTTCTTAAAAAGCATTTGAAATTCTATATGTGAATGCGTTCATTCATAAATCGAGATAGCAATAAATATTTATCAAATAATTATATATCTATCCTTTTCTTTTACTTCGTTCTTCAACCAAAAGTTAAAAATATTTTAACTAAAGAAATTGGATGAAGAAAATGCCCGGAGAGGATTTTTTGTGTATGCGTTGGTAAAAAAAAATTTTTTGATTGGTTAAAAAATTTGTCCGGACGTTCGTCCATTAAGAGGAAATCCACCTTCAATTACAGCAAAACGAAAATAAAAATAAACAAGCAAAACAAAAAATGTTGAATAATTTATTACAATATATGTCGCTAATAACTATAAATTTATATATGTATCTAAATAAAAAAAATAATAATTATAAATTGTAGAACATATAAAACTTTTAAAAAAGCAGAACAATTACTATATTATATTATCAGATTTCAGAATAATTGTTTTGTTTTTATTTTTTGATATTTAAAAAGGTTGTCAGAAATGTCAAATCCAACTACCAGCGAAAAAATAGAAAATAGCTTTATTTCGACGATAACGAAATTGTGGTTGAGCAATTGTAGTTGGGCATATACATAAGAGCGTATGTATTTTAATTTTTTCGTGCGAATTTTTTGTCGGTAGTAGCAATTGTGTTTACCGCTTTATGGTTATATTATTAACTTATGACTACTTCTTATTCTATCAAATTATGGAGTTTGATTTCATACCAATAATTTGTGATTCCAACCTGTTATCTTTTAATTTTCTATTACGTAGGTATTCGCTAGAACATTTGCAACCGCATGCATAATATTTATTAGATAATTCATTAAAATGTACCGTAAGAAAATTTTGTAGTTTATTTGCATATGGAGGTCTATTAGGAAAACATAAATTGGTCGTGTTTGTACATCAGAAGCTTAGTTTTTACAGTTAGAAAATGGTGACTTTTAGGTCACAGTAATACATAATATAAACTACACCTGTTATTTTTTTAATATTAATTTCAGATTTGTAGATACACCAGTACGTATTTATAAAAGTAAAATTAAGATTTATCTATACTCATTTCTAATTTGCCACCTTATATGAAATGTAGCTAAGTTTTTTGCGTATTTTTCGATATAGAGCTTTACTTATTTCGGATTGTCTGTTCGTGGAGATGGATGTATGCTATGTACTTTGACATATTTATGTCTACTGATTTTTTTCCGTCAATAGAACTAACTAAACTGTTTCATAATAAACAAATAATTAGCAAATTAGAATGAACCAAACTATGAACCCCAATTTGTCAATTTTGTTTTCTTTTGTCTACATGTTGTTGATGTATTTTGTTATCATAATTTTTTGTCGAGCTACAAAATCAAATGTGTCCTACAGTATAAATGTTTCAAGTTAGCTGAATTCCAAATAAATCAAAACATAAATTTTTTAAATAAAATAAAAACTTAAGTTGCTATAGCTACCTAAATCGAAATTGTTAGGATCTTGATAGCAATAAGTATTGTTCCCGAAAGATTATCCAGAAAAAATTAATATTAACATTTATTTGCTTCAAATTCGCATTTTATATTAAAGCTATAATTTTCATTCATTTTTATAGTCAGATTTGTTTTTGTTGATAAACGACCATTAAGCTTTGCAATGAAAAGTCGAATTTTCTTTCACTTGCAAAATTTAATTTCTTGTCATATAACAATGAAAAATTCTACCACGAAATCCCAATAAACCCCATTATATTGAATTGATTTAAGTATTTGTACATTTTAGAAAATACTTTAGTCAAACGAGTCTTTAAATTGAAACCGGATGTTCCAATATCTTACAGCAGTCAAAAGAAAAGCCGGCATATAAAAGAAAGTGAAACTAATACGAAAGAAAACATAAACATCACCGCAGTCGCAAAGAGGCTTTTTTTTCTTTGTGTTAAATATTTGATTACAATTCACGTAAATTTTATAATTTTATACAATTAAGTATATAAGCTTATTGGGATTACCTGTGTTAAGACCCCTGCCTGAGTATATGGCCACGTGATTGTCAATGTATTTTGCCCGCTTCCAAGATAAAAAATAGAAAAATAAGTATTTTTAATTAGAAAAATTTCTTTTTACATTATATAAGTTCGCATTTTTAATTTTTATAATATTATGTACATAATAATGTTTATTAATTTTAATTAAAAATTAATTTTACGTCATTTTTGCGTAGCATAGTCTTCAATCGCTTCATGTATATTTAAAAAACCAGCAATTTCATTTTCAATTGCGATAACTGGAAGATTGCTGAGTCGTTCTTGCGTCATTGATGTTCTCAAGTAATTTTTTATTGTCTTAAGTTTCGACAAACTTCGCTCTCCAAATGCAACACAACAAATACAGGTATTGTTTGCAAAAGTTTTAAGCTTGTAGCTAAATTTGGGAAAGAATTTGCCAAGTTGTGCTTATATAAATATTTTAATAAATCTTCGGGTTGCTTTCTATCTTTTATGATAATTTTCAAAGAAAGCAATTCTTCATACAATTCTGCACTACTAATATCAATATAATTTATTATGGAGATCGAAACATCTTTTTTTTATCCTCTTGTTGCATGTCAATAAATTTAATTAGAAATCCAAAAGTTTATTCAAAATATGATAAAGATTGAAATCGAGTGGTAAACGATGAACTAGTTGTATCTAGTATTGTATAGAAAAAACTAATTTTGGAATTTTCTTTTGGACTAAATTGAATATTTTCATCTTTTTCAAAGTCAAATTGTTTACTATGACGTCGGCGACGTACACTAACATCAGCAGGAAATTCTAGTTCAGTTTCAACTTTTTCATACAGTCCATCAGAAAGCTTCAAATATTTTTCGAAACTCTTATCATTTCTGATATTTTTAAAAAAATTCTAAACTTCACTAATTGAGTCAGCACATGAACTGTTGATATGCCTAAAAACTTTCTGCATAATTTTACTAATAATATCTACTTTCCCCAAGATTTCATGCCAAATTATTGTTGAACAAATAAATTTATAGGATTTAATTTTCATTGCCAAACATTCAGCTTCATGTTGAGATATTGCTGTTGAACTGTTTTCAGCTACTTCCATTAGGCTGTCATAAATTTCATCTAATTCATTTCGCAGTGGTCTAATAGCTATAAATATTCTGTTTATATGGTAATTAAAAGCGTTGTAATACAAAACTGAAGGTATGATAAATTAGATAGTAAATACGTATTTTTCTTAAACTTGAAATGAAAACTCTAATGAAGGAAAGAAATGCTAGAATTTATTTTGCTTCCGTCATTTATGGGTGGTTACAAAGCTAGTTTTTATATAAAATTTCAATTAACTATTTTTATTTTACAAATTCATTAAACAATTTTTTTAAATAATTTCCTTGTCGATTTATTCGCTTTTTAATTTGGCCGCCTGCAAAAAAAATGAACGCTGACCAAGCACGGCCCTGCCTGTGTTAGTTAATGCTATTAAATCTCTGAGTCCTTAAGCATACCTGATTTTGTGCTTATACTCAGGATCACACACTTATAGCATGTTCAATTTTTGTGTATGCAAAACATCTTGAAAATAATTTCAATTAAATCAGTATTTGGTATGTACCATTGTTATTTTGGTTAGCACCTAAGCTACAAATAAACAGCACTTCTAATAAACAGCACTCCGAAATTTTTCTTCTTCCAGTAACAAATTCATAACTGGTAAGTATCAATAATTGGTTATCACGGTAACTGGCGGTTGAAAATTAGAATGATGTGTGTGACTGGTGATTTATTATAGTTAAAAAAGGAAAATTTGTGTATCGCTGGTGATTACAATAACCAAAGGGTTCAATTGATTATTTGTTATGGTTCAATATTGTTTTCGACATAATATATTTGCGTATTCAATAATGAAAATTCTACAACTTTTTTTTCACAGTTGTCTAATTTTTTATTTGAAAATTAACTGAAAATACCAGGTTAATTAATTAAGTAGGAGCACAAATTCAAGCCCCGTGAGAACGAAAAATTTTCAAAAGGCGAAAATTACTAAAAAATGTAATTTTTAATATAACCACATTGGTTCAAATATAATTTAATAATTAATAAAGAAATATAACTAATAAAAAAATAATATAAATAATATTATATACAAAAATATATACCAAATAATTAATATATGTAATTTAAAAAAAAGACCCACATTTCGAAAGGAAAAAGGACCTATAAAGTTGGCCTACAGATTAATCTGTAGGAATAACTATTAAAATAAATAAATAAATAAATAAATTAATAAAAATGTGAAACCGTTATTAATTTCTAAATTAAATAAGTTTTTACTATAATTTTATTAACATTTAGGTTTTAACAAGTAGAAATTTCACTTGAGTTTTATAAGTCACATATTGGTTTCCAGAAAAGCTGTGGATATATTATATGAGTTTTGAAACTTTAATACTAAGTTGTCTATTATGTATTTCGATCGAAATTAATTGAATCGTTCATCGTTCATCGTTATCGTTAGAGTTATTCGATTGTAATCGTTAGTGTCATTATGTATTTCGATGAAAATTTGATCGAAAGAGTTTAAGAATGCTGCCATTGTAAAATTCAAATCTACGATGAAAATGACATATGTTTGATTCTTTAACTATCAAATTCAAATTATTATACGAAAAAAAAACAAAATAATAGTGTTATATTTGAAATTTTTAAGTTAAAAATAAGTTGAAAGTGTTTAAATAAAATATAATTACAAAATTATAAGTTTTTATAAATAAAATTATTTCAGCAGAGTTAAATTTTTACCAATTACTGATAGTGCTGAAAAACGCTATCAAATTGCAGAATTAAAAAACAAGCGTACATATATTCAGGATTATTCTAATCCATTAGATTTGGAAGATTATACGTATGTTATTTAAACATGAATTTGATGAGTTATTATCTACATTATTAAAACTATTAAATTAGGACAAAAATTGAAATAGCCAATAAGTAATAATATGTCGATTCCAAATATAATTAAATTGGTTAGTGTATTAAGATTCTGTGGGGTTTGTACCAATCAAATGATTTTCATGTCGGACTAGCACAGCTAATTTTTTTTTTGTTCTTAAAGAAGTTTTATATGTATTTGCAATTTATAATTATGTGCAAAATGGATCAAATTCCATTATGCACTATGCATAAAAAAGTCAGGCAAATATTATTTTTATGATTAAAGCAGAATTACTCAAATAATTGAAACAGTAGATGGAAAGCTTATTCAAATTAAATCACCGAAGCAAAACGAACAACATTTATGTTATAGTTGAAAGGGTTTTTTTTAGCATTAATGCAATTCTGATAAGTTTATACTTTATTGTAATTAGTTTACATTATTATAACAGTTTTTGTATTGTTTTTGTTATAACTTTTCATATTGCAGTTTATTTGTAACAGGCCTCTCATTCCTATTAAAATTTATTTCAATAAAAAATTATTATGAAGAATAAAGTAAAATACCTACTTTCATTTCAACTTTTAAATTTATTTTTATTTCAAAAAATATCATAAATATAAAACAAGACACCAAGTGTCCAAGCGCACTCTTTTATTTTATCCTTTCAATTCAAAATTGAAACAATTTGTACAAAATCACTCTTTCGATGTCTCTTTCGTGGTAAAATTTTACATCGATAAGCTTTGTCGATTTCGTCGACAATTTCTGAACGATATCGAAATACATAATGGCAATTTTGCATTTTGACATTTCATTCGATCAAATCGTAATCGTTATCGAAATACATAATAGGCCCCTAAATCTAGATAGAAATCTATCTAGGTAGATACATTACTCTAATAATCTATCTAGGGGAACATTATACTATTCAAACTTTTTAATTTTGAAATTAAGTATTTCGTAAATTCATTAATATTGCAACAAGATGGAAACCCTATATTAAATGTCACACTTTATTAATGCTTAAAAAAGCGAAATGAGAATTCAAATTAGGGTTATTAAGGTAATAACATAAAAGCAAAAAATTAGAATCTTCTATTCATTTACAAATCTAGGCAAAATATAATTTTTTTTTTTATTTTTTTATTTTTTTCAATTACACTACATATATCTTAATAGTTCCTATTTTTGAATTAAACTTATAAAATTTACTTGAACAACTTACTGTAACCCCATTTACTTGGTTTGCTACCACATGTACATATACCTTTACAACTTGATAAAATTAATGAAAGTGTTGTAATTAAAAGATTTCTCCCTCGCTAGACTACTTTTGATATTATTTTTCTTCAAGTTGTTGTAGGTGTGATTTTGTCAAGTGTTGCAGAAATATTTACTTTAGATGTATATTTTCCTTTTTTCATTTTCTTGTTCTGTAGTAGGTAAATTAGGCAGAATTACTTAAGGAAAATATTTTTATTTTATTTTATAATGCAATATAAGTCAACTTAATTTTCCTAACACACTTATCAGACACACCACAGGGACTATACTGAATGCAGTGAATCTCATTAACCATAACTAACTTAAAGTAATTAAAATTTATAAGTGGATATGTTAAATTCAGCATCTTTAAAATATGTTCGAAAATATTGTAAGTAGAATGAATTAAAATCAAGACAAGTTTTGTCCAGTAAAAATGAATATGCGTTTCGAGTAAGTTGTGGACATATTAAGCATTTGGTAAATTATTATCTTACCTTGATCCTATCGTCTTTAAAGTATAATAACTGATATATAGACTAATGAATCAAACTAATCCCTACTACAAGTTTTTTTGAATCCACTTCTACTGCATACTTGTTTATTGATACATTTTTTCTATTATTTAAAGTATTACAAAAGGTGGAATGAATATTGATTAAACTAAGCAAAATTTTTTTCTTAAATTTAATTTCACTCATCAAATTTAATTTTAATATTGGGTATTTAAGATTATTAATTTCATGGTCTCTTAGTCTTAATTAATTAAATGAGATATTCAGCAAGATATAATTTCTTATTCAATATAATATCATTAGAATACTCCTAAGTGTAATTTAGAATTATTTCACCTTTTTGGTTTTGTTCTTGTTTTGCTTCACAAGTTTTTATTATATTTAATAATGAAACTGAAATGAAACCAACTTGGTTCAGTGTATTCATTTGAACAAGAATGTGTAATAAAATTTTAAAATGTTTAAAAAATGCATTTGTACTTCAGAGTTTACTGTTTTTATATTTTATTTACAGTAATCTGTTTATGTACAGCATCTAATTATGTACAGTGATGATGTTGTACACTGTTGTACACTGAGTATTGAATAATAATTATTGTTATATGGATAGGTAAGGTATATATATGTACATTAGCTTGTTTCCAAAATTGAACTGTAATTGAACCTAATTAATTTTAGGTGAAATTATCTTAATGATGGGTATGCTAATGCTGAAACATTTTAATTTGGCCAATAGATTTAAAGATAAAAATTTGTTAAAGGTAAATTTAAACTAGAAATTATATTTTTTTTTTTTCAAATAACAAAACAACTGAAAAGAATAACGAAAATTACAATGCTATACAATTAATTAAAGTGTTGTATAAAACATTAGATTAGTATTTGGTGTATAAACATGAAGAAATGACACTGGCAGCATTAGATAAAACACAATAAAACTACTTGAGAAAAAAGTATTGCAAAAGAGTTTTAGTGTTACAAGACTAGAAAATGTAGAATATTATTGGAAAAGTCAATTATTCAAAACTTCTTGCTTGGAATGATCCAGATTATTAATGTCGTGACTGATTTTTTTTTTTCTTTATTTTGTTTTCAATAATACATTTTGTTTTATAATTCATGTATATCAAATACGTAATAGATAATTAAATTTAGTTTTATTGATCATAGCTTAGGTTTAAGCTGTCTGATCTTATTGTTTTTTGTATATAATTCAATTTAATTTAAATAAGCTAACGAGTTTTTATTTAGAAGACGAAAAGATAAATTATATAAAATTATAAAAAAATTAATATATAAAAAAACAAAAAAACAAATTTTGGGTTGGTTGGATTAGATTGGTGGGTAAATCCACAAAAAACAAAATACATAATTACTTTTGCCACAAAAAAAAATGTACAAAGAACGATCGAAAAATACAAAAATCGCCGAAATAAAGAGGATAAGGTTACCAGTCTGAAAAAAAATTATATTGGTCTTTCCCAGAATATTACTAAATATTAACGGAATCAATTTATTTAAATTTTTATATTTATTTCTGGAAAAGCGTAATATATTTCTTTCAGTACAGTTTGGTAATCCTGTCTTAGTTAAATAATTTTTTTTTTGTGGATTAAGTCACCAACCCGTCTCTAAATTGTTCTATTTACATTGTTCTATTACAAGATCTATTATACTTTCCCATTTGCTAACTCAAAATCAGAAGTTTATGCCGTTGAGCGTTATAATTACTTTAATGTCAATTTGAAAATTCGGCAATGCGTATTCCTGGAAATAATATTTATGTATTTTGGGACGAGCTACGATGTCGCAAACAAAAATAGAATATGAGAAGAAGATTCCACTTCTTCTCAACAGAATCTGCATCTGTGTTCGTTTTGCCAATCTTGAACAGATGTTTGTTTTTTGTCTGAATGTCTGACTTTTAATCTAGTATCCTTAATTACCTAATTTAATAAGGGGTACTGAGTTTAAAAAAGACTTTAAACTACGTAAGGCCCTGGATACTATTCTATATGTTTTGGGTTTCTGTAGCTTCCCACTTGGAAATAATTCTTTGTTGGTAGGCGTTTGAACGAGCAACATTTGGACCTAAGAACTGACCTGTATTTGTAAGGACATTTGTTTCTTCATTATCTGGTATTCCATTAAGCCCAAGAGTCCAAATAATAGTTTCAAGGAGTTCAAACTATATTGCTACTCTGTTTCGTTCCACTAGCTTTATTAAGATTTTGTAACAGGTATAAATAATCTTTGATTTAAAAATTGAAGAAGCCAGAGCTTTTAAAGCAACTTGATGACTATCTGAAATTATGTATATTATGTTGGCATTATAATCACAAATACCTCGATGACATAGGTTTCAGCTGGAAAAACAGTCGTGTGATATGTGCCAAGTGTCACGCTAAACTTTAACCTTGGTTCAAATTACGTCGGCATCAGTTTTCTCCCTGATTTTAGAGCAATCAGACCATATAAAAGTTTTTTATTAAATCTTTTAGGTATTAGAACAGTGAAATTCCTGCGGCAATCAATTACTTTTGTCACATAGTCTCCGACATTGCAATTCCTTTTATTCATAGTTTAGTTTTTAGATATAGGATCATGCTATATCCTGGTCTTTTATTATTGAGATTATTTGTTAGATGAGTTAATACTAGATAGATCAATTATTTCTTACTGAGACGGTAAATTAACGTATGTAAAAATTATTGGCTTTGAAACTGAAAATAAGTTTCTATGTATGATAAATGTATGACTCTTTTAGAAGAAACGAAGATAGAATTTAAATAGGCTGGAAATTTAAACTAACGTTAATATCTTAATATTGACAGTAAAGCTGGTTTTTCATTGATCAATATTTAAAATCTTAAAAATTTTATTGACTCTAAAAAGGGAGATGTGAACATGAAATAACATTAATTTATATGAGAGTTCAATGCATACGACAAGAACAGAAAATATCATTTATCAGGGATATTTTCACAAAAATTGGGGAAATTTTCAATAAATTTGGGATATTATACTTTGATGGTATATTTTTAAAATATCAGGGATAGTTTCTTTATGTCGGCAACAGTTAAATGTTTTTAAAAAAATTTTGGGTAATATAAAAAAAAAAAACATTTTTTTTGAACAGATGGTTTTGACGGTTGAATTGTTGTTTTTTTGTGTATAAAATAAATTTCCCAAATAGAAATTTAGAGAATTCTTTGCAGCGGTCTATTTTTTTCTTACATAAAAATTCAATGAGCTATCTCCCTATTTAGAGCCAATAAAATTTTAAAAATTTTAAATATTGCTCAATGAAAATCCACCTTAAGGAATTTATAAGCATCAGGGTCGGGTACATTGGTAGTAAAGAAAAACAAAAGCCTTCATCGAGCTGTACTGCTGTAAAATGATACGCCAGAAGTGTTATGTTATGTTTTATTACATTTTGTCAACATTTGGTTATTTTTTTTTTTAAATTAGACAACAAATGCGGATGCGCGGTGAATACATTTTCCGGAATCGGTCGAACAATTTTTAGTCACATCTCTTAAGTTACTTGTTATTTCTTTTTAACATCAACTCCTACTGAAGGAATCGATTGAAATTAATCAGAGACAATGAATGGGTGCTAAATCAAACTTGTGTTCAACATTAAATAAAATAAAACAATTTTTTTTCAAACGACTGAAAAACTTGATAGAAATGAAATTCTTTTAGCATATTCAAAGTAAAGTTGATCTACCTCTGGATTTTCTATCGAACAAAAATTAATAAAGTAACTTTATTCTTTCAAAGGACATACATTTTTATTTTTGCAGGCTATATAATGTAATATACAGAATTATCAAATATCTATTTTTGAAAAGTAAAAATATTACTAATGTAAAAATCTACACTCAAATACACACACAAATGATAAACTTTCCTCTACCATCTTTTAATCTTCAAAATTATTTTTAGCTTTTTTTTTGTTTTTTTTTTTATATCTTTATTATTAATCTTCTTTCAGCAATTCTTGGCTTTTCATTTTTATATTATGTATAATAGGTCTTAAAATATAACATGATCCTTTTTTTCTTTTATTTTATTTTTTTGATTATTGTTTGTTTGGAGAAGCTAATATCAACCGCAGCATAACTTAATTCTTAGAGGAATATTCTTCTCTCTACGTATATGACTGCTTTATAGATTTCTCATAGTACTTCTATAATGTTAAACAACATCTATCTCAAAATAGGTATATATATGTATACCAATATGTTGATATTAATATATGTAGGTATATAAATAAAAGAATATCAACATTAAGACAACTTAAAGTATCAATTTTTAACCACTGTTAACAATTCTCAAATCAACAGCCGTTAAAGAAAATGGAATACAAGTGAAATAAGGGTATTTAATAGACGTAAATGCTCTAGGAATTTTATAGCTTAAAGCATTAAGCTCTTTAACCTTTACTCTGATGAGAAAAAAAAAATAGTAGGTACATATATATATTTTTACAAAATAATATGTTGATATTTTATATTGTAAAGGTCCTTTTTCTATTTCTTTTTTACATATACACACACACACACACTTATGGAGGTATCAAAGTTTTCTATAAAAATTTAGAGTATTTTTAAATGTTTAATCATTACTTTTCAAAGGCAATGTTGAAAACTTGAAATCTAAAACTTTTTATTCAATGTATTTATATATAATCTAAAGACAGAATATATAGATTCATTTCTTTACTTTCACGAGATATAAAATTCAAGTTAATATCTTTAAAAACAAATCTACCATAATGTATTGTAAATGTAAAAGGAATCTTATCCTCTTCTTAGAATCATAGACAATGGCACTGAAACAATATTGTAATGTATTGTTGTAAAAATTAAAAATTTATCGAAGATTAATTGATTAAGAATTCAATAATTATTGGAAATTCTGCTGTACTGTTTAAAATTTATTGAATTTTTTTTTTTTTTTTTTGGAAACTTTTAGGAAGAAGTTATAAATTTCAAATGGTCGTAAAAGTTTTAGTTTGTTGAATAATAATTTTATTTTAGTGCTTTTAAAGACTGCATCGGGTACAGAAAAATTGGAAAAATTATTTTTTAAGAAAATTTAACCTAACGAGTTATATCAGAATGTTAATAGTTATTATATAATAATGTTAAATGCGATAATTGTATGCATAAAAAAAATATTGGAAACATTAACTTTTATAACACAATCGTAACAGTAATTGTTTTTATAGTTAAATGTAGATAAATTGAACATTTTAAGAGTAGAATAGTTTTTTTTAAGTTTATTTTTGACCCGACAATAATTTATTAACAAGAGATGTGTATTGGAATTATGCATATGGAAATTAAATATTGAAAATATTCAAGAGTAATTAAATGTTAGATCTTTTAGGAAAACCTTTTTTTAGTAGTTTTTATACTTTATTTGTATCCAATAAATTTGATAGCAAAATTGTTAGGAAAATTATCCAGTCTTAAATGTAGCTGTAAATTGTAGCTGCCTTCAAATCCATGTATTTAACCAACTTAAATTTTTTGAAATTTATTTAATTATATTAAAAAAGCTCATTCGCACAGAGTATACACTAAATTAAATATTTAGATTAAGATTTTTAGATTTTAGAATTTCTTTATTTCAATCCATACAATTCTTACAAATCTAAAATACAAATATTTAGCTTCGTTTAGCTTAATTAGTACAATCTACAAAAAACAAAATAATTTATAGGATGAAATAGTAATAACCGTTCTGTTGCAAAAAAAATATGCAAGAGGCGAACGAATTAATAAAAACCATTAAGTAATCTTACAATAAAAAAAAAAAAGATATTGGTGAGAATTAATACCTATATAATTTATAATAATATTCTAATTACATGAATTAAAGGTAAAATTATTTACAATATAAAGCAATAAGGAAAGAAAAAAATGAAAATAAGAAGCAAAAAAAAGAACAAAATTTCAAAAATGATTATGAAATTATCTTCAAAAGATTCTCGGTCTCTTCTAAGTTTAGATGCTGTAGCCAGATTTTCAACATTTCTGATAATCTCAGGCAACTTATTGTAAACTCTTGGTGCAATAACATCATAAAAATTGCAGAAGTGATTTTTTTATGATTAGGAATATTTACGAATCGACTTTGTATTGACTATCAAATTATAGAAATCAGAATCTCTAATATTTAAATTCCCACATTTAATGAAAAAGAATTTTAGAGTTTTATATAAACAAATTTCTGGTAGGAAGAATCTTCCTAAGTTCAAACAAGCTAAAACTGGGAGTTAAACGTCTCTTTTGGCAAATCAACCTGACTGCATGTTTTTAACTTATTAAAATTTGATTCAATTTATTGAAATAATATCCTCCTCAACATACTGAACTCCATACTAAATTTTCGAATGAAAAAGGGCATAATAGACAATAGTTTATACGCTGGCGGGTGGCGCAATAGGTAGAGCACCTGCCTTTCAAACCAAAGGTCTCAGGTTCGATTCCCGACAAAGGCAAAAATGCTTTCTGGATTTTCGACCTGGTCCAGTACCCTTTGTCATTGGGATAAAATAAATGATAAATAAGCAGTTAGGGTGTTCATCCCATAGACTTGGAATTATATAAAAAAAAAGTTAAAATTTTTATAGAGCAGTACAAACTAATGTGATAAACTTGTGTGATAACGGAATTAAGATAATTATTCAGGTATTCAGGATCTGACCAATTTAGTTTTGAATCCACTAATAAGCCAAGGTACTTAAAACAATCTACTTTTCCGATCTTGAAACAGTTTACATCACATCAGGAAGTTAAAATACAAGTAGATCTATTACGTTATTAGTGCATTTTGAGCAGTGGCTTATTAAATTATAATCAACTGTAGTTGGCAAATAAATACTAAAATTCATGTATTTAGTTTTATCACTAATAATTAATGAATTAAATAATTAGTAACATAAATGTGATTCAAAAACCAAACAGCCAGGTCAGAGTTATTATCATTAACAATAAGAGAGCTGGAAGTTCCTTCATAAGCAAAAACAGTATCATCCGCAAAAGCTGTACGTTTGCCCTTAAAAGTTTATACAAAACGAAAATTAATATAAACAAGGAAAAGAATAGGGCCTAACACTGATCTTGAAAGCTGTAAGTTTGTCCTTAAAAGTTTTTTTTTTTTTTTTTTTTTATATAATTCCAAGTCTATGGGATGAACACCCTAACTGCTTTTAAACAGAGATTTGGAATACACAATCACATACAATAGCTTTTTCTGTAGAATTTTTGTGGTATAGACTAATTTAAATGTGGAAAACTATATCTCTTGTAGAGTACTTCGCCTTCATAATAGAATTGTTCCATTTTATTTTTAGTGATAACCAAAACTCTCAACTATTTATCATTTATTTTATCCCAATGATAAAGGGTACTGGACCAGGTCAAAAAATCCAGAAAGCATTTTTTTTCTGATTTTTTCTATGCCAAATACACCATCATCAGTTTAGAAAATTACATCTATTATCAATTTTAATTGAAACCTGTAACAAATTGTGCATAGATATGATAGAATAACTTCACAATTCGTCAAACCACAGTCATACTTTGAATTTACACAATCAGTTAAAATTGTACGAACTATCAACCCAGAATCACTAACTTATTAATCTTAAAACACTGAATTGTAAATTACAACTAAGAACAATATATATATACTCTATATGAGCAAATTGCTCTTTTTGAGATAAAATAAATAAATAAATAAAATAAATCAAGTTGGGTAGATTTCAATTAGATCTAATGTAAAAAAATGTTGGTTGGTACAATATAAATCGCTTCGTTGATATCGGATCAAAATTTAGTAATTCGAGGATTCTTTGTGTGATGTCAAATGATCGTCAATCTCAGTTAAGAAAATATTATGTCTGTTTGTTTGTAATTTATGGACTCGATTTAACTAGTCGATCAAATTCGATGAAATTTTCTGTCCATATTGTTTATATGGAAATATAGAGAGGAAGGATGTTTTAGTCTATGTTTCTTTCTAAGATTTTGACTAATTCCGGTAGTTGCCTAGCATTCCCCAAACATTTAGTAATAACCCAAAAGTGTTACTCTTAATAAATAAATATGTATCTTTTTTGTCCTGCTTCACTTCGTTAGGAGAACATAAGTCTTCCCCAAAGCTCTTCCATCTGACTCTGTTCTCCTCTAGGTGTTTAATTTCGCTCCATGCTCTATTGATATTCTCTATTTCTGCGTCATGTTTACTGTGGCTTACCTCTTCCTCTTTTGCTTTGCAGATTCCAATCCAATGTTTTGCTACATTGCTCGTAGGTTCTATAAGAGTATGCACCTCCAATTTCTCTGCTGATTTATGTGCTTATTGGTTCTTTTGTGGCCATTTCCCAGATTTCTTGTTTCTGATTACTAAATTCTTAAATATGTCACTTAACCTTTTTTGAAATTTTCGCTAATTATGATTTAGCTGTTTTACAAGTTCCAGTACCCGCCTACAATATTTCAACAGCCAAAATTATTGTAAATCTAAAAAATTGTACTCTGGTACTCTATTCAAAATGTTCAAACCCACCTTGTACCGTTTTTCAAAATTCAGAACGCTGCGGTAGATGATATACACCTCTAAGCAACCTCCATGAATATGGAAAAAGCATTAGGTATTTAAATTTTTTCATGGAATAAAACTAATAAATTATAGTTATAATATAGTTAATATTTCTTCTTCGAAATATTTTTTATTATTTTTATAGTTATTAAAAATTTAACTATTTAATTTCCCACAAACATTTTTTTTTGAATTAATTTTAAATGTTTTATTTATTTTATTTACACATATTTTATTATAAATTTTATTATTCTTTGTATTTTATAACTGGTTTAAGATTTTACTTATACAACTACAGATTTAATTCTATTCTCTTCAATGGTCCATCTGAGACTGAGTTTTAATCTAACAACGGTGTCTTTCATTTCCGTGTGTGCATAGTAACCGGCTGAAATATATCTTTGAAAGACACCATCTATTAGATCTATTACATAACTGTATTTTAAATTAGTAGGTATTTTTATTATTAGGAGTTTTTGGGTCCACGAACCTGGCCGGGTTGATATATATTTTTTACAACGTACAATTATTCAATACCAGTTCTTATTTTAATTGAAAGAAGATTATATTATTCGATATATATATTTCTGTTAAAATGTTCAAGTAAATCTTAGTGCTCCGAATTTAAAAAGAAAAACCGATAGACTATAATCATTGTAAACGACGTAGCTACAAAATGAAAAACAACTTAAACATTTCTATTTTTCTATTTATTTTCAAATTTAATACTTTATCTTAATTTCTGATGAAAATACTTCAGAACTAAATTTGATTTAAGTTCTATGTTTTTTTTATAATACACCTACGCTTCTTCTAATTTCTATTTTATTAGTGAAACTAAAAACTTTTTATTTCTGAGGAATTTTACAGACAGTTTAGTTGTTCTTTTTAATTTTAAATTTTAAAATGTCAGAGAAATTGTTTTTATAATTTAAAATTTAATTTTTTTTTTCGCTTTAGGTAAATTTATTTTTAATTTAGAAGTTTTTTTAAAAAAAATATATATATATATATTTAATTTCAATAGCTCTCCATATTGTTTAAATATTTTTTGTGTTTTTATTTTTTTGTACCTACAGGGTGCCAAAGTAATAAAAGGTCATATGCAAAAAAATTTTGCAATTAAAAAGTATGGGAGAGGGACGAATTCCCTAATACAAAAATTCAAAGGACAAAATTTACAGTAAGAAAAACCCTCAAATCAATAAAGGTAAAATGTCAAAAAAAATTTTTAAAACAAAATCACTTAAATTACAGTGGTTTACGATACAAAAAAAGAAAATATTTTCTTTGGGGATTTTATCTTAAGAATTTTGTCTTTCGAAATATTTTTGGGATGTGGATTTCGTACCCAACCACTAAAGATCTTAAAATATAATTGCCATGTACATACACCATTGTCGCCTACATGGTATCACACTGTATAGTAGGTATCTGTGTATGTTAAGTCGGGTAAGAACTCATACTGATTTCACAGACTTAAAACAGACATATTCGAAATGAAAATACAGGGCTTGAGTAAATTATTTTCATACTTGTTTAATAATTTTTTAGTTTCAAGGTTTTACGACAACGTACGAAAATTTTAAATAATTGAAAAAAATGTATATCCGCCATGGTGATACTTCTTTCTCGCTTGATTGTAGCACCCAATTTGCTAAATTTATTTTTGGAATGTTAATAGCTATACCATAAATTTCAAAAAACCGTAACCCAAATAATCATAACCGATCATAAAAATTAAATATTTCTGTTACTATTGTGTTATATTTGCACGTTGACGATACTTCTTCTTCTTTATTAAAATCAGATACCGGTATTGATACTGGTCTACATAATAATTGCACATTGTATAAAATATAATAAATTTATATGATCAATTTTAAATAATGTATGTCCTAGTTTGTTACAACAGTTGACCCTCAAGGTCTATATAAAAAAGGCGTGTGCTTTTAGGAGTAGCGGATTTGGGTAGTATGATCGTTATTATAATCCTATCAACAGCAGCACGAGCCAATGACTTTGTAATAATATCATTGAACCATTGTCATAAAGGTTTCAACCCCGATATACTAATAATGTATAATCTTGTGTAATATGTTTTTCCTATAAGAAACGTTTAGAGAAGATGCAGTAAATTTTTAAAGGTGGCAAAGCAAGGTTTACCACCATGGTAACAATAGAAATGTTTTTTTTTTCAATATTTTTATTTTACAAAATCAACATTCATTTGAGCTTGAAAATGTGCCAGCATTGGTGAATTAAAAAACATTTCGAGAGGCTAATGCAAAGACACAAACTATGAAAATGTAAAATTTTTTAATAAGTACCATATGTTTTGGGTAATTCTAAAAGCTTCATATTTTATTGATTTTATGTTGTCTTGCTATTATTCAGATTAACTTATTTGGTTCTTGTATGAAATATAAAGTTTTTCCATATAGGTTTAGGACTTGGATATATTTTTCTATAAATAATTTATTTGAAAAATTGGTTTTTTAAATTTTTTTATATTATATCACGAACATGTTTCGAAATGATCATCGCCACGATAAAAACAACCTTTTTAATAATAAGAATGCCATTTAAAAGTAACACAAACTGTATAATTATACAACATTGAGGTGTCTACTATCCACGTATGTGATAACTATTTTCCAAAAAGCAATACGACTCAATTTATTTATTACCAAAAATTCAATTTAAAGTATTTGTGTATGAATATTGAATTCGTATAAACATAAAAATTTCGCCAAATCAGTACAAGCATACACCATAGACGAAATTATAGTGGACACACAGGACATGCCGCTGGGACATGCAAGATATTGTGATGTTCAAGAAAATCCGCAATAGGTGAAGAAAATGGAAGAACCATGAGCAGAAAATGAAGTTAAAAATCGTTTGACGAAGATATGAATAACTAGCTAGAAAAGCCTATAAAAATTAAAGGATAAAATAGATTTTGGACATCAGCATTACAAAATTAAAACGGTACGAGTAGCTTGCAGTTACTGCACAAAAATATGAAGAAGAAAAAGAAAAATATATTGATTGTTCTCTGAATTTATTTAACCTAACATGGGCTGATAATTGACCAATAGTTCAATGGTTGGCAACATCCTGTTTACCTAGAAAGTTAGACTTTAAAGAGTTAAAATATAATAAACTTAAAAGTAGGTATAGTTGTGTGTGTCGTAATAGAGTTAACAGTGATAAACAAAAAAGGAAAAATTGGCAAATTTTTTTGTCTTACCTCTTTTTCTATCCCCTTCTCCCTTAAAATTTATAAAAACAGTTAAATTTTTTTCATGTGGAATATCTGTGAAATATTTTACAAATATATTTATATGATATATATATATGTAATATGTATATATATATATATATATATATATATATATACACATGTGTATAAATATTATACCCATATCCAAAATGTTTTTATTTTAAAGTAGATTAACTCGTTATTTTACAACCACATACATATGCGACACTTCGAGCTATAGTAATACAAGATACAAGGATTCTAATTTTTTTTTTATTTCCCCCGATTTCTCTTATAAAAGTCCAACAATAAAAAAAAAAACCCAAAAATATAAAATAAAGTTATTTTCATTCTAAAATTGTTTTGAAAAGACAGTTTTGTTTCGTTTTTCTCTTTTTTTTCTTCCTATTTCAGTAATACCAAAATGTTTGTGACCTTTTTCTGTAGGTATCTATAGGTTTTTAAATACATATTATATGTTATACCAGATACTGAGTTCCTATATCGTATTAGTTACAACAACAATTATATTAGAAATGTGAGCTTTTTATCGGTTTTTGTTTTTTTGATATTCGAATGACATTTGGTTTTTTTTTTTGACTTGGTATTCCAAAATATGTTTCTGTTTGTAATGAGCTTATAATGGGATGTTTGGAAAAATTATTTGGGTCAAATAAAAGTAATAAAAGAGTAATTTTGTTTATGTCCTGCTTTTTGTACGTTGTTTCGTCTATTGCGAAATAATTAATCATATTTTCGAATATTGAAACTCCTAGATTCTAATTTTTTTAATTTTTAGTACAATTCCATTATCTTAACAACAATTAAATGGACAAAATTACGTTAACTCATGAAAATTTAACAGGTTATTTCTTTAGGCCAACTTGCTTATATATAAAAAACACAAGCTAAAAAATATTTACAAATATCTAGGTTTTATATTCAAATGTATACCTAGTTTAGATGTCACAATTAAAGCTTTTGGCTATCTGAAGAATTTAACGCGGCTAATTATCAGATTCAATATTTTGATTATAACATCCACCCAATTCTGTGTTGGTCTCTTATCTTTATTTTATTTTACTGCTTGTTAAGCTTTTCAATTTCTCGTAGATTCTCTTCAATATGTTGATCATTTTAATTCTAACTCACCTACACGTATTATAGTTGAATATCTGATGAGGCAGTCACTCTAAATCCCTAAAATAAAAATCCCCAAGACACAAACTTTTAAAAAACTACCGCATACTTTTAAAAAACTACAAAAACAACAATTCCCAAACACGAAATCCCCTAAAAAGTTTTCAAAGAAAATGTTTTAATTTATAGCGGCAAAATTACAAATTTATAACGTAAATCGAGGATATGTGAAAAATTGTATTGTATTTAAATTTTTTATAAATTTTGTCTTGCTATCTACATCTTGCTGCCGTCCCGAAAATCAAGGTTTCCATAATATGGTGCGGAAGTTTGAGGGCGAAAACCCCCAACCTTAATAATAAAAATATTTTTTTTTATTATTTTTTACTAAAACTGTGCTGTATGCGTTTACCTGACGTCTGCAAAAGCCGGGTTCCAGTAAATGAGTAGTGGGGTTTTGGGGGCGGCAGTTCCCAACTTTAAAAACAAAATATTTTTTTTTGAATATTTTTTAATAAAACTGTGAAGTATGCGTTTACCCGCCGTCGGCAAAAACAGGGTTCCAATAAATGAGTAACGGAGGCTTGCGGACGACAGCCCCCGAAAGTAAAATATAAAATTTCGGGATTTTTTTTTAAAGGAATTTTGTGTTTGGGGACTTTGATTTGGGGACTTTGATTTGGGATTTTTGTTTTTTGAGATTTAGACTGCAACCCATGTGATGAACCTATTAATGGCGTTTGTGGCTAAGCACTAAATATACAACCAATAGCTCGCATTTAAGATATATTATTTGTAGGTAGTTCAATATTAAATCCAGCATAGCGCATTGAGACAATAAACATCTTTTTGGGCTACAGATATGATGTTTCGAAAAAATTTATGTAATACTACATTTGGTCAATAATAGCCTCACGTTAGCTTAAACAAATTCAGCCAACGATCTATTATAATATATTTTGCTTTTTCTTCATATTATTATTTTTGTGAGTACACAAGCTTCTCGTTTCATTTTAATCTTGTGAGATGGTGCCCAGAAATCATTTTAATTTAATTTCCTGATTATTGATTTTACATGGTAGTTATGCATATTTTGACCCAAACGATCTTTAACATCATTTTCTGCTCATGATGATTGTTCCAGTTTATTCACTTTGTACGTCACAATATATGTTGCCATATCACAACAGTATGTCCCATGTGTTAACTATAATTTCGACGGTGTATATTAATTCTATTGAATTGACAAAATTTTAATGTTCATACAAAATTCAATATTCAAACCCGAACCTTTTAAATTGAATTAAGAATGTTATAAAGATTGGTTAAAAACATGCAAAATGGAAAAATAAATTAGAAAAATTTAGAAGGGCTCTTTAGTCATAATATGGCCAGTGCGTTTATATTTATTGGAATGTGCATCTATAAATCTTAATATGATTTTAGATCTTTGTAATATTTTTCAGTAAATTAAATGGCAGTACTTCTGGTTGAATAAATAACTTAACAATCAAATAAAGTGTTCTGCACTATTACTTCGTCTTCACTACATAGCTAACACAAAGTGGTCAGTTATTTTATTTATATTTTACCTATTTTACATAAATGTTAAATTTTAGAATGTAGTTACCACATGTGTTATGTATGCCACTGTGGAAAATTTACTCGAAAAAATGTCCTTTATTCCGATAATGTGATACCGTAAAGTTCTGAATATAAACTACCCCGGATAAACTAATCGAAACATTTTTTCCCAGAACCCCGGGTACAGTAATTAGATTATATATTTTTCGAAAATTAATTTTGAACTATTTCGATATTGGATGTCAACTAATACTAAAATTATTTTCATATTATCTATTACTAAACCAAATATAGATGGTGTGAAATTTCATATGATAAAATAGATTTATTATTAAACACTAATTGTCAATAATTTAAACACCTGTCAGCCATCTATTTTGTAGATAAACAAGTAGGCCTAAAATACAAAAAAAATCAGTTTTCTAAGTAAACAAATTGTCATTTGACAACATACCTACCTGTGCAGAATCTATCATATGTATGTATAGGTAACGATCATATCTATATGTTGCTTTCCGAATAGTGTACCCGGGTATAAAAATCCAATTAGAGTACCTGGGTATACCAATTGGATTTATTATTTTTTTCAGAATACACTCATCCTCGCTTTACGGAAACTGTTTTTACGGAATTTCGGTATCACGGAATTGAAAAATTAAAAATAAAGGTCTCTGTTTACGGAAAGAAACCTCTATTTAAGGAAAATGGAAAAATCCTAATTTTTTTTTTAAAGAAATCCTAGAAAAAATAGGCTTTATATTTATGTACACAATAATTTATAAGCATAATCGTAGTAGGCGATACGATCTGTTTTCTCATCAGTTTTTGTAAGCAAAAATTAATATTTGTTGTAGTCACGTACTAATGAGTCACAAAATTGTTTTGTATTATGAAGGTCATCGACAATTGATATTACAGCAGCTCGTGAATATTACAACACTTTGAAAAATATTATTGAAGAAGGAAAAAACGTTCCGGAACAGATTTTCAACGTTGATAAAACTGGCCTCTATTGGAAACGTATGCCTGATAGAACTTTTATTTTTGTCAAGGTGGCAAAAGAGCGCTTAACACTTCTTCTTGGAGGCAATGCTGCTTGGGATTTGAAGTCAAAGCCACACTTGATTTATCTCTCCGAAAATTCACGAGCTTTCAAAAGATGTAATAAACTCTCCTTGCTTGTTTTTTGGAGTTTTAATAAAAAAGCTTTGATGACTTCAAGTTTATTCGAGAATTGGTTAAAAATCTCTCTCCGAAATGAAATTATATTTGCGTGAGAAAAACCTTGAGAATAAGGTTAATGGACAATGCTCCAGGGCGTCCTGTGAACTTGTCTGAATTGTCTGATAATGTGAGAATTGACTACCTCACTAAAATACTACAGCTTTGATTCACCCAATGGATCAAGGTGCGATATCTACATTCAAAGCTTATTATTTGCGTAGAACTTTTAAGCAACTGATTGCTGCTACAGTGAACGAGGGGCAAGATCGTGTTTCCATTAAATAATTCTGCAACTGGTAATGTTTTCTTTCTTATTTAAAATGTAAATTTATAAAATATTTTCATAATACATACCTAATTGATTGGTAGGTATATAGTACATATAATATAACAGTATTTACACACACCTTAAGTACATAATTTCATATACATATTTAAAAAAAACTCGATATACGGAATTTTGATTTACGGACAACTTTTCGGGAACGAAACGCTTCCGTAAATCGAGGGATAAGTGTATTAGCATTTTCCAATTAGAGTACCTGGGTATTATATTCAGAACTTTACGGTATGCTTCAATGTTGCTTTGTTTTGCGTTATTAAAATTTAAATTTAATTTTATGTTTTTATTATTTTTAGTTTTCTAAATTAAAAAAAAAAAAAAAATAATTTTAAATGCAAGAAAAATTAAGCAGTACCGAACATTTATTTTTTGCATTCTTGGTAATAACTAGCTACCTACGTAGATATACATATATAGTTAATTTTCCGTATATTAATAGGGTTGTGAAATTTATTACATAAAATAGAGCGAGAGCGTGTCACATATGCGAGTGAAATAAAACTTATTCCACTCATCTATATTACGTTTATATAACGTGCATACTTTCATTCCATTTATTTATTTATTTTTTTACAAATATTTTATTAATCAATTTTCTGGTATTAAGTTAGCTAAATATGGCAAGCTATAGTTAATATAAGGAACTACCTTACAAAAAATAATAGTTGTAAGCAGGGCCTTGCAGAGCTGAGAGCCGGGCCGAGGGCAATAAAAAATGTGAGTTCTCTAGATTGTCTAACAAGACAAATTTACATAGTTCTTTTATTATTTTTATTTTATTTAAACAAAATGATATTAATAATTACAAATAAGCATTGCGAGCTTAGTGTCAGCAAAATCTTATATATAATAATTAAAAAGTCAATATTCCGTTTCGTGCAATGTCTGAACTGAACTTATACGTAAAATTGATGATAGCCCATTCAAACGTTCTTGGCTCATTACAGATCTGTTAAAATTTTTAACCCTTTTCAACACACTGAAACTGCGTTCCGTTGAAGCTAGGGAGACGGATAGACTTAAAAATATTCTTAAAGCTGTTGGGAAACAATCTAATTAGGTGTTTTTCTAAAATGTTTAGCAGCAACTTCGCTGGAGATGATTCTATATCAAAGTTTACTTCAAAAATATTTTTTAAAAATATCATCTCATTTGAAATTTTCTTTGGATATTTTAAGTGCATATTTTTTGCTCTCCATTTTATTTCATCGTCTGATAAATTTTGAAAAGTCCAAAGGAATCTAAGAGTCTGGCAAATTTTGCGTAAAGACTCAAAGCGACGTGTCAAGCCTGAAATAATCGAATCAATAATGTACAAAAAAACATTAACTCTATAATATTCTTCAACATCAAACTGTGACGTAATATGACTTCAATAATTAAATTAGTTTGTTGCAATAACGTTAATATTTCAATATTAAGGGATTTTAAGGGATTTTTTTCATCGATTAAGGGATTTTCCATCTCAGAAAAATACTATTACTGCTTCAACATTATTATTCTATTTTATGCAATTGACTTACTACGTAAAAAAGTTTTATATGATCATAACTTGAAATTTTTACAATAACTTTGTATCGTTGCATAATCTTCTGATATATTTTATAAATAATTGGTTAAAATAAATTTATGGTTGAACTCAAAATAATATTTCAACTGAATTTTTCCGCACCTACTGTGACCAAATTAGGAAATCAATGGAGGCCCTTTCACAACTTGGAACCTTAGCCAAATGGCCCTCATGGCCCACCCTCTGTTTTTACCTGGTTGTAACAATACCAAATTAGTTTCTGAACAAATTGCTGTTCTTCATAATTTACTTTTACCCACTGATTTCTTTATAATATGTTTGTGCGGGTAGATGTTCCAAAGTTGATGTTTATTCTCAATAGATATAACCTATGGAACACAACGATTATAACGTCAACTCAACGTTAAAAATCACAGAAATAACACAATGACTATCATCGGCTAAGAATATAGCATCATTTAAATACCTATAGATAATAATTATAATATTTTTTTACTATCAACAGAAAATCTTCAATACCCTATACTATTTTATTTACCAAACAAAAACTTTAAATCTCTTTATTTTATTTCTGCTCAACGATATTTTGGAGAATATTGGAGTTCATTTTAAAAGAATTAAATTTGATGTTTCTGGGAATGAAATAATTTTAACAAATATTATTGTAAATTTGGTTATATATGTAGGTACATAATACCGTATACACACATATTATTCTTATATATTATGTTCATATTATAATACTCAATTGTTTCACATAAGGTAAAATGTACCACTCTTTCCTATGAATTTGTATAACAGCCTTTATTTCTATTTTGAAATTTTATTTTTTTTATTTCTTACTTATTTGTTTTTTTTAGTATTTTAAATTTTGGGAATTCTTTTTTTTTTCAAATGGAATTTAGGTATTTTTTGTTATAAACACACTGTTCTATGGAAGTTATATACGTATGCATGTGTTGTAATGTTTAGTAGTTATATGAGATTTTACGTATATTTATATGAATTTGAAAATGCTTACATAGCCATGCTTAGTTTATTAAGGAAATGTTTTGTTTACAAATTAATTCTAGAGAATGTGTAAATATAAAAATAATATCTTGTTTCAGTGTTTTCTTTGTTTTTCATTTTCCATTTTTTCATTTTTTTTGTTTTTTTTGTTTTCTTGTTTTATTTAATTTTGAGGAAGGAAACGAATTATTTTTAAAAGGTATATTATTATATTTACCTTGTCTTAGTTATGTTTTCATTTTTGTTAATAATATTTTCTTTGTATGTTTGTTGGTTTGTTGATTTTCATATAACATTATTTAAAAGAATTAAATTTTTCCAATTATGTTATTAAATGAAAAGAAAATTTAGAAATTAAAAATAAGAAAGAAAAAAAAGAAAAAAAAAAGAGTGAAATAATTGTTAAATATAAGTACAAAGATAGGTATGCCTATGATGACGCAAAACAAAAAAATTACATCCCATAACAAAAATTCTTTGCAAAAAATATTTTCTTTTAATTCCAGTAATTTTTAGGCAAAACACAAAACAAAAAAAAAAACTCAAGAAACAAAAAAAATTAATTAATTGTCAAGAAAAAAATTTGAATTTTAATTGTAAAGAAAAAATTAAATTTATTAAAAAATATTTTCAGTGTAATAATTAATGCTATTATTTATTTTCTTTTTTCATTACACTTCAGTTAGTTTGGTTAATGTGCAGTATATATAGTATATATAGTAGATATAGTAGAAGTAAATAATATATAAGAATTTAATTCCAAAATTGTAAAACCAACAGAAAAAAAATATTCACGTGTAACACATTGACTTTGAAAGTAAATGTGGTGTGGAAAAATTCTGAGGAATATTATTTTTAATTAATTTAGAAGTAAATTTTGTCATGACAAGAGCAGAATGTATAAAATACAAGAACTAACTGAGGCAGTCAGTAAATGCTCAAATCTAATAGTAATTAACTTGTTCTTGGCCGGTCTTTGAACCAAACTGTGAAATAACTATAAATAAATTTTAACCATATACATGGTATGTTAAAATTCAAATTTCACAAAATATAAGAAATAAATCAAGGGCGGTAAAAATTTAAATCAAACAGTAATTTAATGTTTTTCTTGTCCAGATTTTGAATATTGTGATATCAGCCAATTTGCACACCAAGCTATTAAGCAATAAGAAATAAATATTCGAATGTAATATTTAACGAAACATTGTTCACACTACACTCTATAAAACATTATCAACGATTAACTAGTTACACAATGTGTTATTTTGTGTAAATGAAGTTGATAAGGGTTGCCTTTGAAAATTAGTTCGATTTTTTTTATTATAAATTTTTCTAGCAGAAAAAAATATTGTCAAGGTCATATTCATGTAAAATAAACTATCATCTATCTCTAAACTGTTTGAATTAATTGTGTTTGGTTTAATCTATGACCATTGCAATAGTTCTTTATCACTCTTTCAACATGGTTTTGTAAAGCTAAGATTTACAGTTACAAATCTTACTGAATCTACATTTATTAATGATATGGAGAATGGTTTTCAAACGGACATAATATACCATGATTAGCAAAGCTTTTGATCGTCTTCCTCATAACATTATGGTTTTTAAGTTAAAAAAATATGGGTTTTTACCTCATTTTATAAAATGGATATTTTCTTACCTCTCAAACCGTAGATATAGAATGTCTTTTAGATTTACGACCTCTTCGGAGTTTGAAGCTCCGACAGGCATTCCTCAAGGTAGTCATCTTGGTCTTCTATTATTTATTATCTCCATCAATGACGTTACTTCTATAATTCATAACGGTCACGTTAAAATTTACGCTAATGATATGAAAATTTATAAAAAAAATTACTACTTTGGAAGATACCGTTGTTCTACAAGCTGATTTAAATCGATTTCTTTATTTGTGTACCAAATAACAATCTCCATTTAAACGTAAATAAATGTGCACTAATTACATTTACTCGTCGCTCTTGCCTTATTTCATTTATCTATTCTTTATCTAATAACCAAAATATTCCAAAAGTTGAATCAATAAAAGAATTGGGTCAGAGATGGGTCGTATTGGAGTAAAAGTATTTAAAATATTATAAAAAAATATTTTTTTTGAGTGAAGTTTACTTGGTGTTTACTTGTACAAGTAGAGTATTTGAAAAAAGTATTTTAAATATTATTTTTCAGTAAAAGTATTTAACTTGATTTATTCAAATACAAGTAAAGTGTTTGAAAATTATCTTTCCATATTAAACTACTCAACTATTTTAGTATTTGAGTAACTGAGTAATATATTTTAAGTATTTGAGTAGTTTAATATAGAAATTAAGATAATTTTTAAATACTTTACCTGTATTTGAAAAAATTAAGTCAAAAAATTTTATTTAAAAAGTACTTGAAAATAGTATTTAAAATTTGTTTACTTAAATAATTTTACTCAAATACTTGTAATCAAATACTTTTACTCAATGAGTAGTATCGTATTTGTATTTTACCCAGCTTTGATTTGGGTGTATTTTTTGATAGTAACTCTTTGCTTGGCTTTTTTAAATGTATAAGGCTAAAGAATTTAATGATCCTTATGTACCGAAATCTCTTAACACCAGCTTAGTAAGACCTAATTTAGAATATGCCAGCCAGGTAGGTAGTTCCTTTAACAACGTCCATATACACATAATGAAATTAGTCCAAAAAAAAAAATCCTCAGATTTGCTTTACGCAATCTCCCATAGGAAAACCCATTAAAATTACCTCCATATGAGCAGAGATTGAATTTACTTCATATCAATACACTTGAAAAACGTAGAACTGTCGCTGATATAGTATTTTTAATCGAATTAATCAAGGGGACATTTCTTCTACCCAATTACTGGTTCAACTCAACTTTTGTTCTAATTCTAGATTACGGTCTAATAATATGTTTACCTTACAGTTTCATACAACTAATTATGGGAAGTATGAACCATTAAATAGATGTCTACTGCTAACAAAACAATCTTTATCTTACATATATAGATTACATTAATGTTATCGTAGCTCAAATTATATTTTTAAATTATTCCGCATATCAATTCTATCACTATTATATAATTATTAATTTTAGTATTTTGTTATTTATTTATTTTTATCATTTTGTTTTTTTTTTTGTAATTGTTTTTGAATTAGAATAAGTTTGTAGTTTTCTTTTATTTTCTATTATTTTTTTTTCTCATTTTTATTTTTTTATTTCTCACCTTATGTTTGTTTATTTTTTTTTTTGTTAGAGATATTATTCTTTTTTCTTTACTTGTAATATTTTATTAATTTAACTTAACCGAAATTTTAATAAATAAATATGTAATAAATACCTTACTTGATTTACGCTCAGAATAAGTAAAATAAAACAATTACATATAAGTAAAACAAAAAAGAATAAAAATAAAATTTTCATTTTCCTATTATGAACAAAACAAAAACAAAAAAATATTTTTATAACACATCTAATATTTACATATAGATTTAAAGGTCAAATGAAAACCATAGAGCTATTCGAAGTCGATAACATTCATAGTGTGAATAGCATTTTACGGCTTTGTTGATAAGTAATTTGAATAAAAACAAAATATTAGAAAGTATTAATAATCGGACTCACTTATTTCAAATTGTTGTAATTGTGTTAACGGCAAATAATTGATAAATTGGTCATGAAAACTAGCTATGCCAAAATAATTAGTGTCACAAAATCACACAAATGGTGTATGGTTTAGGCAGCCCGTGAATTAGCAGCCCAAGAAATTGGCGTGAATGACAACTTACTAAATTGAACAAGCTAGCACAATTGTGTGATATAACATACATTTTGATTTCTTTTTATTTTTTTTGTTTATGCTATAATATTTTACTACAATATTTTACTGCCTTCTGAAATAGAGATTTTTATTTAAACTGTTACCAGATTATATTTTCAATATTTTTTGTCATTTATTTCTTCCCAATAACCAAACCAATGGGTCGAAAAACCCACAAAACATTTTTCGCTTCGTTGAGAATCGAACCTGGGACCTGGAATGATTGAAAGGTAGACACTCTACTTACTGCACAAGTCAACGAATGAATTATTACAATACAACTTTAGATCGACTTATATCACCTGCGAATTCTAATCAAAGAAATAAAAATATTTTTACCATGACATGAGTTCTAAGTTAGTAATCATTTACAATTTTAACGTCATTGTTGCAGTCATTTTCACTAAAACACACCGGAAACTTTGATGGCAGTATAATTATACATTCACCTTATCATCGAAAATTTCTACAAAATAGGCTATAATTTCTGCTTCAGTTTTAAAAGTTCATTTGGCGTAAAAAAAAAAGAAACAATATTTTAAATTAGATAAAAATTAGATTTTTGTGTTTTGAATATTTTGTATGGATGTATGGTATTGTTAAAAACATTAATTAAATTAACAGTAATTCTATACCGTTAACATATTACTTGCAAACTATTTGATATAATAGAATGTTCAAATTGTCGATTTCAGATGCCATTTGAGACGTTTATGAAAATAGTAAATTTGGCAGCAGAATTGGTAATGTGGAAATAGAAAATGGGTAGGTATACAAAATTACTTAAAAATATTACCTGAGATAATTTAAACCCTTAACTGCTTGTCTTACTCTGTACGGTTCAGGCTTACATTCTAGGTCTGACATACCGGTGCCGAAATTTCTTAAATAATATAGAAAAACTTAAATTTGTAATGCTAAAACAGATAAACTTGTAGAATATATGGTTCAGAATATTAAAAATTTATTTGTGTTTGTTTCGTATTCTTTAAATATAATTTCGTTTAAAAATTCATGAAAAATAACTAAAATCCATTTTTAATGGATTATTAAAAATTTCGAATTTAAACCTTTTTATTTTAAAAATTTAAATATTAATTTACTTTATTTTCATCTTCGATTACAACATCATGTCAAAGACATTTAAATTATATTATATACATACACTTATATGTATATAAAAATCTGCATTAAAAAACAAATTAAATCGAGCTGTTGACCATATCTATCAGAAAAATTGATTTATGGTAAATTGAAATTAAATAACGAAATAAAAACAAGATTATTCGAATAAATCTAACAGTTGTCAATAAATTTCATATTCAAAGCAATATTATTTGTCATTGTAGATATACACGGGTAAGCACAAACAAGATTATTATTGAATATTCTGTAATATACATAACAAATTTAAAAGTATATACCATATGCCCACATATACATAATTTATACATACATATATTTCGAAAGAAAAATTTCGAACAAAAATTTTCCCACATCAAAACGAAGAAAATGTGTAAACAATGATCAATCATTTAAGGATCCCATTTCAATTTAATATAATGTATTATTATTATGTACAAAACCTTAAACAAAAATTCTGAAATTCCTATAGTGTAGATAGATATATTTAAGGTCAAATCAATAATGTTGACCATTATGTTCAACTACTATTATAAGTCTATTATAGATTACAAAATGTAAAATAATTATTTAGTGTATTTTTATACTATACATGGGTACGAGTACGTATTTTGAATTGATCACAAGGGGAAATTAAACAATACACACCTCTACGTGAAGTTAAAATATTTTTAAATTCTTAGCAATAAAATAAATATTTTTAATGTGTTGTGTGGGGTGATATATTCCCTCAGCGGATCAACAGCGTCAACAAAATTCGTTGTTAAGCTACGAAGCTTCGTAAAACAAAGTAAGTAAAATTACACGCTACACTCTCAGGTCAATGTACTTCATATTGGAATATAACGAAAAATTTGCATTCGAAGTATAATGAAATCTAAAATTTATAAGTTAAAATATGAAGAAGTTTCTGGCCGTTCATCAAAAATGTTCTGCTTTGCGGACGATTTATCTTGTATTATCTATATGGGAACTGTTATGGCGCAACATAATTTAAATGAAGATTTAGAGAAACACCACAAATGGATGAGCGATCAAAAATTAACAATTAATTATATGAAAACAAAGTGCATGATCATAAGTATATCAGCATTAAAATTCAACATGAAAATTAGCAACAATGAATTAGAATATGTTACGCAGTTTGATCATCTAGGCTTTTGAATATAGATTCACAATTCAAATGGGATTCTCATACAAATTTTCTTTGCAAGAAACTTTCATCAATTGCTGGTCTTCTTTGTAAAATAAATTATCTGTTGTCGAATCCAATAAAAAAATGTGTATACTGTACACTATTCAATAGACATTTAAGCTATGGTATTAAATTATGGAGGTCAGTTTCGAATAAAATTATAAAGAAAGTACAAGTCATTCAAAACAGATCAATAAAAAATATTTATAAAAGCATATACAGTGATACTCAAATTTGTTACTATGAATTCATATACAGTGATACTCAAATATTATTGATTAAAGATTTGATCAGCATTAAGTTAATTTTACAAATTCATGACTTTGAATTTTTAAGAATTCACACTAAATATGAACCTAACTAAACGAAAAGTTCATCATACCGTCAATACGAGGAGTTATAACCTATTTCATTCAACCAGAATACCATACCAGGGTTGTTAAGAAGTAAAAGAACAATACGTTTTGGATCATCAAAAACAGTTCATGTTGCTTGCTATTACATTATGCAATAGGCTTGGTAATAGTTGGACAGCTTAAAATTAAAACAGGGACAGAAAAAGCCACTAATAAGCAATTATAACAGTATAAAATTATTTTAAATTTTTCTAACGGGATACAGTTAAATTATTTAACTTTGATTTAAATTTAAATCTAAGTTTATGTCATTTAAAAAAAAAAATTTTTTTTTTAATACCTTTGTTTTCTTACAATTTATTATATTTTTGTTAAATACCTTAGCCTGCAAAAGAATTTATAAAAATGATTTTGATTACTTTCTATTGCAATTAACGTAAAGATCGGTTGCTCTTTGTTTGTTAAAATTGTAAAAAATTGTTAAAATTGTTAAAAAAACCAAATTAATTATTATGTTTGAATATAAAACTTAACCTACCTTAATCTAATTTAATCTACAAAAAACTATTTACTAGGCTTTGTCTTTTGACAATAAGAGATTCTAGCTGTTGTTTAGCCACCAAAACTCTCGTTTTGTAAATGTATATTTAAAAGGAATGCACTGCACATGTCATATTTCATTGAGTCTCTGTTAATATTGCCTGGAGTAAATTCTATTTTTTTATTCGTAGCCCGTATAATGGTATAATGAAATAATATAGAGACGAAGTTTTGGCTTTGGATATAGCCTTTGCTATCTAGATAAATAAAATGTTCGGGTGCTATAAAACTCGTTTTTAATGTGCTTTCTATGTTAATACATGTGATATTAAACCATTTTCTGAGGATAGGTTTGTTGAGCTCCATTGAAATGTTTCCTAATCAATTTTATAATAAAATTGTTGATCCTATTTATTTTAAATTCATTACAGATATATCTATTTGAATAATAATGGATATATCCAGTTTCAAGCTTACGGGATTTGTTTATGCAAACCTTAATGCATTTTTTTTTCAAATTTGCTTAATTGTTCTGTTAGGCTACCACTAGAGTAAATCTTATTAGTGTTTGATAGGCCATTTATCGAAAGACTGTTGAAGGCCTTTTCCAGATCGAACCGGCAAGCTCCTGCAGCAAATTTTTTATTAATGTGCCAACAGATATCTGAAGTCAGTTTATTTATAGCATTTACGGTCCTATGTTTCTGTCTAAAACCGAACTGATTTTCTAGTATTATGTGGTTAGTATTTACAAATTCATTTATCATGTCGTTGATTATAGCATTTCATAAACTTTACTTATATTGGGTAACAAACTGATTGGTCTATAACTGTTGTCATTCAATATTCTATCAGTTAATAATTCAAATTTCTATACTAATTTAAAATCACACAATTTTTTTTTTCCTTTATTATTTTTTCTTTTTTCAAATTTTGTTTGTTTTAGTGTAGCTACTATATTTATAAACTTTTGCTTATTGCACTTACACAGTTACTTTCACTTTGTTGCTACCATAATATTTTTATTAACTTTGAATATATTTAAATATAATTTTATATAGCTTAAAATAAGAAACATGTCTAACACCATTTTATGGTTCAAAATAAATAAATAAACTAACATAGTGTTAGATGACAGGCTTTTACATAATATGAAACGCAGTTCCAGTCCCTCTAATTTACATAATATATTGATGCATTTTGTTTCAATTTTATTGTGTGTTATAAACTCAGATGTCATTTGATACTGACTGTTCATCTTAATAAGAACACTTAATCATTTGTTTAAAAAATTTATTTTTTATACATTTTGGGGCTTAAATTTTTAAATTGCTTGAATCTGCAATAAAAAAAAAATATAACTTTTAGATGGATTTAAAATTTTAAATGTATCTACTCATATGCTTGATTAAATGCTTGCTCCAAGCTTTGACAGATTAAAAAACGTGAAAGACTATATACAAAATATACTTGAATTATTATTTTATTGAGTTTATATCAACTATTTCAAATATTGAACACTACACATTTTTAGTGGAATCAGATTATTGGAAATAGTTTTTTTTTGTGATATTATGTAAAATCTCTTTCTTTAAACTTATTTTTATTTTTTTTTACATTTATTTATTGTTTTTTTTATAACAGAAAGTTAGATTTTAATGATAAAAATCTGGGCAGACAAAATTAAAATTTCAACAGAAAAAATATGCAATCAAATTTTGTTTCTCAACTGATTAGAATATTAAAAAGTTTTTAATTTTCTTTGACAAACACTTACAAAAGTGTTACTTTAAATAAAATTACAAAGCAAAAAAGTTTAACGAACTTCATTTTTTTTTTTTTTTAAATTCGTAAAACTCTTTTCACTTTGTATGTTAATAAAGCGCTCAAAGTGAAAAATAGTTTGTTCAATATCGCGTAAAACAAAAATTTCCGATAGGTGTTTCGTTACCTATTGAAAAGTTTACAACACTTTTATAAAAGTTTTGTTACTTCAAAGGATTTTAATTTTAATTAAAAAATAAATCATAAAAGTTCATGTTGCAATTGCACAAAACATTATAAATTTTCTTTTTACCGCTATTAAATGAAGGTAATTTGTATTGGTATTAAATTTATAAAAAATATTACAAGAAATTAAATTTACAAGAATATTAACAGTTATATTTTAGTTAAAACAAGTTTTGTAAATACAAAATTTTTGTTCGAGTGCAGTAATGCAACAGACATGATCTTAATAAATTTGATTTTATTTTAAACTTAAACTAAGCAGCACGTTCGTTAACGCATATATAGGTTTTTGGTTTTTTGTGATGTTAAATCAGCAAAACTTTATTAAATAAAGCTAATTATAAAAATATTTATATAATTATATTGAATAAAGTTTTTACATAAGATTATCTAAATGCTTTCGCATGATTATTGCGAACCTTTTCAATAGGTACATGTTTTTTGTTTTGTTTGCTTTATTTGTGTTTATGCTAATACCAATCTCTTTTGTGTTTATGCTAATACCAATACATTCGGTATAATTTTGCTTCGCATTAATTATATTAGTTTTCAATAATATGTTTTATCTTAATAGGTCAGGTGTTTTATTTTTTCTTGAGAATAATATCTATATTCTTTAGGGTGTCGGGAATGTCGGGAAACATATGGACAAAATTTAACAAGACAAAATTATTACATATGGACAAAATTACATAGAGACAAAATCACATATGGACAAACTACACATGGACAACATTTCATATTTAAAAAATCACTATGCCGTATATATGCGTTTACCTGCCGTAGGCAAAAACAGGATTCCAATAAATGAGCATCGGTAGACTATAAAAATAGGAGGTCCGGCGTCCCAAGTAACGGGACCGAAGTCCTTGATTTTTTTTTTGTCATCAGATACAATAGCCCTTATATGTGATGAAGACAATAGGTCCGAGGTCCAAAGAATTGGGCCGAAACTCTATATCACGTGTTTACATTGTCTTTTTCTGAAAAACGGTTATCAATAATTATTATACATAATTTTTAAAAATATTTCGGATTGGTTCGACGGTCAGAAAGTCGTGAAAAAAGACTTTCAACAAAAAAAAAATATGAAATTTTTTAAATGTGAATTTTTGTCCGTATGTAATTTTGTCCATATGTAATTTTGTCCATATGTGATTTTGTCTCTATGTAGTGTTTTGTAATTTTGTCATGTAACCATTCTTTAGAGCCGTTTTAAAAGCACCTGTTTTTATTTTGTGTGGCCCACTCCTAATTATTTAAACAGAAACATAATTATTTTTAAATTTGTATTTTGACGTTCGTTTCTTATTAACATAACAATTATATTACAATAATGCTCCTTGATATTCAGCTCTTATTCCGATTTTCAGTCTAAATACTTTGTTTGTGTGGACACATGGTGATTAAAAATTAAAGAACCGTTACTTCTTAAACAGTTCCATGCGAAAGAAGATGAGCCACAGATGCCCACTCAGTAAAATATTAAAACGGCATAATACAGATTACGTGAATTAATTTATATAGTCCGAACTTCACGAGTGTTGAATCATATCCCTTCTGGTTTTGTTTTCACATGTTCGAACACCAGTGTTAAATTTACACAAATTCAAGGAATATAAAAATATTCCAAATCTGCTACTAATCCTACTAATACTTTCAATAACTTTCTTCTTTTTTCTTATCCTGTCCTATATTCCAACCCAGCGGTACGTAAGTATTAAAAGGTAAATCCTAACGCATGAATGTTTATAAAACACTAAAAAAATTATAAAAGACTGTTTATAAAACAGTACAAAAAGTAGGAATTGTAGTTAATGTACTCTTGCCATTATTATTCCTTTTGCTCCCACTAATATTATAATTCTTCTAGATTTCTATAATACAAACAATTTTTAAATTTCAATTGATTGACAAACCTTAAATGGCCAGCTGTCAATATGAATATCATTCAGCAGACGAAATATATTAAATATTAAGGAAGCAATTGATAAAATTTTAGAGAAAGGAAATTAATGGATTTGTGGCAAATCAAATAGATTTCGTATTTTTAACTGAAGATTTGGCTGGCCGACAAAAATGAAAAACGCTGATGAGCTATTCGTTGTATTGGCTACCCCCTACGTAACATTTTATTGTTATAAAAGCAAAATTAGTGCTATATATGACTCCAGATAAGGACTAAAGATGTTGTGGTGATGTTTTTATGGAAATAATTTTATTAACCTTTATTCAGCTGGCATTTCAGAACCCTTACTTCAGCTGGAAAGGTACACCTATACCTTCACACAATTTTTATGGATTTTACTATAATTTTTACTATTTTTGTTATATTATTGTGATTATTTTTGCATTTGTTGTACTTTTAAATTGAATTGTATTATTCTCTAAAATATTTGTTTGGAGGTAACGCTATTTTTGGAAAAATAAGGTCTATTAAGTATTTCTGTTTTTGACGAAGTATTAATTATAAAGTTCGGACTTGCAACAGCAAAAGTGCATCTTATTCAAAAAACATTATTCTAGAAAGGTATTTGATATACTAAAAGGTTTTGTACCCAGATGGGCAATTTCGAAATTTTATCTGCCGCTCAGGTAGCAAGGAAAGTCAATTATATATTTGTCGTAAAAACACAAAACACGCAAAAAATGTGTTTTTTAATTAAAAAAACTATTTTTTAAATTTTACATATTTTTTTGTAAATATTATTTAATTTCTCCAAATTTAAGCCAAAATGTTCAAAATACGTTAAATTAATATAATTAATTTTTTTTTCATGGAAATTTAGTAAAACAGATATGTACAAAAGATTAAAAAATATTTAAGAAAAAAGTTTAGAGAAAAAACGGTACAAAATATATATTTTCATTATATTTTAATATGCAGCATTACGTACCCAACTATTCTTATTTTATATTTTGATGATAAGACATCTACTCGGTACCGAAGTACCGTTGGAATTTTTATTTTTTTTATGGACCTACTGACGATGTTGTACGTTTCAGGTCCAGAAAAATTTTATTTTACTTCTACAACAAAATTATCATCAGGCCCGAACTATTCTTGTTTCATATTTTGATGCTGAGCTGTCCTTTGGGTACCCAAGTACCGTTATTTATAATATAAACTTTATGTAAATGAAAAATGTGTAAAAAGAAGAGTATAAAAAAAAAATTTGTAATAGTAAATTATTTACATACACATTTAATACACATTTAATACAAAAATTCATATAGAATGAATTATAGGTGTACCTTTCCAGCTGAATAAAGGTAAATATTGCTATAAAAATGTTACGTGGGCTAAAGTAAGTAAATAAATTAATTTCAAAAACTTGGATTAAGTAAGCAAGTAAACGGATTTCACCCAGGTACATCGTACAGTACAGATTATAAGTAGAAATAATCAGATACTATATAGTGGAGGATCAAATGCGGATAATAATATAATATATTTGATAATACGTCGGTATTTGCAACAATACCAATATAGTTATAGGTAAACCATAATAACTCTTAAAAAAATTTTAATATTAAATTTTATTTAAATTTTTGTGCTTACTTACATGTCAGTCTTTTCATTTTGCGTAAATCTGTAAAGAAAAATTATAATAATTAAATACATATCTCTACATATAATATTATTTATACTACAAACTAAAGTATGGATATAAAAATATATTAGCTGCGTTATTTTTTCACAAAAAGAAAGTAGTACCTACTTTAAAGTACTTCAAAGTAGTTTGTAACGCTATTTTGCGTATTACTTTCACCTATTTTTTCTCAGAGTGTGAAGTAGTTGAAAGTAGAAAAAAGTAATTTACTCGCACTTTAGTTAAAAGAACAACATCTGGATAGTTTCAACACAAATATTGGATGTCATAAATAAACTAACTTTTATGGAATTTTATTTTATTCTAACTTTAGTTGCAGACTTTTATATGACTTGTTGAAGAGTGGATTTCATCATGTATTACTATGTCTTTATCATCTGATTTTTCTTCTTAAATTCAGCATTTCAGCTCATTCCAAACATATTCTTCTTAAGTCCAGCATTTTAATAAAAAATGTCAACAGTATAAAAAGTTAATTTGTTCAATAAAGACAGTCTTGGATCTTGTTTGTTGAACAAGGTTGTCAATCTCTACATCTTCTACCACGGTATAAATTTTATTGCAGTTTAACTATGTTAGAATAAAAGAATATTTTCATAATGCAAAATACGTGACTAATTTAAAAAGTAAGACCGTTGAGTTTTGATTACTTGAGAATAAACAAAATATTATATGTGAATAATCTTGGTGATTATGACGGAAAACAATTATCACAACGAATTCATGGCTCGAATAGAAATATTATAGTGGATAATTGGTTCACAAATATACTGTGGCAATGGTAGGCAAAGTGTGTGTTAACAAAAGGGAAATATACAAACAAATAGTCAATTATTTTACTAAACAAATAGCGGTACATTAGTACTTGTTTATGATATTCTACTAACTCTATTTCCATATAAATCTAAATCCGAAAATATAATTTATAATATGTTCTATTCTGAAGAAATCAATAGTAAATGAACGCACGAAAAGCCAACATTAGAAATTTGAATCTCTACTCGATTATTTGTGCAGTAGAATCAGTTGCAACACAAAAAAGAAATTATGTGTCAGACATCGATCCATTACGAGCCTCAAATCTTCTTCAGCGAAACCTCAGTTAAATTCAAAGCTGGATCCACAGTTGGGAAATAAAAGTTAATGAAAACAAGTTAACCCATGTGACATTTACACTGAGGAAAGATAGCTGCCCCCCAGTAACTTTGAGCAATACCTAAAGTCATACCGCAGGAGTATTATGTCAGATATTTGAGGATTCATCTTGATAGGCGTTTAACATGGAAGAAGCACATAATTTGTAAGCGAGCACAATTGGAACAGAAGCTGAGAAGCCTATATTGATTAATGAATACATGATCAGAATTATCTTTGGAAAACAAGGTGATGCTGTACAAAGCTATTCTTAAACCTATTTGGTCGTACGGAATTCAACTCTGGGGTACTGCAGCTAAAACTAACATTGATGTAATTCAAAGATTTCAGAACAAAGTCCTAAGAATGGTTGTCGATGCTCCGTGGTTCGTGCCAAATAGTTTAATACACAACGATTGGTCTTCAATACATAATGAAATATCAAAATACTGTTCAAAGTACAAAACTAAATTGGAAGTACATCCAAACATTCTGGAAAACAATCTTATGAAGGACCCCGGCCCTAGAAGTTTAAAACGTAAAATTCAATGCGAACTATAAAATAATATAATAAATAATAAATAATATTATATACTAATAAATAGTGAAGTGTTATCATAAGATACTTCTATTCAAGCCAGTATAAAGCACAAAGTTATTTAACTTATTGAATTGTAATATATTCAGATTGTAAATATTAAATGGAAGAAAAAAAATGTGGCTTGTGTCTATTTGATATGAATGTTGAAAATTGTTTATATAAATTGTTATATTAATATACTCTGAGAATAAACTTACACGCACAAAAACTCGAAAAAGCAACAACAAATTCTTCAAAGAATAGCATTTTAAAATGCTTTGTTCTAACAATACTATAGTTGTACTTTATATTTTATTTACTTTTAATTTCTTTACTTTTATCTAGTTATAAGAATTAAGTTTTAAAATAGTTAAACCATTTCTCAGCTTATGAGTACTATTCAAAATATTTTTCAGAGAACTTCCAGAGAAGATTCAGAAAGGCAAGAAGGTATAGAAAACAACCTGTAGAAAAATAAATTAAATTCTGTACTTTCTGCTCATACCAGAAATATCATGTGTGACAAAAATCATCTCGTGAAAATTGGGGATTAGGTATTTTACGTAGAATGCAGAAAAATTATAATATATTCGAAGGCATTTTATCATTAAATTAAATAAATTAAAAATTCCAGAGATAACTAATAAATTTTATACTATTTTTATATAATAGAATAATATAAAAATAAATTAATGAAAACTTTTTGTTTACGATTTCTACATCTGACTACTTTATTGTAGAAATTACAAAATTAAATTAAAAAAAATTAGTAGCCTAATAAAATCGACCCCTTTCCCCTTTAATCTTTTAAAGCTTCGCTGAAAATTGATTGTAATTTTATAAAATTCATTTCTCTGCAAATTATGCTTTATACCACAGTATTATGTTTTTTTTGCTTTATTTTAAATTAAATATATTATTTGGAATTTCTAGACAATAATATGGACAATAAAATATAAAGAATTACAGGTTAAAAGATGCAAACTAGTACAATAACCTAGTTAGAAAAAAGTGGTATATACTCATATGATGTATAATATTATTATATTATGTACGAGAACAATAATTATATATACACCCATGTATATAGGAACTAATGTAAAATATTATAGAAAAGATGATATAATGTTGCGCATAAAATTTCATTATATTGCATCAAGTTGCATGTTGACAACAAAAGATTTGGTTTTTACTGGCAAACATATCCAAGGGATTTTTAGTATAATAATATTGTTCCATATATAGGAAAACAAAAAGATGATTTATGAGAATTTTAACCTGAATAAAAATATTTATTTAAAAAAAAAAAAAACACAAACAGAAAAAAAAGAGAAATTGTGGTGTGGTATGGCAATATTTAGCTATTATTATCTAGTACAAAAATATATATATCTATTTAGTTATTAGAAACATTTTTTCACTCTTTTAAAATACATTTTATATATATATATATATTTTTATTTTTTTTATTTTAAATTAATATATAATAATATATTCTGATGGGTCTGTTGAATACCCAAGAATTATTCTTAAAATTATAATTATGATGAATATTTTAATGTAGTATTACGAGTTAAATATCGTGTGTTAGTTTAATAATAATTATTAAAAATATCGTATTAGTTCCATTATGTTCAACAGAATTTATATTTTGTAAGCATATTGAGGTATGCTGGCTGAAAATTTTTATCATAATTATAAATTAAGTAAAAAACTATTTTTGGTTGGGTAGTACAATTTTTAAAACAGATCGACATTAAAAAAATATTAGGTAGTTTAATTGTTAAATTCCTTCCGAAATATCGATATTTGCAATCGAATATTAAAAATTATTAGTGAACGGAAACTTGGCAACAATTAAATTATTAAATTTAAATTATCATTATTATACATTTTAAATTATCATTATACATTTATAGTAATTAGTTAAGTATTAAAGCAGGTTATTTAATTAATTTAATTTATTTGATTTTTACTAACAATATCACAAAAATAGTGAAATACGATCAATAACAAAACAAGAGATAACAAAAATAAAAATGAAGAGAAGAAAATTGTTGATGCATTGAGACGCTTTATAGGAGATCAGCTGAATAAAAATATCAATAAAAATACTTGAATGGAAACTGAGCGGAAAAGCGGGAAAAAAAAATTTGAGGGGTCTAGAAACAAAAGTTTAAAAAGTCCATCAACTATGTTTTCGAGAAAAACATAAAATAACTTTATCTCTGTAAATAAAATAAGCATAATTTTTTTTTTCTATTTTCACAAATAAAATGTTTTCTTTTGTATAAATTAAATTGACTTAAATTAAATAAATTAAAAAAAAAATACAAAATAAAAAATTGGGAAAGTTGGACAATTTCAAGTTTTGAATTTAAATTATGCACTTTTTCAAATTTTGAATCTCAACTATTGGACAAATTAAACTTTTGGTTCTAAATTAAGCAAAACTAGAATATTTAACTTTAATATATTTTTATTTTTTTTCTTTAATATATTTTTTAAAATTTAAAAAAAGCATTTTAATTTTACTAAAATACAGAATTAACATAAATTAATGTAATTCTTGTTCAAATTAATAAGTCATTCCAAATTGACCCGAAATGCTTTGATAGTAGTTTAAGAAAATTAGGTGCCATATTTTTGACCTTCTTTCCTTTTATAAACAGTTCGGAATAATTATTTAGTTCGTGCTTATAATATGGTTCTCCTCGTATTAAAATGGAATTTTTAATGTTATCTTAAATAGTAATTTTAAAATGCCAACAACAGGGCTGGCAATATTTTTGTGCCTCCAATTTCCAATCAAGCTCTCGGCAATCTGTTCCTAATTTATATACAGTAACGAATTCTTTAAAAATGTCAATGTATTGGTCTGGTTGTGTAATGCTTTCAAGTTGTTTTATTCGTTTTTCAATTACACGATCAGGTGGAGTGAATAAGTGAGTGGCCATATCATTTTTGAAAACTGTTTTATTTAATTCTATACCGTGCGGATAAGCATTGAAGAAATATTGAAATTGGATTGAAATCTGGGCAAGAATAGGAGGAAAACATGAACCAAGATTAAAAATATTATTATTTTAAAATTGTGTCCATTGTAGTTTGCTTGTGATGCTCTGAAGAGGGACAACAAAATTATTTCATCATTTCGCTTTTTTATTTATCTATTTGTTCAAAAATAAGTATAAATCCTTAACCCGACCTATTTGGCTTATGATGTATATCTGAAAAATAACAAAAAAATTAGTAGTTTAGGTCCGAAAATAATATGGTCCAAAAACAAATACAACTATTTAAAATACCATCTTCACTACATACACCTGGTAGGTGAGTCATATCCAGCAATACATTTTTTTTATTGCAATTTTTATTATAAAATTGGGGAATCACCAATGTAAATTCAGGCTGTATTATATCGTGTGATTTTGTGTGTTTTAGAGAAAAACGTTGAATGTTTAATATCTATAATTGGAAGTGAAAATTTGATTGCGTATTTCAGGTCACATGTGTATAAGTTTTCGTAAGTTTTTATGAGATAATGGTATTTTAAATTTACATTAAAACCTTAAACAACGGCGCAGAAGAAGCAGATATCTTAAAGTATTTGGAGGAAGATGCTAATGAAGATATTTTTGTGCAGAGTGATGACGAGAGTGAAAACGAGGAAGAGATAATGAATGAAGAAAATTAATATATGAATGTTATTGAAAAGGTATTTTATAATAACTTAAAAAAAATATTTTGGATATTACCGCTAAAGGAAACAGGCTATGGAATGATGAAGTAAGATGGATTATGCCAATGTTATCGATTTATTTTCTTTTATTTATTTATTTATTTATATCAGCGGACTTGCAGCAAACCTTCAGGTCCTTTTCTCTTTCGGGATGGGGGCCTTTTTAAGAAATACATAAATTAAATCCATTTCATTTATTTTTTGATTTGTTATTATGAACTTATAACGTTTAATTTTTTGTTTTTTGTTAACTTTAGACTTAACTGCATAATCTATTATTTTATAAGGATTTTTTTGAAATAAAAAATTTGGAAAAATAAATGATTGAATTATGTGCCAACAATGTTAATGTCACACTTTTTTCCGTTTGTTTATGTTATTGGCTCTTCTGAGGGAGATATTGTATCGACGTAGGAACTAATGACCATATCCGAGATAGCTAGCTAGAAGGTAGAAGGAATTACTAGCTTTTTAAAAATATATATCTTTAGTGACGCATCTTAACCTTTAAGGACGAAAAGGACATTTGAAAGTATCCTTGTTGTTTTGATGTTTTTGTATAAAATTCGTCATATCTGTTGATCCATTAAATATATATATCATATATATTGGGTTTTTCAAGAAAGAAATTGAAGATAGTTTGTTTTTTTCAAAATATTCTAATTTGAACTACAATATCTCCATAACGGCAGCACCAATCATCATCAAATACATATGAAAATATGTTCCTGACCGCTATCTTTTCAGAATATATAACTGAATATATATATATATATCTAATGGATCAACAGATACAACGGCAAAACAACAAAGATACTTTCAAATGTCATTTTCATCCTTAAAGAATAAGATGCGCTACTAGAAATATATATTTGAAAGCTAGCAATACCAACTATCCTTCGGATATGGTCATTAGGTCTAACGCCAATACAACATGTCTCTCTCAGAATCCTCATGTTCTTTATTGAAAGAAAAACAAACTTCTTTTTTCAGTTTTATAGATCGTCAATTTCAATTCGTAGCAGCAGCCTTACGACAAAAGCATATGCGAATGTAGTGAGGGTTAAAACACTATACAAAAAATTAATTCAAACCTATGTGAAAGATGTGGAATACAATTTTTTATTTAAGATTTTACTGAAATTTAAGTCGAATATTTTACACTTTGAATTATTTTCACACCAATGTATTCTTTTTCATTCATTTCTTGTCTTTAACCCATCAAGCCGAAATAATGATATATTTTATAGTACAAAATATCGAACTAATTTTTGTAATGTACCTATTTTCAAGAAATAGTTGCACAATTTATTTTGGTTTTCAATAAACTTTCACAGAAAACATAACTTTAGATATGGCATGTATGAAACTTTAAAATAGCATGTGTGGCTGACTGCAGAATACAACAAAGCTATAATAATTAGAAAAAAATATTATAAAAGAAGTACTGTCATTCATCATAACACTACTTGAACTCATTAGTAGGTATTTATAGTTCTATATACTCCTGATTTGTACTTTGATTGATTTTATAACATATTACAATATGTTATAAATATATCTGTGAGTTATGAAGTATCAAACAAAAATTTAAACTTAAGACCCATTATATTTTTTAATAAGTTCTTTATTTCTATCTAGTTATAAGAATTAGTTTAAAAAGTAGTTAATAATCATTTGTTTTTAACAATATAAAATTAATTTTTGCTGGGTAAGAGTCAGTTAATAATAATATTTGAATACTAGGACATAATTTACTTTTTTATATATATAAAAAAAAAGTTGATTACATTTTTATATTATTATTTTCTTTTCTTTTTTCAACCCACAGCAATATAATACAGTACATTGACACAAGAGTAAATAGCATTATAATCAATTGTCTCCTAAATGATTATTTCAATACAAGTGCTGTGTGTATAACTATTTTAATAATATCCTTTGAAAATAACAATAATAATAATAATATATTCTATTCCTTTTAGTATAATTTAAAATGCAAAAACTCAATTCAATATCATTTTTTTTACTCTACATTGAACAAAAAAAAAAAAAAAATATGAATGAAAGAAAAAGAAAGAGAAAGAACAAATTAAATTTTTTATTTCTACTTTCATCTATAATAAGAAGACCCTAGAGTGTTGTATTAAGATATTCAATTCAACAATTTGAATTTTCTTTTTATGCACGTAGCTACGCATATTTTTGTCAATATTTCATCAACGGATGAAAAACATTTTGAAAAGAAAAAAAAAAAAACAAAACAAACTCAATATTTGGTTTCGTAAAGCGTGATTTTCTCTAACGTTTAAATTATGTCTCTATTAGCTAAAAATTGTGGATCCCTTAGGGTTATTGTCTGGAACAAGTAAAAATTTCCTAAAACAAAAATGTAAAAAAAAAAAACCATAATAAACTTTGAAAAGAAAATTAAGACAATTTTTAAAATTATTAACAACTTTGTTTTTGTTTCTAGATTTATATTTAAAAAAAAAAAAAAAATTTAACATATTATTATAATTTATTATCTAATTTTTGTTTTAGAGAGATATCGTCAGAGTCTGATATCGTGTTTTATATTAACGTTTATACCATGAAGTTGTTTATCTCGCTTATTAAATTTCAGTTAATATCAAAAAGTTCAAAATGCCTTAGAATATTTATTAAAACTGAAAAAACTTTTATTGACAAACAAGCCAACTGAACATTTGAAACTTGCAGCATCAATTGAAAACTAATAAAAAATATTTGAGAGTAAATCATCATCATCATCTTATCTCATCAGCTCTACAGCTGTCGTGAACAAAAGGGTCGATCTTGCGACGTTTGTCTGCAATTTGGGATTTATAGGGCTCATTATCATTTTGAGTATTGTCTTCCAATTGTCTTCCGCTACCACGGTTATTCGGGCTTTATATTATTTAACACCACTGTTTATTAACAGAATTCGCAGAAAAACACAATCGTTTATTCAACGAGTCTTATTTACCGAGACTAACAATAAAAAATGTATGTGTCGATACATCGTTTCACAAATGTATAGAAAGGGCGGGCTGGGCTGGGCATCCAGTAAGATTAGATACAAATAGAGTACAAATTAAAATATTAAATGATACTACATAATATAAAACAAAGGGAGAAGAAAGATATGATGTACTAACTCTATTAGGTGAATTATACTTGTATAAATAAGTAAAAAAATGTTGTTATAAGTGACCATTTCTATTTGAACTGAAAGCTAAAGTGTTCAAAAAATTATTTTACATTGAATTATATTTGTTTTTTTTTTAAATGTCGGTCCATAACTAAAAAAACATTAATTCGTTTTAACATTATAGAATTTAATATATTCTATTTATCTACTCAAACAATAACATAACCGTCTCATATGTTAATCTATCATCAATTCCAATAAATTCATTTAAATCATTTAAGTCATACGAATGTCAATTTAAATCGTTTTAGCCAAATATTTATTAATTGATTTAAATAAAATAATGTTGATTAACTGTTTCTGATATTTTATATTAATATTGGCATAATTTTTTTGTTAGTCTTATGGTAATGATAATGATATAGAACTATACATGTCACAAATGCAAATTGCCTTCTAAAGCTAAAATAGATACTTATCAAAGTATATGTCGACTTAATGATTAGTAAGATAAGAAAATACTTATTTTTTTTATATTAAATCAAAATAATGGGATAAACCTTCGCAGAATTTAAGCCATTTAAAGATGAAGGAAAGAAAATAAATAAACAATAAGAATAATAAACAAAATTAGAAAAGAGTATAAAGGAATTAGAATAGAATAGAAGAGTTAGTACGAAAATTTATGGACAGGTTATAAGATATTTATTTACCTGTCTCTTCAAAACTTCTAAGTTATATGTTTGTGGGAACACAAAAGATGGTAGGGTGTTCCATAGTTTAGAGGGTCGGTTGATAAAAGAATTCTCAAATTTTATAGTTTTGTTCGAAAAGGTAGTAGGTATAGTTCTACTACAGATTTATGGAACAGGACTGCCTTGCGAGTGTTACGCTGGAATGGTTGTATTTTGGACAAAATACGTTTAAGCAATTGTCAAATCAATTACTCTATAAATTATTATAAAACACAGTGGGTGCTGTTACATTACGACGATAACTTGCCAACGGTGTTCAATTTTAGTATGCAAATATATTTAAATATCTGATATCGTTTTTCAAATTTGAGTTTATGAACTAGGGATCACAGGTTATTATTGAACTATACCTGTCAATATTGTATTTAAAAATTTTCAAATTTCATTCTTAATTCACTGTTGTTTTATTTTGTTGATGAATATTATTAAAAATAATGTTGTAATTTAGAAAATAAAATTGTTTAACAACTACTAAGCCTCAATATTATTTACTCTTTTGAAGTTAGCACAATAAATTTCACCAAATATTTATGTTTTCTTATTTGAGTTCGTTAACTCAAAAAAATGTGCTGAAGGCACAAGAACAAAGGCACATTTTTATAATATAAGTGTTAATTAATTATTATTTTTGCATATTCTTACTTTAAAAAATAATTAATTCACTAAAATTAAATAAAGATTAAAACTTTAGGTAGGTGTGTATGTAGACTGACGATATGGTGTCTTCTGATAACCGAAATTAGTTAAGATATTAAATAAAATTCGTGAAACATACCTGGAGTTTTAATCTTTATTTAATTTTAATAATGTTTTACCTAGAGCCTACAGCATATTCGATAAAATGTAATTCACTAAACCTAATGTATTAAATTGGATAATATTTTGAGGCTTATAGTCACAATAAATTGACATAAACTTCAATTATTATCTCTTTTAAGCATTTTGGGCGACTACGAGTACATTTTCACTAACAGGTGTATATGTAATATTATATATTATATAGGTATATGTTGTGTATACTAAGAAAACTATAAGCTACCAAATCTTAAGTTTAACGTGTATATAGGCTCAATATTTTAACATTTACAGACGAATACTCTATAAAAAATGTTATGCAAAGTTTGCTCATGCCAACAAAGATGTCACTAGGCTATCACATATTTCCATACTCTTAAATATTTGACATAACTGGCATTTTGTTCAATATTTTTTTATTCTGGTATATTTTATATATTTTGATTGCATTAAGAATTTGTTTTCACAAACAGAGAATCATAAATTTTTTTTTCCCAACGTAGGTTATAATCTTTCTTTAAACAATTTATACACGTGCTTTACCTAACTAAAACATTAGAATACGTTTGTAAAGAAATTTTGTATCCTTTGTTAATATTTGATCCTTATAGATTTTACTTGATTATAGATACCTATTATTTTTCAAAAAAAATTCAAAAAAACAAAAACAAAAAACATTAACCAAACCACGTCATGTTTCATTTAAATTTAATTTATTTTGTTGTTATTGTTGTTACCATTTACAATTTTTTCTTTTGATTTTGGTTTTATTTTTTTGTATTGTTGAATTTTGTATTGTACCTATTTTTGCGTTCGTTCCCTTTTGTCAAATTTTTGACCTATAAACAATCTACTCTTCACATACTTCACATCACTGCTACTGCTATTGTTTTTAACGGTAAACTTCATACAAACTTTTTTTTATTTTGTTTTTTATTTTATTGTTTTCAGTTTTAAGCTTCATTCATTACAATATTCCAGAAAATTTTGTCACTAGAGAGCATTTTAACACAGGAAAACAAAAATAAGAAAAACAAAAAAAAAGTAAAACAATTCGAAAAAAAAAGTTTATACAACACACCTGATTTCCCAAAGGTGTTGTTGTATATTGTTTGAAATATAATGCCGCAGCCAGCTACTTTAATCATTATTTATAAACATTTTGTATTTTTTCAGTATCAGCCAGGTTTTTTAATTTTTGTTTTGTTTTCTGATTGAATTTGTTTTGTTTTCAAAAGGATGAATAAAAAAAAAAGAAAGGAGAATAATGTAGAAATAAAGGATCAAATGGAAGATTTGGAAAATAACGAAAAACATTTACAAATAGGGAAAAATAAAAATAATAATAAAATTTATAAAATTGTGAATTTCATACATTTTACATTTGTATAAATACAAATACAATAATAATGAACGAACCATGATAATAATGATTATTGATGATGATGATGATGATGAGAGATTGATGAGAAATTAAATATCAAAATGAATAACACAAAAAAAATAATAATCATTGAATCAAATTCAAAGTATAAGAAAATAACTTTGATAACTCCCAAAAAACAAGTCGTTATGTAGTGTTGCTGTACACTCTAAAGAAATATTCAAACAAAAAATTCATTACAATGTAGATATATGGAGGATACTCATTTGAATGTCGTTATATCAATATACGAAATGTCAAAAACAAAAAAAAAACAATATCCACCATGATGTCTACAATAAAAATGACATTAATCGGACATTGACTTTTCTCTCTGACTCAAAAAGGATACGAAGATATACAAACATATCACTTACAATACCGTATTGTTGTTATTTGATGTAGAATTTTTGAAATATCAAATCGTCTCATAAATTTCAATTGATTTGACGTATTTGGTCAGAAGAGAAGAAATGATTGTTGGTAGATTTCAATTTTTTCCCATGTCATTTGTCAAACAAACTTTTTGTATTGTCCGCAAATCTAAATGGTGTTCTAAAGTTCAATGATTTTCTATTTTAATGACAGAGTAATTTAAAAACAGTAAAATAAAATATGATTCAAGGTAAACTAAATAATATCAATTTAAAAAATACTATAAAATTAAAACCGTTATTATGCACTTGAATGTTAATAAAAAAAATAAATAAAAAATAATTTAACTGAAAATGTTCAGAATTTTTTAATTGTATGGAATAATTTTTTAAATTTGTGATAATATTATAAGTCTGTATATCCAGAAATTCGTAACATTCGTAAAAGTACTAATCACTAAGAAAATTTATTTTTTTATTGTTTGGAAAAAAAATTTGCATCTCACGTCGGATGTACTGAACAGAATTTTTAGTCTTTAAATGTTAAAAACTAATAAACCAGAAAAATGTATATGCTTTGAAAACTTATGCTTATTTGAACTCACTTATGTAAGTCTGATTTTTATTTTACCGTTTGTTACAAGCTATCGGTTCAGGTTTTTCAGTCATCGGACTAAATAAAGGATTATAATTTTAAGATATGCAGATATGGTGCATAAGGATTAATATTTCTTAAGTTGTATGTAAGATTTTATACACACTAACTCTTCTATCCTATTCTATCCTATTCTATCCTATTCTATCCTATTCTATCCTATTCTATTCAATTCTGTACAATTCTATTGAATTCTATTCAATTCTATTCAATACTATTCAATTCTATTCAATTCTATTCAATTCCATTCAATTCTATTCAATTCTATTGAATTCTATTCAACTCTATTAATTTGTATTCAATTCTATTCTATTCTATTCTATTCTATTTTATTCTATTCTATTCTATTCTATTCTATTGTATTCTATTCTATTCTACTCTATTCTATTCTATTCTATTCTATTCTCTTCTATTCTATTCTATTCTATTCTATTCTATTCTATTCTATTCTATTCTATTCTAATCTATTCTATTCTATTCTATTCTATTCTATTCTATTATATTCTATTCTGTTCTATTCTATTCTATTATGTTGTACTAGATTCCACTCTATTCTATTCTATTCTATTCTATTCTATACTATTTATTCTATATTCTTTTATAATTTTGTTTATTTCCTTACTATTCTTCTTTTGGCTTTTGTTTATATGATCTTTTAAGTGGCTTCAATTGTGCGAAGGCTGTTAGAATGCTTATCTCGCTATTTTGGTCTGAAACAAAAAAAAAATGTGATCAAGTCGGTCGGGCAATTCAATTTTACATTCAAGAGAAATCGAAAACACAAACCAGAATTCCCACATGTTAGAATTGCTCAAAATCTATAAACATTAATTTGGATGTTAAGTTAAAGTAGAAAAAGCAAGTGAAAACAAAATGAGAATAAAACATAAAAAGCTACACAGATTTCGAATAAAAAATGAAAATTATGAATCGAAAAACAATGTATTGGAATTATTAATTAAAAAGCCAATATGAACGTATCGCATCCAATTGAGAAGCTGTACAAACAATAAATAATTAAAAAAAGTTTAGTAAAAAAAAAATTATTCAAAATTTTGAGAACAAAGTGCTGCGAGCAAAATTGTAAATGAAGCGTGTGTTATATGAGAGGGTTATCTACATATAGATCTAAGGATATCAAGAGTCAACGAAAGGATTCAAATATATTACGCTTCAGTGCAGAACTCATCAACAAAATAATGATAAACCTTTGAAACTACTGCAGGAAAGAAATCTGGTCAGAAAGCTAAAAAAAGTTAAAACCATTTGGAGCTGGCTTAAAAAGTATAATATTTATTAAAACCAAAAGAAGTGGCTAACACTTTACCTTAATCCATAAATGCAATATACAAAAATTGTTGGACCAGGTGTAATAATAAAAACAAAATAGTATTATAATGACAATGGGCATATTTTTACCGAACCAATTCAAATGTACCTACTGTTGTAATATTATAATCAAAGAAGAAAAAGAATTAAAGAAGAAAAACGATATCATCCTTCATTATCATGTGTATTTTTTCTATCATTAAGATTATTGGAAATACCTTCTTGTTTTTATGAATTTTGCCGTTGGAATGCTATAATAGAGTTGAAACATATTTTTTTATTGCATTTTTGTCGAAAATATTACCCCACACTAATATATGCCATATAGTATTGTACTATGGATAAAGAAATTATAAGGGGTATAATATGGAATAACAGGTATTCTTATTCCTATCATTTTAAAAATTCCAGCGACCATTCTAAACTTTTTGATTTCGTCATTTATTTGTACAGTTCATATGAGGTCTGCATCTAAAATAAAATTTCATTAGAAAATAAGTCAATTAATTAAGCGAAGGGTTAATATCAGAATGATGGTTTTCTTAGAAAATTGCAAATAATAAAAAAAAAATTATTACAAATACGAATTTTTATCACAGATTTTATATACATTTTAACCATTTGAACAATCGATGGAACTCTAGTAAATTTCTTGTCAGAAATGAAATTGAAATGCTATTCACTTTAATATATAAAACTTTAATATTAATTTCACGAATTGGGTGAATGTTGTTTAGAATTTTTCTTGGAAATTCTATGATGATAACAATATTACATTTTCAATGGTTGTTTGGGTTAAAATTTATTGAAATTTCTAATATATCATTCTAAGTTTCCATTAAAAGAAGTATTCTTTCTTTTCATTCATATTTTCTTTATCGTTTTGTAAATAATTACAAAATTCTAAATAAAGCAATAACAAAAAAAAAATTTATAAATACGTGCGAGTGATTCCTTAAAAATGCATTTTTTTTTTTGGAAAATTACGAACGAAAAACATTTGGTAAGATTTTGAATAAGTGGCTACCATAAACCTTAAATAACCGGGTCCAAATGCAATAATGTGTTAAATTTGTTGAGGTTCAAGCTCAAACAGTGTAGAACTATTTTATGGAAATAAGTTATTTTAATCATATTTATTTATTTTTTTTATATTATTATATATAACAAAATGTCTGTGGCCTGGGCAGCCGAGTGGTAAACTAATAAATAATAGTAATCTAACGACCGATTAGCACGGGTTCAAACCCCGTGAGAAATGAAATTTTTGGTGAATTGGTGAAAATTAATGAAAGTGTAATTTTTAATATAACCACATCGGTTCTACTAATTTAATATAATAATTAATAAAGATATAATAATTAAAAACTAATAAGATAATATATAATATAAAAATATATACCAAGCAATTACTATATAATTTAATAAAAAAAGATCCACTGTTAAAATAAATAAATTAATAAAATAAATAATTAAAATAACTTAACCTTTTCAGACCAAACCCACCGATTGTGAGATATGATAAAATTCTGTTACACTTTTATATTGTTACGCTTTATTAATTGATCTTTCGATTGAAAACCTATAAGAATATTAACCCAGCTTAGTTGTGTAAAACCAAAATAAAATTAAAGTGAACCGAAGAAAGGTGGGGCTCATGAAACCATATAACATATAATAATTATTTTATTTTTTTTTTTAATATTAATTTATTGGTAAAAAAAAAAAAAATGAATTTGAAAATTTAATTAAGAAAAAATGAGCAAAATAAAGTTTGTAATTACATCGGAAATTTTACGTTTGAGCTGACAAAATATATTGTGTAACTTTAAATTTGAACTTATCATTTATAAAAATCTATTTTTCATCTTAAATACAAAAAGCATGATATGTAGACGAAGTCTTTGCCTTATGTTGAGCCATTTTAACTTTTTTAACATAAAATCAATTGAGGTATACCTTAAGGAGGATTGAGGTAGTTTTTGTAATCTTTCTATTATTTCATTATCTACAAATGCTGTATTGAGTTGCACAATACTCAAAATTGGGCTTGATCATGGTATTGAAGATCCTTATAGTACTTATAATAGACAACTTATTTCTTATTCGACTTAAAAACCCAAGTTTTTTTGAAATTTTCTTGCACATAAATTCGCCGTGTTCTTTGAAATTTAATTTATTGTCTTTTACTAGAGACAAATATTTGATATACTCAACTATTTCAATAATATTTTGATTAATTATAATATCATAATTACATTCACCATTTATAACCATGGCTTTAGTTTTGGTAATGTTAAGTCTCAGTTTGTTGTTTTTAAACCATTCAGCTAATTTTTTGATTTCCGAGTTGATTTTCTGAACGCATTCATCTACAAAATCATCCATTATAAAGATCAAAGTATCATCTGCAAACAAGAATATTTGCACAAAGTTTACAACCTTCTCAATATCATTTTTGTACAACGAAAAAAGTAAAACACTCAACACTGAACCTTGTGGTATTATGGTACCCCAATTGAAATATCTTTATAGTTTGAGAACTGATTGTTGACCTTAGTTCTTTGATATCTGTTGAGGAAATATGATTGAAGCCACTTATTTTCATTTCCCCTTATGCCATAACTTTCCATTTTTTGTAATAAAATTTGGTGATCGACTGTTTCAAATGCTCATCTTAGGTCAAGAAATACCGCAACTACTACTTATTTATGCTAATTTCCAGTTTGATATGACTAAATTTAATAATGACTCATAACTAGTTTTTCCTGAAAACCAGATTGATTTTCTGATATTATATTATTTTTTTCCAAATAATCTTCTAGCTCTTTGTTGACAGATTTCTCAATAATTTTAGCTAGAATCATATTTATAGGTCGAAATTCATTGCATTTATTTGTGCCTTTAACTTTTGGAACTTGCATAACTGTTGATTTTTTCCATTTATCAGGGAAAACTGCCGTTTTCAACGATTGATTTATTAAATCGATTAGATAGGCCCCAACTTAATCAAGATTATCTAAAAATACTTTTTTATTAACTAAATTTATGTCTTTTTCATTGTTCATGGATTTTATGATAGTTTTGAGCTCTAGAATATTAATATTTCTAAAATTAAATCTTGTGCTAGAGCTAGAGTATTCAACTAAATTATGAAATTGGCTTTGAGGTATGCTTTCGTTAATTTCTATTATGCTTTTAATAAAATATTCAATTAAATGTGTTGGCGGTTTTTCTATCTATATACTTACTATTGAAAGTGTATTATTTTTAACCGGAAATATAATAATTTGATTAAGTAGGCTTAAAACGTCCGTCTAATTATTATATTACCATGATGGAAACGTATATAAATACGATAAAAAACCCAAATATGATTACAGAATAAAAGGAAGACCGATCAGAAATTTGCTTTAACTTCTAAAGTAATATTTTTGTTAGAATTGTATTAACTATTTTTCAAATATTTGAACTGAAAAAATAAACAAATTTAAATAAAATTGATTTTTTCTAATTTTCCAAGTATCACGACTTCAAGCTACGAAATTGACAGATGGAAAATTTATTACAACAATGAGAACAATGCATAATTTATATGACGAACCAGTAGCTTCCATGGTAATGTAATAATATTAAAAATTATATTGATTCATGATATGTACTTTGACACCTCAAGGACAATTTTAGAACGTAGACTAAGCGGAAGAATTAAATCCAATTTGAAGTTTTGGATCCATGCAATAGATTAAAAATATTAATTCCAAAAAGTTAAAACTATTATACGGTTAAAAATAATAATTTAGAATCCAATTAAAACATGAACTTAGAATCCAATAAAACCAAAATCATCTTTTGAATGCAACAAACATCTGTTCAAGATTGATAGATCGAACATAAATAGGTGCAAATTTTTTCGACGCCATAGCCCGCAAAAGAAATAAATATTTCCAGGAAAACACATTGCCTGATTCTGAAATTGATATCAAAGCAAAAATAGCGCTCATCAAGTATATGGTAAACGGAGAAGCACAATAGATCTTAAGAGGTCGTGCTTACATAAAACTTCTCATAAAAATAAAAATTTTGAATTGTTTTTGTATATCTAAAATATATATTTTCACTTTGACCTGTCTGTGTTCGAGATCTTAACATTACTGGAATACCTTGGTTTTAATAAAATAAAAGTAGTAACAAAAAAAAAATATTTTTTGCTTTACTCTATCGACCTCTTTTTGCTAATTGGGATCTTCCTAGTTATATAGTCCATATCCCAAGGATGGCGAAAATGGCTAGCTTTCCAAAAATATATACCTTTAGCGGCGCATTTTATCATTTAAGGACGAAAAGGACATTTGAAAGTATCGTTGTTGTTTTGTTTTTTTTTGTATAAAAACCGTTATATCTGTTGTTCTATTAGATATATATATCTAGAAAGGTAACGGTTATGAGTTATAGAATAAAAAGAGACCTTTCCAACGTCATATAAATGTTGGGGGGTTTTATGATAAGATCTTCAGGTATTTGGTTTTTACAGAAAGAAAATAATAATTGTTTTTTTTCCCCAACATTTTCTACTTTGAACTACAATATCTTCATAATGGCAGCACCAATGATCATCAAATAAGTGTTAAAAAGTGCTCCAGACCGTTATCGGTTATAACGGTTTTTATACAAAAACATCAAAACATAAGGATATTTTCAAATGTACTTTTCGTTCTTAAAGGATAATATGCGTCACTAAAGATATATATATTTTTGGAAAGCTAAATATTCCACCTATCGTTGGGATATGGTCATTAGGTCCTATGCCGATACAACATCTCAGAATCTTTCCTAATTGCTACTAATAACTAACTTAAGCCAAAAAGAAAATGTTTTTGAATTCTGGTTTGATATTTGAGTTACAAAATTTTTAAAGTATACTTAATAAGTTTAATTATAAGCATTGTTAATTGCAAACATTCTTATAATTTAATTATAAGCATTGTTCTTATTTTCGAAAACAGTTATAAATCCTAACTGTCTTATAGTTATGTGCTAAAATATATTACAAAATATGATTTTTGAAATTGAATTTTCCTCAGAATATCCTATATTAGTTTATAGAACAGGATCCATCCTGTATAATATATTTATACAGCTATGTATTTTAATTTTATTTACTCCACGTTTTCTAATTTATCAAAAATATACAAAACAAATTATAGAAAAAAAAATAATAACAATAATAAAAACCTACAAAGAAAAACAAAAATTCTAATCAATATTTTTGCAATTTTATAATATTACAATTTCAGAGATTTCCGAATAATGTCCAAAAATAAAACTAGGTCATCATTAAAGAATGAAAAGGAAAACTAGATGAAAAAGAAACAAGCAAAAAAAAAAACAAAAATAAAAAGAAAGGATATGTTTTCTGATACTAATATCTTTATTCATTAGTTTTGCAGGAAAATTGTATACACATACACTCGTACATACATCCATATGTAGTTATTATACAAAATTATATTCCCCAATATAATATAAAAATATAGTTAAACCCACACAACCAGATTTAATAATATAATACTAGAGTTTACAGTGTTTGTTCAAAATATTAGACAGGGAGTGTATTTTCGATTGCATAATATAGGTACGTGCTCACATCGGAAAACTGGTTAATAAGCCAAAGTCACTTGTTCGCCCAATTTTCAACTGTAGTATAAAGAAAAATTGTCTGGAATGGTGCAAAAGTCCAGTCAGATATCTCGCTCATTATGCTATGCACCTAGCAGCTAGTAAGTAGAGAATGCTTAAAAAGCAATTATGATGTATCAACTGTTCAACAGAGATTTAAAAGAGGATCTAACAACTGCCAGCTATATTATATAAGTCGTCTAGCAGGCCTATTTACCAAAATTCAATTTAACTAACATATAACAGACAAAAATCATTTGTTTCAAATTTAGCGTTTAATGTAAATTAATAGCTCATCATGCGAGCATTGCTCACGAGCATTGCTCTTATTATACTAACCAATATTTTTTAAATATTTTTGATACAAAACATGTTCCTCCAATGGCTGATATAGAAATGAAAAACTTTTGTTCGCGTAAAAAATCGTAACAACATTCTTCAAATTATTTCCGAAAATCAAATTAAACTAACATAATATTATAACTAGCTCATAACAGCTCATAATAGCTCATCATTGTAGACGATGGCGATAAGCTCATGTTACCACTAAATATATTCGATATTTTTCGTACTAATAATAATAACGTTCGTTTAGCAGTTCAGAGATTACTGAAAAACTTTTTTTCGCGTAAATTGTAACATTCTTCAAATGTTCAGATACCGTCATTTCACATTATTCAAATGTTAGATATTTGAAGTAAATTCAAACCTGTATATAAGACATAAAATAATGAAGAAAAAAAAACGGATATGATACTACTTAGTGAATAACTTAAGTGGGTCTAATAATTTTACTTAAAACTGTAGTTAAACTAGAATTTTTTTTATCCACATTCACACAAAATTTCTATATAGAGAAAAATATTACGTAGCTTAAGGGTATACTAAATATTTTAGATTTAAGGATTAGACATTATGGCTAGACATGATTTTTGCCGCCTATTTCTCTCTCAATGATCTTTTCTTGTTTCATCAATGCTGATTTCATTTACCAACATTTTCTTTTCGTTTCTAATTTGTTTTCTTTTTTCATACTCAATTTTTTTTATTTTTTCTTCTTCATTCGTTTTTCTGTGTTTTCTTTTTCGTTTTTCTTATTTCTCTTCTTATAGGATTATTGGTGTGATAAAAATGAAAATAACAATTTTAGATTTTTTTTTTTTATATAAAACTAATTTTTTTTTTTGCTCTCTATTCTCTCTAAATTGATTCAGTTGTTTGGTATCACTGCGGTCAAAATGTCTCAGAAACAACTTTAAAATGATGTACCAAAGTTTATTATATGGAATGGCTAAACGGGCGGAATAGTTAAAAATAACATAAAAGATTTAATCATTAAATTATTATTTTGTTCTAGGCAGAATCAAAGTTACTGGTAAAGTTGGTGATAATATTGGTAGAATTATAAAAATTGATTTTGTTTTCATATAATAGCGGTGTGATTAGGATATTTGAAATTCAAGTGATTTAATCGGTGAATTAATGGCTTGAATTAAAGTTAAAATATTAAAGATTATTAAAAAATAGCTATCGTAAGTTTGAAAATTTTATTTACACAAAATGTGAACATGGTGATGAGTCAAAACTTTTGATAAGTGGGATAGAGTGAAGGTTTAAAGTTTAGAGTTTAATGTTATAAATGTAATAAAAAGTAATTACTAATTAATTTTTGCTTTTGTTGATGTATGCGAAGCTTTAAACACGTTAATTTAACAGCGGCAGAAAAACTAAAGTTCAAAATCATGTCTTAATTCTACTAGGATTTAAATTCTACTAGGTTTTAAAGAATTCTTAAAATTGCTATAGAAAGATGTTTTTTATACTAATTGTGTAACTAGGAAGCTGGCCTTCTTAAATAGAATTGTTTCCTTGCTTATTCAAATTATTTCTAAATTATATGCTTAGGGTACAGGGTAAGCGATTCGTAAACTGAATATGTAGAACAATTGTTTTCACTTTACAGTAGTATTAGTAGACAAAAACATTTAAAATAATGTTGTAGGAAAGGTAAAATAGGTTCTACTAAACTACAAACTCACTCACAAATTTTGTCAATTTACATTAAATATTATTAATATAAAATCTATTTTATTATTTCACTGTTTCTTTGGATTTAAACTTTTCATTAAAAATGATAATATAATTTTTTTTATGAAACTCTGAACCGTTAAAAATTTGTGAAACATTTTTTAACAATCCTATAATCCAATACCAAAATTATACGGCTAAAATAATATTGAAAACTGAAATATTTTCATTCATCCATTTTACGTGGCGCTATAACTGCTGTCTGCAGTCTTAACCAATTTTTGAAAATTTTATTATTTTAGAAATGAAGGAAAGAAAAACTATATCAATTAAACCTTTAAGATCTGAGCGGGATTGATACCAGAAATATTTTTATTAGTTATAATAACAAGTAGATAAGCACTACGAGAAATTTATCGGTTTAGATATTTTGGGAAATACGAAAGAGACGGTGTGATCATCCCGTTATATTTGGCTATATTTAAAATGTTTGGGTATCTATTGTGTGTGATAACCATTGAAGTAGTAATTTTGAAAACTCAATTAAATTCTTTTCATTCACATGCTTTTTTGTAATATTATTTTGCTCCTACCCATAGATGATGTGTTCATCCCATAGATGATGATAAATACAATAAATTTGTTTCCTAAATTTCATTTGAGCTGTTTTTTCAACATTTGAACTTTTTTAATCTTTGGTGCGGTATTTTTTCGAAAATGTTGCTGAATTGGGTGACTAGTTTTGTAATGAGTATGATTCCATATTGCTGTGAGTCTTTCGACCGCTTCCTTACTTTGTATTTTCCTTATCATAGCTATATATCTCTAGGTAATTTCTTTACCATGAATCTATGTTACATTTATATTATGCATATGCGTAATCAATATGTCGTCAATATCAAAATAAAATTCAACTTTTTAAAAAAAATAAAAATGATTTGAAAGGTAAATATTTTAGAAACCCTCAAACTATCAATCTTATACAAAGCAAACAGTTTTTGGTACACAATGGTTTCTACGTAACGTCACGGCAGTACGACACATACTAGAAATTTGGCGAAAAAGAAAATGTACAAAATTCGTTTTACTATCATAAGGCTTCTTTACAATGCATAGATGTACATATATTGTGTCAGTATATATAATACACTTCCAAACTAGTACCCGCTGGTCATAAATTTTGTTTGAATCAGTAATCTTTGAATCAAAAAATCTACTTTAAACTTTACCAGACAGTAGTCCGACACAGATGCAAAATGGGAAATTCCGTTTTCAAAATTTTCAAAATCTTTGAATTATTTTCACCAAACATTCGTGTGATCAAAAGGCGGACATTTAATAAGACTATTCGAAAAGGAATTTTCAAAAAAATATTTGGAATATAAAAAAAAAGCATAAACAACAATCAAATAACAAAAAGTACATAGTTACAGTTCTCTTATTTATTTAATTTAACATTGATGAATATTCAACCTATAAATCGTGCCACATTAAGTTTTTCTCTTTTTTTATTTGTATTCCTGTATTTTAAGGAAATCCTTTCGTAAAAGTAAAAAGGAAGAAGGAAAATTATTTCAGATATTTTTTTTTTTTTTTTTGTGGAAACCCTTTTCTTTTGTTTTGTTTTTGTTTGCTCCTTTTTGACTTATTAATGATAATAATGGACAATTTATTACTTTTACTGTTTGATTATTTTTGAATAAACCGGATCTATTCATTGCAGTTGAACTTTCTACTACGGCAAATTTATTTGCTGTGTACACTGTTTTTTATTTCATTTTTTGCTTTTTATTGTAATGAAAAAATAGTCCTTTTTATTTTCTACAGTGTTTTAATTTTCTTTGAATGAACATTTTTTTTATTATTTTTTTTTATTTGAGTCTGATAATTTATTAAAGGGTCTAGGTATAGTGAATTATAATTTATGTTTTTAATGTAAAAACCTAAAAATTTCTTCTTTTAAATTACAAAGCTTTTTACCTCTTGCTTTTAGTTTTCATTCAGAAGATGAAAAAATAATAATAAAAAAATTATACTTATGATCAAAATATTAATAATAATGAAAAGTTTATTTGGAAAAATTAATGAAATGATCTAACTACATTTTTATGTCTGATTTACTATTGTAACTTTTCACTGTTGCTTTTAGTTTTGTTTAATATATCTTCAATTGGGCATTTGAAGCTTTTTCGGACATTAAAATTATAGTTTTGTTTAATATATCTTCAATTGGGCTTATAAGCTTTTTCGGACATTAAAATTTAATGTCTTTAACTGTTCGTCAGTTAATTCGACCTAGACCTGGTGTTGATATTACAAATTTTCATTGCAATAAAGCTTATGTGGTTTGCTTGGGTAATAAAAAAAATGGTCTAAAAAAACGATCCTGATGGGTGCATACTTCAACAAACCAATAATTTATTAAGAGCTAAATATCTAAACTTAGCCAAAAAGTTTCTTCAGTTCTTCTGATATTATAGAATGATTGAGTTTTCTTTTGTGGAGCCTCCACTTTTTAGATAAATACAAATTTCAACGAAAATTTAAAAACTAATTTATCAAATAATTTCAGTATTAAAAAACAGTTTATTTCAGTTATGCCTAAATAATTATTTTAATTATGGCGGCATATCTTTAGCTAAGTGTCTTAATCATTTTCACTTTAAATTTTCAAAGCGCTTATATTAATATTAAAAATTTAGGTAACCTCATGAATTAGCTAGATAGCTTAAAAATGGAGGCAGTAAACGCTATTCATATACCAATATAGTAAATTAAATAATTTCATACTTCTGTGGATATGTACACCAACATTTTAAAGGAGTTACAGTCATTTACATCAAGAAATTGGTGGTCAACAATTTGTTCTCCAAAAACGGTAACCCTAAACATAACATCGTGAATTTCCTTCGTGATAAGCTCCCTCGTGAAAAACAATGGGCAGCATGTACTCATACCTACAGCAGAAAAGTTATGGAAATTCGTTCAGAACTTAATAACGGACAATGCCGGACAAACCAACCTCCATGTTATGTGATCCACAAAATTGATCAATAATTCTATATTTATAACTTATTTTTTATAATTGTTCTCTTTCCTTTTGACCCTTTTGCTTACCTAAATATCCTTTCCCTCCCACACCAAACGTACAAATCGGTATGAAAAGTTCCAACAAGTGTTTTGGCTATGTATAAAAAGCCTATTAGTGCTCATTTTTACAATAGTGGCTGTTAAGACTTTAATTCAGATTAATTTAGTTCTGATCTGGATCTACTATTTTTCTGTTTGTTTCAATTTACATACTAAAATTTATTCCAATATTACAAAATCCAATTAAATATAATATCAAATATACGATTTTAATGTCTACTTAATCATAATATTATTTTAAATTACAATATTAATATACTACCTAATATTAATTTCCAAAATATTTAATTTGTACATACATTTCATAATATTATGTTGTTCATTATTATCTATTTTAATAATATTATAATTATTATTTTTATTTTAAATGTCTGAGTAAATAATTTGAAAATAAACAACAAAACATGGTAAATTTAATAAAAATTTATTAATAATTTTTTTTAGTCAATTATAATAACAAATCTAATTCAAATTAGATATTTAATTGCTATAATTTACTAATTTCTAATTATTTGCTATCATGCACCACATATCACGCATAACAATTTACACAATAAATCAATTTAGTTGTTTTAATAATTGAAGATAACAAAAAATGTTTCCCATAATTTCCTACAACATTTCAAAACACTCGACATTATCAAAATTTACAACAAAATTAATAATTTAAAATTATTATTACCATACCAACAAAAAAAAAGTTTTCAGCCCACCAATAATGACTGTCTGGTTAATTAATATTCAAATTATATAATTTTACTGTCACGATATTTTATGATTGAATATGTATAGTATTATTTCTTGAAAATAGTTTGTGAGTTAATTTCAGTCAAAAAAAAAAAATAAGTAATAATTAATTGTCGTAAATTAAGAACATATGTTGTATCATACCCAATAGGTAGGACATGACAAGTGAAGAAAACATTTTTTTTTTATTGATATAACTTATAAATTAATAAAATATCTTATCACACGATATTCCTAGTGTCATACCGGCAGTGAATTACTGTACTACACCCTTTAAAGCTTAAATATCACACGATTATCCTGGCAAACAAATTTTTTCGTTGTCATCTTTAATGAATGTTACCTTAGGATATATATCCATAATAAGTACATTGAATTATAATCCTCAACACTCTTAAGCCAATGCTATTTATATAAAATATGTTGCGAACATTAATTTAACGATTGAGGGTTTAGTAGTTGGTTGCGGTTGGTTAGATGGGTGGGACAAGTTTTTATCTCTCGTCTTTAGGACTCACGACCCGTTCCACCCCTTGGTTTAGTAGTTAGTAGAATACAAAGTTATGAAATTAGAAGTTTACAATAACTGAAAATGCATTAGTCTCTATCCGTACTTATATTTTCCAGCAAGAAATAGAATTAATCAGAACTAACTTCTATGTGTTATAAAAGGTGAAATGTTCATATTATTCAACATACATGTAATCTCAATAACTAGAAATCATTGATTGAAATTAAGAAATTTAATTGAAAGAAATTAAGAAATTTAATTGCAAAAATTGTGAAATAATTAAAACGTAAATCAATGGTTACCAAAAATTATTAATAAAAAAAAAAAAATTTAACAATCTGCAAAATATAATCCATAAAAATATTTGAGAATAAGTAAATAGTTATAGGTTAAAGTTACTACTTAAAGAAAAAATTAGCAACTATAAGAATATTGAAGACAGGGAGATGAGATCAGAGTTAACTAAGAGAAATATAAAAGCTTCTTTAGGGTGTCTTTGGAGAGAGAGAAATCAATACGGTTCTTGTATTTGTTATCCATAATCATCATTCTATGGATAGGTTCTTTCATTTCATAGTTGGTTCGATGAAATGTGAGGAGAAATAGATTAGCAGAGCGGAAGCGATTGGTAGTATTATTCTGGGTTAGGTTTGAAATATAAGGGGAGTTAATATTTCTTTTAACTATATCAGTGATGAAGATGACATCGGCAATTTCGCGTCTTTTCTTCAGAGCAGCAAGTTGAATTAAGTTTAGTCTATATTCATATGGTGGCAAAATTAAAGGATCAGACCACGGCAGGTGACATAGTGCAAATCTTAAGAAGTTTTTTTGGATTGTCTCAATCCTATGTATGTGAATTTCATAACATGGAGACCACCTGACTGGCATATTCTAGTTGTTGCCTAACAAGACATGAAAAAAGGGATTTTAGGATACATGGATCTTTGAATTCCTTAGACCAACGTTTTATAAAACCTAACATTGAATTAGCTTTATTGATGATATTATTATAATGTAGTTTAAATGAGAGATTATCATCAGATTAAATGACACCTAAATCTTTTAAAGAATTAACAACTTCTAGTACTTGTCCATTAAGCAAATACTTATTTGAGAAGTGTGTGGCACGCCTATGATAAGATACCACCGCACATTCTTTTTACATTCAAAATAAGATTATTATTCATGCACCAAATAAAGAAATTATCAAGGTCAGTTTGGATTAAGAATGAATCATTTAGAGAAGAAATTTTGCTGAAAATTTTCATGTCATCAGCATATATCTGAACTTTACTATTTTTATTTACCGATCTAACATCATTTACGGAGATTTGAATAATACGAGACCTAAATGGCTACCTTGAGGAACACCGGAATATGCTTCAAATGGCGATGATATAGAAGATCTAAATTCTACACTATATGTTCTAGTAATGAGGTAGGATTCAAACCAGTTTACAAATGATTTCGGAAATCCTAATTTTAATAATTTAAATAGGATTACACTTTGTGGCAAAAGCTTTACTACAATCTGTGTAGATAACATCATCGGTTTGAAAGCCTTTTTCCATATTATTGAGAAATATAGAAGTAGATTCAACTAAATTAGTTACTGGGGACTTATGTTTAACAAAACCGTGTTGGTTTGGTTTTAAGAAGCAAGTGCAGTGGTGATAAAGCTGATCAAAAACTATTAGTTCAAATAGTTTGGGAATACAGGATAATTCAGCAATAGGCCGATAGTTTCTAACATCATTTTTCTCATTTTTCTTGTGAACTGGTATAATGAAGGCTTTTTTCCATAAAGAAGGAAAAATTTCATTAGAGAAAAACATCATTCGATAGATTAAAGATTTTAGACAGTGTTAAGGATAAAGATTTTGAACATTCTTTTAGGATAATGTCAGGGACACCATCAGGACCAGGGCATGTGTTATCACTAAGTTTTCTTAAGTATTTAGAAAGTATCAGAATTATAATCGGAATGAGGCTATTACTTCGTAATTTTAAAAATAGAAAATATTTCAGTAAATGGGTGGTAAAGTCAATTTTTTACATTACATATTAGCGCTGGGGATTTTATAATATCTATTTGTAGCCGTTTGTTTAGTTTTTGGCTTTGAGCTATCATTTATTACTTTTATTATTATACCATTTTATTCTCATACAACATTCATCAACCATTTTTAAAAATTCATATTTATTCATAATATATTTTTATAATTTGTTTACTATTATATATATGTATGCCACTATTATCTCTTAGAAAGATCTTATTTATTATATTTTTTTCTCTTTTTCATTATTAAATTTTTTTGTAATTCTACAACTTGGATTTTCATTATTTTTACTTCAATGTCAACTTCAATTCTCTTTATACTATCTTATGCATATACCCTTTTAATTTTATTTTAACTCAGAATCCCATGAAATTGACTCACATGGTTATTAATATCTAAATTTATTCCCAAACAGTAGAGTATTAAGATGAGAGTAACTTATGGTCATCAAGGACACTCGAAAATTTATTTCAGATTTTATTTTTTTTTTATTTTTCTTTGTTTTATTGTTATATTTTTTTTTTTGTATTAACGATTAAAAATGTTTCATTTTACTTTCTTGATGATTTAATTTCTTCTTTAACTTGGGCGTTTCGTATTCCCTACTACTATATAAGATTTTCTATTTTTTTTTTGTTTTATTTATTTGGTACGTGGTATATAGAAAAACTGGAAAATGAAAAAAGGAAAATGAATATTGTTTTAGAAAACGCCTAAAGTTATTTGAAGAAAATTTTAGTCATAAAATACAAACCAATAAATCTTTATACTCTTTATTTGTTTCTACGAATCAATAAAAAAATTTATAACCTTTTTATGAATCACAAAAAAAAAGCAAAAAAAAAACATTGAAAAGCTGATGAAAATAAGGACTCAATAAAAAAAAAAAAAAACAAGCAACAAAAAGTAAAGTTTTCAGGAATTTCTTAAAATGCAAAGTTCGGCTGTAAAATTGATAAAAGTTTTTTATTATTATTTATTATTTTTTTTATTTTTGACCATTTATTAAGCCTTTGATGAGCACTTTTAACCAAAAAAAAAAAAAAAAAAAAAACAAAAGTTATTTTTCGATTTTCTACTGAAGTACTTTCAATGTTACATTGATTGAAATTTAATTGATGAAATTATAAAATTTATAAAACTACGATTATAATGGATTTTTAGTGTACAAGAACACTGTATAAACAAGACAGATATTCATATCATGTGATATCACACTTGATATCAAATTTGTCTAAGATAATAGCTACAGTTCGATGGATTTGACATGAAATACGTTTTGCAGTATAACACATGCATGCTATCTGATTATTTGAGTGGTACACTGTGAATATTGTAGATACTAAAGACCAGATCCGAAATGTATTTAAAATATTGTTTTTAAAAACTAACTTTTTAGTACCTAGACTTCAGAGATCTGAAAATAATAATTTTGAGCCTACCGAATTCAAAAGCTTTACCAAATAATATCGTATAATACGTGCGACACTCAATATCATATATAATGTCAAATAATCATATTTTAATGTTATTAGAAGAGTTAAAAAGCACAAAATATATATTTTGCTTCTACAATTCAATACCTACACAATACTAAGCTTGACTATTTTTATTGAAGGTATTGAATTGTAACCTACACAATAAAAATGGACGAGCTTAGTATTTTTCAAAATAGAAATATTCATATAATTACCTTTGAAGCAATTAGATAACAAAAAAAAAGGAGGTAGGGTATATATTATAGCTACCTGTGATCAACCTGTTTACCTCTACAAAAACATAACCCTCGTATAGCATCAACAAAACAAAACAACCTTCAGCAAGGTCCTTTACTAATATAAAAATAATTTGTAATAATCAGTACATGTAATTGGCCGATAGATAACCACGCTGTCAACTTAGATATTCTCTTCAATCTTCATTTTTGCAGCTACCGTTAAGAAAGCGAGATAGAAGTTCTTAAACTTTTTCTTTGCAACTGCCAAACGCTAGCCGAAAGCCTATTCCAGACCTTCATAACAATATTTACGCGCTGGGTGTCGCAGTATAGGTAGATCGCCTGCCTTGCAACCAAAAAGTCCCAGATTCGATTCTCGATGATGTAAAAAAAAAACTCCTGACAATAACAGCAGTCTTCCACATTCAATGAGTAGATATATAAGGCAATAATTTGTTAAATAAATATTCGAAATATTGTAGATAGTGTAAAATTGCAGTACCGTACTTAATTAAGGGCGAAAACGTGATTCAAAACCTAAATTATTGTCGAGATTGTAAAAAAAAAAAAAAATATATGGATGGAAAATATTTCGGGAAGCAAAATTGGTGATTTGATCGATTTTTTTATTCGCGCAGAATAACTTACTATAATTCGTGACAGCCTGATCGCTATAATAACCGATAACAACAAATAGTATCAAAAAATACAGACATCCCAGTCATCAAAAAACACAATCAAGTGCTAATTTATTTTGCATCAGAAACAACTGGAATGGTTATTTCCATCTACTCACCTACCCACCATCAACATCAAATCACTTTGCAAAAATTTTCTAAATTATAAAATTTCTTAAGACGTAACCTTAACAAAATTTTAAGTCTACCTACCTCATAATATGCGTATGTAACTTTAAAAAAAATTTTTGTACTCAAACCAATTTCAATTTTAATAGCGATTTTCTATTGTTTTCTTATAAAATTTTCATTTTTTTGTTTTTTCTTTTATTATTATTTTTTTTTTTTGCGTAATAAAAATACTTGAAAATTATATTTTTATAAAAACCCTTAGGTCTAGTTAAACCAATTGAAGGAAGAGAAAATTCTCATCGAAATTTTTCTTTTTTAAAGTTAAACAATGTTTTTTTTTTTTTTTTGCAATTGAAGAAAATATTTGTAACAAATATTTAAAAACAAAAACAAAAAAAAAAAACACAGAAAAACAAAAACAAAACAAAAACTCGAAATGATTTATTTATTTACTATTATATATCAAAAAACGAAAAAAAAACAACCTTTGAAGTGTACATAATGTAACAAAAATATTATATAACTTTTGCTTTATAAGTTGTTAAAAAAAAATTTAATGATCATAGTTAAATTTCATAAAAATATAAAAAAAAAAAATAATAATAAGAATAAAAAAAAAACTGAAATCAAAATTTCGTTAAATTCTTTTTGATTTTCTTTTGTTCATTGTTCTTCTTTTTCTTTATTTTATTTAAATGGCGACATTGTGTCAAAACCTTGAAAATGACATTTTCTATTTGATATATAACATAAAATTTTTATATTTTTATATTTTCTATATTATATACATAATATATAGAATATTAAAATTATATAAAAATAATAAAAATCTATAAATAATATTATGAACTTGTACATACTGACATACAAATGGAATCAGAACTAATAAAAATATAAAATTAAAAAGTTTCAAAGTTCCTAATATCCTATGTAAACTTTTCTATGTTCGACTAAAAATGGTTACTAGGCAAGTTTTTAAAATTTATTTAATAAAAATTTAGCTGGAGGAAGTTAAAAAAGAAAAAACCGCCCAAAATCAGTTTGGTAGTTAGTACTAAACAAACATAAAATATTTTTAAAGAATCTTTTTTTGTTTTTTTTTTTTTTTTTTTATAGATATTAGTCCCACATTTAAATTTCTTAATTAGGGATTAATTTACGGTTTTAATTAATTATTTTCTGTATTAGGATAAAAGAAATTGACTGAATGAGGGATTTTTAATTATTTTTATTTTTGCTGTTTTTTTTTTCTAAATTAATTATTTTCAAAGAAAATGACGTTACTACTAGAATGAATATGGAGGCTGTTATTTAAACACAATATGGATGACTTATTTTTAGCCGGAATTTCACATCAACTTTGATATTATGATTTTTGTAATATTTTATTTATTTATTATTATTAAGCATTATTATGCTATAATTTATTTAGACTGTGTTAACATAGGTATTCTTGAGTATAAAAGTTTGTCGATGGTATTAAGGATGCCAGATTTTTTTTTTTAAATAGAATAGCCCAAAGTAGCCGATATATAAAAATAAGTAATTCACATAAGTGTGAATTATTTTTCTAATAGTATTAAGTTCTAATAGTATTATAATGAACGAAACAATTTCCTAAAAACAAATATTAAAAATTATTGGTGAACGGAAACCTGGATACAATTAAATTATTTAATTTAATGATACTTGTTACCAACCTAAGTGAAAAATAAATTAGAAATAAATTATCTTAACTTTGTTTTCACAAGCCTTCTTATTATATTGTAATTTTTATTTTTTATTTTTGTGAAATAAATTTATAAATTTGTACCTAGCTACTTAAAAAATAATATTGGCTTCACACTTTTGTAGCACTATTTTAATAAATTTATGACAATTGATAAATATTTAGATGTAAAATTAATATTAGCTGTGTTCTTTTCATACGGTTATAGGTCTAGGTTTTATAAAATTCAAAAGAACTATGTAGGTCAATGATATGGATAATTTTTTTAAGTTGGCCTTCGAATTATCAAAAATATCTATTCAAAAATATGCAAGCGCTATTCGTGATAAATATTATTAATAAATATTTGAGACTTGTATCATGGACTTATCATGGACTTTGTTCCTAATTATTATTTCTAATAATAAGATTCTAATAATAAGATATAAGTTAATGTATGCAATAAACAAGTGAAATAAGAAAATACATATAGCCAAGGACGTTTTTACTATGAGGCAAACCTAGGCAACTGCCTAGGGGCGTCAACCGAAAAAGGGCGCTAGCAATTTGATTTTCTTTGGAAAATTTTATGGAGCATAATTTTTTTTTCACATAATCAAAATTAATTTTATATTTATTGATAATTATAATTAAATTATGTAATAGAAAATCAGAATTAAACAAAATAATAATATTAATATATATAGAGATGTCTAACGATGGTTATTTCCAAATAGATGTCGCATAATTTATTTTAAGTACAGACATTTTTTAAAAATTCATAAAAATTCTTTGATATAAGAAAAAGTGCCGAAATGAAAACAAAAATTGAAAACAAAAATCATATTTGCGGCAGATTGTTGCCGAAATGCAGCATTATTTTTCAATTTTTTACAAGAATTATTTAATTTCTTATCTTCTTCAACAAATCGTTGGTCGAATGTTAACTACTACTTTAAAATGGCAAACCATAAAAAATATTTCCAAAACAAAATGGTCTTGTCGGTATGATGCATGCAAAGCTCGGTATAAAAACTGGGCGGGAATATCTAAAGCTTTAAAAAAAATATCAGAAGATGAAACATAATCTTCTCGAATGTGCTTTTAAGATGACATTTTGGAAATCTATTTTGGAACGTTTCAATGCTACTAGTTTAAAGTTACAATCCATTGAAAATGACTTATCGATTGTTGTTGAGCAATACAAATCATTGATAGAATTTTTGAATTAAATGTCAAATTTATATCAAAACTATGAACTTAAACCCAAAGACATATATTTTAAAGAATTTGAAAGAAAATTAGGGAGCAAACGGAAAATGTTTCATGATGAAACAATTTAAGAATCGGAATTACATAGCAATGAGAATCTTAAAACCATTTGATGTTATAATTTCATGTCTTAGTGAAGAACGGAAAAAGAGGCTTGAAGCATATGAATTAATTTACCAAAATTTTGAATTTTTAAACAATTTAACGAAATACTAACCTAAATTAATATTAGAAAAGGCAGAAAATTTATACCAGATATACAAGAACGATTTAGATTAATGTTTTATGGAAGAATGTGTGCACTTGAGATCATATTTGAAATCTAATGAAATTTCTGGAAACTCGATATTAGACCTTAGTAAATTAATATATAGCAAAAAATTAGAAACTGTTTTTCCAAATATAAATATAATTTTCAGAATGTTATTGTGCACATATTTATGTAACTGCTCTGCGGAACGCAGTTTTTCGTTTTAAAAAGATTGAAATCCTGTATAAGATCTACTATAAAGGAACAACGCTTAAACGCATTAGCAATATTATCAATAGAAACAGATTTTACATCAAATATAGATTATTCTGACGTATTGTATTTAATTAATGCGTAGTCCACTGAAATTTTTAGTTCTTATTAAATCAATAAATTAACAAAAACAACAGATAATTAGTTTTAATTGTATATTTGTACTTTTTAATTTTTAATACGAATTATGGGGCGCGTTAATGTTAATGATTTGTTTATTACATGATCACCATATAAAATGTTGATTGGATTTTATTCACGTACACCAGCCTATTCATTTTTGGTAAGATGTAGGTTGTAATTATTGACAGGTTTGAAATTTTCATTCCATCTTCTCGAAAAGTATGTATTATTTTTAAAAGTAACTATTGGACCTATCTTTAATACAATATTTCCTAATATCCTCCACTCGTACCACCGTGAGAATCACCTTCCCTAGATTTTTGACATAACCTTATATTAAAATTAAGAAAACTAAAAAAAAAAACAATCTTTACAATCTCTTCAGTACTTATTATCTCTTCTGCATATGCAAATTCTCAATGTAACCCAGAAAGTTTCAAACATTTGAACTAGACATTTTATATTATTCTGGCTCTGACGGTTGCCTTACATTTACAGAATTATTTGAATATAACCGAAAAACAAATAAAGTACTTAACATTTGCAAAGCAGTACTAAATTTCTAAATTTATTTATATTATAGCAGATATATTATACATAAAAAATTATTAAACGTGCAGAAGTATGTATGTATACATATACAATTTAAAAAGTATTATACTTGTATAGATAATATTATTATCCAGGTTAAAATATAACCAGTGCATAGGAGTTAAGTTAATAATATTTCAAAAAAATATTTTTTCTTGTTTTCACCACAAAGCTTGTTTATATTTTTATTTATATACATTTAAACATACATTTTATATTAAATATAATTAATTTTTTTTCAAACGTATATGTGACTGGAACAATTAAATTTATAAAATGAGAAAAACCAGATTAAGGAAAAATTAAAATAAGAAGAAAAGAAAAAGAATAAAATTAAAAACACAAAAAAAAATTTTTTGTGAAAATTGTTTAAAATAAGGACAATTTCATCCGTTCTAGAAAGCTCATTATTAAATTTTTTTTTAATGTTTTGTTTTTAAATTAAAATAACTGAATTAAAATTGTTGTTTGGAATAGGAGTATAATTTAGTGTGACAAAATTAACAAATAACTGGTTTTATTAGTGGTATTAGTGATTCAATTATATCTTACAACGTTTATAACAGTATGTGATATTTCATTTTTCAATTAAGTATATCATATAGATTTCATAACGTTTATAATGCTAAAATTAATGTGCTTCAAAGCTTAATTGTTGTAGTTTATTTATTTATTTCTTTATTTATTTATACTATTTAGCTAAAACAGTTTACAATTAAGTATTACATTTTATATATTAATTTTTTTATAACTTTATTTAAGTGGTCTTTGAACACAATATAAGTTTTTTCAGGCCAGGTCTTTACATTATTTTTTTAATTTTTTTATTTTTTTTTTATTATTTTCTAATTACATATTCTATTATTCATATAATACATTATTAATTTTTTTTTTTTTTGTTTTTGTTTCTATCTAAAATAATTATATGAAGTTATTATAACTAAATATTTTCTATTTTATTCCGTTTTTTTTTAACATTTAATAATTTTCATTTAACATATTTTATTGATTTTATTTAATCTTTTGTTTTAAATGGTTTTGTATAGTTCAATAGCTTTTACGAAATTTATTATTTTTCTATAATTGGTTTCATAAACACTCTTTAAAATATCTAGACTATTACTTTTTAAATATCTATCTCTATCTCTTGAATATCTAATACAAGTTTCGAACATATGTCTAATAGTAAGGTTTGCTCCACAAGCACAATTTGGTGGTGTTGTATTATCAAATATAAATTTGTGTGTTAAATTAGTGTGCCCTATTCTTATTCTAGTAATCACGGTTGACTCTCTTCTGTTAAGTAAATTGAGATTTTTCCAAGGTCTCGTATTTGGCTTGATATTTTTTGCTACTATCGTCCAATTCTATCCATTCTTGTTCTACACTTTGATACATTTTCTTATTTATTATATTTTTAAGATCTTTATAATATAAAAGGTGATGGTTATCGTATGGTTGGTTTACAGAGCTTTTTGCTAGACTGTCAACTATCTCGTCATCATGGATGCATATATTAATTAAAATACAATTAAATTTACTTAGTATACATTCAAAAACAACAAAATTAAAAATACAAAAATAGTAATAGGTATTATATTTTTTATATATAAATTAAAAAAGTCAAGTTAACAAAATATTTCCGTTTTAAAGTGTCTTTAGATATTGAAAAATTTATACTATTCTTATATTTATTACTAACTATTAACATTCTATTAATATATTCATATTTACCATATTTTGTTCCGTGTAGTGTTAATGTAAAGAGATTTAAGTGGTGTAAACGAGTATTTATGTTAATGATAATTTTATTTCAAGTTGAAGGGGAAATAATACCGCCTTTAATAATTTCGAAAATAAATAAAATATCAGCTACTTCCCGTCTTTTCCACAGAGATTTAAGATGGAGAAGGTTTCGCCTATGCTCATATGGAGGAAGTCTTGTATGATCATCCCAAGACAAACTATGTAGTGCAAACCTTAAAAATTTTGTTGAACAGCTTCTATTCTTTGTATATTTTGTGAATTATAATTTGAATTGTGAAAATATTGCTATCCGTGTTTTCACAAGTTAAATTATAAATACAAATTAATATTCACGTCGGTGAAATATAGTAAACTGGATTTAATCCTGGTCAAGGATTAGTGTAAATATTAATTAGTCGCAAAGCACTGATGAAGGAAGTAAGTTGCTTCCGAAATATCGATATTTGCAAAATAAATACAAATGATTAGTGAAAGGAAACTCGACTTTTATTCCATAAATCTAAATAGTAAACTGATTGGAAACTATATCATAACTGATTCATAATTTTAAAGCTGTTTTCAGTCAAAAATAAACCTATGGAATGGAATCTAGCTAGAATCCTTACATCCAAATATTCTGAATATATTAATATTGCAGCAATTTTGTTTGAAAAATTAAGATAAAAAGCTGACTTCTTCTTTATGTTAGATAACCGAATTGTAACCTGTAAGTTTTTAAATAATCGATCTGCTCTGTCGATCTAATCGATCATTCATATTTTCTCAATACCTCAATGATATTATACATTATTATTATCATATGAAAAAGGAAATAAGAACTTTAATCGACAGTAAAATTAAACAAAACGAAATAAAAAACTATGTATATTAGTTATTTCAATGTCAATCTTGCGACTTGTTTTAATAATGGTAAATATTATTTGTATGTAGATAGTAATAATTATTATTTATATTTACCACCATTAAAACAAGTCGAAAGACTAACACTGAAATAACTAATATATTTAAGTTTTAATATTAAAAAATACATGGAGGAAGTACATACCTACGTCCTCCATATCCTATATCGATTTCGTCTTTTTAAAAGTCGAACTAACATTTTGTTAGATTGAAGGTTAACAGAATTTCTGCTTATTAATTTCGAACATAATGGCGAACTTCTGATAGCATCACAATGTATGAAATGTAAACCAACTGATCCAATATGTCGTTTCGAATACGTACTAGCTCAGTGTCACAATAATTTTAATTGTTCGATTCAATTTTTTTTTGTATTTCGTATAACAAATTGTTTCAACGAATTTTTTTTTTTACTTACACAAAATTACTATAGTTAAAAATGAAAATTCGAATTTTTTGACTTTTATTAAAAATTGAAGAAAATTTCTAAATATTTTTATGATCCTATAATTGTCATTTTCAATTCCTTAACAATTTTTTTTCGAGTTTAATTCTGTAAAGTAATTAAAACTCGATTTAATTTTTTGTTACAATTGCTGTCTGTTTTCATCTTTGGTTTTATCCTGTTCTTATCTGCTATGTTCCTTTATTTGCTGTTTTTTTGTTTTGTTGTTGTTGTTGTTGTTGTTGTGTTTGTTTGGTTTTTCAACTTTTCTATTTCAATTATTTTTTATTGTGTTTGTTTATCATAATATAAACTCTTAATAATTTTAATTGTTTTATTTTCTAGAAATAATACAGGAAAATAATTAAATAAACCTAACAAAATACCAGATAGAAAAATTATTTTTGAAATATTTTTTTTTTTTTTTTGTTTTTGTTTAAGTAAAACGCTTGGAAAATGTTTGTTTATATTTTATTGTTATTATATTATTTTTATTTTTGTTTTTGGTAAAATATTCTGTTATGTAGGATTATTTTTGTTTTTTTTTTCTAGAAAAGATAACCTCAATGTCATTTAATTTGAAAATGGTGAATTTTTAAATTAAATGTTAATTAGATAATTAGATGAAAATGTTAATTGTCAACTTAATATTATATGAATGTGTAAAACTCACCACTTAAATAGGTGAAGATGAGCAAATAAAATCATCAAACCTATGTATAATTTAGTGAATAAAATATTATATTATATTTTTTTGTAAATTTAACAAAAAGTTAGTAATTTTTTTATAATTTTACAATCTTAATATGGTATACATAAATTGATAAGGTTAGGCAGTCGGGTATGAAAATGTGAAAACTGATAATTGACAGTACTTGTAATAGAAGAAGAAAAAGAGGTTGATCTTCAAAATGTTGTATAGACTATATAGCTTCTACTGAAAAGAGCTGCCGCAAACACATGATACAAGCATGTGAAAAATATGAATTTAAAGACGAAAAGAAAATTTAATATGCCTTGAATATGGTAAATGCTAGGTGAAAAAGATGTCTGAAAATCAAAAATCAGCAGCGACACCACATTTATTAAGTATAAAACTGGCTGTCGAGATACTGATGGGCATCAGATGACAATGAATTATTGGTTGAAAATTTTAACATTTTGATTTTCAAGATTCCATATGTAATTCTTGTAAATTCTATCTTTTTGATGATTTTATTTACTCATCTTCACCTTTTTAGTGGTGAGTTTTACACATTTATATAATATTAAGTTGGCAATTAACAATTTCATCTAATTATCTAATTAACATTTAATTTAAAAATTCACCATTTTCAAATTAAATGACATTGAGGTTATCTCTAGCATGTATCCAATCGTATGGTGTTGAAAAATAAACTAAAAATTCGACCTGTTGTCTGAAGCTGAAATTGACAAATTATATACAAAATAATACCAAAAAAGTTTGACCCAACAACTCTAAAATGTAAATTAAATTGTCAGTTTTATCCACTACTGTAAAAATATTTAAGGAAATAGTAAAACAAAACATTGTACAAGTTCAAAATCTACCCAAGCTTAAGTAAATTCATGTATGTACATAACGTTGGGTGCAAGATGAGGAAGGTTTTATAAAGTTAGAAGTCTAATTCAAATTAAATGGTATGTTGGGAATACACATTTTTTTTTTTAAATTTGGTGTGATTGTGTAGTAAAGTATTTGGTTATGATATCAATCTATTTGATAGCTATTATTAATAATAATAAATTTTTTTATTGAATTTTGTAAATTGTTTATAGAAATTGACTTAATACAAAATAAAATATGTTGAATTTTTTAATTTATTAAAAAAAATGCAACTAATTTCACTCTATTTGTGCCCAGACCAATGGTGATTGTCGTGTATTTATATCAGTGAAAATATTTGAGTAAATCAAATTAAGGACAACAATCGACAACATAATTTCTAGACAATAAATTTTCATTTTTAGAATTTCCTAAGAACGACGATATTTATAAATATTATAAAATATATATTCATTCAAATTTTAATATAAATAAATATACGATAGTTTATTTACTTGTTGTTGAATATATTTTAACAATTACACTTCAAAAAATATTTTTTTTTTAATCAGAAAAATTTGCATCTGAACCCACTCAAAAACCGTAGAATAACATGCAATGTTGAGAGTAGCTCAAATTTTATAATTTAGTTGTTCTTACATAATTAATATAATCAGCGGCTACATCTAATATATTAAACTACTATGCCAGAGTCATCGTTGTTCATTTCAAACTCAAAAATATTAGGTACTATACAATCGTCGGCTGAATGCTCATTTTCTCCATTGGCCATTTTTGGATATTTTGACTTAAGAGCACTTTCACATGTTTTAAAGTCAACTCTTTCGTATACTGTATTCTAAATATTTCTATCCGTTGTATGTTAAAAAATACAAATTAGTCATTTTATTTCATTAACCTTTAACTTAGGAGGTGAAATTTTATAACATAGTACTGTACGTGGTAATAAATTTTACACCATTTTTTTTTTTATATTTTAGAAGGAATATAATATTTTTTATAAATTTTTTTTTCACGTAAAGCTGGCTAAGTTAATTCTAAATGTTATATTACAAAAAAAAAAAAGAATTTAGTAGTGGTGGTTTTTTATAAAAATTGTCACTTTATTTCACCAGTCTTTTTTTAATTCAAAAAATAGTTATAGTTCTTATATTTACATAACCAAATAAAAAAAAAGTTAAACGAAAAATAAAATGGCATTTTTTCACAGCTTAATATACATATTTAAAAAAAATAAATAGAACATTTCAAAAACTTTTATATCTTAGAAAATAACAACCAGTCTTTTCATGTAATAATTCCATTCGTCAAAATTAGTATTTGTTCAGTTTATACACATACGCTTGCTACAACCCATACGCATTCGTTTTTGACAAATTAAACATCTGTGTGGTGTTTTCTGTTTGGACAAATATAACACAATTTGTTTGATGTGGAAGTAGAGGGCAGCTGCATTATAGGTTGTGGGAGAAAATCTAAACCCAATATTCTTCGAATAATATCAGTTTATCAAATATATCAGTAATACATCAGTTATTTTTTTAAATATTTCTAAAATAGCCGCTAATGGATCAATTTGTAATCTCTGCGGTCTATCAAAAGTGTTATCAAATCGTAAACAAGAAAGTATGTGTTAAGAAATCGAAGCTCAGACATAACAGCTCTGAATATTCTCTCCCTGTTCCGCTGTTACAAATATTATTTTTGTAAACACTCGATTTGACTTGAAAACTGATGTATAAATATTGTAATACTCCTAGAAATTCTCTAAATTCAATTTTATCTAAAGCTTTTGTTTCTACTTTTACTGTTGATTCAAATTTCAGTTTTCATTTTGTGTTGGTATGTTCGATGATTTTATATACTGTCAGATTTATGCTTAGAGCAAGCACATCAGACGTCTATTACTAGACGAAAGCTTGCTTTATTTCATTGTGCAATAACTCATCATCCAGTAGGGTTAGTAAAACACCGCCACCTTTGATTAAAAAATTTAAAAATAAACTAAACCAGGTACATGCTGTTAGTAGAAGGGTAAAAAGTCATAAATTAATACCTACGTTAATAGCTATACATTTAATAAAAACACTTCGAAAAGTTAGGCACTACACTTCAAACACTTCAAAAAATATCAAAGCTAAAAAGAACAAGAGTTGTTAGTTAGTCTCAGTTGAACGTACATTAAGACGTAATCGTTTTTTAATTGTTAAAACACTTAGTTGACGATCAAAAGAACTAGAGTTAGAATTTACTTCACGGAGCATTCTAGTGATTGGCTCGAATCTACCATATTCGGTAGGGTGGAAGGGAATGTGGAACAACTCAACGGCTCTGAGATTATTCCGATTGGATCTTGTAACCAAATAATTTGAAATTTCAGGGGCTCGCGTTACACCCGAAAGGATCTGGTGAATCAAAGAGATATCTGCAATTATTCGACGATCAGACAACGACTGTAAGTCAATTAGTTTAAGACGGTGGTAATAAGGTGGAAGCCGCAATGGATCATTCCACGAAAAGTTACTCAAAGCGAAACGTAAGAACTTTCGTTGAACCGATTCAATTCGGTTAATGTCAGTCAAGTAATGTGGAGACCACACTTGACTGGCATATTCAAGGGTAGGCCTTACATAAGTAACATAAAGATGTTTCGTGAGGTAGGGGTCAGAAAATTCTTTACACCAACGTTTAATGAAACCTAAAGAAGAATTTGCTTTGCTCACTATCTTATCATAATGTAGCTTAAAGCTCAGTTTAGTGTCAAGCGTTAACCCGAGGTCTATAATAGAATTCGCTCTTGAAAGCTGACAGCCATTTAGTTGGTAGCTGAACCAAATTGTCCGAATGGAATTTTTCCTAGAAAAGGTAATGACTTGGCATTTAGAAGTGTTCAATTCAAGTCCATTATTTGAACACCAAGAAGCGAAATTGTTAAAATCGTTTTGTAACTTTAAGCAATCCGATGAGGAAGATATAGGAGTAAAAAGCTTTGAGTCATCAGCAAAACTAAGAAGTTTAGAAAAAGTTATCACTTTAGGAGCATCAATTGTTGAAACTATAAAACTAAGGGGTCCTATATGACTACCTTGAGGAACACCAGAAGACGCTGAATATTGGTCAGAAATCGCAGTTTTAAATAAAACTGAGTATTCCCGAGAAGAGAGGTAAGACTCAAGCCAGTTGAGGCTATGCGGTGAAAAACCTATAATTTTGTGCTTGAGTAATATGATACTATGAGGAATTTTGTCAAATGCTTTACTTATGTCAGTAAAAATGGTGTCAACTTGAGAACCATTCTCCATTGAGGTCATTGCCTGGGAGACAAAGTCAACCATATTGGTAGTTGTTGACCTACCTCTTTGGAAACCGTGTTGCTCAACACAAATAAAACGTTTACAATAATCATATAAGAAATCATATATCATACGCTCAAAAAGTTTAGGAATACACGAGAGCTTGGCGATGGGCCTATAATTGGTGCATTCATTTCTGGAGTCTTTTTTATGAACTGGAATAATGTAAGACTTTTTCCATAAACAGGGGAAAGTGCCCGATTGAAGGGATAAATTAAACAGAAAAGAAATGGGATGCAATAAGTTAATCATGCATTCCTTCAGAAGAATCGGAGGAATACCGTCAGGGCCGGAAGAAAAATCGTCTTTTAATAATGAAATATGTTTCAACAATAGTTCCGCAGTTATAAGAATGTTTTTGATTTCAAAGGTAATAACTTGATTACTCTGAGAGAAGTCATTCAGATTGCTAAAATAGGTTTCATCGGGAGTGAAGTCATTTCTTGAAAAAGTAGAGGAAAAAAAGGATGCAAAAAGATTCGCAATAGTAGTCGGATCATTAGAAGATCTTCCCAAATAATTTAAAGTTGCAGGATATCCATCAGTTTTACGTTTAGTATTGATAAATTCATGAAACTTTTTCGGATCAGAGAAAATACATGACTTCATTCTGATAAGATAAGACTTATAATTTCTGTCAAGTAGGGCTTTAAACTTTTCAAACAATTGGGAATAAATGAGATAGTCAGAACGGAGTTTGGATTTGAGAAATTTACTCCATGCAGCATTCCTTTGATTTCGTAAAGAACGAATATTGTTGTCGTACCAAGGAGGTGACAAATTTGTGTTTTTTATAGGTTCATAGGGAACTGCCATTGAGATACATTCAAATAGACGGATATAAAATTCGTTGAGACAATAGTTGATATCATTTATAATGAAAACATCTGAAAAATTGATTAACCGTAATTGGTTATTGAGAAGATTAAAATTAGCTTTTCGGAAGTTGAATCTATAAGAAGTTTCAAAGGGAGTTTCCTCCCTCAGCGTATCATAACAATAAGTTACGATTAGAGGTGGATGGTGAGCATCAATGTTGCAAAAAAAGAGGTTACTCCTTTCGACGTAAGAGTTTTCAGCGTCAGATACAAAAACTAAGTCGAGTTGTCTACCGAGAGAATTTTTGATATTAGAAATTTGCAGAAGATTACAGCTATAAAGATCGTCAATAAATTCAGTTTCACAAGAGTTCGACAATGCAGTATTATTATTTGACGCAACCAGACCACAATTGTCCTCATCATAGGACCAAATTAAGTTTGATAGGTTAAAGTCACCTAGTAAACAAAAATTGTCGGTTGGTTCTAGATTTTCGATGAAACATAATAAGGCTTCAGAGAGCGCCTTAAACTTAATTGGTCTTTCATTGATTGGAATACTAGAAGATAAATAACAATTTATTAAATATAAATTATTATGACTGAACGTTAATTTAACACAAATCAGTTCGAAACCATTTGTATTGGGAATAGTAACAGAGTTACTTTGAAAAGTTGAGCGAACCGCTAAGAGGACACCACCACCACGTTCACCTAGTGAAGAATTAACGCGATCGTTCCTATAAACAGAAAAATCTGAGGTAAATAAGTCTTGCGAGACAATATTGCTGGTTAGCCATGTCTCAGTCAAAGCAATAACATCATGAGGAAACGATTGGGACTGTTGAAAGAATTGGCAAGTTCTTGTACGTAATCCTCTCACGTTTTGATAGAAGATGGTGAGACAATTGAGTTTTTTGAAATTGAATTCGAAGTTCCAGTAGTCTCTCTTCGTTTACGCGGAATAAATTCTTTAACAATAATTCCAGCAGGCCAGTGAGGAGACTTTGACAGAGTGTCAAAATGAGTTTTAGACATTGCAGTTTAAAAGAAGCGTGTTGCTTCTCAGCAATTTTCATGCAGTGAATGACGTTATTTGACGTTGTAATCTTGCAGTTAACTTCAATATGTTGAAGTACATTTGTAGAAGTAGTACTCGGAAGAAGTCGAGAGATAAATAAGACCTTGGATTTAGGAACAACTTTTAAAAAATTAGAATTTGCAAGGGCATTATGAACAACAACCCCGGAAGTTAGAACCGCATTGTTAGTTGTGATATTAATTCCAGCAGTCTGAGAAGGGTTATTTAAGCTGTTAACAGCAATCTTAGTACCACTACTAGTGGTAGCTTTATTAGGATTAATAATGTTGGCAAGGGTTGGACCATCATTACTAGGTTTATCTTCAATAGAATCATCAAAAATTTCGGACCAATATTAATACATTTTATTTTCTGTTTCACCGTTACTAGCTGCGGTTACTGAAGTTTGTAATATTACAATATTATGCAGTGGAGCTCTAAAGTGGAGACTAAATATCTGTGGTTCATTTGCTGCCCACTTAAAATTGTTTTTTCCATAAAAACAATTTGTTTCACCTTCGCGTTCGCCAATGTGTTCAATATTTTCGTTTCTACTACTCAAATACTTGCGGTTTCATCATTTACTCCTCGTTGTCTGTTTCGGATATTTCGGAACTATTATCGCAAAAATTTGGATAAACAACTTCGTCATCAACTTCGTTTATATCACGATTATTAATTTTCTTCATCAGAAATTTCCTCATAATTTTTCAAAATCTGTTTTATTCTAGATCCGTTAATTTTTTTTGATCGTGCAATTTTCTCTATAATCGGAAAATTATAAAAAAAGGGTTAAAAAGTTGTATAAAACTTCAAAATGGATGATTTTAAAAGATTTTTTTTCTTAAAATTTTAATATAGATGTGTAGTAAAAATTTTTCTATTAAAAACTAACATTAAATTAGAGGTGTAGTAAAACATTTTCTATTAATTGCTTACGTTAACTTAAACGTGGTAGTAAAAAATTTTATAAGAAAAAAATCCCACAATTAATGACGAGTGGTATTTTTTACACCTCTTACCAAATTTCTCTTCACGTGCTTTACTTACAACATGACAAATAATACTGTGCATGAAAGTATAATATAACTGTAGGGTACTGAGAATATCGCCTTGTGAAAAAGCAATGGACAGAAGTAATAAGAGAAAAAAAAAATGGAGTGTAAAATTTCCCACCACGTCATAAGTTAAAGGTTAATCACGTTTTTCCAATATTGTTGTGATAATCTACTTCCACTTCAAATTTCTGTCATTAGAGCAACTTTTATATGACAATTTGCGTAATCAATTACTAATTTCTTAGTTGTTCTATGTGCTTATTAGTGTGTATATTAAGTTGATTATACGAGTATGTATAAAAATGAGTATGCATTAGGTTAAACCGCGCAATCTAATACATACTTCTGGACACATAATATGTTAAAAATGTACAGTTTTTCTACATGAATGCAAGCGAATCATGTACATATTTTTGTAAGATTTATGAAAAGTTCTAAAAGAAAACTAGTATGAGAAATTGACTTAAAAAAATGTTGAGAAACAAATAATTTGTATAAAACACTATGAAATGAGTTCGAGGTATTCACCATTAGGGTACCATTGGTACTCACAACCTGATTAGGCAAGATGTAGCAAATCAGTTAACAGGACGATGTAAGCTTATATTTGTATGATATTTACCATGTTTATTACTTTTGTTAATGTTATTTATAAATATTTCTTTAAAAAGTTATAAGTACATCTTTACTCTGATAACTTGTGGAGATAACTTTTTTATTATTTTAGTATACATTTTTTTATCTAGACATATTTACTAATTTTAAAAAACAAATAATTCTCCTAAAGCTGTCGATTTAAGAATTATATTATGTTTTACAAGATATAAAGTAAATGATTTTTTATGTTTTTCATAAGCATGTAATTACTTACTGCATTTATTTAAAAAAAAAATAATACTGAAACTACAAACAACATTTCTAATACCTTGTACCTAGAGATATTATCATTAATAATACTTTAGTAAAATATTATTTAAAAGAAACAAAAATATGTAATATTAAATAAAGAAACTGTTGAACTTTAAGCTTATCAAGTGTAGGAAATTTTTTTCCAAATCAATCGAGCAAGACTATAAATGAATCTGTTACGCAATATGTATATAGCAAAAATATTAAAAACAAAAAACAAAATGTATAGCATGATTCAGGAATCAGAAAAAAATATTCTTCAACTTTTATATAATTATTTGAAAATTGTCAATTGAGGAAAAAATAATAAACAGTTATTGGCAAAATTTGTTACACAAATTAATTTAAAATTTTTATAATAGAAAATACACCGTAGAACAAATTCTGAATGTGCGCTAACTTGTAGGGAAAGCAAGAAGCTTTAATATGCAATCATTAAGCTTTCGATACCGTAAAATGGGAAGCATTGTATATGTAGAATATCTTGAGTTTGGAGCTCCACCGTATTTGGTACAAATAATTTATAATCTACAAATTCAACTCAGTTCAAGTGAACCCAGTGTTATCAGATATTTTAAAATACATACTGAAATAGAGCAAATATTTTTCTCTGATTTTGTTTAATATTTTAATATTTATACGGAGAACACTACTGTTTAAAATTATAATGAGACTGTTTATTGTTATAAATTTGACGGTTGAAAAACAGATGGTGGTCTTAAATTTCAAACAGATTAAGAATTTTAAATTTGGGATTGACACTTTAATATTAGCTGCATACGACCACGAGTAACAAATAATCATGGAAAAATGAGCACGTTCCAATAAAGAATACAACCTTGAAATAAAAACATATAAAACACAAGCAAATGTTAATTAATAGACCGAATGATAATCAACAGAATATTTAATTAGTTATAAAAAAATTATATAAACAATAACAAAACTATATTTACCTCAAATCAATGATATCGAACCAAAGAAGCTACTCTGACAAAATAAAAACAAGAAAATATTTTGCAAGAGTGCAAACGGCTAAACTAATAAAAATAATAAAAGATAGGAGCATTATTAAAAATATACAAAATTAAGATTAGTTATTGTTTTTATATTCCCAATAACTACTTATGCTGTAGAAATGTGGATAATAAAACAGATAAATAGGAGTAAAATGGAATGATTTGAGCCACAAAAAATTAAAAAAATTACCCAATTCTTTCTGACATATTCTGAACACATTGACAAGTGGCCGGAAAGAGTTGAAAAGTCGATAGTTGAAGATGGAAGCAACAGAAAAGGTACAAGGGATCGATCTTCCGCACGCTGAACATACCAACTACAGCTTCTACCGCGAAGAACCACTGCAGATAATAGCTTTATAAATATTTTAGATATTTGAATGTGTTCCAGATAAAAGACGAACTTTTAGAGATACTTTGCAAAATAAGAATATCTAATAATATAGCAATACAGCACATCAATTAAATAATATTTGAACAGATCCGTTTTTATATTCTCTAGAAATGTATTTTATGTATGTAAATAATTTTGTCATTGAATGTTAGTTAGTACCGATTTCAGTAAACTTTAAAAGAACATAAAAATATACTTAGAGAATATGGATTTGTAATACGATTTAATTTTTGTTATTTTTTTCTTTGTTTCTATCAGGATGTATACATATTATTTGAAACGTACATATTTAGAATAAAAATATATTATATGAAAGGATTCAAGAGAGCATATTCTGGGGTAAAAAGGTAAAAAATAGGATTATAACGTCGTATCATAATATAATAAAAAACAATTTCTACATGTTGTGTAAGTGTGTGTGTATGTGTATGCGTATATAGTTACACCAACCTTATTTAATAATATTTACTTATAAATCAGATATATTTTAGAATATTTTACTCCTTAAGGGTAAATACATTTTTCATAAATATGCTCAATATTATAATGAATATTTTAGGTGTATGTTTTTACTAAATACTTGGAAAATAAAAAAAAAAAAAAAAAAAAAAAAAATAATAATAATAATTATTGTCGCAATACAAATTGCCTCTTTATGTATGAGTAGAAAAACTTTAGCGAACATTTTTTCATCGCTTAGCAGTGTAGCAATAATAAATAAAAGCAACAGTACGAGGATATTTATCTGGTCGAGTATACTCAAACCGAAACAAAAACAGAGGTACAAGCTAGCCCAAACACGTGCAAGCCAAATACTACTTGCTATGACAAATCGATATGTGTTTAAGGTATCTCCTTGTTGTAAATACAAATTATTGCGATTATTATTTTTTAAATAAGCCCTTCATTTTATTTATTTACTCCATTTAGAATTAATAGTTTTCATTAGTAGAATTCAGATATTTTTTAGTTGTAAATTCAAATAAAACGAATTTCATATTGAATTTTCTAAATTTTAAAAATCATTCAACTAAGGCAAACGGTTTTAATTACGATGCAATTCAAATATCGATTAAATCATTAATATTTTTGTTTGTTTTTTTTTCACAAGAAAACTGCTTAGCTTATATTCACTTATATTCATTATTCAGCTTCATCAATTTTATTTTAATTAATTATCGTATCAAGATTTTTATCGTTGAATAAGTCATTTGTAAGTGTGCTTATATTATAATATATCGAATGGGGTGATGCTTTTTTCAACTATATTCTATACAATCCTGTGGGATCTATTGCTTCAAAGTTTAATACTTAATGGAGGGGGCGAATCTACTTAAATTTATCATGATAATGAAATGTTATCATCGTAAGACGACCTTTAATTGAATTTCAGTATCTCACCAAGATGTAAATATATACTACTTTTGGAGAAAAAAACAATAAATTGATTTGGCCGATTCACTAGATTACCTACATCGAATAATATTGTCTAAATCGTCTAAATCAGATGGCTGGGTGAAATAAAGGATATCTGTTGAAAATCTAGAATTAGCAGATAGAAAATAGTTGCACAATATAGAGCAAAATGTAGGAAAGCTGTAAAAGTCAAATTGACCTATAGATTTAACAAGTGCAAATGCTCTCACTTCAGCTGTAAATTTCAATCCCTTCATTTTAAAATCGACATAAAAAATGTCCATACTAAATTGATATCAAAATCACCACAAAGTGAACATATTATACACAATACAATTTTTCAGAATACAACTTTATATTGACTATTTACACTGTCATAAAACAATTTTTAACCATATTGAAGAAACTTAAGAAATACTATCTACTAGACAATTAAATAAAATGTCAAACTTAAAAAATAGTATTTTAACTTTTACATCTTAAATAAACCATTTTTATAATCAGCTTAAAGAACATACAATCACATACGTGTATTTAGAAGACAAGAATAAGTACTTTCACTATACTAGATGTATGTTCGGTATAAGTGTTATTGCAGTATAAGAATATTACATGGTTGAAAATGCGAGAATATTATTATACGTATGTTTAGATAAATTTTATTTTCTTCTAAAACTATAAGTAAAGAATAACTTTCTGTTATCATGTCTGTACAAGACTTACTTACATGTTCATCTATTCGACTTATTTTTTGATTTTGTTTTCAATTTTTGTTTTTGGTTTTTTTTTTGCTTTTTTATAAATAGAAAATATTTTAGTTAAACAGAAAAAAAAAAAAAAATAATAACTTGAATAGCTTGGTTTGCATAGAAGAAACTTCTTTGAATCTATATAGGAAAATAATAAATGTATATGGTTGTAGTTTAAATATAACTAGGATTCTACTTGCATTATTAATCAGAGAAAAAGAAAAATTCTATGTAATAAAATCAACAGGATTTCCATTAATTTGTGATGTGGTATTGGGAAATTTTTAAATATTTTTTTTTTATAGATTTTAAAGTTTTCAATCTATACATAAGTAAAATTAATTCATATAATCATTGTAAATTATTGTCAATCGAGTTTATTACTAGGCAAACTCGATGTAGTTTTATGCAAAATTTTAAAAAAAGGAGGTTCATAATTAATTGTGAGCTTCAAAATCGATTCAGTGAATACATTTTATGTTTTAAGATTAAGTTGTATTTGTTGTCATGTTTTGGGAACTCTAAAATTGATGATATAGTTATGTTATAGATCTAATAGATGGTGTCTGTCAAAGATATATTTCAACCGTTTACTATTTCCGGTTACTATTTCCGGTTGCTATGCATGCACGGAAATGAAAGACACCATTATTAGATTAAAACTCAGTCTCAGATGGACCATTGAAGAGAATAGAATAAAATCTGTAGTTGTATAAGTAATATCTTAAAACAGTTAAAAAATACAAAGAATAATAAAATTAATAATAAAATCTGTGTAAATAAAATAAATAAAACATTAAAATTAATTCAAAAATAAAGTTTGTGGGAAATTAAATAATCAGAGTTTTAATCATTATAACAACTATAAAAGTAATAAAAAATATTCCGAAGAAGAAATATTAACTATATGTTTTGGTTTAAATCATTATACTTTGGCCTAGAACATCAATGTGAACGACCTGTAGCAAAACCAAATGTAATATTGGAGCATCGTCTTCAACTTTGCTTATTTATATATATATATATATATATATATATTTTATGTTCCAAGTCTATGAGATGGACACATTATTGGCTTTAACACAGATATTTGGCATACACTAGCTTTTCTGTAGAATTTTTATTGGATATCTACTAATTTTTAATGTGGAAAACTATATCTATTGTATAGACAAGAAAGAAAACCCAAGTCTTCGACTATTTTTTATAACTTATTTCATCCCAATGACAAAGAGTACCGGATCAGGTTACAAAACAAACAAACAAAGTTGTTTGCCCTTCTTCGTGAATAGAACCTGGGACCTTTCGGTTGAAAGGGTTGCGCTCTACCTACTGCGAGACCCAACGTTTCCCGTTAGTATTTTACAAAGTTTGCTGCTGCACAACATAATCCGATTTTTTTTTTGTTACAATATCTAGTATATTTTTTCCGCTCTAATTTTGTACTTAAATCAGGTTCCGAGGTTAGGTACAGTTTTTTTTTCGAATTTCTCTTCAGAAATGGACACCATTGTTCTGCGGATATTTAAAAAAAATATTAGGTGACCAAACACTTGCCAAAATTTACCCTTAACAAATGTAAAATTACTTAAATTTACACTTCATAGTAGACATTCTGCATGTGGCGCACTGTTTTGGTTTGGGAATGAACATTTGATCTACAAGTACAAGTATAATTAACTTATAAATTTGAAATAAGTGCAAATAGGAATAATAAAATAGTAAAAATATTTTCTTATTTTTTTTTTGTAACAAAGTGTGTACCTTTAAACATTTAATTTTCAAAATTTTTGATTAAAATTTGTTTTTTGGCCTTAAATTAGTTAAAAACATTGATTAAACCTAAAAATTTAATGCTAACTTATGCTCGACATTGAAGAGGATAAGGATCCCATCTATTTTATAATCTCGCATATAGTATGTACATATAGGCACATTATAGGCATATTGTATATACCTATAAATATTCTAGAAAAAGAAAGTAGTCCAATTTTCAATCACACTCTGAGTGTTGTAGTGTTTTTGGATTTCACAAATGTTCATTTCTTAAATATTTACTATCGAAAAGTTTTTATTTTTGTAAAGATTGTTTTGCCAAATGTTTATTTTATTATGTAGAATTTTATAAGAAATGTTCATTTGTTAATTGTCCTGTTTACTAAGGATGACACTGTTTCCGATTTCTTGTGTATATGTAAATTAATATAACCTTTATCACTTATATAAATATAAAAGTGTTTTTCACTTTGATAAGATCTTTCATTTTATTATTGCTTAACCGTATATTCTTTTATAATATTCCGGGGTTATTTCCTTTAACTGCAAAGTGTATCTTAGTAATTTAATTTAACGTGATACTTATTGTAAAAATTACAAGTTTTATAAACAGCTATATTAATATAATAATACTACTATTATAGTGCTATTGTTGATCTAGTAAAGTTTGGGTGTAGTGTAAAAAGTTTGCACATTACAATTCAAAACACCAACAACATAGTAAAGTAAAAATGTATCATCTTTTGGTTCATAATGTCCATGTATGTAAAAGTATTTAAAAAATCCACAAATTAATGGGAATCCTGTTGATTTTATTACATAGAATTATTCTTTTTCTCTGATTAATAATGCAAGTAGAATCCTAGTTATATTTAAACTACAGCCATAAGAGGAGATAATAATGCCAGAATCATCATAATGTATTAATATTATTGTTTCACTACATTTTAATTACACCTACTTCCATAATACATTTAAAAAAAAAATTGATTTAGACTCTCAATTCTCATTCTTTCATTCATCAATTTTTTCAACAGTTTTTTTCATTATTATTATGGTTGTTATTTTAAAAGGCTTCAGACAAAAACAAAATTAGTATAATATATATATATATATAAGATACATATAATACTATATAAAAACAGTTAAACAAGTACATTTTTATTCCGCTTATATTCCATGGTACCTTAGAATAGCACAGGACAACCATTTCTTTGTACTTACTTACATTAAAATTAAGTTTGAAAAGGAAATGAATTCTATTGCGAAATTAAATTATAAAAAAAGAAAATAAAAATAAATTAAATAACATAATATTAATAATAATAACTTAATAATATTTTGTCTATACTGTAAAATAAAAGTTATGGAAATTAAAATATTCAATATTAATTGTGGAATTTTAATAATCTTTACATTGTTTTTGAGTAAGGAATTCAGTTTTTTCAATAAAAATTTTTTAATTGGTCCCTATTAACTACTTTAAGGATATAATATTAAAATAAGTTGTAAAAATATTAATTGAATTTCGTAGCTTGAATAACCACAAAATTCTAATAAAAGTTTTTAATATTATGTAATTTAACCTATTTATAGATAGGAAGACATTTTTATACACAAAGGAATAATAAAATTTCATTGATGATAATACAATATTATATAACGGAAATAGCTTAATCGTTTTTATACATATATTATATATTATATTATATACAAACTTAGTATCCACAGTGTCAATGCATTGATTATGAAATAATTAATAAATAATTTTCAATGAGCTGAATGAGGTGAAAAATTAGTTTTCTTTGAATATTTAAACTTAATAAAAAAAATGTAGATAAAATTATGTTTTTATGCTTTTAAATAAGTACGGTTTTTCGAGCATTTATCTATCAAATATCTGGCACATCAACTTATTAAATATTGAAATTTACTTCTATTGTCAGTTATTTAAGTTGTTACCCGCTCGATAATTTTTTGTCATTTTTATTTTATCCCAATGACAAAGAGTGCTGGAATAGGTCGGAAAACCTATAAGACATTTTTGTTTTTTCTCCATCCGGGATAGAGCTTATGACATTACGCCTGTCAACAGGTAATTATGAATAAGTATTAAATAAGTGTTTTGTTCAACTAACAGTACTGATGTTAAAGTGGATTTCCTCTTAAAGGACGAACGTCCGGAAAGCTTTTTTAACCAAGACCAATTGTCCTCTCAGGACAATTTACTTAGTCAAATTTCTTAATTAAAATATTTTTAACTTTTGGCTGAAGGCTGAGAAAAAAGAAAAGGATAAATATGTAATTATTTGATAACTATTTATTGCTATCTCGATTTTTCTGTGAACGCATTCACATATAGGATTTCAAATGTTTTTTTAAGAAAAACACATGAAATGTAATTGTTTTGTTTTTTGTTTTTTAGTATAAGTTTATTTTGTTTCTAACAAATTTTTTTCTATTTTAAGAGAAAAGCAAAGTGCTATATTTTATTTCTTCGAATAATTCAATGTTATTTTCCAATATTACTTGTATCGTAAAAAAAATTAATTAAAATAAAATCCGTAAGCAATTTGTTAAACGTCAAACTTTTTTGACGTACATAAACAAAATGTCAGTCCTTCGCGCATTGAGAGAAAATCATAAAATTTTCTTTGATTGCATTTAAGTTTCAATTATAGTTTAAAATAAAATTGTCCGGAAGTTGGTCGATGAAGAAGAAATTCACCTTTAGACTACCTATAGACACCTTTTAAATTGACCTACTGAGACTATCTATACCCCGCCTGGTATTATAATATTATACTACCTATTCATCTCCTGATTTCATATCTTCATTGATTCTATAACTTATACAAAGATGCTTCAACTTTAAGCAATATCTGTGAGTTATAAAAATCAATCAAAAAATTTAATGTAAATCCAATTTTAAATTAAATAAAATAAAAAAAAAATGTTATTATATAGAATTTTATATTTATTTATTTTATTTAATTGTATTATTTTATTTAAAGGTGAACAAAGTTTTTCATCTGCTATTTTTTTGACTTGGTCTGTGCTTTCTGCAACTTTTATATAAAGGGTTTATGCTTAAAACTATATTAGCTTTTGTTTTTCAAAACTCAGAATGAAGTTGTTTTTAAACAATTCTGTAAATAATTTGAACGCAATGTGATAGAAGGATATTGATGAATTAAGCAAGCATAACAGTATTTTTTTAATAATACTAAGACTCAAAAGAAAGTATTGATAAAACAATATTTTACATTATTTATACAGCTACTCCATGGATACTATTCCTAAATTTACTAACACAGCACTTATTGTTTTGACTACCAGCTGGTGTAATGAAAAAATAAATATCAATATTACAAACTACAGCTATACCTACAACAAGAGTAACTGTTAAAATTGATCAAAGAAATGTAGAGCAAAGTGATATTTTACAAGTTCAAGTAGATTCGGTGAGAAAAACCATTTATTTTGTTTTAATTTCAATTTAATTCAACCAACATGTGAATATTCATGAATGTCACACGAATTTTTGTCGGATTTCAAAACCACGTCCTCTCTTAGTTACTACTTTTTTATTTGTTTAAAAAAAGATGGCGAAAACCATACAAAAATGCATATCTAATTTTATTTTACATAAATTAAAACACAAATGCTATCAAAGAAAATTTTATGATTTTCTTTCAATGCGCGAAGGACTGACATTTTGTTTATGTACGTCAAAAAAGTTTGACGTTTAACAAATTGCTTACGGATTTTATTTTAATTAATAAAAATCTAAACCTGGGTCTTGGACATTTTGTCGTCTTATGTAGCATCAGTATCTATATTGGGGTCGTAAATACACATATTTTTCCAAATAGCAGGTATTGGAGTATATTGTATGTAATCAATTCTGTTTCATTTAAGTAATGGTTTCATAAGTAATGAAGATTTTGTATTTTAAATTAATTAGATTCATGGTTCAGATAACTATTTTCACCAACAATCGACTTTATCTATAGCCACTTGCGAAATATTTTGACAAAAATTCAATTCAGTGAATATAACTGGTCTTTTGATACTGTTTGTTTTCAACAAATTTATAACCTACTTAAATATTTATTATCAATAAAATAAAATCAAAAATAATAATAATACTATTAGAAAAATCCAAAAACAAAATCATTAAAATTGACAATAATATGTGTTTTATTATTTTTAACTGATTTTTGGTTGTTCTCACTTTTTTCTTTAGTATTTTTAAATTTATCATTAAAGAGGTTAGAATTATATCAAAATATAGTAAAATATTAATTTATAATATACAAATAAAAATATTACTTAATTATAGATTTATTAGAATTTTATATCAATATAAAAATATTTAATTATTTATTAATATTGTTCGATTTTAATTTATAATAGAATTAAATTTAGCAAAAAATGTATAAATTTGATTTAAAATGGTGAAATAATGTCTAATATTTTTCCTGTCGACTTTTGATTTTCCAGTGACTGGAATTGTTGGACATTTACAATAATTATACTTCTAAATTTTTACCCATTTCATTAAGGATAAATAATATTCGATGTTTGGTATTTATGGTACATATACCAGGAGTCAAACCGCGTAAAAAATGCAATCTAGCATGTTCTACGATTTTCATATGCGAACTACAAATATGTAGTATAAAAATGCCTTAATATACCGGGTGTGCCAGAGCATGCGTATTAGCTTTTAAGAGGGGAAGCAGCCGTTATTTTCAAATTGAAATGTGTTTACTAAGATAAGGGTACTCTATCGGTTGGTGATATTTCCAACTTCCGAGAAGCCCGGAAAAGTGTTTTTTAAGCTCAAAATTCGCCGAAATTGGCCGAAAACGAGATTTTCAAATGGGAAGAGGTACTTTTTAATGCAAATTCGGATTCTACAACAAAAAAAAGAAACTTATGTTAAATGATTTTTTTTATTTTCCCAATATTTTTCTTTAAAATCAATAGAATAAAACAAAAATCAGGAAAATATGGAGTGCTTTGGTAAACTAAAATTAATAACAATCATTTTATATACTTTTATATTAACTTGCCAGTGTCTATATGTATATATGTATATATGTATATATGTATATATGTATATATGTATATATGTATATATGTATATATGTATATATGTATATATGTATATATGTATATATCAGGCACGAAGCGTCCATATATTGAGTTGAATGAGTGCTTCCCCAAATAAAATATTATTTATTATTTTTTACAACTTAATATAATATATATGTTTAATTTAATATAAAAATTACTTAACTACAAAAATTCAAATCGAATGAAAAAAAATTTCAAGCAAAAATTATATGCATAGAATGATATTAATTACATTATGCATGTTTAGAAAATAATGCCTATATAAACATCATTATTTTCTATTACTGTTATTCTTTCAATCATACAAGCCAATAAGAGATATTCAACAACCACAAATTTAAAATATTTGAAAATAATGCCTATTAAAAATCATTCTTCTCTTACCAACCAATATAGCTATAATAATAATTATACATAGCATAAAAATATAATGACAAATTAAATATCATTCTCCTCATTTACAAATTACAATATACATACACTCAACACACACTGTCTCTATTTAGCAACAGCAACAAAATAATAAGAGAAGCGACAATAAAAAAAATCAAAAGGAAAAAAAATTGATTGAGTTGCTGATATTCATTCCAAATCTACCTGATATAATTAGAAAATATCTGATAGAAAATAGATTATCTAGGGAAACAACAACAAAATATCGCATGACAGAAAATGAAATTACAAATAAAAAAAATAGCAGGGAATGAATTAATTTTATGCATTATTGTGGTTGTTGACTTAAATGAGAATTAATATTTATATAAATAATGTATGTAGTTTTGGGTTTTTGTTAGAGAGTGGTAATGATTTGTGTTAAGTAATCCTGTAGTTTTTTGTTACTGAATGCTACATTGTTTATTTTCGACCATAATTTTGTTTTATGCAGTTTTGAAACAATTAATTTGTTAAAAAATTTAAAAATTTAAAACATTTTGTTTTTTATTATTTATAAATAATTATAATAGAAAATTGTAATTGTGTTATTGAAAGAACAAATAATTTTCTGCTAGAAGTTTTGAGGAAAAATTATTAATTGTTAAGGATGGTAAACCAATGTTTGATCTACTAATTACAACAATAAAACGGGGTGGGGTGTAATCAGCATTTATCAATAAAAGTTTATAATTCGTATACGTTGTATTTTCCAACATTAATATAGAAAATTCATGTTCACACTTTTTTTACATTGCTTTCTTAAAATCAGAACTTAATTAAAGTTATATTTTCAGATTAAAATTTTAATAACAAAAACAGTATTTGTATATTTGAATATTATTATTTTTAATTGAAACAGAATTACACAGCTCTTTTAATGAATAATCTAAGCTTTGTTAATTGATAATAACACTTCTCTATAACAACTATTTTAGTTGAGCGATCGTTTTTCGGCCTAAACAGAATTAAAACTACTTTGAGAAATAGATTTGAACAGTTTTAACTGTCGAATTTAGAAAATTTCAATAGAAAAGGAAAGCCAAAGCAAACTAATGTTTCCTTTTATAGTGCTTCCCCGGTTGAAAATTCCACGCCCCGTCACTGGTATATATGTATATATGTATATATGTATATATGTATATATGCATATATGTATATATGTATATATGTATATATGTATATATGTATATATGTATATATGTATATATATATATATGGATATATGTATATATATCAATTGCGTCTCTCAAAACTATGTATAGAGCGAATAATATTCCACAAGATTCATTATATACTTTTGTGTTTTATCTTATAGTAGTTCTAGATGCTCAACATCCACCACTAGTTTTATTTTCTACTTTTTAGGGGGCTAGTTTGGTTTCGATAAAAGTATATTTTAAAAATTTTTATTTTTATAAATAAATTTCTTTTTCATATTATCACATTTTTTAAATCATTTTTGGGTACCTACATGGCTTAAACTAAAAAAAAAAACAAAAATTTTCTTTACATAAATAGTAGTAATAGTAGTTTTTAGATGCAATTTTACTGACATACCTAAAGCTTTTGACAATGTTAATCACTTTAAACTGCTGCAAAAAAATTTGAGCTTTACGAATATATGGATTCAGTTATATCTCACTGGTCGTACACTCTCGGTTAAGATTTCAAATTCAAACTCTTATATATTTTCAGCAATATCAGGTTTTCCTCAGCGTACCCACATGGGACTATTATTAGTTTTGATTTACATGAATGATGTCAATATCGGATTGAAAAAATCAATTCTATCAATTCTAAATTATATTCAATTATTCAAAGTTATGAAGATTGCCTCTCATTACAGGAGGATATCGAAAATTTCTATTCCTAGTGTGAAATAAATTGATTTCAATTAAATATTAAAAAATATAAACTTACGACTTTCCACAAATCTTCTAATATAATTAAATTTGACTATAAAATTAACGACTCCGTTATAAATCGGGTTAACGTAATCAAAGATTTAGGAATTAATCTAGATAACAATTTAACTTTTAATCCACATATAGATTATATATATAGTATCTAAAGATTTTTCCATTCTTGGCTTCATTTCTGATCCATACACTTTTAAGTCTTTGTACACATCTCTGGTTCGACCACATATCGAACATGCTTCTTCCATTTGGATACCATCTTATGACAAGCACATTAAAAGAATTGAGTCTATTCAAAAGAATATGATAAAATTTTGACTTCGTACTTTTAATTGGCAACAAAATGCTACAAATCTAAATGTCAACTAATTGATATTTCTACATTGGATATTCATCTAACGGCAGTAATGTTTTGCTATTACACCCTGTCAGGAAAAATTAATTGCCCGCAAATTCTAAACCATTTTAACATATATGCACCAGCACGAGAGATCCGTTCTCGGAAATTTTTGTACCTAGCTTCAAAAGAAAGCTTGGAAAGGCTAATCTCTTCGCAAAATTATTTGCAGCTAATTCCACACTCCCTCCTACAGCCCAAAATCCTTCATCAATCCCTGTTCTAAATTATTCCTTCGGAAGGATCTACTTTAGAACAAGAGCTGTAGCAAAAGTCTTGAAGAATCTCGATATAAAAAAATCTACCGGTCCTGATGGTATACCTGCAATTGTGCTGCGACACATTGCCTTCGCTATTTCTAAACCTCTGCGCAACTTATTCCATTTGTCCTTTTCGTCAGGAACTTACCCGTCCTATTGGAAAGTTGCCCAAGTTTATCCTATTCCTAAAAAAGGTGACAAAAGCAATCCTTCAAACTATAGGCCCATAGCTATTACTTCCATTATTTCAAAAACGATGGAAATCTTAATTAATCATAAGCTGAAGAAATATCTTGACAGTAGAGGTATAATTCATGATAGCCAATACGGCTTTCGAGCCCAACGTTCCACCGGTGATCTCATGACATGCCTCTGCGAGAAGCTCAACACCAGCCTGCATCAATCTGGTGAAGCTACTGTTGTAGCTCTGGATATATCTAAGGCTTTTGATCGAGTTTGTCATTCTGCTCTTATAGCAAAATGCAACGCTATAGGCCTTGGTTCAACCTTTTCTAAATGGATTGAAAGTTTTCTTTTAAATCGATCTATCATAGTTTCAGTTGACGGTTCTTTTTCCGACCAACTTCAAATCAATGCTGGTGTTCCACAAGGCTCTGTCCTTTCCCCCACCCTATTTCTCATTTTCATTAATGACCTTCTCAAATTAACTTTCAATCCAATCCATAGTTTTGCTGATGACAGCACTCTAGTAGCATCATATGATTTTCTAAAACAAACTAATCACCTCCGCAGTCACCTCCAAAAGAACAATGATGGCCGGCGCGCTCAATCACGACCTTGCCAAAATTGTCGACTGGGGTAAAGCTAACAGAGTCGAGTTTAACACTTCAAAAACTCAAAGCTGTTTTGTTAGTAACAACATTCGAACCAATTCTCCGGCTTCAAAATGAAGGTATCCAGCGACTCAAAGATCTGAACATTCTCGGAATGCGAGTGAATCAAAATATGCACTGGAATGCATAAATTCTTTTATAGTAAGAACATCCCGATTGTGGAACCGCGTCCCAATCGAAGCATTCCCAATGAGAGAAGGATTTTTTATTTATGACTTACAGAGGTTTAAGACGAATATTAACAACATTGTTCGCTCTTTCCCACAAAACTTTTCTTCTTCCTTTTTCTTTCCTTTCCTCTAACTATCCTTTCCTTTTTCAAATAGTCAACGGTACGCAAGTACTTAAAGTTTCAAAACCTAAGTTTTGGCTATAATATAAAAAAAAAAAAAAAAAAAAAAAAAAACAGAACAAACTATGGTTTTTCAGAACCGATAGTCAAATCTCAAAAATTATTTAATTTTTATTTCTCTGTTATCGATTTTAATGATGTAAGATGAGAGATTGTTAGAAGAAAAGTCACCATATTTTTAAATAACTTGTAATTTATTATTTACATATTTAGTTATTTTTAACATTAAATAATATTTTTTTTTTAATTTTTTACTTTACTAATTTTTTTTAATCATTATGAAATTTTTATTGTTAAATTAAGTATGTATTTGTAATGAACTATATCTATGTATGAACTTTCTAAGTAATATCTGTATGCAAGGGTTAATTTTCCAGTAGATACATAAATAAATAAATAAATTGCCATCTCCTACCGCATTTTCAACCCTTATTCTAAGTCTATAATCGTAAATTACTACAGGTACTAATTTCAAATAGTAATCCTATATGTAAAGATGGATGTTTGTATGTATGTATGTTTATGTCAGAACTCCTCCGAGACGCATAGACCAATTTCAATCAAACCTTTCAGGATGGTTTTTTGTTATTTGGAATCGATCCCGTGATATGTTGTTTTCGAAAATTTTGACTGGTTCGGGTAGCTGTTGTACAACTCCTAACACCCGACAAAAATATTCCAAAACCCAAATATATTACAGAGCTAAAAATTTGCAAACAGGTACTCTCTCAAAAATAAACAAATATGCCTTTCACATTTCTTCGAAATATTGACAGCTTCGGGTAGCTGTGATACAACACCCAGATGTATGTATGTATGATGTTAATAACTTTTTATTTAGGCATATAGCAATGTACAAAGTATTATTATACCTTTGTTTTTTTGGTAAATTCCGTTAATCCGTTTCGGCACGTCGGTCTACAGACTTTTTGTTTCGTTGTGCCGTCTAAGAGCTGTGACCGATTAACTGGAAACTTTGTAGAAATATTGTTTGTTGGCATAGAAAGACCACTGGTTTTTTTGGTTTTTCACTAGCTGATCACTGGTTTTTGGTCCCTTCCGACACCTCAATCTTGAGAAAAAATTGTTAGAAGAGCTTCTATGATCTTAAAAAAGGCGAAAAACAGATTTTTATGTCTTTATTATAGATTTTATGATTTTTATGTTTTAATTCCAATAACCCGATTCGCTATGCAGGTCTAATAAGTTTCTTTCGATTTTATTGCCCTGTCTCTTGCCCTGTCTCTGTCCCTGGGCACATTGATTTGTCAAAAACTTTATTGTAAGTGATTTGTTTTCACTTTTAAAGGAGCGTGCTATAATTACAAAAACTTAAAGTCGAATTTGATTCAATTCTGTTAATTCATTTTCGGGACAAATAGAAAATAATGGCAATAAGAAAATAAAAGAGAAAATAAGAGCTTCGGCGGGATGCGTTAATATCAATTCGTATTCGCTCGGTATGTATCTTTATCGCAACAAAAAATTACATAATATTAAAACATTTAAAAGAAATGCTTGAATATAAGGCAATATTTTCTTATTTCATCAATTCAGTTCACACAACAGCCAACTAAAAAAGAAACATCAAATAATATTTTCCGTTCCAAATTAAAAACAAAAAAGCACCTAAAACTTTCCTAATATATCGGGCACCGCAAGGTAACTACGCTAGAATTAAATAAATAATAATAATACCAACATTTAAGACATTATAAGAATATTTTCAATGATCTGCAGGTCGATTTTGTGAGCTAAGAAAAACTAGAGTGAAAGTAAATATTTCTAATATTTTAAATATTTTAATTTTAGTAGTTAAGAAGGTTAAAGTAGATTATGAGCATGCTGTTTCATAATATTGCATAAAACGATAAAAATATGACTAATATATGGTATTTTCTTGAAATTCTAAAATTGTTCAATTCTGCATAATGTAATACAAACCATTTAATTTTTTTTTATTTGAAATAAGAATCCATCAAAATTTTTGCACAAAAATATTCAAAATTTAATCTGCAGTAAACTCCAAACTTTAAATATAAATAATTTAAAAAAAAAAAGTTTCTGGTAGATTTTCTTCTTAAGTTTTTTTTTTTTTTTTTTGAGTTTCCAAAAAGTGTAAACTTTAACTTCTTTTTATAACTTAACAATAAATTCAACGCAAACATCCAAAGAATGAAAATTAATAATCAGAAAAACAAAATAACAAAAAATTAAAATTTAAAATGTCAAAAGAAATGGAGAAAAAAACCCGAGCATAATAATTGTTCGGCACTTGAATTTACTGAAAAGAAAATTGTTCCACATCAAAATTAAAAGCAAAATGGGGAGATCGTAAAAGATGAAAACAGTAAGTGAATTAAAATTAAAATGACAAAAAAATAAAATGTATGTTGATTCGTGATGTAATAGGTCTAGTTTAAAAAAAGAAAGTGAGAACAGTAGAAAATATGGCAAAAATATAATTATTGTGTGTTTAATAGATTCTTCCTGTAGTTCACATATTATGAAACAGTTGTTTTCAATTCGCCCGACATGCTTCTTTACTAAGCAGTTATTATGCCTGCCATGATGCGCCATGTTTACAAGTGAAAATTTTCAAAATTTTAATTTTCTTGAGCGAAAATTTTTGCCTGAGCATTTTAGCTTGATAATTGACAGAAACATTAGCCTAAATATCTTTAGCTTCTTCGTCTGTGCCATTTTTTGGTGGATAGGTAAATAAATTATTATATAAAAAAAAATTTAAATATTTGTATGGGTATGGGTTAGTGGAAATATATACGTTCAATTCTAATTGGTCATATACTTGATTTTATTGCAGGTTGAATATTATTAAAGAATTTGTTTTCATACAATTGGAAGCAACTAACTATTGCCAGTATCTATGTTATTTCACACAAAGCAGACTCGATGCACGACGTTCGATTAGTAGTCACGTTCATACCATTTCGGATAATTACTTTTATTAACTTACGTTCAAATAATGAATCAAAGCTATAAGCACACAAATTAAAGCATCAAGCTTTAAAAATGTTTTATTGTAGAACACAGTAAATATGGTAACTAAAGTCCAGTCATACATTAATATTCATATGAATAATATTCAATTAAACAATCACTCTTAACTGTATCAAATTAATTATCGGTACAATAGTGTGTAAATCAATAGTTACTTATAGTTGCATAGTAAATAGTTGTGGAAAACATTATAATGAAGAAAAACACATAGAACGAATCTTAATTTCTAAACGAAGAATGAAATATTTAATTCCATTCGAACTCTCTATTTTATTTTACAAAATTTTGATTTTCTTTGTCTAAAGGCCATAATGTTTTTCATATGAAAATACGAAATTCTAATAATCCACTGTAAATATATAATCTTAAGTTTGTTATATTTACGATAGGTATATATATATATATATATATAATATACATATAGCTAAGAAAATGAACCCTAATTCTTACTAAATCCTCTTCTCACCCCTCAACGAACTTAATTTGTAATAAAAAGAGAGACAACATAGATTTTCTTAAGATTAATTTAAATAATTTTTGCCAGAAATAAAAACTGTTCCGTCTCCTAAATGTAATGGAAGCTGTAAATTATTCACAATTATGGACTTTTTATTTTTTTTTGCTGTTTTTCAAAAATAAAATAAACAAAAATTTTTTTTTGTTGTTTTAGAAAGTAAAGAACTAAAATGAACTACGAAACGGAAAAAAATTGTTTTTTTTTTTGTTGTTTTTTTTTTTCTTCTTTTGGTGTTACAATGAAAGTTCAACTGATTTAACGTCGAAGAAAATTTTTGGGTCAGTGTGTTTCACGAATTAGACAGCTTTTTGTATGCTTTACAATGTTGCTTCATTACTGTCAGATATTGTTTAGAGCAAGCAAATATGTTAGAGCATGCTATAGTTAGAAGAAAAATAAATAGCTAACACGCTATAGTTAGTAGAATGTTAAACATATAAAAAAAAAAAAAACAAATACGAAAAAAAATAGAAAAAGACCAAATATCAATTCCATAACTATTTATCGATTATACAGCTTTAATTTTAAGTTTCTTTTACTAAGGTTAGTATCAAAATAAGCTGCTCTCGAGTTAGATTCACGTAACATTCTAGACGCAGGCTCAAATTTACCGTAGTCAATACTATTGTTAGCAATATTAAACGGGTCAACGGAACGTAAATTCCGCGGATTCTCTCTAAAAGTTATCAAATCCATAATTTTAGGTGCCAGGATACTCCCAGCAATAATTTGGTGGATAAACGTAACATCAGCCACCAACCAAAGTTGTTGGAGAGATTTCAGGTCAATCAAAAGCAATCTATCTTCGTAAGGAGGAAATTGAAAAGGGTCAGACCATTTGCACGTAGTGTAAAGGGTAAAAATTTACGCTGAACTGCTTCTATACATGTTTCTCAGACATATTGTGGAAACTCTAATCAAACTTTAATTATAATATATGCCTTTGCCGTCAAATGAAATAATCGCGTTACGTCAATCGGTTGCCAGTGGAAAAAAAATTAAATTTTTTCTGCTGCAAACCAGATGAAACAAGATTTATCCTACAGTGTGGCATAACCCATTGGAGTGAAAGTATTTTTAGAAATCATATTATGTCTGTCCAATGTTCGTAAGTATGCTTATAAATAGTTATTGTATTTATAAATAATTAGCTTTTCCAGGCGTATCATTCGCCGATCATGCCTTAACGAAATTTCTTTCCTCTTCATTTAAATATTTAACTCAAAACAAATTTTTCTATTTCCGCAAAACAATTAACTTTTCAAAACACATCTTCCAATTTAGTCATATCAACATTTTTTGTTACATAACTCCGTGCACTCACCGATTAACAACACTGTCCATTCTGGATGTTTTGCTAATATTCAGATAATCTGGTTTGGTTCTTGTATTAAAATATGTAGTTTTGTTATATGGCTTTAACTTCGATATATTTATCTATAAATAATTTGTTTGAAAGATAGTCGGCATAAAAAATAGAACTTTGTTAGTTGTTTTATTTTTTAATTAGTAATTTTTACGGTAATATTTCAAAAAAGCTTCACATTCAAATATTTGGGTTCTTGTCACTGCTTTCTGCTTTAATTCACCTAGGTGGAAAATTTTACAGACATTATTAGCGTATTAGAGAAAGCTGATATTATTTCAAACGATATAAATCCAATTTAAGTTTGATTTGTATGAACATGTTACTCATAGTAGGTTGAGATCACTTTAATTAATTTTATTTGTGAACTCTCTTCCAAGCGGTGTACTTGAATAGTTGAATTAATAGTTGCCAATACTAATTTAAATTTAAGTGTATACAGTCTTTATTTTATCACCCATCTGTGATTTAAAGCCAACTATCAATCTGTCAAGTTATCAAAACATGATTCTTGAAGCATAAAAAAATATTTAATTCCTATACCAAATAACATTTTTATTTAATGACATGTGGCTTTACTTCATACCACATGTTTTTTTCTTTTAGTCGTTATTCTGAATTCGTTTTCCTCTTACGTCAAGAAAAATTTTTATTTCGAATTTTTTTTTTTTGGTTAGTTTCCATTGTTCTGAAGTTATTGTAATGTAGATATTATACATTTACATATAGTATCTATAAATCCAGAATTTTATGTAAATAATGTGTATTTATGGTATAAGTAAAATTAAGTTAAAAACGCGATTGGTATATTAGACATAAAAATGTTGGTATTTAGACTATTTTCCAGATTTTATTACAAGATAACTCATCATTTTAGTTCTGGCCTTTATTTTTATTGCAGAAAGTTTAATGTATTAACAAAACAAAATTATTTTATTATACAATTTATTAAAAGTTAACATTGGTCAAGGAATAAGTGCGGAAGTTTTTTAGTTTTAATTTTATGGAGTTGAGTATTTAACATTGTTAAGTACACTTTAACATGGAAAAGAAAAGAAATATTTGTAGTTCAGTGGGATTATAAATAATACGGCATAATGTAGCATAATGTGATAGTAAGAGACATGGGGAGGGGATGGACTTTATTTAAATGAAAAATTGATAATTATTTTGGTCCTACAATTTGGAAATGTATACATTTTTATAAATCTCAATCCACTTAATATTTACATAAAATTATGCAACTTGATTGTCTCTATCTTGTAAAAAATAGTAAATGTGAATCATTTATGTTTCAAATTACGGAAATTGTTATCATGTTTGCAGTTCAATATGATCCAACTTAATAGAAAACTTTGCTGAGGAGCTTCTTTGTACATCATTTGAATATTATTAGGGAATTTTATTAAAATCTGGTTTTCACCCAATTGGCCAGAATAACTTATGAAGTTTTTTTATCTTCTTCGTCTTTTAAGATTACCGTAAAGTTCTGAACATAATACCCCTCCCAATAAAGTACCCCGGATAAACTAATCGAAACATTTTCCATTTACAGAACCCCTGATACAGTAATTAGATTTTATATTTTTCGAAAATTATTTTCTCACTATTTCGATATTGGATGTTATCTAATACTAAAATCATTTTCATGTTATCTATAACTAAACCAACTGTGTTAATTGGTTTTATTTTAATATTACTACCTGTGCAGAATCTATCATATGTATGTATAGGTAACGATCATATCTATATGTTGCTTTCCGAATAGTGTACCAGGGTGTAAAAATCCAATTAAAGTACCTAGGTATACCAATTAGATTTATTATTTTTCTCAAAATATCGGCATTTTCCAATTAGAATACCTGGGTATTCAGAGCTTTACGGTCAGCTTTAAGTGCTTGTTTTTTGAATTTATCAATCAATTTTGTGATATCTAACATCAATCATAACAGTGATTATAACATATTTTGGTAGATCTGTCCAGTAGATGTTTGACGTTAATTTCCCAGCCATTCAATGCTACCTTTCCAAGTCGATGTTCTGATGTTCTTTTCATATAAGAGCTTCAATTTGAATGTAGCATGTGTCCCTAATTTTATTGCTGTGGTTCTTATCTCTCATAATGTGGCCACATATTTGCTATAGAATTCGAATTTTTGTAGTTTGTATTTTTTGTGTTTTGTTTTAAATGTACTCACGGTTGCATCCGATACCGTAATAGGTTCGGCGTTTACACAGCTTTTAAATATTAGAGTTTTGATCTGGATACCTGAATACAGTTTTTGTATATTATAGTTTTATTTTCTATTCACTTAATTTTGTAGAAACCGAATTTATTTTTAGTGATAACACTAATAAAACAACAACAGTAATATACACCGATATTCTGTTAGACCGATCTCGAGAGATCGCGTGAAAATATCTCTGAAGAGATAGTTTTGTATTCTGTTAGACACCACAGACCCGATAGCAAAGTTAGCGAGGGCAAATGTCAAAACAGTCTTTTGTTAGACCTTTGACGAGATTGTCATTTTTTATCTCGTTCAAAATTGTAAACGATAGAGTATTTCGCCAAAATTGAATTAAATAAATAAATTGAATAGATAATAGAAAATAGTTAAATAAAGATTAATAAACAATTTTTCATTATTTTTTTTTTTGCATTATTATTAAAATTGTGTTTTAGTTTTGAAAAAAAAAAAACCATCTTTACTGTTTTACTACTGTTTATGTACTAAATTAAAAATATTTAAAACATAAATATATTTATATTTATCTTTTATTTAAAAAATTTTTTAAGACTGACCCCCACTATAATACTTTCCAAAAATTTTATAAACCATATTTGTTTATATACGCATAATTTTTTTTGACAGTAAAAAATAATCAGTACTACCAACAAATAAAATGTTCTATCGCACCGCTTACAGTGTCTAACAGAAATGCATATTCAGCGAGACGAGACGAGATCAATTTTTTCTTCTCATCAGCGATGGGCAGTGTTGTTCCTTTACACGTAATTTTTACTTGTCTACACTTTGAAGTCGACTTTAATGTAAAACAAGCAATTTACTGTAAACATTGTAAACTATACTGTATAGAATAAAAAAATTCCAACTTTGAGTAAACAATAATTACTTTTCCAGCAGATTCGCTTAATTTCAAGAACTTTATTAAAAACAATCGGCCAACGTATTTTCGGCCAGCGTATTTTATAAAGTATTAAAATTTTATAATTTATTAGCGTATTAAATAAAGTTCCTAAAGTAGGAAAACACTGTCATCAACTTGGCTTGATAAATTATTTAAAAACGTATTATGTCAGCTAAGGTTATTATAAGTTTAGAATCAATTTTATTTATTGATGGGTGGAAAAATGGTTCAATCAAATAAAAACGATTGTTTCAATGTTGCATATACACTGCTATCAGAGATCGAGCTTCTTTTTTACATGCTTAACAGTACATGCGAAATAGCTGAGAAATTGTTTGAAATTGTTGTGGAGTCTGGTGATATTGCAAAGGATCTGAATTCATACTGTTGTTTAAGTAGCATAAACAGATGGGAAAATTGTCTCAGCACTTCATAGTCGTGGTATATAGTAACTGTAACAGGCTACGCCGGCAATCTATTTGCAAAAGATGTTGTAAATGAAAAATTAATGTATCAAGTGACATCTATTTTAAAAGAATTTAAGCAAGTTGATTTTGAAAATTTTGTTGGTTGATTAATGTAGAATTGGCATTAAATCATGCGATCCTGGTCCAACCAATATATAGAAAATTTGGAACAAAATGCTTTTTTTACCAATTATGAGAATTATTTAATAGTTGTCAATCGTAGGAGTCTTTCAAAAAACAGAGGATCTGCATGACTCGGATAAAATTTATGTTACACATTTTATAATAAATATATAAAACTAGACTTTTAACCCGCCATAAATGACGGCAGCAAAATAAATCCTAGCTTTTTTTTTCCTTCATTAGAGTTTTCATTTCAAATTTATGTTATTGTGGGTCCTACTGGTCTCACAATATTTATTTGATCTTCTTTGTTTACTTTTATTTATTTTTAATATTTAATGCACTTTGGGTAGCGAAATTTATTTATTTTATGTTAAAAACACAGATCAAAGCAATTTGTATAATATGTATTGGAGCGTTCCGTCGAGTCGACAGATATATAACTTTGCTTTTTTTTTGTTAAAAAGTCAGTATTTTCATTTAACTGAATTGTAATTCATTATTATTTAATTGTAAACATTGTCTACGCAATGAAGTAGACATAATTATATTGTCTATAAAGTATTGTCGACGTGTAGAAAATATCGTAATCTACATAATGTAGTTTACGCGGCACAAAACTGGCGATGGGTCTAAGAGAATATGGGTGATAGAGTTGTTGCACTAAATGGGGGAAAAAGTTTTATTTTTACTAATTTGTTTACAAATATTGATAATTCGGAAGCAACATACTTCTTTCATCTGTGTTTGTTTCAAAAATAGTGACAATTGTAGAATAAAAATATAATATTTGGGACAACAAAATTTGACTTTTGCTTAATATAATATTAACATACGGACTGAATTTATGAACGTCCTGCAGACCGCTGAAAACGTATATTGACCTATAAGAAAGTAGCCATATGTTCTTCAAAACATGTATTTTATCTTGATTCACGACCCTACCGGAAATTATTATGGTCTTGAAGCGCTCGATGGAACATAATAAATGAATGAATACATTTCAGTAGTTTCTATTTCTTTTTCCACATCACAAATAAATTGTGAATGATTTAAGAGCGAAATTATTCATAAGCCAATTATTTTACGTTATTAAGTAGTCTTATTAAATTTTCACAAAAAAAACCAAGTAAAAATGAAATACTTAGTTATTTTTGGCTCATCCTAATATCAGTATGTGTTGAGTACCTTTATTTTACATTAAGTGCAATATTTACACATTTATCAATCTTATGGTATATCAACTAATTAAATTCTACTATTGTCATACAACTAGGCCTTCTTAAATAAGGTACTGTTATTTTACTGAAATTGTTTCATAATTATAGTCTCAATAAAAATTTATAAATTTCTTAGTACAAATGAAAAAAAAAATTCAATTAAATACCCACACCTAATCGACATTTAAATCCAGAATAAATCTATTAGAGAAATATAATATGACCATTACACAATGTAGGTCGATTGGACATCACATCATTCTATGTCATTTGGACTAATTTTTGGAATAGGCTTAGCCACATATATCTCTAAAAAATTACTCAATCGTCTAGTAATGTAATCAAACTTGAACATAGAATCTTCTAAAACAAATGGCAATAACCAAGTAGTCATTATAAGAGAACCAACTTAATGGTAACTAACTGTTCAGAAAAAATCAACTTCACATATTAAATTTAATCAATCTCCTACAACAAGTTCGTAGTCCAATCAGAATATACGTATATATATCTCTCTCTAAATATAAAATCCGAAATGGATGTGAATTTTTTCAAATTAAAAATAATAATAATAAATTCGTAGTTATTACACTTATTTTTCTTATTTGTATTTTGATTAATGTACATTCTTATATGGTCGAAATATATACAACTTATTCGAAGTTCTAGTTTGTTTATTTATTTTTATTTATTAATATTGTGTAAATCATTGTACAAAGGATAACGGTATACTTCTTATGTGTTAAGTATTTTGTATGTATGGGCAAAATAACCAGCAAAATGCGTCATTAATACAGTTTTGATCATATAAATAGAATACATAGCGAAAAGTATAATAATATTGTTTTTTCTGAGCAAAATAGGTCTTTAATTCTGGTGTTAAAATTTAGTATGGTTCACTACTAATCGTTTGAGCTTTTAAATGACACGCTATTTGCTAGATATATTAACATTTTCAAATTAAATCCTATCAAACAGGTTTTTACGCATGTTTTGACTTCCTTCGGGATTTAGTTCTAATGATCATGTCAGTACAAATTTACTTAGCGTATATGGAAAAGTGATTCAAATCAATGTTCTCATTCTAATAAATAGGCCTAAATTAAAGTGTTTTTGCTTATTAAGATACCTTAGACTAATACTTGTTGGAATAAAGGCTTATAATAATTTTGTTTGATTGTTATAACTCACAGATAATTTTTTAATTATCTTAATTTAAGTTGTAAGCTGATTCATAGTCAAAATTTCAAGCTTTTCGTTTAGTATTGATTTCCAAAAGTCATGTAAGCTTTAATACAATATCTGCAATTTTTATAGAGTTTAAACCGAAATAACAATTTCCGTGTTCGATAAAAAAGAACAAATTAGAAGAAGTCCTGAAACGTACCAAGTTAAGTAGACCAAATTTAAGCCAAGCTTAATTTTCCGAAGATATGAAATATTATTGAAGCTAATTAACTCCAAATTACATTAATGGATTCAGTGTTTTAAATAGAATCATAATATAAGACCTTTTCAATGGTAAGTAAGAAATAAATTATCTATCAAACTTAGTGTTGTTAAGTGGTACATAATATACTAAATATTATATATCTATCTTTAGTACATACAACTTAGGCTAAAAACAAATAAATCTGATAGTATCAATTGTGCACCACCTCACTAGATAGAACCGTTGTTACCTGACCTAAAAGCATCTGTTGAGTTATTTTTTTTAAGTCTTTGAATTTATTAGATCTTTCTTTCTGTTTGAAATAATTAACCATATTATTTGTTGATGTAGATGTATCGTATTAAAATAAGCCTTGGTAACGCACTAATTGTCTTACTTTTGTGATAAGAGATTTTTTAAATTCTGCTAGGCATCTACGGTCTTGCTTTTTAGTCTGCTTCTAGTTGGGATATTCAGTAAGTTTTACCAATGAATTTTAATGATACGAGAGCCTGGTCTCGGGGTTTATTTTTGACCTTTTCAAGCTCTTCTTTTACTATTAATATGCTTAAATATTTGTGTAAATTTCTATTTTTCACCTAAAATGCCCACTTAACATTTTATTGTTATAAAAACAAAATTAGTGTTATAATTCTCCTATATGACTCTCGAGCACTAAACGTGTTATGTTTTTATGGGAATAATGTGATTAATATTTCTATACGAATGTTCTTGTAGCAATTTTTGGCAATAAATAATATAAGCTCCATAGAATTATTATTTTAAAATAAAAAATAATGTACCTTTCAAACTCTTGCATAACATAAAGTATTTCAAATGAATTTCATTTCAAAATAAAAACATATACATTAATACATATACTACTTCAATAACAATATTACAGCAATTGCTCCGGTGCCTTTATAGGATTCTCCATTTTAGTGCTATAACGTATTTATAACACGTTTCGCAACAATTGCGGAAAACTCAAATTAACACTAATACTACTATAAGTGTGTTTATAATAATGCTATAAGAGTGCGCAAGAGTCTTTAAGCAATAAAATTGTTACGTGGGAGGGGCATTAATTATAACTCCACATTAGAGTCAAAAGCACTTATAGCTGGCATCCGTATGACGAGATGGGTTTTAATATTATGGAATTTTATATCATTATTTGGTAGTCTAATTTTATTTATATACCAATTAACCAGTATGAAGTCTTTAAGTTTATCTAAAGTTGGTCTCTATTGCTTGAGACATTTGTTTGCGGTACAGACACTCCACTTATGTTTATCTGAGGACCTGACATTTTTTGAGTGCAATGGACACATTTAATATATTTGAATTTTTCACTTTTTTAACCTGTTTTCAATTTAATACTCTTGTAGATGTCTGGATGCAACCTGAGGACTTTTGTGTAAGCTTAAAATTGCGATGTCATCCCCAAATGTTGAGGTTACTGGTTGATCACCTTACGGTAAACCAAATGTGTTGATTAAGTACAAAATTGGACCAAGGACGCTACCTTGTGGTACTCCGACATTTTTTTTAGTTATGTACTCTTTTAACTTAACTCTAAAGCGTTTATTAAACACTGTTGAATTAATCGATTTTATTTTTTTTTATAAAAATTAAGATCTGTAAATTAAATCACAAATTGAAGAAAAACCAATAACTATTACTAAAAGTAAAAGATAACTACGAAAATGGCTTAGGTCCTAAGCAATAAAATCTTCTGCAAATGGGCTGTTCACAAAATCAACACTGTACCTGTAACTATAGTATTCCACGTCTATATATATAGCTAAAATATTTTACGAAAAAGAAATATAAAAGTGATCATCACAATAGTTTTTCATCTTAAAGTTTTTGAGTGTTACTTTATTTAGAAACATTATACAGGATAACGTGTAGATAAAAAAGGATAATAATATAAGTGTTGACATACACAAGTTATTACAAAATAATAAAAAAAAAAAAAAAAACAAATACATATTTGAAGTCAGAACTTTTATTTATTTTATTTTAAGATTATATTTTTTTCCATAGAGCTGCTTTATTATATAGGAAAGGAGATTATTCAATGCCACTCAATTTTTATCAATTCAAAAGCATATGGGAATGTATTTGTTTATATTATTTATGTATATACAGAGTGGTATCCGTTTGAAAAATAATTTATTTAATTTATTTATTAGTGTAATTTCAGTGTATATATGTTATAGTAGAGCTTACATCCTAGACAAATTGAACATTGCCCTGGGTTGAGTTGGTTTTGATTAAGTGAATGAATAAATGAAAAGTGGTTGTGGAAATTCATCTGCTATGAATGAAAATTATTATCTAATAAAAGTCTTTGATAATACAATGTTTGTAGGGACACTAATGTTTACGAAAACGTTATGTTGAAAGAATAATTGAACATTATTATTAGATTAGTAAATATTGTCAGTTTAAAATAGAGAAATTGGTTATATCTACTGTTGACACTAAAATCGAGCAGTAAAGAGTATTACATCAGATCGAAATTGTGTTGGTGTTATATAATGTGACTGCTAATCTGATTGATTCGGATTGAAATTTCTATCAGAGAGTATGGATGTTTAATTTAATTTTTCTTTCATTATTTCTAAAATAAAAAATTTTTGTGGGGAGTCTAATTTGATAGTAGTTGCGTTTTTTTTAGCTTGCAGACTTGCTCACAACTACTTATGAGTAGTTAAATCTGCAAATAAGTCCGCAGCTTATACAAATGTGTAGATGAAATTGCGGACTTACAAAAAAATTTCCGGTAGAGATTTCGAAAACTTCTAGCGGAATTTTTTTAAACCTATAAGATTATATTAATTTTATGTAAAAAAAAATAGCAAAATAAAAAATCAATAGATGGCCATTGAGCTTTGGTATTATAATTTCTGTTGAATATTTCGTCCATATTTATAAATAATATTTTTTACGTTAGTTAGAAGAATTTTTAAATTCCTTTTAATTACCCATCAGTTTGTTCTTTATTATTTTAAAATAAAGTTTGGATATTTAAAAAAAAAACATGAATTTTACACATCAGAAATTAAATAGTGAAATCCTGAGGTTATATTTTACTCCTAAATTTATTTTTTTTTTCGTTTTGTTTACAAACTACTCATAAGTAGTTGTGAGCACTTCTGCAAGCTAAAAAAAACGCAGCTAGTAATTAAATAAAGTGGAAATATACTGTTTTAAACAGGTATAAAATTTCTGATAACAGATATAGTATTTTGACGCTTAATTATTAATTGATATACCACCATTTTTCCCAATATTTCGATAAGCAAAATAAGAAATATATTCAAAGCTCAATTTTCAAAAATTAACAAAATTCAAAATTATTCTTTCGAGCATTTGGATCGACAAAAAAATATAATTAATCTGATGAGATTAAATTATATACCAATACGATAGTATGAGCTATAACAGGATGCCCCGTGTAGGTAAATATGTAAGAAGGTTTGAATTCTATTCAAATGATTTCTGCAGAACCTGCAAAGATGAAAAAGAAATAGATAATTGATATACCACGAAATTGATTAATAAATATACATCAAACGTAATTCGTTCCACTTTATCTAATAAACGTATTTTAGGTGCCAAAAATATAGTTATACCTAAGTTATGTACATTATAATAAAAAAATAACCAAACAACTTAAAAAAAGATATGTTAATGTTTGTATTAATTCTATGTTTCAGGATAAATCTACTTTATAGAATGATATCAGTGAGTCGATGGCAATAAAAATTTAATTCAATTATTTAATTCAAAAATTTAACTAATATATTGTCATTCATTATCCATTCGATTATTATTTATAGAATTATCGAATAGACAAACTCCACCGATTGTGCAGTTATATTCTAAAATCGAATTTGGCATATATTTATAGTCATAAATTGTTTGCTCTTGCGATCGAACATTTCAGCAGCTTGAAATTAGCTCATATTTAAAAAAAATATTATAACACTGTTACGACAGAATTATTATTCCATCGCAAAGCAACAATTTCATTCAGGAGGATCAAAACACAAGTCACTCCTCATATTTCTTTGAAGCTTCTCTATTATGTTTTACACATTCGTACAAATGGATTTTGGGAGAACACGAACACCAGTATTTACTTAAAACCAAATCGAATTGGCTCAGATTTTTGCGTATCAACATCATAATCACATATAACTGCGATTTCTTCCGCAATTTCCATTGAAAGACTTTTTCAGAAAATTTTCATTTAGCATTTTATCATTCTTATCCGGATCGTCTTCATATCTTACATCAACCTTACTATACGCGGAAAAGCAATTAAGTCAATTTTATTATTTTTTTTTACTTATCAATGAGTCACTATAAAAATAATTTAAATTAAACAATTTCCACATTTATGGTATTAAGCTTGGTTACCGCTATAAGCCGTTATCATTATCAGTGATCAAAATTATAGGTAAATACCAAGTTCTGTAGATATCAAACGAAAAATAAGTTATTGTAACTATGTTAGGGATGTCAGGACTGACCATTTGATCTGACTAATTTCATATAGAGTAAAGCTGTAGTTATAGCGGTACATATACATTTTTGTTTTTTTGATACGTATACATTTTACTGCAGCTGTAAGATTTTTAGAAAAATGGTGTAGTAATTGTATAAAACTATGTACAAATCAAATTTAGTTGCAAATTTTGATAATAATAATAATTGAAGCTTAGAATTAAAAACAAAAAATTTTCATTTTGACCGAATAGTCAAAATTTGGGACTGAATTTGTATTTTCGAACCTCTTACCATTCCTACGTCTATATATTAATATTTTGTGTAACAGAAAATATAATTACTGCATATAACTGTATAAAACTAACTGCATGGTAAGATCAAAGTCTAAACAAAACGGAAAAATAAATTCAAAAAATCAATACCAGCCTTAGAGGCTTAGGTATAGCAAGTCAAATCAAAAGAAAGTGATATTAAATATGTAATGCGAGTAACACAATAAATATAGGCAAGAAAATCATTTTCTTTTTGTACTCCCCCTGTATCTAAATATTTTTATTTATATTATTTATGTATAATTTATATTGATAAATTTTTGTAATGTACATTTTGTTTTGTTTATTTTTTACTCAGTTTTTTTTTTTTTTTTTAATTCAGAAAATACGTTTTATTTTTTGCTTCTTTTTCTTTTTGGTTTTTTTTTTTTTTTGTTAAGTATATTATTAAAGTTTGTAGATTTTCTGGAAAACATTATTGTCATTTATGATGATCTCTAAAAATCAGTATAAGTATTTATGAGTGAATATAAGAATAATATGCTTAAACTTGATTTATTGTAGAAGGTCAAATAGCAAATTACATAAAATAAACATAGCTAGATAGTAATTTTTTTCTATTATTATTTTTTTTTCTTTGTTTTTGTGTTATTAGTTTTATTTTTTTAAATTGAAATATCTGATATGGTATATTTTGAAACATAAAATTGAAAAGCATATAATTTGCAGATAGCATCATAACTATAAAATATTTGGGGTTTCTGTATAAAATAACTACGCCAGTTTGTGGTCACGTCTTCAACTGGAGAGAATCCGCCCGTCACAAGCAAAAATGGAGGATGTTGATGAGTCAGGCCCAGGACATAGACATTCTGTTGGTCACTTAAGTAAGTAAGTAAGTTCGAATTTGTGAGCTATGCTGTCCGGCATTATTTACTTACTATCTAATACTAATTTGATAACTTTCACAGTATTTTAATAATTTATATTTTATATTGGGTTCCACAAAAATGTAGTACAATTACAATTAAAATGAAAGTACAATTAAATTCTCACGATCTAGGTCTACTTAAACTAAAACAGAATATGTTAAATTATTGTAATGGTATAATTGAAAGTAATGTAATTGCGGGAAGATGTGGGGGAGTCTATTCAACTTATGAAAGAAATAATCCACATACATAAATTCATTGGAGATCATTTGTTTTTAAATTTTTGTATGTTTCGTATTTTGAACCTTTGATTTAAAAAAATATTTAAACATATCTGCATGGATGGACTGAATACTGTTTTATTTATTTATTTTTTTTTATCTAAGTTGAAAAAAATGGAAATATTCAGATAAGATTTATTGTTATTATAAATGTTTTTTGACAGTATGAAGGAGCTATTATTAAGTTTAGAAGTCATATATTTAAAAGACACTTCAAAATAAAATATACAGCCAGAAAGCTACAGCTAAGACTCTAAATAGAATATTATTTCAAAATTAGTCAAATTTAATTAAAATTATTTACTAAAATATTTTTATTTATAAAATGTAAAAAGTATTGTAAATTTTGAATTTAGAAATAAATAAATAAATAAAGTAAAAAAAAAAAGAGCTTTTTCGACAATCAGCGTGATGCTCCAAACACAAACATTTGTTTAATTTTCTACACCATGCTAATACATTAAACGGTGCTGTAATTCGTGTCATGTAACAGCAACTTCAATATAAACACAACTTTAATTTTAATAATACCATAATCAACAATAATTGTTGGTATTCTAATGATCAATATTACCCCTAGTTTTTCTCCTACAAATTGTTAACTTCTAAAAATTATGTTAACTGCTGGGATTTAGAAAAAAAAACATTTATTTTTGGTATTATTAACTGTCATAATATGTCATATTATGACAGGTTGTTAGTAGAACAAAAACAATAATAATAATACCTAATAAAAAATTTGTGCTAAACTTCGTTTTAAAATCACTGCAAGAAATAATTTAAATTTATATGTTAACCAAAATAAAAAAAAAAAAACAAAACAAAATCATAAAAAATAATATAAAGTTTATAATTTTTTCTTGATGTTATTTTTATATAGCTTTGTCCTTATTTATTATATTATTATATCCTTACTCAATAATACTAACTATATAAATATCGTATTGTTCTTAACCTGATAGGATTAAAACATATATACAAAATATGTACTATTGAAATATCTATATAATATGCTGTATTATATTACATAATAATGATTATTAAAAACAAAAAAGTTACTGTATTAACTGCGGTAGAAGTTGGTTGTGGGATTCGTTAAAATTTGGTGGTTTCATGTGAATATTTAAAAACTTTAAAAAAAAAAAAGTGAAAAGAGAAATGTTTTTTTTTTGTTTTTGTAAAGTAGATTTAAATTGTAGATACACAAATTAGGGATGCCTCAAAGCTTTCTTATACCAAAAACTTATGTTTATATTATTTTAATTTATGAAGACCAAAATGAAAAAAGCGAAAGTAAATAAAATGAGATAGAAAAAAAAATGGAAATAAAAGAAGGAGTGAGAAACATGAATTATAAAGAAAAGTAATTTGAAATTTTCATGTTAATATTATCTACGTTTATTTTTGTTTTGTTTTGTTTTTTTTTTTCTTAAATATTATTTACCTGGTTTTATACCTTTTTACACCAGACTTTTGACGTTAATTCAAATATATGGGTGACATGTGGTTCACGAGACTTTTTCTTTATTTAATTTTTCATTAATTTTTAAACTTGAAAAACTTGTACATGATGGATACGTTTATAATGTTCAGGGTGAATTACCAGATAATGATATTTATATTAACATGAATGTAGACAGTTTGTATATAAATACAAAGTAATACGTTAATTTATTTATAGTTATTATATGTGTAAAATGTATGTAGTAACGAAACAGTACTTGTATGATACTTGCTAAACATACTAAAGTACCCTAATGTATTACACACCTCAAACCAACTATCAGGCTTTGTAAATGATCTAAACTACGAATCTTTAGAAATGGTTTATTCAATTAAGGGTCTAAGAGTTTATTTTTTTATTATTTACTTTTATTTCTTATTCTAATTTACAATTAGAAAACAAAAGCTTACAAAATTAATCTTCATTCTAATATGACTTATGACTAAAACACTAAAACTATGTTTTAATTATTTTTGTTTACGTCTTTATTTTATTATGTATTTGTTAATTATTGTGATAAAATTTTACTGACTATTTTTATTTTAAAAAATTCGAAAAACCAAAATTTTTTTCAATTTTATTTTTTATAAATCTAACTCTACCTAACTTAATCTATACTTTACTCTATGATTAGTTTTTTTTTTAAACTAATTATTGTATCTTTTAAGAAATATTCAACCGCCAATAATTCTTTGATATTCGTTTATCCTTTTCAGTAAAAAACGTATCGTATTTCAATAAATTCGTCTCTATGTTGTTTGTGTTATGCTCTATGCACTTGTATGTGGCCCGTCTATTATAGTGATATAATAGGGAGACATTATCGTGATTTTTATTAATATACTCATGTATATGGTTATATTACGTTATGGTAGTAGGTATATTCTGGATATTAGTCCATTTTCAACCGTGTTGAGAGTTCTGTTAAAGTGATTACGAATTAATTTTATCAGAAAATTATCGAATCATATTAGCTGTACGGTACAAAAATTTATTAGAGTAAAAATGTTTGTAGTCCGTTTCTGGCTTTCTGTATAGATTAACACAAGCTCTTATGTATTTCCCTTCAAATTTCCTGATTTTGTCCATTTAACTTGCACTAATGTTGAACCATATTAGCCTGGCGTACGAAATGGTTGGTGTAATTAGACCCTGATAGACTAATATTTGTACCCTATTTTTAATATGCTTATTATAAAACTATTTTTGGCACGAAGAGTTTATTTTCATGATAAGTAATATTGTTAATAAAGCTTGTTCAATGTTGGGCAATGTAAGATGTTAGTCAAAGGAATTTAACAATCTTTACATTCTTGATTGTATCATTGTTTGATGTGATTTATTATACCTATATAATATGTCTGTGTTAGACTCCATCTTGAATATATACATGTCAGTTTTGGTCTTCATTTTATAATTCATAGAAAATAGATTTGAAAAAAATCATATATCAAATATCGAAATTTATTTTCATAATTTTTTTGGTAATAAGACAATTTCACAACAGATGTTTCTAAATTGAAATTTGAACATTATTATTATTCTTTTTTTTTCAATTAGCCAACGGATAGCTGCAACTCTTAGTGTCTTTTAAATCAACGAACTCCTAACAGAATGTAAATCATTAAAATGAAAGCTTGGGAATTCTGAGGGAGATGTTGTACCTAATGACTTAATCTGAAGGATAGCTGCAATTGCTAGCTTTCCAAAAAAATATATCTTTAGTGGCGCATCTTATCCTTTAAGGACATTTGAAAGTATCCTTGTTGTTTTGATGTTTTTGTATAAAAACAGTTATATCTTTTGATATATTATTATATATATTCAGTTATATATTCTAGAAATATAATAATTTGGAGCATTACATACTTTATGTCAACGTCGAATAGTTTAGAAGATATAAGCTTTTATTAAAAAAAATTGTTTTTTTTTTATCCTTTTCCTAAATATAACTAGGAATTTGCCTTTTACGAAATAACAATCTTCTGAAGTAAATGTAATACAAGCTTGTGACCAAATCACTGTATCTCGAAAATAGTTGACATTGCTGACTTTATATGCAGATAAGGTACAAAGAAAAACATCAATCTTTTATCAATTTTGCAATTCAATTTATTTCGATTTACTCCTACGTTTCACAGATTTTTTGTGTTGACTGGGGTCCCCCAATTGTTATAAATGAATATGAAAATTGCGAATATCCTAATGTTAGCAGGGATTACCTAATTACTTCCTACCCCTTTTTTCTGTTTTTGTTTTTGTTGTTTTTTTTAATTTATGACTATCAGACTGCATGAAATAGAAAAAAATATTTTGAATGTTTTTTTTTTCTGTTTTCTTTATTTTTACCAAATGGGTAGACATTCTGCGAACACAGTTGGTAATTTAATGTTGTTTTACTTAAAATTTATACAAAAAATAAGAGGTTAATTTTTCTTATGAAAATATAAAGGTTACAAAATAATATTATAACAAAGTGTATATCTGAGTGCCTATATTTTAATGGAAAATGAGAGATTATGAGGAGGTAGCTAGCTGCCTTTATAAAATTGTAATATTTTTTCATTAAAATATTTCTCTTTTTCAGTTTGAGTAAATTTTAAATTAATTTTAAATTAAGACAATTTTCAAAAAACCCCAAAAAGGTATTTAAGACAACAATGAGCCATAATGAATTGAAGAAAATTATTTGAATTTATTAAAACAAGTGAATTCACAGAAATATATAAAAAATTTAATATCAATATAATTTAAGCATCAGTATAATAAGTTCTCAAAAATGAATTTTTAAAATGAGTTTCAAATTTACGAAGTAAATACTTTCAAATTTATTAATGAAAGTAGTAGGTAGGTAAATAAATTATTTTTTTGTATTAATTATGGAACACATAATTATTGTAAAAACTCAATTAAATCGACACGTATGTTAGAAGTCCAATATATCGGTATCGTAACAAACATTTGTTTTGAGAGGATAAAGAACAACTCATATGAATAATATCCAACCAATAATATCTTCAGTTAGAACTAAAATACAATAAATTGTATTGAGCAATGAAGTGAAGATTTACGTTTTCAACGTAAATTTTTTACGTATTATCAACTGACTGTAGGTCTGGGCTTAAGATATTCAGATATGTAGTTGTGCTAAACATACACATCCGAATATGAAGTTGTATCTGGGCTTAAGATATTCAAATACTAAGTTGTGGAGTTGTTCATTTCTAAACTAACCAAACATTCAAAGAAAAAAAAAAAATAGTGCAAAATATTGTCAAGGCTTCCTGATATTTCGAAATACTGATATTCATAAAGATTTCATGATTCCTATCATAAAATGCTCAATAAATAAATAATTGTTATACACAACAAAATCAACCTGTTTCAACATGTTAATATAGAAGTATTAGGCTTACAATTACAACTTTGGAAATAGCCACATCTTGTTCCGTAGCAATTCTTTTTATCATATAATATAAATTGGACCGCATAATCTATCCGAGCGTAATATACCTAAATGTGACAAATCTGAAGATATGCTGAAAGAGACATTTGAGATGTCTATCAGGTTGCCAAAAATATAGCTCCAACCACCTCTGAGCTTAATTTAAGGCAGACCAACGTAGGTGCATTGCATATGGTGTTCGTTATGGGATGTTAAAATCCTCGTAGATTTAAAGGTTATCGTAGTTAACATCTATATCAAATAATCTCAAACACATTCTGCGCTTGTTAAACAAAAATTGACCTGTAAATATACCCTATATACCAGGGACGCCCAAACGGATCGCGATCGACCAGTGGATCTTTCGATTGTTTTCTTTCGATCGGCATAGTAAAAGTTAAAAAAAAAAGTTTTTTTTTTATTTTTTGAATTTTTACCGCCAGCTTACCACCAATTGTATAAAAACTTGAATAATCATCAAAGGAAATTCAAGATGTGGACCTGAAATGTACTTCATCGTCAGTAGATACATGAAAAAAACAAATATTCTAACGGTACTTGTGTACCCAGAAGATGTTTTATTATCAAAATATAAAATAAGAGTAATTCGGTACCTAATGCTTATGTATCATACTATCATACAAGACTACACTAATGATATTGATTCTTCAAAAAAAGAAAATGAAATTATAACCTTTAATTTGGATAGTTTTATAAAGCAAGAGCTTTTGAAAATAGTTATTGGTCGTTGCTACATGAAGATAAATATCCATGCTTAAGAGATATTGCTTTGCAATTGACCGCGTACTTTGGCTCCATCTATCTATGTAAATCGGCATTTTCTCATATGAAAATAATAAAATCGAAATACCGCAGCACACTTACAGATGAACATTTAAAAATGTGTCTACACTTAGCAGTGACCATTTACATGCCATCATTTGACCAGCTTGCTGACAACATGCAATGTCATGGATCAACATCTAAGGATAAATTTTAAATTCAGATTAAAAATTATTATTCAATATTTATGATTATGAACTGAATAAATTATAAATATTCCGAAAAATTTACTTTAATTTCTAGTCAATTTTGCATTTTAATTTTCAGATTGGGTCGATCTTCTTCATGAAAAGTCTGGCTACAGCTGCTTTATAGTATATATAATTGCTATAATTTCATTTCTGACATAATTTCCTAGTTGTTCCTTCTTCGGTAATAATTCCCTTTAAAGTTTTGCAGTACCTAATCTTCTAGTGATCAAATTAAAAGTAAACCTATTTTACGGGTGTATCCAACTTGTATCAGCTGAGCCGAGATTTATATCAGTCCTTTTTTTTGTATATTATTAGCCAAAACTTAGGTTAGAGAAACCTTTATACTTTCGTACCGTTGTCTTTTGGAAAAGAAAAAAAAGGGATAATTAGAGAGAAGAAAAAGAAAAACAAGTATGAGAAAGGTTCGGCAGGTAGTTGCGATCTATGTTATTGATGTTCACTTCTTCAGCATCATTATAAATTCCGAAGCCTGAGATATTACCAATTTCACATAATGATGTATTACCATTTTCAGACATTAACTTTAGAACCAAAAATTCATATCGACCTATCCAAAGTAAAGTCTCAGAAAAGTCAATTTTACAGGAGGAGCAATTTAAAATTTTATCATATTTGGAATCTATTTTAAAAACATTAACTGATGCGTACTATAATCCAAATTTTTGTCAGCATATTATTTTAAGGTATATATTATTTATTTTTGCACTAGTTTTAATTTCAAAATTAGTTAAGTTCGAGATATTTGAATTGTACTAGTTCTATTTTTACCCTTGTTTTTTATTAACATAATAACAACTTGAGATGTAATACTTTAACATGGAATAATTGGAAAACAAAAGGTCGATAAAGCGTAGAAGTCATAGTCTTGCTGCAATATCTCTCAACGTAGTAAAGTTACATGGATAATTATACAGGATTTTTATTACATCTCTTAATATAATATAGTTCTAGCTACCTGGTTTTACATTAATAATTCAACAAAATGCTATAAAATAATATATAAAAGTTTTAAATTGTAGTGTTATTTTTAAGTCAATATAAAAAAGTTTAGGTACATTTTAAGAAAAATAAATTTTATTTATTATATTAGCAAAAAAAATTAATAACATTAAATTAACAGAAATCCATTTCTTGACAAACAAAGCTAAAAATATCTACTTCAATCTTACTTAAAGTTTGCATACTTTTATACTGACTTTGATTTTGCTTATCACATGCTTCATTTTAATTTTGGTCACATATAGGTAGTTAATTTTAATTTTATGTTACATACAATAGATCATAGTTTCATCAATTTAATTTTTACATTTTAATTTTCCTTTTCTGTTTCTGAATCATGTGTGTCCTCTAATTTAACTTTACTAACTGGTAAAACTGATGTATATAATTTTTTCATTACAAATATTTTCTTTTTTTTTGTCTCGTTTTTTATTGTTTAAATTTATAGCGTTGTATTCGTCTTTTAAATCATATTTGCTTTCTTGACTCCATAAAACTTTTTGTGAATTGATGTCCTTATCTAAATGTAAACATTGAGTTAAATTCTTAAAATTATAAATTTCATCTTGGACCATTTCTATAACCATGTATGGGTTTCCAGTTTTTTTTTTTAACATTGTATTAACATAAACAATTGACTAGGTACATATTACATTTGCTTCCCTTTTTTTCTCTTTTTATATTGGCATGAGCACTATCAGCTTCGTTTTATGTATGGCCTTGCTCTAAAAAACGGTGTGTTATATTTATAGTATACGGTTTTGCAATCTCATTGACCTCATTTACAGTTCTTTTATATCTTCCTCTTGAATCAGGTAATCAGATTTCAAGATGATTCTCAAATTTCTAGAAAGCTGTTGTTATCCACTGCTTATTAGTATTCAAAGTATTCATAAACATTAAGTGGCAAACCCGAATCTCCTCTATGTTTTCACTGTTTCGCTTTTTTTTTTTTTTAAAAAATAGTTTCTTATAATTTTTTTGTTTATTTTGGAATTTAGTGTGCAGGTCTTTTTGTCAAATGTTTTTGTACGCTCTAAAATAAATTGCCACTGCATCATCTTACTATCTAATTTCCAAAAACTATCAAAAATATTAAGACATTCATCAAATTCAAATTTTTTATAACACTTCAATTGGGAAGAACAGCTATCCTTTAAGAGTCGAGCAGCTCTAATTTTTCCTTCAGTTCATTTATATTCTAAACCAAAATTAAACGCTTTTTTAAACTTATTTCTTTCTCATTGATCTGGGAAAGCTTTATTTACTTATGAGAATTGTTTACGACAAGTAGCAATTCGCTCCAAAATATCCATGTAAGAAAGAGACAACCGGAATTTGACGTAAAAAAAAATTTCTCCACAATCAGTAAAAAAAATACAAACGGTAAATATAATAGATGAATTGAAACATATGTTATAAATAAAAGTATGACATATCGAAATATTATTTTTATTTATTTTATTTATTCATTTATTTACTCAAATGAGCTCCATTGCTCGTACAGAGTGTTTTTAGGTTGTTACAAATTTACTTATAATTATACTAATTAAGTTTTAATTCAGTGCAATTTTAATTTTAAAATAAGGAATGTTTTGTTTTTTATAGAAGATATTTAAATATGATTTTTTTTATATAATATTAAGTATTATTACTATTATTTAATTGATGAAAATAATCACTAATTTTACTTTTGAATTTAGATATTTGAGCAGTTTCTTTGATCGCAACTGGTAATTCATAATACGTTTTGTATGCTGTATTGTATATTGTGTCATGTTTGTTAAATCTTTTTGTTGAAGATGTTACCCTTATTTGAGCTGCATTTCTAGTTGAGTATGTATGAACTTCATTATTCAACATCGCCTTAATATTTGTATTAATATTCTTAGTAAGTATGAGATGTATTTGTGTGGCCTATTTGCATTTTATAACATGATTCAATTGTAATATTTTGTGCTTTCTATGAATTTCCTGTGTTGAAGTTTGCCTTTTGTATACAAACAAGTTCTTTATCGCTTTATTCTGCAGTTTCTGTAATGTGTTTAAATTTTTTTTTCACAGTGTTTCCCCATATTTGAATTCCGTACATATTTGCGCTATGAAATAAGCTGTAATAAATTAGTCTCTTATTTTTTAGTGGTACTCTTTTATTTATTAGTTTGAATAGTCCTGCAATTTTTCTTCCTTTTTTTATTAGTTCTTTTATATGCTGTTCCCACTTTAAGTTCTCATCTAATAATATTCCCAAATATTTTGTAACTATGCACGGGATCTAATTTACATTTGTTATAGTAAATATCTAAGGCATCACCTGTCTTTCTTTTAAATAACATATATTTTGTGTTAGCTGTGTTTATTGTCAGCATATGCCGCTCCATCCATTGGTGAACTTCACTCATGTCCATGTTGATTAATTCTTCCAATTCTTTGTTTGTTTTTTCTTCATAGATTATGGCCAGGTCATCAGCGAACATAAATGGCTTACCATTCAGTTTTGTGCATAATAAGCCATTTATGTAACAAGAAAATAGCGTAGGTCCGAGTGAACTTCCCTGTATTACACCATATTCAACTTTTACAGCTTCACTTTTCAACCCCTCACATTCTGTGTACAGCATTCTTTCCGATAAGTAACTTTTGAACCAGTTGTATTCCGTCCCTTTTACTCCGAGTTCATATAATATTCTTAGAAGTGTATTTCTATCTACTGTATCAAAAGCCTTCCTAACGTCAAAAAACACAGCTACCACTTTCTTCTTTTTATCCAATCCTTAATGAATTTGCGTTATTACATCAAATAATGCTGCTTGGGTACTAGATTTCTTCTTGAATCCATATTGTTGATTACACATTAATTTGTTCTTATGGAGATAATCAGTTAACTTGTTATTGACTGCAGTCTCAATCAGTTTACTAAATACTGAAGAAATCGAAATAGGTCTGAAGTTATCAATATCATTCAGATTACCTACATTCTTATATATTGGTATAACTTAATTATTTTTTAGACATATTGGCATTATACCTCTCTCAAGTGACTTATTTAATAATTTCATTACGTTAGCAGCCATATCAACTCTTACCATTTTCAATATATTTGCAGACATTAAGTCCTCCCCTGAGGCATTAGTATTAGATAATCCATTTATCAGTTTTTTACATTCAAAAGTGTTTAACTTTTCAAATTTAAATTCCTTATCTGTTTTTAATTTTGGCAAATATATACTTCCAAAGCTTTTTGCCAAACTCTCACCGATTGTAGCATAAAATTTATTAAATTTTTCAAGTTTTTCGAGTTTATGTGTTACACTCATTTTACTATCGGCGCAAAATTCGTTTACTTTTCTTTCATTGTTGCTTATTATATTTTTAATACAGCGCCAATTTTTCTTGGCATCATTACCTGCCATTCGAAATCGATTATCATCAAACTCTTCTCTTTTTCTTCTTTTGAGATTTGTTGCTTTGTTTAACCAGAATTTATACTTATTACTAAAATACAAAACAAATTTACCTTAAAACATTACATATCGCCTTGTCTGATTGTTGTTTATGTTTAATTTAACGAAAATTAATACAACTGGACTTACTTTTGCTCGGAAGATTTTTCAGTTTTTACTTTTAGATAAAATATGTTTATGAGCATAACTTCCTTAATTTTAGGGCGATCCCTGTGAAATTTTGACAGGTTATAGATTGGAATATGGGCAATCAAATGTATACTATAACTCAATTTGCTCGAGTGTTCATACTTTACTTTTTCGATATTTACAATATGTTATGATATCAAATTAAACAATATCGATGCATCTGACAAAATGAGTTTAGGGAGTTGTGAACCCAATGTAGAGATGTGCAATGTGCTAAACGAACATTATTAATTTTAAAATTATCTATGGATAAAATTTTAAATTTTATTAAACGACTTCTACTGAAAAATCTTTTAAAACTTTATAGAAAAAACGATGTTTTAATAGCATGATTGCAATGATTTAAATAAATTAAAGCTGTACATGTTCTGTTTGTATATTATCTAAGCTGTATATGTTTTGTACGACCCTTATTCAAAATTAATCTAATTATAATTTTTTGCTCGGGTTAAAATGTATCATTTGTCTAAATAGGCCTACCTTTCTGAAGTCCAACTATACTATATTGTCACAATATTTGGAAACAATAAGTAAATATAAAACATATTGTTCTAAATTTCCTGTGTCTTACTTTTTATTCAATATTAAGAATTTATCATTATAATACAAAAATTTTGAAGCTTTTATTTAACATCTTATATAAAAATGACATCTTTAGAGGCTCATCTACTTTTGTTTTGACACATATTGTTTTTATAATCTGTAAAGTATTCTTTTTCAGAACTTCTAGTTGTTGTGTATAATATCAGAATTAAAGTATAAACCACATTAAGATTTTTTTGTTTTGTTATTTTTATTTTTTTTATTATTGTTATTTTTATTGCAGCACCTCGAATAATAATAAATCAGTGTGCCTGGAGGGGTAAAAAAAAACAAACAAACAAACAAAAAACCAAACACGACAAATGGTAATAATAATATACTTTGGATAACAACTCAATATACACCTACTTTATTTTTCTTTACCATACGTATAGATTGTTTATCCTTTGTTTATCATTTCTTTTTTTTAAGCTATTTTTCTTCTTTATTCACCAAAATAACCTTCATGAATGTTCAAATTTATCTACGAGTAGCTATATATATATAAAAAAAACTTATTTAATTTCTTGGCACGTGGACATTGATAATTTGGTTGAGGATCTTGTTAAGTGCCCTTTTTCTCTATACTCTTGAACACAATATATGTATGTGTATATATTTTTTTTGTTTATATCATCGTTTCCTACAGTTTCATTGTCTTGTTGTTTTTGCAGTATATTGTGCGTTTTTTCCCTATTCTTTGTAAAATAAAACTTTTCTTTATGTTAGTAATTTTTTTTTTTTTAAATTTAAACATTATTTTTGAAGTTTGAAGTTGTCACCTGTAATTGTACACATATTAATTATAGTATAAAATATTAAAAATTTATTTAACCCTTAATTGCATGAATTCTTTAATTTTAACTAGATTTTAGAATATGATATATTTTTATCTAATAATTATAGTGTGTTTTGGGTCGAGATATGCCAAACCTGTAAAATAGCTATAAAATTGAATTTAAGTAATGGGTCAAATATGACACACTATGCTGTATACGAACAAAAAAAGAACGATTTATTATTGCTTATTTTTAATTAATTTCATTTATCACGTCATAACATAAAAGAAAAAAAATAATATTTCAATTTATCACAATAAATCACGAAAAACTACACATACAAAAATAAAATCTAATGAATTCATATTTTATAAAACAAAAATTAGTAATAACTATACTTATATACTAATAAATAAAATGCTAATAAAAAAAACAATTGTAGATGAAGCCTCGGCATAATTTTTTTATTTAACATATCTCTTAGATATTCCACCATCATGTGCCACACCATTACGAGTTTTTATTGCAAGTCTATATTTTTTTAAATTTTTTCAAATTTGTTCACAGTCATAGTACCCTGAACTATTGTACATACTGCCAATATCCTGAGCCCAGTACGACCGACTATTAGGTAATTTGTGAATAGTTGTATATATAATATACCGATAAATTGTTTTATATCCTATTGTATTTGTAATGAAAGGATGTGAAATATTCTTATAAGCGGCATATACATTTGTTTGGTTCACAATAGTTTCAATTGTTTCTTTTTCAAATAGGTAGTTGAATATTGACGTTGGAGTTTCAAGTCTCAATATTTCTTCAAATAATCCTTCTTCACCTCAAAAATTTATTTCATTATCTTCCAAAGAACCTTTCGTCCAAAAAAAACTTTTTGTACTTTTCTTTCAACAGTTTTATTTCGGTATCATCGTTATCTCACTTACACAAGTCAGATAACTCAACATCTTCAGGTAAGTTTTCTTCAAATAAAACTGGCATGTTAAAAATATTACTTGGCGATATTGAAATTATTTCTTCATCTGTTTCCCTACCAAATTCAAATAATTTTCATCCCGTTCTTCATCATCATTTTCAAAATCATCTTCGCTTTCATCATCTTTCCAATCTCGTAATATTGCCTCAATGTCCCAATTTGTTTGGTCCAATTTTCGATTTTCATTGTTATCTAATTAAAAAAAAATTTCCAAAACAACGAAAAAAAAAATAAAAAAAGTGACAAAACAAAAATAAGTTTCACGCCAATTTGGGCCAAAATTTTTTATATTCTCCATATAAAAAATTTATGTATCAAATATGACACATGAGTTAAAATTTATTACTTTTGCATGGTGTATCATATATAGCCGTGTTTATACCGTAGCTAATTTAACTATAGCTACTAATGTCAAAACGAGTTTGACAATTGTAGTAAGTGTTCTTACCGTATTTCGTTACAAATGTCAAAATAGTAATTGGCTTTGAAAACATTAAACTTACTGATTTGAATAAATACAATATTTTTTTAAATAATGTTAAATTATTTAAAATTTTTAAGTGTGTACAAGATTAGAAGAAGTGCAAGTTTAAGACAAAACAGATTTCGAAATCAGAGAAGGTGGAGGTAGTATAGTTTTGTTTTAATTATGTTGTTAAAATGTTGAAAATTTTTTTTTTCAGGTTGATTATAAAACTATGGAGCGAAAAAGTTGCAGCACTGGTTGAATCATATGCTCGAATTCTTGAAATTTATAATCCATGCACAAGACTATTAAAAGGGTATTATCGTACTTCAGAAGTAGGAAATGATTTGTTAACAAAATTAAACAGTGAGAGATTTTCAAAAGAATTTAGAATTTCGAAGGAAAATTTTGTTTATATCGTGTTCCAGATGATTTAAATCCAAAACCTAATTTTGTTTGCAATAGTCACAAAGAAGGAACAGTTGAAGAAAAGGTCGATCTTTGTATTGTCTGAAAAGTTACTGTGAGTATCAAGTTACTGGAAATGTTTTTGGATTTGCAAAAAGTGCATAACATCAAGAAGCATCATTATTTCATTTCGCGTCCAATTAGTTGTTTTCTTTTTCTTAAACTTACCATTTTCAAAATTATTATTACTAGGCAAATTATTATTATTAAACAAACTAAAACAAAAATTAAAATATTTCTTATTTTAACTTTTGCTTTCAAATAAAACAATCAACAAATTTTAATTCGAGCGAAATAAAAGCAAATTTCAAAAATGACATCTGTAGCAATAATATGGTGTTTATACCGTTTCTACGTAACTCTACCAATATTTAACTTGAGCTAAAAAACTGAAGCTACTTTAACTAGGTTAAGCTAAAAACCTGTGGTGCTTATACCGTTGCTACAAACGTAAAACCATTTAACTCTAGTTAAATTAGCTACCGTATAAACACGGAATATGATACATAAATTTTAACACTTCCTATTAATTAAATAATTTAAATAATATAGTGAAATAATTTTCATTCAAATGCTTAGCCCAAATTCTATAAATAAAATATAGAAAATTTGAAAAAACACTGAAAAATATGTACCTAAAACTTTAAATGTATACACTTAGGGGTCACTCTTTTAAAATCACTTTAAAACTACAACAATTACTCATATCACATCCATAGATAAAATTAAACTACAATGTTAAAATAAAAATACACTCAAATTACTCGGTTGAGTGCTATTTTTGAGTACAATATCTTGAAAAACAAATATTCTAGAGCAAAATATATTTTATGTGTCATGTGTGACACACGATGCAATTAAGGGTTAAAAACAATTATTTTGTTTCATAAAATATAAATTATAACTTAAAAGTTATTTTTTGAATGTGTGCACTTCCAAAAAAAACCTCAAGGGAGAGAAACAGACCTTGAAATGGTGCCATATAATGGTGTTTATACAATGGTATGGTACCCCTTATATAATGGTGGTTATCAATCAATGGCGGAACACGCGATAAAAATGAAGTTTCACGTAGTACCATATGAGTACTACGGTGACTAGTACTATCATTGACTGCCTGCACCATCTATATTAATATAACTATATATACACGGAAGTGTATAGGATTGGAATTTAAGTACTGGGATGTGAGTCCATTTTTTATACTTTTATTATGTTTTTTGAATTATTGCAATGATCTCGATGTTACTAAAAATTTATTATTTTCCAACTCACTGTCGTATTTTTTGTTTTTTAGATAGTAAAATGTTAAAACCTTGAAGTTTACTGTAAGTATACTGATTTAACTCAATCAATAAAATGTTATTTTATAAGAAGTTGTTTATAATTTATTTACTAACTTACTAGTTCACCTCAAACGTCAATACAATATCTTCTTTAAAATATAAAAAATATTTAAATTTAAAAAAAAAGTGATAGTGGGAGAGTTCTATGCAGATCCAAACTTTTCAAATCTATTGTAATTCGATGTTTGATTGCCTGAAAATGCAGGATTATAGTATTGCTGCACGCTATTAATGCTAATTTCAAAAATAGGAGATCTATATATTGGGAAATATTTATAACATTGAATTCAAATAGAATGGGAGAGAAGGATTACTACTCTTCTTATAAGCAGAATCTGCGTCCAGCTGTGTTGGACTTATCAATCTAGAACAGATGTTTGCTAAATAGACCATAACCTATGATAAAGCATGTACAGCGTTCTGACATTAGATCTATTATCCATCCCTGAATACATGATTTAATCGGTTAATATTATGTTTGAAAAGGCTTTTGACTGCTCAAGTCGAAGGTAACCATCCCTTATGTTATTAGTTTCTGGAACTTCAAAATTTGGAAACAATTATTTATAAGTAACCGTTTAGCGAATACTACTTGGCTCTGTATGTGGTCTTAAGAATTGACAAATTTCACTTTTTTTTTTGCAAGGATATCTCCTTCATTGTTTCTTACGCTACTTTTATTAACTTGTTGTAACAGCTAAAAGCGAGAAATAAAAATTGAAAAATTTAAAAAAAAAAAAACTTTTAAGGCAGCTTGGCTGTCTAAAATTATGTATACGCTGGAATCTGTGTGCACTTTTTTAACGCATATTGTAACCATAAAATTGCAATGGTAAAAGACAAGTTATGGAAGTTTGTTTATAACCTCAACATTCCGAATGTAGAACCAAATTCCATCCTATGTGTTCCGTTAACATGATAAGTTCTATATTTGTGACCTAAATATGTTGAAGCCGAACATTAACACCTTCGTTTGTAATAGTCCTTCTTCCCTTCTACCTTCCACCTTTCCTTATTTTCCTTTTTCACCCTAGCCAAACGCACCAATCGGTATAAAATTCCCCACCTATATTATTTTGACTATGTATAAAAAAAAATGGCATATGTGTTAGCTTCAAAAAAGTATAAAGAGTTTTCCATCTCGAATAACTCGGAATTGGATTCGGCGAATCTTTCCTCTGGTATTCGTATTCGGGATCCGTTTCTGAAATTCGCCGAATACCGATTCTCCGAAATTTACTATTATTTAAAATAAATAATCTTAATTACAACAAAAAATACAATATTAATTTTCCATCCGTTACAAATTTTGGTAACTAAAAGTGAGAGCTTGACAAATGATCCAATTTGAAAAAACAAAATAAAGCTTAGTAGGTTCTGTTCTTTGGATAGTGTGTCATGGCGGCGAAAATTGCATTGACATATTAGAATTCTCAATTATTTTAGTTCCAGTTTAACTTTTAAAATATAAAATAAAAATACGAGTATAAATTTGAATATTTAGTTGAAAACACGGTGGAGCTCTATTTCAGATATGATTGATATTTTTTTCAAAATACAAATTTATACTGAAAAAGCTCTTCTTGAATTAGTTCAACCGAGTTATTAAATAATTTGGGATCTAAACAATGCACTTAAGCCAATAAAATTAACAGTAGAAACTACGTTATAAGGATGCTACCTCACTTTCTGCTGAGTTAGCTATTAATTATCTGAAAAAAAATTGTTCTATCTCAAGCTAATACAGAAATAAGTCCTGAACTATTACTAAATTTGACGAAAAGAATCGAACAAGATTAAATATAAATTTAATGAAACTATTTAAAAGTTTGAAAAACCCAAATAGTACTCCATCTTAAAATGTGTTGAATTTAGCTGGAGACACTATAAACTATATTATATTTTTTTAATTAAAAATGTATTTTTTTACTTAGAATCGGAATCGGAATCGGATTCGGCGAATCTTAATTTTAACAATTCGGATTCGGCAAATTCACGCGAATTCAGACTTCAGGGTTTTAGGAAACTCTAAATCTATGCCAAACATAAAACTAAACTTGAACCTTTATCAAAATACGCTGGCTCTTGTTTTGTTCCCGACTTGTCCTGATCAGAAAACTGTACAAAAACTATTGGAGTTAAAGATTTTATTAATCCTTCGATTTCTTATCTCTTAATTTGTTGTTTAGAAATTGCACATAGTGCGACATTATTGAATATGAATGAAGTGGATTTGAATATATAAATAAAACAACATGTACGTATAATATGAGCTAATTATTGTACGTATTGTAGAGGAATTGGGACAAAAGAAATCGCACATATGGGTTTGTATTCTTAATAGGGGGTACGTATAGCGGGATTCCGTGATTATGTACACAAATACTCGAACTCACATTCATATTAATCAAAGTTTGAGTAGAAATAATGCTTCCTTTCTTAACTTTAGTAAGAAAACTTAATTGCGCATTTCTCGTGTTAATTTGAAAGATTTCAAATTGATTAAATCGATGTTCATATAAAAAAATAGTAATGTAAAAATAAAAAATTTTAAAATATACTTTTATCGAAACCAAACTAGCCTCCTAAAAAGTAGAAAATAAAACTAGTGGTGGATGTTGAGCATCTAGAACTACTATAAGATAAAACACAAAAGTATAATGAATCTTGCTGGAATATTTAAACTTAGATACTCTTTTACAAATAAAGAAATACGCTTTCTACAGATTTAAAAAAATGCCTGTAATACAATTGGTTTTCAAATATGCCTGGGACGTGCTAGAAGTTGTGCCGCAGCAACCCGAACCTGTCATTTGATAGCTTTGTAAGGTACCGTGTCCGGTTGTTTTTTCCATCATGAGTAACTGTCAAAATTTCAGAACTCTATCTTTAAATTTTTTAAACAAAATTATTTTTTTTCTTTTTGCGTTTGGTTTTAATATTAGAAAAAAAATTCCAACCTACCTACCAAACATACCTATATACATATATACATACATATATACACACATATATACATACATATAGACACTGGCAAGTTAATATAAATGTATATAATAAGGTCAATGGAGTGGACCATTGAAGCTTTTGCATCTTTTAGTTACTATAATTCATACATACTTTCCAAAATAATTTACAACATTTGGGATGGCGCTTCCTTGAAAAGTTTTGGCTTACTTGACCGCATTCAAAATCACACTATTCGTTTAGTTGGAGTTCTAAATGTAACTTCATCTCTAATTTCTTTTGGGACATCGAAGTGTAGAATGTGAAATCATATTCCCTCTAATGTTTCCACGTTCTAATATGTCACCCCGTTCTTCTTAGCTTATCTTTTCCTATCCTATCGGAATAAAGCGGTATGTAAGTGCTAAAGGTATTTTCCTAATGCTGTTTTTGTTTAAAAAATCCATTAGTCTGTATTTGTTCTAATATATTATTTTTATTATTTTATTTTAGAAGTTGTAAATAGTACCCCCGAAAGTTTGCAATCTGAAATCGAAAACGCATTGACATAGTATAAAATAAATATAAACAAAAGATCTAGATTGAATCTAGACTTAAGCCCAAAAATGGTTTTCAAATGTTCTAAAATAGTAGCAGACATTCTTAACAACCGCTTTGATATTTAGAGATCGTATTTGTCTTTGAGCTTGTCCTCTTTTTTTATATCGCAGAATATTAACTCATTTATGTATTGAACTGCTCATTGTGCTAAAAAAATGTGCGATCTCTTGAACGGGCATATCTTCATATTTTAAATATTAACTAAAACCTGATGATGGTCAAATCTAAATCTAATTCTTCCATTAAATTATTTTCTTGCATGCAGCTGCTGATGCTTATACAACTTCAATATACGGATAGTGACCAGCTATATATATTATATATTCTGATGAAAGGTAATTTTTCTAAAATAACAAAATATATTTTTTTCTTCATTTTTCTTTTGTATTTTAATTCTATAGAAAACTCACTTTATTTGATGAAAAATCAGCTCATCCCCAAATCGTTTACAACTCATACATTTTATTTTTATTTTTATTAATCATGTCTTATTTTTTATTTTTATTTATACTTTTATTATTATTGTTATAATACTGTTTTTCTTAAATTTAATTGAAAACTTTTATTTGACCAAATAATTTTGGTTTTATTTTATTTTATTTCTTTTTTGCTCATTTCATTCAATCTGCTTAATTTAAAAATAAAATCATGTTTAACAGATCGTTAATAATTTTCTGAATGTCTAAGAAAATTTTTTTTTGAAATATTTAACAAAAAACAAAACAAAAAAAAAGAGATTTTGAATACATTGACTTTCAATTTTATTTACTTGAATTAAAAAATAGAATAAAAAAATATTTTTGATTTTTTTTTTCTCTCTAACACAGATTTAAGAAAAACCAAGAAATAATTTCCTTCCGATTAACTTGAAATTCACAATTCATTGAAATACAGCACAAAAATGAAGTAGAGTTAGTGATGGTCTCAGAAGTCTTTCAATTTAAATTGAAGAAATTTTTCGTATTTAAAGATCTTATTTTATTTTTTATTTTTCAAAGTCATTTTCAAATAATAGGCTTGATTCTAAAGTGATTGATATTCTTATTGTAAAATGAATATGATTCAAGTAAACAACTTATGAATCACAAGGATATGAATTACAAGAAGAAAGATTGATTGTGACGGAAAATAATTATTTGAAAATAAATGTAAAGGCAAAATATCTTAATTATTTTGGATTTGAATGAATAAAATATCATTATTCATTGAGTTACGAATGATATGGACTAAATTATATTTTCTACAGATATGTCAGTAAACATTGGATATGAGTAATTTAGTAGGTTTAGTATAAAACAGACGTTTAATATTATTAAACATGATATATAGAAATAAAATTAGTATTTTGGAGAAGGATAATAAAGAAAATTTCAGCCAACTTTCCTTTTCTGGATGTGGACCAATTATTTTTTTTTCATAGTTTTTTAGGCTCTTCTGAGGGAGATGTTGTATCGGCGTAGGACCTAATTGAAAAAATTGTTTTTTTTTTTTCAAAATTTTCTACTTTGAACAACAATATCTTCATAACGGCAGCACCAATCATCATCAAATAAATGTTAAAATATGGTCCGTTATCTATCCAGAATATCTAACTGAATATATATATATATATATATATATATATAACAGATCAACAGATATAACGGTTTTTATATAAAAACATCAATACAACAAGAATAATTTCAAATGTCCTTTCGTGCTTAAAGGACAAGATGCGTCACTAAAGATATATATTTTTGGAAAGCTAGCAATTCCAGCTATCATTGGGATATGTGATCGTGATCGGTTTGATCGACGAAAATCAAGATCAATGAAAAGAATTCATACAAGAGAAAGTTAATGATCACGTCATCGTAGTAGGTCAAGAGAAAGAAGACTAAAGAAAACCAAAGATCGTGACAATGAATATTAAAGAAGAGAACGACGAGAAAGAGAAAAGGAGAAGAAGAAAAACGTTCAAAATCACGTGATAGAGAACGAGACAGATTAGAAAAAAGTGATAAACGTGATAGAGATCGTGGTGAAGACAGAGATTGGGAAAACGAAAGAAAGAAAACCAGAGTTTCGTGAAGATGACATTAAAAGGAAGAAATTAAGGAAGAACCTATTCAGCTCAAATGAATTACCAGCAAACAGCTATTAAATATAAAAATGAAGATGAAGAAAATTTATAGAGCGACAGAAATACAGAGAGATCAGGAACGTGAAAACAGTCAAAATTATAAAAGTACTGGAGAAGGATGGGCGTTAGATAAACAAATTTTTATAATCTTATGACTAAACATTTTTTTCTTTTACATTGAATTTAAATATTGTCATTGGGTCCTACGCCGATACAACATCTTCTTCAGAATCACCATCATTAACAGAAGGTACTGCAATGAACCGGAAAACCCATAAATCAATTTGGCTATATCAGAAATCGGTCCAGATGATACTTTTAGGTCAAAAATGCAGTCACTTCCTTACCACTGGTCGCTTTTAGAAAAATTTTCAGAATTGTTTGTTTTTCAGAAAATTTAACCATTCATCAAAAGCCCCCAGTATTAGGATGGATAAGAAAAAAGTATAATCAATTAATCAAATCATTGTATCATCTAGATTCAAGATATATCATTTTAAAAAATTGAAAGAAAAATTTACGCAGCGAAATGAAATTTATATCCTAGAATTGATTAAAACAATAAATCTGGATGGCTAAGTTAATGAAAATCTTCAAATTAAAAAACACTCTTTATTTTAAACTAAATACCTTAATTGATGTCAAGTTTCGTTTCACTAATTTTATATTTGGTTGCAAATATCGATGACGGAGCTAATAATATACTAGCTTGCTAATAACAATAACGGGATAATAACAGCCAATAACAAGGTTAATAACATGTCCAAGAACATTTAATAAAAATCGAACTAGTACGAAGAAGACATGCTACTAATTTTAGGTCAGCAGTTCCTTTCACAATTTAGTAGTACTTCTTTTTCTTGGTAATTCGGCTTCAGTATTGTGCTTGGAATCAAATTATAATATTGGTCATGTCAGCGATATGTCCAGCCAAATATAAAATTATTAGTGAATGAAAAGCATATAGTTCGAGAATATCAAAACAATTTATTAAAAAAATTTATAAACACTTTCGAGGGAACAGTTAATATAGATTGAACAGTGATTTAGGAAATGTGTATTCATCGGTATTTAATTTAAACAAAACTGCAATTGTATGGGTAAAATATATAATTGTTAGGGATTAAAATATATAACACGGAGAATAATAAAAAAAAAAATAAGCTAGTCAAGAGCACTAATGGTGGAAGTATGTTTCTTATAAAACAATATCGAGATTATAGCTACAAATACAAAAAAACCTATTAGTGATACGAAGCTTGGCAATAATCAAATTATTTAATTGAAGATATCCGAATAATAAATTGTAAATTAAAAATTATTTGTAGTTGTATTGTAAATTTATACATAGTTCTATTTTAAAATTAGAGCAACAAATAATAAAGGCGAAGAAAGGCATTATGATGAGTATAAGTTTATTTTATAATAGAAATGTAAACAAAAATGTTAAAATAATTACTTATAAATCACTCATTTTAGACCAATTTTAACATATTGATGTCAAATATGATATAATACCAGTGCATTAAATTTCGAGAAAATAAGAAAATTAGAAAGACATATACTTAGACCATATAATAGTAAAAATAGAGATCCAGAAACCAATTATAAAAAATATTTCACTATAAAATTCCTTTACGAATCAGCAAACATTGAAAGAATTGATTAATTTGTATTTAAACTGTTAAGAATGCATTTTAATAAAATTACAGAGATAGAAGACAATACTTTTATCTATCATATGTATTATCCCAATACATTATACTTTAAAGATCAATGAAAAATGGACTAGTTCCACCAGAAGCATTCATATATTTAGATTCCAAAGGATATTTACAAAACGACAACGTCCTGCTAACTATTTATCATATTTATAGAAGAAGTAAGTAAAAATAGAATATAGTCCGCTACATATTGTTGTTCTGAAAATCTAAGATACAATATGAATATAACTGAATGGAACAGAAAGTGTTTTAATAAAAATAATAGGAAATTTTGGTGGAGAGATTAAGGCTACTACTATATAGCACAACAGTTCTATTTTATTTTTTAAGTTTAGTATTAGGTTAAGTATTAATTTATTATTAAGAAATGGATTTTCGGTTTATTTTAAATATTATATATAAAAAAAAAAAGAATTATAAATTAAGCACATAAAAGAACAAAATTGTATTATGTTAATTATACAAGTATAAATCAATAAATTAAAATTAAAATAGATCTAAGAAATCCAATGTAAGAGGCAGTAGAATAAAAATAAAATATAGAAACAATAAGAAATCTAGCTTTTAAGATTAATAAATTTGTAATAGTATAAACACAAATAAAGTAAGAAAAAAAATGTTGCATGTATCATTCTATTAAACAATTTTTAAAGTGTTTTTTTTTTTGCAGTAAAAACATTTAAAATACTTTAAAAAATAAAAGTTTGAAAATTATTTTTAAAAATTGAATCTCCCCCAATATACATTTTCTTACATACATATTTAAAAGTCAATAACGATTTGATTTGATTTTTTTTTTTTATAAATTTCACACTTAAATATTGTAAATCATTCTTAAAATATCATACCTCATATCCTATACATTTTATTAATGTATCTGAACTGAACCTATAGAATTTAAATTTTCTATAATAATATAAATAAATAATGATAAAAATAAAAAAGAAACTTAATATATTCATAAAAGAATAAAGAAAACTTTTATGGCAATTGAATTTTTTCAAAATTTAAATAAAAAAAAATGTTTTTTTATTGTTTTTGTTGTTTTTTTTTTTTATGGTTTATTGACCAAAAAACGTCATTGAACAAAATACAAGAAAATTTAATATTTTGATAAATAAAAATACAAAACTAACCAAAAATGTTTCCATATGAAATCAAAAGAATAAAAAAAAAAAAAAAATGAAAATAATGAAAAAAATAACGGTAAAAAAAGGATCCACAAAAAATGATGAAATAAATGTGAATAAATTTGACTATTATTAAATGGGTGATGTGTACTATGGCATTATAGAACGAATGAATCAAAAATAGAAATAAACATATTAAAAGGATCAGCTTTGCTTTTACTCTCTCTCCCTGTCTGCTTCAATGTTTTGGTTTTTTTTTCTATTGGGTTTGTGTGTGTCTATTTTATTGATAGGCAATCATCAAATCAAATGGTCATTGGATTTGTTGGTCATTGTAAAAATCCATGAACAGCATCTGGTATAAATTGTATTGAATATATTTATATTATTTAGTAGGCATATAAATTTGCGTCAAAATGAACCATTGAGCAAAATAATTCATATCTGTATAAACCGTATACAATTTTTGAGATAGAAGACACACTGTTGATGTAATTTACACAGTAAAGCGGGTAAATATAGTATCTAGATTTTTAGGAAAATTAAATCTTTAGCGTTGGAATAAAATTTGTATAATTTTTTAAAATGGTCGAATATTTATTACTAATTCTATAAATACGCATTAATTCAGTACAAAACATTGAAGAAGTCTGCAAGTAACAGACGAAATACGAATTTTCTATAACAATTTAATAGCTTATAAAATCGAAATTTTTGACTTTATTTTTAATAATTTCGTTGCCTATCACGAAGAATTAATTGGGAATATATTGATAGCTAAAATATACTTTAACTCTGTTATGATAAATTGGGCTGACATTTGTTGGGATACAGTTAAAATAATTCGCATATGGTCGTAGGATAATACAATTTATTTTTTAACATTTTGTATGCTTTTTTTAATTTCCTAGAGGTCAAAATAATTGTATAAGCACCCTCTAACTGCTTTCGCATAATTTAAGCTATTTAAAAAATTAAAAATACAGATAGAGATAGTAAGGATATAAACAAAATTTTATGAGCGTATGTAAAAAAGAACAAGAATAGAATAGAAAAGAATAAAATAGAACAAGATAGAATAGAATAAATAGTATAAATAAAATTTGTTGACAGCTTAAGAGATATTTATACACTCGTCTCTTTAAGTTATATGTTTGTAGGAGCACATAAGATGGTAGGGTGTTCCATGTTAGAGGTTCCGTTGATGAAAGAATTTTTATATTTCACAGTTCTCGTTCAAAGAGTGAAATGGCTGTCCTGCGAGTATTACGCTGGAATGGTTGTCGGAGAAATTAACCATGGTAGAACAAAACAATGTATCCAATACTAAATTTCGGCGACGACTTAATGATGGTAGTTGTTGTGTAACAGTTCCAGCATTTAGATGTTGCAATTAATATATTTTTCTTTATTTACCACAAACGTATTGACAAATAGCAAAACGTTTCGGTTTAGAAAATTAAATAACATAACAGAATATTTCGTCAACTTCCAATTATTGTACAGGAATGATATCATTCTTGTAGCTTCAAGAAAAAAACTGGAATAGCAATTAAACAAGCGAAATAATGTTCTACTTGTAGCAAGTCTTAGAAACAAAAGCTTCAAAAATTGAAGAGAGTGAGTGAGCATGCCATTCTGAGCTTGTGATGTTACACCGTAATGCTGATATTTTAAATAAGAGTGAAAATAGAAAAAAATTTAATAAGTGTCATCTAATCTGACTTTTTTTTAATTTATTTTTAATAATTTCGTTGCCTATTACGAAGAATTAATTGGCAATATATTGATATCTAAAATATACTTTAACTCTGTTATGCTAAATTGTGCTGACATTTGTTGGGATACAGTTAAGATAAATGGTCGTAGGAGGAAATCGAAAATATTAAAGAAGTTGTGTTACATAAAGATAACCAGAGTAAGACTACCTATCATGGAAATTAATTTATGGATTCATTTTTTGGAGGAATAATTTAAAAAATGTTTTATCATAATTTAAGTGAGCTCATCTTATTCAGAGAAGCACATTGTAATAGATGAAATGAAACGAATTATTGACTCTACCAATCGCAAGTTGAAATCCTTTCACTACACACGAATGTAATGGAAACCATATTTTCTTATGTTATTTTTGTAGATGTGATATGAGCTTCAATTAAACTTTTTTATTCTTCTCTTATTATTATTATTATAAAATTTAGTCGTTTAGTTTGTATATATTACAGAATGTGACCGAAAAACCCATCGAGGTTAAGTGGACTAATAAAATCTGATTTAATGTAATCAGTTAGAGGATACATCTCTTTAATAATAAGTAAATAATCAAATTGTTCAGCTTCAGGAACCAAAATCTGTGATTCAGTCACACCTGTCATATTTAATAAATTTGTAAATAAATTGTAATATCAATTTCAAATCAGCGAAACATAATCTAGGATTACCCAAAATAGAGACTATATTTAAAAAAAAAAATCACTCTGTTTAAAATTTTAAATTTTAAAAACCAATGTCTGAAAATTGCATAAAAAAATAATATAAAAAACAATTTATTTTAATATTATATAAAATGAAGTGTTGTTCTGTTGACACATCACGTTTCCCTAATGCATATGACAATGACGGTTTCCTATACAATATTATGCACATTTATTTTCAAATCTATTCACAAAGGAATTTTGAAGCAAAAAAAAGGGCTAAAACACAATTTTTTAAATCACTTGCTAGAAAGCAAATTTAACTAATATGTTTAAATACATTTTTTTTCCTTCAAAAAGGGGGAAAAAAATTTAATATGTTTTTTTTTTTATATTCTGTATTTGAATAGATTTAATTTTTTATCTATTAAATAATTTTCTAAATTTGGAACAAACCAATTTAGATTAAGAAAAATAAAATATATTAAAATTGCTTTTGAATATGTAATTGTCATGTCATTAGACAAAAAATAAAAAATGGAGCGACTGTAATGAACATTTTAAAAATGAACATTTAAAAGAAAAAATAATAAAAACTCCAGAAAAATAAGAACAACAAAAATGTTTATAAACTTTAAATAACTTTATTTTATAATAAAAAAATAAAACGAATTTAAATGGGAATAACTAAAGCATTAATCTTAGTTTATTGACAATTATTTTAAAAACAAGTTGTCCAAAGGTTCCAATGTATATTGAATCAATTGTTATGCCAATATTCAATTATTAGATTAGATACTACATAAAGGAGTACCAATTTAACAGATGAGTTATTTGAAACTAAGAGGATTTATCTTGAACAGTATCTTGCCGTTCCTTAGTTAGAAGTGCTATGTTAGACACAGAAAATTCATTTTGAAAAATTAACAGTTTTTTTTAATAATAGACAGTAGCAATATCCTTAAGCAATAAAATATAATACCACAGAATAGAGTAGAGCATAATTTAATCAATTGTAAACGCATTTTGAAATTCAGTTGGCAATAAATATATTGCTAAAATCTAGATCATCGTAACAATAAATGAGCAGTATTATCTAGTATCAGTTTACAACGTTTATTTTCAAATACACGATGCCAATAAATGATCTAAAAAATATTTTTCTTATATGAATTCGGCAATGAGAAATATGTCGGTATCATCATCATCATCTTATAGCACTAGAGCTCTGGGAGAGCTTTGGCCTTCACCACTATGTTTCTCCAAAAAGGTTGATCTTGTGCCACTTGTCTCCAATTTGGGATTTGTAGGGTTTGAGCATCGTTTTTCACGTTGTCTTGGTCTTCCTCCACCACAGCTACTATCGGGCTTTCTATTCAACACCACTGCTTGTTTTCGACTTCCGTGCATTCGACTTACGTTGGGCTAAGATGGGCTTAGTCTTTGGGCCTTTGCAAACCTTACGATGTCCTCACTATCGATTATACTATAGAGCTCGCTGTTGCTTCTGATTACATATTCTCCATCCTGTAATCTTTTTGGACCGAGTATTTTGCGGAGAATTTTTCTTTCAAATATGCGTAGACTATTCTCCTCGGTCATAGTCCATACCTCCTCGTATGTAGTTCACAGTCCATACCCTCGTCGTATGAGAGTCTTATATATCGTCATTTTGTCCTTTCTTGATATTAGATTTGATTGAAGCAACTTTCTGTTCACATAGTATCACCTATTTCTGGCCTGAATACAGCATTGCATACTATTGTCACTTCTTATGGCTCCGAAGTATGTAACGCTTGTAATTCCTTCAAAGTTGTACTCTCCGATTGTTATATTCTGATTACTTCTTATTTGTTCATTTCTTGACATTTGATATTTTGTTTTGTCTTTGTTGATTTTTTGGATTTTTTGAATATATGTCGGTATAACAAAAATAATTTATTAAAACTAAATTTCATTCAAAATTTTCAACCCAGGCTGGATTCCTAATGAAAACAAATGCTTGATATGGGTCTTTCGAACTGGTCCTGAATTTTTTGTATAAAAAGGATAAAATAAATAACAAATAAGATTCGCAAAAGTTGAAAAAATAAATAAATAAAAGTCCTTACAGCCCAAATATGGTCTGGAAATTATCTGCAAAAAAGAATTGTATATGATCGCTTTTAAGCTTACAAATAATTTGATTCTAAATAAAATGTTAGATGTTCATAGCCATAATACCAGGAATAAGGCAATCTATTATTTATATGATAGTGTCCTCTTCTGTTCTATCCCATCTAAGCGGTATTCATATTTACATATTTCGTTTTTATTGAATATGGGATGAATTTAAAGAATTCTACTGACATGTATTTAGTTTTTTCATTAATTGTTTTATTAATGGTTTATTCATTGATTATTTTTTGTTACTCTTATATTTGTCATTATGTTTCCTTATTAAAGTACTGATTATGTTGTTATTGTAACCGTTGGCTACTGCTATGCATTTTAGTGTTTCTACCTCCTGGTTATAGTCGGATTTACTCAATGGGACGTTTAATAATCTATGTACAAAACTATTGTAAGCCGACATTTGATGTTGGTGTGGATGATGTGAATTTTCTTGTATGATGACGTCACTGGTTGTAGACTTTTTATAGATTTTGTACTCCAAATTATATCTGTTTCGCTTTATTGTCAGGTCCAAGAAATTTAATGTTTCATTGCATTCGATTTTTGCAGTGAATTTAAAATTCTTCACTTGTTCGTTTATTCAGATTGTTGATTTGCCTAGTTGTTCCGTTAAGGATAATGCATGTATCGTCCACATATCTACAATAGAACATGATTTTATCTGGCAGTGGGTTTTTTGTTTTATTAAATATATAATTGTTTTCGAAGTGGTTGAGGTAAATGTCAGCTAATAACCCGCCACACAATAGTGAACCCATTGCTAATCAATTTGTTTGCGCATTGAATTCATTGTTATATGTGAAGTAGTTTTGGGATAGTATTTTCGTTAATAGTTTTTCTATGTCATTGATCCATTGTTGGTTGAGTTTCTTACTGTCTTTTAATAAATAGACGGTTATTTTTACTGTTTCATCTATTGGTATATTTGTGTATATGTTAGTCACATCAAAAGAAGCTAGTTTGTAATTATATTTTATTTCAATGTCATTTATTTTGTGAATAAATTCGTATGAAATAAAAAAAAGAAAAATATTTCCTATTTAAAATATAAAAAAAAAATTTTTTTAAGTTTAAGATACGATGTTGTTGATTTTTACCAACTTTTTATAGATCGTACAGCTTTGTCTCAGATCTAAATAGAATTACTTTTTTGTTATCTGATTTTAATTCTGAATCAATAGAGAAAAATAAGACAAAACTATACTCAATAATATTTTCATTTCATTTCATTCCATACATTTCAGTTCCTCCATATATGTTTATCGATTGGAAGTACCATTTAAAAAGAATTAATTTATATTAACCGTTTTTATTGATTGCAAAGTCACTTTTCCAAAGTCAGTGACACCGAAGTCTGAAGAAAATAAAAATTATTAATTTTATCCCAAGCACTTATGTCTTACCGTTCGCTGTACACCGTCTCTACAATTTTCATTCTACCTCTCTCATCTACCATCATCTTTCAGCCAACTAATATGACAGAATTACTCTTCAAAAACCAATTTTCATATTATCCCTTTTCTAAAATTACATTAAAATTCACTTTAACATAATATTACAATCATCATAAACACCATGGTTTAGTCATCATAACAACTACAACTACATTGTAGTAATAGTAATTCAAATTTATTTTATTAAATCAATTTTATCAGTTTCAAAAGAACTGATGTCTAAGAACTAAAAAACATCATTTATTCATCAATAATAATTAAAAGAAAACTAAAAGAAAACTCTATATAGTTTTTCCTGATAATATCAAAATGAGAGTTTTTGATTTTATTTCTTTTTTTGTCCATCTCTTCAAAACGGATATATTTGTACAAAATGGAATGATATAGTTGTTAGGATTACTAAAGTTTTTCTGTTCTTAAAGGTTTAATTTCCTGAAAAAATGAATTAAAGAAAAAAAGAGAAACCCAAAAAAAAAAAAAAAACAAAAAACAAAACCAATTTAAGAAAATAAAAACCAGCAAACTCTTTATGTAAACAATTCTCATCAAAGCAAAGACAAACTCAATAGCAAATCTTGTTTTCCTACCAGCACCCAATACATAAAGTAGATAAGAAACAGATATAAAAAAAAGCAAATTAAAGGATCTACAGGAAAAAAAAAAACTATAAAAACAAGAAAAATCTGTGTAAAATCGACGTCCTTGACAAAAACAACCCATTTTCTAACGACTTTGCGTAAGCATAAAATGGTAAATAAAAAAAAAACGAAATGTTTTTTGCTACAAAGTATATCGGCAGTCCTCTGTGTAGTTTTGAAGTGAATTTTGTTTTTTAATCAATATTTTCTCATTTGTGAAATACAATTATTAACATCAAAGGAAACATTTTGGTGTCATCAATATGATGGTGATTCAATATATAACCAAGGTTAATCACAATTTTTTTTTATACAAATAGAAATGTCCAAATGGTGTTTTTCCAACCAACTGAACACAAATTGGTAAATAACCAGGATTTTAACAAATTATGAAACCTAACAAATCAACAAACTAAGAACAAAATACAAAATAAAAATTCCAATCAATAGGCCAAAACATTAGGCAAATGAAACTCTCAAAACATTAACAAATGAAAAACAAAATTTTATATCACTTTTTTAGAAAGTGTTGAACTTCTTATGTTAGTCAATTAAAAAACACACAAAAAATTGTGAAGCAAACCTAATGTTTTTTTTTGTTGAATTTGTTCAATGTTTTTGTTGCAGGCATTAGACTGAAACATATTTTTTGTATTTCTACTAATTCACCCAGGTAAGTTTTTTCCAATTATAGTTTTCATTTTCTTGGTTCTTTGATTCTATTGAATTTCTTTTTCTATTGATTTACTTTTATTTCAAATAATGATGAGTGCTTCACTTGGGTATAATACAGAGGTTGATAGCTACTTGGTGATCGCCATATTTCAACAACTTGTCTACTATACACACGGTTATTGTATCAAAAAGCAAACAACAAGTGCAATTCACATGAACAACAATCACTATGTAAAATTTTATTGATAAATATTTGACAAAAAAGTTTGAGTTATTAAATTTTGTTCCATTTTGAAATTTTTTTTACAAAGTTGATAAAGAAATACTTCAAAAAATCATTTCCACTCTTTCTTATTAACTACCATCATTTTTATTCAAAAAAAATAAAATCTTCAATTGGTGTTTACTCAGGTAAAAAAAAAATTTAATTATTCAATTTTTAAAATGTATTTACACATTATTACCATCTACAGAGTACAGACGTAGACAATTCATTGAAAACTTTCAAAGGTATACCTACCAACCAAAAATGAAATTTTTTTATTTTTTTGTATACCAAGCATCAGGAATTGTGTAACTTTGCTACAAAGGCAGACATTTAGAAGATAACTCAATTCAAATTTTAACACTTCGTGCCGATGTTAGATCTCTGCATATGTATTTGGTTTTAGTTTGAGCTGACAATTAAATATTTATAATTAAAAGCCACCAAGCTGGGTGGCACAGTAGGTAGAGCGCCTCCCTTTCGACTGAAACGTTCCAGGTTCGATTCCCAATGAAGCAAAAAATGATTTATGGGTTCTTCGACCTGGTCCAGTATTCTTTGTCATTGGGATAAAATAAATGAAAAAAAATAATTTAGAGTAAAATCTGGTAGCAAACTAAATAAAATAGAGCTATTCTATTTAAGGAGGCTTTAATTCCTGGCAATACCAGTCGTTTTCCACATTTAATGAGTTGATAAAGCCGGAAATTTAATAAATAAATGCTCGAAAAACATTGCAGGCATTGTAGTATAAACTTGCAGTGCCGTATTTAATTAAGCACGAAACGGTTATTCTACCTAAATCACTGTCAAGAGCATAAAAAAAAAGAATAAAACTCTTCGTATGTTTCACTAATTTTATTAAATATCTTAATCGATTTCGGGTATTACACCAACATCAGAAGACTTCCGTAAACTATATTTAAAATATTTATTTTAATAATTGTAGAAATACTGACTGGGAAAGTGCTTATAATCATCGAAGAAATAAATGCAACAAAAATAGTTTTAGCTCAGAACGCTTAGACTTGATTTCACAGTGAAAACTAAAACAGAGTACTTCGCGTAAATCCGGCGTAAATTGAGAATTACATTTCACAGGTTGACACTTAAGCGAATAAATAAAAAGGGTATTGGAATCTTAAATCGGAACCAAAATTCAGATAATCATTTTGTCAAACAATTTTGTTATTGTAAAAATAGCAAAAACAACACAACTTTACTCATAAGCATTTGTATAACAGTCCTACAGCAATATCTGTTAGCAATTTTCCAGAATTTTTACCATTTTTACCACCAACACAAATATAATAAAATGACAGACAATAATTTAAAGTTTTAAACTTATTTTGAACATATTGGAGAGGAAGCTTCAACCCATCCTTATATAATCCTACATGTAAACCACCACTGTGAAATTGGTCCTAATTCAAATAAAATTCAGAAAGTATTAAATCAAATGAGAGTATTAAATTACGAATTGAGATTTACAATAGAAATTATTACAATATATATTAATTTTTAAACAATAGCAATTAATAGGAAGATCGAACACATCAAAGTGGGACTAGTTTAAGAATTCAAATAAAAAAAAAAATCTTAATAATCTCAACTATAAATTAAAATATCATCATCATCAATGTCCTGTAACCGCATCCGTGGGGCATAGGGCGGAAAAAAAATATTTCTATCGGCTCCTGCCTTCGGCTAACCTCTTCAATTGTGGCCACGTTCTTTGCTGGGTACTTGCTTGCAGTTGTTCTTCATGTTTTTCTGGTACGCTAAGGATTTCATTCGAAGCATTGTTTCGCGATGTTATTTTCAAGTTTCCGCAGAGTATGATCGAACGAACGCCATTTCGTCTGTCGTAATCCCACATCTATTTGTTTTTGGTTCGTTTTTTGCCACAGCGAACTGTTTGAAAAGCTTTGTGGCCAATGAATGTTTAGGATATGCCTGAGACATCTATTGATATACGCTTGGAGTTTCCTGGTGATGTTAAATTAAAATATTATATTACATAATTAGTCCTTTCACAGGCGTTTAGGTATGTCCATTCTATATACCATCTACGTTAAACATTAATAATCTCTATCGAATTTAATCTACTGTTGGTTATATGCTATCTGTTAAGCCTTAAATTCTGCATTAAAAACTTTACAACATTTCTTTTATTCACTGTAATGACAGTCACATAAATACCATAAAAGAACATTATTTTTGTAGACGACTAAAGCATAATACACCATTTTAGATATTGGGCCACATTTTATAATCTTTATTTCCTATAGAAATAGATAATTTAACAAATTCAAGTGTATACTGTATTAGTATCTGTAGAACAGACTGTTTGTAAAACAGTTAGTCGATCAACAACAAGTTAATAATAATATGTTAAAGAAGAACCGAGATATAGAAATGGGTTTATATCATCAATATCATATATAAGAACTGATAATGCTAGCCAGTATCCTTTTTGACAGTAACGCTACTACTAGAGCCTAAATGCGTACAAAAAGTAATTTTACGAAAGTGGCAATATTTAAAAGTATGCTTTCTTTCTTTAGTAGTTTAGCATACTTTTATGTTTTAATTATTTTTTTTTACAATTAATTTAATGAAGTCTTGGCGCAAAACGATTTCATATACCATATATCAAAAATGTTAGGTATAGGTAAGCAGTTAAAAAGTGGCTGCCGACAGTACACCGACATACTTAGACCAGTAAGATTCATTGTGATACCAGTGACATTCTCCTCGCACAAGACTATACTCGTTGAACTAATTTGAATTTTTTACAAAGCGGGGAGATCTTTGATTTTAGTACCTTCATGGTCATCCAGCGAGTCCAGAAAGAAAGCTTCTTTCATGATAAATACGAGGATAAGAACAGAGTAGGTGTTGGACCTTTTTCATTTTCCTCCTTCTCTCTATACATTCTGCAAAAGTTGTTTGAGCGGAGTCCAAGGTTTCTAGCATGTTTACCGACCCGTAATGATCCGTACAATAGTGATAATGTCCCCCCTTTTTTAGAGTTAGTAGGTTAAGTGAGTGCTTCATATTTAGCATAGACCAGGTTTGTTTGGTGATGTTGCAGTGTGCTCATCTGAAGTTTGAAGCTTTTCATCTTTTCGAAGTAATATATTACAGGTAACTGGAGGTGCATTTAGATTACTTTTCGGAAGAATTTCTAATATAGTACCCACCCTCACTTGGAAGTTGATCTGCATTGCAGTTACCCGGAATATCACTGTGTTCTGTCACCCATCGTATCGATATGTTGAACCGATCCGCTAGTTCGTCTAGAGAACTGTGACAGACCAACACGGTTTTTGAGTTGATGGTTATATTAGGTAATAATTCAGAGTATTTAGATATTTCTAACAGATTATACGCCGGATGTCAGTTAGTCTGAGGCTTATTTTATGGCCGGCATCTCGACCTGGACACATATTTAGGTTTTGCTAGTAAACTCCACCCCTATTCTGTCTTCAGTTTGGAACCATCAGTGTAAAGGGGTACGTTCTTTTTGGCTATCATATTTTTGATGACATGATTTCAATTCTAGAACTATATTTTATGAGATTATAACAATTGCCTAGGGTAAAAATGTCACAGTTTAACTTTCTCTCAACCGCATAATCGTAAAGAGAAAAACAAAAAAATTTTTGTTCTACGAAGTTAAATTCAAGAAAATTTTCAATTCAATTTCGTTTTTTTAAAACCATCTCATTTTTCAAAACCAACCATACCTACAACCATATCAGTATAACGGTTCTAGTTTGAATACATTTTTTTTCATATAATTTTCATTTTATTATCCATTATGACAACAAATTGAAAATATTTAATTGTCACACAAGTCACTCTTAAATTATATTTTCTTTTTATTCAATTTTAGTTGAATCAACTCTACCCAATAATAATATATTGTAGATGTCACTTTGATTTTAACTGTATTTACACATTAGTGAGAAAATCAATAGAGAAAAATTATATAATATAATATATCTTAATTTGAAAAAAAAAAAAAAAAAAATTCAGGATAATAAAATGGAAGAAAAAAATTGTAAAATAAGCAGATTTTTTTATTTTATATTACCACTATTATTACTATTATTACTACTACTTTTATTATTATTGTTATTATTATTATTTTATCATTATTTCTATACTATTGTTATTATTGATGACGACAGTTTTTCAAACATTTCAAAATAAATAAAAATGAAAACAGAGATTCAAAGATGACAGAAGAAGAAGAAGAAGTAGAATATGGAATTGGAAAAGTTACAATAAAGCTGACAGGCATTCTACAGATTCTTTTATTTCAATGAAAATGATTTTTTTTTTTTTTTTCAATATAATCTATCATTTACACCTGAAAATCGATGTCTATCTCTTTCTCACACAATTTTTTGAGAATTTATTCTTTGATAAATAATAAATTGTACAATTTGTGTAAATTAAGGTGTAATATTTGATCAGGTGGTAAATTAATTATTGACGTCGTCCTTTTGTTTTTCATATTCTTATAAATTTTTTATTCGGTGTTTTTCTATTGAGTAGTAGGGAAATAATAAACTCTGTGTTTCAATCTCTATCGCATTCTAAAAATGAAAGACTTTTTATTTTATTTTAAGGTCCCCTTCAGAATTGTTTAAACTTTTCTTGTACAGTTTTGTTTCAATTTCTAACAAAATGTCCCACAAATGTAGCAGTTAAGCTTTAATTTTTTTGATTTAATTTAAAAAAATACTTGATTAGCCTTCATTTTATTCAAGTGCATTATAATTTGGTAAGCATTCAATGTAGCCGGAAAAATAAAATAATCATTGTTATTTCAGTTTTTATTCACGACTACAGTGGCTTGGAGACTTGATGGACGAACATGAACAGAGCATAATGAAAAAAAAGCTGCACCTAAGAGAATTTTCGTATCCAGATCCGAAGATACAAGAAGTCGGGGCAGACCAAATCTTCGTTGGAGAGACGAAGTATCATCAGAAATGAAACAAAGCCTTAAACTGGAGAGAAACCGCCCGTGACCAACAAAAATGGGGAACGGTGATAAGTTAGGCTGTTTTCTAAGCTGAGGTACATGCTATAGAACTCTGTGTGCGAGAGAATTTAAGAAGAAATTACAAAAAATGTAAAATCTACATTCTCTCGGATAGTAAGGCAACCATATACTAGCTGTTAATTCATATACATCAAAGCTAGTATGTGATTGCTTAGACATACTCAAAACCCTGGCAAAAATAAATAAAGTCACAGTAATGGGTACCAGGGCATTCCGGCACTGCAGGAAATGAAGCTGAAGATTATCTAGCTAGGGCAAATCTTCATAGGGCCAAGTCCGTTCTGTGGAATTCGCCTGAGCACAGCTAAGATGCAATTAAGAGTTTGGGTAGAGCACAAAGCTGAAGGTTTCTGAGCCAACATTTCTGGAAATCTTCAAGCAAAAATGCTCATGCCTGAACGGTCGCTCAAGAAAACCAATACGCTTCCAAGTTTGAACAGGAAACAGGTAATTACTTATTTTAGCAGAGATAATAACAGGGCACTGGCTAATAAAGAAACACCTTTATAAAATGGGTCTAATCAAAAATAACCTATGCAGAATATGTGAAATAGAGGAGGAATCTATTAAACGTCTGCTGTGTGAATGCGTAGGGCTCACTCGTAGCAGACTTCGCCACTTGGAAACAGCGTTCCTCGAACAATAAGAGCTATCCAGCATACCATTGTAGGATATCCTGAGTATGATCACAAAATCAAGTATCCTTTTACGGACTCCGAGACTTAATAAAAAAACCGGGTTATCACAATAAGCCCATTTGCGGCTGCGGTGATGTAGGGACTTGATCCCTCTCGGAATAAATTAAATCTATCTAATCTACCTAAGTCAGGGTTAGAACATACATGGTCTATTGGTCAAATTATGAATGAATGAATTATTTAAATTGCGGTTAATTAATAATAAAAAATAAAATAAGAATTTGTTATATTAAATTTCTCTATATTTAAATTTGTATGACTTTAAATGTTCTCTGTTTTATTATTTGACTTATACTCGTTTCTAAAATTTTGTCATGAATTATTCCAGTAATATAGATCACTTGTTCTGAATAATCAATGAGTAGGCAAAATTTGATAAGGTAGATCAATCAAGGTTTTATTGAGCAGATTTCGAATAGTTAAAGAACACTGTAAAGCGATGTGGAATCAAGTATAGGATTCGAACAAAAATTTTCTGATCTATAAACTAAGTGTGGCAAAATCCTACTTCAGCTAATAATAATATATTCCTTTGTCTTTGGTTTTTCTAAGAGCAATTGAATCTGCTTTTTACTTCAATATACCCAATTTAAAATTTGTTCACAACAGTTAACACTGCAAATCCTAAATATTCATTATTACAGTTAAGTGACTTTAGCTTATTAAAAATAATCATTCGAACTTCAAATTAAATATAAACATTAACCTGCCATGAACTGAAAACATCTTCGCACTTTTTTTTAATTAATTAACCATATTCTATAATAGCCGCATCTTTGATGACATGACGAAAAATTTGTGTTTAAGCTGAATATGCATCTTCATAAGACGTTGTAAGACTAATGATCGAAAATTGTATTATGTTGGTAGTAGATACCGGTCGCTTTTTTTGGAATCATGTCAATTTAAAAATGTCACTTCTGCATTTAACAGAATAAAAAAATATCACTTCAATACGATATCCATGTAAGAGAATAATGACGTATGGGTTTATGTATTTTTGATAAATTTATAAAAGCTTAAAAAAGATAACCATTTTATCGCAATTTGGAAATGAAAAGTTAAAAACTGCCAAAAGTATAATTTTATTATAATCCACTACATACTCATCGTTGTGAAAAAAACAAAAAAAAAAGATTTAGATTTTATTCAAAATATCCTTTATATCCTTGTTTACGCACTATGATTTTTGTATAGAATTTAACAACAGAATTCTGATTCGAATTTCTATTCGTTTTGATAAAGACCGCCGGTATTTGTCTTATATTTTGTTTTATTTATTTTTTTTTTGTTATTTTGCCGTTAAGAAATAATTAATTTTTGCTGTCAACCGCATCACCTTTTTTTCTTGTTTTTGTTTTGTTTTTATATTATGCTTATTCAATGGAAATCAGAATTGCCACGAAAAGTGTTGTGGGTTTGTGAGTTAAAAATAATTTTTTTTTTACTTTATTTATTCTTTTTTTTTTTTTTGCTGTTTTATTATCTTTGATGAACACAATTTCCAATCGTTGGTTAGCTTCACTACTCTTATTTTTTTTTTTTATTTTTTTTTTCTATACTTTGAGGTAATGGGCATTTTTAATTTTTCTCCTCGTGATTTCGTGACCAGCATTGGCGTTCTTCAGGATCATTTAAAGTGGGCTTTTATTAATGAATGAAGTAAAAATTATATTGTATATATATAAAAAAAAAAATCTTTTTACCATTTCGGGAGAGTAATTTTAAAAGTTTAATTGAAAATTAAAAAAGGGAAAATTTACAGTTTTATTCGGTTTACAATTTAAACTTAAATTAACGCATTAAAAAATGCCAATTCAAATTTTCATTTCAAAATACTGATGGCCAAACAATACAAAATTGATGTACAAAGGAAAATTGGTTAAGTAAGTAACTTGTAATCAATTACTTTTATTCTTATTGTTTGTTATAATTTGAAGTGTTACCGAAATCTCAATCGGATAAATAAATAAATCTACAATGTACAATAATGATGATGCAGGTAAAATTCTTGTGGTAAACCACATAAAATGTGCGGGCTTCTTTTTGATTATATTGTATTTGATCAAGTAATCGGTTGAAAAAAATTTTATGTGTTATATTATGTGTTATTTGATTTGAAAATGTGGCTATATAATATGTATGGTTTAAGTTTACTATATAAGAAAACATTGTTTTATTTATAGTTCAACTGACCTAATAACGAACACTTTGAGAATTATTTTAAAGTTTAATTTGTTTCATATGTGATTTTTGCTTGAATTAAAATAAAAATTATATTTTACGATTAGAACTAAACAAATTGAATTTATCTAAATTCAAATGAAAATATCTACATTTTGCAATAACTGTCAGATTTTATCAAAATTTTGTTAAAAAGATTATTAATAAATATTTTTACAAATTATTAAAATGATAGTAAAAGTTTGTCAGCAAATCATTTTTGACGGAAAAATAAAAATGCAAAGTAAGAAATTAAGCTTACAATTGTCTATATTTAGCAATGGTCGTTAACTGTATAAATTTTACTCTAGTCATGGAACAGTCAAAATATAATACAATAGATAAAATGATAGTTGCTCTTACGAAATATTTGAACTATTTCAAAATCAATTTTCATTATTATTCTTTTAAATGATAAATATTTAAAAAAAACGCCTGGCCGATTCAAACATTTTTTAATGTAATAAAATAATTTTTTTTTGTTAAATAAATTATAACCAAGTACGAGGTTGTTGTTTAAGATAAATCAATAAAAAAACATATTGTTCACAATCAACTGAAATGATGGAAAACAATTAATACGATTTGTTGTCAAACTTCTTTGAATTTCGAGGAGGCGCGGACGAATACCACTAATCGTTCATACTGGCAAAAGGTATTATCTAAGACTGAAATTTAAAATTACACAACTTAAATCAAATTACTAAGAAAGAATATTAGAAGCAGTACCGTTTATTACTAGATCAAGAGGTAGTCCAAGATCAAGATGGCCGCATTAAATCGAGAATAACTGTAGAAAGAGTAAATTTAATGGATAGAAGACAGTTGCAGCTGCACAAAATAGAGCAGATTGCAGGAGAATTATAAAGGAGATTAAGGCTTTCCATGAATTTTAAAATAAATAATAATGATAATTAATTAAATTACTTAATCAAATAAACTACAAATTCATTTGATCATAGTTTTAAATTTACGAATACACTTAAATATTATAGTGAGTACTCTTATGAAGTAAATATCTTGGATTAGATGTTTGATGATCTGGATTTTTCTGGCACCGAAACGCATTCGTTGGCGTATAGTAACTTAGTTTATCAGTGCTATTAACGTGGGGCAATGCAGTCGTTTGATAAGTAAACGGATTTTAGTTAGTGTTTACAAAACGTTTATACGATGATTTTGAAAAATTGGAACTATCTTAAAAACATATTTTTATTTCATGATATATATCATGATATTGATATCATGATATATATCATATATTTCATGATATTGTTGCTATATATTCTTTATTAGGCTTATTTAAATCTAAAAAAAATTTACTTCGAAACCAAAAGCACCAAAATTTGGCCACGTTTTATTTTCACTAATTGAAATTGAAAATTTTAAGAAGGATTAGAAAAATTTTACGTATTCACTGTATTTATTCTCGTTTGCATAATTTTTGTTAAGAAGTGAATGCAATTTTTACGCAAGCATAGATAAATGATAATTTAGCAGCATTGCAAAGAATACAAGTGGAAGCGTGAGATGAAACATCATCATGCTTACAACTAGAATTTTGATAGAATTAATTATTGTTAAAATCATATTTTCTTGTTAAATTGATAAATTTGACTATTGTGTAATGGCAACCCGGATGACGCGTGGCCAAATTAGAATTACAGATATCAGATACGGCAGTGCATCGCATGCGTTAACACAGTGCGCTAGCATCTAATTGCTTACATTCTAATTAGTGTGACTAATTGCATTAAAATTCGCACATCTAATCGATATAATAAGTAGTACAAGTATAATATAAAGATAATAAAGAGTTGAGTTCTTCACTGCTATTGGAACAATAATAAACATCAGTTCGTTTTATATTTTTATTTATCCACCACAATATTTCTTATTTTTTCATACTTATTTTTTCCGATTTGATCTTATTGTAGTATGTACTTGCTACAAAAGTTCAATTTAGACTAAATTATTTATTAAAATAAAATAACATTGGTAAATATAACCTATATTAACAGTAATATACTTATTCTATTTTACGTAAATTACATTTATATTACTGTGAAATCACAGCTTCTTCCGTTATTATCAAAATAAATTTTCATTTAAAAGCATAAAATAAAAATTTGTTTGGCCTGAACTAGATAGAAAATGGCGCTACTGCATAACTAAGTCCAAAACATTTGATGTTATTTATGTCAAGGAACAGTGTAGAAATTGAAAAACATTTTTTTTACTTTAAACATTTATTAACAAACAAACTTTTAACACAATAATTATTCAGAACACATAGTCAAAATATGTCAACGCCTTTCTTAAAAACATTTAAAATTAACTGAAATGTTCATGCGACATTCTGTATTTTCAAAAATCATACAATAATTTATCCATTCATAACAAGCCATTTTATTAATATTAAATTGAACCACTTTAAAGTTAAGAAATTAAAATTTAATTCCAATCCAATAAATTACAAAATTAAAATTATTTTTTTTTTCTGATCCAATTCAACATAGACTCCCCCATTAAATTTTTCATTTATATTTTTACATGAATTATTTGAATATGTTATTATTTTTGTTTATGTTTTTTTTTTCTATTTATTTTTTTTTGAGAAATATGTCTGACCCCATATTAACAAAAAAAAAAGGCAAAAAAAAAATAAAATAGTCTTTAAGAACCTAATGTTATTTTCGAATAAAATAAAAAAAAAAAAACATTTAAACCTTAAGACAATAAATAACTAGCCTTTAAATTTGCCACCCAGCCTATGATTTAAATCTAACACAAATTCCGTTTTATTGATTCTGTGGTATTTTTTATGAAGAAAATATTTTTTACATTTTTCAATAATGATTTTTTTAAAAAAAAAAATAAAATAAAATAAATAAAACAAAAAATCACAAATTGAATTCTTTGAATTTTAATGTTTTGAAAAGAAAATAGCAAAATAAAATAGACAAGAAAAAAAAAACAGAAAAACAATAACAAGCAGACAATAACAAAATTAAATTGAACTCTAATCAAAATAATGTTTTCAAATAATTCTTGGCCTTGTCCTTTATAATTCCATTATCGACTCGAAAAAGAACAGTACAATAAAATGAACTGGAACCGATGAAATGAAATAAAACAGGATGAGGTCATTAGCATTTATGACAATATTATAGGATAACATTGTAAAAGCTCGAAAAATACGAATTGTAATTATCTTCTAACGGTTAAGCTTTATCGCATTTTATATTAGTTTCTACAAATCAAATATAAATGTAGGTATGATTTTAATTTCTTGGTGTTATAGCCAGTCAGAAGTCAAAATAAATTTTATAATTGACCTACTGGGAAACACACAAAAGGCTAGACAAAATATTAGATATTAGACAGAATATGTGAATGTGATTTTAATTTTTTTGTCTTATAGCTAGAGTCAAAATAAACTTAATTTTTATAAGAGATCTACTAGGAAGGAAGGAAAATACTACACAGAATATTCTAATTAACGATTCACAATTTTATAATTTGTTAATCGATACATTCGATTTACTCTACTCACTATACTTTTAATTTTATAGATTTTGAAGTAGAAAAATAGTAATTTTCGGTGACCAGAATCTTAGATAATATAATAAAAAATGTTGAATAACTAGAGCAGAAACTATGTCAAAGTAGAAAATGATACCGAATCATATACGGAACCGTTTATATCTATAATTTTGACCGCTTATAAATTAAAGTTAATAATTAAATAAGTTTGTCATGATCTTAGCTGTATCAGCGCATTTCCGAAAACTTGTTTTGACTCAACACAAACTTTGCTAAAATTTTATTAAAACTTCTAAAAACTTGTTTTGAATTAACATCAACTTTTTTAAAAATATTGTTTGAAATCCATAATTAAACAATTTTGAAGTCAGCTAGTTTTATGTGCCAAATTTTACAAATAACCGTAATACGTAAATTTTGATGAGAACATTATTAAACTTCATAATATTTGGCAGACCAACCAAAAATTAGTTAATGGACATTAAATAAATACAAATGGAATTGAAACAACTTTACTGTCCTAAATTCCAGATAAAAATTTTTCTTTATGACTTATACCGTTAGAGTCTAACAGTATGTTATTCATAAACGTTATAACAAAAGCATTATTCTCCACCTGCAACCAATGTCATTTCTAAATAACATTAATAAAATGTGATAAATCTGAAAAAAAGAGGAGGGAGTAAAATAAAATGAAGAACTAAAATACAATTCATGAAGGATAAAAAATTTAATCTCATTTCCATTTTTATCTTTTCATCATTATTGAGATTCGACTAAATCAATGAAAAAAAAAAAAATGATTTTATTATTTTTATTTTTATTTTGATATTTATTTATTTTCTTATAAATTGTGTGGATGTCTTTTCAAGGATGCTAATATCTTCCTGTTAACGCTTCATCGTCTATTCTAATTTTTAAAAGCTTAAAACCACTCCAGCTTTGCAATCTGATGACAATGAAAAGAGAATACAAAATGATGAACTCTCTATGTATTTTTATGGTATATAATATTGTATCTATATTTTAGGTATATTTTGTTATTCTATATATAGAATTATTCTACTTTTTTTTTTTGCTCAAAATTTTTACAAATGATTCTTAATGGAGATGGTATTTTATTGAAAAAATTTATTTAATCAAAGAAAAAGACCAAAAACAAGACGACAAAACGTTTTATTTTTTTTTGCTTTTTGAATTCAAATTTTATCTATGAATTAAATTTATTATAATAAGAAATCATGTAATAATAATATTATTAAAATTTTAATGTAATTTTCTACAACAGAAGTCAGACATTTTAACAAATTTGATTTTTCTATCTCCACCTTGACTGAAAATTAAAGATAGTAATTTTTCAGAAAGAAAATCGTACTAAAATGCATTTGGATAAAAAATTTGTGGAGATTGAATAAGAAAAATATTGGTCATGAAAATGGTGATTGATTTGAGCAGGCCAGTATTCCCTTTGCTTGCATCGAGAAAACTTCTAAAGTTATTAAAAGAAATTATTTTGTTCATACAACATATTATAGAAAAATAATTGTAATTTACAACATTAAAATTAATTATTTGAATTCCAAATCTCAAAATTATTCGAAAAAGGAAAAGAATTTCAAATGAAATTAATGTGGCTTTTTTGCAAAAAGACACAAACATGGCGAAAAGTTTTAAAATAAATAATAACAGTGATTTTGACAATTCACAAAAAAAAAAAGAAAACTTCTGAGAGTAATTACTACTTACCTCTACAAACTATTGATGATGACAATGAAAGCACGTGTTTGGAGGACGCATGCGAAAATAATGTTGAAAACACTGATTCTAAGAAAAATGGTCCACCACCAATAACTATAATAAAACAAAAAATTTCAACAATTCACGAATTTATGAAAAAAATTGGTGTAAATGATTATTATGTCAGATCCATTTCAATTGGTATAAAACTGTATTGTAACACAAATGAATCTTACACAAAAGCACTCGACGAACTAAAAATAAACAATCTAGAGTTTTTTACATATGAATCGAAAAGCACTAAGCCACTAAAATTTGTATTATCTGGATTGGACAACTACAATTGCACTGATTTGAAGAATAACTTATTGGAAAAAGGTTTAAAATGTTTGGATATCAAATCAATAAATAAAAACACTAATTTATATAATGATTTACAACTATATATTATATATTTAGAAAAAAATTCAATTAAGTTAAACGAATTACGTAATAAGTTTACTTATATATTCAACACTAAAGTTAGATGGGAACGTAAAACCACCAATAAAAAAATCACACAATGTTACAATTGCCAGATGTTTGGCCACGGATCACGTAACTGTAGCGTAAATACAAAATGTGCTTTCTGCGCCGGCAGTCATTCAACTACTGACTGTACAAACAAAGAAATTAAAAAATGTGCTAATTGTCACGGTGAACATCATTCCACTGATAGTATTTGTGATAATAAGAAAACATATATCTCTCTTTTGGGTCGCAACAATAAAGTAAGACAAAATACCTCAGTGTCAAACAACAACAACAATGCAACTATGAGTAAAAGTAATTACAATGTACTTTTTCCAAACACTCTTTACTACAAGACAAACAGCAATAGTAACAACAACAACAACAATAATAGAAGCACATATTCATTACCTTACAATGTTGTATGTAGATCAAACTCTTTTTGGGAGAACAACAATAGTAACACTGCTGCAAGTATAAGCTGTCATAACAATAAAATTCCAGCAGGTAGTATTAGTAGTAATAGTAATAATAATTTCAATAGTAATAGTAGTAATAATATAAGAAATAATTCAGATCTTTTTTCTGTTGATGAAATATTAAATTTAACTAATGAATTATTAAATAAATTAAGTAATTGCAAAAATAAGGCTGAACAATTTTCGGTTATAACTGAACTTTCGGTTAAATACTTATATTCAAAATGAATGTTAGTAATAAACTAAATATTTTAACATGGAATGCTAGATCTATTCAGAACAAAAACCATGAATTGTTCAATTTTATGTTACAAAATGGTATTCATGTTGGCTTGATATGTGAAACATGGCTTAACAATAATATTATCCTAAAAAACTCGAACTTTAATATATATAGGAAAGATCGTCTTACAACAAGTGGTGGGGGTGTAGCAATAATTATTAGAAAAGATATTAAGCATAAACTAATTGAACCTTTAAAGTTGGATTTAATAGAAAATATTGGTATAGAGGTAACATTAAATGATAACAAGAAAATTAAACTTTTTTCTGTCTATTTTTCCGGCACTAAAAATTACATAAGTAGCCTGAACGTAAGAAATCTAAATAAAAATGACTTCAAAAAAGATCTACTAAAAATTTCAAGAACTACAGGTGACTTCATTATAGGAGGCGATATAAATTGCAGGCACAGAATGTGGAGATGTGCCCGGGCTAATAGTTGGGGAAATATTTTATATCAGTTATTACTAAGTGATAGGTTCACATTATTATATCCTTTTGACCATACCTATATTCCTTATAATAGTAATTCACTACCTTCTACACTAGATATATTTTTAACTAACATACCAGAATATTGCTCCCAACCTATTACAATTAATGATCTGTCATCTGACCACTTGCCGGTTACTTTAAACGTTAGCAAACAAACTATATCACATGATCGTACTTATTTGGATTTTAACAATGCAAATTGGTATCTGTATCAGAAGTTTCTTAAAATGGAACTAAATACCAATAATAATGATTCTGTTGACTATTGTTACCAAATAGACAATATGATATCTAATTTAAACAAAAAAATTAAAAGAGCAACTGAATTGGCTGTACCCATGAAAATAGTCAAGCAATACACCGAAAAATTACCTGACTATATAATAAATATAATCAGGCATAGAAACACTGTTAGGAGAAAGTGGATGCGTAGTCGTAATGTAATTTTTTATGCTCAATTACAACACTTCAACAATTTTTTAAAACATAAAATAAGTGAGTTTCGAAATATGAAATGGTCTAATACTCTTAAGCACTTGAAAAAATCGTCAAAACCTTTTTGGAAAATTTCAAAGGTTTTAAAAAATAAAAATAAATTTATAGGTACTCTAAAGGATGACAGTAACACATTTTACACGAATATTGATAAAGCAAATGCATTAGCTAAAAATTTTTATAACAAACACGCCGTGAACAACAACACAAGCGACCATGATACAAATCTTATGGTGGAGGAATCTGTAAGCAAAATTGATCAAGCTGAAATAGAATCCTTTGAACAAATTGAACTGAAATCTGTCAATGAAATATTTGCCCAATTAAAGACTAAAAAATCTGCAGGTTCAGATCACATATCTAATCTATGTATCAAAAAATTACCATTAAACGCAAAAAGATATCTAATTTTGATTTACAATTCTTGTTTAAAACTAGGTTATTTCCCGAATATATGGAAAGAAGCTCATATTATTCCGATTCTTAAGCCTGGAAAACCGATGGAGGAATTAAGTAGTTTTCGGCCTATCAGCTTACTATGCAGTTTCTCAAAAATATTTGAAAAACTCATAAAAATTAGACTGGAAAAGTTTATTTCAGCTAAAAAAATTCTTCCAAACGAACAGTTTGGATTTAGGGTAAAGCATAGTACCATTCACCCTCTTCTACGTGTCAAAAATTACATTAAATCCAACTTAGAAGAACGCAAATCTATTGGTCTAGTAGCGCTTGACATAAATTCCGCCTTTGACACTGTGTGGCACTCTGGCTTGCTTCATAAATTAGAAGTCTATAAATTTCCTATATATTTAATTAAAATCATACAAAACTTTCTTCATCAAAGAGTATTTCGTGTGATATTGAATAATACATGCTCCAATTTGTATGAAATTAAAGCAGGAGTTCCACAAGGCTCGGTACTTGGCCCAATTTTGTACAACACTTACACTGCAGATATCCCTAGGCTAGAGTTTACAAAAATATCAGTATTTGCTGATGACACTGCAATTTACTCTGCTGGCACTAATCCCAATCACATATTAACAAACCTACAAAATTCACTCAATAAGCTCTCTAGTTATTATGCAAAATGGAGAGTAAAAATTAATGCTTCCAAAACTGTATCAATTTATTTTACGAAAAAAAGGAAAGCCTCTCTTTTACCTTCTATACCATTAAAACTGCAAAATGACGAAATTAACTGGGCCGATACTATTAAATACCTAGGCATTACCTTAGATAAAAGGCTAACCTTTCAAAAGCAAACTTCTAACACTATTGATAAAATTAACAAATGTACTCGCATGTTGTATCCCCTTATTAACCGAAAATCAATCTTATCCACAGAAAACAAATTGATACTTATTAAGGTAATTTTTCAACCAATAATGTTATATGCGGCACCAGTCTGGGGAGATTGTGCAGCTAGTCATACCAAAAAATTGCAAATTGCGCAAAATAAACTTTTGAAACTTGTATTCAATCTTCCCAGATGGTATTCAACCAAAAAGCTGCATGATAAAGCCAGCATGAATACAATATTAGAAAAAATAAGTTATTTAACTGTAAAGTTCCACTCGGAACTGTTCATGTCAGAAAATCCTCTGATCAGAAATTTAAATTAAGTTAAAAAAAATTAGGCTAGTTTAGTTCGTACGTATAGATTTTACTATAGATAGGTTTTACTGTTTAAGTTAGCGTTAAGTTTTACAAAACAAAAATTCAAAAAGGTTTTTCATCTCCAGTTTTCCTTTAAATTTATAGTATTAAACTCGAAAACTTCTAAATAAAAATAAAAAAATACAAATCAACTGTAGTAAAGATAATTATATATCTGTATCTAAGTAAATAGTTTTAAAAGAATTAATTGTACAATATATGGAGCATAATAAATAAATAAAAAAAATTTGAGCAGGTGAAGTTCATATTCAGCATAGAATAGCGTTCTTGAAATATATTTCAATTGTATTCGAATTCATTTCTAAAGATAATCAAATCAAATATCGTCAAAAACTGTCATTGAAAAATCTACTTATTATCTAGCAATTAGAAATGGTCGTATTGTTGGATCAGTAAATATTTCATTTTAAATATTTGGCATATACTCATAAGTCACAGGAACTGAAGTTACTATTTCCACATTTTTAAGAATTTCATTGAATATATTTATATCAATTTTTACAATATAGATCATTGTGTTACAAATACCGAGCTGATTCAAAATCATTCATGAAATTCGGTCAAAGTTAGCCGTCTATAATATTCACAGATTCGTGAAATTCCATTATCGACCTTATAAAAACGCGACCAATTTGTGTGTGTTGTGTGTTACTAAAAATTAATAGTTTTGACTGAGACGAATCTCTCCGGTCTAAAAATATTATATTTTAGTCAGTGTTGGGTGACGTAAAGTACTTACTATACTTACTTACTATACTACTAAAGTACTTACAATACTTTGTAGACAATAAAATTATGCCTACTTTATTCCGTATATACAATTTATATAATTAAATAATAAGGAATTACCTTTAAGTTAAAAAAATAAGCAAAATTATATTATTTTATATATTCAGCCATCCAGAGGAGTCATCAAGATCTTCTGTTTCTTGAAACACTCCAACGATTGGCAAATATTACTCAATTCACATATTGGTACAAAAAGTTTTATATTTTCTTTAATATATTCTTTAAATTCATCATAAATTTTTTTTATGTATTGATTCGACTGTTCTAATAATACATGGTTTAATTCTAATTTCACCTTTATCAACAAAAAAATTGTCCAAATCAACTTGCTCAAATTTTTTAAAAATATATGTGATTTGATTCTTATACTGATAATACTGATATAAAACTAATTCTAAACTTGTAAGAGCCTTAGCTGATGTAATACATTTGTATATGCTTTATCAAGCCAAATTATTGACAGATATTGTTTTTAATAAAATTCTTGAAATGAATCGAATCTACTGAAAAAATAATTATTGTTTACATCAGGGTATCATCGACCAGACGATCTTACAGTTTTTTTCAGTCGATAACCGTAGTAAAAATTAAAAAAAAAGTTTTTTTTTTTATTTTTTGACTTTTTACCGCCTGCTTACTGTTAATTACAGCTTACCTGTCAATTTGATAAAAAATTTAAATCATCAGAGTAAATTCAAGTTATGGGTATTTTTGGGCTATAAGTTTTCTTTTAGCTAAACATAAAAGGCCGTTTAGAGATGGTGAAATAGTAGAAGAGGCTTTTATGGAACGCGGAGAAGTTTTATTTTCTAATTTTAACAACAAGTCAGAAATTATGTCAGCTATTAAAGTTATGCAACCTTCACGTCAATCTGTTACAAGAAGAATTGAAGGTATGGGAATTGTTTTGATTCAAAAACTCAAACAGGACATCACTGAATGCATCTCAAAATCCTTTCCACTTCATTTTGATGAATCAACCGATGTTATCAATATCATACAACTATGCATTTATATAAGAATTAGTTTCACCTATATGACTTCAAAGGAAAATCTTTTAGCAAACTCTTCCACTAAAAGGCAATACCCGCGGTGAAGACATTTATTGTGATTTCGTTAAGTTTGTGTTACCATTACCATTGTATAAATTCTTATGTGTAATAACAGATGGTGTTTCCGCCATGATGGGCCTACTAAACGGGTTTGTGTCTCTTTATCGAAAAAATGATGAATTTCCAGACCTTCCATCGTTTCATTGTGTTACACATCAGCACGCGTTGTGTGCAAAAATGCGGAATATGAAAGAGGTAATGGATATTGCATGTAAAGTAGTTAATTTAGTACGTTCGCAAAGCTTAGAGCAACGCCCTTTTAAAATTCAGTTAGAAGAAAATGAGTCAGAACGTTCTGAACTGTTATTGCACACAGATGTATGATGGCTGAGTTGTGGGAGATTTTGGAAAGATATCAAAATTTACTACCACAAATTACACAATTTTTACATTCAAGTGTAGACAAATATGTACAATTATTGAATAAACTTAATCTGGAACTTCAAGGAAAAAAACTAACTATTACTGAATTATTAAGCTCCATAAATGGTTTTAAATTAAAATTATTACTTCTGAAATTGCAGTTGTCAGTAAAATATTTTCTTTACAAGTTTAAAAGTGATTTCAGGAAAGCTCAATGTTAATGCAACTTTTGATAACTATATTGCAAAGATTGAAAAAATTATCATTGAGTTAAGAGAGACAATATAAAGTAGAGCCAATTCTGATATTTATGTCATTCCCTTTCGGAAATCAGGATTTTGAAGAAATATCTTCAACAACAGCTATTTTTTTTATATTGATTCTTCAAAAGTAGAAAATGAATTAATTATAGCCCTTAATTCTGATATTTTTATAAAAGAAAGAGCTGTTATTAGTCGTTGATACATGAAGATAAATATCCATGTTTAAGAGGTATTGCGATATAGATATTATACCGCGTGCTTTTGCTCAACCTATCTATGTGAATCGGCATTTTCTCATATGATACATTGTTTTTATTCTATACAGCAAAGTGGACATAATTTACTGTAGATATAAGTTCCTTGTTTACAGTAAAGTCACATCAAAGTGTGACGGGGGCAAACATTACACGTAACTTTTTTAGTCTAATGGTCTTCGTAGTCTCAAAAATTATTTAGAACACTTAATTATTATAATCTAAAATAAAGTTTGATTGAATATAAATTCAAACACTAAAAGCCCTCGATCAGAATATAGAGATATATGGATTTTTTTTAAAAAGTTCAAGCGTTTTCAATTTCAAAGCTACCTATTTACCAAAAAGCAAAACGTACTATTCAAATCCACCTTACTATTTACAAAATAAAGTTTAAATATTTATTTTGTTTTTTTCTTAAAATTAAAAACATTTTTTTTTTTTTACATTTTTAATTAAAAATCTTCAACTTTAATAATTTCAGATAATAAAGACCACCAAATGGGATTTTTAATATTATTTTTATTGTTTTTAACAATACTACATAAAATACCGAGTATTATGGTAGATTGCTACAAATTTGTAATTTAAATTTTTAACTATTTAAATTTTTCTCATTAAATTCCAATATAGAGATTCCGATATATACTATGTATTATTTGCTATTGTAAAATATAAGTTACGACACAATTCATTTTTTATTACACACTCATCAAGGTTAATAGAACATTGAACTAAATTTTGTTTTATTTCATATTATCTCCTGCAGTGATATTCAAAATTCACTGGCAATTCTTCATATTTTTCTATTAAAAAATAAAAATTACAAAAATAAAAATATTATTTTTTTCATATATATGAGCAAACCTATTATGCTTATATTATGTGTATTTCATCTTTTCATATGTCTATAAAATTTTATAAACTCACTTAAATTTATAGTTTAAAAAACAAAAATGAAAAAAAAACAAAATTATAATAAAAAAAAACTAAAAAAAAAAAAAAAAAGGGAAAATGAATATGCATCATTCAAGTACATAGAATTTAATAGGTTTACAACAAATTTACAGCTCCCTTAAAGCGAATTTAACTTTAAAAAGGACATAAAAGTCATAAGTCATTTATTCCCAATTCTATTCCTTGAATTTCAGCATATTGTTTTTTTTTTTTTTTTATTTTTTACTTGAACCATCATAACAACAATGTATAAATTGAAGTACTTTACCAAATCTATATTAAATTTATACCAACTCGCATATACCCTTTTCAAAACATACATAAATATTATAATATATATACATAATAATATATTGTTAGGCTCCCTTTGATCCAAAACTATATAAGTTATGATAATAAAAATAAAAACAAAAAAAAAACCAAACAAAATTATACAAAAGACCCCACAAAACTAAACTAGGCTTTTGTACATATAACCACGTAGCAACTTTGTTTGTATATATGTGAACCCAACTATTATTGCGCTAGTTGTTGCGGTTTTTTTTTCGAATTTTTTCTAACGTTTTTATCGTTTCTTAAATTTTTTGTAGCATAAAAAATTTATGAATTGTGATGTATTAAATGAGATTTTAAATAATTCATCAGGATACATAAACAAAAAAGAAACTAAACAAATAAATAAAATATAAAAAAAAAATTGAATTCTACTACAAATATAATAATATATACTCGTACATATGTATTTTTATTATATATAGGTTTGAACTTAGGCATATAATACATAAAATCGCTAATATTAAATTTGTGTGTCGACAATATATTTTTGTTTATTCAAATTAATCCAATGAATTAAAGGTAGGTATGTAACCTAAGGCAGATGTGCCACATGCGGCACCATTTTCAATTTATTATTTAAATAATTTTTGAAGTTTTTTTAATATTTATCTATTTATTCTATTATTCCGGGTGCCCCAGAGCATATTTATCAGTTTTTTAGGAGGGGAAGGAGTCGTTATTTAAAAATGTTAACTAATGCAACAGTTTCTTATTTTTTGATATAGATTCCAAAATCTGGATAAAAAAACTATCTATCCCCATTTGAAAATCTCGATTTCGGCGAATTTCCGTTTTAAAAGACCAACTTCCGATACTTTACGAAAGTTGAAAATATCACCAATCGACAGAGCACCTTCAATGTAGTTAATAATTCATTTTATTGTAAAATAACGGTTCTTGTTCTTCTAAAAAAAAACGTAATATGTATACTCTTGAACATCCGGTAGATTTATTTATTGGCATTAGATTAAACTTTGTTTTACTTAATAAAAATATTTAACAACACCCTTATATTAAAACTTCATTAACACGTATTCTCGTACACGTTTTTTATTCAAATTTATAGAAAGTGCCGTATAAAATGGAGGTATCAACTACAAAAACAAAACCCATAATTACATTTCGAAAAAAACTAAATAGTTGCAAAAAATTAATCAATAATAAAATTATGAAACAAGTGCTAAATATTTCATATATGTGTGTAAAAATTAGCTCTCGAAACAGAAACAGCGATGTAAGCAAGGCTCCTAGTTGTATATGGAGAAACTAATACATGCTAACAGAAAACCAAACTCGAATTTAGAAATACTGTATTCGGTCTATACTAACGTACGCTATCGCGACAAATAGACGGATATTTAAAATAAAACAAACAATACGAGCCACAGAAATACGAACGAAATTAGAGACGTATGTGGCGGCCCACAAAATATCTGACGATGGAGTAGAAATGCATAGGGAACAAAAATTCCTAAAAAAACTAAAAATTTTGTGGCAAGCTTTTTTTGTATCCAGCAGCGGCTACGTATGAAAATAATGAAGGTATAGTAAAATATATGTCTTCCGTGTTCATCACATAGCCGCTACAGATAAGAATGCAGCTTGAAAGCCTGTTTTGGAACCAACTCTAAAAGCTTTCATACATGTGTAGAATTTTTTTATTGGAATTTATTAATTTCGAATTATAACACCATCACATAGAAACAGATGAAGAAACTGAATTAAGTAAGCAGAATGCCTGGAGATCGATTGGTGTAGGTAACAATGAATGACAAAATTAACGTTATACATATCTCCCAAGAAGAACTACCTAAAGATGGTAAGAATGTTGTATATCGCTATTACAAAGCTGATGTAGAGAATTAGATAAATTGAAAAAAAAACAAATATCTTTTGCATTATGGATCTTGACTCGCCATCAGAAGATCTCATTTATGTAGACTATATTTTTCTTCACTTAAACAATTCATATAATTTGAAAATTTTTAAATAAATTATTTATGCAAAAATTTAATTTTAAGTATAAATTGGTATTACAAAAATATAATGTCACAAATAAGTTGAAAAAATACCAAATCTAGGTATGTAGGTAGATAGTAGTGGCTGCCGACAGTACGCCGACACAATTAGAACGGTGAGGTCCATTGTGATACCACGGAAACTTTTCTCGCGTTGTACCCTATTCGTTGAACCAATTTGAGCCTATAACGAAGCGGCGGAGATTTTTGATACCAGTGTTTTCGAGATCATCCAGTGAGTTCAGAAAGAAAGCTCCTAAATGGGTTTTTAATGCCTTTTATGGTAGAGACCAGGGCAGGAACAGAGTAGGTGTTGGACAGTTTCATCCTCCTCCTCCTCCTCTCTACACGTTATGCAGAAGTCGTTTGAGGGGAATCCCAGTCTTCTGCCATGTTTACCAATCAGGCAATCACCTGTAATGACCCCGACCATAGTGCTAATGTCACACATTTTCATAGTTAGTAGGCTAAGGGATCGCTTCAGGTTCAACATAGGCCAGATTTGCTTGATGATGTTGCAGTGTTGTCTAACTGACCGTCTGAAGTTTGAAGCTTTTATTGCATCATTGCGACGCAATAAATTAAATTACCAAATTTAAATAACAAACAAAATCTCATTAAATTCTCATCCAGTCAACTTTCTATCACAGCCTTTATATTGAAACACTTTAACATTAATAAATTGCAAAATATTTATAACCAATCGCAATTGTAAAATAAAAATTTCAATAAAAAAATTGTTGAGTATGCCTGCTATAAAATCCTCTAAATTGACTTTGGAGGAAACAAAAAACATACAAAAGACAAAATAAAACACAGACATTCGAACAAAAAAAAGAAATGTGAAAAATAGGAAACACTTTAAAAACCCGATATAAGTATTTTCTATTTTCGGTTGAGCTTAAATTTAATAATCATATTTAACAGGAAACAACAATAAAAAATGAATCACAACAAATAATTTTTTTAGGTTTTTTACTATTCAATATTTTTTGCTATCCATTTCATTAAAATTGTATTTCTCATAGCATAGATAAACTTCGTCAAAATCTGCATCTAAAAAAACAAATATCGCTGTGATAGGGTAGGTATAAGCATTACTTTAAAAATACTAAGCACTAAATTCAAAAACAAAATTTCATTATGTGCAAAATATTGTGTAAAATATCTGAACACTCTAATAACACCAATTTGTTTCAAAATTAGATAGGACCGCACAAATCTGAAGTTTTTTAATATATAAAAATTCCCCACAGCCCGATTAGAATTTGTGAAATAAATTTATTAAGCCCCAAGTAAAATTTTATAACTGAAACTGATATGGATGTGATTCTAATTTTAATCATATTTCGAATTTTCTTTTGCGCGATTATTATTACGTTTAATAATTACCGTTATATAAAAAAAAATATATATAAAATTCTTCGTACCATTTCCATATCCAGCACAGGTACGATTTATTTTTTCTTCAATATTCATCGAAAAATGGCATGGAATGTTTTTGTTGAAGCTTATAACAAAAAGTATTGTGCTATATGAGAATATGAGAATAGAACAAAAAAAATTCTTCTCGTCATCCTCATTCCTTTCTTTAGTTTATCTTTTATTGAAATAGTTTAAACTTATACACGAATATACAATAACTATTATAGTGTAGTGTAGATCCTTTTTATGTTATTTTTTGTTTTGATTTTTGAAAGAGAAAATATTTTATGAACTTTATAAAAGTTTTTTTTTTTTTCTTGTAATCAAAATAATCAGTAAACCCACAACTAGGATGTTGTTTTTAAATTTTGGTGGGTTTGATTTTATAACAGTTTTTTTTTTATGTATACGTGCTTAATTTTTTATTTATAGAGAAATCCTAACGGATGCTATCTTATTTAACGTTGTATAGACTGTTTTTTTAAACATTTAAAATCATTTTTTTATCGTTTTTTATTTAATTAGTTTGTCCGTCCAATTATAGATACTAACCACAAAGGAGGAAACTTACCAAAATATTGGATAAGGTATATAGACGATGTATTCTCTATCATCAACCGGAATGAATTAGACAACATCCTGAACAACCTTAACAATATTCACGAGAACATAAAATTCACAGCAGAAATTGAAGAGTATCCTCAACTACCTTTTTTAGATATTTTAGTATCTAAGATAGATACTGAAATAAAATTCGCAATCTACAGGAAGCCAACGAACACCCAAAGAGTAAACCCAAGTACATCAAATCATAGCTTCCGACAAAAGATTGCTCCATTTCATTCAATGATCCATAGACTAGTGACAGTTCCAATGGAAAAGAATAAATATAATGAAGAAAAAAATTAAATTATCGACACAGCTACAAAAAATGGATACTCGAGCACAACAATTACAAGAATTATCAACAAGAAAAGGAGGTATATGCAAAGGGATGATATGAGCACATTGTTCCAAAAGGAACGGATAAAAGAAGACATGAAAAGAATTTCCATCACATATGATGATGAAATAACGAAGTCATTAGGGAAAAAATTAGGCTCTTCGAAAGATAAAAAGATAAAAACAGAGAAAAGTGGAATCTACAAAATATCATGCAACAAATGTGAGAAAATATATATTGGACAGACAAAGAGATTAGCAATAGTAAGATTTTAAGAACATCTAAACAAAGCAAAAATAGCTAAGAAGGCAGGTAAAATATCCAATTTCAAATCAACTGTAGCAGAACACATCGCAATCGACGAACATGACATCAACATAGATAACCTAGAGGTAATTAAAGAAATCAACGACACCAGAAAACTAGATGTTTGCGACAGTTTGGAAAACATGAAACAACCGCCAGGTACCCTTTCAAATAGTGATCACGGTAATGGGTACACGTGGCTATTTAAATTCATAAGAAAATAAAAATATAAATCCTTTCTTTATCAGGTAGAATTAAGTAAATTTAAAATTTCGTTGAATTTACTAATTTTTATTGCCCATAAAAAAAAAAGAAAAAAAAAGTATATATAAAGAAGGCAACATATTATTGCCGAAATATCGATAGTAAAATAGACAAATAAAAATTTTAGTAAAATAAACGGATGCGTTTTTCCTTCTTTGTAATTTAAGAATTTTACTACAAACAAAAAACTAAATTTAAATATATCTTTATTTTGCTATACATCGGTCTTTTTTTACTTTTCTTTTTGTATTTGAATTTATCTTTTTAACAATCTATTAACTACAGCTAATTTATATTAATGCCTTATTAACATTAAGTACTAACGGTGATGGACACTTACCCACTGGATAATGATCTCACCGTCTATAATAGACATCTGATTTTCTTGCTTTAAGTAAGCCATATCTGACAGTATAATTCTTTCGCAACATTTGCAGTTGTAGCATTTACCTAATTCAACAAATCAGTTATTAAAATTATTTTTTATATTCGTTTCGTTTCATCTACTTCAGTGCAACTCCAGAGCTTATCTTGTTCTAAAAATAACTTTAACCGCGCACTATCATGTTTATTCGTTTCGACTTCTCAATTGTAGATAATGTATTCGCCGTCATGATACCTAACAGTATGCTAGCTGACGAAAAATTACGTACACCGTACAGGATAGTGTGTTTTTCATATATAAAAATATTTCAAAGGAGAGGTGTGGGGTATACCACAGTTGAAGTGATTAAGCTAAGCTTAGGGGAAAAAAAATGCCGTAAAGCGGTAGTTTTGGACATTACATATGCTTTTGATAAGGTATCATTATGAAGAACTGCTACGAAAACTTAAACTATTTCAAACATCATAATGTTTCCTAAACCAGGTAAAGATACTACAAAAATAGATTCATATAGACCTATTAGTGTTTTACCAACACTAGCTAAAGTATTTGAAAAAGTTCTAGTAGATAAACTAATGCCCAAATAATAAAAAATAAGGCCACTACATCAATTTGGATTTCAGAACAGAACAGAAAAGTCTTCGAAGAGAAAAAATTTTGCTCAGCCGTCTTCCTCGATGTCGCACAGGCTTTTGATAAAGTTTGGCATGATGCTCTAAACTTTCAAATTCAAACTAATCTACCGTTTGAATTTCATCAAATTATCAAATCGTACCTAATTGATAGGCGATTTAAAGGAAAATACAGTGATTATTTAACTGAAGAACATGTTATCGAAGCTGGTGTACTGCAAAGTAGTGTGCTCGGTCCTCTTTTATATCAAATTTACACTGCCGATCTACCAGATAGTAGGCAAATACTAACATCCACATTTCCAGATGATACTGCTATCTTGAGCTCACACATAAACGCTTATGTTGCTTCCAAAAATCTCCAGGACCATATTAAACTTATTGGAAATTGGCTTAGTAATTTGAAAATAAAAATAAATGAAAATAAAAATGTTGAAGTAAAAATAAATGGAATCACCATCCCACAGGCAAAAGAAGTAAGATATCTAGGAGTCCATCTTGATAGAAGACTCACTTGGAAAAAGCATATAGAAACAAAACGTGAACAAATGAAGCTTAAAATATATAGTATGTACTGACTAATTGGCAAAAACTCTCCTCTCGATATTGGCTATAAAGTACTTTTATACAATTCAATCTTGAAACCAATCTGGGCATATGGTCTAAAAGTAATGTGGAAATTATACAAAGACTACAATCAAAAATACGAAGAATTATTACCAACGCTCCTTGGTACGTAAAAAATTGCAACATACACAATGATCTAAACATACCTATGGTCCGGGATGAACTCCAAAGGCTAACAAGGAACTATGCTGGCAGATTATCAAACCATTCAAACTATCTAGCGCGGAATCTTTTATGCATACCTTTAGCAAGCAGATTAAAAAGGAGCACCTTAGCAGTGTAAGTGTGGTTAACCTGAATTGATGTCTAATCAATGGATTATACGTCTTCAAATTTAGTATGTAGAATTTGAATAAACTTATTCTTTCTGAATAAGTCAAAATGCTAAATTATTGTCTATTTCTAATTTAAAGATTCAATAAATACTTAAACCATAAAAAACAAAAAAAATTTAAACTATTTAATGTTATGGTATTACATTATGAAAAGGCACTTTTTGGTAAAGCATTGAGTAGTTTGGTAAAACACAATTATTGAAATTATGTTGGCAGTACCACAAGGCAATGTTTTAGGCCCTTTTTTATATTTCATTTACACTTACCAACAACAAATCAGACAACCAACGCCACATTTGCTTATGACAAACATATTAACAAAGCATACACTTCTGAGATCTAGCAACGCAGTTGAAGCAACGTTCAATAATGGCTACAGAAGTTAAAAATTATAGTGCATGAAAGTAGAGCAACACATATAACATTTATACTGAGGAGAGAGACTTGTTCGGTAATAACGAAGTAGTTCCTAAAAAATTGTAAAGCATGCACTTGTTTAGGCGATAAACGTGGGATAATCACATTCATTAAAAGAAAGCAGCTGGTGTATACAAACTAAGTAAATTTGATTGGCTGATTGGATACGTATATTAAACAATAAATTTTAATTTATAAAGCTACCTGGTCTAAAGGAACTGGTCAGCAATTTCAAAATACGTCAACATTTTCAATCGAAAGTATTATGAGTGACTAATAACAGGAGCACCATATGATTCATGATTTTCATATTTTACATCGAGACTTGCAGATGAAAAATATAAAGAAGGAAATCAGAAGTGCAAGTTGCAAGTAGCAAACATAATTTTACACACAAATATTTAAATATATAAATCGTACATACAACCCAAGTTGGAATACAATTCACATATATGGGCCGGTGCATCACGAACCGCACTAAATTTTCTTGACAAAGTTCAAAAGCCTGCCATTCGTCTTATTGACAATTCTAATGTGACATCATCCCTTGTACCACTAGAAAATCCTCGTATTGTTGGAGCACTTTCCCTATTTTATAGATATCTGGTAGGTTTAGGCACTTGTTCAGATGAAATTAAGACCCTTCTGCCGCCTCTCAAATATTTCCACATCAAGAGCGGCATCAAGTGCCCACCCGTACTCAGTGCAAATGTGGTGGCTCAAAACCGGCTATGGGAATTCGTTTGTAGTCAAATTTTCCCGAATGTAGAACCATATTCCAACAAACGTGTTTCCCCAATGCAAAAATATACCCAAGTACAATCTACAAAAGTTCAAGAGTTATATTAATAGATTTATTCAAAATGTCCCTACTGATCAAAAGGATATTTTTCTTTCTACAATCCTAAACTAGTTCAGCTATACATTCATGTATACAGGTATCGTTTGAAACCTAGTGTTTGGCTTTACTTAAAAAAAAAAAAAAACAAAAAAAAAGCAAATGCTGTTAGGAGACTTAAGCGCCCCAACATTCTACACCTGCCCAATAGATATTAGTTAACAAGTTGACAAAAGTTCCGCAATACGATGGAGTATAATGAGATCGTTATGAAGGGCGTATCATTCGGTTTGCTTATCTATTAGCCATTATATACCTAACATGTACAGACAGACACATTTCAGATCACAGATTGTACAGTTTTATGGGGACAAAAATTAATAGGCCCATAGACTAGATCATTTCAAGCAATTATGACATATTAAAATTTTACATAAAATCTCAGTTAATAATATTTTACACCTCTACTACTAACAACAACAAATATACAAATATAAAAGTCACTTCCAATTACACTATAAATTTTCATAATAAAAAATCATATTAAAATATTGGCAATAACTTTTATATTATAAATCCTGTTTTCTATTATATTGCTTGTTCTCACCATCAGCTTACTGAACATTTTTTCAATGTTTTTTTAATCAAAATACTTGAATTCAGCTTTTAAATTTTAAAATAGGAAACAAAATATAGAAATATAAAATCTAAAAGAACACCATATCACTACATCACTAAAATTTTATAAAAACTCACTTTTATCATTTTTTTTTTAACTAACATACCTATTTTCGTATCTATTTCACTATACGATGCCATTACTTGTACATAATATACAAGTACTATACTTATACAGATGTATATATATAATATTCCTGAAGGAGTTTAGAAAATGATTTCCTTTTGAAATGAAACCGAAAACAAAACAAAAACAAAAAACAAAAAATTAAATAAAAAAATAAAATACGAATAAAAAGATAAAGGAAAATAGATGAAAACTACAAAAAAAATTTAGTACACAATCTTAAGATGTAAGTATCTTACATATGTATATATACTAAAAAATATTGTTGTAGGAAGGAATATTTATATGGGTTTGGGATGATGATGTTGATGTTGTTGGTGGAAGTTGAACTAACATAACAATTTAGAAATCAAAACTAAAATATGTATTCAAGTATCTATGAACATATCCTACCTATACTAGACACAAAAAAAAAAACAAATAAGAAAAAAGAAAACATAAAAACAAAAAAGGAATATAAACAAGAGTCTTAAAAACTCTTAAGAAAAACTAAAATTACAACAAGAACAACAACAAAAAAGGATTTTTTTTAAGAATACTTTTTTTTCTACAATAATAGTTGAATAGACCTTCTTTATGTTATGGGGGTACATAAAATTATCCTTTATTTGATAGTGTATAAAGACATTGTGAAGGTACTGAAAAAAAAAAATTTTAGTTAGTTTTAATTTTTTGTTATTATTTTGATTTTTGTTTTTTTGTTTTTTTTTGATTTTTTTTTTCTTTTTTGAGTTGATGGAAATGATAGAAACCTACATATAATAATAAATTTATAAATAATTCTAGGATGTTAGGCAAAAAAAACCATCTGCAAGATAAAAATGAAATCTGCGTAAAAATATTTTCCTTTAACAGAAACAAAAGTAATAATTGAGGGTGGAAAATGAAAAAAAAAAGAAAAATGTCGGAAAAGGTCAATTTTTCCTTAATTAAATCATTTTGTCGCCATGAATACGATTATATTATGTATTCTTATGCTTTCAGATACTGATGTTTGTATACATATATATACATAATAATTTATATTTATAAAATATATGCATATACATATTATATATAATATAATATACATATTATTATGTAGTATGTTAAGATGGGGGGAAAATTATATTTTTTTTTTCTAAATTGAATATAAATATTTTGTGGTTGGGATTTATTTTGTCTTCTATTTTTTCAGAATCTTTTGTATTTTATAAGAAATTTTCCTAAATTCTTTTAAATTATTAAGCTTTTCTGAATATTTTGATAAGTATAAATCAAATAAATAAAAGCTTTAATAATTCAAAATATGAGGAGGCAATCAATTATTTGCCTCAAGCAAAAGTATGAGTATTTTAATTTGAAAAAAATATAAAAAATAAAAAAATAAGATACAAAAATGTTTCTAATAATTAGGATTAAATTTGAAAAGGGTGTTCAGAAAATAGTTTTAATAGAAATTAGATTATATTGTAGTCACTGTTGTGTAAGAATTTTTATATTTAGAGTTATTAATTTCTAATTTTCGTATTTTTTTTTAACATGTTGTCAATAATATAGCGTTAGCTGTATTCCTGTGTATTCAACAAACAATAATTTTTTTCTGAAATTGACTTTTCAATGTACAATTCCCATTTTCGACTATGCTCCGTCCGAACTCGCAATCAAAGGAAAAGTATCTCTTATAAATTTTCGAAATATTTTTTTCAGATTTATTTAAACAACCTATATTTTACTGTTTTTAAGCCCGCCTTTAAGTTATGCCTATTTATCCAAACTACAGGGTTTTGTACTGATAAGTCATAAAATTTTTAAAAGCATTGCGTATGATTTTTCAGCTTTTATATTAATATAAGTATAGCACTCTTCTGAATCATTGATGGTTTACTATACTTTTGAAAATAAATCTATTGAACGAGTCTCTCACTTTAAAGACGTCGGTGTACTCTTTGACAATAAATTATGTTTCAAACAACATTTAAATGTCATAATAAATAAATCTAACTCCATGCTAGGCTTCGTCAAAAGATTTTCTAAAGAATTCAACGATCCATACGTACTTAAATCACTTTTTACGTCTCTTGTTCGACCAAATCTTGAATATGCCAGTCAAGTGTGGTCGCTTTATTACCTTAATCATATCTAAAGGATTGATGATATACAAAAAAACTTTTTGAGATTCGCACTGCGTAATTTACACTGGTCAAATCCAGTTATTCGGCCACCTTATAGGAACCGGTTAAAGTTATTGGATCTTAAATCATTAAGATCTCAGAAGGAAGATTCCTGATATCATATTCATTATTAAAGTTTTAAATAATGAAATTAATTCTCCTTATGTTAGAGATTTGATACACTTACATATTAACAACAGAAACCGCTTTAGATCAGAAAATATTTTTCGTCCAATATTTCATCGTACCAATTATGGTAAATATGACCCTGTTAATAGAATGTTTATGTTAATAAATAAACAAAAACACCACATCGATTTCATCGACCAACCTTATTCAACAACATAACATTAACCATAACTGATAGAGTCTCCAATTTTAAATATCTAGAATGTTGGTTAAATGAAAACTCGAAATCAGGTATGGAAATAGAATTGCCGAATAGAATATGCTCGCACAGGTTTGTACAATATAAAAAAAAATCCTATGTAACCGTGATATCAATCTCGTAATGAAATTTCGGTTCATTGCACATCCTAAGTGTTTTCGATACTCCTCTATATGGTGTGGAAGTATCGATACTGAAAACAATGACCATGAATAAGCTTGAAGTATTTAAGATGTGGATATACCATGAATAAAAAATAGTGAGGTTCTAAGTAGAATAGGTATAGAGACCAAATGTTGTTAATAATAATCAAACGCAGAAAAACTTCTGGCTCATATAATACGAAATGACAAATATCATGTTCTACAACTGATTTTGCAAGGTAAAATTGAAGGCAGAAAATGTGTTGACAAAAAAAAAAAATTCATGGCTCAGAAAAATCAGGCAATGGCCTGGCCTTCGAACGTTGGGAGAACTAATGCAAGCAGCGCATGATAGAGAGAGATTCAAAAATCTGAATATGAAACTAAAGAAGAAGAAATTATCTAACAGACCATTTTTTCTAAATGTCCAACCATATCTCCATAAATAACTTTTTACTAACTTTTTTTCATTATAGCCAATATGATATTTCAAAATATTTAAATTATAAAACTATTTATGTTGGATGTTAAGAAATTGAAAAATGCTCATATTTTTATAAAATTCTTTTCGTTTTTTTTAAATTCTTCCAGTCAAAATTCCGTCAAGCTTAAAAAATCGATTTTCTTAACAATTTGCTTTTGATAGATCAAATACATAGGAATGCAGTCGAAGATAGGCAAAATATATTTTCGTGCTTTCGCAGGGGTCCTTCAATGTATTACACAAAGCGGAACGAGAAATTTTTGTCAACGAGTAATTGTTTTTTATATTTCCTAGCATTTAGACTAATTAAATATAAGTTTAGTTTTTAAAATTCATTTATTTATTATACCATGGATGTTACATATTACCTTAGTACATTATCATAAATTAAATTAAAAAATTGCAAAACAGTACTGGTAAAATTAGATAAATGTAAGATCATTCTGATATTCCTGAGAATATGTGATGAATGAAATAACAAGAGTAGAAATAATTAAATTATATAATTAAACAATATTAGGTTGATATTTCAGAGCTAAAAGTAATACAGTTACAAGAATTCAAAAATAAAAATAAAAAATTCAATATTAAAGTAATAAAGTAAAGCAAAACGTAACGCAAAAAATTTAAAATACTATTATTAAGAAATACTATTATTAACTACATAGCTCCATTTTATTTAACAATATTTAACAAATTAATACCAAATTCTACACTCAACAAATTTCATTGTTTTAAGAATAATCAAAGAAAAATTAAATTTAACATACATGCTCTGATTGGAATTCGAGCCCGGGAATTTTTGATGTCGAATGAGACAACTATTACATGTAGGTCGGCAAATAAGTTGAAAATTTCCTGCTTAAAAGATATATCTTGTAGATAATGAACTTCAGAAACCCAATGTATGTAAATTCACTAATTTTACTTAATATTTTGAACGATTACGATTGTTACAACATTATCAGAAAACTTTGTACGTAGAGATTCGAATTTTATTATTAAAAAAATATTCATATAGATCCTAAAGTGTATATTCGATCTAATATAATTCTCTATACGTCTTTAAGAGTTAAATATTTTTATTTATTTTCATTTGTAGTATCAAAATATTATGAAGGTTTTCATACTGCAAATAAATTAAAAATGCATTACAATCTACACTGAGCTTGGTAATTTTTTTTATCAATATCAATAAATCGTCGAAGAAGACTTGAACAAATGAATTCAAAATAATAGAAATATCGATATACAATTAAAGCTCAATTAAATGTTTAGAAAAACTCAATGGTCGAATTACAATGAAAATGATAAAAGAACTGCCATTAATAGCTGTCACACACCTTATGCAAATATTCAAGACGATCGGATGGATGGATTATTATACCACTAGATGGAATCATTTACAGATTACGATGACATCAAAATAAGGCAAGCACATCACCCAGGTAGCTCATACAGACATATGAGTTTGTTCCAACTCTATCTAAACTATTTGAGAGATTATTAGTAAAATAATTACAGCAAACCCTCACAATAAACTGAACTATACCCGAAAATCAAGTTGGCTTTAGATGAAAATATAACAAATACATCATAAAGTCAGTCAAATTGGCAAAACCTTTGAGGAAAAACAATACTGTTCCACCATATTTCCCCGTAAATATCAAACCTTTGATAAAGTATGATATGAAGATCTTATATTCATAAAATAAGGAACTATAATACATGGGGTGTCAGATGAGTTATTGAGTCGTCGATATACAATCGAGTTATTACATCAGATATAGAAAATTCATCATCAAGTACAAAAGTTACTCCTCATGTGAACGTCCAATTCAAGCTGGAGTCTCTCTAGGTGGTGTTCCAGGTCTACTGTTATATTTATTTTTTGCGTCAGATATGCCTACCAACAATCAAACGACCATTTCTACTTTTGCAGAAAATACAGCAATTTTAAGTTCTAATGTGTGTTCCAAAATAGCTTCAACATATTATGTTTCCAATCATGTAGAAGAAATAGAAAAATGACTAAATCTATGGGGAATCAAAGCTAACAAATCGAAAAGATCCCACATAACAGTTACACTAAAAAGGGAACATTCACTCTAATTAAGATAAATAATACAATTTATTTATTTATTTAATTACAATCTACTGGGATCTACCCCTTATAGCCTTTGCTTACCACTAACTTTCGTACATACTTAAATTATTAAAACCTACTATAACTAAAATCAAATACAGAAGAACAATTATCAAAAAGGCGTTGAGCATTAACTATATAGTTAGTTCTATGTGCATCGAGATTCAAAAATCTTGTAGCTCTAAAGTTACGGATTGGAGCATAAATATTAAATAAATGTAAGAGATATGTACGATTTATTTTGGCTGATAAAATGTCATAAGAGAACATTACTACTGCAACATTTCGCCTAGTTTCAAGAGTATCAATTTTAATAAAGTTGAATTTTGATACATAGTCAGTAATGCGCGTGAGGTTCCCAATTAAATCTGCGAAAACAAAACGTAATCATATTTTTTTGAACGGATTTAATTCTTTTAATATGCTTAGCTTAAAAGACATCCAAATAGGCAAAGCATATTCAAGATGAGGCCGAACCAAAAAACTATTTTACGCTTCAAATGTGTAAGGGTCAGAAAATTGTTAAGAATTTCGTTTGAAGAAACAAAGCATAGAAAAAGCTTTTGGGATGATTAAACCTATATGAGGAGTTAAATTTATTAATATTCAATTTAAACCCATTAAACGAACACAAATCATAAAAACTATGAATGTCACTTTGTAAAATCATACGATTTAATGGTTGCGAAAATTTTAGAATCATCAACAAGAGATGAGATAGGATTCAAAACTTCAAAATTAACATTGTTCATATACACTAAAAGTAACAGTGGCCCCATATGAGTACCCGGTGGGACACCAGAAATGGCAACAAATAGATAGAGTTTAATATTCGATATTAATACTGTGAATTTCCTATGAGATAAATATGAGCGAATCCGTTTTAACATGTGATACCATGGATTCCCAAAGCATCCAATTTATAAGAAAAGTTTTATATGATCAACCTTTTGACAAGGTTTTCGAAATGTCAGTAAAAAGGACACAACTTGGTGGCCATTTTCCACTGATTATTATTTTTACAAGTTTATAAATTATACCACAACACAATGATATCACATACATTGGAATGCATGTTGCACTACCGTATTACAACTCTGAGGTTAGTATTATTTTAAAACTATATACAGTTCTGATTACCAACAGATCTGGTTCTTAAATTGTATTGAAAATTATATCTAGAATTTTGACTCTTAAATTGAATAAACTTTTAATCATTGATTTCTTTCTAAAATTAGGTATACTTACAGACCAGACCGTTTTAATAATATTTTCAACCTTAGAAATTTTAGACCAAAATTCATTATTAAGACCACAAATATTAATGAAAAATGTATTATACAAAAATCACAAAATATTCAACATTAATATATTCTGTGTTTTGTTTGACTGGGATATGAATTAATAATTATTTAAGATTGTCTTCATTGAACTTAAGATATTAAAATAGTAATTGATTGTGAATTCTAACACCACAATAATGGACTATTCAAAATAGTAAGTGGGTGGAGAATGGGGAAAACGGTGAATTTCATTAAATACAGAAAACATTTTTTCCCCTATTTTCTTACTGCCACTTCAACATGATTTCATCCCATTCACACCAATGAAAACGAAAAAATAAATATCTCTACTCTTACAGCTAACAAAAAAAAGCTTAATAAATTTGAATAATACAACAAATAAATAAACAAGTTATATAAATATTAAATTGAAGTTGACTTAAATGTAAAAATAAAAAACAAAAAACGTTTAAAAAAATTTAAAAATAAGAAAAAATCAATATTTTCTTGGATCATTGGCCTGATAACTCAATTTATTATTTGCCAAAAAAATTTGTAAATTTTAAATAAAAAAAAAATTAAAAATTTGCCGTTAATAAAAAATAACAAATTCTTACACCCACCTTCACTCAAGTCATATAATTTATTGTTTTCATGACATTTTACTAAAACCATATTTTCTCAATATCACTAAAATATTCATTCTACAACACAGTCGCCTTATTTAATCTAATTTGACATATTAATCTTTTTTATTTTAAGTTTTTCGTCATTAGATTTTTTACTGTTGTGGAAATTTTCATTGCCATACCAAAAATTTACCAAATATTTTGTTTCGTTTTTTATTGCTGTCACATTTTAAGTACAATATTAAAACCTTCATTGTACTCCTACTGGAAAAACTTAAAATGGTTAGAAATATTTTAACAAATTGTTAATTAGTTTGACTAATTGCCGTCTGGTAAAAATTTGAAACAAAACAAATTCGATTGCGTATCGGAACGCAAGTTACACGCTGGGTGGCGCAGTAGGTAGAGCGCCTGCCTTTCAACCGAAAGGTCCCAGGTTCGATTCCCAATGAAGCAAAACAAAAAAAAAATGCTTTATGGATTTTTCGACCTGGTCCAGTACCCTTTGTCATTGGAATATAATAAATGGCAAAAAATAATTGAGAGTATAATCTGGTAACAAATTAAAAAAAAATGAAACTATTCTATTTAAGAAGACTTAGCTCCTGACAATAGCAGTAGTTTTCCACATTTAATGAATTGATAAGCCAGTAATTTGTTAAATAAATACTCGAAATATTGTAGATTGTAGTGTAAAATTGCAGTACCGTACTTAATTAAGCACGAAAAGGTGATTCTACCTAAGTTACTGCAGAGTGTAAGAAAACAAAAAAAAAAAAAAATAAAGTAGCATTGTCGTAAATTGCCATTATCTGGCCAAAGTTAATAACGAGTGAATAAAGTTCAGTCAAGTATTATAGACTGTTATAGAACTAGATCTTTCCACTTCGACCATAAATTTGTATACCTTGTATACCTTCTTTGAATGTTTTTCCTTGACTAGATATTAGCGATCACAATCATCAATTTTATTTTTGATATTTATGTTAACGCTCTGTGCTTACTACAACGTTGAAATATTCGAAATGATATTTTAAGTGATCCGAATCAATTCAGTATATCGTTCTAATGTCAAACCAATTGCTTACGTCTTTAAGACATTTTGTCATCTAAAGCAGTTCAACTTCAAATTTACCCTGCATAATTAGATGCGATATGTAATATTTTTGATATACATGATTAAAGTACACTATACTTCTTCTTACTGATTTTGATGAAGTCTGTCAATGGACGATCGGCCGATTTCGTAACATTTTAAAAAATCTGATAATTTGGGTTAAAAATCGGTCAATCAAACTATGAGCGCAAGCACCAATAAGTGCAAATTTCAAATTCAAATTCATCGTTGTTACTTTTCCAGTCGATTTTTAAACCGTGTATAATAGTGCTTTATTATAGCTTTAATATTTCGGCATTTATTTGAGCTGCCAGAAAGCGAACGATATTTTAATATCCTCTCATTAATCTCTGCCAACTTTCATCGTTGTGTTAACGTATTCTACTCGTTTTTACTTACAATCATGCATTTTCTATTACTATTTCTATTCAGTTGTAAACGCTTTTTCGAAAGCACTGTTAACCTTCTACATAATCAATATAATTAGCAGTGTAAAATATATATTTTCTATTACACCGTACTGATAACTGAATTTTTTCACAATTGTCAAGACTATAATAGCCTTGACTATTGTGAACAAAATAAAGTGTGCAGTATGTTGTAATGTAAAGTACATAAAATTAAAAAAGTGATTATGGCAAAAACAGTTTTAGAACATATTTTCATCAGCGATTGCGTACCCTAGTAAAAATGTAACTTATAGTTGTCAGAATCAAGCCAAATTTTGACACGAAATATTTTTTTTTGTTTTTGTAAATTGGGGAGTTTTATGTAACCGCGACCTCTTAAGATCTATTGTACTTCCCCGTTTATCTCAGAATTGCAGGTCGATGATGGCCTTGATAAACTCTATTGCTTTAACGCCAATTTCAGAATCAAGCGATTTTTATCCCTGAAAGTGTTTGTATCTTTTGCGAGCTATAGTATCGAAATCAAATAGAATATGGGAGGAGCATTCCTCCTCTTCTAAACAGAATCTGCATCTGTCTGTGCACGATCTACCAATCTTGAACAGATGCTTGTTGAATGGGCTCTGACCTGTAACGAAATACTTGGGTTAATTCTGAATATTGTGGTGGCTATCCGCTATATCGACTTTTTCTTATTTTTACATAAGCGGTTATGATTTTTTAGCTTATATATGATGAACATAATTAATGCTATCCGCATATACTCGGCATAGACAATCCCTTAAATACAATCGATTTTTATTCCGAAATTTTGATTTATAAACTATTGTAGAGTAAATACGCCTTCATATAGTAGCATAGTTTTATATGACTAGTGAGTCAATTATTTCCACTTACTACACATAACTTATAACTTCCACAAAAAATTGGATAAGTACCTACTACAGAGCGTAATAAAAGTTTCTAAAGTGACTGCATTTAAATATATAAAAAAAAATATTTTATTTTTAAAATTAAATGCAAAACAACAGCAAAAATATTATTCTTTAATAAATAAATAAAAAATTAAATTAAAAAAAGCACAAATCATAAAACAGAAACATTTTTGATAAAATCCATGTAGTAACGATTACGCTAGCAATAATACTTTAAAATTAATCTTTTTCCATTCTTTTTTTGCTACCATTTTTTGCTACTCATTGCTTATGCAAAGACCTTCAGTTGCCACAATTCAACATTCCTTTTGTAGATATTATAATTGGAATATTTCCAAGAAACAAAAAAAACTAAAATTATAACAGAAATTAAACAATAATTGCACGTGGCAACGCACTTCAATTTCATTTTGTACAAAATTTCGATTGAATGCAAAATGAAAGATAACAGGACTGTCGTAGTCCACATATAACTAATATTCAATGGTATTCAATAAAAAATAGAGAGACTAAACTTTTATAAATCCGAAATTTTATTTTTTTAGTAAATATTCGGAAAATACAATGGGCGGATGTGATGATAAAAGACGTTGGAGGTGAATGAGTAAGTTCAAATTACTAGAATATTGCAGCATGAAACTTTGACACATTATTAAAGGACAATAATTTGGCTTTACTTTGTTACCTTTTGATGTCAAGAAGTCAATTTAGGTATAGATGCACAATAATTCACAATGAAGGCATCGGTTGGAATATAATACATTTTAATCGGGTAATAAATTTGATATGTTATTCTTCGTTACAGCAATGTATTAAAACAACAATTAACTGCTCAATTAGGATTCCAGGTGTACGATATATCGCTAATTCGTGTTGATGATTTTTGATTAATATTTTTTTCGGGGTGAAGAATGCTCACCAAATTGAAAAACGGAAAATTTAATGGTGTTTAATAAAACGAAGAATAAGCTTGATGGAATTTAGAATGTAAGTTTTTGGAATTTGGCTTGAATAAAAAATTAATTTCATCTTTTTTACACCGCTGACATAACATTTTTATCATCAGTAACTAAAAATTAAAATAATATCGATTCACTTCTTTATTTCTGTATTTTTAAGTTAAAACTAATGTAAAGATGTTAAGGAAAATATGTAATTTTCAATGTTAAGCAATGCTATCTTAATTAAGATAGAAGAAAATTTATAAATAGAATATATTTAAAACACTACAACATGGAAGGTATTTACCCTTTTCGACCCAAGAAAATTTTTCACTTCATTTGAATCGTATTACAACTAAAATTTAATGCAGAGTATATTAACAAAAGCCGACACATATTTCGATCCATATTTTAGAAAAATATAATAAGTACATTATCCTGAAAGTATTTTGAATTTGAAATACGATTTTGATAACAAAATAAGAATAAAAATGCAAATAAATTGAGGTTAAAAATGTTGGTTAGTGTGAAAACCCGCCATTTCCGAAAGCGATTGAGTTTCAAAAACAGACGTTTCTATAATTACAATCAAAAAGAACCAACTCCTATATACATTTTGACACATTATATTTATTTTCTTTCAAAACCCGTAATATTGTAATTCATTATAAGGTTATTTCCCTTTTTAGAGAGAATTTAAAAACGTTAATATTTAGTGCAATTTGTCATTGTTAGTGATCAGTTGTGATTTTGAATTCAATGAGTTATATTGTGTTTTATCGAATCGCATTATATTGTAGAAGTTCTACTTCACGTTTGTATCTTTCACCAGAACTCAACATCCGAAAAATACACAAAATGTACATGAAAGACGTTTTTTCCAATTTAGCTGTTTAAGAAAGTTATTTTCACAGAATCTGGAAAAGAAAATAAAGAAGAAAGTACTTATTGTCGACCCAGATACCTACATAAAAATTTTCAAGGAACCACAGTATTTAAACTTGGAGAGGATGTAGTTATTTCTGATTGGACCTCAGCCGTACAACATGTCCTTACAATTTCCAAACGATTTTTTTTATATCGAGGTCTAAGATTTATAAAAGTGCAAGGAGAAGGTACATGTCGAACAGAAATAGCAGTACCAAAATCTTTATGTAAAATTGGTAAAAAAATTTGCAATATTTTGCCAGAAAATATAACGATTACGAGGTTCTCAATTAGCAAACTGAAACTCAACGATGTTAATAATTTACTTAAAAAACATTATGGACTTAACTTATCTTGAAATTTTATAAAAATTTAGTATTAAATGAACAAAGGTACAAGTTCAAGAACGAACGAAGACGAAAATTCAGTGTGTGAGTTTATAGAAGGAGCAGAATCTCTTGATTTTTGTTAATTTTTTTTAATTAAGTTAAAGAATTATTTCTAATTATATAATGATAATTTTTTTTATAATTCTTGAATGCATTTTTAAATGATTAATAAAAAAGGAATAAATTTAATTTCAAACTTTAAGCAAAAATCTATGTATTATAATTATATTATTATTGTTTCAGCTTTCTGTACATGCAAATATCGTCAAATCATTTACAATCATTAACAAAACCCGCCAAATTCATGGTTTAGTTTCAAAATGCGACATCTTCAATTTTTAAAAGTAAATAACTTCCTTGTTTCATGTATTTCCATGTCTGAAACATTTCAGAAAACTTAAATAAATAAAGTTTTATTTGAAAATTGAATATTATGAAAATATAGCTATAATATAGCTATAGCTATAATATCGATCCTCTCCAAAGTGATGGAGATCTTAATAAACAAAAAGCTGACCAAATATCTTGACAGCCAAGGTATTGTCCACGATAGGCAATATGGATTTAGATCCCACCGGTCCACCGGTGATTTAATGACATACCTTAACGAGAAGCTAAATATTTGCTTGCACAATTCGGGTGAAGCAAATATTGTGGCTCTAGATATTTCTAAAGCTTTCGATAGAGTATGGCATAGCGCATTATTAGCAAAATGTCAAGCAGTAGGCCTGGGTCTCTCTTCTCTCAAATGGATTGAAAGTTTCCTCTCGAATCGTACGATTCAAGTCTTAGTTGACGGATTTAAATCCGATCAATTCCAAATAAACGCTGGTGTTCCCCAAGGATCAGTTCTCTCACCTACCCTATTCCTTATATTTATAAATGATTTGCTCCAAACAACTTTCAATCCAATCCACAGCTTTGCAGACGACAGCACCCTAGTAGCCTCCTACGATTTTCATAAAAAATCTGAAGCTACATCCACCGCTGTGTCAACCAAAAGAGACATCATGGCTAGTTCCCTCAGCCACGATTTGGTCGCAATAGCTAATTGGGGCATAAAATACAGAGTCGAGTTTAACTCTTCTAAAACTCAGAGCTGTACAATCTCCCGAAAAATTTCCATTTTTGATCCTACTCTTTTGTTTCAGGAAGATAAACTTCAGCGGTTTGAAAGCTTAAGCATATTAGGTATGCACCTTAATCGAAAAATGATCTGGAATGATCATATATTTGATGTTGCAAAAAACGCAGCCAAATGTTTGGGTTTTCTTAGCCGCTGCAAGGCTTACTTCTCCCCCTGTGACCTCTTGAAAATCTATAAAGCTTTCATACGACCCAAAATGGAGTACAATTCTCACATATGGGCTGGCGCTTCTAGTATTGCGTTAAAACATTTGGATAAAGTCCAAAAATGGGCTATTCGTCTAATCAACGACCCAAATGTGACAGCCCATCTTGCTCCTCTTGGACATCGTCGTATAGTCGGAGCTCTCTCACTTTTTTATAGATATCTCGTAGGCATCGGCACATGCTCAGTGGAAATTAAATCTATATTACCTCCACTTAAGCGTTTCCCTCGCGAAACACGAAGGGCAGCATGTGCTCATCCCTACACCATCGAAATCCCTAGATGGCAAAAGACAAGTTATGGAAATTCGTTTATAACTTCAACATCCCGAATGTGGAACCAAATTCCATCTTATGTGTTCCCAAAACATGACAAATTTTATATTTATGACCTAAACAAATTCAAGACGAACATTAACACCTTCGTTCGTAATTGTCCTCCTTCCCTTTTACCATCCTCCTTTCCAAATTTTCCTTTCCCTCCCTAGCCAAACGTACCAATCGGTATAAAAGGTTCCCACCTAGTGTTTTGGCTATGCATAAAAAAAAAAAAAAAAAAAAAAATCCATCGCTGAAAATGGCTAAAATTAGTTTTTTGTATTTTACGCAAAATCGTTCTACATGGACATTGTCGGCTTTTGTTAATATACCAATCCTGTGAAATTAATATTTTTTTCTTTATAACATAGCATTTAGAAGCATTTCATCGCATCTTCCAATCGCATAGGGTGGGTTTGAAATGGTTAATGTCTTACTGGAGCTGTAGCAGAAAATATTTTGTAGACTTACAAAATGAAATTCATGCCAACAATCTGTATCAGTCATATATAGGAGAACAGTTACATATAAATTAACTGAAACAGTGAATTCAAATAATCCCATTAAAAATTAAAAAAATAGTTAATTTAGTCAAACTAACAAACTTTGGTATTTAGTGAAACTTTACCAGTATTTAGTGAAAATTAATAATAATAGTCAACGGATTTTTCATAACATCTTATCAAAATCGAGTTGGAAAGAGCACAACATTTTTGAAAGTTTTCAAAGGGATTGTTATAAATTGAGGTAAATTGTAAGTCGGTATTAGCCCAAGTTAGAGATAGCAATGTATAAAGAAATCCAAATGTCGTCGATCTGTACTTTGATAATCATGATAATTATTTTATCTCAACTCTGCTATTACACCTGTTGTTTATTCAGAAAGCAACTTAAATAGCTCCCTAAGCAATTTTTAGGAAATTACAAAGAAACAGTTTTTTATGCACTCGTCAATGTCATTAGTTGCCCGATATGTTCAATTTGCACACTTTAACCTAAAATATTTTGAAAATTGATTTAGATCTGAAAATGATAATACATAAATTTGGGTATAATTAACGGGTCAATATCGATATCTGGCAAATAAGATTGAAAGTGAAGAAATCTTACGCCGTAAAAATTTTTGAAGAAATATTAAATTATCAATATGTAAATTTATTATTATTTCCCAGTTCCCGCTACACGAAATTCGAGGAAGTTTGATAAAAAATCTTACTTAATTATTCCATTATGAATTGTTTTCCATCATTTTAATTTATTGTGGACACTATGCTTTTTATTAATTTATCTAAAACAACAGCCTCATATGTGGTAATAATTATTATTATTTAAAAACCCAAAATTTAAATTTACACAGGAATGCTTTTGCGGGAATTTGATTATTTAAATGATTTATACATGGGGGAGAGAGATTCTTAAAGTAGAAATTATAATTGAAAATTTAAAAAATTTGAAAAAATATTTGATTTCGCTACATCTCTTTTTAAATATCTATCACTTAAAGCAGGCCTAGCCAACCCGAATTCACAAAATAATTTATAAATATTTGTAAAATATACCAAATTTAAAATAAATTTATTTTGAATTTTGCGCTTTTAGTGAAATATAAAATTTTTAAACATAAAACTGACTTCCAAAACAAAATTAATGAACGAAAAAGACAATATATGCACATCATGCACAATGATAATATCATATGTTTAATTTGTAAAAAATTTAAGCAAAACATTAAAGGGGTTTAACGTTAAAAGCTTCATCTCATTACACTTCCGGAATACAAAAATTTTACTGATGAAATAAAAAAATTCAAAATATTGAATTTAAAAAAAGAACTAACTTCACAGCAAAATGTTCTCAAATTACCACAAAATACGTGGAAATTTTAAGAGATAAACTAGTCATTTTGATTTTTACTCAGTTTGCCTTGATGAAAGTATACTGACACCTCCGATAATGCTCAGCTTGCAATATTTAGACGTGGAATAGATAACAATTTTTGAATTTTCGAAGAACTATTGGACTTAAAAACCCTCAAGGATACAACCAAACTAACCCAAAACCATATAGATATATTCCGTGCATTTTGGGAGAGTTTCACTGAAAATAATGTAGTTCTTACTGCTTTATCTAGGATTGCTACGAATTGTGCTCCTAACATGATAGGAAAGAATAAAAGTTTTATGAATTTGATTCAAGTGAAACTGTCACAAGGTGGTCTAGATATTGAACAGGTTTACACATTTCATTGCATCATACATCAAGAAAGTAGCCAAACGTTAAAAATAGATCATGTAATGAATGTTGTAATTTGAATTGCCACATCCAAAATAGAAATTGATATGGACGATTTATCTCAGCAAATGGAGAAATAAGTTTCCCATTAACGCATTTTTAATATTTGATAATATTTTTTGTACATAATAATATATAAAGAATTTCATTTTTTCAAATTATAGTTTAATTATAATTTATGTATGTAATAAAAAAACTCATTAAATCTTACAAAATTTATTTCGTACATTTTTTTTTCGGCTTATGCAATTATAGATTTTTTTATGTTGGTTCATTATTCAGTTCGGGTTGGTCTGGCCTGATTTAAAGGAATAATAATGAAAATCGGTTTTGGAATGGTTCAGATATTTGTTTACTGTGCTTATTTCCATTTACAGATTAAATATAATGATTTGGAAACAAAATAATTGGTCAACATCAATATATTGCAAAAAACCTTGAAACTGTAAAAATTTTGAGGTCAAAAAATTTAGAAAAAATTTTTTTTTTTAAATATTAAATTTTCAATATGTCGGATAATTGTTATTAACCTATACGACCTATACCCCGCAAATGAGCTTACAGGACAATGATTATGATTAAAAATATTTAATTTACATTTTTAAGAATATTTATTTTATATAGATTCACTATTAAAGGCACTCACTCCGTTGTAATCCTGTTTAATCAAAATCCAATTTATTCAAATTCAGCTTGTTCTTACTTATTTTTTAAAACACCATATTTTGTTTCTGCAGACGAAAATTTTTAAAATTAAAAATATACAAAAAAGTCCTATTTTAATTTAACAACTACTCGTACTACTCATTTTTTAGTACCTTCCTTTCCAGACGTCAATTAAACTCCGAACAAGACACTTTTTTTTGTTATTGTGATATTTTTAGGTCTTTAAATTGGTTTTGTTTGTCAATAACAACAAAATTTCAAAATATTTTATTTCAAGAATAAGTTTAAAAATTTTGTCCAAGACTTAATAGTTGCATAGAGATTAAATAATTGATTTGAAATTTTCATTTAAGTTAAAAAAAAAACAAAAAAAAAAACAAATTAAAAAAATAAAATTTAATTTCTTAGTAAATTAAAACCAAAATTGAAATTTGAAATTTTAATATGTTAACACTCTCTAGTTTACCGATTCTGATAGCATTTTCAATCGAAAAAAAAAGAAACCAAAACAGAGAGGACAACATTGAAAAAATTTGCAAAACAAAATTTAATAATTTCAATTTTAATGATTTAACTTCATAATCACCATTACACAAATTAAAAGTTCACAATTTAAACCAGCCGGCCATAATAATGCTAAATGAATACATAAAAAAATCAATAAAAAGTAAAACAAAAGTAAGAGAAAAAAAATTTGTTCAATACAAATTTTGTACTTTGGTATTTAATTACACATAAAGTGAATACACCAGATGTTTCAATTTTATGTTATTGTTACAATATTATCTTCTGTCACTTTCTTTCTTTAACAAAAAATATAACCAATAAAATTCTAAATCTTACTACAAGATACGCGAGTGAAAATTTAATTTATATAATAATGTACATAGCTAGATACATTTAAAAATCTATATAAAAAAAAAATCGAATATTGGAAATAAAAAAGAAAAAACTGAAAATGAATTAAAAAATTATGTTTATGGCTACAATATCATATAATATGTATACCTATACCGAACCCACACAGTTAAATGTTTCAATACATATTATTATTAAATAAAAAGGATGCAACCGACATTGTATTAATTATATACCGTTACTAGTTGGAAATTATTTTTTCTTTATATTTTACTAAAATAACAAAATTTTATTCTGTTTTTAACCCACATATTCATCAGTAGCATATTATGTATCTGAAAAATGTGTAGATACTGTGGGTATCCTTAACCAAATCAAAAAGGAAATATAAAACAACGGAAAAACAACAGAACCAATTTAAAAACCCAAAAGTCATTTAAAATCTCTATTTAAAACTACTTTGTATATATTGTATTAATAATAATAATAATAATAATAATAATGAAAAAAAATGTTTATTTTATCCTTACTGCATATTTTGATGCATGAGTAAAAATAATTTTAGTGGTGGCATTTCGATTGCTCGGTGCAATAATTTTTAAGATTTTCCATGAAGGTGATTTTCAATAACTCAGTATTAGGGAATTTTTAAAATAATTTGAGTTCGGCAGAAGAATTATCGGACCTTTCAATATTGCTAGAAATTTGGAGTTTCATATAAGACTGAATTTTTTTTTTGGTATCGCAATTTTTAGTATCGTATAATATAAAACTTATAATGAATTATAATTTTACACTCAATAGGTACTCATACTAACTGATCACAATTCTTCATATTCTACTAATGTACGAATATGAAGCTTTGCCATTTTAATTAACCTATAAAGTAGCAACTACATTGTGAACTCCAGTTCCAGTAGTGGAAGTTTGAGGTTCAGTAATGTAAAAATGTATGTGAGCTCTAATAATATAAGATTAAAAATCAATTAACCGAATGAAACTCTTCGCATTCAACGAATATACTAAGTTGAAACTTGATAACTTTAACTGATCAATAAAGTAGTAACTACTGGTATCTACCCTACCCGCTTCTCGAAATTCGAAGAAGTTTGATAAAAACTCATACTCAATATTTCGTTATGAATATTGTATTCCATAATTTCAATTTATCTGGACATTATCTTATATATTAATACGCTTAAACGTCTGTTAAACTTTTAACAAAGCTTTTAAAACACAAAGCCTTTTTGAACTAGATTAGACAACTTTATTAGAACTATTACGAATTACGATAGTGTGAAAAAATTAATTTAAAGACATAAACCACAAAACAATAAAACCAAATAAAACCAAAAACAAATTAAAATTAACCTAAAAACAATTCACCTCAGCATTGATTATATCTGATTATATGAATTAATTTTTAAAAAAAAAACAAAGTAGCAAAGACAAGAACCGAATTATTAGCATATAATTAGTATATCGATAAAAAAGCTTTGTTAAAATATTACGATATTACAGCAAAAAAACTTACCGGTAAATTTATAAAATATATTTTTTACCTCACCCATGTTCAGAAATTCCAATAATTGAAATTTATTTATTTTATTAACAAATAATTCAAAAGTATAAATTCAAATGCGCAGTAGCATTGAGTAAATATTATATTGTGCATGGAGAATCATAAGCCGAAATTTACGATCTGCTAAGAACAAGAAAAACAAAATATGTTATGACATTGTTGTCAAGTTCCAATTCCATACACGGCAAATTTAGTACACATAAAAATTAAAAAAACTTTAAAAAGAAAAATCACAGACTACCCTTACCTACATCAGAGACCCTAGCGGGATAACAATATAACAATAAAAACTGAAGAATAAGAGAAAAAGCATAATTATTATTGGCTTTACCCCTAACTATAATAATCATAAGGCGTCATATGATGTCATATGATACTTCGTTAAATGGCCTATATGATTCGATATGATTTAACAAAGCCATAACCAATCATAACCTTCACTATAATGGTCATATCTAATCATACCAAAACGTCAAAACCAAAGTTTAAAAGAAGTGAAATAAAAATATAAATTCTATAAATAAATGTTTTTGTTTTTTTATTTTGAGTTTTGAAATAGTTAGGGCTATTATGATAATAAAAAAAAAACACAAAAAACGTGTCTATGACTATTTTAATGTGTTTTTAATGTGATTAAATGCATTTAATTTCATATCTATACTGCCAGTGATATCTCTCTTCGCCTCATTTTCTTCAAATGTACGTCTCTATTAATAGTATTTGCTAGGGAGCGTTTAGACATCAAATTTTGTTTCATGAAGGTTTTGTTTTACTTCAAAAGTTTTAATTACATATCTCAAAGATAAACAAATATAGTTGCAAAGTATACTATATTTCTTCATACAAAATCAATTTTTTAAACTTGCAAAATACGAAGATACGAATATGCGTGATGAGTACTAATAATAAATACTTATAAACAAATATAAATATACTGTGTAATTTCAGAACATTTATGAAATATAAATATTTAAATAGTAAATCAATTATTCTAAGTATTTGTATTGATTAATAATAATAATATTTAATACACATTTTTTGTATTTTTTAATGTATATTTTTCAATATATTGGCATAACACAATTAGAAGTTTATAAATACCTTTTCTCGCAAAATTCACTTTTTCAACTTGCGAAATACAAAAATGCGTGTCGAGCACTATTATTTAAAAAAAAAAATAATGATATTCCATAACAAAGTCGGATGTCAAACTTTAATAAACAATACGTTATAAATACAATTCAAAAACGTATAAACGCTGCCTTATATAAAAGTTTTCTTCAAAACTATTAGCGGTCAAAATTAATTTATAATAAATAAATAAATACGTAAATAAAAAATATAAAAAAAATAGTTATAGATAGATCAAACAATATTGTAAATTACTAGCTATTCCCGGCGTAACATTCGCCGGTCTAGCATTAGCATTATAAATGAAACAATTTATTTTATTTGTTTATTTTCTTTATTTATTATGTAATCAAAAAATATGTAAAACATTGATTTTTTTTAAGAAAATAAAGAAAATACATAAATAAATTGTTTCATTTATAATGCTAATGCTAGACCGGCGAATGTTACGCCGGGAATAGCTAGTATTTTTTATTGATTTATCTTAAACAACAACCTCCTGCTTAGTAATTTATTTTAAAAAAAAATAAAAATTAAATTTAAATCGAGGGTGTATCTCCAGCAATTTTAGAGAAAATGTTAAAATAAACACTGGGTGAAATTTTAAATTGAAAATGTAAAAAAAAAAATTAAAAATTCGCCTTGTCTCCTTTTAAATACCTATCATTTAAGTGAGAATTGACTAAAGTTTTTGGTAATTTTTGCCTGTAATGTTTTTGCCAATAATGCACATTTCAGCTTTCAAAAATTGTTAAATAAAGGATTCTTCGTTGTAATCATTTTTGATGTTTATTCCAAAAAACAAAGTGGGTATGCCAATATTTTCTGAATGGAATTAGAGTTTGTAAAACGTTCTTTTTAAAAAAATCTGTCAATTAGCCATGGTCTGGTTGACTTTATGCAATCGCACCTGGTATATACCAAAATTAAGATAAACGAGGTAGTTATATAGCTATGATACATTAGCTAATAAAATTTCAGATGCTGTACTAAATGGTATGAAAAATAATTGAAAATTTTCCGTGAAATCACAGACGTGTTGCAAATTTATTATAGTAGAAAACCCTCACAATTTAATTTATGAAGTTGCAGCATCAAATAAAGGTTTTTGTGAATAATGAAATAAACTAAAGATAATTATGTAAAAAACTTTAAAGAATGAGGGCTTGACAAAACCCATGTGGTTGATAAGCCCATAATAAAGATCTTATAAATAAATAAAGGTTTTTGCTTCACTTGGACAATCAAATTATCAAAGGGGAAGCTGTGAAATCGGGCCAGCTTTAATACAGTGGATAAATAAACTATCAGAAGCTGTAAACAAATTTCCTTATTTTCTGACATTTGTGGTGGGCTAAACGGGAGTCAAGATTTTAATCAATGGTACACATCAAAAATTCCTATAAGCTGCACAAAAACAAATGTATAAAAAAAAGGTGCAATTCTACCTTCGAGTTTCATGCATGGTATAACAAATTATCGGAAATTAGAAATAAAAAAAATGCTGCATCTCAACATGCCTTTGAATCTCATTCAGATAATGGTGATGAATGAAAACCAGTTTTATAAATTTTAGCAAAAAAAATATTGTGATAAAATAATTATAATAAAAATAATTGAATTATTGTTTTGTTTTCGTTAAATTATGGATAATAAGTGTTACTTTGTTTCTATTTTACACTTTGAGAAAAAAATAATTGTATTATTTTTGTTTTTAGTTTTATTTTTGTTGTTTTAGATTTATTATTAATTAACATAAGAATTTAAATAAATATATATCAATTTATTTTTTTTTATATCACATTGACTCCTTATTGCAACAGTTTTATTTCTAAAAAACTTTATTTCTAGTAACTAGCAACTATAATAACGTATTATAAATGACAAAAACTTTTCAGGCACAAATGACCAAAGATCATTTTTCACGCAACACAATATAAACTATAAAATTTGTTATCAAAAATAATTATCCCAATATGTGTAAATTTTCATAATTTTGTTCAGTTTTAAGTAATGTCGAAATTTTAAATGTAAATTACTGAAAACTATAAATATTTCTCTTGGTCACTTTTGCCCGAACACCGACAATATACTGACTTAACTTTAGATGTTTCTAAAAATCGATTTTGCTATGTCGAATATATAAAAAATTTATAAGATAATACTAATCAAAATATACTACTTTAATATTAAAAAGAGCTACTTTGGAGTTGTTTTAGGTAAAGCGATTTGAACACTAATCACAAGGTTTCAAAAATATTCTGTTATGAAATTTTCTTTCGTTTTTTTTTTTATGTTATTGACAGTAATTTAGGTAGAAATACCTATGTAAAATATGTGAAATATGTCAACAATTTTTTATTACCTTATCTTTTTCGTGTATTTACTTACAAATTTTATTTTTGGCATATCAACTCATTAAACCTAAAAACCTACTACTATATGTTTATTGTCAGAAACTAAGACTTTTTAGTGTGACAGTTTTACTAACTAGATCAGGTATCCGATACATTATTAAGCATTTTTGCTTGTAACGAGAGTTCCGGGAATTCAAGTATGGAGCTTTTGGTTGAAAAACAATCGCTCCATCTACTGCACCCACCAGTGTGTACCATAGATGTAAAATTTCCCATTCAAATTTGTTAATGTAATCTATGACAGTTATTATTCTAAAAACTAAATATTCTTTTAGGGAAAGCTGCCACCCAAAAACTATTGAGTAATTAATTTATTAAGTTGCTGAATTTGCTCATGAAATAAAAAATTCGACGACAAGATTTTGTGAACAAAATTCGTTATCAAGATCTATTAAAATTAAATAAAATTTTATATTAAAAGTTTTGTTATTAGACATTTTTGTCAAGCCTTTAAAAATAAATGAAACTTTGCTAATAAATTTCGGTTTCTAAATGGATAGTTGCCAAAAATGACATTACGCGAAACGGGTTTAATTTTAGTAATAGATTTATTCCATTATCCTGCTCTCATAATGTTTCATACTTTTTTAAAATTCTAAGTTAAGTGGAAAATAAATATTCATTTAAATAAATTCTCAAAACTTAATCAAGCTGTAACACACCGGATTTGAGTGGTTGCGGAAATCTTCTCAATTTCATTTTGATATTAATTGTTACTCTTATCAAAGTTTTCTATACTAATCATATAACTTTGTTTCTGACTAATCTAATCGATATATAAATAGAAATAGATTTGTACTAGCTTTTATAACATTGCTATAAAGTCAAAACTATTTTCTAATTACAGTTTCGTACTTGTTAAAACTTAGATTTTCCCGCCTTGAATTCCTTTCAATAAATACTACGACACTGTATATTATAATATAATTGGATTATATTATTTTTTTTATAATTGGATTGATAAATGAATAAATCTAGGTGTAACCTGGAAAAAAAATGCATTATTAATCTGGAATTTTTACTGCAAGAATAATGAAGGTCATATAAATTAATGTGAACTGTTCAAGTAATCTGTATAGTAATAATTTTGTAAGTGTTGATATTGCACCAACAATTTTATGGTAATGTTGGAGAAGTCAATGAAATAATAATTTTTTAAAGATGAACGCTTTTTATATTATGCAAAACTATTAATTGTAGATTAATTTAATAAAATTTTAATTATTTTTTTTTTAATTTAGTGAAAATATTTTTTTAAGTATTTTTTTTTAAATTATAGCTCGTATTTTATCATAATAATTTTAATTTTAATCTATATTATGGCAAAGTCACACGTTATTTACTAGTTAACGCATTGCGATATCAACGTAGGGTCGTATTGATATCATTTCAAAAATATGTTTCCAATATTTTAGTGATAGTTTATTTTTTATTATGTAAGGGTAAGTAGTACTGGCTACCGACACAGTATGCCGATACACTTAGACCAGTAAGGGTCAATATCTGATACCTATAATTATTCCAATGATATATATTTGATTATGTTACTTTTACAACTAAAATTATTATATAATCTAAAAATGGTATGCTATTTTATAGATATACATTAGTACTGTTATACCGAATGTATATGTGTCATTAGTATATTACCGATTTAGCCACCACAATGTACTGCTTGTACATAATCAATAGTGAGGCAAATATATTCTAAGCTAAAAATAATAATGGGACTTTATGGACTACAATATACATAAAGTCTGTACACTTAAATCTCTCTAACTACTGATTCTCTACTACAAGAAGTTTGAAGTATAATGGTGCTAATTGCAGTTTTTTATTTGTATTATATTTAATTTGTTACAGCTAATACTAATTCGCCAATATTACAAAAATGCAAATTAAATTTTTTATTGATACGCAAACGCAACCAATACATATTCACATCTGGCCTTCTGCAAGAAACACTTTTACTGCCAATTTTACCATGAATTATCCACCAATTTTACCATATGGTTAATTATTTTATATTTATTTATATATTTATTTAATTTATATAAATTGTACATAAGACGATTAGTCTTTTTACTATACAACTACAATATTCAATTCAGTTTGATTTGGTTTAATTTAGTTTAGTTTAGTATAGTTTAGTTTAGTTTAGTTTAGTTTAGTTATTTTAATTATTAGAGACTCTTCCGACTCTTTGTAGAACCTCCGCCTTCGAGATTTGATGTTCTTCTAAAAAATTACATTTCCAATACTGCTTACTTATTCATACGTGATACTACCCGTATCCAAGCCTCGATACCGTACTAAATTACAGACAATGCATTAATAAATAAATAAAATAAGAGAACGTCAAAAAAAATTTTAAAATTAAAATGGAAGTCTGAAATTTTATTGTTCCTCAAACGGAAAGAAATATAGCTCAACTTCTTCAGTGCTCTCTACATGACACTAGGGTTTTTATAAAATTCAAATACTAAATTTTGCGACCCCTGTACGCAATTAACTGATAATTATTTGATCAATTACAAATCGGTTGTTAATTTGATTCAGACCAGCTGTTAGCATAAGCAGAAAAAACCGTTAGGGACTAGAAGTTAGGAATTAATTAATGAAAATTTTCGATTTTATTTTCCTAAATACAATTATAAATTTGTATAATTCTTTAAAATCTTTCATTTTTGTCTCCTTCCATGAAAAATAGGTTTTAATGTGATGTAAGCATTAAAACCTAGTTATTAATGTTTACATCACAAGTAAGTAAGTAATTAGTTTTTCTTAAATAAAAAACTCAAATGTTCTGTACAAGTACAAAATATCAGAAATATTTTTGAAAACCTAATAAAAAAAAGTCTAAAGCATTGATTTATCGTTCGCCTTGAAAATATAAATTTTTGCCAAAAATATGCTTTATTTTAAAATAGAACATTGATAATATAAGTCTCTTTCCAATTTCCCCGAAAAAGAAAAACAAAAAAAAAAAAAAAAAAATCAATGAAACAAAACATCACAACATAAATATTATTACCAAATTTTTTTCATAATTTCAAAACCAAAATTAAATATACATAAATATATCTATCCCTTTTTGTTTTTAGAAAAGATAAGAATTGTAATATCATTACCTTTCTTCATCAGTTATGCTAATTATTTATTTTTCTCTGCTTCATCTCTTATTTTCTTTTATTTTATTTTCTTTATTTTAATTAAACAGAAATCATCTAGAATTTCCCACATTTTTGTTACTAGGCTTACCGTTGTTCCCAAAGAAACCAAAATCTATTAAAATAGGCATATTTTTACAGTGTACAACACTTGCGTTCGTACAAATTTTTATAAAAAATTTAATTAAAATAGAGTTTTTTTTGTTTTTATATAATTCCAATCTAAGTTTATGGGATAAACACCCTAACTGCTTTTTACACATAGATTTGGAACATACGATCACATACAATAGCTTTTTCTGCATAATTTTTATGGTATAGACTAATTTAAATGTGGAAAACTGTATCTATGATACCCAATGATAAATGGTACTGGACCAGGTCGAAAAATCCAGAAAGCATTTTTTGCCTTCGTCGGTAACCAAATCTGGGACCTTTCGGTTGAAAGGCGGGCACTTTACCTAATGCGCCACCCAGCGCCGAATAATTAGAATAGGTTGACAATGTCAAGAAAAACAATGAAAATATTAAACAAGAATATCTAGAAAATGTAGATTTCTGGAGAAGTGAAAACAGGAACACTTACGCCAAAGAGCTAATCATTTTTTCGATTATAAACTTCAGTTACACTCAATGTTGTTTATTGAGGTGGAATTGAACTTACTAAAAATTATTTCGAAGTAAAGTTTATTTTCTAGATATAATTTAGTATGCCCAGATAGTTTCTACTGGACCCACTTCAGCATTAAAATATAAACAAAAAAAAATCCAACCTACCACTTAAACATATAAACATATAAACATATAAACATATAAATAAACATATAATAAACAGACACTTGCAAGTTAATATAAAAGTATATAAAAAAGAAATTTTTTTTAACCTTAATGGCTTTGTTGTAGCTGCTGATTTGTCTTCAAGTTTTTAGCGTATTAAATTTGTTTTACTTACTTACGTTATAATATCTTCATTATGTTTTACCTTTAAACAAATCAGAAATCAATTCTGATTTATACTTTTCGAAGGTGATTTCGAACTACCTTTAGTTTTAAAATTGATTTAAAACTGTAACTAAGATGAAAAATAGATGTAGATGTTTGTATTATAAGTTAAGCGATACCGAGAATTCAAATCTATATCAGTTTGGTTAAATTTGAACCTAAAATCTTACTGTGTTATAATGTTTTCGGTATCGTAACAAAATTGTTAAGTGAACTAAGTTCAAGACACTAACGAAAATTATTAAAATTTGTTCAGAAATTATTACAATAATTTTAGATCCCGATCTTATTATCTAGAACGTCGACTACATTATATTAGTTTATAAAATTTGTTAAAAAATTATTACAATAATTTTAGATCCCGATTTTATTATCTAGTAGAATGTTGACTAAATTGTATTAGATTTAATTTATTTCCGAAAAATTGTTTATTCATAATTTGTAGCGACAGAATATTCTTATATTTAAGTTAAAATTTATAGATTATAGAATATTATTAATTACGATTTTTTGTTTTATTCTGGTTTTGTTTTATTCTGTTGTTTTATTTCCAATTTATTTTAATTAATACAACATACAAGGAAAAATGTGTCAAATTTCGAAAAGCCTTGTTTGACTACTTTTATTTCTGTATTTTACTCAAACACTTATAAACTAGACCAACAAAAAAATACCGTGCAAAAAGCCATCAGCAATCACAATTTAACTCATAGGTATCTAATAATTATCAAATAAATTGGCTGATTAAAATGTTTTCGGAACTGGAGCGGTAGGCAATTAATTTGTTTACCCTAACAGAAATTTTGTCTGTTATTGCCCTACTTTTGGATTTTAAATGTATATTTATAGTATTATGATGCTAGAATGTAGAATAAATTCAAAAGTGGATAATTAATTTAATTTAAAGAGTTTTACTATGGACACACCAACCTGCTGGGTTTTTTCGGACCCAAACTATGTTTATAATATTTCATTTATGTTTTTTTTTTAATCAAAACTAATTAATTAATACGAGTATTAATTTTAATTAAAACTAGTTTAACAAAAACATAATAATAATTCATTTTCTATTTCTGCCCATTGCCAAACTAGAATTGCGTTATTCGATGTTATTAACTATAACCTAAGAGGAAAAAGTAGGATTTTAGGAAAGCGCTTCCCGGTTTTATATTATTTAATCGATGATTTTAATGTGCAAAAGTTTAATGTCTTTTATTGCAGCCTAAGTTGTTTGTAGTTTCAGAATTTCAAACCCAAGTAGAATTAGTAACCCAAGGTGTCCCTTATACACTATGTTCTATAAGGGACAAGTCTTCAAAATATGGTGTATTGTTATGATGTATCCTATTGGACAAAAAAATACGTGTTTGATTGTTTGTGGGCCATCAAAGATGTAACTGTGTTTCAAATATGTTTCAAAAATTCGTTTTCCAAAGCTATTCACCACAAAGTATATTTCTCAATAAAAATACGATACTGAGGTTTACTTGTAATACCGCATATTATATTTTAATGCTATTTATTTCCATAATCCAAAATCATTCTAGATCAACTAAACTTTAGGAGGACGAGTACCTATATAACTTTTAATCAGTTTCAGCTTGAATCCCATTACAAAAATCACGTCAATAAACTAAGCGCGGTTATAACTAATCAGACATCAGACCACAAACTCAAAATAATGAAAAAAGAGTTTGTACAAAAATTTTACGTTACAGTTAAGTACAAAAAAAAAAAAATTAAAAGTTACAAAAACAAAAAACAACATAAAAAATAAAAATAACAACGTCAAAAAGTTGATAAAGTTGTACCATTCCATTTGTCGTATACTGTTTGTATACACATATATTTTCCATCTTGGTTTGAATATTATGTTTTTTGTTTTTGTTTTTAGTTTTTTTTTTTTATATATCTCAATACTTAAAATTATATTAAAACAAAAAATGATTAGATACTATCTAATTTAGATAAGAAAAATCCTTTAAGCCTATTTCCCTAACTACGTTTTAAAATCCTTTCATTACAAATTCATGTTATTGTATTATATAGTGCTACTGTTGGTTGATATTTTAAATATTATACGTATATATATGTATATATTTAAGAGAAGCATTGCTTAAAGTATCATAAGACTTAATTAGATTCCAGAATATTTTATTAGCTCTTCATTAGCCAATTTTAAATGTGAAAAATTAAATACAAAAAAAAAAAAAAAAGAAAAAATACAAATTCACAACCACAAATAAAAGAATAAACATCAATGTGACTGTGATGGGTAAGGCCAGATTAAAAATAATAAGATACCAGTTTTTAAAGAAGAATGTGTTACCAGTCTCCCCATCAAAAAATAAATTTTCTAGTCATGAGGGTGTATATTTTTGTTTTTGATTTTTTTTTCCATCCTTATGTTTTAAAAGAAATAAAGTTTATCTCATTATTTTTAATATTTTTAGTATTTAAGTTTTAAAATAATTTTGTAAACCATTATTTTTTTCGTTTCTAAGTAAATAAGAAGTATAACAATATAAAATTATCTAATTATTTTATAGAATATTTATTATACAGATACAATATTTTTTTTTTTTTTTTTTTGGTATAGGTACCTATACTTAGATTTATAGATTGTATAATTGAAAAACATTTTCTTGGATCAAATATTATTTTTTGCCTTGCCAAATAATAATATACAATATACAACACATTATTAATGCGATATGATAAAGTTTTATAGACTACGTTTTAATTTCTATAGGAATATTAAACCAATCAGTGGGGGTAACAAAAATAAAACCAAATTTAACTTTGTTCAGATTATTATAGAAAATTTCATTTCACATAAATGGAGATTTTCTTCAAAATAAAAATAAAATTTTAAATGAAAGTATGGTGTGTTGTTATCTGTTTAAATTTTAGATTATAACAATATTCAACATTTATTACATGAGCGAAGCATCAGGGTATGATTGAAATATTTTGACACCGTCCTTTTAAGAATGTTCTACTTACATTTTTTGAATGTGTGTTATTAACTGGTCAACCTCAACCTCAATGATAATTCCAGAGTGTAGTCAAATTATTTCGAACTCTTATATAATTCAAAAATATTACTATAGTAGGAGTGAAGAAAGAATTCCAGTTTCAAATTTAAATGATGAAATGTGGTTGTTGGACCTGTGTTTCTTAGTAGATATAACCGAAAAAATTAACCAGCTGAACAAGGAATTACAGGGGCAGGATAACTTAATTATTAATGCTTGTAATTAAATCAAAGCATTCCAAATCAAGCTAATTTTATTTGAGAGCCAACTTAGAAATAGTAATCTTCACCATTTCCCGTCATTAAAAGAATTTGACAGCAGTCAAAGTCCTGATTTTGCGAAGTACGTTGATAAAATTGGAAAACTTTCAGCTGATTAAATAGTCGTTTCTCAGAATTTACAAAATATGACAAAACGTTATATTTAGATATTTTCTTCTCCAGTTCAAGTGAACGTTTCCATCGTTCCAGAAATTGGAAATAATTAATTTGCAGTGCAACAGATTCATACAACGACATCAAAAATTGACTTTTTCAAAACGTATATAAGAACGGAAAAATATCCTAACTTAATATTATTTGTTCAAAAAATTGTAAGCGCCTTTGGAACTACATAATAATGTTTGTGAAGCTTTTTTTTCAAAAATGAAATTTAATGATGAAATGAAAGGCCCGCAGAGTGATTTGGGTTGGCCAGGCCTATGCTAAAGAATTTCATATTATTAAACTATACAAACGTTCCAAAACAATGTGTTGCGTCACATTGTGCATATTCCCTTGTGCGTTTGCAATGCTGATTAGAAATCTCAAGATCCCCATCATAAATGACAAAATAAAATGTTTAGCTTAGTTCAGTAGCCAATAAATATTTAGTTAAACATTGGGGCAAAGATCAGTTCCATATTCGAATGAGATTACATCCATTTTACGTTATACTAATTAACAAGATGTTGTTTTATGCTGGAGCTGATGGGCTTCAAATAAGAATGAGAGGTGTTTTGGAAAACCTCAAGGTACAGTGGTTTGGGTTCATATTGGACAACCAATATGTCAGTTCGTTCTACTGATAAAGTAGAACAAGTTATTGGAGCTTTACGTCGTGCCAAATTCAAGTATTCAGGTAGACAACAAATTTTCATTTTCAAACGTTGGGGTTTCAAAAAATATGATCGTAAGCGTTCTAAAGAATTACGTGAGGGTCGTCGTTTAGCTCCAGATTGTTGTAATGTTAAGTATAGACCAGAATCTGGGCCAATGAGGCAACATGGGATAAAGTATAACGTCAGATTTACGCTGAATAGGTGAAAATATTTTATCTCTATACAATTCCAAATGGATTTTTTTTTTGATCAAAAATATCTGAAGTAATAGAGCCAAAATTGCATTAATGTTAATTCTTAAAGACTATTTTTAATTTTAACAAAAGAATATGAGTTTTTTGTGCGTTGAAGTCGACACAGCACTTTACTTCGTTCTCTCCTGGAAAACAAAACGATAAAGAAGGCTATTTCAAAAATCGAAATGTCAACTATTGAACATATATCAAACAATTTTTGCTTAGCAGTGATTCTGAATAGAGGTATTCACAAATTTTAGTAAATTTAAGTAAGTAAATTGTCATGGTTATTTATATTGCAGTCCACACGCAATATTTAAGCCAAAAAATTGCTTACAAAAAATATTCTGTAAAACATTTTTGACCAAATTTTTCTTATATAATTTCATTGTACAGTCTGGAATCCCACACTAATCCACCTCTACTTTATAAAGGATATTTAATTTTTCTAAAAAATTTTAAATAAGTACTTTTAATTCTCTTTGGTTACTTCATTTTTTGATTCCATAATTATTTTACCACATCGAATAGACCAGATCTAATTGTGAAGAAGAATTCATGATAATCATCATTTCTGAAGTCTGCCATCATTTTAGATAAATCATTAAAATTTTATGTTAAATCATAAATTTATTTAATATCATTTACATAAATTCGATTTTATTAAGCACTAAAAATTTAATATGTATCTAGATGAGGGGCATAAGATAAGATATTGTAATTTGAAAACATGTTAAGCAACATTTTATTGTATTGTAGTTATGTATTTCTAATTAAATTTTTAAACTGAATATATATATATATATATATAGATACGTGAAAGTTTATTAATTACGAAAAATTAATTGAATTTTGCAATCATACACAAATTAAATTCACTTACTTACCAGAAAGAAATCTTTCGATGGTACTGCTTCTGAAATCTGAAAAAAAAAATAAAAAATAATTTATAATCAATAATTAATAATATTAATTAGTTTTTAATTATTAATAAGATTATTTGTTTTAGTATGTCGTAATTAACAAAAAGAAATTTTGCATTTTGTGAGGCAACCAGAACAATATTTTGAATTTATTTTTCTTTATTGTATTTGCTTTTATTAACTTCATCATCATCATTGTGCTACAATCCCATTAGTGAGGCACAGGCCGGAAATATATTTATTATTATAGGCAATTCGGGGCTTATACGTTTGATTTTTTAACCATCTAATTATTTATAAAACATAAACCTGGCAATACCCTAATTAATAGAGACCAGTGTATCAGTGCCTACCATCGAATGAGTATGAATGAACTTGTATTGATACAATATATTTTAATTATAAACTTTTTCATAGTAAAAACATAAAAATTTAAATTAGTATATAAATTCCTTTAACCTTCATTCAGCTGACATTTCAAAACCCTTAATTCAGCTGAAGAGGTACACCTGTACCTTTAAACAATTTGTATGGATTTTACTATGATTTTTACTATTTTTGTTATATAATTGTGATTATTTTGGTATTTGTTGTTCTTTTACTATTAAATTGAGTTTTATTACTTGTGGGATCTATTCTTGAAAATATTTTTTTGAAGTAACACCGAACTATTCTTATTTTATATTTCAATGATAACACATTTTCTGGGTATCCAAGTACCGTTAGAATTTTTTATTTTTTTTTTTCATGTACTTTCTGACGAAGATGTATGTTTCAGGTCCAGAAAAATTTATTTCATTTCTACAACAAAATTATTATTAGGTATCGAACTATTCTTATGTCATATTATGATCATGAGCTGTCCTTTGGGTACACAAGTACCGGTATTTATTATATAAACATTATGTAAATCAAAAATGTAAGAAAGTGTATATTTTTTTTTTCTACACTCACAGTAACTTAGGTAGAATCACCTTTTCGTGCTTAATTAAGTACGGTACTGCATTTTTGCATTACAATCTACAATATTTCGAGTATTCATTTAACAAATTACTGGCTTATCAACACATTAAATATGGAAAACTACTGCAATTCCCACGTAACAATTTTATTGCTAAAACACTCTTGCGCACTCTTATAACACTATTATAAACACTCTTATAGCAGTATTAGTGTTAATTTGAGTGCTCCGCAATTGCTGCGAAAGGTTATAAATACGTTATAGCACTAAAATGGAGAATCCTATAAGGCACCGGATCAAGTGCTGTAATATTGTTATAGGATTAGTATACATGTATTAGTGTATATGTTTTTATTTTGAAATGATATTCATTCGAAATAATTTATGTTATGCGAGAGTGAGAAAGGTATTATTTTTTATTTTCAAATAATAATAAGAGTTTCTATTTATTTCCTGAGAGAGGGAGATAGATATTAGTTAATAATATAAAAAATGTCTTACTAATAAATAATATTTTTCGGTCAAAAATAATTGTATTAATATTTATAATTATTATGACCAAAATGCAAAATTTGGCTGGGAATGAAATTTCGTTGACATTTATTATAAAAATAATTCGAAAAAATACAATGCCATCCAAAAATAACCAATTTTTAAGTAAATAAAAGGAAATATATTTTTAAATTGCATCTTTAAAATATTTAATAATGTATGTTAATTAATGCATTGCATCAAATTTGATATTTAATAATTATTCTTTTAAGTAAAAATGATATTTTTTCGAAAAGAATGCAAAATAGAACTTTTCAGTTTTTGTTTATTTAAAAAAAATTTACCTCGTTTGTAGAAAATAATGGCTGTCGCATAATATTTATCTAAAAGCTACAGTAAGTTTATTAGTAACATTATAGAAATACAGTAAAATAATAACACAAATACTGCTATTCCAGCAATTCTATTCTTATAACAACACTATAACTCTTAATATAGGATTACGCACTTTTAGATTTATAAAAACATTGCTGTATCACTTGCGGAAAATCCCATTATAACAACTCCCGCAATTGCTATAAGAACATTCTTATAGCAATATTAATCACATTATTCCCATAAAAACATCATTATAACACCTTTAGTGCTTATCGGGAGTCATATAGAAGTCTTGTAGCACTAATTTTGTTTTTATAACAATAAAATGTTACGTGGGTTGTCAGGAACTAAGCCTTCTTAAATAGAATAGTTTCATTTTTATTTAATTTGTTACCAGATTATACTCTCAATTATTTTTTGCCATTTATTATATTCCAATGACAAAAAGTACTGGATCAGGTCGAAAAATCCATAAAGCATTTTTTTTTTTTGGTACATCGGGAATCGGGACCTTTCAGTTGAAAGGCAGGCGCTCTACGTACTGCGTCACCCAGCGTGTTAAACAAATTGTTATAATAAAAAAAAAAATTTGTTATAATAAATTATTTCTGAGATATAAAACAAAATATTCTTATTTTAACACAAAAATTTATATAAAATGCATTATAGGCACACGTTTACCTTTCCAGCTGACCTCGTAGACAAAAAAAAAATGGATGATTTACCCAACCTCAAAAATTTTTTTTTTACTTCAAAAAAGTTTTTGAAATTTTATGAATTCTCACAGAGATTCAAGTCCCTAAGTCAATTTGCATCGAAAATATTCATAAAGTAAAATGCAAAAAGTACTGGTATACCTTTCGAGCTTAAAATTCAAAATGTTATTAAAATTACTAAGGTATGTGTTTATATATAAAATTAATGATATTAATAATAAAAAAATCCAACAAAAGTAAAACTCTGCGGAAAATTTTAAAGTGCATTTTTGTATATGATTATAACGACTATTTATTTATGTACGAACTTTAATAATATAGCTGATGATACGCTTTTTTCCTGCTTCAATCACTTTGGGAGCATAATGTTCTTACAAAGCTCTTTCGTTCGACTATGATGTGTCTTCTTACTTTTTCGTCTAACGTGACTCACACCATGTTCTTCTGTATGGACTGATATGCACCATGTTTTCAGCGGTGTACCTCTTCCTCTTTTACTCTGCGGATTCCAATCCAACGCCTGCTTTCCTATATTGATCGTAAGTCTTCTAAGGGTATTGCCTATCGACCTTCATTTTCACTGCTGTATTTGTGTACCAGTAAGAACCAATAAGTTTTTGTTTGTCCAGAGTTCATTATTTCTATTTCTCGCTTTTAGCATTGTTTCATTTTAAAATGAAACTACTAGTTTTTTTGAAACTAACTTAATGCAAGGATCTATAAAATTGGCTTCTACTGTATTAAGCAGAAAATTTCCATACCTATACATATAAAGTGTAGTGTTAATGTATAAATTTTAAACACAATTTTCTGGTTTTTTAATAAATTCATTTCTACTATTTCAAAATTATTGTCTTTTAAATCGGAACCCTCACCCAACGTGCTTCTAAAACTTTAATACTGTAGTAAATTTTTCCCCTTTGTATAAAACGTTTTATAAAATATCCTTTGAAAGTTTCAACCCTTTTTGACTAGAATAAGTAACAAAACAACATAACAAAAAATTAAAATTTTAAAGTTTTTATCGCATTGAATCAGTTTTTATCATTATATGAATTCAAATCTGTAAATGTATGGCTATTCATATCTCTAAATAATCCATAACTCATCAAATCTTTTTGTATTAGAAAAATACAAAAAAAAAATTCTTATCTACAAAATAAACAACAAACAGAAGCTCATTATGTTGTCACAACTAATAACCAAAAAAATAAAAGTTTTTTTTTGTAATTTACAATAGGCTTTTATTTCTTTGATTCCTCATACCTATCCTAAATTTGAATCCGGTTATGAAGAATTAAAACAAAAATTTCCTTTCCTTTTTTAAATTTCCTTTCATTTTCATTGAAAAATTTGAAACCAATTTTAGGTGAGAAAAAAATTAACATTGAAAGTGACCATTCAAAAATGGAAAAAAAAATAATTTTTAATCTGTTAACACTGTAAAGTTTTACTTTCAGCAAGAACAGATATAGTGAATCCGATACAATGATTAAAAATTTGTTTATAAAAGTGAATGCAAGACCAGATACGAAACGATGAAAATTTAAAATACTATCGTTAAAACAGGTACGTAGTAAGGTGATTTGCCTTTCTTGCAACATCAAGTTTTTTGTCTCTTTCTAAAATCACACATTTATGTTCAACATGTAATATTTTCTCTTTTGCAAAAATAACGCATTGATGCTCAGAACTTATAATATAACTAGAGACCTCCATTTATTAATTATAATTCAAGTTGAAGCCAAATTTAACGTTCTTAACAGAACAGGGATTTAAATATACTGATATTTTTCACTATCAATTAATATGTATAAAAAAAAAACAAAATAATTTTGTTCATCACTTATCTTGAAATCCACCTCGATAAAAATTATTGTTCAAAGCTATTGAAAAATGTAATTTCTTTGTTAAACTTTTGTATCCTGCAATAAATCGTAAGTCAAACACATCAATAGACGTCTATTACTAGACGAAGGCTTGCTTTATTTAATTGTGCAATAACTCATCATCCAGTAGGGTTAGTAAATCACCGCCACCTTTGATTAAAATATTTAAAAATAAACTAAACCAGGTACATGCTGTTAGTAGAAGAGTAAAAAGTCAGAAATTAATATCTATGTTAATAGCTACACATTTAATAAAAACACTTCAAAAAGTTAGGTCGAAAGTATCAAAGCTAAAAAGAACAACAGTTGTTAGTTAGTCTCAGTTGAACGTACATTAAGACGTAATCGTTTTTTAATAGTTAAAACACTTAGTTGACGATCAAAAGTACTAGAGTTAGAATTTATATCACGGAGTATTCTAGTGATTGGTTTGAATCTACCATATTCAGTAGGGGGGAAGAGAATGTGGAACAACTCAACGGTTCTGAGATTATTCCGATTGGATCTTGCAACCAAATAATTTGAAATTTCAGGGGCTAGCGTTACACCCGAAAGGATCTGGTGAATAAAAGAGATATCTGCAATTATTCGACGATCAGACAACGACTGTAAGTCAATTAGTTTAAGACGGTGGTAATAAGGTGGAGGCTGCAATGGATCATTCCACGAAAAGTTACTCAAATCGAAACGTAAAAACTTTCGTTGAACCGATTCAATTCGGTTAATGTCAGTCAAGTAATGTGGAGAGCACAGATTCAAGGGTAGGCCTTACATATGCAACATAAAGATGTTTCGTGAGGTAGGGATCAGAAAATTCTTTACACCAACGTTTAATGAAACCTAAAGAAGAATTTGCTTTGCTCACTATTTTATAATAATGTAGCTTAAAGGTCAGTTTAGGGTCAAGGGTTAACCCGAGGTCTATAATAGAATTCGACCTTGAAAGCTGACAGCCATTTAGTTGGTAGTTGAACCAAATTGTCCGAATGGAATTTTTCCTAGAAAAGGTAATGACTTGTCATTTAGAAGTTTTCAATTCAAGTCAATTTTTTGAAGACCAAGAAGCGAAATTGTTAAAGTCGTTTTGTAGCTTTAAGCAATCCGATGAGGAAGATATAGGAGTCATTAAGCTTTTAGTCATCAGCAAAACTAAGAAGTTTAGAAAAAGTTATCACTTTAGGAGCATCAATTGTTGAAACTATGAAACTAAGAGGTCCTATATGACTACCTTGAGGAACACAAGAAGACGCTGAGTATTGGTCAGAAATCGCAGTTTTAAATAAAACTGAGTATTCCCGAGAAAAGAGGTAAGACTCAAGCCAGTTAAGACAATGTGGTGAAAAACCTATAATTTTGTGGTTGAGTAATATGATACTATGAGGAATTTTGTCAAATGCTTTACTTATGTCAGTAAAGATGGTGTCAATTTGAAAACCATTCTCCATTAAGGTCATTGCCTTGGAGACAAAGTCAACCATATTGGTAGTTGTTGACCGTGTTGCTCAACACAAATAAAACATTTACAATAATCATATAAGAAGTCATATCATACGCTCAAAAAGTTTAGGAATACACGAGAGCTTGGCGATGGGCCTATAATTGGTGCATTCATTTCTGGAGTCTTTTTTATGAACTGGAATAATGAAATACTTTTTCCATAAACAGGGGAAAATACCTGATTGAAGGGATAAATTAAGAAGGATCGGAGGAATACCGTCTGGGCCGGAAGAAAAATCGTCTTTTAATAATGAAATATGTTTCAACAATAGTTCTGCAGTTATAAGAATGTTTTTGATTTCAAAGGTAATAGTTTGATTACTCTGAGAGAAGTCATTCAGATTGCTAAAATAGGTTTCATATAAAACAATTTTGCGTAGTGTAGGTTTTAATTTAGGTTTATTTCTTAGTATGTGTATGTAATGGTAAGTTTTATGGAAAAACATAAATATTCAAAAAGGTTTTTTGGTCGCCATTTTTCCACTAAATAATAAATTAATTAATAAATAAATGAAATAATTTTGTTTACAAGTTACTACGGATACATATAGACAATGGTCTATACCTAAGTACCTACCTACATTTAATGATGAAAATAAAACTCATATGCTACTTATCTATTAACTCTTTAGAAATTTGTATAAATAGGATAGTGTACTGGTGTAGGTGTGGTCGTGGTATGGTGATTTATTTTCTCCCATTTTTGGTGAATGGATTGAATAATTTTGAGGTGAAATGTTGACAACTAACTCTGTTATAATATATGATTTCAGTCTAGCTAAACGAGTAAAACTTCTGAGATTACATAATTTGATGCATCATCAATATCATACAATTGATTATGATATAGAAATGAACCTTTTCCACCACGTTAAATTTTTGAATTGCTCTTAATAGTAAAATGGATCGGCGAGTTCGTAAACATGCGCAGAAGAACATGCGCAGAAATGTAGATTTTGTGTTCGTAAACAAAGCCATGTATTAAATGTGCTGAAGTGAAAAGGCATGCAAAGTTCGTAATCATCAGTATTGCGTCGGTAATATTTCTTCTTTTTATGGGAACAAAATTATTTGTTAATGAACAAGGAATAAAAGATGGAGTCGCAAAATAATTGGTGAGTAATAAAATAAATTTATCAATTTCGTTGAGAATGGAAAATAGAATATGAAATGACATTACAAAAAAATTCGAGAGCCTAAAAACAACATAAAAGCGTATAAATCTTTTCACGAAATGTTCGATGAAGTATATGGCAAATGTTCTTCTCCAGAAACGGTGTGTTTTCTGTCTGAATCTAATAAAACAATGAATTAATGTTGCAAATTAAAGAGCATTACCGTGATTTGAAAAAAACATTTAAATACTGTGCTTTGTGTCACATTAAATCGATCGGGACCTTCTTGGAAGGTGTTCCCATTAGCTAATTTCCAAATAGTTAAATATAGTCTTTTTTTTTAAAATTTATTCTTGGTCTACCAGAGTTTTTGACTTTCATACAAATAATGTTTTCATTCTTTTTCTAATTTATTAAATTTAAATAAAAAATAAACTATAAATTTGACTTTGACCGTGTAGAAATTTGACATTAAAAGTGTACCTTTCAAACAACTTAACAATTCCAAACATTGTCTTTGACACTAAAAATTTTTCTGATGTTTATGAACACAAAAATCTGCACACATTTTTTTTATCATTTGCAGATAATTTCGCGTTCGTAAACAGCAGAGTGAAATATCTGTGCAGTATAAACGCACGTTTTTCTACGTTTACGGAAACGAAAACTATGTGCCAGTTATTTCTTTCTATATTGTAAATTTAATTTTTGAATATTTTTTTTAGTATTATATTTTTTTTGTTTTTCTTATTTGTAGTTATATAGTTTATTTTTTGGTAGTACTTTTAATATACAACAGCAAAGGTGTTACTGAATTCAATTTCCTTGAGACAGTAATTTGATGAGAAATCTGTTTGTATTCGTGTATAAGTAATGATAAACAGACAAATAATAAATATTGGTTTATGAGTCAGGAAGATACTACAATCTAAGCTACTATCAATATGAATCATTTTCGCAGAAACAGATACAAAATACTTATAAAGCCGCTACGGGATATGACGGAATTTCAACGAAATTTGTAAAAAAAAATTCAAACAAACTTGCTTCTATCTTATCTAAATTTATAAACATATCTTCCGAGACATGTTATTTTCCAGACTGTTTGAAAATGATTCTCGTTACACCCATCTAAAAATCAGGTGATAGCACTGATCCATCTAATTACAGACTAATTTCTGTTCTCCCAGTATTCTCTAAAATATTTGAAACTATAACAAAAAATAGGTTAACGAGCTTCCTAAGAAGTAATAATATTCTTCATCCAGAGCAATATGGTTTCGAGCAGTATTCAAATACTACGGAAGCTTGCGTAACACTAACAGATTTCATCAGCAAAAGTATGGATGAAGGAAAATACTTGCGTTTTTATTGATCTAAGAAAGGCCTTTGACTGTGTAGAATACTTAAACAACAGAATGCAATGTGTTCGTAATGGGAGCAATAAGAGCGATTGGATGGAGATCAAAAAAGGTTTTCCTTAAGGCTCCATTTTAGGACCTGATTTATTTAAAATTTATATAAACGATTAAGCACTCCTTCCACTACTGGGATCTATTCAACTTTATGCTGATCATGCTGTCATAAAATATTCCGAGAGCAGTGACAACCACCTTTCTTCTGCAATATCCGATGACTTAAAAGTTATTGATGAATGGCTAATAAATAATAGACTACTAATGAATGTCGATAAAACCAAAATCTTGTTTTTTGACAATAAAAAATTTATCAATACCACATTCATGTACAATAATACATATATTGAAATATCTTGGGTTGATACTAGATGAAAAATTAAGATGGGATGAGCATATTAACTACATTGTCAAAAAAATAACACCATTTGTTTTCTTATTAAAACGATTGAAATGATTTTTCAATCCTAATATACTATACATCATTTATTCGTCATATATTATTTCAAATGTAATCTACGTTAATCCTATTTGGAACAGAGTTCCACAAACCTATCTGAACAAAATTTTTTGATTCTTATCAAAAAAACCATTAAAATCATACATAATTACCCTACATTGCACCCCACTCATATATCCTATTCTGGAAAATATATCAGTTTCAATAAAATATGTAAGCAAGAACTATACGTGGTTGCATTCAAGATAATAAATAACAAAATAAAGTATAATTTCATTTTAAATAGAAATATTGACATATACAATCACAATACACGCAACAAAACAAATTTTTATTTAACATTCTTTAAAACAGAAAAGCAAAGAAATAATTGCATATATAACTGTCTTAAAATCTATAACGAGTTACCAAATTAAATCAAAAATATTGAAAATATTTCTATCTTCAAAAATAAAATTAAGAATTACTTAATCTATCATAAATATTGGGGATTTTAAGAATGTGCATTAATTTCTTTGATCACTCTGTATTTTATTTATTTTTTAAATTTTTTTGTTTAATTTTTCTTTCTCTTACTCATTAACTTAAGATTATTTTTTATATATGTAATGATCAAATAGGGCCCCTGAGGATATAAGATGTGCTGAAGAAATATATTGTCAGAATCCCTGTACAAAGAAAAAGGAAGACAAAATTAAAAAAATTTGTAATGTGTTGATGTGTAGATGATTTTGAAAGGGAATACGCGTCCGAGTTTAGAGCACTATCGAAATTAAAAACTTACAACAGACCTGTTATGTGTTATTCAAAAATAAAAAACACAAATTATATTTTTACACTTTAATATTTTATTAACAAATACAACACAAATTATTTAGTATGAATATAAGTTGTAATTAATAATTTATTGTTTAACTTTCAATTGATTTTAGTTTTATATACCCAATTCAAAATTTTTTAATTGTTTCAAATGTTACTAACTAATTTTGTATAAATATATATTTTCAAATAACTATAATTATCGTTTGTTTATTTTTATTCAATAATTTTTACTGGACGACTAATAATACTTATTATAATAATGATTTCCGATTTTGTATGTCGGACGACTATTATGACGTGACGAGCACACAAACCGATTTCCAAGTGATTATAAAATTATGAAAAAACAAAAAAGTAATGCTAAAATTTAAACTGTAAGTTTAAAAAGTAACCGATTTGGTCAATGACCAAAAGTCCTTGAAAAAAAGGACAAAATAAGAAAATTACCTTCAATTATGTTATCGATTGAAATTATCGATTAAATAAAAACGTTACCGCGCAACTACCTTATCATAATTTTGACATAGGAATTCCTGTTGATCATTTTTGGCAGTTTTTATTTATTTGTGATGATAATTTAGTACATTTTATAAATGTCAAACACACAGCTAATTTCTGTGTTTAAAAATAAATTAAAAAATACATTTTATCTGATATATAATTAATTGTATTTTGCATAAATACATATAAAATTAATTAGTAAACAATAAAAAAAATAAAGTTCAAATATTATGGCTGAATAACAGGTTCAAGATGAATCCTTGGGAAACATGATGGTTGGTCTTAATATGGTACGTATCCATTGTTTTGTGGAATTTGTTATTTTTTTGTGCGTTTTTAGGTCAGCTACAGGATTCAACAAGATCTGTATGAAGAAATATTTTCCAAAATATCCAAAACCTTCCTCGATTTAAAATGATTACGATACTTAGTAATAACAAAACTATTCAAAATAAAAAAAATAAATTTTTAATTTATTTCCCACATAAGAAAAACATGCTAAATCCAATAACTTCCTACAAATTGAATTTACAAGTATACATATTACGATTTGAACTGTTATGTTGAAGTAACTTTCAACATCATAACGACTCATAAACTTTGCTTATCACAAACAAAAAAATCATTCAAATTGAAAAAATAAAAACTAGTAAAAACATAAAATATCTACCTTAGAAACAGCATGAAATCAAAACCAAAAAAAAAAAAATTAAAACAAAATAAAAGAAAATAATGTCAACAAAAAATAAAAACTTAAGAAATACCACCTATTCACCTTTTACATTCCAAAGACCTGTCATTATTTGTCTTCATCTGGTCTCATTAATGGATGACAATAAACAAGAAAAAAAAATATTAAAAGAAAATAACTTTCCGTAAAATGTACACAAACATACATCGCTATACAATAAGAAACCTGTGTCAACAATAATATGTATATATATGTATATGCTTAGAGATTTTTCCAGGCACATGAAAATTTGTTGATTTAGGTTGTTTTTTTCCTGGGTTAATTTTACTTTGTTTTTATTTAATTTTATTTATCTATTCAATCATTGATGACACTTCATCAGTTTTTTTTTTTAAAAAAGCGAAATTAGATAGCAATTTGACATATGTATTCAGTTCATGGATAATCCGTTTTTAAGGTTTATATGAAAAAAGCTCGAGATGAACCAAAACATTGTCATACATTGTCAATTGTCATACTCCCAAATTTAATCAAAAAAATAGATGCAGTTAAGGCAAACTATTTGAACATACCTCTGTTATAACATGTAAATAGAGCAAACAAATTTTTAATCAAATCACTTGTTGATGTATCCGGGGAAAACGTGTTCATTCAAAGTTTACAAAATTGACTATGTGTTTGTTGAGACTATGCTCAAATAATGTGGAAGAGAATTCCATTGGGATGTAATTTTGACCAAGTAGAATATATGACGTGTCCCATCTATTGTGACAAGGAAGAGTAATAATTAGAGTTCTGGAGGATCGAACAAAACAAATTTTGTGATATAAGTATAGAGGACTTGCAGAAGTAATTAATTTGTGCAGAAAACAAAAATCTTAAATGCTTTAATAGTTTTTCGACGTGGTCTGGTACCCTTTGACACTGGGATATAATAAATAACAACAAATAATTGAAAGTATAATCTGGTAACAAATTAAGTACAATAAAACTATTCTAAAATGTAAAATTGCAGTACCGTACTTAATTAAGCACGAAAAAGTGATTCTACCTAAATTACTGTCAAGAACGTAGAAAAAAACAAAATTTCAAGCGAAAGTAATTGTTAAATTTGGATACAGGATATTGGATACACTCTTCTGTCGATTTGTTGAATATGCTCTGACCACGTAAGCCTAGTATTGAAAACAACATCCAGATTTTTAGTACGCTCAACATATGGAATAATTTTACCATTTATTTTAAGTTGAGGCATGTTGGTAGTAAAGGAATTGTTTTTGAATAAATAACAAGAGCTTGAGATTTAGCTGGGTTTCAATTCAGGTTGTTAGTAATTGCCCAATAAGATATTGCATCAAGCACATCATTCATTTTGGCGGCACATGATGAAAGTTGTGAGTAAGAGCAGCTCATAAATATTTTAACTTCATCAGCATAAAGTCTGCAGTGCGCTACACTTAAGCATTTTGTATGTTCATTTATAAAAATTTAAAATAATAACTGCTCCAGAATGGAACCTTGACTAACACAACATCATGTTTAAAGGTAATCTGAGGCGATATTCCCTATACTGACGGATTGGCTTCTGTAATTGAAGTAGTTTTTAATAAGCTTAACTGCAGGCCTATGAAATTTGAAAAAATTTCAAGCTTTTGACATAGAATACTATAGTTGACAGAGTCAGATATTTTGCAGAAATCCAGAAGTAAAAGTAATAAGCACGCCTTTTATCAATTTCGTCGGAAAAAATCCAAGATTTAAAGAAGTGTGGTTTTAGTAGTATGCTTCTTCGTGAAATCTGACTGAAATTGAGATTTAAAATTAAAGAGTTTCCCGACTTATCATAGGCTACGATAAAAATGAAAGAAATTTGGTCCATAAAACTCTAATAATTCAAATTATTAAAAATTTATCCTCTAAATATTTATATCCGAAAGCTGCTTATTCCAGGCTCAATTTATATGTTGCTCCGAGGAAATTTTTTTTCTCTAAGCTACGAACGGCTCAGCTAGTTACAGCTAATCTTAAATCTGGTATGCAGAGTTATCTAAAACAAATAAGGGGCTAATCGTTGGACTGTGAATGGACAAGTATAACGGTAATGATCTGAGAGAAAATAAAAAAAGAGATTACAGCAATTAAAAAAGTTATATTCTTGCGAACAGCCAAGCAGCATTTTTAGATCTAAAACCAAATTTAAATATTTCTGGGATTTCAATCTCAAAGAATTACAGCACGGTGAAGCTTCGTTACATTTGGCTCCTGGATCATAGTCAAATTGACATTAGTTACAGTGGAAGAGCTAGAAAAATGCTGCAGACCATCTTTTTGTGGTATGCCATTCTTTATGATCAAATTGGAAGTTGAAAGACTCAAAAGAAAAAAAAATATCCATCTTCCTGTCTGCAAAAACAGGATAAGTCTAACTGCTACGGTGCCATATAAATTTTAGGAGTATATAACAAACTCTCAGTTAAAAGTCAAATCTAATTTGTTAATGTTACAGCTCCTAAAATTGTGTACCAAAAATAAATTCTTAAACACTTCCTTTTTTACGTCCAGCAAAAATTAGATCTAGATGCTGCGAATGATAGATTAAATATATTAAAGAAATATAAAAAAATATTTCTGAAAATTAGAGACCTTAGTATACCTTCCTCAATTTCGCAATTTAACTCTAAACCTTCTTTTAAGCCTGGGCGAAGAACCATAGCAATAGATATAAATGTCACTTTATGGTATTGAGATCAAAAAGGTATAATTTAATACCAATTTTTTCCTCTTGGATAAATCAAAAACCACCTTTCCTTTCCTAGTAAATTCAAGTTGAGAGAGCTCTCATTCAACTGACGTTAATGTAAAAGAAATATTTAATGTCAAGAAATATTCTACATACCAAATTAATTCGAATAAATGCAAATGCTTGTTTAACGTTTATTTTGTGGAAAACCCTAAAGACCCACACAAGTTTTCCATGAAAGTCTAACAAAAACAATATTGATTCATAGACCTAATTTTAATTTTTTTTTATTATTTTCGATTTATCTTTCAAATTTATGTTTCACAGCTTACAAATAGTTGAGATAGAGGAAGGTTTTAGAATGTAAAATTTCTACGGTAATTCAGCTACATTTTATTTGTTGTTATTGTTGTTGTTATTATTGTTTTTGTTGAGAAAAAAATATCTGAAAATTATTTAGAATTCATAAAACCTTTGTTCTAACATAATTGCATGATATGACAAGACAAGGTAATAATAATAAAAATCTTGAAATTTTCATAATTTACAAAAATATAACAATTTTTTTTATTAGAAGGATATTTTATTTAGGATATATTTTTCTAAGGATGTTAGCATATTTTAATATGAATTGTATCAACACAATAAAATAATTTTGATAAAATACGTGCAAAATGTTGATATCATTTTTAAAGTGATATTTTGACATAATGTGTCATTATTGTCATTACATATTTATAAAATAAAAACTTAATTAGATTTTGTTTTTGACAGTTGTTACATGTAAAATTACAGTTTAGAAATAAAGGTTATGATTGCTTAAAAATATAAACTATAAGATTATGACAATTTAGTCTTAATGTATTTCAATTTAAATATTTATTTCTAAATTGTTGGCTTATCTGCCACTTTGTTTTAATTTCTAATTTTTAAGTCTCACTTTCATATGGTATTAAAAATATCGTATTTCTACTGAAAAACAACACGTGGGATAATTTAGGTAGGACATTCTATATTATGAATTTCACTATAGTTTCTTAGCATTTGACATCCGTCAAAAATATTTTTGCCGGTTATAAAAAATGTGGAAAATACGTATGCACAATAATTGGGCTCATATGAGGCTTTTGTTATGAACTTTAAGGTTAACATTTTTGTTATTTGTTTATTAATGAGTAGGTCGTGAATGATTATTTAAAATATTATACTCATACCCAGTATTAAAGATATTATATTCATTAAATGCAGAAAATAATTTCGAAAATGACACCTATACCGATTGATATTTAATATATTACTTGGTGGGTATAAATTTACTTGCTGTACAATCCACCTCACAATGGCATATTTAGGCACTTATCATTTTTTGTATCAAATTTATAGTATTTTGTACAGACTTACAAGGTTAGAGAGCTAGTTTAAAGAGCTTGGGAATACTTTAAAAAAATGTAAATTAACTATTTTTTTAGAAAAATAAATTTAAATTTAATATTTAAATACAAATAACTATTTACAGAATGTGTTTAATCAATTATTTTTATTGTTTTTTCAATAATATTTTAATTAATTGTAACGCTTGTTGGTATACACAAAATTTTTGGTTTTATTATTTGGAATGTAAATATACAAATTATATGGAATTCCAACTCTCGAAAGCGAAACATATAATTTGAACCTTTGTGCAAAGCAAGGGCTTCCAAATTTAATCCAGCTACACTCAATGATTCCCTTGTGATAGCCAAAGACAGACTTAATGGAAACTGAAGCCTTTTGAGTTGAAATCGCTTGAAGTTATTGGGATACGTGGAATAGAAAGAGTACCTGAATTACAATTTTCAGTTTTATAACATATTTCGTTTCTGAAATATTACAGATGGGTGCTGGGAGCTGTGGGGAAGCTACTCAATGCACTAAGATTATTGGAAAACGATATGTTTGTTCATTTTTGAGAGTATATTATGAATACCAATTTTGAAGTATTTTTGGCAAGTATTGGGAATTGTAGCTACCCCAATTAGTCAACTTTTTTAAAACGGTTAGGTCTTCACCTCTATTTCAGTAATACACACTGGAAATTTGATCCAAATCAATTGAGTAGTTTTAGGTAATAGAGTGGTAACTGAGTACAAATTTTCAGCTCTGGTAAATGTTTGCAGCGCTGTAACTAGGCAGGTGCAACAGGTGCACAAGCACAGGGCTCAGATATTTGAGGGGCCCTGAAATAAACTTTTACTTATTTTTTCTTTTAGATTATAACCTCATAAAACTATAAAAATAAACAATTATATAGGGACAAATAAAAAATAGTGGTGTCAATATAATATCATGCGACCCGTATATATACGTAAATAAACGTAATAATCTAAAACTGCAATTTTAGATCACGCGTAACTACAAAAAAAAAATGCAGCTTTAAGCGATACACACAATTGGAACTTACCGACAAAAAATTCGCACGAAACAATTAAAACACATTTTTTCGCTGGTAGCTCGATTTGACATTTCTGACAACCTTTTTAAACATCAAAAAATAAAAACAAAACAAATTATTCTTAAATCTGATATTAGAATATTATTGTTTTTTTTTTAAATTTATCTGCCATCTTTCTGTATGGAAAAAAATTCACTGAGCGAACAAATAAAGCATTACAACGAAAAGATGTATCGATAAACCATGCAACAAAATTAATTGATGGACTACGTTGTTCTTTACAGGGACAACGAGAAACAGATTTCGAACAAGATTTTGAAAAAGCAAATAATTTGGCTAAAAATATGGATTTACCAGTTGGATTTCGCAGTAAACGGACGAGAATACCATTAAAAAAAATGGAAATTGATGTGGCACCGGATGAAGAAAGTAGCATGATGTCTGAAAGTTTGCTTAAAATTCAAATGTGTTTTTGACAAGCTGTGGTCTCAATTAGGTTGGCGTTATGAACAACTTAGAAATATTTGTAAAGTTTTTAGCCTTCTATATGGTTTATCTTTAGAAAAAGACAGCGTTGTATACTTAACAAAAAGCGGCTACTGATCTTTCCATTAAGTACAGCAAAGCGAAAGTGAAATTCAAAGTTTTAAATTTGAAGCGTCGATATTAGTAGACAATGTAAAAACTGCAAAACTACTTGAAATTTTACAAGGCCTACGTGATTTTGGATTAATAGAGCCTTATCCAAATATTAATATTGCTCTGCGACTATTTTTTAGTAACTAAGGTAGAATCACCTTTTCGTGCTTAATTAAGTACAATACTGCCATTTTACACTACAATCTACAATATTTCGAGTATTTATTTATCAAATTACTGGCTTATCAACTCATTAAATGTGGAAAACTACTGCTATTGTCAGGAACCAAGCCTTCTTAAATAGAATAGTTTCATTTTTATTTAATTTGTTACCAGATTATACTCTCAATTATTTTTTATCCCAATGACAAAGGGTACTGGACCAGGTCGGAAAATACATAAAGCATTTGTTTTTTTGCTTCATCGAGAGTTGAACCTGGGACCTTGCTTTACCTACTGCGCCACCCAGCGTGTAATTTCTTACTCTTCCAGTATCAAATGTTTCATGTGAAAGACGCTTTAGCAAATTAAAATTAATAAAAAATTATTTAAGATCAACTATCGGGCAAGATAGGTTACCTAATCTTGCCATAATATCTATTAAATACAATATAGTTAAAGATATATCATTTAATGGTATAATTAATGAATTTGCTAAAATGAAGGCCAGAAATATCCAATTAAATAAATATAATTGAAATTTCGTATATAATGTGTGATGATATTTTTTTTCATAATAAATGTTTTTTAAAAAAGTTATCTCACACATTTTTATATCATAATTGTACTATATTTTACTTTTTCCAAAAAAAATATAGGGGGCCTAAAAAAAATATTGAACAGGGCACTGCAAAAGCTAGTTACGGCGCTGAGTGGTTGGTTCTTGAATTATTTGTGATAGGTTCTTTGTGTTGTATGGCAGCTGCCCGAACCAGTTAAACAAAACCAATTTAAACAAAAAAACGGTTAGGCTTATAACCTTTCACATTTTTCTAGCAATACGCACTAAAAACGTCATACAAATCGATTGAATATAGTTTTTGAGTCAATAAATGACAGACAGACAGCCAGACAGACATATAAAATTACATTTAGTATATATAGATATATATTTATATATAGATATAATTATATATAGATAAGTCTATTGCTTACAATAATAAAGAAATACAATAACTTTCTAGAGACAAAAAACATAAAAACAAATTCAAATTGAGCATTTTTGGACATACTGTCTTTCTGGTAAAATTTTTTTTTTTATATTTTAATTTGTCCTAACTACTTTATGGAGCGAAAAAATTAATATTATAAAAATAGGTCTCTGAATTCCAACAATTTTAATTCAATAATAATTCAAAATAATTATTAAATTCCCTTAAATAATAATATTCCCAGTTTTCTTTCAAAACTATTATTCAACTATGTTTCAGTTTGTTATATTTTACTATACCAAATTCTTGCTTTACAATTCCAAAGCCTCATTATTTAACATTCTATAAAATTAAATTTATAAAAACAAAAAAAAAAATTTAATTTAATATATATGTACATTCATTACTGAATGAAGGACCCTTTAAGGTTCATACAATTTACATATACCTATTTTATAGAATAAAATCTGCTCTCATTATTGTATGTGTGCTAATTTTTTTTTATTTTATTATTTTTGTTATAAGCTATACTAGGTAATTCTAAAACAAAATGTGGGTCAGTTTTTACCAAGTTGTTCTAAATATTTTTTCGTAATTATTCAAAACATTGACAAATGCAGCTCTTTGTTGCAGTTTGTTGTTCATTGTAAGATTACAAGAAATTTTCTTGTAAAAATAAACTTTCATTATGAAAATATAATTTAATTATTTGAATTTTGTGAATAACCAAATACAATAGGATTTCTTTTAAAATTTTTTTTTTTGGACTATTTAAATTTAGGTGTAAATTTTACTTAATAGAAAGACTTCAGACATATATATGAGTCAGAATCAAACCAGATTTTGACGAGAGATACTTCCAAAAACTCCAAATATGGTGGTTTTTATCTCGATTTTTTCTTATGTTGACATAAGCGGTTATGAATTTTGACACAGAAATAATTGAATTTTATAAACAAAAAAAAATCCCTTGACAGCATAATATGGTAAGGAATTAAATAAAGTGGACCTAGTCCCTGATGTAATTTTCCGTATTCAATTAAGTTGACGAGTCAAAAAATGAATAACTATATCAATACTCAAAGAACATTTTACTCCTTTCACTTTACGTGATAAGTTCAATATGTTCAACTGAATGTATGAAATGGTGTAGTTCCAGCTAAGACTGAACTAATTTGCAGTTCACATTGTACAATTTTGTTATAATTTACAATTTTCCTTAACTCTATTTACTGAAATTATTGAAAAATATCGATATTCTGAAGTAACACCTTATAATTCCGCTCCGTTAATTAAGGTGGGTCTTAGAACTGCTACACCAATTTGTTTTGTACAAAAATTATTTTGTAAAGTTACTTGTTTATAAATAACCGAATTATGACAGGTCATTCAGATACTTGTTCCACATTAAATTATTTTTGTTTAATTTCTATATGTGTTTTCTGAGTTATTCAACATCCAAATATATATCCAAGTACTTTGGATCATAATCAGCATATTTTTTTCTAACTTTCGAAATTACATTTTACAATTTTCCTTTTTTTTTAGCCTACTTTGCGTTTAATAAATTAGTGTAGGTATAGTTATAATCCCTTAGAATGAAAATTATAATTAAATCATTTTGTATGGATTTAAATATTTAAAAACTTCTCGTAATTGAACTCGAAATAAAAATATAATAAATTATTTAATTATTTTAAATATAGTTTTATATGTAGAAGAGTAGTAGAGTACATTTGACGAATTTCACTTGATAAATGAAGATTTTAGTCTTTGGACATTTGGAGTTTTCAGCAAACAAAATATTTGTCTAAAGAGGCATTCAGCTAACGAAATGTGGATATTTAGTATTATGACATTAGGAAACATTTAATTATACTGTATAAGTAAATAAAAGTAGCTTAAAAAGCAATCGGAAAGCAAAAATCAATATCGGACGATCTAAAATCCTTTACACGGGATATTTAAGACTTCGATCCCAAATTCTAATACGTCAAACCTCCAAAAAAAAAAAAATTTGTGCAAAAAACTGTTATTAAGTTATTTTTAGATTTATTACATTTTACCGGATGTGAAAGCTTCGGTCCTGAATTCTAGAACGCCAGCCCTTTCTTACAGATAACAAAACAACACAAAATCTAAGTACAGTAAAATCGTTTTTAAAAGCCCCCGACAAGAGGGCTTTATCAAATTTTTAGTAATTTGAAGTCTAGTTCCAACACCGCCCTTATTTAGTTCACAACTTGGTTCCTACTAGAAAAGAAAAGATAGGTGGCAAAACACAAAACTTTTTGGGACAGTACCCTTGTGTGTTAAGATCTTAGCTTTCAGTATCTCGTTCATTCTGTAAAAAGCGTATATTCTTGTTTCTGTAAACGTCAGGTAAACGTAAATATGATTTGGAATTCATTCACAATTTCCATTTACATTTCATAGTGCAATATTATAAATAGATACTGAAATTATAGAGTTTCAAGGTCTTCACTCTGTTAAATGGATTTTGCAAAATGTACTTTTGTTAAGTAGAGTTTGCTAAAAGAGCGAACACCGTACCACAGAAATAACATGTGTGTAATAAGAGTGTAGATTTGAGAATAATATTTATTAAAAAATTTCAAAGGTGTTGTTTTGTGTGTGTGTCTGCTGGTTTTTTAATATATTCATATTATTATTAACGTACAGAGTTTGATGTACTGATAAAAAAAAATTGTTATTATTTACACTGGAATTCCATGTTCTAGACTAGGTTTATTTAAATATCAGCACACACATTTATATTATATAATAATGACAATAATAATAATAGTAATATTAATAATAATAAAGAGTTCATAGAAGTTTCACTTGAAAAATTCATTATAAAAGATAATCTGAAGATTTATTTTATGCTATAAGTACTATTGTATATAGACTTGCATCCTTAACTAGTTCTTGCCGGTGAATTTCATTCAGGCAATTAACATCAAATATGCATGATGCATTTTTTTATTGTTTTTTCTTTTTTTTTAAATTGCGATGTAAAGAATGGTAATGATATCGCGTTAATATGTACATAACCAGAGGGTAGAATATTATGCTACTTTCTTAATAATTGTGTAATTTATGTATGATGAGTAGAATCATGAGATAGTATGTACCACCCACCTAATAAGGTAGATAAAATAAATTTATTTTTATATTAATCATAAATTCTGAAAGTACAAAATACTCTATATAATTAATATAAAGTAAGAAATTTAATTTAAAAATATTTTTTATTATTAACTACAAAAATTCTTCAAAAAATTCTTTAACAATTTTTGGTTACATCTTTTGTCAGAGAATATTTAAAAATTGATGTATAGGAAAACTAGATTTAAATAATCAATTCAAAAATATAATATTTTATTCGGTTTCAGTTGTTATCAAAGTAAATCTGCAGTCAGAAGGTCTGTTAGGGTTCAATTTTCGGTTTTGCCCTGTTTAGTGTGTGTGTAAATTAACGCGTTGAGTGGGTGGCATAGTAGATATAGCAGTTATATCTTTCAACTGAAAGGTCTTACGTTCAATTTCCGATTGAATCAAATGCTTTGTTAGTTCTTCGGCCTAGTCCAGCGCCTTGTATCATTGGGTTAAATAAATAACAATAAAAAATAAAACGCCAACATCTCGAAAGGGAAAATAGTTTGAAATTTTGGCTGCATATTAATATGCAGGGTAAACTGCTGTATAAATAAAATAACTGAGCAATTTTTTTCTTCTTTAAAAAAATATACATAAATTTGAAATCTAAAACTAAACGAGTGTAGAAATTTATAAACACTACTTGTATAAAATATTTTTTTTATTTAGATAAAATGAACAAAACATAAATTACAAATTATATAAGCTAAAGACTTGCACGAAAAGTGATGTCGTACATAGTGACTAATTCGAGTGCAGAGCTGTAAAAATCCTACAAGAGTATAATTTACTAAACGACTTAAATAAAATTGAGCTGCGAAGTTAAATAAAATTGAGCTAATCGGTTGGAGCATAGAAATATATTTCAATTATGATGTGGTTGTCATGAGCCCGTGGCTCATTTCTCGTAGGGGATATAAAATATAACTAAAAAAAAATATGAAGATAATGTTATTATATAAAATTTATAATATACTCTATACTATAACCATATCAATATTCGTATATCTCATACAACACAACAACCAATAATACAATCAATCACGATTTCGGTTATTACACCATCATCAGAAGACTAAAACCGATTAAGATATTTAATAAAATTGTGTAACATACATTGAGTTTTAAGATGGAAGATTGCAGTATAAAAACAGTGACAGAAACATTCGTCAGGGAAGAAGTCAATCAAGAGATAATCATTGAATTATGCAGTACAAAAATAATAAAGGTAATGAATATGTGAAAAAATTAATTTGTTTTAGATGAGGAAAAAGTGGACACACAAAATATTATTGTAAGGTTAATTTGGGTTTTAATAACAGAAATTACAATTATAAAAAAAAATTTAATAATGTAAATTATGTAGGTAAACGTAATGAGCATAACGATAATTGGTTATATGAATACAATTGTTGACAAAAATAAGTTTGCTCAAAATTGGTATAAATGATTATTCTATAGAAATGGAGATACAAAAGCGTGTTCATCAGTTATGATTTTTATAAAGAAAAATTTGCAAATCTAAATATTTTTCACGAAAAACGGTTAAATGTTATTACAGGTCAAGAAGTTGAAGTCATTGGAAAAATTATGGTTAAAATGCGAGATGTTTTTTGTGACTCGAAATGTTATGTTATGATACGGAATTAATTATTATAAAACCAGATCAAACACCACTTTTAGGCGAAATCTTGCAGAAATATGACGTAGTCTTACCACGTGGGTGTAGATAGAATTATCAAAGTGGTCTTTCTACAGTACGCCAATCATCTACTTAGTATAAACCAGATTAAATATGAAATTAGACATTGATTCGGAAACAGAAACAGAAATGATGAGCAATTGAGTATACTGGAAAATGTCAAGTATAAACCCAATGCCGCCAAGAGAAGTAAATTCAGATCCAAAGTAGCAGAACACATTAGCCAAGAGAGTCATAACTAGGACTAAACTCAACTGAAAGCATCGAAATATGTAAAACCAATAATTAGACATGGTAAATTACATAAGATATTTGAAAAAACTATGACTCAACTAAAAGTACGGAATATGTAAAGCCAAAAAATATTCACTTCTGAATAAAAACCAAGCCAATGGGTATTCTTCATTTTTTTAAATATATAGTAAAATGCTATGGCATTTTTCATTGATGTATTTTCCCTAGCTGTCACTCTAACGTTGAAAATTATATTTTAAATAATAACAATATAATTATTTTCAACCTAACTGAAATATCAAATTTTGTAAAAAAAAAAATAAATGGTTAGCGAAAGGAAATTTAACTTTTAATCCATAAGTATGAATCACAATCTCTTGGTAATGGTTCAAGGATCAGCTTCCATATGTATAGTAAAGCACTGAAATACATTCTATTGCGGTACTGGAAACACTATTCCATCCCTTCGCACTAGGTATCCAGAACGCCACCTAAAAGCCTCTTTTCTGGACTAAAATACTGACCCAACAAAGTGCTGATAGCCAGAACTTCCATTCTTCTTGGTAATGGTTCAAGGATCAGCTTCCATATGTATAATAAAGCACTGAAATACATTCTATTGCGGTACTGGAAACACTATTCCATCCCTTCGCACTAGGTACCCAGAACGCTACCTAAAAGCCTCTTTTCTGGACTAAAATACTGACCCAACAAAGTGCTGATAGCCAGAACTTCCACCGCTTCATAGAAAACTCAAATTAGCTATTCGAGTAGGTTTTATGCAAGAAAAAATGCCACAATGTACCTTAATGGTGCATATTGGACCTTCTACTACTGACTTCATTTAATATTAGCACTTAATAAAATTAAATGACCTTCAATATTTACTACCATGTTATTACTACACTTATTGTGAATAATAAAATATTTAAAAAATCACAAACCAATGTCGATAATTTTAATTCATTTTTTCTTTATATCTATTCTCACACTCGAACGGATCCAGAGTGCAGTAATATTTTAAGTAAATATAACATAAATATAACTGCATATGCAATACCTCATTATTACCAAGTAAACTTACTAATATCATTACTTTATGAGTATGGAAAATAAATGAAAAATAAAAAACCAGGAATTTCATCATTTCAGAATTTATAAACTCGTATACTCTACTCATAATAATCTAACTTAATAAAAGAGTAATCTTAGTTTATTACAAGAACAAAGCTCTTGAAATGTTTATTAAAAAAAATAAAAAAAGTAATCTCACAAATTATCATGGACATTTTACTCGTTTCTGCTTGGTTAAAGTTTTATTAACCTACTCATACTTCAAAAAAAAAAATATATATAAAATAAATTATTGTGTAGTTCTCCCCGGTTGTACGAGTTTATTTCTTTTTTTTCGTTTTTTTGAATAAAAAGGGGAATTATGTATATTTATAGAATATCAAGTAAGGGAGTAAAAAAATATTATATTTGAGATTATTAGTGAAATTTCAATAGGCTCCTGAAGGATATTTATTAATAGTGCAGATGGGTATAGTGCAAAGTCTCTAGTGCAAAACAAATTTCAAATTTTACTGTAAACCTTGATCTGAATTTGATGTAGTCTTATGCATGTAGTTCCTCGTAGTAGTAACATCTTCGCATCCAAATACGATATTAGCAATTCTATTTCATGGGTAGGGTGGCACATACGAGAAGGTGAAGCAAACAGTTATTATGTAGTATTTCAATCACTTCGAGAATACCTTGAAAATAAGTTGGTGTGAGATATAACAGTTTTATATATTTGTAATTATATATAATAGTAATATAATATAGTATAAGATTTATTTTATAGTATTTTTAAAGAGTGTTAAATTTAATACAGTACCATTACAGTGCAGACATCCCTATTGGAATGTAGTAAAATACAGGTTTAAAATCATAGTTTTTCTTGCATAATAAATTGATAAAAGTTTAAAAACTGGGTAAATACTCAGACGTATAAAAATATTATAATAAATTATTAGAGCTATAAAATTGATAACACTGCGAGCTCGGACTTCTAATTATATTGGTTGGTTCAAAATTAATTTTAATATTAAATAAAATATTTGTTTAAAATTTCTTATTTGATAGAATTTTATTGAAAATTAGATTTTTGCGATTTAATTCATTTCGATTAGATTATCACAACCTAACGGGTGCAGAACAAATGCATGCCAGTAACTTTTATAATTCAACTTCTGCCAACTATCAAATCAAGTTTTATTAGCCCAGATGACTATTTTTAATGGTGAAATAAAATATTTAGCTGGTCATTATTGCTGTCAGATTATTATTACTGCTTAGAGCAAGCACATCAAACGTACAAAGCTTGCTACAATTAATCCAAGAGGTTTACTAAATCACCATCAACGTTAATAGGAAAACTTTTAGTAAAATAAACTAAACTAGATCAAGCTGTTGGTAGAGAAGAAAAAAATTTGAGAAAAGCTAGCCCGAACTAGTAACTAAAATAAAAAAAAAAACAGATTTTGTTAGTTAGTCTTAGCCATACGCACATATTATTACGCAATTTGTTTTTAAAGTGTAAAAACAGTTAGACCAGAAATTGAATTGTAAAAGATCTTTTCCCAACATTCGATAGTGTGAAAGGTAATATGGAGCACCTCAACGATTCTGAGATTATCTCAATTACCTTCCAAATAATTAAAAATGTCAGTGTCTTGTGATGCCCCAAAATATTTGGAAACAAAAAAGATATCTGCAATCGCTCGACAATCAGACAATGACTGTAAGTCAATGAGTTTAGAACGGAAGTCTCAATGGATCATTCCACAAAAAATTATTTAAAGCGAAATGTAAAAATTTTCCCAAAATCGATTCAATTTGATTAATGTCAATATTCAAGGGTAGACCATATGTAACATAAATATGTTTTGTGAGGTAGTGGTCAGAAAATTCCTTAGACCATCGTTTAATGAAACCTAAAATTGGCTTTGCTCACTATTTTATCATGATGTAGCTTGAAGATCAGTTTAGGATCAAATAATATTCCCAGATCTATAGTAGAATTTACTCTTCAAAGGTAACAGCCATTTAGTTGGTAGTTGGCATTTGAATTTTTTCAGCTCAAAATGGTGGGAGTAAGATGGGAGCCGTGGATGGAAGATGGAAAAGGATTATTTTACGAAAAGGTATTTAATGCGAACAGATTCTATTCGATTAATATGAGCCAAGTAATAAAGAGACAATACTTGGCTGATCTTACATATTTGTTAAATGACACATATTTAACATTAAGATGTTTCGTGAGGTAGGGGTACAGAATATATTTGAGACCCATCGCTTAATGGAACCAAACGAAGAATTGGCTATGACGCACTACTTTTATTATGTAACGACACTGAGTTTAGGGCCAAATGTAAGTCACTGCTTATGATAGTTAATTCTAATAACTCCGTTCATATTTTAAACACTTTCCGGGTGTCTGGGGGAACAGATGAGTGAAAAACAACTTAATCGCTTTTATAAATTTTAAGATTTTGCAAATAGTGGTGAAATTCAAAGAATGGAGCTAAATAGAAAAAAAAAAAAAATATTTGAAAACGTAGTACCTAGTATAGAAAAAAACTACACTTCAAACTATATTAATAAATTTAAAATTAATATAAAATGTCAATGATTTCATATACAAATTGAGACATTTTATGAAAAAAGAAAAGTAATTTTAAAAATTGTGTTCAAAAAAATTTATCTTGCAAATTTTTTTGTTAAATTCATATCGATTGATACAAAGTCCACTCAGATCTACTCATCTATTTAATTACAATCTAACAATAAAAATAAAAAAATAAAAATCCTTGAACATCGGCTGGTAATTTACAGATTACCTCGTTTATAATAAAGTCGACTAAAGTAAAACTCAAAAAAATTCAATCGTCGGAATATTTTTTTATTGTTTTTTTTTTTTTGTATATTTAGTTTTCTCTTCAATTTAATATTATTATTATGTTCAGCGCGATAACAACCTGCAAACAATTCAGCGAAACGATGAATGCAAATTACAAAAAAAAAAAAACAAAACAAAAATAATGTTTTAATCCTTGCATTAAAAAAAAACATGAAAAGTAAACTTTTTATATGAATGAACAAAATATCCCATAAAGGCAAAACAACTGACATTAAAAAATGATGTACCCATAACGAAACACTGTCGAAACACAAAATTGCATACATACATTTATTTATATGCATTTACATACGAGTATAATAATAGATTATAATATATTCATAATACTTATAGGTATATTATATATAAACATGCAAAATATGGTAATATTAAATCCTTTTGGAATGTAAACTATTTTCTTTTATTTTTTTCCATGGAAGTATAGAGGCACGGAAATTGATCAACATTGTGTAAACAATTAAATGGAGTATTTCAATTGAATTTAGAATGCTTCCGTAATTGAAGTAACGTAATTAAAATCACATGCTAAAGAATATCGTATACACTGTGTCTGACAATAATAACTAAAAGATGAATTGAATAACTAGAACAACCACCAGTTGATTTGAGTTACATTTCACAAATTTTCAACTTTATTCCAGTGCTGCAAGTTATATCAAATTGTATTTCTTTTTACTTTTAATAAAATATATTTATTTATTTATTATCGATATACATAATATATTAACTTTTAATTTAATTTAAATTCTAATAAATTTGTTTTTTATTAAGCTCTAGCTGTTTGGGGTATCCGCTTAAATAAATACATATGTTTAATTGTTGGAGTGAAGGCATATTGTAGTTGGAATCAGAAAATTTGAACATATTCTGTTCTTATCAACAGCGGAAAACAATACATGATTGGTGAAGTATAAAAATGTTAAGCTACATACCATAACAAAAAAGCCAGTTCTTCATAATATCAATAAAAATATTTAAGCACCATCGGACTGTCAGCTTGTACTAGTGACATCACATAAAGTATTTGAATACTCGCTTATGTTTTGGAAATTTTCGTAGTTGACATTCAACTTTAAAATTGTATCATAATTTCCAGCTTCCTCACATTTGGTTCATAAAATTAATCCAGTAATGCAAATTTCCAATTCAAATTCATCTGATATCAGAACAGACGAATTAATGAATTAAAAAAGCAAAACAAAGTTTATTATTAGTATTTTATTATTTATGTAGAAATAACAAGGAGTGGGGAATAATTTGAATTTTTTTTTATAGAAGTGTGTTTATTATGTTGGGATTTTTAGAGTTAATATAGTAGTGTGCAAAGAAATGTCAGACTCTCTTTATTCTGCTTTTAAAGTAATGATTTGTAAATGTGGACCACTTTATTATAAAATGATTAAGACTGGGAATTGAGTTTCGTCAATGTTAAGGTGGGATCGGATCAAATGCAAAAATATTTAATGATCAAGCAACAAAAGTTTGGCAATGTTGATGAAAATGCTTTTGTTTCAATTGACTATTGACATTTGATGTTTGTCGCAATTTTTTTATCAAAAAATTAAAGACATTCATTTTAAAAAAAATTAAAATGCTTACATTTACTAAGAAATTTTTTAAATCAACAAAATAATACGAACAAAACAAAAATAGAAAAACAATGAAAGTACGGAAACTGTGTAACAAATTTACATATGAAAAATCGTCGGCTGCATTCCAGCAGACCATTTTTTCCGAAATTAACTTTTTAATGTAATATGCCATGTTCGGCCTATTCGCAGCCAAAATAAATGTATCTCTTATGGTTTTCGAATATTTTTGTCTGATTTATCCAAACAACCTATATTTTACTGATCTTTAAACCTTCAAGTTGTGTCTATTTATCCAAACTACAGTTTTTGTACTGATAAGTCATAAAATTTTTAGTAGCATTCCGTATGATTGGGTATTTCTAATAGTACCTAACAGACCATTTTTATTCCTAAATGTCCAAACACATATGAAGCCTTACACTATACATACTAACATTTTTTTAAATATATTATTTTGATATTTCAAAATATTAAAATTATAAAACCAATCATGTTAATGTTTTAAAAATGCTCAAATTGTTATGAAATGCAATTTTTTTTTGGTTTTTACAGTCAAAATTAAAAAATCGATTTTCTCAAGATTTGGATTTTGGTAGATTGGATACATAAGAATGAAGCAGACGAAATGCTTTGATACACACAATTTCCAACTATGTTAATGTGATTTGTGACTTTGATAATAATCAGTTTCGAGTGAGTAAAGAAATATTCAGGGCAAATTTTTTGTTGCTTTTTGTTATGTTTTTAAGTATTTGTAATTTAAATATTTAATTAAAACGTAGAAATTACTACAGTTATGTAATTACAACTATTTGAATTGCAATATGAAAGAAACAGGCTTATATCAGATTTGGAGGAATATCATTACTAACACTTTGAATGTTAATTAAAAGTTCAAGTCTTCACTGAACCCTTTACTTTTGTTAACAAGAGATGACGCTCAATGCAATCTTAAAAACAATAGATACATGGCAAACAAAAGTTGCTATGAAACTTTAAATTTACGAATTGCATTACTTCCATGTTTTTTTAACAGATACTTTCTCTTGTTTTCGTATGATTTTTGTATAAAAAAGTGTGTACATATTTTTTCTTATAAGATAAATAATAAATATAGTTAATTTGAAAATTTAAAAACTGTACATTACATTGAAACTAGATACCCCTATTTATTAAATATAATTCAAGTTTAAGCCAAATTTAACGTTTTTAATAGAACAGGGAATAAAATAACTGATATAGACTTTTCACTATCAACAAAGTTAACAGTTGCAAGTAAACAGTCATGTTTTAAGAAGAAGCTATACGATTTGGTATGATTTGAAGCCTAATCTTGCTATTGTTTTTGCTGGTGGTGAATTTTAGTGTTTTCTTCCCATAAACATTGATTTAAGTGTAACTTAAATTATCTTTACAAACATTTTGTTTTCATTTATTTTGTTGTTTTTGTATGTTTAAATGACAAAAAATTAATATTGATAATTATTTATTCAGATAAATCAATTTTGCTATTTTCAGATTAATTTTCAAATTATCCGAAATATAAAAATGTGATGTTATTCATATGGGTTTTGATATTCCGCTTAGCACTATAATTTCGAACTTATTTATGAAGACCTCATGTTTTTAATTGAATTTATAAATTTCGTCTATCCAAGAAATTTTTCACGTCTATCTGGTTCTACTATTAGTATGTTAATGTTGGTGCTATTACCATATTTGCAAGATTGATGTAGATATTCTCGAACTTATGTACATCCTTAAAAATATTTTAAACAGTAAAATCCGTACCATATCATTGACTACGTGATTTAAACGTCAATATTTTCACAATTTTGAGTTGACAAGAGTTGGAAATAAACAATTTTTTCAATAATTAATTATTTACTCAATTCTAATAAAACTACTTTGAAAATAAATTTTTGATTCATTTCTTAACCGGGGTAATTTAGCACTCCCTGGAAAATACTGGGTTAAGTGATTATAAATTCCGATTCTCTAACGATTTGAATTTTTATTTTTAAATTTTTTTTCTTTACTTATAACTTGCGATATACTTATTTTAATATAAAGATATATATATTAGATATGTATATATATACTATTTATAGATATGTACATATATGTATATGAATATCGCGCGGTTTAGTTTTCAAGGGCTATAAGCAGTATAATAATAAAAGAGAATTATTTTCATTGTTTTCATTATTTTTTGATGTTTTTGCTTTTCTCTTTACATAAAATTGCAACGGTGATAGATTACCTAGGTTTAACATAAAATGAAACTGTTTTTTTTTTTTTGTTTTATGTTTTTGTAACTATTTTTTCTACAGCCATGATTATACCGTTATTATTTTTACTGCGAAAACCACTTTTATTTTACTGCAAGTTTATCTTTTCATTTCAACGAATCAATGGATGGTTTTAATATCTAAATATATACATATAGGTATACAATTATATAGGTATATTAATACTAACTACATACATACATTAAAATCGCATAACTGTTTTATGGTTTTAAAGTCTTTAGGAGGATGTTTTACTTTTGTTATTGTTTATTTTTTTTTCTTTTACTTTCTCATAATTTCAATTTAAAGAACCCTTGAAATCATATCGTAACCATCTCTTTATAAATTTTATTCTTACAATACAAAAGAAAAATGAAGTAAAGAATGTTAAATAATAGAAAATATACAAAAAGAGAAGATTCAGAATTGCAAGAAAAATATTTTTCGATTTTTTTTTCGTACGAAAATAGAATAAAAAAATTTAATAATAAATATATTTTTTTCTCCTATATGGGTGAAGGCAGGCTTTTATGAAGAAGTAATTTTGTTTTTTTGTACGCTCATTTTTATATTCTTTGTTCAAATTGAAAATGTAAAAATTATTTTCTTTTAATACAAGATGTAAGGCGATTGCCTATTTTTATTTAAACTTATTGAATGGGGTACAACTTAGAAGATTAGTTATAGTGTTACTGTAATTTATACAGCAAAATGTTAATATCATCAAAAACTTTGATTCAACACAAACCAATAAGGGTTCATCATCAAATTCATTTGGAAGAAATTCCTTACTTTACAGTAATAGCGTTACAGTACTGTTATATTACGGTGTATTTCGAAGATAATTTTCTCTTTCAAAGATAAATGCTTAGTTCTAGCATTATAAGCCAATAATATATGTTTATAAATGCTTATGTTTTTTATTTCAATATGAAAATATCTTCTATAGATTATTGTTACTGTACAAATTGAGAGGTGTATTTTTTGTTTTATACAATATGGAACAGTGACATTAAAAATGTTGTATTATGTATAGTTTTAGTTATTTACATGCTCTGTACAAATCAGAGTTGGAAATATCAATTTTGAAAACACGTCCGTAAATCAGAATATAATACTACTGACAAACATAATTATGATATCAATATTATTATATTCTCTACGTCATAATATCAAAAGTAGTATGACAGACAAAAAACATATTCTACATATTTCATTATTATGGCAAGTAAAATGGATAAAAATATTTTTTCATTAATGTTAAATTTTCAAAATAATAAAAAACTAATTTAAGAATTAGCAATAGGGCTCGCAATACCGATATTACAGAAACCAGGATCCCAGTATTTGCCTTATAAAATTCAATACCAAAATACTGGTATTGTATCATTTAAAAGATTTTCAAAAGAAAATTAAATGAAATTATAAGTACACATTTACATATATAAATAAATACAAAAATATATTACGTCTTGTGTGTACATGTTTTTTCATTAATACTTGTGACAACGTCGAATTATATTTTTATCAATCAACACAATCAACACTTTATCAATCAAATCAACACAAATCGGAGATAACAGAATTAACGGAACTTCATCAAAAAATTAAAGAGGGAAGAACGGTTTACTCCAGCATGGTAAAATACCTAACTAATGGCGAATTTGGTCAACCAAATAGCACAGCTCTTGGAGAGAATTTGTGAAGGAAATAAGAAAATAGTAGATGAGGGAAAAATGATGATGAGAACGAAGAAGACGAACATGAGTTTAACCCTGAAGCCCATATTTCTTTACAAGAAAAGCTTGAGATGGCCCTTAGTAAACCGACCATTGAATGATCTAGCCAAAATAAAAGCAAAACAGATTATCAGAAACTAGTAAGAAAAGAAATCAGGTATTTTGAAGAAGAAGGGTTTCGAGGAAAATATTTAGAGTTATTGTATAATTATTTGAGTCCTAATTAGCAAGTGATAAATAATTAAAGAAAATGCAATAAATAAGATCAAGGAAAAAATTATTGATGTACAAAAAATTAATGAATATTGGACTTGGTAGTTCAAAGCAAAGGATTTGGTCACAGGTTTTTAGGCATTCTTTTTATTTTTATTTATATTCATTAAAATGGATTTGACAATAAACAAAATAAATTTTTTACAATATATCAAATGTTGATGAGCAACATTGCCCTGTTGATTCGAAATATTATGCCTTTGTTCCTAATATCAACCAACGTTTACATTGCAATAATTATTATTATTATATCATAATAATATTAGGTAACACATATGTAGCGATATCATGATATCAGCATTATTACAGTATCAATATTTCATGTCAATCTTCATATTTGAGCTATTGAAAGTTTAAGAAGGTAAGCTTTCCAAAGATTAAAGACAATAAAACTTATTTTGTAAAGTACTCATTGTTATACTTGATTTCCGTAATTTTTATACATTTTACGAAAAATGTGAAATAAAAAAAAAAATACAAAAAAATGTCCATTGTTAATGTTGTGAAATGTAGGTTTGGGAAAATATGAAATGTCTTTTTGATAAAAATAATTCCCATAACGTCCCTTAACCTCTATGTATTTAAATCAGTGTTTGAAATTTTATTTTAAATTTACTTTGTCAAGAGCTATATTTTTGTTTGAATTAATCCATGGGCTGCGATATCTTTTAGTTTTTTTCGTTTTCTTCTATTGGACAAAAGCGATATTTTTGAAACAAATTTCAAATATTGATTAAAATTATGAAGTGTCAACAAAAACATTTTTAAACATAAACACATCTGTTTTCATCACATCAGCGATTCCGTAATATTGATTTCAAGATAATTAAGAACAATATTTCCAAAGAAATTAACAAGAGAATATTGTTTTCTAATATTTTTAATTGTTCAAAATACTAAATTAAATTCTGTTCCCATTTTACAATAAACAATAATATCATTATTTAAATCTATAATTAAAAAATCAGATAATTCAAGGTTGCAAAAATTTATTATTACAATTCATATTTTATTATCCTTTGAAAAAAATATATTTTATTATTCTTAGCCTTGAAATTAATCTAGAAAATCTTGCAAATAAAAAAAAAAATTCTTATTTAGTAAATTTAATTTAATTTTTTTATCTAAAATATAAATCAAACTTCAAATTATAACAAATAAAGACAAGAACATGGTCGATAGGGAATATTTTTATAATCCTTGTAGAATAATTTCTAATTAAATACTTTTCGGGATTAAATAGAGAAAATTAAGTTAAATTTTGTAATGCACAAGGTTGTTTTGTGTTCTATTTTCAGTTTTAGTTATTAAATTATTAAATAATATATTATGGGAAGCATATTTCTGAATTATTCTATAATTATTTCGGAATTATTTTCGTATTTTTTATTGACCTTGGCTCGGAGTTGTTAGATAAATTTTTAGTAACTATGATAGTACAAATTATATAAGAAAAATTTCAAAATGATTGAAAAAAAAAAATCAGGAGTTATGTTGTGATCTGCACTACATTTTACATTGAGAATGGATGTTACTTCCTGAAAAATGAGAGTTAAATGGCTAATTCAATACTTTTCCTACAACATTTGATAATGCTGAAAACGGGTCAATCAGTTGTTATTCTTCTTTTGCTACACAACGAAGATGATAATATTTGTTCATCATAAATCACGAATCACGATACAATTTTCAATGTTTGACTCAAATTTACGGATGTTTGACTAACATTTTTCTTTATCACATCCCCCGTAACTTACTATAAGGCTCTTGCGCACTCTTATAACACTATTATAGAAATATTAGTGTTAATTTGAGTGCTCCGCAATTGTTTCAAAATATTATAAATACACTGGCACTGGAGTAATTGCTGTAATATTGTATAGCATTAGTATACATACATATTATGTATTAGTGTATATTATGTTTTTATTATTTTATTATTTATAAGCTACATTAAGTTTATTAGTAACATTATAGGTATACAGTAAAATAATAATACTAGAATAGTAGTACTAATTCTACCAATTTTAGCCTTATATCCTGTTATAGGACTTTTAAACTATAACGTCATTGCTGTAGCACTTGCTGAAAATGCTATTATAACAAATCCCGCAATTACTATACGAACATTCTTATAGCAATATTAATCACATTATTCCCATAAAAACATCATTATAACACATTTAGTGTTTATCGGAAATCATATAGGAGTCTTATAACACTAATTTTGTTTTTATAACAATAAAATGTTACGTGGGATTATTCCTAAGATATTGTAATTTTGTGTTACGGATATTACAATTTGATAGTAAGTATTGAATTATGTTATGTAAGAAAACATATTTTGTAATATTTATAAATGTAGTTTTCCTAATTTAATTTTCATGAACCATACAATTTGTATAAACACCTAAAATATAGCTCGATCTGCTTTAATTGCAGTACCGTGCTTTTATTTTCAATTTTAACACACTACAGCTGAACACTCTTGACTCTGACGAAACAAATTTCATATACCATTTTTGCTTTCGAAAATGTGGATACCAAATTTTGGAATAAAAATATAGAAAATAAAACCCACAGATCAAAAAAAAACCACTGAACTGAAAAATAAAAATTCAAGCAACGTAAAGGGAAGTACAACGAAGCAAAATAAAACTTAGAGAAATAATTAGTATCAAAGAATATATAAATTAATAAGAAGTCTTATCTCATATAAATTTTTTAAATATCTCATAAAAACTTTTGTACCTCGCTAGAGGAATAAATATAACTTCATATTTTATCCTTTCGTCTCAAGTGTTGAAATCAGAAGAAAATTGAAGATGATTGTTCTCTAAAACCGTGTTTTTTTATTTATTAATTAAAATATGGTTTTTTTTTCAATTAGCATACATTACTGAAAATTCCCAGGATACATCACTGGAAATTTCCTGGAAATAATTAAACACAATTCTGTAATTTGAATGTTAATTTTGTTATGGCCACACCAGATGACGTTAGTGTTAACTAGAGTATTTTTATAATACATAAGTCGCGCCTGAAATGAGGATTCACATATAGAGGAAGAAAAAAACGGATGAAGAAAACAGCAAAACAAAATTCTAATTTTATTTATTTCTATCTTTTATGAAATAATTATATTATATAGTATACACTAATGGAATATACATATATATAATAATAATAATAATAATATGTATTGAAATAAGTATGCAGTTAAACATACAATAACACAGTCAATGATAGAATCACAGAATCTAGAAAAAATTCTAAAAATAATAGTAATAGCTATAAAAGAATAAAATTTATTAGTTATGCATTACAAATCGTGAACTGTCTGCGGAATACCGTTTTCGGTTGAAAATCATAATTCTATTTCAATTTTGAAACTTTTATTTTTTGAAGAAATAAAACAGACAATTCATTTTTGACACATAGATTGTTTGTTTGTTCTTTTTGTTTGTAATTAGATATATATATATATACAATACATAATATTATATAAATACATAATTGTTTATACATGATTGATAAATAAAAGTAGACAAAAATAACAAAATCAAAAAATTTCTTTGCTAAATATTTAAAAATATAATATGTACCTACTTTTCAGTATACTTTTCAATTAAAAAAAATTTGCATTAATTCCACATAATATGTACATAACTATATATAATATCGACTGACATACAGACAAAAAAAAAGGAAAAACAAAACTCAGAATAGAAATGAAATATAATACGATCTTTATTTTCATTTCATTTTCTTACCGGCCCGTAAGTCGAAAAAATTGAAAAATATCCAGATGAGACCTCTTATATTAATATATACTCTTTGCTAGTGTTTATTTAGTAAAACTATAAAGTTCAAATAACATAAAGTGATAACAAAGCTAGATTTGAAAATTAAATTTTTACTTAACCTTAAAAAAATAAATTGAAATAACCCATAATTCACGTACTTATGGGCAACCGGTATAAACAGTTGAAGTTCAAAAAATAAATCGGATATTGCTAATAGGATCAATAATTTGAAGTTCACTGTAATCTCTGTAAATGTAATTTTGTGTTCTCTACATACATAATTTCTTGGAAAAACTATTTTTACACAAAGAAATAATAATTCTTGTTTGTTCATTCAAACAATGTGAATACAATTAATTTTTTAAAAATTTTTAAAGCCGATTATAGGTTTATTTTTTTTTTTTCAATTACTTATATAATTCCTTTTATTCTTTTATTTATTTCACAATGTGCATGTCTTTCATTATATTTGATAATTTTTACAGAATTACTTAAAATAATATTTTTATTTAAGCAAATATGAATTACAAGATTAAATTATTATTTTGCAATCGTCAGTTAAAGCGTGTTTCCACCCTGATGGTGTACCTACTTTAACAATTAAATTACCAGTGATTTCAAATTTTAATGTTCTCATTATTCTTATATTTTCTTTTTTTCTTTGAACTTGATTAATTGGCATGTTATTGGCTGTGTAACTCATGAAATAATTGAGTAACTACAGTAACGTCACATTTTATGTCACTCTTTTCATATGATCTCTTCAGCAGAGAAATAATTAAATTGAAAATAAAAATGTTAAGAAAATTCTTAGTTTGTTAAGATTATCCTAGAAAAGAACTTGCAACTTTGACATGCAAGTTAGTGCAATTTTATTTGAATGTACTAGTCCTTTAATAACCATAAGGTAGTCCCATTTTTTTCGCTTGAAGGACAAATAATAGCCTTTAAGACTATAATTGACGTTACTTCGATTCTTTCCAAAATAATGGAAATCGTAATAAATAAAAGTCTATTGAGATACCTAAGTAGTTCGCGTATGTTAAATGATTGCCAATACGGCTTTAAAAGACAACGGTCAACAGGCGATCTTTTAGCTTCTCTCTGCGTTAAGCTTAACACCAGTATTCATTGTACCGGTGAATCTGAGGGTGTAGCTCTCGATATCTCAAAAGCCTTCGATCGAGTATGACATTCTGCTCTTCTGAGTAAATGTTAGGCTATTGGTTTGGGCAGCCTCTTCTGTACATAGATTGAGAACTTTATCTCGTGGTGTACTATACGTGTCGTTGTCGACAGTCTTATGTCGGACAACTATGAAATAAACGCTGGCGTTCCACAAGGCTTTGTCTTATCACCTACTCTTTTATTGATTTTGATCAACGGCTTACTATGTTCAACCTTCAATCCAATCCATAGTTTTGCTGATGACAGCACCATGGTGAAATCCTACGACTTTTTAAGGAAATCTAACGCCACATCTACCGCAATCAACTTGAAGAGAAACATATTGACTAGCTCACTTAACCATGATCTACCAAAAATAGCCGATTGGGGTAACGTAAACAGAGTTGAGTTCAACACTTCCAAAACTCAAAGATGTTTTACCTCTTGTAAAAGAGATCAACCCGACCCAATTCTGCGATTTCAAGGAGAAAACCTACAACGGTCCAAGAGTCTAAATGTTTTAGACATCGAGCTGAACCAAAAAATGCAGTGGAATGAGCATATTTTTGATATAGCTAAGAATGCTGCCAAATGTTTGGGTTTTCTTTCTCGATGTAATGACTACTCTTATCCAAGAGATCTGTCCAATATCTATAAAACTTATATCCATCCTAAGATGGAGTACAATTCCCACATATGGGCTGGCGCACCCCAAACTTCACTAGATTATCCCGACAAAATTCAAAATCGCACCTTACGACTTATCGGCAACTCCACCGTCCAGATAACCTTTACTCCTCTTAATACACGTCAAAATGTTGGAGCTCTCTCCCTCTTTTATAGATATTTTGTTGGAAACGGCACTTGTTCTATTGAAATAAAATCAATAATGCTTCCCTTCAAACAATTCCAGCGTAACATTAGGGAGGCTGCAAGTGCCCATTTCTACACTGTGGAAATACCCAGGTGGTCAAAAACTGGTTTCGGAAATTCTTATATTGTAAGAACTACTAAAATGTGGAACATGCTTCCATCTCACGTGTTCCCCTCCGATAGAAATGCTCCGTTATACAATTTGCAACTTTTCGAGAAGTTGGAGAAACCTCTTCAGGTTTGTCTCCAACTTACCCACTAATTCTCCTCTATCATTCTATTTCCCTCGTAATCCTTTTTCTCCTTACCCATACCTACAATAATTTTGTATAAAGGAATCCTTTCCTAGTGTTTGGGTAGCTTGTAAAAAAAAAACAAATGAAGCTAACAATGCTGTCTGAGAGCATTCTATTTATTATTTGGTTCCAACAATGCCAAATTTTACTTTCTCTTCAACATATTAAAGAAGTTAGTTATAATAGTAATATTATTAGTTACATATTAGATAAAATAGAAATGATAAGAATTTTCGAATATATAGAGCTAACCAAAATTGTAATTTATGTATTGTATTGTTATTTGTCCATATAAGTATGAGTTTTCAAGAATGCTTTCAGTCCTCAAGATAAAACATAGTTTTTAATAATAATACGTTTTGGACTTATGGCCTTGTTAAACAGTATTACCGGTTCTGTACATTCAATAATAAACTATAGTTTAATTTATTTTATAACCTCAAAAGTAAAAATCAAAAGAATATAATGAAACGTTATTGAAGTTTATGTAGCTTGAAATGAGAATATGTAATTCTTAACATATTTACGTTTGCTTTAAGATAAAACCAAAAACAATACACAAAAGCAAAAAATTATTCAAACAAATATTTTCAACAACTGTCGTAAGTTAAACAACGTCAGAGGATATTACATGAAAAGGATTATAATTGCATGGATGCCTGCTAACTTAAACATGATTGAGATTTAAGTGATTTTCACAATAAGCATTTTCTAACTCCGTTCTTTGTTTTGTAAACTGAAAATATATAGATACATCATGTATAATAGGAATGCGTCCTAAGTAAATTCCGAAAACCGGAAACAGAATACAACCACTATACATCGAACAAAACGCTCTATTATGTTAGCAAGATAAAAAAAATCGATCAATTCATAATTATAATAAAACATTATTCCAGGATAGAATCTGTGACAAAAAATAGTCTGATTGCACACTCAATATATCCAGATAATAGGTAGATTGAGAAGACAATAAGCTACGGTTATATACCTCCAGAAAGATAGATTTACTTGGATAAAAATAAAAATATTCAAAATGAAGACAAATTGCCCATAATATACCATAAATTTAGGAGAGCTACGGACAAAAAAAATAGAATACCAACCAAATCTTAAATTCGAAGATAATAGTGAAATATTTATGTTGGTATGTAACGAATAGAGATTTAATTAACATTGATAAGTATTGGTGGAATGAATAGAAAAACAGAAAAATGAGTTAAAATATATAAAATAATATAATAGTTAGGATAAATATAAGGTAAGTTAGAGTATGCTAGATATAATTAGCTGGTCGGTTAGAATATGGGTCAGGGTAAATGTAAGATAGATTAGGATAGTTGTAAACTAGATATGAGTAGCCGGTAGTTTAGAATAAATAGTGTAGGATAAAAAAAAAGTACAAAATAAAAATTAGTTTTTTGATCGAAAACATTTTTCTTTTCCAATTGAATAATATAAAGAAAAAAATGTATAAAGTACGAAGGAATAAAATAATAATAGATAGCTAAGAGTTGATTAAATAAATTAATAAATATAAGAAATTTAAAATCTTAGAGTACCTTTCTTAGTAGGTCACTAAGGATGCAAACAAGAAATAGAATAATTTGGTTTAAGTGTTTTTTTATACAAATATCTATAAGAAGAAAAAAAATGAACTTAAAACACATTAAAAAAAAAAAATAGGAATGCCTTTATAAATTTCAAAACTTCAATTTTGTTTGCAAATGATTTAAACTTTTAAATGCATAAATTTTGCTATTTTGCTTCATGCTAAAAATTTATTACCATTTTTACACATGATTAAAGGCATTTTAATATATTAATTTGCAAACCTTCTAGAGCTTATTTTTTGTTTCATAATTTTGACATTTAAGTAGAGTGCAGACTATAAGCTTAGTTTTATCATAATTTACGCCACTGTCATTTAAACTAATGAAATCCCACCCTAGTAACCAAAAAATTGTCATGACAAGTTTTTGTCAACATATTGTCAGTAAATTGTGGGCACATTTCATTGTCAAAATTATGATGACAAGTTGTCGACAAAATTTGTTACAAAATTGTGGTTGCAAATCTATCAACAATTTTTCCACAAAATTTTGACAAATATTATTGTCATGACAATTTTTGGTCAACAATATGTGACAATTGGGTGACAGGGTTATGTTAGTTTTTATTTATTTTCATATGTATTAGTATTCTTTTCATCAATTTATATTTAACACTTTTGAAAATTGGTATATTGTTATGACATTTTGTATTTTGAAAAACACACCATAGTCTATTTAAAAATATGAATGAATTTTGTAATTAAAAACAATTAAAATAGAACTGGTTTTTTAATTATTTTTATAAAACAAATTATAGATAGAATAAAATATATAATATTATATATAAAAAACAAACAGTTTTTATTATTAAAAATCCTCCTAAATAACTGAAAAACTATCCACAAAATAATGATAAATTTTTCACAAATTGTCAACAAATTAACTCACAAAATGATGACAAATTAACTACAAAATGTTGACAAAATTGTCATTTAAGCTATAACAAACGGGGTCAACCCTACCGACCTTTTTTCAACAAAATTTTGTCGACAATTCACAAAAATTGCTCAACATATTGTCACCTTTTTGTGACATTTAACTGCTCGCACATACACTATAAACAAAAACTATCAAAAATTTTTTTGTTCGGTCATTGTTATTTTTTTTACAAAAATATTTATTTAGTAATTTATTTGTTATTTTATATTTTTACACATTAATTTTTAGTATGGTCACTTGTTTTATAAATCTTTTCTAGTATTTTGTATTATTTTCTAGAAGTTTTCAATCCCACTTTTCTAGTATAAACATTTGTATAGTGACTTGTTATTACTATAATTTTTATTAAAATTGTTTTTTATTATAATTATATTTTTATTTAATTATTTTTTTGATATTTATTTTATTATTATTATCTATTTTTTATTCTGCTAGTTTATTATTAGAAAATTAACAACAGAATAGATCCATAATAAAGTAATTTTTCTATATTTAATTCAATTTCAACTTTATTCAATTTAATTTTTACATTTCCATTTGAGTTTTATTACACTTATATACAGAGTTCAGATGTACTTACATCTACACAACTAAAATATTACTTTTTAGTTTTTTTACATTTTTGTTTAATTCACTAATACTTACGAGCTTATAAGGAAACTTTAAAAAACCTTATATTTGATTTTATTTTTTATTAAAATTTATACCTAATTAGTAACTAACCTAGTCTAATTATTAATTAACCTACTTAATTAAACTACTTAGCCTAAATCTGCCATATTGATATTAGCAAAATCTATATAACACAAACAAACTTATTGGTATAACCTCCTTATAATTGAATTTTCTGAAAATGAGCATTTTGTAACAAAAGATTCTGTTTTTTGTGATATTAATGGCGATATCAAGCTCATATTTTCTTAATAATGGAGGTTTTTAAATAAAAAAGGGATGTTGAACATTAATTTAAAATTTTCATTTTGAGCCACTTGAAGAATATTAATGTGATTTTTGGCATTATGGCAAGACTGGACATGCAAACATACTATGACCGGCACAAATATAACTTTCATTATTAAAACCGTATATACTTTTTGAAAAATGATTAAATTCAAATACACACTACCATTTGAAATGTAATTTCTTGCAAAACTCTTAATTCAAATCAAAAAAATTTTGATATTTCATCATTTCAACTGTCATTCCAACATTTAACACGTTATCATTTTGAAGAACAGACGAACATGATAAATGAAATGATAGTCTGTACCTACCCTATTTTAAAATAAAAAAAATTTGGATTAATTTAGAAAGGTAGAAAAGCAAAGAGAAATCAAGAGCATTTATCTTATTTTATTCAATCCTAGTAATTTCAAAGCCTAGTAATCCTAGTAATGACAAATCTGTATTAGTCCATACAAATCGCTATTTAAAATGTCAAATTTGGGTTTAACTAAAAATATAATTAACCAATAGGAGCCTCTAGTATTATTTTACTCGTAATTAAATTTATTATTATTTCGTAATCGACAATAACATGTAATTTTCAATGGAGAAATCTAATTATATTCAATGATTTTATATTTTTTTAACAAGCTATTAATCCCTTTTGGAAAACGTGTTATGTCACTCTAAATCTCACTATTTGATAATACTTTATTACAGCAATTTTTTAATATTTTACATAATAATTTGATAATGTTTATTTAAATCCCTCGAGCGCTTGCATCATGTAAGCTTTTTTGTTGGTAGATAATAATTGAAAAATAAAATAATTACCTTGAACTCAAACAATGATTTAGTAGGATTAAAATCAACAATAATAATAACAACAATAAAAAAAAAAGAGCAAAATTACAACGAAAAATCCATTTTCAAACTAATGTGCTTTGCAATTAATCCACCAAGACCACACTACACAATTATTTTGAAACCAAGAAATTTATTAAAAAACAAAAAATATTTATGTATATTTTTAGACCTTATAAATAAATTTAACTGTATTTTTGTACACAAAAAACAATTTAAATATAATAAAAGTCTACTAAAAAATGTTGTTATTATCTAATATAAATTATTAAAATTTTAATTCAATATGAAATCGCCATTTTAAATTAAATTTCTAATATTATAAAAAAGAGAAAAAAAAACCAAATTTCCACACTATTAAATTCTCTATATACCAATAATTATAATAAAATTCAATTTACCGTATTAATTTGCAAAATTTCCAAAGGATTATTTTCCCATACATTTTTTTCATAATGTGCCACAATTATCATAAAAAGTTGTGACAAATTAAAATTTATACATTTCAATTTACATAACTACAAAGTATAGGTAGTCGCACATAGATATATAGGTATATAAAATTCAAACATATTATTTGACTTCAAGGTATATTACCTTATAATCAGTGTTATTCTATAGTATAATATAGTTATATTTTTTTTTTACATCATATCAAAATTACGAGTCAATAGAAATGAAACAAAAACATTTCACGATAATTAATTTTAAAATCGCTCCCTTTTCATTCATCAGAATTAACGATATGTGTACATTCTTATAAAAAAAAGTTATTTTTTATGTGTTTAAAATCATAAAATCAATAAATTATCGGTATATAGTCCTAACATATGACATCGTAATTTAATAGTTGGAAAATTTGTTCTCATTTTTATAATAATTTCCTTTATAATATAAAATAACAAAAAAACAAAAAACAAACAAACAATAAAGTGCTTTTAGAAATTTTCCATGAATTTAACTTTATTGTTTTAAGATGACAAAAAAAAAAACAAAAAAAAAGTAGTCCTAAAATTTAACAATGTCTCTTACGAATCTTTTCTATATCATTTTCATATATAGAAAATAGTTCGTGATATCAAGATATCATAGATACACGCAATTTGACATACACATACACATACATAATATACCTACAAATTAATAAATTTATATACTACACACTACTTATACTAATTTTCCGGTAACAAAATAACTCTTTTCCAACAAGTCGTGTATTATGAAACAAAACAATAGGAAATTTTCATACAAAATCCGGATATACCGTTACAAGTAAACAATGAAAAAATTATAAAAAAAAATAAGAAAAAAAAGAGACAACATTTTCCTTGACAAATATCATGTCAAAGAAAACATCTACAAAAAAAAAACAAGAGTAGAAATACAATACACAAAGGATATTAACGATATTTTACTCGTAACTATTTTCAATGGAAACTTCAATAAGGAATTTAACCAGCTCTTCATTCACTTTAACATTTTTTTCAATAGAAAATAACGGTTGTTTAATTGTATTATTCAATATGAAGCACCCATATAGAATTGAAACTTGTTCAATATCTTTTTAATGAACTGGTTTCAATAACATCAAAATTGAGATGTGCAATATGAAACACTTATAAAGAAGAAAACTTGTCGAATATCCTTTTGTGAACTCTGGTTCTAATTAAAACAAAATAGAGACAACACTAAAATAAGAACGTTAAAATTTCAAAATTATGACAATCTCTTTTAAGGTAATCTTCAAAGTTCTGAAAGCGAAATGGGTGAATATAATACTCAGACATTATCATAAGATCTATTGAGATTCTGTGTTAACTTCGAGCACGACACATAGAAAGTAATGTGAAGTTTATTTAATCCTACTTTTACTTTTTAACAAATCGGATTCAATTAATTTTGATAGTGGTGTCGATGAATATTTCTGTTCGTTTTCAAATTATCTGAATCTAATGCTATTTTTAATTTTTAGATTTACAACATTTATATAGAGATCAACCATGTTAAAATACAATTTGACATTTGTAAAAACGAACGGTATGAACTCGTGCTAAATTTTTTTGACATCTATATCATTGCAAATTTAGCACCGGCATGAACTGAAAAATTGAAATCTCTTGTATACTTGTAAAGCTTTCTTACCCTTATTTTAATTTTGACAGACATTATGAAAAAAAGGCTATAATCACGGATAATGATTATAAAGACGCGGGTAATTTTTAATAATTAATCAAATTAGCTAAAATTAATTTAACAAATGGTTATAGGTTTTCCAAAATTCAATTTTATTTGAAATTTTGTTTTATACTAACCCTTCTGCACAAATTTGGTAAATTGGGACTTGATTGTTTTTCATATACTTATACGAATTGCGTCATTTTTACCTACCAACATAATACTAGAGTTTTTTCGGCATTATATACCGGTAAAATATGGACTATGTTTGATTCAAATGGAATTTAGATATTTATCTAGAGGACATCATTCTAGATTTTTCATTAAATACTCAGCCCCAACAAAATTTTGGTACGATTAAAAATGAATTTTAATTGTGTGACAATTTTTTTTAATTGTGTGATAATTTTTTCACCACTTATAATTCGGGTATTGAATTACTTCGGCGAAACAAAACCTTAGTAGGAATCGTACGTAACAAAAACTTTTCTCCCTCCAAGAATAATAGAAGTAAAGAAAAAGATCATGTGGCATTATGAATCAATACTCAAGAAACAACATGTGTAGGTAGGTAGGTAGAAAGCAGTGGCCATTCCAGTTTCTTCTGGAAAACCAATTAGCACTTAATTTTGCCTTTTTGATACCACGACTCGAGTGAACTATTTCTTGTTGTTGGTTGTTCTCTCATCTTCACTCTCCCCAGGAATTCAGTACTAGACCCACACTGTGTGACTGAGAAGGTTGATCAGAACTCCTACTTTGCTTTACGCGATTAAAACTATATTACTGGGGATAGCCACACCTAAGGTCCGGAGTCTGACTCTAGAGAATGATGGGCAGCTGCAAAGGAAGTGTTGAAGAGTTTCTGCTTCATTCTCATACTTACAACTGCGACAGTGGGGATTTACAGGAATACCTAGCTTGGCAGCGTGGCTTCTTATTGGACAATAGGCATGTGTATCCTATATGTACCCAAAAAATACAAATTGGTTATTTTATTGAGCAAACTTCACCATTTTATTGATATCCAAGATGTAATAAAGAAAAAATCTGAAATAATCTACTCGTCTATAACTCAAAAACTGGAGTTGATGCATTAGATGAATTAGTTGCCAACGATACGTATAAACGCCAAACTAAACGATGATCAGTTGCGTTTTTTCCGATATGTTGAATAATTCTGCATATTATAATACGTTCATACGTTTGTAACAATAACAAATTACTGAAAAGAAGGCTTTACTTGTCGAAACTAGAAAATACAAAAGTAATAGAACCATATTTTATGTCGCAAAAGATTGCCGCATATGGGTAACGCTTTTGAAAATGTGGAACACTAAAATGACTTCACACTAACCAAGAAAATTAAAGTATTAAAAATGGGAACCAAAATAAAACAACACTATATGAAATACATTTTTTTCTTCACTTTTCTTTAAATTATTTACAAATGGTAATTTGGACCCACAAATTGAATGTACAGGGTAAACTTTGAATTTGTGCAAAAGGGCTAAAATAAAGTAATACGAAAACTCATTTTAGGGATTGGGATTATTTCATAATGTAAAGTATTAAAAAAGAATATGGAATAACCGTTGAAGTAAATTTTGAGAACAATATTCGATATAAAGGAAAATCGCTAAAAAAAGCTTTGGCTCTAAAATATTTTCTGAAAAATTAAGAATAACAACCAAAGTCAAGCAGTATAAATATACATTTTTAGTGTTATTATTATACAAAAAAAAAACCGATAAGTTGTTCGATACGTTTCATAAGAAAATATATCGAGACACATACAAATATCGAAACCAATTCTAGATTTTGAGTTCAGGATCGAGATATAGATTCGCGACTAACTTACTATACTTAAACTGATTTTTATATAAAATTGTAAAATTAATTTTATTACTTTTTATCATAAATATTAGAACATATTATTAAATAATGTATTAGGCCCCTATTACACATCAGTCAATGGTCAATCATTGGTAATGGTCACCGTTGTTTGACCGTTGATTGATGAGAAATTGATGGAGGTTCTATTCTCATCAATCATGCTGTCAAAATCAGCGGAGGTAAAAAAATGGCTTTTGGGGAATGTTCAGATATTATTTTTTGCGAATGTTCAGATAAGGTTACAATATTAATTTATAATGTAATTTTAAAAAGAATAAATTTTATATTCATTTTAATAATTATAGCAATTATTGTAAAAAAACAATTAGAAAAAAAAACATAGTTTGTTGCTTTTTATACACAACATTTACTTTAAAAATTCAATTTAAACTGAAGCCAAAAACATTCCTCCAGAAATTATCTCAATAAATCACTTTTTTTTAAATATAACTTTACTTAAACTTATTTTTATTTTAGAAAGCCAAGACAATATTTACAAATTTAAAATGGACACGAACCAATGATTTAAAATTTGTTTTTTCTTGTGTTTTTGCTAAATTCCTACTTACTTGACTTTTTGCATACATATCAATTTTCTGTATACCTAAAGATTTAAACCGTTTCAAAATTAACAACATTATGGCGTAAAAGTAAAATACCAGCTAAAACCCAATGTACATTTACTTTGCTGTCAAAGTGTCAACATTTTTTTAAACCACAAAAAAATTCCTATATTAATATATCGGATAATAATTTCGATGTCAAATAACATAAATAGTAAAATAATATTGATGTACTCAAATATCGCTAACAAAAATATCAAAAGCCAAATATCGATTATATCAAGAACTCGATACGTATTACACATCACTGTTGTAATTATAAAATCAGATTCTTACAAAAAGTTTTAAGCTCTTCTCTATTGCTTCTCTAAATTATCAAAGTCTTGAAAAATTCAAGTCTTCAAAAATGTATTTTCTGTTTACATAAAAAATAAATCAATTATACACATCACATGTGCAATATTGATCATAATAACAATTAAGGTTACATTGTTTTTTATTAATAAATACCCATAAGAAAACCTTTAAAATGTCTGGAATTGATCCTTTCTTTGATATGGGGTACAAAAAACTGTTGTATTCATGTCTTCTTGTAAATCGAACGAATTTTTTTTAAAATTGATAAAGTTTTCTGCTTTCCGTCTGCTTATTTTTAAGTCTGTTGTATTTGATTCCCTGTCCTGTTGTATTAAATTTAGAATTGAAGAAATTAAATTTGGAAGATTAAAATTTAAATTTTTGTATTTATATTTTCAAATATAAAAAACGCACGTGTTTATTTCAGAAAAAAAAAAAACAAAAAATAAAATAGAAAATAAAATAAAAACTTAAAATTGAAAAACTAACATTCAAAAACAAAACTTTATACTGAATATTGAAAAGGGACATTGAGCTATGTCAAATTTCATTGCTTTTTTTTTACATAGGCACCCCAACGGTCTGTATTTTGAAATGAATTAGATTAGAATGAAAAAATTATGGAAAATTATTCAAATCTAAAAATTGATAATTTATTTTTACAATTCCATAGTTCTTTTTTTTTATTATATTGTCAGTAAATTTGGAGAACTCATTTTTTCTGACACCATACGATAATATTTCACCGATTCAAAATTCTAAAATAATTATAGATTTTTATACTATACCTATATATAGATTAGAATTAGTGTATTTGACAAAATCAAAGGAAAAATTTAAAAAAAAAATTAGAATTAGAAAATGCAGAACAATAATGTTGGCTTAGTACCGACTGTGTAGGTGCTCATACTTAGTCCATTCGAATTTTTTCTAAAGTAAATATACAGGGTGGTCCGGCTTAGAGCAAAAAGTTTTTAAGGGGTGATTCCTTGGAGTATTTTAGGAAAAAAATTGTTCTAGAAGAGGGGTCTATCTTTAAATTTACCTGGGCTACAGAGGGTTAAAGAAAATCGGATTAGAAAAATTATGTCTAAAGAATATCAACTACAGCTCAGAAGAAATTGAAACCTAAATCGGACCACCCTGTATACATGCGAAAAGTAGTTTGTGAGTGCATCAGTGAAAATTATTATTTCAATATTCTAGGGTTTCTTTGGTGCACAAATATAATCTTAAATTTTTAATTAGCATGAAATGATAGCAATATTTCATCGATACAAAAGTAGGTACTTACGATGAAATTACGGGAATTTTATATGTTTTCAATAATTGTTTTTAAAAATATCTAATTTTTTGGATAGTGAATTGAGTATTTGAGTATTAATTTGAGTGAGCTTTACTCTCTTTATACTCAATTTTAATACTCAAATTGAACAAACGATCAAATTCGGACATAGTTATTCTAAAGATTTCTCTCCCCTTTTCATCAGTTGAAAATACGTATTTTGTTTTCATTTAATTTAAATACTGACTTATATTCGCCCCCTCCTCAAAATTCGACGAAGTTTGATAAAAATCGTGTTAAATATTTCGCTTTGAATAATTGATTTCCATAATTTAAATTTATGTTGCACACTCTGTTGTTTCTCTGTCATTCCTAGTTTCCTAGATACCCCAACGTAATCATCAATTGCTTTATAATATCAATCGAATTTCGTCCGACCTCGATTCTCGATTATTGACAATTTGAACAGCAACAAAATAAAAATGACATTTTACTCAAATCGTGTTTTTTTATTAAATCTGAGCGCTCCGAGCTTATTTATGCCCTGCTCAGAGCGTGCTCATTTGAGTCAGAGCGCGGTCAGATCTATGTTCTGAACTAAAAAACGAAAACGTGTTTAAACAACAACCTCATGCGTAATAATTTTATTTAAAAAAATTTAAATTTAAATTTAATCCAAGCGATTAGTGAGTGGCGGCAATTTGGTAAATTAAAATTTTTGTATGTAAAAATAACTTATAACTGCGTTGAAATTTTAAATTGAAATTTCTAATTGAAAAGGAAAAATATTTGAAAAATATTTGAATTCGATACGTCTACTTTTAAATACATATTATCATTTAGAAGAATAATAGTGAGAATCACTTTTGAAATGGTTCAGATATTTGTACCGTACTTATTTAATTTATAAATAAAATATAATGAAGTGTAAATAAAAATAGATGAGAAAAACCTTAAATAAATTTTGTCCAGGCGTGTTGTTTCAACCTTTTCGTAGATTCAAACAAATTTTAAAAATTCATCATCAATACAATATAATTATCCAAAATATTTCCCCGTTATTTTTAATAAAAATATTACATTCGAAAATTGAATTATTATTTATTTAAGGTTGTTGATCTTGATAATTTTCATTGTGTTAAAAATTTTGAATTTCTTCAAACCATAATTTTTCGTCAGTCTAATTTTCGTCGTCTATTTAATAATTCAGAACTACTATTTCTATTATCTTTGCAATACAGAAATTGTAATAACATCATCACCATCTTACATCATCTAACAATTACTTAATTGCGTAAGGACTGAAATTTTTTCAATGTGACGTAAATTATACCCAGAAATTAATATATAAGTAATCAAATATTACTTGGCAAAAATTACAAATTGTAAAAATATAGGAAAACTGGGTTATAGAGAAATATAGATTTATAGGAAACTGATAATTGGTTAATGCGAATACGGTAGAACAAAATATTCCCTGAAAAAAACTACACAAACAAATGTCTCAAAGCAATGTATAAAATATGTTCTTCTCTCCTAGTTGTATTACAAGCGAAGTAGCTCATCACAGACAACAACAAAAATTAAAGAGACATGAATTGAATTATCTAAGGAAGTGATACAGGTCTCGTAGAGGACCGAGAATCGTCCTCTAAAGCTTAATAGAAACTTGCAAGCATAAGAACTTCTTTGAGGTAGATAAAATATATAAAAAATTAAATAATTGAAGATGAGAAACCTAGGCCAAAATAAAATAAATTAAGGGGGGTGGGTGCTGGGTGGTGAGGTTTTGGTTTTTTAAAAAATGGGTATGATTAAGAAGCTTTGTGCAAATCTAAAAAGTATCACATATGATAGGAGACCCCTAAAATTGTTGTGTGATATCCATTTTCAACCCCTGACGAGTTATTAGCGCGATTTCAGTTTATTTCTCGTACTATTGAAAATAGCGTTGCTGGAAACTTTGGAAAGCATATAATATAGCTTATAATAATATTTCCTTAAACATAGTATAATAAATAAACTTTTTACAGCTTTTATTTTTAAAACTATTTGCGTTCAAAATTCATTAAAAATTTATTCCAACGCAAAATCTAGAAGTTCATGGACAAGAACTGAAAAATTTGTGAAATTATTATAAACTGATGTTTCTACACGTTGAAAGATAATATTTAATTATCCATCATTCTTGTATCAGATATAAAAGGTTTAATTTCCAAAATAAATCAGAGAATAACCACTTGCTACAATAAATCTCTCTAGGATAAAATCATATTCAATTAATTAATTTTGTACAGAACACCATAATTTTAAATTAATCACTGAGATTGTATTATAATAAAAAAATTATAAATTCATACGAAATTTATTCTGCATCCACCAACTTTAATTTGTTAAAACAACTACACTTTAATAATAATTATTGAACAAAAATTATATTTGTAAAAATATTAGCATTATTTTCTACCCAAAATTTGGTCTCAACACAATGTTAAAGTGAACCACACCACACACCTAAATAATTAGGGAAAAACAATCAAAATAACAAAAACAAGAAAAAACAACAAAAAAATTTACTTCCTCTGAGCAAATTGATAGTTCAAAATGGCATTAAATCTTCGTTATATATTTGAGTTATTCAAACAAATAACACAAATAAGAAACAAGAAAAATAAACAAACAAACAAACGAGCAAGAATACAAAATACAAAAAAAAATTAACAAAACAACAAGAAAAAATTGACATGGGGTTAATCAACAGGCAGAAAAGAAAAATTTAATTTCATGGATTATTTTGATCCTCTTTTTGTTTTTCTTCAATATTCCAGAATGTAATACGATTTTTTTTTTTCTTTTGCACCCTAATTGTAAATTGTTGTCGCAATATTGTTTTTGTTATTTTATATTATTATCGCTGTCTTAGGTTCGTTAATGTTTTAATATGTGCTTGAAATTATAATATAGTTAGTATGAGATTCGACCCTTTTGTTTTGTTTTCTTTCAAATAATAATAGAGGTCTATGAGAGGCTAATAATGAGATTCAGGTATATGAAAATTATTGCAAAATAATATCCTTCAAATGCCTACATAGGTTATTTTCAATTTTATTTTTTTACTTTGTTGTTTTTGAAATGTTTCCTAGAGATTTTTCAGTTTTATTGTTTTTTAGGTTAATTTTTGTTTTATTTGTTTCTATTTTTTCCATTCTTTAGTTTTCCTGTGAATTTTAAACTTGATTTGATTTTATTAGATATATTTTCTTTTGTTTTTAATTTTGTTCTTTTTTGTTTTTTGTGTTGTAACAATAAACAATAATAATGGGTTAAAAAAAAGGTCAATATTTATGGATCTACACACACAAATATATTATATATATATATATATATGTTATATATACATATACATTAGTAGTAAGTATACTAAGTAAATAATCTATATTTGTTGAAGGAAAATCACAATAAGTATTTATAAATTGGGGTATAGGTATACCTATGTAATATTATGCAAATGAGTAACCCTAATTTTATCTGAACCTATACATACACAAACATAATAATAATAATAATAATATTGTGTATTTGTAAAGAGAAAGAAAAACAAAAATGAGGACAAAATCTTATGGAATAAAGAAATTCATCAAAAATTAAATTAGTTTGAAATGCATGCTCACGTAGGTTTATAAAAACAAAAAAAAAAAATTTTTATTTTGTTGTTTTTATAGTTTGATGGGAGGATATAACAATAGTTAAAAACAAATAAACAAATTAAATTGGGTTAAAATTATTATGTGAAAAATAAAAATATATATTTTTTTATTTTTTTGTTTCGTAATATGAGTAGGTGGGATGAATCTATTTATTTTAAATATCAATTTTATATATAGCACAAAATTATCGATTCAAGTCTGGTTTTGGGTTATTTTTAGATAATTTTTTAAACAATTAAATTAAATTAGAATTTTCGAAGTTAATAGAAATAAAAAAAGAATGAAAGAATAGGACCACTTAATTGATTTTAATATAAATATTTTATCATTTTTATTGATTACAGAAATTAAAGTGATAATGGCAATGAAAATCAATCGTTTGGGCTTAGAGGAGAAACAATTTGTTATGTATTCCGAATTGATGGACTGATATACTTGATAAGAGTTGAAATTATTTATCAAATCCTACACCGGCAATTCATAACCTGAAATGGCCAAATTTCTTTAAAAAAATTTATACAATAAATAAATAAACTTAAATTTTAACTCTCTTTTTTTCATGTAAACTGTAAAATCTATCTAGAGTCAGAGATCAGATGGAGACATTCATTAATTTGCATGATTTTTTTGTTTTTATATGTAAGCAACATATAATGACTTGTGGATGCAGAACCTAATGATAAGTAACTATATATAAGATTGTACAATGAGTAAAGTTAAAAAAAAAACAAATATCAATTAAGATCAAACGAAGAGCTAGAAGCATTAATTGAAGAACATAAAATTGTAGAATTTATTAAGGCACAAAAATTAAGATGTGCCGAACATATGGGTGAGGTATTGAATGATCAAGAGATGCCAAAAAGAGTATTAGATGCAGTATCGTGCAATACTAGAGGTACATCAAGATCAAAATGACTTGGCAAAATCAAGGACACCTGTCGACAGTTTGAAGTTAACAGATGAAGAACAGTTGCACAGTTACAAAATGAAGGTAAGATGTAAACGACGTTAAGACTCACCTTAAGTTGTAAAACCAACAGATGATGATGATGATTATAACTACTGGTAGTACTACAATTGATTCAGATACACAATATGTATATTAACATAATTCACAGTATTTAATAAATAGTAAACACGAAAGAAAATATCGACTGAAAACATTACTGATATTAATGAAATAAAGAATATATCGATAAAAAACGTTATTAAAAAGAAAACAAGTATCATAGAATTGCCTACATCCCATCCAAGCATGACTTATTTCATTTTTTCATCCATGACAACCTAGTTATACAATATTAGTATCTATTGGGTAGTTGCAGTTGGGTAGTTGCGACTATGTTGATTTTCCTCCATTCACTCAGATTCGCAACTTCTTTAGTCATTGCTGAATTTTGTGTAGCATGTACTGGGTTATTATTCGATGCCAATATGGCCGTCTCATCATCAAAAATGGCGGTGATTGTCTCATTTGGTATTGGTAACTCCGCAGTATATAGGTGAGGTATAAAACAAGATGTCCTGTGGTATGCCTGACATAATTTTATTGGTCTGAGTATAACCTTAATTATACTGACGTGAAGTTTTCTCAAGTAGCAGCCGATGTTTACAATGACTCGACAAATTCGATTAATACAACGACTCATGCAAATTCATTCAAATTCCTACAGTCATACTACAATCTAATCATTCTTTTCGGGACATTTCCTTTTCGCAATCCTCCACTGATCGAAGCTGATGTGCATTCGTGTAAAAAGATAGATACTGTTTGAAAGCTACTTCAAAAGTGTGAACTCATGCTCATTAAAAATTAAAAAACTGCTTCCTCCTCTTAAACACTTCCAACGCCAAACAAGAGGACCCGTAGATACCCATCTTTACACAGTAGATATACTAACATGGCATAAAACAGGTTACGGAAATTCATTCATAGTCCGGACTTCACGAATGTGGAATAATATCTCTTCTGGTGTGTTCCACATTCAAACATTACCATTTACAGATATGCAAGAAAAACATAAATAACTTCATTCTGAAAATTCCTATTAATTCTTTCAATAATTTTCTACTTTCTTCCTATCTCGTCCTAAAGCAAAGTAATAATAGAATAAACTTAAAAAAAAAAGATTGTGGACAAAAGAAATGTAATTCAGATTGCAGACGAGAGCTGAAATTGTTTCTTGACGTAACATTCAACCATCAAGTTAGCTGCAACCATCAACTGAACTCAATTTAATTAAAGTTCTACTCTTGATGTCCTTCGGGATTACCTCCTATCTTTCGAAAAAAAAAAAGAAAAAAGTTCTACGAAAAAGTTTAGGTACTCAATCCGGACCAAATCATTCAAGTATTTCTACTTTTAAATTTCTATTTATTTTGGCTCAAAGAAAACTCCAAGAGCACTAGGCTTAATCCTAATCGAAACTTACTAATTTAGGAATGTCGGTTATACAAAAAGACGTTATTAACACACATTTTTTCAAAAACATTATCAACGACAAACTTGTAATAGTGTTGGATATCAAATAAATAGAAACTACGAATAACATTCACTAATTATTATGAATTAAAGCAGGATCTAAAACAAATTGATAACATTAGATAACGTACGTGGTAGTAGATTGGTTTGTTTTAAAATAATTTACCAATTTGATATTGACTGAACACATTCTTTAAAAAAAAGGAAAAGGAAAATACTTACTTTCTTCAACAAGCTAAGAAAGACAGCGAATATGAACTACACATTTCAAAATTGTTATACATTAAGTGAGAAAAACGTTCCATATCATATTGGCAATTCTATCGTTTTCATAAACCCAAATGCAAATTGCTTAAAATATATTTTAAGTTAAAAAAATATTAAAACAAAATACTTTCTATTTCTTTTTAAAATAAAAATGTTTTATGCAATTAAATTAACTTTAACAAATGAAATTATTATCATCGTCTCATCTATTAAGATATTAGAAGCGAATAAGTAAAATTGATAGACCATTCCATAGAAATTCCAAATAAAAAACAAATATAACACAAAAATGTTAATTCAAAAATTCAATGCCATTTGTGTGACGAAATTAATTTGTCCTTCAAAAAATCGTATAAATACAGAATACAATACATACAGTACAACATACATATATAAATAAATATAAAAATAAAAATAAGATGGTATATATTCTGTGGTCGAGATCAAAACCAGCTTAACCGGATAAAATTGATTTAATTTAATGAAGTTTATTTACAGAAAATCAATATACATACAAAAAAATTTGTGGATTAGGTGTTGAGTTAAATTGTTATTCAGATACAGAAACAATACAGATAAACAATAGAAAAAGTATTGAAGCTAAACATCTTCATCAGACTAAAACCAACGTAAGCTTCATACAAATGCTGACTTCTTGATATAATTATGTATGAGCATTTATGACTAAATAGTTCCACTGTAGATTTCAATGGTTTTGAAGTTTTATTAAGTTCATTAAGCAATTTAAAATTTATAATAATCAGCAAATCCACAAAATTAACTAACGAAAATTTACTATGATTACATTTAACTCTGAATACCATCGTATTTTGCCATTTAATATTATTTGCAATTCATGTCCAAAATCGGCTTTAAGTCTTTCTTGCAAATTTTCGTTTTTATGTATTTAGAGATTTAAAATCACTTTTATAAAAACTCTATTTGCAAATATTTGATCATTTTCATTCGTACTATAACAGCAGTCCGAAAATTTTCCTGTAACCTTTTTGTCAACTTTATAAATTTTTATAATTGCCATTTCAAAGAACAATCTTTTACGTCGTCTATCTTAAATTTTCAAATCGATCTGTCAAATAGTTTATTGTGAAACAGCCATCTAATCACTTAATTTTTGTTCTTTTCAGATAATTCAGAATAAATTTCAAATTCGTGCTGAAATTCATTATCTTTTTTTTAAAGAGTTTATCAGCAACCGATATCCAAAAAGATATGGATATTACTTTAGGTTCATTATCTTCACCATCATATGAAATGATTCATTTTTGGTTAGCTGAACCTGATGTTAAACGCGTTGGTACAAGTGTAAATGATGAACAAAGAAGTGGGAGAAAAAAAATCAAAAATCGGTTACATCCCTTGAAATTTTAAAAAAACTACATGATGCAGTGACAAGCAATCGCCGAGTAAAAGTTTGTGAGCTCTCGGATATATTAAAAATATCAAAAGATAGCGCTGGACGCATTTTACATGATGAACAACTTATGAAATAGCTATAAGCAAGATGGAAGCCGCGCTTATTACAAGTGTCTAGTACAAGATTTCAAAAAACAAGCACAACAATCTTTATAATTAGAAATAACTTTATCTGGTTTAACTTCAATTTCTCTTTCTGCATAATTAATTATTCTATTTGATGAATTTTTAAGATCTGCAAAGCTGAAATTGCAATTTTTTTTTTTTTGTTTCTTTTTGTTTTTTTTTTTTTGTTTCAACTTTGTAGGAACCCAAAACTGAGATATAAAATATGATAACATGAAAAGCAAATTAATTTATAAAAATTATTATCATTAATTTTAGTTTACCAAAGGAAAATATTGAGCATTTTGGTTTTTTTGTTATTAATTTTGAAGAAAAATACTAAGAAAACAAAAAAAAAATCATTTAACATAATTTCCTTTTGTGTGTCGTAGAATCTGAATTTGCGTTAAAAAATACCCTTCCCATTTAAAAATCTCGATTTCGGCCAATTTCGGCGATTTTTGATCTTAAAAAACCGATTTGCAGTCCTTTCCGAAAACTGAAAATACCACCAAACGATAGAGCACCCTCGATTTAGTTAGCAAATTTTTTTCTAAATCTTAAAATAACGGCTCCTTCCCCTCTTAAAAAGCTGATACGCATGGTCTGGAACACCCGGTATAACAAAAATTAGTAAACAATTAGTTGGTAAAAATTATTGTGCACTATTGGATCGATTGAATGACGAAATCAAGAAAAAGACTACCACATTTAGCAAATAATAAAGCGCTTTTCTATCAAAACGACGCATAATCACACACATCAGTTTTAACAACAGTAAAATATTGAATGAATTACGAAATTGCTACACATTCAGTTCAGATTTAGTCCCAAATGATTACTTTTTGTTTCCGAATTTAAAAAAATTTGCTTGCTGGAAAGAGATTCACATCAAGTGAAATGGTTATCGCTGAAACTGAAGAATACTTCGAAGGTCTTGAAAAATTGTATTAAAAAGCTAGAAGAACATTTTGATGAAGTGCATTGAGTTGGAAGAAAATTGTGTTGAAGCATAAAAAATAAAAATAAAAAAAAATATTATTTTAATATGAATACAGAAAACTTTTCGGACTGCCCTCTACATGATATTTGCTATAGAAATTCTGTACAAATTTTTAGAAAAAAAGTGAAAATTTCAAAAAAAAAAACGTTAATTTTGAGAAAATTACAATTTGCTACTTAATATGTTATAATTTTCCATTCCAAACATAGACATTATAATATAAAATACCATAGAAACAAAGTCAAATATCAAATTTAAAGATATCGAACATTAAACTAAAATTTTCATACATTTAAAAGCTTAAATAAAAATATTATATGTCTATATTTAATAAAACGCTTACAAGCATAAATGACAGAATATCAAGGATAATAATATCCTTTTTTTCATTTTCATTTTTACATTTAAAGATTAGTTATATATAATGTATATATCTACCTATGTGTATATTATATGTATCTATATAATATTATTATATTATTTTATCTTTGCAGTTTAAAAATTATTCAAATTACGTCAATGATGTGATGAGGGAAAATGAAATAATTTTTATTTGCTTGTTATTTTTTTTTCTTTTTTAAAATCTATTCCTTCTGTACATACATTCATACATATATATTATTTTATATTTTATGTGTGTGTTTGAATGTGTATTTATATGTATAAAATTAAAACAAGAAAACATGAGTTAAAATTCCAAAAGATTTTAATTTTTTTTTCTTCTCATAGCGTTGATTTCATTTTTTTAGTTCATTTATTTATAATAAAGGCTAATATTTCAAGATTTCTTCAGAAAATCTTGATTAAGAATTTAGAATATCATCCATTGATGGCTTGAAAATTTCCTTTTTTATCTTATATTTGTTTTTGTTTTTTTAGGTTCTTTGTTTCTCATTTTTAATGCCAATGACTTTTAATACTAAATTGTTTTTTCTTAGAAAATAGAACAAAACCAAATACTTTGCCAGTCTTTTTATTTTTTATTTTATTAATTATTTAAATTGGTTTAGATTTAGGATTGAGTTAAAATCTGTTGCGATGTGAAAAAATGAATAACAAAGTATTCAAAAGATGTGCTGGAAAAGTAAAAGCTAAAATATAAAATGAAACAATTAGTATTTGATATGTATTACAAAATTTGTTATTAAAATAGATTGAAAGTGACTAGAAAATTATTTATTTATCAGTAAACTTGGATATTAATGATAATTTCAGGTCTCTTCCCCTTTCAGGATGTAGACCTATTATTGAAGATGTAGACGAACCACAACGGATAATGAGCCAGATCGAAAAAACTTATAGTGCTTGGTACCATCGAGCTGAAAGGTATTCGTTATATCTAACTGCCTATTGCATCACCCAACATCTAAACTACATGCAATTTAGCGGCTTTCAATAATGAACAACAATTTAATTTCGTATAAAATTATATGTGACAGGATATATTTTGCAAATAATTTGATTTACTTTAATTAAAATATATAGTAATTAAATTTACACTTAAACTAAAGTCAGATCAATAACAAACGTAGGGAAGAATTTTGGGAAGTAAGCTCAATATATTATTTTGGCAATGTAGGTATAAACAAAAAAAAACAAAGAGGAAAGAAATTGTCAAACTACCCTCTTATTTTAACCGAATAAATATCATTAATTCGGGACGATGTCAATGCTATACTGGACATAATAAAAAACTGAAACATCTTTATTCTCTGAAACCATTCAGACGATTAAGTTGAGTATATGATTTAAGTACTAAATTTAAATTAGAATCAAATTACAAAAATATTTCTAAATATCATGTCTAATACGTGACCAACAGAAGTTAAATATGTGGCCTGGACGGTTAGAACTCTTGGTTATTGAATGTATATAACAAAATATATTACGAGTAATTTTTGAATATACATTATTATGTTTGAACCCTTACTTTTTTAAATCAATAATAATTATATTTAACTAGTATAATTATATTCTAAGGCAAAAAAACTAACACAATCACATTTTTGTGAACGATTGAATATTGCAGCATTTATAAAAATGGATATGACATTCTAATGCTAACGTTGTATCCTAATGTTCGTTATTTTATTTAATAAACAGGATTTTATTAAGCACCTATTACGCCATTAAACTAATTTTTTAAAAATGTCTACTTGATATAACAAAATTTGCAAAGTAGCAACTTCCAAAATGTATATTTATATCAAAAGCTCTGGACTTTGTATATCATTCCAAAGTGTTTCAAATACGTAGTCCTAAACGTATTACCAAATTGTAGCAAAATATACTAATAAAATATATTTTTCCGCCAACCGGTGACAAGATCTGCACTCAATATTAATTTTGATGAAACCAAAGACAAACCAAAAATAAATTTATCGAGTCATAAACAAAAAGTCAGATTATTACCGATTTATGTTACAAAAACTCAAAATTATAATTTAAACGTCAAAATGTATGTGTGTATTTAATTGTCAAAGTGGTAATCTAAAATGTAAGAAAACTTTTGTTATCTATATTACAATGAAGTGATTTTTAAAACTTTAAACAGTAGTTGAACTGTATTTAAATTGTATTAAAACTTTTTAAATTGTATTTTTGAAGTCACCCAATGCATTTCTTCCTGATTATATCATCGAATTCAGTTATGGGATTAAAATTAAAATTAGATATTACGAAATCTAGAGATTTCACATCCACAACATAATGTTTAGCGTTCTGAAATGTCAGGCAAAATGCAAGTATCCAATTGATTTGACTTCGATTGTATTTATTATTGGTGGGCAGTTTGACTTTTGACTAAAATTTTGCATTTGTATTTACAAATATACAGGAATAATTTTGTGAACATTTTTCTAGAGAAAAATTTACATAAAAATTGCCAAAATAAATGACAAATAAATATTTTAATATCCCTATTTACTTAGATTCATAGTACGTATATAAACACATGTACTATACACATATTATATTGATATAATATACACAATCTAATTTATATGAATTTCTTATATTATTATAACATATTCGAAAAATGTGACTTTATTTAAAATGGCAATATTAACCCTTCCCCCTTCCCTATTCTATTTTTTTTTGTGTTGTTGTTATCATTTTTAACATTAAAAAATTTTTTTTATTATAAATATTTCATTTTTATAAAAGGACTTTTTTCATATGTAATATTTTTTGTATGAATATTTCGCAAAAATTCGATTTTATTATTTAAAACTTAACATTTAAATTCAGTTCTACAAAATGTTTTGAAACAAATTAATTTTTATAATCCAAAAATAAACAATAGACATTTTTTTATATCATAAATAATTATTAAAAAGAATCTTGCAGACATTTACGTCTTCATATCATCTATATAGAATATAAATAAGGAACATGTATATTGTAATAAGGATTAAATATTGAAATCGATTTCAAGTAACCTTGTAATACACAAATGCCTCATAGAGTTTATTTTTCTTTTATATGTGTATATTTAATAAAACAATTTTAATAAATTTTAAATACAACAGTTTTAAGAGTATTTCATTATTTTAGAAAATAATTAAAGTATTTTTAGGTCGTTAAACTTTATTTAACATTTTGTTTTACTGTTTTTTGAATGTCGATAAAAATTGAAAGTAAACTAATTTACAGTGTTGATCATTGTTTATTACAAATTATTTTAATTATGTTTAATTTTAGTATGATTAAATAACTAAACAGAAAAATCAGAGTAAAGCAATATTATAACTATACATAATACTCTCCCATCTCAATTATTCAGTCTAAGGGCGTTTCATAAAGTAAACCGGATGATACGCTCCGAGCACTGTCAGATCATACAGAGTAAATTAATGAACAACACAGAGCTAAATTGATCAAATAAAATTAAAAACAAGGTAGAACTTTTTTTTTCTTAATTTTATTGAATATTTCTGAAAAATGTATGACATATTTACTGACTGTTTCAATTGCAAGTTATTACACTTATTTGATAGCTGGTTTTATTATTAGCAACATTTTGTAGAAAAACAATTTGACGTTATAAAGCAAAAGCAAAATTGTATTCATATACAATATAAAGCCTAGTTTTAGTTCAAAATAATTATGACCATGTTAAACTTGGACGAAGTATTTAATATTGCATTATGTTTCTTTTCGGTTAAATCCGCAGCAGTATTTAAATTCCACGTTTGTTGAATATTTTCACGTAAACCATCAACTTTCGACTATGGGTTATTATGCAGAGTGCTTTTCATTGATCTCCGCAGAAATTCAATTTTTTATAACTTTCTTTAAGTGACCTTAGAACACAATATAGGTTTTTTCAGGTCATATTCAATTAGACTTAAGTCTAAGGTTTGCTTGTTGACCACTCTAAAACCGGGATATTTATATGCTGGAGCTAATTTTTGGTTACTGTAGCAGAATAGCACCATCCTGCTTATATGCAATTTCTCCAATACTTGGTCGAATCTATTAATGCACGGTCAGTGTCGGTTCAAAATCTGAATATATTTTTCGGCATGTACCATTAAAAAAAATGGAGGATTTCAACACATTTTTCTTAACCAAAAACTAAAGGATTATTTTTTATAAAAATTCAAATCCAATTTATGCATTCACAGCCTATTATAATCCCTAGATGCAGATTTTTTCTAATGTCGCGGAACATTTTTCGGTTATGTCGTTTCCTCTGTTTAGACGACATATTTTTAATAAGTCTCACCTTAAACAAGACTATTTCTATTTAAAAGTTTATATGAATTTCACCAAAGACTATATCCAATGAATAAAATGTAGTACGAAAATTTTGAAATATTGAAATTTGGGGAATATATGGAGCTGATTCAAATAGTTATGTATAATACAAATTAAGGTTTTATCAAGTAAAATATTCAGATTTTAATAAACATTATAATTCACAACTATAACGGAACTATAACAGGAAATTATGTTTGTAATTTTGATGCATTTGGGACAAATAGCTAGTTTAAAAAGAATATCAAATTTCTTTATGAAGTTCATCGATATTTTCTATAAGTCAAAATACCATCAAATGTTAAAATGCCGCTTAAACGAATTTTAAATAAAGGAATAAAAAATATTCGAATTAAAAATTTTATATAAATTTAATCCATTAAATATAATTTATTTTTAACCAAATTAGTATTCTTTCGTAAATTATCGATATTAACGTTTGTACAATTTCTATTTGCCCATACATAAAAAAGATATTGATAATAAACTTACACATAGTTAGCTCATACATTTTTCATGCTCCAAATATATTGTATATATCATATGATACGATATTTAGTTCAGAGTTGCCTTCATTGAAAATATAATGTAACAAAACGAGAATAAAACCCCGGGGTACATACCTGGCCGAGAAAAAAAAAAAACAATTTTTCTGTAAAACGGCACAATAAAATGATTTTTCATAACATTTGCTATTAATATTACTATTTTAAACATTTTTTCCAGATAATTTAAACCTACCAAATGTTCAAATTTATTATTTTTTTGGCTGACCGGAGATCTACCAGGGGGGTTTCTAGTATGTATAATGTATATATAATCATCAAATCAAATATCAGCTATTCCTGTTTATTAAAATTAACTATTATACAATCTGTAAAATAAATTTGAATAATAAAATTTTAATATAGGTTCGATAAACATACTATATCACATCATTTCAGTTATATATTTTTTGTATTCGTGAACATGTGTCTCTTTAAAATGTGTTGATCTGTAAAATTATATAAATTTCTATAAATTTCGTATATTTGAAAAAGAAATACTTATCTTTAAGAAATGTTCCTTTAAAACCTATATTAATGTTATCCTGCTAATTATTTGTTTTTTCCTATTAAAAGTGCAAAAAACCAAATAAGATAATCCAAAAACAATAAAAATAAAAAATTTGACTAAATAGAGAAATTAACTCACAAAAATTTCTTATATTAACATGACGCTTCAACCAACTGAGCTAAAATAAAAATTTATTTCGATCCACACGGCCTACATCATTGATTGATTGAATAAAGAAAAAAACGAAGGCACACGAAAAACCACGAAAAACGTGCCTTCACTAATCGTGCTCTTGTGCATAATATAGATATAATTTTTGTTGACCAAGAGAGGTCTGTAGTCAGGTGGATTTTAAATTCACAATATAAAATCTATCTTCCTGTTCAACATTCATATCGTTATTGTTGTCATACGTTTATTAGACAATTCAAAATTTTGAGTTACAGCTCAATGCCAAATATTATAGGTAAAAAACAATTTAAACAAAAAAAAAAAAAATTCAATAAAAAGTTTTACTGATTCTAAAAATCTTAACTACTATCGGCAGAATATTACTATCGAAAGTTGTATAGCTTACATAAAAGAGTACTTATTAAAAAATGTCAATGATTGAGGAAACAAATTTCCTTTTCTGCAAGATTCAAAATTATTTTAAAATTTGGAAAATGAATTTCAAAATTTTTATTAAGTCGTAAACATTTTAATGAAAAAAATAAATTGTTTTCGATATGTCGATATTTCCCAATATAAAAAAGATGATCACACAAAGGAAATTTGATTTTTATTTTCTTTTATTATGTAAATTTTAAAATGTACTTTGTTTTTAAGGGTAACCGGATAATTTTAATCAAATAAAAAAACAATATTTTAAATTATATAAAAATCAAATAAAAAAATAAAAGTTCAATTTGAAACAATTTATGTACAATTAAAATATTAAAAATGTTTTAAAAATCCCTGGAAACTAATACAAATTTGTAATAAAAATAAATTAAATTTTTTTAAATTCTCAATATTAATCCATAAATGAACCATAGAGTAATGAATTTTAATACACAAAACTGGTATAATGCCAATTATTGTAATATTAGATTGTTCTTTTTTGGCTATGAGTCAATTTCAGAACTATATATTAAAAAAAAAAAATAACAAATCTAGGTAAAACATAAATTGTTAATTGAAGGACGTTAACAACATCGTCATTTTATTACCTACATTGGGATGTGATAGCTTAAGTTGTAACTGAATTTTCTAAAAATTCATGAGGATATTAAACGAATATTATTAATAGACATTTATAGCGTTAGGTCCACTTCTCTGTTCATCATCATCATCATTAACATTTATTGATTCTAAAGCTCGGGGTGAGCCTTAAATTCGTTTAAATTTTCCTCTCTGTATTTGGTATATGAAACTTATTGTGTTACGATGTAGTATTACGTGTACCAATTAAGCTACATGTTGAACCGAATGAGCCACATTCACTGCCTGCATTATTTATGTACTACAATCATATAATTATAAAATATATACATCCAATACTGTAAAAAAATTACTACTGTATACATTTTTACTCCAGCTGACAGCATTATGTTGTGTTTTTCGCTACATTAACATAATCTTGTGACTTAAACAACGCGAGAGTATGTATATTTATAAAACATTCCATAGAAATTAACTCCTTATTTTATGAATAGTGAAAGAAAGAAATATAACATTCACTTACACATTTACACCCACCCAAGCTTTATTACATTAATTCGCACTAATCGTCAGTTGACATAATAACTACATCATACCTTAAGTAGTTTAGTTTAGTATAAATAGTATAATATAATTTATTTAAGTTTTGTGTTTTATTTTTTACTTTAATTTTTGATTATTGAATGCAATTCTGTAAAATTTGATAAAATAACATTATTTTTCTTATCTTTTGAGTCAACATCATGATAAAATTTCCACCGTTATTTCACAAAATTATTTCGGGAAATATCACTGAATATTTTCATTCCTTACACATACATACACAAAGAGTATATAGGTACACGTAAACAGACCCAATCTTAATATTTGATTTAATATTAAATAATATTTTTATTCTGTTCTTAAAAAATTAATTGTTTATTTTTTTTTTTGTTTTACCCTGTAAATTACACAGTCATTTAATATTTTTGTTCCTTTTGTGTATATAGTTAGTGTTGAAAAAAAAAACAAAAATATAAATACAAAAGCACCACCAATTTCATTTACCTACCACAGCCATTCACTTGAATTTAAATGGTTCATTGTTTTATTTTTATATTATTGTTATTGTTCTTTTTTTTTTTTGCTAAATACACATTTAATTTTTATAATTTATTTGAAGCTTACACCATTAAAATAGGTAAATCTCATTATCCTTGAAAATAATAATAACGGGACAAAAAAAAACAAATTGTGTTTTAATGCTCTGGCGACAGGTAATCATATTCTATCTACACTACACCCTTAAAATTGCCTACCATCAACACACATATACATACTATCACCTACGATTGAAGGAAATAGCATTAATAAAATTTTAAGGAGACGACATAAAGATGGGCAATTTTTTTTTTATTTTTTTTCCCATTTTCTTTTCTTTACGTGTTTTGGCTTTTCTCTTTATTTGAAGGTGAAGTATAAAGAGTCTGCTGAGATGATAAAGAGAACAATGAAAGAGAAAAATAAAATAATAATATAACGTTATTCTAACTAATCATCAATATTTTCTATAATGTCAAAAAAATTTGCGTAATAATGTCACGTTCCTGTCATATTTGCCTTATGATTTCTAATATATATGATTGGTCGCTTAGCAATGTCTTATCTACTGGTAGAGATATTTGAAAACAAACCTTGAAAAAATATATATATATATATATTAGGGTGGACCTTATTTTTATTATAATTATATAATATAAGGTAAATTCGAAAATACAACATTTTAAATCATGATGCGGTATCACTATTGTATCAGTACAAAATAATCATGATGCAATTTGGCAATAATGCTTTGTGTTAGTGATACAATCAATGTATTTTCAAACTATTAGGATTGAATAGTGATGCTTTAAAAATTTAATTAAAATGAATAGAATGTTATCGAATATCGCTTTGAACTTTTTTTGGGAAATAGTAAACAATTAGAATATTATGATAAAATACTAGTCTAGATAAAAATAAAAAATAAAAATTTGTTAAGAAAGAAAAAAAAAAGATATCGTACTTTTGTTACAAAATGCATGGAAAAAAAATTTGGAAGTATACCTAAAACAAGAAATAATTAGCTCTTGCACAGAAAATATATTTCAATCAAGTGAAACAATTTAAAAAATGAAATGACAAATAAAACTTTAAATATCAACCAGCTGCGTATTAAAATAGCAAACAAAGCATAAGAATTCTATGATACGAAAGTTTGCTCAAGTTTGCACATCACAAACAGTATGAAAGAACTTAATGCTTTCATCAACATTTTAATGTTACATGCGTCATGCTGATGCATTTACTAATAATTATGTATTATTTTACCTAACCTGTATCTCTGATTAAGTAATTTCTATTGAATTAAACATTTTAAGAAATTTAAATTTTAAACCAATTAGCAATAGTCTAATCTTGAGTCTAATCTTAATTTGAGTCTTAAATTTCAAGTATTTCTCCTATTATATTTGCTAGTATAAAAATCCAGTTTTAATTTTTTTCAGTTAAAGTCCTTATCATTCTATTGTTAATACATATCAGTAAGAATAATTTACGTTTAAGGATTTTATATTGGTTAAAGTTAAAGTTTGTAGACATTTGGAACGTACTAAATGTGATTTATAATTGGAACCATATGTTGAAAAAATTATGACAAAAAGTCGTGATCCCGAAGAATTAAAATATATTTGGACACAATGGTATGATAAAGCTGGCAAACCAGTACGAAAATATTTTGAAAAATATATCAATTTGACAATAAAAGCTACTAAATTGACTAATTATAATTCTAATGCTGAAGAATGGTTAGATGAATATGAAGATGAAACATTTGAAAAACAAGTTGAAGATGTTCTGGCCGATTTAAAACCATTCTATGAACGATTACGTGGTTATGTCCGTTGGCGTTTACGTCAAAAATATGGTGATTTCATTGTTTCTGAAAAAGGATCAATTCCAATGCATATTTTGAGTAATATGTTGGGTCAAACATGGGGTGAAATAGCTGATTTGGTAGCAGCATTCCCAAATAAACCATTAGTTAATGTAGATGATGAAATGAATAAACAAGGTATAACACCAATAAAAATGTTTCAAATGGGTTATGAATTTTTTCAATCATTAAATATGACAAAAGTTCCAAAAACATTTTGGGAAAAAAGTTTAGAAAAACCAACAGATGGTAGAGAATTGGTATGTCATGCTAGTGCATGGGATTTCTATTTAATTGATGATGCTCGTATTAAACAGTGTACACAAGTTAATCAAGAACAATTATTTACTGTACATCATGAATTGGGTCGCATACAATATTTTCTACAATATCAACATTTACCATATATATATAGAAATGGTGCAAGTCCTGGTTTTCATGAAGTTGTTTTTATCATAATCGGTAGCAACACCAAAACATTTGGAAAAAATCGGTTTATTAAAAAATTATGTATAAATCAATTATTTTTAACAGCATTAGATAAAATTGCTTTTCTACCATTCGCATACACATTGGATAAATATCGTTGGCAAATTTTACGTGGTGAATTAAAACCAGAAGAATGGAATTGTGGGTTTTGGAAATTACGTGAAAAATATTCTGGTATTGAACCGCCAGTAAAACGTTCTGAAACTGATTTTGATGCTGTAGCTAAATATCATGTTTCAGCTGATGTTGAATATTTAAGATATTTTGTTTCATTTATAATTCAATTTCAATTTGATAAAGCTGCATGTATAAAATCTGGTCAATATGAGCATGGTAATCCACTACTTCCATTAGATAATTGTGATTTTTATGGTAGTACTGAAGCTGGAAATGCTTTTAAGTCAATGTTATCTTTAGGAGCATCTAAGTCATGGGCAGATGCAATAGAAGTATTTACAGGAGAGAGAATAATGTCTGGATTTGCTATTCGAGAATATTTTGAGTCATTTATTGTTTGGCTTAAAGCTGAAAATGAGAAAATAATGTTTATATTGGATGGTAAAAATTATTAAATGATGGATATTTTTATCAATTTATGTTTTATGTTAAATGTATTTAGTAACTAATTTAATTTTCAAAAAAAATGTTTTTTAAATTAAATTTATTTGTTAGTTTGTCTTTAATAAAAAAAAAAGAGATTTTAAATAAATAAGATTCACAATATCGACATTTTGGAGCTCTAACTTCTTACTTACAATCTTAAATCAACTTATTTTCAATTTCGAGGGGCATAACTAACGTCACGTAAGTGTAAAGGTATTTTCATACTTAACGCTTTGGCTGTTTATAAAAAAAAAATAAAAACAAAAAAAAACTGTTTAGTGAGTGGATTTCAAGTCTTAATCAATGCTAAATGCAAAATTGGACAATTTAATCCTTTGAACAATTTTGGATTTTCTTTGTATTTGTTTTTGGAAAAAAAAAATTACTACAACATTGTACAATTACTGTTGAAAATATTCAATTATTTTTTTATAATTAAGAATTATACAAATTTTACTCTAAAACTATAAAACAAGTTTTTATCGAAACTAATATTGTGCATTTTTTTCCACATTAGACTCAGTTGTAGAAAACAATCAGATCTCAATCTTTTTTTTTAATCTTTTTTTTACTAAATCCTTAATACTATTTGGAAGAAGAGATTGAGATCTGATTGATTGAGATTTGGATCTGCAAAGGAAATGCTTATACAATACCACCGTACTATCTGTTATCTATATCATTGCAACTACGACATAATGAGTACAATTAATACAATTAGCAGTAACTGGTAGAATTAATAGCAGTAAAAATGACTTAAGAGAAGAGGAAAACTTAAGAGAAAAGAAAAAAAATTCAAATTCGGTAGTAGCGTAGATATAACAGTTATGTTAAATGATATTACCCACAATACAATTATAATTCAAATAAGTAAAAATACCTATACTTTAAAACGTTATCATTTGATAAGAAACAATTTGTTTATTTTTTTTAATATTAACTAAAAGAATAATAGCCACCCTAGTTATTAAAAACCTTAAACAAAAAATCAAAATGTCTTTGCAAACTGTTTTACTTGTGTAAATTTTACCGATTCAGCTTTACTCTTACTCAATTCGATACATATATATTTTTTTTTACCTTTAATTTTAATGGCATCCCTCTTTCTGTAAAAATAACGATTTTTATCCTAAAAATTTTAAATAAACACGTTCAAAATTAGGTGACTCATTTTATTTTATGATTTTTTTTATTATTTTTTTTTTTTTATATGATAAGATTTCATCGCAATGGTTTATTAATAAAAACCTAAATGAATCCTTTATTATAATCATATTCTCGAAATTTCGAAAGGTTTCTATACCAGGTAAAGTAACAAAAATATTATGATAGTATAGTATGGCAAACAGAAAATGAAAGAGAGAGAGGTTCAATGAGAAAAATTAATATGAGGTCTTATGACCTCTTATCATACAAATAAAAAATGAAAAAATAATAAAAAATTATGACTAAATATTGACATGAATTTAAATTGTCGATATTTGTTAGATGTCCATGGACTTAAAATTACTATAGATTAGTCAAGAATCGTATTCGCAATTAATCTAATGTTGTCTGGTATTAATAATATTTCATACCTGTAAAATGTCAAATTATAATATTGGGGTTTAACAGAGCGAACAATATAAAAATTAATAAATAAATAACAAATTTTTTAACATAAATAACATAATTTTAAAAGTACTTTACACCTTAATCACATTACTTTTTTTTATGACAACATTAATTTTGTTTTAGCGATATTTGCAGATATATTAGTAAAGTCCTTCTTAGTAATGTTAATTCTATCATTTAAGCTTTACGTTTAATACTTTAGGTGGAAGCGATAGTTATTTATATTTTATTAAGTGAATTAAGTAACAGTATCCATTATCATTCACCAAATTTAGGCTTAAGTGTTAGAATTTTCTTCAAGAAAGATAATTTTTAAAATGGCTTAAAATTAGGAGCAACACGTTGTTTGCTTTAAAAAGGTGAGGTAATTCTATGAGCTTAGATCTATTTTAGGCTGTTAAGTATGAGTTTTTTGAGAAATTGTTCATTAGAAGACTGAATAATGCAATAACCAAACTCAGCATTATATACACAACTATCAATTCCATTTTCAAGAAAAATATTTGACCTTAGAACAAATTCATAAAGTGGGCAACATATAAACGAAATGTTTGGGTTAAAAAATATTTTGCTCTGCATCATTCCTCAACATCACCAGACGTAACCCGATAGGGTATGGTGCGAAGAGTTATTATTTAAAATGTGAAGCTGCTGATATTCTAAACTGTCACTTTATAGCAAAGTATTAATATAAAAAGCCATATTAAAACCAGTTTGAACATACGGTCTTGCTATATTACAAGTAATTAAAATATAGAAATAGTTGTACGTTTTCAATCAAAAATGATTCTATTATTTCTGATCTATTGTAAACACACCATGGTGGTAAGAAATTACAGAATACGATCAGAAAAAGTATAAATATTTTAATCCATTACGCTAGATTAACTAATATTCTTAAAATTTTATACAAAATTGCCGAACACAAAATCGACCCAGACAAAATTCCGGAAGTTTTCGAATATTTTATTTAGTTATCTATAGCTCTCTGTCCCGCTTTCAAAAATAATTATTAAAAAAATATTTAGGTAATTAACAGTAATTTAGACACTATCTAAATGTAACAGTGCGTCATCAATTCAAGGTTTTAATTAGCACTTTATTGCTTCTGCCCTACTCCTTTATCTTAAAACTCTTATGCTAACCCGCGTAACAATTTTACTGTTATAAGACTCTTGCGCACTGTTATAACACTATTATAAACACTCTTATAGCAGTATTAGTGTTAATTTGAGTGCTCCGCAGTTGCTGCGAAAAGTTATAAATACGTTATAGCACTAAAGTGGAGAATCCTATAAGGCACCGGAGCAAGTGATGTAATATTTTTATAGGATTAGTATACATGTATTAGTGTATATGTTTTTATTTTGAAATGATATTCATTTGAAATAATTTATGTTATGTGAGAGTGAGAAAGGTATTATTCTTTATTTTCAAATACGAATTTTATGGAGTTTATATTTATTTCCTGGGAAAGCGAGATAGTTATTAATTAAATATTTTTATATTTGTGTGTAAATGATTAATAATATAAAAATGTCTTACTAATAAATAATATTTTGCGGTTAAGAATAATTGTATTAATATTTATAATTATTGAGACCAAAATGCAAAATTTGGTTGGGAATGAAATTTTATTGAAATTTATTATAAAAATATTTCGAAAAAAAACAATGCCCTCCAAAAATAGCCAGTTTTTAAATAAATAAAAGAAAATATATTTTTAAATAGCATCTTTAAAATATTTAATAATGTCTGTTAATTAATGCATAACATCAAATTTGATATTTAAATAATTATTCTTTTAAGTAAAAATGATATTTTTGCGAAAAGAATGCAAATTAAAACTTTTCAGTTTTTGTTTATTTAAAAAAAAATTACCTCGTTTGTAGAAAATAATGGCCGTTGCAAAATATTTATCTAAAACCTACAGTAAGTTTATTAGTAACATTATAGAAATACAGTAAAATAATAACACAACTACTGCTATTCCAGCGATTCTATTCTTATAATAACACTTTAACTCTTAATATAGGATTACGCACTTTTAGATTTATAAAAACATTACTGTATCACTTGCGGAAAATCCCATTATAACAACTCCCGCAATTGCTATAAGAACATTCTTACAGCAATATTAATCACATTATTCCCATAAAAACATCATTATAACACCTTTAGTGCTTATCGGAAGTCATATAAAAGTCTTGTAGCACTAATTTTGTTTTTATAACAATAAAATATTACGTGGGAACCAACATTTAAAATATACTAACTAAAATAACTCTAACTAAGCACAAAATAACTGCTAAAATTATATGTAAGCCATCAGGTTTGAATTATTCACCCAATTATTTTGGCAACACGGAAATAACAATATATAAAATTAATTGTCTACTGTATAATGTATATTATCATGCATTTTTAGTGTTAAAATCTCTACATCAAACAATCAATGGATTGACCAAAGTAATGAACTACATCAATAGTGTTAATATTATCTTTATGAGAAACACTGGATTAAATCAGCCACTTAGTCTAGATTTCATACACCAAAGAATAGTTTAATTAAAATATCACAAACAGTAGTACCTAGTAGTACCCTATAAACGAAATCTCCTGTAATTTTTTTAAAGTTATTATTGTCATTGTCTGTTCTCAATAATAAACCAAATAAAAAAAACTGATGTTTTTCTGATGTCTTTAGTCAGCAAATCGTTTATTATTCTTTTGAGTGGCCAATTTTATTTTAAGATTTTATTGATTTAAATTTTAATTATTTTATATGACATAATATTTATTTTTTTATGTCTTTAAAAAGTGAATAGTTAATTATTTTTCTATTTATTTTTCTATTTATATTATATATCTATATTTTATATTATATATATATACATATATACTGAATATTTATAATATAAAATTCTTACTGTCGTTCTTTTGATGCAACACCAAGTTTTCATATATCGATAGATTGGTATTTCTTAGAATGCGAATATAAATAAATGAAATGAAGAAAAATCAAAAAATAAATCATATTTTCAGAAAGCCAAGAAGAAAGAAATCAAATCAAAATAGGATGAGAACAACAAATTCCAGGAAAAATAGAATAAATAAATTAAAATATTGATCTGATAGAATAATATTATGAAATATGATGAGAAACATAATATGTTATAATAATAGGTATTCATGAAGTGTTCTGTCGGCGAAATATTGATATTCGTACAATATTAGCTAATATGCGGACACTCTAATTCAATAATTTAAAGACAATATAATTTAAAAAATAAAATACATGATAGCTTCAGCACAATAATTGGTGATAGAGCAAAACTCGGTATTAGTAAAAACGAATACCATCAACTTCCAGTACTCTTATTTGTGTTGGGATCATAATTTCGCATCATATAATTTTTTTTTTAATCATTTTTTTACTAAATCTGTTATAATAAAATTTCTCTTTAAATCTTCTTTAAAAAATCCATCAACCACAAAATACCACATACAAAAAGTTTGTTATGTAGTAAAGTTTGTAATAACATGGTTTTTTAAACTTTACTTTTTTTTAATTTTATTTTATTTTTGTTTTGTAATTTCTGTCTTATTTTTTCTATTTTTGATTTCTAATTAAAACTTCATACAAAATTCAAAACCATCAAGTTAATTGATCCAAAAATGCTTTTACAAGCTATATACAATTATTTATTAATCATTATTCGAGAGTTCTGTAGGCAGAGAGAGACGTTCGCATTCACATGGCTATTTTATAACGTTTACTTTCCACATCAGCGTTATTCTCATCAATATTATTTAGGCACGATACTGAATCCTTTGCATTATACAATCAGTCAAATTGTTTACTTGATTTCATTACCATCCGAAATATGGGGGTAAATAGCTAACGTATGGTAGATATAAGAATAAATAATATTTAAAAATACCAAATTGTTTATTATTGCATACTTATAGGGGCTTACATAAATCTAATATTATTTATAAAAATTGGTGAAAAAAATTTCATGAGAAAATCCGAGTTTAGTTGTCTGTTCCATTTGAAGTATTGTCAGTACAGGCGCATGTATACTATTTCTGTGGATAACTGCCAGCCCATTACACGTTATTTTGTTGTTGTTTTTTACTTTTATGTATATTATTTTGATTGAATTGATTTAATGAGAAAACATTCTTAAATTTTAATGAAATCTTTATACCTCATAGTGAAAATGTTAAATCTGGGGCTTAAGCTCACCATACATCATTATTCAGTTAGTGTTGATTCCGACGCTTTTGTCTGGCATTTATTTCAGCTACATAAGCTGAAAGGTAGCATGGCAAGTTTTTGAATGTAAACACTGCTACCATGAATGTAATTGTGTGAAGGAAGCTTTATATAATATGCATTTGACTCACTAGCGTACTTGTTGAATAGAGCGTTGCTAATTGTAAATGCACTTTGTTGTCAATGAAGCAGCACACCTGTTAAATGGAGCATTGCTAATTGTGATTAGTTTTGAAAGAGACATTACCCATTTGCACCAGCAGTGCACCTGTTATTTTTTTTTTTTGTGCTCTTTCCGGTAATTTGGGTAAATTTACTTTTTAGTGCTTAATTAAACTCGATCGTGAAATCGCTTCACCTACTACGCCACCCAGCGTGTAAATGGAGCCTTGCTAGTTGTGAATGCGTTTTAGATGAAGTATTATGCATTTTCTTCAGCACAGCACCTGTTAAATAGAACCTTGCTAATTGTGAATGCCCTTTGTTTGGGACGAAGCCTTATATGACGTGTTGACATTCATGAGTATGTGATTACGCGCATCAGTGATACTTGATACATTAAGTTTTAGTAAATTGCGAAGGGATGAAATATGGAAGACAAACATACATAATGTGAGTGATCTGACGGATAATAAATAAATAATGTTGTGAGATTCCTAATATGCTATTGTTTTAAACCAAGAGTATTTTCTGTTTGTTAAATTTTCTATTAATTTCTTAGTGATCGTTGCAGCAGAAAAAAAAGTATTTTTCTCATATAAGAAAAAAAGCAAAGACCCATATTGTATCGCAGATCGCTGGTAACGCTAAAATTTGGCAGGCATATCTATAATTATATATAATTTTCGAAATAGAAATATGACATTGTCCTTAAAATATTGAAAAGAATAATTAAAACTCACATAAATTATACTGTCTACAAGTCATAGCCTCAATGTTTTGGAAATCATGCTTTGTTTGACGGAAAATGTAGACCTGTTTTTTTAGTTTAATCGAATAAAGACACCTTAGACTGTTCCAATATTACTACTTCCTTGCCTTTGTGTTTAGATAAATAAAATCACATAAAATAAAATGGCTTTGTCAGAAAGTGTAAAAATAGAGATTGACCATTCTAAAGTGTACTTTTTTAAATTAAATTTCAAAATAAATGTAATTTTTTGTTTCCACCTATCATTGATGCAAGGACATAAGTGTAACAATAATGACAAATTCTATGTAATCATCTATGTCTACATCGAAAGCACAATAATGCCAACTTCTATCGTGTTTTTATTTTGTTAAAATAAAAAACAATTATAATAAATTTTGATAGTAAGTAAAATAAAATACTGTTGTAAGAAAAATTTCCGTTATTTCGATATCTTCAGATTTCAACTAAAATAAAAGTTTTTATTTTTGTAAACTTACTTATCTTTAATCAATTGAATTGAAGTGTTCCAGTAATAGTTGCACCCATTAAAAAGAATTCCTTTGTTTTGTCTTCCTGGAATATTGGAATTTATATTAACTTCACTTCAATATACTCATAGTAATGATAAATAATTGAGTTATTTTACAGGAATACTAACATATAACAAAGCTTTGCTTGAAATTTTTAGAATTTAGGTTATATCTACTCAAAATAAAAATATACGTTATAAGTTTAAAATAATCCTTGACGAATACACAATATAACCTTTGAATCATTCAACCAAAATATTTTATTTTTTTAACTTCAAATTTTATTTTTATCTCAGTATTTTATAAAAAGAAAAAAAATTATTAATATTTTTTTTCTTATGATGGTTTTTTTTTGTTTTTTTTTAATATTGTCCTTTATTTAGAGATGAATCAAACAATATAAAAACACAATTCTCATCTCGATCTAAAATGTCATTCAAAGGAATTTGATTTAGACATACTATATACATTATACTGACTTCTTTCCACCATACTGCACTTTATTATTATTTTTTATTTTGTTAGAAAAGAACTTCAAAATCTACTCAATTAAATTTACATAATTTTCTGACATGTGCCCGAACAACTATCAAATATTACAAGAAAAATAAAAAATAAAAATAATATAGATAGAATACAATAGAAATAGAGAAATTGACCAGCATTAAACACAAATGCAGACATAACAAGGGATCAAAAAAGAAACAAAGTGATTCTTGAAATTCAAAATCATGAATTCGACAATAATAAAAAAAAATAAATAAAAAATAAACTTTTCAAATAAATCGAGGAACGTTATGAATTGATATAATAAAAAAAAAAATATATATATATATATATATATATATATATATTTTATATTCTATTATTTGAAACATCTCTATTTTGATTATCTTAATTTTTGTAAAAGAATATTTGGAAGACGTTTTTTTAATTTAATTTAAAGAACTTTAAGTACATCAAAATCTAAGATGATGAGATCTGGGATGAAATATTTCTGTAAACAAATCGTAGTAGTTAAGCTATCGCGTTTTAACACCGTTAGAATTGATTTAGCTTTTTCAGCACACTCTTCATATTGTTAATGATTTCTAAAATCTTTAAATATTAACTAATCGAATAGCAAAATACTTATTTTTATTTATAGTTGTGACGACTAATACCCACCACCATTGGTACCGTTATTTAAATCAATGTTTAGAAAAAAATTCTAATTCCTTAACTTGTATATATTCAGATCTGTATTGTATTGTTAGGCATTTTTTTTAAATCCGATTTTCTTTAACCCCCTAGGGTCAATATGTCAAATTATTTTATTTATATATATATAGTTTCCGTCATATATCTGTAAATTAAACGAAATGTTCCAATACATATAAAGAAAAAATAAAATAATATAAATAAAACAAAAATTTTTTTTGATGTTTTTGATTTAAAATAATAAGTACCAATAGAAATTTTATCAATAGTTGAATAATAGTATGATAACTGAAAACCATACAGCATAATTATAAGAAAAAAAAACATAATTGACTTAATACTTTTTTTTATAACTATTTGTTAATTTTTATATACATACTAGTGAATTCTCTGTGTAATTGCACAGAAGTAATTTCAGACACGATTTTATACAAAACAAAATATTTGTTTTGCTAAAGGTAATTGTTGTTGGTTTCTGAATGGCTTGATTCTTGAATATATATATATACTTTATAATGAAATCAAAGTATAATGTTTAATACTTTATGACGAAATTCACACTAATTCCAAAATAACTTAACACAATAAAATACCATTACCCTGAATGTAGTAAATCAATAAATTAGTGTTTTTGCATAAGATATCACAATGGGTTTCAGGATTTTATTGTAGAATATATTCTGAAGCGTTTTTAAACAATTAATTCATCAGATTTGGTTCTTTATATAATCAAAAAATATTTGTCAATATTAAAGACATCTATTAATTTAGACGGACTAAAATAGTGTAATGGTTATGTTATCCACTATGTTACCTAACAGCAAAAGGACAATTTGGAGTTCAAATCCCGCTTATGTTACATAGTTTTTCAATTATTCTAATTGATTTGGAATACATTTTAGTTGTAATTTAAAATAAAATGGAATTTTGCAATTATGAAGGCAAGTTTTACTTTAAAATAGATGCAGTTTTCTACAATAAAATTGGCTATACAAAAAATTTAAAAATTGATAAGTAGACAATCTATACCATGTCTTGTAAATACCAAGCCGTTGAAGAAGTTAGTGTGCTTGTATTTGAGGAAAATAGTTCATACCATAAAAATTAAGTTTTTAGTAAAGAAAAATTTAAAATAAATTTTATTCTATGGCAAGTTAGTTCTATTAACGCTTTTTTTATTCCAGAATGAATTATAAGCGAAACGAAGTTTTATAACACAATTATTTTGATTAAAAACCTTTAAAAAATAAAATTATTGAAATCCAAAATTATTATCCATACATATTCAGAACTTCATACAGCATTTACAATAATATAACTATACATAAAATAATTATTGATATACATGTGCTCATAGTTCACATACAATTCATATTAAACTTTATATAAATCATTAGCTATATTTTGACTGAAAACTTAAAAAGAATAAGTGCTCACCATCGTTTTGTATATTTTTTATGGTTAAAGGTGTTATAATGATGTTTTTATGGGAATAATGTGATTAATATTGCTGTAAGAATGTTCTTATAGCAAATGCAAGAGTTGTTATAATGGGATTTTCGGCAAGTGATACAGCAATGTTTTTATAAATCTAAAAGTATGTAATCCTATATCAAGAGTTAAAGTGTAGTTATAAGAATAGAATTGCTAAAATGGCATTAGTAGTGTTATTATTTTACTGTATTTCTATAATGTTACTAATAAACTTACTGTAGCTTTTAGATAAATATTTTGCGAAGGCCATTATTTTCTACAAACATGGTAAATTTTTTTTAAATAACCAAAAACTAAAAAGTTTTATTTTGCATCCTTTTCGCAAAAATATCATTTTTACTTAAAATATGCATTAATTAACATACATTATTAAATATTTTAAAGATGCTATTTAAAAATATATTTTCTTTTATTTATTTAAAAATTGGCTATTTTTAGAGGGCATTGTATTTTTTCGAATTATTTTTATAATAAATGTCAATAAAATGTCATTCCCAACCAAATTTTGCATTTTGGTCTCAATAATTATAAATATTAATACAATTATTCTTAACCGCAAAATATTATTTATTAGTAAGACATTTTTTTATATTATTAACTAATATCTATCTCCCTTTCTGAGGAAATAAATATAAACTCCATAAAATTATTATTTGAAAATAAAAAATAATACCTTTCTCACTCTCGCATAACATAAATTACTTCGAATGAATATCATTTCAAAATAAAAACATATACACTAATGCATGTATACTAATCCTATAACAATATTACAGCACTTGCTCCGGTGCCTTATAGGATTCTCCATTTTAGTGCTATAACGAGTTTATAACCTTTCGCAGCAATTGCGTAGCACTCAAATTAACACTAATACTGCTATAAGAGTGTTTATAATATTGTTATAAGAGTGCGCAAGAGTCTTATAGCGATAAAATTGTTACGTGGGTAATAAAGTATTTTTGCTTTTTTACTCACCGCGTCGTTCATCTTGTTTATTGTATATAAGATATAGCTTGCTTCATTTAGTCCGGTAACGTAATTTTAACCTTAGATAATAGGTATTATAAATTTTATTTTTGACGTGTTCTGATGATTATCAAGTACGAAATATACACAAGATATACCAAAAATTTTAACATAACATACCATAAAAAAAATGTTCCGATCATGTATAATGTTTCCCTATTTTTCTTACGTTTTTTTGGTGCAACCGTATACAAGAGAAGGCAAACTGATGTGTTGAAGAGGTTAACTTTTACGTTTTTTTTATTTTTTTTTGTTTTGTAATATTATACATCATGTATATATTTTTAATTTAAAACCGTATATAATATATCTACCTATGTATTAAATTATAATTTATATTTTGATTCTGCTGATTTATACACAAAAACATTCTATACATTTTTTAAAAAAATATATGAAATTTTACTCTATTATTTTTCATTTCTTTTTAATTTAAAATTCAATAGCGAAAGCCCTAAAATATTTTTTTTCACATAATTAAAGAAAATTTAATTTCTTTAAAAAGAAAATCTTCGGAAGGCTATACGCCGATCGGTGGTTCAGAGATTATGAACTGTTTTGTTAATACATCTACTTTTTATTTTCACTCAATTTTTTTTATTCATCAAAAAAATTATTATGTGTATTGTGTATTATATTTACAATTTGATTTGTTTTTTTTTCTATTGCACGTGCAAAATCGAAACTCATTGTCAGATATTATTTGTTCCATATTCTATTCTTAAGTGATCGAATAATGGAATAAAAGTCGTATTTCCTTTCACTAATCATTTATATTTATTTTGCAAATATCGATATTTCGGAAGCAACATACTTCCTTCATTCCGACTAATTAAAATTTTAACACTAATACTTAGGTATATTTATATAAATTGAATCTTTAATAATAAGTTCATTTTGTGTTAAATAGTAATTCCTTAATGGTGCTACCTGGTCTACAATGTTTTTTTTTTTATAATTATTATTTATTAAATTTAAACTATAGTCTATAGTCTACATCATTATTAAGTCTGTTGTTAATGTGTTCTATAGATAGTACCAAACTTTCATTCATATCTAATTGATTATTTTTATTGAGTTCTTTTGTTAATTTTAAACTATTCTATTTAAGTATTTATTATATAAATTTCTATAAATAATACGAAAAAAAAAAATTGATAAAATCAAATCTAATATGACACTAACGACACATAGATTCTGACAATGTCATACAAACACATGACAAAAAACAAATGACCCATATTAATAAGATATTGATCGTTTTTTTCAAACTTAGACGCTGAACTTAAGCAGCTAAGTATTGTTAACACGGTTAACTTGATTCCTAATTATACGAGGAATTTTCAATGACGACATATAAGATGTCACTAAATTGATCGAGTAATAATGACCCTTAAGGGAATAGAAAATTTTGCACCTTACTACAAACACTCAGTTTATATCGTAAATAAAAACGTTCGGATAAAACAAAATAATCCTATGACAAATTTGTAAGCAAATACGTAATTTTCTTAAATTTGAAATGAAACTTTAATGAAAGAATGAAAATGGTAGAATTTAATATTTTGCTTCTGTCATTTATGCCGGGTTACAAAGCTAGTCTTCAAATAGGTCCTTCTCTGTCTTTAAAAAATTTCGAATAATTTTTTAAAGAAATCTCAAGTACGAGTAATGTCATAGTAGATATTTTAAAAAACATTTTACCTATAAATATTGCTAATATTAAATTTGAGATATAGGTAAGCCTCAAAAGAGCTATATTTTTTAATTTTTTCGATCGGTTTTATTCCAAAATTTTTAAAAATAATATCACGCAATTTTAATGGATTTTATTTTTATCAATTAAACTTTGATTTTTAGAATGTTTTTGTTTCAAAAAACATTCTTTTTTTAGATTTGATTTTTTTTTATTTTTTGGTCTTATAAAAATGGTAAATTTTCTTTTAGAATATCATTCATACCCAACCCATATGAAGATTCTAATTCTGAAATCCTAAGAAGACAAATCCCTTTGCAACACAAACATTTAAAAAATGTGTTTCTTGTTTAAAATTCAAAGTACAAAAATATATACGCAAAAGAAAAACCTTGAGAAATAAATAAATTTGGCATTCCTACAGAATGTTTATTTTTTGAAATCTTATTAAAAGAGACAAGGAGGACAACATATTTATACTAACATTAAATTTTTATAATTCAAAATTTCAAAATGTTTACATCATCATCTCTAATGTACATTTTATTTCTAAGTAAAAATCTATATATACATTATTCGTACATACACATACACAGATAATAAATATCCGAGAACGCCCAACTGAGATAATAATATCAAATCATCTACTAAAACCGCAATTTCCGTTTTTTGGTCATTTTCATTTTTTTATAACCTTGAAGAAAATAGTGTACATACATCTGCACAAATAATAATATACGGGTATTATCAATATAAACTTTTCATCTGAATTTAACATCAATTTATTAAAATATTTTTATTCTGAAACTGACAGGTAAATGAATGATTTTAAATTTATATTTAGTTTTTTTTTTATTATTATTATTATTTTTTTTGTTTTGAAGAAGAAGAAGAATTAAAATTAATGAAATTTATTAATAAATATTTCTTAAAGGAATTTGAAATGAAATGCGAATTTTATAGCAATTTATCATTTATTCTGATTTATTAAAATGGAAAATTGTATTGAAATTAAAATTAATTATTGTTTCAGCAAAAACAAAAAAAAAATTAAAAAAAAAACAATTTCAAGGTTTAAAATACAACATATTGGAAGAATAAATTGTCACAAATTTAAATTTAAATGTATAAGTGATGAGAATTGGAAGGATGTTGATAAAGATTATAGATTTCGTATTAATGCAATGTTTTTATATTAAGGTAAATAAGTATAATAGTATGTATTGGATTTATATTATGTTGACGTAAATAAGATATAATTATTACGATCTTAAAACCACTCTTAAAGTTTCTGCAATATTGTTTACTTTTCTAAGATAATTAGTATTTTTGTTTTTTTTTCGTTCATATCAACTATATGAATGCCTAACGACATTTTTCTCTATATAAGGGTTCATACACACGTACAAAGAGGTTATATATTGTAAAACCGATTCGATCATAAAATGCAATTTAGGACAACAGAATTTACATTACGAAATTTCTTATACAGTTATCAAAATATATTATTGTAGATGCGTTTGATAGAATGTAGTATTAGCTATTTCAATAATAGCTAAGGTTGTGCAACATTAACATGAAAAAAGAAAAGTAAATAATTTGTTCGGTGCTAGTAGCTATGCTATTTGCTCTATAGTAACTAAAATTAATCGGCTTTTAAATTCAGTTCCGATTTCTAGTATATCTGTTTCAGATAAATTACCTATAACTCAGTTCTCACAGCTGTATTTAATTACGGTAACTCAAAATTGTTTAGTACACATAATATTATAATTTAATCGGTTGCTTGAATATCTTACAGGTTTTTTAATTGCAGTGCAACAAAATTTAACTAAAGTAAAGATTTAAAAGAAATTTGAAAGTAAAAAATGAAAATTTAGTAACAAAAAAGAAAAATGACTGACTGTTTTCAGTGGATAGTTGGGAAGTCGAAACTATCCACACACAACAAAGTTTTTTGATATATAATCAAGTGTTGAAACCAGTCTGGGCTTATTGTATCCAATTATGGAGATGTACTAAGCAACTCCAAATTTCAAAGTATCTAAACATTTCAAAATAAAGTATTGCGTAATATAGTTAACACCCCCTGATGATAAATGTTCGCAGTACTAATATTAATAGAAATATTATAACCGTCACGTAGCATACGAACATATATCAATATTAAAGCTTTAGCTTTCGTTCACAATCAAAACTTTGTTAAACATCGCAAACGGATGAAACCATTCTGAAAGTGTTTAGCTTAAATCTTTAATCCTTCAAAAAACCTCCTCTTTAGGTTTTTGTTGATTTTAATATTGTCTTGTAAAAATAAGGGCTACAAAAAAATTATTAGTTATTATATTTGACAATTTTTATTTGTGAATTGTGTAATATTTTGGAGCTTTTAATGGGTTAGAGTCTCTACAGTCTTTTAGAGGCAGCCATTCTCTGCCAAGCGCAGTTTTGCTAGTTTTTACATATATGTCCGAAATCTACATATATTATAATCTTTATCAACATCCTTCCAATTTGTATCACTAATACATTTTTTCATACATTATTCATTAATTGGTTGAACATTAGATTTTACATAATTCGAGTTGAAAATGCACGGTTTTATGAAAATTATAGGAAGTAAATAATGAATTAATATTACTTATTATTTTAGTAATGACTAGATAACATGACTATTTACTGAAGATGGCAATTTAAACATCGAAACTTCGCTAATTTTTAATTTTAATTTTAATTAAATTTAAAAAAGAAAAACGTCCACAGGCGGAAAATAAAAAAAAGGAAAATATTTCCTATTTAAAATATAAAAAAAATTTTTATCTGTGGCGTGGAAAAATAGAATAGAAACTGTTAAAATGTATTCTAACTTGAATATGGTTATCTTGAATGAATTTTTCCGATTGATTGCCAAAAAAAAGTTATTATTGACTTCAACTTATTGTGTAATTGATAATATAGGTGCAACTTAGATATGTAGTGAAATATGTATAAATAATACTAACACAGCAAATAATATTCTTATACTGAATTGGATTGGAGGCTAAAATATCATTCATTGTGTTATACAAATTTCTTGAAAATTATATTGTGCAATTTTGTTTTAATGTTTTTGTCCAATTTAGGTAAAAAATTATCAATCATTTTATTTGGAAAATTTAACTATAAATCAGTAGCATTATGCTGTAACTAAACCTTACTTCATATATAATTTATTCGAGTAAATACAAACCGCTACCATCAGTTTTAATATTTCGACAGATAAAACTGTGAAAAATTGATTTAAAAATGTAATCATATGTCTTGTAGGAAATTATACGTTTGGGGCTTAAATGTGATTTGTTTTGTATTATTTTAATTTTTATATCGTTCTTAAAATAGCAGTTTATAATATTGCCCAGATTTTTAGGTATATTAATTGTATGTATAATATGATGCATGTAGTGTAGGTATAAGCAATTTTCAAATCAAGTGAAATTAAAAATAAACCCTAAAGTGTATTGCTTACCAATTTTCATTAAAATAATAAAAATGAAATACTCTAGGTATATTATATGTTTCACTAAATATTTTAATCGATTTTGATTATTACACCATCATCAAAAGATTGAGTCATCCTTGTGTAATAACCGAAATTGATTAAAGAAAATATTTAACCTTTATTATTTTTTTATAATGTTCCACCTAGAGCCTACAGCATATTTTCTAAAATATAATTTCCATTAACTTGTGTGGGCGTTAAATTCCACTAATTTTATATCAAAGATCATGATTATATAGAGATCATGATATATTTCCGTCCATGGATATAATTATTATTTATTTATTATACAAAATGAATAATCCACGTTGGAATACATGCATTGGATGTAGTAGGTATTGTATCTTATTAGAATGACAACATTCGAACAAAAATATAGATTGTTACCCCTCACACATTGTAGTATCTTTTAGAAGAAATTTCTTTAGACATTTGTTTTTTGAATCCATACCAGAAGAGAAAATAATTACAATTTAATTTTTAATTAAATTCCCATTGTATTTTTATATTTTCTACATTATTAACTTTAGCATCCCATTTCTGTAACAAGTGTTGGTAATCCTAAACAAAAAAAAAAACGTGGATATCATCAAAATTTAAATCCGAGAGAGAACGTCATGTTTCTTGACAATTTAAAAAAAAAATATTGGTAACAAATTTTTAAGGATACAAAATATTTTTACACACATTATATTCTCGCAATGAATGTGGGTACATACAAATTTACATAATATTATGTATATTCCTTAATATAAAAGAAAACAAATAAAAAAAGGTAAAATAACACAACGGTGTTAACTCAAAAAAACAAAAAACAAAATAAAATTTCTAAAAGTTACTTAAAATATTTTCAACTCAGATGAAAATATTTCGTAAATTAAACAAAATAAACGAAATTTAAGAATAACAAAAACAATTTTTTCTAAAAATCAAAAAATCAATTTTTTTTTATTAAAGAAGTAAGTTTTGTACCAAAAAAAGAAAGGAAAACTCTTCAACGTTTAAATACAAGTGACAGTACAACAACGAAAGCAACAACACTGAGAGACATAAAAACCACAATCAACCTAAATATTGTCCTTTGGTGTTAAATTACTGCGAGTGACAAAAAAAAAATAAAAATAAAACAAAAATTACAACCACAACAAATAATTAGAAATTTGACGTAACGAATACATACATAGTTATGAATCCATTTGAAAACGTGTAAGTATAGGTATGTCAAACTGGATTGCTTTTGATTATCCAATGCTCTGTATTATAATTTTAGAATCTATTTTATATTAAAAACTAGCAAAGTCATACGACGTTGTTCGGGTTCAGCACAAAATATATAAAATTTAAAATTATGAAATAGGCCAATGATTTGGTTTAATGATTCGGTCAAATTAAAGCTTCTTTGTACACAATATTTTTTGTTTTATTTCCTGAACTGAAAATAAAAAAAAATTTTTGTTACTTACTCTCGAGCAAGCTACATAAAATTGACCATGAAAAAAGCAAGGATCTCTTAAGTCAGTTCCTGCTACACTTAAAGTTTGCCCTTGTGCTTTATTTATGGTAAAAAGCATATTTTTATGGGAAATTGATCGTCGTTTAAATTGGAAAGTGGAGTCAGATAGAACTAAAGGTCTTCTAGGAATAAAAATGTTACTCCCAGCAGAGTATCCTTGCGTCATTTGCGTCATTTAAGTCATTTGTGTCGATTGCGTCATTTGTGTCAATTGCGTCAATTTGCGTCAATTGCGTCATTTGCGTTGATTGCGTCATTTGCGTCAATTCCGTCAAAATAAAATAAAAATATTTTTTTTATAATATATAATATATTTGTAAAAGCAAAGCATATTTTTATAAGAAATTGAAGCTGTTTAAATTGGAAAGGGTAGTCAGATGAAATTAATGGTATTGTAGAAATGTATTCTAGGGATGTAATTCTAGGTTAATTGCGTCATTTGCGTTATTTGGGTCAAATGCGTAAAATAAACATACATTCAATTTTATATATAGTAAACTATAGATAATATTTTTCACTCGTCAAAAAATTTGTTCGTCCCGTTTTGAATACATCAAATATTAAAAGAAACTAATGCTGGTTTCACAATATTGTCAGGGTGAAATAAATAGGAGTAATGTAATAAATTTTATTAATATCGGAATAAACAATATTTGAAATAAATATCGCAAATATTTACTAAAGTAAAATTTGCTTTTAACATAATTATCACAAAAGACGCTCGCAGGTCCAAAAATAAAATTACCAAAATAAATTAAAAAAGTGTACAAATAAATGTTATACCATATTGTATGGTTGTACCAAAGTGAAGCTCTGTAATAGAATAAAGAAAATTTTTCTGCGCAACATAGGTTTACAAAGGTTTACAAAAATACATTTTAAATTTTGAAGGCGTACGATTTTTGATTTAAGCGGTTTTATATTGTTAATTACAGTTTTTCTTTTCATGCAGAATCAATAAAATTTTTATATTATTGTAATTATAATAGATGGTTTAAAACTTACAATATAGCACAATACGATAATCCAAAATATTTCCTTTATAGTCTACATAAGTATATTAATATGTGTTGTGTACATACCTAAAAAATAAATGATAAAACTAATTAAATATTTTATTTAAACAAACATTTACTTTTTTAAATGGGGACAAAATCTCCAAAAAAAAACAAAAAAATCACCAAAGTTGTGTTCTGACATGAGTCAAAATTATCAAAGACAACAATCCCAAAATGAAAATTTGTAATAAAAAAAAATATAGCCAATTTTTGTTTCAAACTTTAATTACACCAAATACAAGGATTTTTTTAAAGTTTGAATTACAATACAATTTTCTAACTGAAAATTTCTCACTTAACATTCCAAAAGCAGTAGATTCAATGTACTAGTAAAACATGGTACAAATAAAAATCCTTCAAATGTTATCAACTTTCAATCTAATCCATAGGACGACAACACTCTAGTAGCATCATATGATGTTCTAAAAAAAATAATCACAAAACAGCTTCCGCAGTCAGCATCAAAAGGGAAATGATGACCGACGCGTTTAATCACGACCTAGCCAAAATTGTCGACTGGGAGAAAGCAAATAGAGTCGATTTTAATACCCAAAACCGTCTTGTTATTAGTAATAACTTAACAAGATACGAACCAAAAATTGTCCGGTTTCAAAATTAGAATATTCAACAACTCAAAGACCTAAACTTTCTTGACATGCGAGTGAATCAAAGTATGCACTACTGACATGAGCATACTTTCGATATTATAAAAATCGCCGTCAAATGTTTGTGGTTTTTGAGTCGCTGTAAAGCTCATTTTTGATATCGATTTTGACCTCTATAATCTATAAGTATAATCTATAAACAAATCTATAAAGCATATATACCACCCAACCTCGAGTATAACTCATATTTAACGGCCGGTGCGCTAAGGACTGCTTTAATTTCTTTGGACAAAGTAGAAAATGCGCTATTCGTCTTATAGACGATATAAATGCGACCTCATCTACTTGGTCATCGTTGTATTGTTACAGCACTTACCCTATTTTAAAAATATCTCTACTAAGTGTTGGCTGTTGTTGCGAGGAACTAAAATCACTCTTTATAAGTCACTTCAAGCAATTCCGAGATGATTTACATCTAGAATATCTGAAATGTAGAAGAGGCGTTCTCAATGAGAATGGAATTTTTTATTTATGATTTGCAGAAGCTTTCCTTTAACTTACTATCATTTTTCTATTTCAAATAACCAATGGTACGCAAGTACTGAAAAATGTTATAATAACCTAAATGTTGGCTATAATACAAAAACAAAATTTATCAATCTTAAACTTTGACGTTATAATAGTATATAATGATAATTATTGTCCTACGAATTCGATTGTGTAAAATAATATATAATATGTATAACGCTTAAACATAAAGATGTTTATTCTTGCCGTACACCAGAAGATATTTCGTAAGTTTTTTCGTGAGGCAGTCATGTCAAAAATAGGTGTCATCATCATCATCTTATAGCGCTATGCTCCTCCAAAAAGGTCGATCTTATGCCGCTTGTCTCCAATTTAGAATTTGTAGGGTTTGAGCATCGTTTTTCATGTTGTTTGCCCATCTGCTTCTTGGTCTTCCTCTACCCCGGCTGCTATTGGGCTTTCTATTCAGCACCACTACTTGCTTTCAACTTTCGTGCTTTCGACTTACGTGGCCAGCGCATCTTAGTCTTTGGGCCTTTGCAAACCGTACAATGTCCTCACTATCAATCATACTATTGAGCTCGCTGTTGCTTCTGATTATATATTCTCCATTCTGTAATCTGTTTGGGCCGAGTATTTTTCGGAAGAACTTTTCTTTCAAATATGGGCAGGCTATTCTCCTCGGCCACGTTCACAGTCCATACCTTGCAACCATACGTCACTATGGGTCGTAGTAGAGTTTTATATATCGTCATTTTGGCCTTTCTTGATATTAATTTTGATTGAAGCACCTTTTTGTTTGCATAGTAGCATCTATTTCCGGCCTGAATTCTATTATGGATACAGCATTGCATACTATTATCACTGCTTATTGTTGTTCCGAAGTATGTAAAGCTTGTAACTCCTTCAAAGTTGTACTCTCCAATTGTTGTACTCTGATTATTATCTTATTTGTTCATTTCTTTACATTTTTAGATGTCAGACGATGTAAACGACTGACGTGACACAGAGAGTTTGAAACATCTTAATGTAAGAGTAAATATATTTAATCTAAATTTTATATTTGTAATCGTTAAGTTGTGTACTATATTGTGATACACTAAACTGTTATGCATTAGACTGTCGTAACACAAATAATTGCCACATTAACACAAACATTAAGAGTCCACAATTGTTTCATGGTAGGTTTTTAATTTTGCTACAAATAAATTGAAATAAAATTTGATATGTCAAAATCTATAATCAATTGAGCTTACAAGCTTTTCTTGAAAAGTTTTTATAAATTTTCCAAAATAGAAAATCGGTACATTTAAGCGACAAAATTTAATTTAAATATAATCCAGAAACTTTAATTCATACACCACAACGTAAACTCTATTTCCAATTTTCATATTATATATTCCTTAAAAAGAAAACGTATCAAATATCATTTTAAATGAAACAATACAGCTGAAATTATTTTCTTTTTTTTTTTTTGATTTTTTTTTCAATGGCGTGGTAACAATATAAAACATTATCTTAAATTTTTCTGTATATTGTTTTTTGTTGTATTATAATTTACCTACATTTTCTATCACTTTTATCTATACCAACTTTAAATTTTCCCAAGCAATACTACTTGATACTGTACTACCACAATCAAATGTCAAAAATAAAATTTACCTAGGTTAACTATTAGATATTATGTAGATTGAAAATAGCTTCTTGTTAATCAGGTGAAATCTTTAAAATCTACAAGAACAAAATAACAAAAATAACAATAACAAAAAGAAAAGAAAAGAAAAATGTTTTTCATGTAATGGTTGATGTTTTATTGAATTTTTTTTCTTTTGTTGTTTTTTTTTTTGTTATTTATAAATTGTTATCAAGAAAATTTCGAATCATCTAAAATTAATTACTGACATCTGAGATTGAATTTTGTTGTTGTTGTTGTTGTTGTTTGTTTTGGTTTTTTGACAACGCAAATTACACTAATTATCATCATCATTTTATAAGGAATGTTGGCCTCTTCAATGTGAAATTTTTTTATAATGTTATGAAAAAGAGGGAGTCACAAAGTTTTTGTGTTACGTTGTTTTATGTTTATTGTTTTTAGAAAATTGTTTTATGTTTCTTTTATAGGGTTTTTTGAATATTATTTGTTTTTTGATATTATTTTAATTGATTACATATACTTTATAAAAGATCCGGTTACATGCTTATTAGTAAAATTGGTATTACAAAATTTTGTAAATGACAGGTTCTTAGGGTGACTTTTAGGTTTTTCTGGTTGAAATTGATACGAAAATTGAGTTATGCTTATTTTTATTTTCCTTGAAATTTTAGTTAGATAATCTTAAAAATTATTATGGCACTTTAAATTGAATAAATTTTATAATGTTGTAGTCATGTAAGAATTTATTTTTGATTATAAGATTTCTACAATAGCTAGTAACTCATTGAGCAGTGATTTATTTTTTTTTATATACAATGATATGAAATTGAACCCTTATATAATCGTATTAATCGACTTTTTGAAATTTGAAGGGTAGGATTCTGTGAAATATCGATTAAGAGAATTAAATTGTATTATATTTTGATTTTTTTTTTGATAAAAGTTCTTGGATTTCAATTTCGTGTTTTAAATCAAAAATTATGTTTGTCTGTTAATTAAAGAAAATTTAATTTTAATATACAGCTCATTAAAAGGAATGATCTATTGGCCATTATTTAGCTACAACTCATTTCGAAATTATTTAAATGTGTTTTTTATTTTTTTATTTTTGCAGTTGGTTTTTGTGTAGTGTGCATTGTTCTCAACGAAATAGTTTTGTAGCTAGGTAGACTACCATCTATTGCTACTTGTCACGTATGCGAAAGTATCATCGTAGCTACCACAGAATGCTACTTTCGAATTTTTTTAACGTATTTTATTCGATTGGTTTTTTGTTTGCAAACGGTTTATTTTTTTTAATGTTTTTGTTAAGTTTTTATGGAAATATTTTTAAAATGTAAGTAAAATACGTGATTAATTTTTGTAATATTTTTAAATACAATTTACACATTATAACTACAATATAATTCCATACAGACCTTTTTTTTTAAATTTACATTTTATTTCAATTTATTTTAACCTTAAATCAAATATATTTTATTTTTTCTTACGAATAAGCAATTTCAACTTTCACAAAATTTCAAATTAGCAAGAAATAAATTTCACACTGTCAATTTGAAAAATATTCAATGACAACACAGTTTTGCTATGCTATGCATTTGAAAATTTTTGTTACGGGGTTTTCTTTCATGGTGCCCCTAACCCCAATTGACCAAATTGGTTGGAATTTCAATTGAATTTCCAAATATTTTTTTCTAAATTGTACCACGTACCAATGGTGCAGAATGGTTCATATTTTCGGAAAAGCTGAATGAAAATTAATTGGAATTCCAATGTTTTTTGCTATGAAAGTGGTGACTTTTTTAAAATCCACCAATGTCGGAATTTTTATATGAACATGTACCTGAAATGTGCCTAACAAAAAGTAATGACGTCATAGTTATCTTACTATTTTTCCGTACTAAATTCCTATCATTTTTCCGAAAGGAATTCTAACCTATTTTCCAGCAAAGTTTCCACACTATGCGCCAAGTATTATTCCTATATATTTCATATGGTTTTCCCTATAATTTTTCCTACGTTTTTTCCAATATCATTTCACGCCCTTTTCCTTATTTTATTCCTATACTTTTTCATATGGTTTATCCCATAATTTTTCCTACGTTATTTCCAATATTATTTCACCCTCTTTTCCTTGTATTATTCCTATACTTTTTTCCCATAATTGCTCACACTATTCTTTATTCATTTCTGTTTCACCCTGTTGCACTTTGTGTTTTTCAATACTATTTCACCCTGTTGTATCTTAAAATAAAATAATTAAAAAAAAGAAAATGTACATTCAATAGCTAGAAATATAATACCTTTATTTCCAAAACAATTATTTCAATGCAAAATGGCTTACAAATCGATATCAATCGATATCAATGAAGGTAAGGTAGGTACTTATTAATCCTAAAAAAAAATAACCAATTATAACTGTAGGTACTATTGGTTAAATACTGCCTCAAATCACTCTAAATTTATTATCTTCATAACTCTAACTGTTAATAGAATATTAAACATTAAATACTTCCCGATACAATAAAAAATTGGTTTATTATTATGACTGTTCGTTATAATAAAGGATTACTACTACTTTGTAAAACAATAATGTGTAATTATTTCAATTCTTCATAAGGAGTAATCAAGTGTTATACCAGTTCTATCAGTAGACTGCTGGCTTGTCTCAAATTGTAAACAGTGACTTTTTCAGAGTACATAGCGTTCCTTGCATCTTATAACGATGAAAATACTGCAACGGTTTTATTACAAAATACTTAAATGCAATTTCAAAGAGACTAAACAAATATATGGAATTAAAGAAAAATAATCTGAACAACTATTTGGAACAACTGTTATTATTCCACAATCTAATGATGTAAAGTAGCTTCGTAGACATCTAGACCGTCGCTTAATCACCCAGAAAGACATTTACATAATGTAACATTTAAATATGCTGCTTAGAAAAGTGTACGGACTAGGAACATTCTAAAAGAGTCTCGAAAGCAAAATATTAAGGTCATACTTAGACCTATTTGAACTTATTTAATACAGTTTCAGTTAAAAGTTCAACATCGACAAAACAATACAATTCATACAAAACAATTTAATTCATAATATTCATAGTGAAGGTTTGTTACAAAATAATTTCATTCATAGTGAATTAAAAATTGTGATTGTCGAAAAGAAATTCACCAATATATCAGAATTAATTTTTACAGATTGAACAATCAATGAAGTAGCATACAATGCACATCAGACTGCAGTCGTTAGATAAATTAAAATCACTGCTTCAGTTTAACAGTTCATTTTCATTAATTCATAATAACATAGGTATTCATAAATACTCGGTTATTATAATTTAAAATAGAATTCAAATAATATTTTTATTTAAACAAGAATATGTATGTATGTGGGATATGAAGTGAACGTGTGTGATAGTGTGGTGGTGGTTCTTGTGCTGTTTTCGCCGTAATAATCTCGGAGAAAATATTCAAGCATATCTCAAAAAGAGACAGAGTTTATAATTTACAAAATAGTTTTTAACTATGAAAATGAACAAGAAATAATTTGAATGTCAGTGAGAAGAATTTATGTTTCAAGTATTTTTATATAAATATGTTTAATTAAATTATTTTAAAATTGATTTGTTAATTTAAATGAAGTGTAAAAATCAACCTGTCTTTTATGATTTAAAATAATTGCTTTTAGATTACAAAATAAAGGCTCCTTCCACCCTTAAAAAACTGATACGTATGCAGTGAAACATCCGGTATATTTCTATTCTGACTCGTTGTACGCGTTTTACACGCTAATAACACCCATAATGTTCATCAGGATTTTTTGCATATTTTACTGAAGTCAAAACTAGCCAAATTTAACCAATTTCAACTTGAAATTGAACACATTTTAAATACTTATCAGCTTAAACATAGATTGAGCCGTATGCGATTATTGAGCCGTATGCGATCGATAAAGCTTTGAATCCATGTGTAAGCTGATAAATAAAAATATAATTCGACCCTAAATAAAAACATAATTACTAATAAATAAATTTTGATAATTTCAGAATAAATTTCATAAAAAAATCAATCACAATAAAACACTCTTAAACTTTCATTTTAACTTGTGATATATAGGTACATAACGTAGGTACATTTTCAATTCTTAAATGTCACAAAAATTTTTTAACTGTTTAATATTTTGAAAAATGAGTTTAGATAATTATGTTCTACACATAAAAATTACCACCAAATTCATATTTTATTTATTATATAAAAATAGGAAGGAATTTTATTTAAGGAAAACGTGCTCAAAACCATAACAATATACAAACATATAGGTACGTATACGTAATCAAAAACGAGAGGTAAATAAAAGGAAACGATTATCCCTTATATAACATATTATTTATGTTGCAAATAACTGTAAATAATTATGATAATCAGAAAATATTATTTAAGTATATACAAATATATTAGTATGTATATAGTCTGAATCCGTAATCGCGTCCAAAAGTATATTATGTATGTACAAGAATTTTTATAGTACATAACATTTTTATTGTTATAACAACAAACTACTTAAGTATATAAATTGGATGAAATACACTAAGTATTACAACTAAAAAAAACAGTGACTGTTGATTAAAAATATAAAAAATAAATATAAGAGAAAATTTATCACCCAGTCCAGTACCGTTTATTAAAATAGTTATTAAATATTATTATGATAAATAGCTTTTTGCTTTTTTTTATATTTCGAAGACTATAAAATACATACACGCCTGTTTAAAAATTTAAAATTTTCTAAAATTGTATATTCAAATGTTTATCAAATCATTAAAAATTTACACAAAACATTTTTTTTTATTTCTGACAATTTTTTAGGTTATGTCATGTTAACATTAATTTTTTTTTTGTTTGTTCTACGTGATTTTCCATATTTTTTTTTGTGAATATTTTATTATTATGTATAATTTAATAAATAAATTGAATGAAAAATAATTATAGGAATTTTATTTTACACTTAAAGTTCATAAATTGAAGAGTTAATAAATTCATAAATAAAATAATTTTAAATTGAAAAATTTTATAATATAGAAAAAATACGCGATATGAATTTAATTCTATAAATTAAATTTCAAATGAACTTGAAATAATGAATGGCAAAAATTAGAATGACAGGAAATCTAAACAGCAGTACATTTTGGTTAAATACATAAATTTAGATTTTATAGACACAATCCTAACTTTTGTTTGGTTTTGCAATGAAATGTAATTGAGCGAAGGACAATAAAAGTAAAATTAAACATAAAAAGGTATTGGTATATTTATATATGTATGCATGCGCTAAAAAAGTGAGTAAATTTTACTCATCATGTAAAATTTTAAAGTAATTATCCTTATCAAGCTTGGATAACATTTTATAGAAATTGGTATACACACTCGGGATAACTAGTTTTCATTTGACGTTTAAATTGAGATATTATGTAAATATTTTTCAGCTTAGTCAAAAAATCTTGCAATTGTGTATTGTATTTATATATGGAAATTGTTTCGGTGTCATGAATCAAAAAAAAAAAATGATCGATACTCTACTCTATATAGCTATCAAAGTAAAAAGTCAGTGAATGATAAAAAGATTTAAATTCACTAATTTGTTAATTTGTATTAATGTTATCAGTATTCTTTATTTAATTTTTTAATTCACTTTTCTCAATTCATTTTTTTCTATGTTTTGTTAAACTTTGAAAAATTTAACTAACAACAAAAATATACAATAAAAAATGACAGTAACGTTCACAATAAATTGAAAGGTTCATTCATTAATCATTCATGATACCGATTTGTCCCTATCATTCATTTTGGCTTTTATTCACGTTTTAGTGCTGATCTGGAAATAAAATCAAATATTAGTCACAAGTTGAGTTAGAACGCGTTGTTCGGCATAATTTTAGTAGTTTCTTAATTATAGCATTTTTACTTTCATTAGCAATATTTTCTATATTAGTTGATTTATTGAAGATTTGAAATTATATTTTGTTATTTGACAAAGTGGTAGCAATACTTTATTGTAACGGGAAATGTGAAAATTCAATTTTCCACTGTGTCAGAAGTATTGATAGTGTTAAATATTGCATTGTTAAGTTCCACAATTAGAATGTGTCTTTCAATTGAAATTTCCATTCGATAAAGCGTTTCCATGAATTGATTTCTTCCAGTTTTATTGTCAATAAAACCAGTTAGGTGAGGGTTTTGCTTTAAGAAAATATCAATAATGTTTTCTACGGAACAACAAATTAAACCCACATCATTATACGGTTTAGAGGCCGTATTTAATTTTTTAGTACTTACTTATATGTATTTTAATTAATACTATGAAATAATAATATGAAAATTAATACTTAGAGCTACTTCAATGCAAATTTTCAAGTGGACATATTTTTAAATACCCAACAAACCTAAGGAAGAACGTGTTTTTCAAGAGGAAACATATACAAATCCCCCGGATGAACTTTATGCGAATGTTCGCCTGGGAGAATTAAAAGCGAATGAATTACGTTTCATTAAAAGAATGTTTATTTTTGTTTTCTCCATTTTGAATATATTTTTCATATATGTATAATGTATATGAAAATATTTTCAGTTATTTTTTAAAGCGCATGTGTTAACTACAAACTTCGAAATTTTTTAATGTATTGGATTATAAAAATTTTAAATAATAATTAAATTAAAAAATAAAATAACCTTAAATATTTATAATAAATAAATATTAATAATTAAATTTTGATGAATTTTATTGAAAATGATTCTAACTCTCAGAAACAGATATCCTCTTCTAAAAATTCTATTTTTATTCTTCTAAACATTCGTATTTCTTTCATATATGAACTCATATTATCTTCTTCTCAACATTCGCTTTTATTCTTCTAAACATTCGTATTTTCTTCTTCCGGGGATTTTCTTCTCCCGGGGAAGCTAATGCGATTCAATTTACGATTGTCGCGGCGATGTCAACCTTTTCATAATACTAATGAATCGCAGAAGAATAACATATGAATTCGCGGCGAACAAACACATTCTTCTAGGGGATACTTCCGCGATAATTATGCGGTTCTCATGGTTTGTTGGGTAGCTTCACAATTAGAAAATGATTTTTATTTTGTTTCGATTAAAATAAAAAATGCTTTTTTGTGTTTTAGACTAATAGGAAAAAATAAAAATCATCAAAGCAATGGAGAATTTTCATTAAATAGGAATTTGAAAAGCTATATATCTTCTAAAGTAATTGATGAATTTACATGGAACAACAGGTAAACTAATGGATGGGATTAGTCTTCGAAATGAATATACTATAATGTTAATAGGTTATGCAGTTTTCGATAAAAGAGTGCTTTAATTTTAATAACTTCGGGTGGCCATTTAGCCCTTGATTAGTAGAGCAGAGTTCTGGGACTTGATTTGTATGAAAATAGATACTTCGAGCTACTTCGATGCTAATTCAATTAGATATGGTTTGAAGTAGCTTCAGAATTAGAAAATGATTTTTATTTTAATCGAAAAAAATAAAAATTGCTTATAAGAATTATCTTTAATCGAAAATAATAAAAATTATTTCATAACTGTTAAAAATAAGAGAAAAATATAAAAAATAAGAATTAAATATTTTATATGAGCGAAAAAATTTTTGATTAAAAATAATTATGATTTTTTTTTTATATAAATTGGAAATTTATAGATCTTTTGTGAGATTGATAATTGACCTCTTAGCGTTCACATACATATACTTTATTCGATATTACAATAACTCCTGATAAATGATTTTTTTCATTAAAAAAATGATCGATAATAGCTATTTACAGTCACTGCTGGTAACTAATTGTATACACTGACATCTTCTACACCCAGCGAATAAATAAACAAGATAATAAAAATTATTTGTAATGATTAAATAATATGATATGTAAAGTGAATTTTGTGGCGTTTAAACTGTTCAACATTGATTGAGGATATGTACTTAATACAAAGATATCTAACTGTGGAAGTGGATAGCGATAGGATATAAATTGAAGGAAACAAAATTAATCGGAAAAATTAGTAAATTTTACTAGACCACCTAATTTTATTTTTATTTTACATAGACTCTTTTTTTTCTTAATAGATCAAACACAATAGCATTCGACCAATACGTTTTACAAGAATTATCTGGACATTCTAAGAGAAAATATTTGTTGAGTGAGTAAAATTTATGAACCATACTTTTTGAGTTTTACACTGAATATTACAAACAATGTTGGTAATATTCTATTTGACTTGAGTATTGTACTGAAGTACAAATTATGAAAATACTGGTAAAGATTACCCTCTCAGTCACATTTTTCGAAGACAAAGGCCCAAATCACATCTAATAATATCTTCTTCAGCCATAATTTTGTTTACTTCGTCTTCCCATAGTTGGAGTTTTAACTATACTTGTCTCTCGAATGGCTCACTCGTAATTTTTTGCCACTTAAATACTTAATTACCTCTTATACTATTTTTACATGCATTTTAATTGGCATTTTAATTTCCGACTAACTACAAAATTAAGCTTTTTTCAAGGTTTTAATTAATAAACATAAAAAAAATATTTTTTGCTAAAGAAGCGATTATAAAACCATTGAAATGCTTAAAAAATATAAATAATTTTTTCGTTGAATTTTTAGATACCTATCGTAGATATAATCTTTCAAAAAAAAAATCAGGTGAAAATGTAACCGATACTTAAAATCCTATTATTCATTATTTTTATAATATGTTTCCCTATCATACGTCTTTTTGTTACGTTACCGACAATTCTAGCTATTTTTTTCTATATTACTTTTTTCTCACTTATTTTATCGCATTACACACATTTCCTGGAATTCTCTGACTCTTCTACCCGCTTTTTTTTCTTTTTCAAAATTTGTTTATTTTCCTTTTATTTTCTTTTTTCTAATTTTCCTATTGTTTATTTTAAAAATCGCGTTAGGATCGCGATTTTTTTTTTATATAAAATTATAAAACAAAATATCTTTTTGGTCATTCTTTATGATCTATAAAAATTTAATATAGGTACTTCCTGTTTTTGTCTTTTTTTCTACAACCAAATAAAATAGAGGAACTAAAAGTCTTAATAGAGGGGAAAAATAAATTAAAGATAATAAAAAATAAATAAATAAAAATAAAAAAATTAAAATGAAAGAAAAAATTCGGAAATAAATTCCGTAATGTTAAATTCATTACGTAACTGGATAAAAATGGAATAATTTTATTTTAGTAGTTATAGTTTCAATAGTGGTCATGTCCATTTAATCAATTTTGTTTTACAATTTGTCCTAAAAATACATTTCCAAAAATATTTTATTGAGTAATGCCTTGGACACAAGCACATATTATTGGTGATTTCTTTTATTGTGGCAACCTTATTACCTCAAACCCTCTCTCTGCGTTAATAGTAGTACCAGAATTCATTGTACCGGTGAATCTAAGGTTGTAGCTTTCGATATCTTTGATGAAGAATAGCATTCTACACTTCTTTGCGACTGTCAGTCTATTGGCTTGGGCAGTCTCTTCTGCAAATGGATTGAAGACTGTCTCTCGAATTGTAGAATACTTGTCGTTGTCGACAGTTTTATGTCCGATAACTTTCTAAAAAGCGCTGGCGTTTCACAAAATTTCGTCTGATCACTTACTCTTTTCTTGATTTGTATCAACGACTTACTCTCTTCAACCCTCAATCCAATATATAGTTTTGCTGACGAACTTACAATAATTTTGTATTAATTAATCCTTTCCTAGTGTTTGGCTAAGGTGTAAAGAAAAGGTATTTTAAAAAATTATAATAGCGTCTCAACAAACACTTCCCCAGCAATAATTAACATCGTACAAAATTAGAAGACGTGTTAACAACTAATTTCATATTTAATTAGTAGAAAAGCAGGTATAGAAGTTGTGATACAACGCTAAGTTACATAAAAAACTGTTAAAAATAGTGTACTAAATTGAAAAATAAAATGGGAGTGACAACGATGAGGGATGCTAAAAACCTAAAATATAGATATATATAAATACTCAACTTGATTATAAATCTTAAATATTTCGATGTAATCTGTATACTGTCCCCGATGGAGTAGCAAGTTGCTTGATTAGAAAATAGTTCTACGAACATATACAATTTCTTTTTATACAGTACAGTTGCTTCCAGTAGTGTTTTTTCATTTTATTTGAAATTTAAAATTTCAAGAATAATCCTACCGGACTTTTATACAGCCTGATATGAAGTTAAACTCAAACTGATAAATAAAACTTTAACTTGTCAAAATAATTGGTTACTTACTTATCTAAAGCTGTGAGATCCGTTGACTTAAAAACCCCACCATATAATCAGAATCTAACGTATTAGTACATTAATAATGTCGGTAAAACTTTTAACCTCGGTGAACTAAAACAAAAAGCACATAAAGCCAAAGATATAAAAATTGAAGCTATTGCCGCAAAAAATTACGGATCTAAAAATAAAAAGCATTATTAATTAATTTTTATGACCATCTTTCAAATAAATTATTTATAGAAAAACATATTCAAGTTCTAAACCCATACAGGAAAATTTAATAAAAAAACCAAATAGAAAAATATGATAAAATCAATAAAATATGAAGCTTTTTCAAATAAGATATTTTTTTAAAAGTCAGCTAAAAATTAAAATTACTCAAAAATTAAAGTAACCCTATTAAAAGTTTTTAAATTTCTAGGGTTTGTGTCCTTGAATTAGCCACCTCGAAATGTTTCTAATTGACCATTGCAGGCACATCTTCAAGTTCAAATGAATGTTTGTTTTGTAAAGCAAAATAATGACAAGCCAAAAAAATATTCCTATTGTTGTCATGGCGGTAAGTCTTGCTTTTGCTTTTGGATTTGCTAATAATCCTTCGTATAGGTAAAACACCAGAAGCAAGGTATTATAAAGAACATATCAAGAGCAATATTGACTTTCAATTGGTGCTGCAATTACAAAATTGCCATTTTCTTCATCTTAAACCAGAATGGACAATGTTGTACATCGGTGACTATCCGGAGGTAACCAAAAGAAGATTAGAGACAGAAAAGCTACACTATGTAACAAAAATGTTACGCTTAAATTGAACGATACTGTGTTGGACAACTAAAATTGGACGATACTGGTTAAATCGGACTTGCTTAAATTGAACGATGCTGATGTGATTAGAATTAGGGTGCTTAGAAAAATTAATTGTTTTGAGTTAAATATTTAAATGAAGAGGAAATAAATATTTTTTAATGCTGAATGTTTAATGAATGTTACGCAGAGAAAAGTTAGTATTTTTTTATAATGCTAATAAACGAGTATAGAATCATTATACGATTTGACTATGTTATCATTATACTAAAATAGTATTGAAGCAGTTAAAGCCTTTTATTGTATCAAGTAAATGTCAAAACAGAATTCGACATATTATTTTATCAAATGGTTCTTCTTTGTTAAAATCCTTAGTGCCTCAAATTTTTTATGACAATGTAATCAAAAATATTTCAATAATTATCAATTTAAAATTCAAAATAAGTACAGTTTTATTACAATATGAATTGTAAATAATTGAATATAGCTGCCTAGGTAAAAATTTAAAATTAAAATAGCTAATTAAAAAGATTAAATATACATAATATAAAATGTATATTTAAAATTCAGAAAAATGGATTTATAAAATTTTAATACTACACCACTAAATTTACAAGTATACGAATGTGAATGTGTTAGTCGATATTATAGAAAGAATATGTATACCGTATGAAATTTAGGTCTACTCAGACATAATAGTTATTGACACTTATTGTTATTTATTCTAGGTTGTTTCAGGTTTTGTTCATTTCCAGCTGGACTAAAGATATATGAGATCGTATTATATGTAATGGTAAAACCATTGAATAGTTATTGTGTGAATCTTGAAATATATGGTATCAATTTAAATTGAAAGCAATTTAATAAAGAGAAGAGAATAATAATTTCATAAATAAATATGTACCATATATACATTCATACATATATCTATTTATATACAACACTATTAACTATTGTGACAATTTAAATTATTGTTATATACGATATATTGTATCAGTTCAGTGATTATATTGATTGCATCCTCTTTTCACTATACTTCTTCTATATATAAAATGTTTAACAACGGATTCAACACTTTTTTTTTCGTTTGTTGCCTTTTCACCTTAAACTTCGATAAAATAATTAAATTTGTACAATAATGTTTTGGATACATAAATAAATACATTCAATTTGTTATATGTATAGAGTTTAAAAATGTACAATTCCAACCATAAAACAAGAATATTTTCATTAACTTAATATTTATATATGGTGAATACAAAATGTCCTATGTTTCACAAATAGTTTCGACTGATGGTACAATAATAAATGATGAATCCAGCTGTGTTATAGAGTTTTGTAAATAAAAAATTTATTTTATTTTTTTTTTTTCATTTATCTCTTAAAATATGTTGATTACTTTCATAGAGCCAGCAATATGGTTTTAAGAATTTGTATATTGATTTTGCACAACAAAAACTTTTAATACCTAGATACTATCGTTGCTGCGGCAGCTCAAAAAACTTTTGTTTTTATTTGAATTCAAATATTTTAGTATAAACGGTTTTTGGTATTTATTTTAATTTTGAAAATTCTACCATTGATAAAAAAATAAATAAAAAAACTGAACTTAATTGAATACTTAGAGATATAAAAATTACTTAGTTTGGTACAAGTGTATCAATCCAACTAATTTGATAGAATCGAACAAATGCCAATTAAATAGTTTAATGTACGTATAATAATGTACATATAAATAAACTTAGGAGGGCATGAAAGTGAAGTGTTTTTGAGATTATAATATTAATAAAATAAAAAATAATTGAAATAGTTGTTCGCTCAAAATATTCAGTTATAGACCTTTAGAAAACTTTAATTCAAGACCCAATTTTTAATAGATTTTGAGTTTATTATGTTCGTAAATTAATTGATAATTGCGCTGGAGTTTTAATATGCATATTACAACCATTAGATGATGATATACGACTCAAGTAAATGAAGCAAGATGTCGGATGTCCATGCTTTAAGGTTAAGCATAAATCTTGCGTTTATAAAAAATATTACTATTACATTATTACACATACAATAATCTGTGCTGTTAAAACTTAGAAAGTTTATATCACTTATTAGCTTAGATGTAATTATAGGAATACTCACTGAATATTCTACAGTATTTTGTTCATTATTTGGAATAGTAAATTGTTACTAATTATAAAATTTGAAATCAGGATTAAATTACGTTTAAGTCATGATCAAATTATTACTGGAGTAAACATTTTTGTTTTGTTTTTTGACAACCTCTAGTATATTTTAGTACAATCCTAGTACATATTATTTGGATATACTATTACAGGATTTAAAATCTGTTTTAAGAACAAGAGTTGTTTGAGCTTACAGAGATAAATATTTCTATATCCCCTATATTTTTTAAATTATTCCATTAAATCTTGGGGCTGTACACCTTTGAGCTTTCTCAATCGAGTTCTCAATCGCCTTTCAATCACTATGTTGAATTAATTTGTTTTCATGCTTAATAGCATAATTTTTAATGATGTCAGTATTGAATTTTACTTTGAAATATCTGTGGGTGACTTTAATAGAATTCAATTTGATTTAAGTTAAAGCACGTGACTCAAAGTCTAATCCAAGATATTTAACTATTTATGCTTTTGAAATTTTTATGGTATTTATGTAAGTTAGTAATGCATAGTGTTGAAGTGGTTTAATCCTTAATGTGTGAGTGTTACTTACTTAACGAGTTTAGTTCGCTCAACTTTCCAATTGTGTGCCCAATTCCTGTACCAAGCTGTAATAGAAAATTTCAACTGAACATTGGATGTTTATGCTAATCTAAAGTTTCAAGTATCTGAATAAGCATCTAAAAAAAAAAGTGGTAAGAATAAAAACGTTGTATAAAGTTATATATTAAAATTGGTTGACTATCGATTCGTTCTATCAAGATAATTCTTGAATATGTTGGCACTAATGGATGGTGTAATTGTTTTTGTTCATAACAGTTTATATAAGGCAAAAGCAATTCTTTAACTTTATCAGATCGCTTGTTGCTGTCTTTGAATCGATACTGCTGGTTCTGATTCAAAATGAGTGACACAGTAGGTGAAGCACCTGCTTTTCAACGGAAAGTCACAGGACCCATGGAAGCATCTGTGCTATATTATAAAGTCAAAATAACTCTTCAATAGATATAGCTTTCCATATTGAAAATACGTAGATATCTTCAAAATTCTAAAACAACACTGTTTCCATTAAAAATATTGTGCAGGCCAAACCAAATCTATGTGTAAAAGCAATTTGGATGTTCATCCCATCGATTTGGAATTATATAAAAAAAAAAGAACTTTATGGAAATCCAAGGCAAATTTTTACTCATAGTATTTGTGAAAATTTTCAACCAAAAATACAATTTAGAAAATAATAATAGGTTTTATACCAAAGGTTATAGACTAAATACGGTACTATTCCTTAAATAAACAGGTATATCACGGATTTCTAAACAAAATCATATTTAATTGCCATTATGACTCAGAAAAATATTGTACGGATTAAAAATTATGAACATATCCTAATAAAAAATTCTGAATGGCCTGAAATATCACTAGAACTTACAAAACACGTTTTATCAAATTCGTCTAAGTTATTGAAATTATTTTTTTCTAAAATACTGTTTTACTTATTTCCTTATATACCTACTGACACACTCCAAAAAAAAAACAATTAATTTCAAATACCTACCTAGTCATTTTTGGTTTAAACCACTTTAAAACAAATCACGTTTTTTTTCTCTATTTTCTTTCTCCCTCTACTAAACCACTGTTTCTTGTTGTCATAGTAACAATTTCTCACTTTCCTTTTTCATTTTTAATATTGAAAAGTTAACGAGCTTTTTCTTTACACTTTTCATATTGTTTAGCAGAACGAGCAAAATAACAGAAAAAAAAGCATAATAAATAAAAAAAAATATTTCTGTCCTTAAGCGAGAAATAATTACGTTGAATGAACATTAATTAAATTAGAATACTTGTAAGTGAATAACCAACAGATGTTTTAATAAACGTCTCTGGTCCAATGTTGTTTCCTGAATGGGAACTTTTGCTTCAAAAATGTTGTAAATGTTGCTTATGTTAAAATAAATTGAATAAAAAGAAATATGAGCTATAAATAAGTTGAATATCTAGGAATAATTAATGATTGGTGGGTGATAGAGAGAGAGAGAGAGAGAAGGAATATATAAATATACATAAGTTATTGCTTTAAAATTACTATGCGGAAAGTGCTTACACGATTTTCTAATTATTTTCTATTTTAATCCTATTCTTTGGGAATACATAGTGCATTTAAAAATTATTTCTCTTGTAACCATTAAAAATTTACGTGGGCTGCCAAAGAGTTGAAAGGATTTAAGAATTGTTTCATTGTTTTACGTTTAGTTGGTGATTCCATTTTAAATAGAATGTCCTCAATTTAATTTTCCTTGTTTAGGCTTATTTGTGTCCGACTGGGATTTTAGATTTTCATCAATCTTAAATTTTTTTATTCTCTATTAATCCGAAATGAGTAAGTTTGAATGTAATAAGTTTTTTGGACAAAAAAGCAAAATTTGGGTTAAAAATTATGATTCAGTTAAAATCTTTAGTAAAAAATATTTCAAGGAGGTTGAAAAAGTTAAATAAGGTCCTCTAATATTTTTAGAAAAACGAATATAATGGCGTTAATTATTTGAAATGTTTTTAATTTCAATCGTATTTGATCCAACTTTATTAAATATTTAAAGTAGATTTCAAAATGATGATTATTGAGCTACAGTCTGAATTTTCAAACCATATTTAGTCCTATTGTTTCGATCCAAATCTAGATTTGTAATCAAAACGAATCAAAAGTCGTTGTCTGATCATAGGGTTATTTCAGATATCTCTTTTATTCACCAGATCCTTTCGGCTAGCCACAAAAATTTCTAATTATTTGGTTGAAAGATCCAATCGGAATAATCTCAGAACCGTTGAGTTGTTCCAAATTTCCTTCCCCCCTACTGAATATGGTAGATTCGAGCCAATCACTAGAATGCTCCGTGAAGTAAATCCTAACTCTATTCTTTTGATCGACAACTAAGTGTTTTAACTGTTAAAAAACGATTGCGTTTTAATGTACGTACAACTAAGACTTACTAACAACTGGCGTTTTTTTTTAGATTTGATACTTTCGTCCTAATTTTTGAAAGTATTTTTAATAAATGTAGAGCTATTAACATAGGTACTAACATATGACTTTTACCTTCCTACTAACAGCATGCATCTGGTTTAGTGTATTTTTTTACATATAATCTCTAATCAATGGTGGCGATGTTTTACTAACTCTACTGGATGATGACTTATTGCACAATTAAATGAAGCAAGCCTTCGTCTACTAATAGACGTCTGTTGTGCTTGCTCTAAGCATAATTCTGACAGTATATAAAACAAGTGCATCAAAAGTCAAATTTTTAAAAACGATTGGATACGAAATTGTGTTGTATTGCGGTGGACGACGATATCTATAAAAATAAAATTTTTAACGAACAAAAATAAGGCCCAACAATTCGAATTACAACGATCAACGATATCTTGAAATAAAAAAAAAAACTTTTTAAAAACTTGCTTTTTGCAAGGGTTACACAGCTTTGGTAGCAACTTTAAATGCACTAAAAAGGAGAAAATAAATTAGGTACTTCAAGGTCTGTTAAAAAATGCTATGTGTGTAATTCTAATATTTGACTAATATTTGACTCAGGCAGGAAAAAATAATGTTAGATAAAATGTTTGTACGCAAAAAGCAAACATATGAACTTACCATGAATAAAAGCAAGGAGCGTAAATTTAAACTAGGTGCTGATATTTTAAACAGTTATCAGGATTGAGACTCCTTGCTTTTACTCATGGAAAGTTCATATATTTGCTTTTTTCGTAATGTGTTTTAAAATGCTGCCATTGTAAAATTCAAATCTACGATAAACGGTGTTGTTGAAATTAAAAATGTTTAATTAAAATAGAAATTATTAAATTAAAAGTTTTTATAAATAAAGTGATTTTAACATAGTTAAATTTTTCAGTTTCTGATAGTGCTGAAAAATGCTGTCAAATTGCAGAGTTAAAAAACAAGTCAACATATTATAGTCGGGATTAATCTAATCTAATGTATTTGGAAGATTATACGTATGTAATTAATTATACATGAATTTGGTGAGTTGATATCTACAAAACTTAATTTTATTAACAGTTTTTATCAAAATTTTGTTGTTAAACAATATTGCTTTTATGGATTTATTAGAAAAATTAGGGTAAAAATTGAAATAGGCAATAAGTAACAAGTCGATTCTAAATATAATTAAATTGGCCAGCGTATTAAGATTCTGTGTGGATTCTACAAAGGAAATGATTTTCAGCTTAGGTAATGATTTTCGTGTCGAACTAGCACAGCTAACTTTTTCTGTTGTGTTGTGTTGGAAGTTGTATATGTATTTTCAGTTTAAACTTATGCCCAAATTTGATCAAAATACCTACTAACATTTCAACTTTTAAATTTATTTTTATTCCCAAAAATATCAGAAAAACAAAACAAAACACCATGTGTCCAAACGTCACTCTTTTATAATTTTTGTACAAAATCTCTCTTTCGATGTCTCTTTCGTGATACAATTTTACATCGATAAGCTTTATGGATTTCGTCGACAATTTCTGAACGAAATCGAAATACATAATGGCAATTTTGCATTTTGACACCTCGTTCGATCAAATCGCAATCGTTATCGAAATACATAATAGACACCTGTAGTTATCGCTTCCAAATTATTTTGATTTTGCTCACAGTTAACTCAATGATAATGGATTTTTGAGTATGACGTTGAGATTTGAAAGAATGAAAATAAATCACTATGTCTGTTTGAAATTTATTGAAAATTAAAAGCATTAAAATATAAAGTATCACTGTGATTTTTGATATTGAGTAGCAGGCTGGCTCTCTGATTCAAATATTGCCCCATTTCTATGTATAATAGATTTGATTTATTGGAGATATCGTCATGTATTATAATAAATCCTTCAACCATTTGCATTTTTCGTTGTGAATTTTGATGCATTTAGATTTTTTTTAAGACCATACGGAGCATAGCCGTATATGGTAATATATTGATGATGAAAAATGATGAATATGTAATAAAAATATGACTATCGAAGTTACGTAATCCTCTAAGTATAAATACACGTAGGAAGTAATAAATAAGTAATAAATTTTTATTATTCAGTATTTGTGGTAACCAGTTAGACTTACTGTATGTAATTAGACCAAGGTAATTAACATTTTGCACACATTCTAAGTTTTAATTTTTGAACGAATAAATATTTGTTGTCTTAAATAATTTATTTTTAAAAGTAAGAATTTTAGTTTTTTTTTTCAAATTTAATTATTTAAGCGTTAGTTAAGTTTTTTAGCTGAATATAAGTAATAACATATTGCAAAATGCTTGAGATTGCATGAAAATGATTTTGGAGCTTTTCTGAAATAATATATTTACATTTTTCACTTTGCGCATAAACAAAAGACTTGTTTTTATTTTAATACATTATTTTCTATAAAAACTATGTTTTTATAGAAAATAACAATCAGACTTACCAGACTTATCCACCCCTTTTGAAAATTGAGTTAAAACTACAAATTCGATAAAACGAGCCGATAAGGTTAAACTAATACAAATTGTCTTTCTGGCATTTATAGGTTTAATCGGTTAGTTTTAAATGGAGAAAATCATCCTGTGACAAAAAAATGAATGATGAGTCAGATCCAGGACTTACATGGTCTGTTGGCAGTAAGTTAGTAAGCAGTTAGTATTGATAAATAACTGCAAAAGATACTTTCACTAAATTAAAATTTTTAATTCATATTTTAAATTCCATTTTTAGGTCATAATAAAATTACAAAATACAAAATCAAAAATCATTCAATGTAAAAAGTTGGGAAAATTCTGGTAATAATTTAAATATTACCACCATAATTTATTCTTATGCTAATTTTAAAAGAATTTTTGAATTAACAACAGTAAGACAAAATATCTTGAATCGTTTATTTTTAACTAAAGACATTATAATATTAAGGAATTTATTATTTAAGATGGCGGGCCCCAGCTTTGTTAGTAAAATTTATTTCGATTTTTAATTTTTTTTATGTTTTTTTCATTTTTTTTTTTTTTTTACTTTTATTTTCTTAAATAATCTTTAATAAAGGCATATTTTAAGTTTTGTTGTAACATCTTAAGAAAATAAAATAGATATTTTATAGAATCCTAATTAGAATGAAATATCAAAAAATTAGTAGAATTCTATTTTATTTACTTTTGTTTGATATAATTTTTCTGCTATTTTAAACAAGAAAAAATTTTATTTTTCATTTTTAAAATGTCATCAGAGAGAAAAATGTTTACAATAAATAATTGTCTTTAATTAATTTAATTAATTATACACGTGGCTAATTCATTTCGTCCCCATTGAGAATATCTTGCGACTTTGTTTTAGCTTTTCTATGTATTTTATTTATATATGTACAGATTGCTTAAAATAATTTATTTTAGATTGTTTTGTATTTTTAAATTGCTAGTTTTCAGTTGAAAGTCTTATTTTTTCTGTTTTGTGTTTGCAAATATTTTTACAAGCCTATACTGATGGTATTTTCTTTGTATTTATAATAATTTTCCATTTTAAAGAACAAAATACTGGAAATCAATGTTGGTATGAGTCAATTTGTTTAAAATAAATTATAACCATTTATATTGTATACGTACATATATAAATACCGGTCTTATTATCTGATAAAAGAGATTTATTTGTTCAACAAATCAAATATTGAAAACTGAACGGAGAGAGGTGGAACGTTGTAATATTTAGGGTGAATATTACGTTTTTTATACTCCTCTTATTTTTCCAATAATTCTACAATACATTCTATTGTATATTTGAATACGTAGAAATCTTATATTAATTTTTTTTTAATTTAAAATCATTTTAACTTTATTCATAAATATTTGTTTAATTTCTTTTTCTTGGTAAAAATTTATTCAAAAGAATATTCAACTTTCAGTAAGTTATTATAAGAAAATCAGTTTATAACAAACTAGACGTTATTATAATAACATAAGTAACAGTTATTGTCAAAATTGTATAACATCGGTCTAATATTCAGTTAAAAGTAAAATAGTGTTAGTTACAGGTAAAAATCGCTAAATAAAATTTTAGCTTGAACAATATTTTGAATCAAAACTTCACTACCTAGGCTCATCCATCAAACACCAATTTCTTGGATAAAATTCATTTTTGCTAATCAGCCTTTGAACCTACAATTAGAGTTAGCACCCTCGATTTATTGAAATATTGTTCTGCTGACGTATTGAAGTATTGGAAGTAGTTAAATAAATATAAAATTATAAAATGTTGCTTGAATATTCATTGAAAAATTTGGGTTCGTTAAAGATAGCACATATTTTTAAAGTGAGCCAAATTGCCAAATATAAATTTCACAATGTATCACAACAATATTAAACTAATGAACATATAAAGTTAGTTTATACCTTGTTAATTATAGAAACTGTTACATAAAGTTTTCGTTATTTACATTGAAAAAATTAACTTAAATTATTCCGACTTATTTCATTTTTAAAATTTAGAACTCGAGCTTTCAAGTCAATTCCGTTTTACTTGGACTTAATCAATAACACCAAATAGTATTATAAAATACAAAAAACTATTCCCGGCGTAACATTCGCCGTTCCAGAATTCAAAAAATATTTGTTTTTTCCGTTCAATTTAAACGTAACATTTTTGTTACATAGGGTAGTTTTTTCTTTCTCTAATCTCCTTGTTGTTACTTCCGTGGAGTCCTAATGTACAACACCACATCCATTCTGGTTTAAAATAAAAATGTTTGTTGCATACAACGGAGCCACCATGAGAAGATGAAGAAAATGGTAGTTTTGTAATTTCAACACCAATTGAAAGTCAGTGTTGCCCTCGATATGTTCTTTATTAAATCTTGCTTCTGGTATTTTTCTTATTAGAAGGATTGTTAGAAAATCTAGTGAATTTGAACGGTGGCAAAGCAAGTTTTGCAATAATAGGAATATTTTTTTTCTACTTGTCAGTACCTTGCTTTATAAAACAAACATTCATTTGAACTTGACGATATGCCGGCACTGGTCAATTAGAAACATATCGAGGCGGCTAAAATTGTCCCAGGGTACAATTTCAGGGTACAGGGTTTTAATAGGTACATTTTTTTTTGATTAATTTTAATTCCTTTGATAACTTAAAGCTTAAAATTTTATTGATTTTATGATATTTTGCTACTTGGTTCTTGTATTAAATAAATAGTTTTTCTATATGGGCTCAGAACTTGGATATGTTTTTCAATAAATAATTTATTTGAAAGATGGGCATAAAAGTTTATTATTTTTTAATTTTTTTTTCTTAATCGGTAATTTTTTGCGGTAATATCTTTTAATCGGTAATTTTTGCGGTAATATTTAAATTTTTAAGCTTTAATTCACCGAGATTAAAAATTTTACAAACACTATTAGCGTATTATTTTACATTTAATATAAATATGTATATTAATAATTTTGGAACTGTCTGCAAATCTTAAAAAATTCTTAAATTATATTTTTTATGTCTAAAAGTCTTCTTAAAGAATTTCACTTGAAATTTGATGGGTTCTTTCGTTGTAGGTATTTTCATTACGAATCAATTTTTAATTTTATTTAAATTATATTCAGAATTTAAAATAATTTTCGTGGAACTTTGAACTTGAACTATGAAAGAACTATTTAAGTTTGTGATGTTTATAAGTCTGAGAGATTTATTTTCGTTCAAATTTGGGGAAGGAAGAATAGTCAAAGATTTTAGAATTTCAGTATATGAACAGCTTTCTCGCTTCCTCATGTGTCGATTATATAAAAATTGGATAATTACCAAATATTAATTTTCAAATGAGATCTAATAATTGGTAAAATTTCGTGGTGGATTTCATCACCCAAAAAATGTTCTTAAGAAAAATTTAATTTTTTAGAATCAATATGGGGAAGGACTATTTAAATTAAATAAAAGGTATTTAAGGAGTCCTTAAAGTCTTTCATTAAAACATGAATGTCTTTTCTGAATATTTGTAGTTCGAATAATCAGTAATTAATAAGAAAGTAATAAGTAATGACAATCCAAAATGACAATCCATTTTAAGAGGTTTGGAATAACTTGTTTCAATTAACCAACACTAGTCCATAGTATTTTATTTGAATTAACTACTTAAATTTACAGGTTGAACTAAATTTTAAAAAAAATCTATAAAAACGCCAATATAATCTTTATGAATTTTTATCGCAGTATAATTTTTATAAAAATTTAAGAATTTAATAACCGAAAACATTTCAACTTCATTCATTTCATTGGGTACTTAAACTTCATTTTGTTTCTGATATTTTAGGAATTAATCTTTATTAGAACCGATTAATAGGTAAACTTCAGTTAATCTCCCTCTGTATTGGAAACACATAAAAAACTTAATATAGCATACTTCAATTTAGGTTAAACAATTCAAAAAGAAATAATAAAAGAATTAGTAGAAAAAATAACAGAGTCCAACATAACCACTCTTATTTTAAGTATATAGACTAAAAGACTTACATAATAGTAAAACTATAAAACCATTAAAGATTAATGGAATTTTATCGATTTTTTCATTTAATTTTTTTTTTTTTTTTGCATCACTTATGAAACATTGAACACAATAATCAATTACTTTCAAGTAAGCGATTTGATTACAGCCAGGAAGGCAATATGTGCATCATCAATTTTACGTTGTTTTTTTTCAGAAATAATTTATTTAACACGTTTTTAACAAGTTTCATATTTTTTTTATACTTCAATCCCTTTAACCATCAGTTTTGTGGAGTCTTAAACAATATTGTGCTTTACTGGAATTTAAATTGATTAATCTTTTTAAATTATTGGGAAGTGAAAATAAATATTTGTAATTTTCTGGTTCCAAAATTATTTTTACACTGATGTTACTGGGATTACAGGACGATGATAATGATGATGAGTATTATAAAAAGTAAAACTGACCATTGCTATTTTGCTTTTCTCTTCATTGATTTTTAGTCGTAAAGTCAAACATTTAGAATTTCATGTACATGAACTTCGACATTTCAAAAATTGAAGTTTTGTCCTGAAAGGTTGTGTGTATTATGAATTATTGTATTTACATTGTAGAAATGATTTAATCTGGTATTCTTTTCTTTTGTGTGTGATATGATGGAAGAGACCCATATAATACTATGAATATATTCTGTTGGTTGGTTATATTTATTTATTTCAACTTACATACAGCTTGCCTGTTGGTATACAACTTACAATGAATACCATTGTTTTCATCATACCCTCTATGTCAATTGATGTGTTTCAGAGAAAATACAAATTAATAAATTTTTGCTTCATTGTTTTGAAATATTCTTCATTAATATTCATACCTTTGAACACTAATATAATTTTAAATTTTAATTGAATGTACAGATTTCAATGAGAATCGACTGCAAACCACTTATCAATGCAAGTTTGAGCAATCCTGATAACGATCAATGTAGGAAATTTAAAAATACAACGCTATAGCTACAATTTATTAAACGTAAGCTAATTTTAGACTAAAAAGGAATTATTAAGTCTGCAGCAAAGCTGAATAAGAGGACGAAACAATGCTACAGCTGCTCATCAATTACTCATAAAGGAAAACGCGTCTTTTAGCCTACTATTCAGAGTCAGTAGGTAATCTTGCACGTACGTTAACTGTCTTCATTATATAGCTTTCTTAGTAGTTCGAATTGTTTTAACAAGTAGGATGCAAGCCAAAAAATTAAATTCTGTGATGTCTCAATGGATCTATTTTTTTTTTTTTTAGTTTTTTATTTATTTATTCATTTTTTTTGTTTATCTCAAAAAGAGCAATTTTATGACATAGAGTATTCTGTGTTCACAAAGAATAACAGCCAAAGTCTGTTTTATCAAATGTTCAGCTGAGCATTTTTAAAATTTAATTCGCTCCCTGAAATCAGGTAAATAAGATAACCCATATGCTTCTTTGATGAAATTATAAAGATTTAACTAGGCTTAAAATTGTGATGTTTAAAGTATAAAAAACTAATTTAATAAAGAATAATAGTTGAAAATTAAAGACTTTGGTTCTTACACCTTGTACAAAATATTAAAATTTATAGAACAAAGTTTAATTTGGCTGTTTTACCTTTTAATCGTTTTAATCAAAAATTTGTAACTTGAGTTTAGATGTTATTTCAACCGTAACAAATTTATAATAAAATTTCTATATCGAGTTTGCATTTTATACCAAATTTTGGAAATAATTAATCCTCACTTTGACCTTTATTCCAATAAAATAGTAATTCTTAGAAGAAAATATTAAAATTAATGAGACATATTTTATTTAGAAAACAATTTTATTAATAGCTTTATTAATAATCTTAATTCAGTTAAGAAATTTTTAATTGGAAAAAAATATTTAAAATGGTGGCCAACAAAGTGTACTTAATTACAGTTATTTTCTAGATTAAATATGGAATAACGATCAAACTGAATTTAGGAACACACTTCAAAATTTAACAAGTTTAGAAAAACAGCTAAAGCTGATTTTAGATTTTTAAATAATGCTTACGAATTTTGGGATAACAAGTAAAGTTGAGTTTAGAAAAAATTAAGCAATGTTTGTATTTTGGAATAACAGCGAAAGTTTGAATTTAGCTATTTAAAAAAGCAGAATAACAGCCAAATTAAACTTAAGAAGATTTTCAGCATAAAACTAGTACATTTTTTTAAGACAACCATTTCGAGTAAAAAACAAAATCTACATAGGAAAAATAATTTTGAAACCCATTGAGTTTGGCTGCTATTCTAAAATTACAAAAGCAAAATATTGAGTTTGGCTATTAGATTTTAGGCTATGAAATCGTTATTTTTCAAGTTAGAAGCATGAAATTTTGCGTGGTAACGAAGTTTATTCCAGAAATCAGAAATATGTAAATAAGTCGATTTTGTCCTAAGTCGACTTTGGCTGTTAATGCTTGTAACCACAAATATTATTGTTAGTTGTAATTTACAATTATTATTTAGTGTTTTTAAATTACAAGTGAGTTTAGGAATTAAAAAAAAAAGAATAAAGCGTTAAGTAAATTTACAGAAAAAAATATACAGAAGAAAAATAAAATAATACAGTTACAAAAATATAATAGTTTTTGTTTTTATATTAATTCAATAAAATATTTGTTCAATTCCGTTTTAAAGTGAGTGTTATTCATTTTTTTAAAACTCATCGTTAACCTGTAGTATTCTTTAAGAGCATTATCATAAATAGAATAATTTCTGATATTACTAGCAGCTGTATTTATTTGAATTGAGAAATGTGATATTCTAGTATTTTTTTGGCGTACTTCGTTTATTGTTAGAATATTTAATTTATATTGATGGTCCCAGTGAACATTTTATGTATTTGTGTGCAGAGCATTTTTTGTATATAGAGATGCAGCTGCAATATTTTGTTTCTTTTATGTATTTGTTGTGTTGATGTTCTTTGTTTTGGTCCATAAATGTTTTTATTGCTTTGTTTTGTATTATTTATAATTTTTGTAATTTGGTTTTGTTCTTATTTCCCCATGCAACATATTATACAAATGAGCTAAGGTTTAAGTGTATCGACTTTGATCGAAATTGCTACTTATCTACCTAAGCTGATTTTACGAAACGTTTGAAATATCAGTTTTTATAATAATGTCATTTATTGATAAATAAAAGTTCTGATTTTATTACATTTTATAATCTAGAAAATCATATGCCATTTTTTACTTAAGTTCGGATTATAGCAATCAATAAAATAAATACTTAAAAATGAAATAATGAAAAAATATTTTATTTTTACTATGTATGAGACGGTCATAGCGATCTGAAAAATGGCTTCAGTAAAATTTGTTGTCATTTAGGTTAGATTGTATCAGAATTTTTTTTTTTTTTGATCAAATGAAATAACGAAAAAATTAAACATAACTTCAATAAAACACAAATGAAGTTTTTATTAATTCTTTCGCCTCTAACATTTTTTTTTACAACAGAAAAAATATTACTATTTCATCCTATAAATTCTATTGTTTTTTGTAGTTTTTAGTAACTAAGCTAAACTAAGCTAATTATTTGTATCTATTTTAGATTTGTAAGAATTGTAAGGATTGAAATTAAGAAATACTAAAATCTATAAAAAAATCTATGAATAAATAAAATAGTGAAAAAATGAAACTAACTACTTCACTAAAATAATTATGTTTCATTTTCTTTAACTTTTTTTGTGGGGTTCAGAAAAATAAATATGGATCCGTAAAATGGTTAAATTGATTATATTTGAAATATTAAGATTAAAATGCTAAATTTTGTAACTGGATTTGTTTATTAGAATATTTTTTAGAATTTCTATAACTTTATATAAAAATTTCATAAATACAGTAAAGTGGAAAGGAAAAATTTTATGTATTCCTTTTACTGATATATATAAAAATTTTATGTATTCCTGCTATAACCGCAGCCAGATAATTTTTTTTTGTTAAATATTATTTCTTGTGACAAATAAATTGGATAGTTACATCCTTTTTAGTTATTAAAAAATTAAAAATATAAAAACATAAACATAAAAGGATATTAATTCATTAATTTCTAAATAAATATATTGTTACATTAAACTGTTATATTTCATTTACTCTCTAAGCGTTATAAATCTAATTATGATTGTATAGATTTATTGCGTGTTTGTTAATTTTAATTAGATTTAATTTTTAGTGTTTAAAAAGAATTTAGCAATTTTGATATACAATTGGTTTACAATTTTATATTAAACTAATAAGAGTAACCGAATTGGTATGTAGTTAATAATTAAAATATAAAATATACTATAATTTGAAAAAATGTCGAATATAAAATATATATGTGTATTAATATGTTTCATGGCATTAGCTTATGCTATATATGCTGATATGGTTTAATGATTTTAATTAAATTTAAGTTTTTCATTCCGGTAGCTATGTATTTTATATCTGGTTGGGATTCAAGGAAAGAAATGATGGAACAGCATATTTACATGAATTCTTGATGTATGAATATACAACCCTTGACAAACTAATAGGGTTCACAATCCGGAAGTGCATCAATTGCAATTTCGTTGACAAATTACTATATATTATTCTGGTCACTGGAACCCAATTATCATCTGCTGGAAATATAAATCGTAAAATATCCATCTCAAAAGTTTGTTCTATGTTATGACTATACTGAAAACTTTGTAAATTATGTGGACAAGAAACGAAGAACTGACCATTATTGTAAAACAGTTGACAGGTGTATATGTATCAAATGTGATAAAGGACCGTGCATACGGTGTTTTGAATCTTATCATAATCAACAATATTGTATTCCATTATTTAAAAATCAATTTTTCATCTATTGCCCATTTATAATTTTACTAACACATTTTATTCCAAAATCTAAAATGTGTATTTCAATAATATTTTTTTCCTATGCATAGCCCAGCGTTGCCTTATGACAACATGCCTCCTGAACAACAAGTCGGTTCCACAAACAAAAAAATATAAAAATGTTATTTTACTCAGGACTAACAGGTTTTACTAAATATAACGTCAGAATTAAAAAAGGAATAATCTGGGCTAATTCGGGTTAAAATAACTTGGAATTAAAATTTTTAGCTTTTTTTTTTAATTCTTAGTTTAATTCTTAGTTTAGAAATGATTTACAAACAATTTGAATGATTAACAAATAATTTATATAGGAAAAGCGATGTGGAGAAATTCACTAATTCAGTAATGTTAAGTATTTTGGTTATCACTTGACAATATATTGTATAATGTTTTTTTTTTTGAAAATGCATATTATTATCGAAAATTTGTGACCGTAATTCATTAAACAGTTTTCAGCAATAATTTTTATTTCAGTTTTAGGTATGGTGATAAGTATTTCAAATAATATACAACCTACAAAAGTGAAATTTTCATATTAATATTATATATTTCTAACTACAATTTTTATCAACATGTAAATTTTAGTAAGTGAGAGTTTCATTTAGCTTTTATAACTCACATATAGTTTCCCTTGAAATCTTTATAGAGTTATGGAACTATTCAAATTCAAATTAGTAGTTGTTGTTGCATATTATATACGTTGAAAGAACAAAAATCTTCTTCAAACAAAACATCTAATCTTTAATATAACAAAAATTAATTAAAATTAAAAATAAAGGCAATTGATTAAATCCTTGACATTTCACTGAAAATTAAATAATCATTTAATATTTAACCAATATTAAATTGCCCTAAATTTTAATATTGTATCCAATTACGATTTAACATTTCTTCTCCACTCTTTCATATTCTTACAATGTTGAATTCATCACAAAATTAATATTTTGTCTTATTCTATTAATGTTACTTCCGTCGCAACAAATATTTATACATCAATTCATCGATGCATACATATATCTTTTAATACGACACCATCAATTTATCAGAATATTCCAATATTCTCAATAGTAATAAAAAATGAAAAATTAAACATTGTATCCTATGGTATGGGGTATGGGGTATGGGAATGAGAGAATACAAATTAAATTTACCCCGCTTAAATTGAATATTAAAATAGCAAAAATATTAAAAAATTTAATTTCATCCAATTTCATCTATGCAATTTTTGTAAACCCCCCACACCTTCCCATCACCCATTTATCCCTTCAGTAAAGATGTGGCAATAAAAAAAATATTATTACAAGAATATTTCAAGTAGCGAATTTTTCTATTTTAGCAAACTATTTCTATACTGTAACATCGTACAAAAAAGCAAGAAAAAAAAAAGAAAATCAAAAAAGAAAAGAAAAAAAATAAAAAAATATATCGAATGATTTAATTCGATTTATGCTCGTCTGTGAAAATAATATTTTACATCGAATGATTTGTTACAACGTATTCTAATCTTTTTCTTCCACGGCGATGTCCCATTGAATTTCTTTTCTTCTTCCTACATTTTTTTAGAAAAATTTTATTTTTCCTTTTTTCATTTTCATTATTTGGAATTTTTATGTAGGAATGTTAAAGAGAAATTCAAAACTTAATTAAGATGAAAATATGAAAAAAAAAAAAACACAAAATGTTCACAGAAATGAACATTAAAGTTTACTAAATTTTGCTTTCCTTTAATACATATTGCGATAATTCATTGGTGTTGTAATATTGAAATTGAATTTTAATGTCTAAATTTTACGAGATTTTATTTTTAATTTCTAAAAATCATAATTGAATTAAAACAGGCAAAAACAAATATTGAAAAATTATTTTTGTGAAATAAAAATATTGAAACACAACTAATCGTTCAGCATAGCATAGCTTTGTTAAAGCAAATTTCTTTAATTTTGTTTCAATTGGATATAGATGGATCTAAACAGTTATTATGTTCGATTTGATTGATTATTAGCTAGAAAATTAAAACTCATTATCGAATATGAACAAATCTACTCTCTTCATTGCGTTCATTTGATTTTTGATAAAATTTTGATTCAGTTTTGAATTACAATTCTATTCAAAAGAATTCTTATTCAAATTATCTCAAATATGATAAGAGATAAAGTTTATTCAAAACGTAAATTAAATAGTATCACTTACAGAATTTTCTATTTTAGAGTGGTACATTTTGTAAATATATATATATTTTTTTAAACCAACACCACCAACTATTTGAGAATGAAGCTAGATGCAAAAGTAAGGTGGAAGGAAGATATCAGAAGATTTAAACATCAGATACCATTTGGGCATAATATTCAGATTTAACAGCACAAAATAAATTTATGATAAGCTGATATTAAAATACATGGTATTCAATGTAGTATGGCTATATAAAGAAAACCAAAAAAACATAGAACTTCTGCAAAAATCCCAAAATAAAATATTCCATGTTATAGTTAGCATACCATGGTACGTACATATACATAATAACGACATTCATCATGACTGGCACATTTAATTAGTTGAATATAAAATCAAAAACATGTAGAAAATCACTAGTAGCGAATGCAGGTCCATGTGAAGCATGGGGTTCTGTTAGTTGTCATACCATATGTTCTGGCATACATTAACATTTGCGATCACCAAAAATAAATTCTAATTTATTATTCTAAGAAAATTCGAAAATTAAATTCTCAATATCGACATCACATTATATAAATTATATAAATTAGAGATATTGAGATAAACACACTAGGTGGGGCAGTAGGTGGAGCTCCTGCCTTTCAAATGAATGTCCCAAATTCAATTCTAAATGAAGCAAAAAGAAATGCTTTATGGGTTTTTGAGCTTGGTTCAGTACCCTCTTTGTCATTGGAATAAAATAAATAAGACAAAATAATCGAGAATATAGTCTGGTAGCAGCTTAAATAACGTGGGGTTATTCTATAACATCTAATGAGTTGATAAGCCAGAAATTTGATAAATAAATGTTAGAAGAACATTTTAGTAAAATGTTGTAGTATAAACTGCAGAACCAAACCTAATTAAGCACGAAAAATTGATTTAACCTATTCCAGTAAGGTCTAGTTTTTCTCCAAGAGATTTGTTCAATAAATACAAAGCATATATCCCACCGTAGAAGTATAATTCTAACATATAAACTGGCTGGAAAAATTTCGAATTATTTTTTTTTTTTTTTTTTTTATTTATTCATTTATTTCTCTCAAAGAGTTCATTCGCTCGTACAGAGTGTGTATATATAAAAAAAGACAAGATAACAAAATTAATAATTCAGTCCAGTAGAAAAAAATCAACTTGATAACTTAATCAACTTAATAACTAAATATATAATAACTTAAGCTAACTACACTTGGTTTACAACAATATCCATTAATTGTAAGAAAGAAAGAAGAAAAACTAAAAAAAAAAACTTATTACTAGAAAAAAAAACAAAAATCAACACTATTATTTTAAATACTTATTAACTACATTGATTTTTAAATTTTATTTAAATAGAATTCATTTAATTTTTTCTTAAATATGTCTAATCTACTTATTATTTTGATTTCATTTGGTAAATCATTATAATTTCTATATCCTAAATTGTATACTGCATCAAGCCCATTAAACCTGATTTTTGATGACATTATTCTAATATTTGTAGCAGATCTTGTATTGTAACTGTGATATTCTCTACTAAGTGTGAATGTTGTATTTGTATTGGTATTCTCCGTCAACATCATATGAATTTGAGTTGTTAATTTGTATTTTATATAAAGTAGTAGTGATAAAATATAATGTGACTTGTGAATTGATTTAGTTGAAGTTCTTTGGTGATATCCAAACAAATTTTTTATGGCTTTGTTTTGTATTTTCTGTATTGAACTCAAATCTTTGATGAAAGAGTTTCCCCATATCTGTATTGCATATGCGATAGTACTATGGAACATGCTATAATAAAGTGATATTTTCATATTTTGTGGTACTCTTTTGCTAATTAATTTGAAAACACCTGCAATTCTTCTTGCTTTTTTTAATTGATCATTTATTTGTAAATTCCAATTTAAATTACTATCAATTATTACTCCTAGATATTTGTAGGAATCAACTTTCTCCAATTTGTAATTGTTAAAACTAATATTGATATATTGATTTCTTGTATTTTTAAATATTACGTATTTTTTTTTTTTTTTGTATTTACAGTTAATTTGTGTTCATTCATCCATCCACTAATAATTGGCAAGTCTTCATTTATATCATTTTCCAAACATACCAATGACTTACTGCTATAAACTACTGCCAAGTCATCTGCGTACATAAAAGATTTTCCATTTAAATTCACATTCAAGAAGTCGCTTATATAGCATGAAAACAAAGTCGGGCCAAGAGAACTACCCTGTATTACCCCAAACGATACTTTGTTCAAATCGCTTTTTACCTTTTCACATTCAGTGAACTGCATCCTATTTGTTAGATAATTTTTAAGCCATTTATACTTCTTTCCTTTGATCCCGCATTCAAAAAGTATTCTCAATAGTACAGTTCTGTCAATAGAATCAAAGGCTTTTTGCAAATCGAAAGATACCACACTCACATTCTTTTTATCATCAATTCCTGTTTGTATTTCAGAAATTATGTCAAATAATGCTCTCTGTGTACTAGAGTTCCTTTTAAAAACTTATTGTTTACTACTATTTATTTTTTCTTTTTCTAAATAACTAACAAGTTGCTCATTAACATAAGTTTCAATGATTTTACTAAATGTTGATGAAATGGATATAGGTCTAAAATTATTGATGTCATTGGTATCACCTGAATTCTTATAAATAGGAATGACTCTGTTTATTTTCATTATGTCAGGCATTAATTTTATTATGTCATTTTCATTAATTCATGTAATCTCCAAAAAAAAAAGATCCAATTTACAATTTACAGCTTCCCAAAGAGAAGTTCAACTTCAAGCTACTTTCCGACACCTTACTAACTTCCTATTTCCCTTCAAATCCAATCCACCTTACTCAAGCCTACCATAAATTTATATACAAAACAAAATATTTCACTAGAGTTCAGGTAGTGTGTACAAAAAAAACTTAAATAAGCTCGTCATAGCTCGTGAAACATCGTAAAATGTGTAAGCAGTTATTTAAAACAAGAAGATAAACTTTGAAGTTAATTTTTTTCTAAATTGTGATATAAAAAATGGTTTTTGGAAAAACTCCTAAGATATAATTAGCATAGATATTGCTCAGAAATTTATTTACAATCTATATTAAGTATGAATATAATAATCGAATTTTTAAGATCAAATTTATTTATTTTGACTTGCAGCAGCGTTTCCATCGAAGACCTTCCCTTGGATGAATTTACAATATTATTTGTCTGTTATATTTTTTTTCTGATGTTTTATAAATCACAAGGAATTCTTCGTTTTGGTCTTCTCGTCTGACCTTCAGTTTCCATTTCGATTTGGAATATGAATTGACACAGTAGCATAACTGAATTTATTTAAATACAATAAACTATCGTGAACTGGTGTTCAGGATTTAACATTTTTATTTCATAAGAATTACGAATTGCTGTACCAAATATGTTGGGAGTCCTGAATTTTTAATTTTTGTTATTATTTTTGTTTACAATTTATTAAATCATTATTTTTTAATTTATTTATTTAAATGTTCGTATTCCTATATATTTAAATTTATACGGATAATTAATACTGGTGTTAAAACGGGTACGTGTAAATTACATACGGGCCTATAATATGTATGACTGCGGTACATATAAGCCCGACTTCTACCCATTATAACTAAGTCTCATCTATAAAAATAATGGGCAATTCACAATTTTTACAGAAAATATCTTTTGATTTATAATGTTGTTTCAATTTTAGTTTTCTTCAGACACAACGAACTCATATTACTATAGAATTCCTTAAAAATATTTCTTTACAAAATGTTTGAATTAATTTTACATTAACATGTACACATTCCTCTACAAAAAAAAAAAACAAAAACACTGATCCTTTTGTTTCAAAAAAAATTTCTATATACCTAATAATCATTGAGTGAAAATGTTAGGTTTGGTTGAATTAAAAACTCTCCATTAGTAATTAATTTTTCATCAGATCTAAATTCAAGTCAATTTAACAAAACATTTTTACTAACATTAATTTTTTTTTATTTTCTTAATTTATTTACACTCTAAGGCTTCAAAGGTAATTGAGCATAATTTATTTGAAGGCAAAAAAAAAATTTATAATTTTCTTTCATCATATTATTATTTTTTGTTTCCATTTTTCACACACACACACACACACAAAAACAAAAAAAATTAGTTTAAAAAATACCGAAAAGTCTGCTGACACGTTTCTCCTTTCGGATTTTATTTATTATTTATTATTTTTTTTTTTATTTTTTTTTTTATAATGGCACTTTATTACCAAAGTAATTTCAAAACACATTTCTAAATATTGTCTTCTCTTAAATTTATAAAGCTAACTAATAAAAATCTAAAAACAAATACTGACGACTACTTAAGATCTCTACAAAATATCATAGAGTGACTTGGATAAATTTTTACTGAATTTTTGTGAATACAAAATAATAATCATAATAATGAATAATAAGAAAATGAAGAAAATAATAAAAAAAAAAAATTCTAGATTATAAAAGCTTTCCTAGCCATTTACTAAATTCTAATTCTGATATTGTTAAAAAAATAAATTACCTAGAAATATCATGAACATTTTTTAAACAAAAGAGAGAAAATAAAATTTTTTTAATAATCATTTTTTTCTATTTTCATTTTTTATTTCTTTTTTTTTTTTAATTAATTACTATAAAATAGGTGGATTTAAAATTTTAATTAAAAAAAAAAAAATAATAATAATTGGTAATGCATTAGCGGATTTAATTGTAGTTCTCCGAAAAGGGTAATATAATATTTTTGCTTTCAATGGTTATTTGTTACAATTCTGTTACTTGGGATAAAGTAGATGAATTACAAATATGTACATCAATTTGTTCTCATGACCGACGGCGGAAGCTTTAAAGTTAACCAGAGAAAAGAGAAAATAACTAATTACATCAAAAACGACAATAAAACAATACTCACTTTATATTTAAAAGATTTACGAATAAATAGCTTCGTTCGAAAACCTTGGATGCATAACAAGTAAGCAAAGCCTTCTTTTACACTCTAGGTACTTATACAAATACATAAGCGGTGGCCAAATGTACATATTCCCTTTATCAAAATAAATAAATCAAAATTAATAAATCACAGCAGAATTTCAAAATTTATAAACAATGCGTAAAACCAATTCTAACATATTTCAGGGCAAACAATGAAGAAGCAAAACAGTTGCGAAAAGATTACTGTATGGAGATTTCTAGGACTAATTGTGAAAAAAACTAGTTAGTTTTGTAACAGTTTAATTGTATAATTGAATACCATTAGCTGTGTTTACATTGTAGTGCAATTGTCTTCTGCAAAACTAGGATGCAAAGCTCAAAATTTAATTGAAAAGCTCTTCAGCGTTTACATTATGCCTCAATTGCGAGTGCATTTTTATATGTGTGCGTAAATGTTTATATTCGAACTTAATATACAAACTGAAACATAATATTCTAACAATATAAATGAAAACTTATTATAATATTGATATTATAAAACTTATTTAATTTCAATTGAAAAATAATTAAATATTTATTAATTTATAAAATTACTAACAAAAAATGGCTTGGATTCATATTTAAAATGGATTCTTTAACATTGTTATTTTAAAATTTAGTTCTCTTTTATTTTTTTTATTTTATTTATTTATCGTATTACATTTCATATAATAATTAAAATACAATTAAATTTACTTAGTATATACATTCAAAAATAATAAAATTCAAAATACCAAAATAGTAATAGGTATTAATTTTTTAATATAAATTAAAAAAGTCAGGTTACCAAATATTCAATTATTAATTTCATTTTCGTCTTAAAGTATATTTAGATATTGAAAAATTTATACTATTCTTATATTTTTATTATAATAGTATCAACATTTTAAAAATGTAAATGTTTATGCATTTAAAAAAATGTAATCAAGTAAATATAATAACAATCAAAAATATATTTGAAATGGTTACGTAGGTAAAAATCTTTGTTTTCAAAAATATGTACATACAGATATTGAAATAAAAGCCGAAATTTATTATAATAAAAATATACAATAATGTAGTAACAATAATAATTTAATATCCATGTAATATAAATTATATAAATAGTTAAAATATGTATTGAACAAAACTATGAATGACTTTCTTTATTCCGCTGTGTTCCAGCCGATTTGATATTTCTTCTTAAATTTTTAAAATGAGAACAAAAAAAATTTTCTGACCTGTTAAAAATTTATATGGCTGTTTTACTTGTGTTGCTAAGTTACAATTGGTAACCAGATCAGCCAAATGTCACAAAAATATGACAATATATTGACAAATTTTGGTGAATTGGCGATAAAATTTTGTGACAATTTTTGTTGAAAAAAGGTCAGTAGAGTTGACCCTATTTGTCAAAATTTAGTTGACAATTTTGTCAACACATTTGTCAGACAGGACAGTTTTTTCAGTAATTTAGAGGTGGATTTTTAATAATAAAAATATATTTGTTTTTTATATATTACATATTTTATTCTATAATTAAAAAACAAGTTATATTTCAATTGTTTTTTAATTACAAAATTCATTCATATTTTTAATTCTCAAAAGTGTTCAATAGACTGATGAATAGAATATTATTATATATAAAAATTAATAAAAAACTTGCAAGCCCTGTCAAACAATTGTCACATATTGTTGACCAAAAATTGTCATTACAAATATTTGTCAACATTTTGTCGAAAAAATGTGAATGTGTTTACAACCACAATTTTGTAACAAATTTTGTCGACAAATTACCATCATAATTTTGACGACAAAATGTGACTACAATTTTCTGACAACTTGTCATGATAATTTTTGGTTACTAGGGGAGGCACCTAAATTTTGATTCAAAGTTTTTAAAATTTTGCACCAGCTTTTTCGCCCCTTTTTTTTGTTTTTAAAGCTTTTTCTAGAAAAAACGTATAAGTGCGAAAGAGAAAGAATATTTGTAGAATGCAATTGCACTACAATTTGAACACAGGGATTAGTTTATATAAAAGCGAGCACACTTATAAACAGTTGGATGTTTGGGAGTTGTCATATAAACTAATTGAGTACAATAACGTGCAATAAAATAGGTGCAAAATTAAAAATTTCATGTTTACATCTAGCTTTACAAATCATGCCAGAAATTCGGAAATCAGAAATATCTGGTGCTATCCAAAATATAATTCGTTGTACAAAAAAATTAAAAGTGAATGAAAAACCATATTGCGCGAATAGAACGATAAAAATGAGAAATTTACTGGTGCAAAAAATGGAAAATTAAATTAAATGAAGCCAAATCTAGTAATGTAACTCTCTCAGTTAAAATTAATGATGTCGTGATTCCATACGAGAATAAAGCTAAATATCTTGGCATGACCTTGGATGCAAAACTGAAATGGAAAGAGCATGTGAAAATCAAAAAACAAGAACTCCAGTTCAAATATAGAGAAATATACTGGCTGATTGGGCGGAGTTCTACGGTCTCGATCTATAACAAAGTTTTGATGTATAATCAAATATTGAAGCCAGTCTGGGCATACGGTATTCAAATATGGGGATGTGCTAAACAAATCCATATTCAAACTATCCAAACGTTCCAAAATAAGGTACTGCGCAACATAGTCAATGCTCCCCGGTAATAGGTAGTCCCTGAAGCCTCTTTCGATGATTTACTACTATCTGGAAAAAAAAAAAAAAAAAAAAAATGAGAACAAAATAGGTAACCCTTCATTGCCAGTACTTCCTCCAAAAATAAGAAAAAAAAGTTGAACCGCTCCCGCTTATTAAAAGATATATTGTGACATTTTTGTTTATTAACTATATAGTGTAGATGTGACCTATTCAAATCGATTGTACTTTATATAAAATCATTTTGCCACTGCTAATAGACAAGACGTAATCATATTAGAAGATGAAAAGACCTACACCTGGCTTATTGTTGTGGCGCCAACGGCTTGATGTAACTGACAACCTCTTTTGAAATGACTCAAACTAACTGCACAATAATAAGCATACTTTCATTTCAAAGATTTTCAACCAAATATTTTTCCTTCGAAAACAAAAAGAATTTAAGAAGATTTTCAATTTTACCAAATTATAGTTCTGGATATTGTGGTAAAATGTCGCTGTTTCATGTTTCAACATTGCGAAAATAGAAATTTATAGAATTTATAAATTAAATCATTACTTAAAAATATTCACTTATTATGCACTAATGCATTTAAACTGCTATCCTTCTGCGATAATTTATTATAATTTTTCTTAAACCTAAACATGCAATGTGAGTAAATTTGGTTCATTCCAAAAATATTTTGACTCACAATTTTCAGATTATTTCAAATAGATAGAGAGTTATTATAGAGAGTACCTATTTATTTCTTCTTTGTGTAATTACATTGCTATGATGCATCGAATTGTCTGATTTAAACTGACTGAGTAAAATGTACACATACAAGTCCATTCTACTTTTCTGTCTACAGTCATTATTTGAAAAGGAGCATCAAACAAAATCATGCAAATATGTCTGTTGAATGATCTAAACATATACCCATAATGAATCATAACAGTTTTTTTTTTTTACAACTGGGACTTGTCAATAAAATCGAATCCGTGAAGGTCGTATTTCCATTAAGGATACCAGACATATAGGTACTACAACTACGACTGCATAGGTCTGGCGGAAACTGGACCAGGTTATTGGTTTTAACAAATAAGCAAAAAATTTTCAATGGTTCATTTTCGAATATGTAATTGTGTAGTTCGCGTTTTCCGATGTGGTTTAGTGTCGTAGCAGAGACGAAGTACTATTATATGGCAATTATAGTTTAAACAAACTAACTAATTTTATTTTATTTTTTGTTTATTGCAAAATGTGAGAATGAAGTTAATTTTATTTTAATTAACACTATACCATACTAGAGTTAAGGCCCCTCACATATTCTATGTTATTTAAGAATTCAAATAATATTTGTTTTATAGTTTCGAAAGAAAAACCTGAAGCTTACCAAATTTAAAAACGAGACTTTAGTTTTTGCCAAAAAATGCTTACCTGGAAAAAAAAAAAATATGAAATTAAAGTTTATTGTAAATGTTTTTAAATTCTAATTATTTATAAATCTAATTAGCTTTAAAGTGTTCGATTATCGATTAAAATAAAAAATAACTTTATTAAACCGAGTTTTCACAAAACCGAAGAGTTTCGAACAGTAACGTATTATAGACATCAATTTAGAATTCTTTAACAGTTTCTAAGTTTATATAATATACCCTCATGCTCTGGACCGCCAGGTATAAGTACTTATATAATATTATATCAGTGTTTAAACTAATATGTTGACAAAACTTAAAAATTTTATTTTATTTTTAATATATTTTTTTTTGTCTAAATCTGGTTTTTTATTTTTTTCAAACGTTCATTACAATCAAAATTTTCAAAAATTTTCGCAAATTAAAAAATTAAAAATTTTCATCAGGAAAATTCTCTCATAAAAAAAAATTAATAAAAGAACTAAAAAATTTTAAAATCTGTTTGAAATAAGTATCAAAGCTATAGTATATGAAAGTTAAGTATATAATGATAATAATAAAATAATGATATAATAAATTTTAAAAAATAAAATAATAAATTAAAATTGAATTATTTTAATTTTGTTGTTACGATTTTCTTAAATATTTCAATTAAAGTAAAAAAACTATATAAAAAATAAGTAAAACAAAACATTCGTTGAAAGTATATAACATAATACAACAAAACAGGAAAATTTGTATAAGTGTAAGTTTGTGTGTGTTTTATCAGACAACAAAATGGTTGCGGTATCATTTTGAAAATAATTCCTACTCACATACACGTGTACTATTACAACAAAAATCCATTTATAACAATTTAAGCGAAGATAGGGAATTCCATGCGAAATTAGTGAATAATTTTGATTCGCAAAAATAATTTAATAAAGTTTAATTCAGTCATTCACTACTGAATTATTATGTTCTGATAAAATTATTTTTACGTTATTATCTTAAGTTGAATGAAAATATATTAACCACTACTAGGTTCGTAGGACTTTAATCTAATGTTTACACTACCTCAAGATATGTAAAACTATATGGAGAAATATGTTGTACCATGTACCAATCACAATGTATAGAAATGCTAACTTCACGTTATCAAATTTCCTATCTACATTCTAAACTATGATAGGTTATTCTACAAAAGCTAAGTGGAAATTTAATAATAAAATATGAAAATGAACAAAAAAAAATTAAATTTATTTAATTATAATTATAAAAATTATAAAATAATTTATTATATTTCAAAATTGTGGATACAGTAGCCAAGATATGATATATATTATGCATTATATTTAGAGCTATAATTAACATTGCGCCAAACTAAAAAATTTCCAAATTTTTTAGCAACGATTTAGCTTAAACATAAATAAAAATGTTCGATATGGTAAAGCGGTTAGCTATGAAAACTTACTGATCTTCACAAAATGAATTAATCACAATTAAAAGGTGTCATTTCACTTTCGGCGATCACTTATTTTTACTCATCTCGTCATCTCTATTTTGACTTCTGTGCTGTTGATAGGAAATACTGTACTAATATTTTGCGACTATTTATATAAGAAATTTCTAGCTTATCAACTCATTAAATGTGAAAAACTACTGCAAATGAAATGTGAAAAAAAATGTGAAAAACTACTGGTTATACACCTTCTTAAATTTATGCTAGTCTCATTTTGACAGCATTCGAATTGTTCGAAAATTATATTACTTTCACTGACTCAATTCTCAAACACAGCTCATTATATACTTTCAAATTAACTCACCAGCATTTATTGTGTTATTTTTTGTTTAGATTTCTGTTTCAGATTTCTATTTAGACATTTTTTTACTACCTACGAACAAACACAATTCCAATGTTGTTAACGGTTGCTAGAAACATAAAAATTATTCAACCAATTAAAAAATGTACTTAAGGCTGTTAAAGTCAAATATTCCAAATTTCTATCAACAATATTCCAGCCTGTTTTATCTTATAATTTTTAGAATCTCAGGATGGAACACCATCCATTTTGTTTTCTACTTTTTAAGGGACTATTATATTTGTTTCGATAAAAGTATATATTCAAAATTTTATTTTTACGTACTATTTAAAATTAGAATTTATTTTTCATGCTGAATGTGAATGTGAATGTTTTTATGATTTTGAATTATTGATTTAATTTTTGTAATGGCTTACAATTAAAGTCACAATTAACTTTTTCCAGGTGAATCAGTTTTGTATATAATCACTTCCTAGCCAATTGCTCGTTTACCAACTTTTCAATGCAAACTATATTTAAAAAAAATGGTTGTTATTAGAATGATAGAAGACAGTTTTATCACAAAAAACCAACATCCTTCTACATCATAATCCCGCGCGTTAACGGTAAAAGAAAATTGTTACGAACACGTAGTTCAGCTCAAGCGATTATATTAAACTAAAATGCAACAGAAAAATGATTACGAAAAAAAGAAAAATAATTAATTTAAAATTAATACGAATCATACTGATTATTAATATGGATTTCCCATATATATAATACACATACTTATATAACATATATGCACATATATATGTTGGATAATATAATTTAAATAATATACTTGAATTTATAAGAGTGCAAAAATCCTTTTTAATATGCATAATAAGATTATACTTGACTTCTCTCTTCTTTTTTAAACATATATACATCCATTTAAGTACGTATACGTATCATACAGATGATACGGAACAGTCAGATTTCATGTCATGTGTATACCAGATATTCGTACATATGAAATGCTAACTTAATAATATGAAATATTTTATTTAAATATTTTATAACGAATTATATAGTAAATGAAAACAAAAAGGATATCACAAAAATATTTAATAGAATTGTGATAGCAAGATAGCAACGATAGGATACTAAAATTTTTATTAAGTGCAAAGCATATTAATTTGTATATAAAATAAAAAAATTATGTATAATTAAGAACAACTTATTTATAACTCTACGAAAGCAAAAATTCTTTTCGATTAATATTTTCAGCATTTTCCATATTTAAATTGTGTTTCTGTCCATCATAAGCGATTAATATATCCTTTTAATGATAGGCCTATTAATTTAATCTTACTTGTTTTATATGCGATTTGAAATATTCTGTGCTACTTAAGACTCGTCATTTTTCGTTTTTAGCAGTCACTCTAATTTATTTCTCTTCATATCTAAATGCTCTAAAATGTAAATAATATGCACTTTCAAAATTATTAAAAATGCAATTTAAAATAACTTTTAAGTACCCCAGAATATGACTAACAACTTTTAAAGTTATTCTTTTCTAGAACCCACTTACTGCTTAAGTGTTTTGATTATGTTTATTTCGTTTTACGCGTTCGGTTTAATTTTAATTTCAAAACACAAGACATAGTATGTAGTGAATTTTGAAATTTAAAATTAAAGTATCCTTGTCAAAGATGTTAATCATTTAAATTATACCACTATTCGCAATTTTTATTGTCTGTTCGTGTTAACATGCTACTCTAGGGTATCACATATTAGTACTAATATGAACAGGAGATGAGATGAACGATCATAGGTTGCCAGAAAGAGAATTACATGCAGTGCAGCTCAATACTAGTGCAAAAATAAAATGGCTGAATGAAGTCGGCGACCACTATACAGACCACTATACATTTGTACAAGGTAGAGTAGAATGGAGGAAAGATGTTAATGAGTTGATTACATAACAGTATACAACAGCAGTATTTCAAAATTATTTTCATAATGGCTAACGAAGTCAGTTATGCCTACACCTACAATTTCACCAGCGGATATTTCATGAGCAAAATCTATTTAAAAGTCACTCATAGATGTAATCTGAGTAAAACAACATTGACAGTTGCTAGCAAAGTTCAAAAATCAATCAAATGTTTTTCTATCAATCTTAACAGGGTCCGAAATAGGGACACTCAGAATAAATTATCTTCATTGGTCTGTAACCCGTCAATATTTTGCTGATTTAATCAAAAACTGTATTTAGTATGGACTACGTGAAACAAATAATAAGGTAAATAACAAAAATAAATCCTTTTGCAAAATAGAAGGTCCCCAATGAAAATAAGTTGTGATTTAACCAATGCCCAATTTCTTTTTTTATTCACACTACTTTTGGCAGCATAAAATATTTTTTAAATCACTGAATTTTCATGTATAATGATTAATATGCTACCAACTGAAATTGTCTAATAAAATTTGTATGGCCTACAAAATATGAACCCATTTTTGCCACATCATTGGATTGTACTTTATTTTGCAATCCAACCGATTATGGTACAAAGAAATTATTATAGTGTTACACCACCAACAACACCTTAGATATTACAAACGCCTTGTTTGAATCCACTACCAAAAATAAAATGTTAGTAAAAATAAAAAAAATGTAAAAAAAAAAAAAACAGAAGACTAACTTAAAACATTACGAGTATATACAAAGTAAGGATGCTAATATATTTTTTGCAAAGAAAATAATTTTTAATATAATAATTTGCATTACTGCATTTTCAGGACAATAAATTAAAAATTTAACTTTATAGCATTAAAAATTATTTGCATTAAAATTTATTTTACTTTTTCTGCTATATCTTCATATTTTCTCTTTATATTTTCTCTCTCTCTCTCTCTCTCTCTCGTTCACTGTCTATTTAGTTTATAGTCTTCTTTTTCCACAATTTATTAATTACTTTAACATACATAATCATAAAAATAATTCTTCAACTCTTGTGTCATTTTCTATGCAACATTTTTAACACCGTTTATTTTAATGTAATTTTACTGTTCTATCTCTAGTATGGTTACAGTGGAGGAAATTAAAACAGTTGTAAATTTAATTTGTTTTTGTTTTTTTTTAATTTTTAATTTGTTAAAACATTTTATAATATGTTTAATATTATTTCATTGTACTAAATGTCCTTAAAAGCTTTAGATGACAAATTAAATTAGCCAAAACATGCGATAAATGATCAGATTATGGTAATATTGTGCATGAGTCACATTCACATTATTATATTATTTTTTTGTTATAATTGCAAGTTCTGGTAGATAGTGTTGTAGTAGTTTCAATTTATTGAAAATTATTGTGAGCTTATAAAGACGTAAAAATAACCGTCTTCTCGCTGTTTAATTCAATAAAATTAAAAAAATAAATACTAAATACTATCTTATTGCATAATATCAGTTTTAAATTATTTATTTTACTTATTTATTAAAAAAAAAAAACTGGAAAAGCGTATTTTAGCGTATTTATAGCGTATTTTATTAAAAAAAAAATGAATGAAATAAATTAAAGCCGAAAAAAAGAACAATGTTTAAATTGAAAATGCCATCATTGTTAAGGTAAAGGGATACCTAATTATATAAAACATTATATAGGAGAAATAAAAAGGTGCTCAAAATAAAAGCAAGCAGGAAAAATGTTATACCCTGTATATCAAATTTTAGCACAAAAGCAAAATACAGGTTTCAAAGTAATATTGATTATATTTTTTATTAAAAAGCAAAGACAACTCTAGTTTTGTTTTTTTTAATACAAAAAGTTGCATATACCCTTTACAATAATAAATTGTTAAAATTTCGGAACTGATGGCCTTATTTTTTGTAACATCTTTTAATATTCCTACAAATTTATATCAAAAATATTTTACATATTCATTATATGAATTACTAGTTTCTAAAAAAATATTTCTTCTTTCTATACTTTATGCGTTGCACCATCATGATCGAAAATATTAATTTTATCTTCTACAGCTGAAAACACAGATTTGATACTTTTACACAACCAGTGATGTAAATTTTTCATCTACTTTAATCATTCTTTTTCCGGTACCTCATATTTTAGTTAGTCCATATTTCTTTCGATGCCGAACTATTTGCCCAGAATATTCAAATTCTCTATATTTGATATTGTTTACAATTAGGTACTGTAGTTCTCATTATTCACAACAACTATATCCCATCACTCGTTTTGTACTAATAAATAAATAAAAGCTAGTGAAAATGGAGTATTAAACTTCTGAATAGAGAAAGTGGAAAAATATTTCTGTAAAGGTGAAAAACTAATCATATATCTTAGAAATGTCAAAATAGTGTTTAACGAAATAGTAGTAAGTTTTCCGGTTATTATTGAAATATAGACAACCTCTGAAACTTCACCATTCGGCAGTTCACCATTTAACACTTCTACCTTTACGTATTTTTTAATCGATTTCTGATATTATTTTTGACAAACTTCTCGATTGAAAAAGTCTTTGAAGATGTCTTCTGTTCCCCTGTGGCTTCAGTATTTTACTAAAAAAATAGTTTAATTAGCTCAATTAATAATCTTGGCCCATATTTCGAAATCATAATTATAAATTATAATAATAAATTAATAATAATACCAAAAATAACCAATAAATACAATATTGATCAAAATTTTATAACTCCTTCTTTATAACGGTTCTAATAATTTCAAAATGAGTACAAAGCACAGTTAAGTAATTTTCCAATACTGCTTACAAAATACAATAATATATTACAATTTCTTTTACTGTCTTTCTTAATAAACATATGTAAAGAATGTTATATTTTGTAACTGATATTACATGAAAATGTTAGCAAAAATTTCGATCTGTGTAGTGTGCATACAAAAATGAAAATTTTCTCTCTTTGATATCATTTTTTTTTTCTTTAATGATTTTAATTTTAATATGCTAACGGGTGAGCCGAAATAACATAATATATATATATAATATAAATAATAATGTATAACGTTAGATAAAAGTAAACCGAAATTATTCAACAAAGTGGAAAATAGTAAAAACAAATACGAAAAAAAAAGAAAATAACAAAAAAGAGACCGTTATAAAATTATATTTGCAAGCACCCATATTCATTCGCATCATGCATAATATACTCTAATGCTAATAACATAAATATGGAAGCAATGTACCGTTATAGTATACCATAAGTCGATTATCATTGCCTTCATATCATATAGTCAAAAAAAAAAATAAAAAAAAAAAATAAATAAAATCAGAAGAAAATTACAACAAAAATTAAAAAAGAAACTTATGCCACTCTTGTTTTTTACGCATGACATAAATTCACTTGAGGCAATTTTTTTTTTTTAAGGTCTTTTGCCTAGCGTAGCCACCACCATACATACTAACTAACTGACTACGTCTCCTATATCTCAATTAAAATATACTAAATATTACTGAATCTTTTGTAAATTCAATTTAAATTTAATGAACACCAAAATGTTGCTCTTAAATCAGAAAGAAGATGAAAAGATGAAAGAAGAAAAATTGGATGGTATGATGTTGTGGGTATGGGACAATGTTTTTTGTGTTTTAATTTTTGCGTTTTTAATTTTTGAATCTATGTACTTTTATTTTTTATGTTTAGGTTCAGACGATTTTTACAGACACACTTTTATAAAGAGTCATTTAATAACAATTACGTTATCATTACAAAAAAAAAAATTAAAATAAAACATCAAAATAGAAAATGATTTTTAGATTGTTGAGTTGCTAATGTTAGAAAATTTGGTTTTTATTTTTTTGATAAATTTGTTTTTTGTTTGTTTAATTTCATAAATCAAGTGAATTGTTTTAAAGAGTTGAGTTCTGTTCATAATTGAAAAGCATTATTCACATATGTAGAATCGCAAAAAAAAAAAAAACTTGTAGAAAATCATATCAGGATGTAGTCAGATATAGATACTAATATGTATTTGGCTATTCGTGAGTGTACATCTCCAATAGAAATCTATGTAAGTTCCACTGTATGAATACTGTATGAATTTGAGTTTGTATGAAATGTTCATGGAGTATGTATTCATTCAATTTTTTAAAGGGTGTATGGCATGAAAATTCAGACCTTGAATAGTATTGGAGTACTTAGAATGAAGCTCCACAATAGATTCTTAAGAATTATTTTACAAAAAACTTAGCATTTGACTTATCAAATACCAGGTAATAATCATCTATAGTATAAGACTAACGATGACATAAAACACTTCAAAATGCTTGACAGCAACTACTGTCGCTGTTTTACTATCTTGTATACTTAGATTAAACTCCAATTGAACAGTTTATTAAAAACCGTGAAACAACTAAAAGTTTTTCACATATTTATCTGTAGTTATCATCAGTAGTTCCGATTAATTCGTCAAAATGTTTATATAAGAAGAAGGTTGTACCACACTACACAATAGAGTGGAAGAGCCTCACGAGTATATTTTGAATCCCACATACAATATTTTAACTTCAGAAACAAAGGATGTAATGATATTTATTTTTTTACAGATTTTGCATATTAGCAGTCGGTTAAAATACGAATGTATTAAACTCAATAACATAATACATAGTTGATGTAAAAGATATCAAATCAAATTAAATCACTGAAGAAGTTGAAAATAGAATTGTAAGATAAACTCCAGTTCGGAATAGAGTAAAACTAGTTTTATTAGCTATTTGGTGAACGGATACCTTTGATTTGCAATTAATAATAAATAGTAATAATAAAATTTTGAGTTAGAATCAAATATTTCAAACAGTCAGATTCAAATATATTACTAAATACTAAATGTTTACATCCAAACGTTTTACAAAAAATCTTAACCGAAACCATCCAAACGTTCTAATAATTTCAAAGTATTGTTTGAATTCTCCCTGGTATGTTTGCAGTACTGAAATTGAAGATATATGAATTCTTGTATGCCACAATATGTTGAAATTTTATGCTTAGCCGATTGTCAAAATTTTATTAAACGACTTAAGCGGCTTAACACGTTCGTACTGTATTACTCTAAAGTATTTGATCTCCCTTAGATACAAATCTGATTGGTATAATATAAAATCAAACCTGTATAAATGGTTAGTCTTAAAGACTAAATTCAAATTTTACAAAAAAAGTATTAAATTCATTCAAGTTGATACATTTTTTAATTCCGTATTTTTCCCTTTGAAATCGATCTGTATCACAGAAAACCTTTCTATTATTATTTTTTCAATCTGCAAACAGAAATTTCAGCAACAGCAATATTTTAATTTCAAGCTTAAAATATTGCAAACAAAAAAAAAATAAAAAAATCACTGCGGAAACTTTAAAATTTAATTGACCAAGTCATTTTTAAATACAAGTGCATCCTATACAATTTACCCTGACCTGAGAAAATCCATTATTTTCTTTATACAAGGAAATTTTTCAATATTATATAATATAAAAATAAATTATTTTCGGAAATTTTCAATTTCCCAACAAACAAAAATAAAAAAAAAAAATTATTATTACTTTTTGTTCATTTGCCAAGACAAAATGATAAAATTTTGCTTCCAATCCAATTGAATTTTATTTTCACTCAAATTTACGATGTCATAAAAATTTATTTAAAACTATTTTCAAGTTAATTTTTTTATTTTATTTTTTTTTTTTTCTTTAAAATATTTTGTAACCAAAACATCACCATAAAAATATCCATCAAACTAATACTAACGAATACAGATTCACCACAATTTAATATAGCTGTGTCCTGATAATGATGTGCAGACTTAAAAGTGTTTCATCATCAGTGATGGAAACCTTGAATTTTTTTTTTTTTTTTTTTTGTAATAAAATTCGATCATTCAATCAAATTTTTATTTGTATATGTATACATAATACACCATTGTACGTTCCTCATTTTAAATTTCAGGATATCTGTTATAATAATATAAAAGGACTTTAGTTTACATTTATATGTGTTGAACATGCAATCCTATTATATAATACGGTACTTAGTCAAAGATGAAATTAAATTTTTATTTATTTTGTTATTGTTCTTTTTCTACATATATACAGAAATATTCACGTAGTATATCAAATCACTCAGACATAATTCATTTTAATTTAAGGATATAATCAAAAAACAAAAAGAAAAAAATGCTAAAAATTAAAAAAAAAAAAACAAAAAATAATTCGCATATTTTCAAATAAAATGTTAAATTACTAAACAAAAAATTTCAATTTCAGAACAGGTAACCGTAATAAAAATAAATTTACAATAAAAAGGATAATACAATACTATCAATTCCACTCCTACTGTGTGACGGTAAATGTCATACAATTCATTGTTTCAACAAACTTCACCTGGATAATAAGCATAAAAAAGGAAAAACCAAAAATTAGATATTTTACTAAATCTTTAATATAGGGATGAACCGCAAAATACAAAAAAAAAATAGTGAAACCATCATTTTCAAAAATTCGGGTACATGTTTTAGACCATAACACGAATAGGTACCCAAATGCAAGGCCAAAATACACGATATTTTAAAACTGAATATTGGAGTATGAAAATATATAAATAAAAAACTATCAAGCGATTGGTATGTCAAAGAGGGTTGCTGTAGGTGTCTCGTATATATCATTTACAAATAAAAATAAATATTTACATACACACACAGATATTCATGAGGTTTATTCTAATGAATACTATTTTCTAACGAATTTTAAATATAAATATTATTCAAATAAAATGTTAGGCTATTTTATTATTTTAAATCGTTTCTATACTGTACACTAAAATGTGACACAAGCAACAATGCAATTTAAGGATTTATATTATTACTGATGATTCACACAGATGACGTTTTTGGTTTATGAATACAGATAAAGTTTAAAATATTTGAATTTAAGAATTTCAGAATTATCATAATGAAGTGATGATTACAAGAGCATTTTCAAGAATGACCTTTAATAATAAAAAAAAAAATATATATTGGAATTTTATTTGGGTTTCATAACTCACATTTGTTTTTCTGAAATATATATACATATGAGTATAGTCAAACTAACACCCCTATACCTACTGATGAGGCCCAGTAGTAGGTATTGATGAACGCAATATTTATTTAATTTCATAAAAATGTGTTAAGAGTTATCGTATACAAATTTTTGTCAACAGACTGACATCTTCAATGGATTAAAGAAAAAAAGTGAAGATATAATATAATAAATTGGATAATTATTGGAAGCAGTAGATGTAATAACAAAATCTCTTTTAAAATATTTAAATTTTAGAAATTGTAATTAAGATTTGTTTATCTTTTTTGGAAAAGATTTAAGTTGAAATTTGAAAACAAATTCGTGATAGTTCAACAACATATTTTTCTTCATATTGTAATTGTGTCATGTAATTGCGTTATCAGATGGGTTTGTAATTAGTTTTTGCAAAGCTAAATATTAAAATTTTTAAATTTTCAACTGCAACCACTTAATCAGACTAATTATTAAGTCACTTCCACAAGCTTAACATGTTTGTAGTTCAAAACAAGTACACAATGATTCAAATTTAATTTCATTTTGGAAATATTTTGAGCGCAATTTTGTTTTTTCAAATCAATCATTATAATTCTGATACGTTCAGCAACCTAATTATCAATTTAAATTCTTTTAACTAGAAGCATTTAAAAGCCAAATTCTTAGACTTCTATGGGATGAACAACTGCTTTTACACAGAGATTGGAATACACAATCACATACAATAGCTTTTTCTTTATAATTTTTTATGGTATATCTACTAATTTAAATGTGGAAAACTATATCTACTACTTACAGTACTCCGCCTTTATAATAGAATAGCTCCATTTTATTTTTAGTGATAACCAAAACTCTCAACTATTTATCATTTATTTTATCCCAACGATCGAAAAATCCTGAAGGCATTTTTTTGCCTTCGTCGGGAATCACACCTGGAACATTTCGGTTCGGACCCAGCGTCTGAATTGTATCATTATTTATGTCAGAATATTGCTAATGTAATAAAGATAGATGAAAATTGTAATCTCGATGGAAACACATGGATGGTATATAACAAAGAATGTCAGTAAATTACCAATCGATGAAATACTAAAGACGAAATAATTCAAACTGACGAGACGATCAATCAAATAGTTAGTAATGAACATAGAAAGAAAATCAAGCTCATCACCAACTGTCTTTATTTTAAAAAATATATTCAATAATTAAGAATTTCGAAAAAAAATCAACTGGTATCCTTAATGTTTTTAAAAAATACTGTTAAGTCGATATTTATCACAATGAACGTTCCAATATTCACGATTACGAACATATAGACAGATAATTTTTATTTTAAGATTCAGGCCTGTTAAATTTTTCAAATCAAAAATAGAAAGTCATTAGTACTTGGCATTAAGCGCCCTTAAACGATAATTTTAAAATTGAAATAAATTTTATAATCGCGAAAAACAATCAGTTTTTCACGAACTAGATCTTTTCGTTACTGTTAGTCCAGATTTCCTACTTGAGTTCGGAAAAAACAAGATAAATATATTAAATTTGAAAGTCATCTATAAACTATTAGGAGCGGTAAGACTTTTGCATTACAAACTTTAGAAAATTTTCTCGGAGAGACCATCTTTCGCTTTGTTAAGAATCTTGTGAAGCCATTGAAGTTATTACTAATCGAAAAAAAATAACAATACAATTTAAACTGGATTATGTAAGTTTTTTTGCGATCGAACTTGTCCGGGAATAATTCAAAACCACGGCTGATAGAATGGATAGATATGGACGGGCGCATGCCCAAGAAAAAATCAATAAAACATTACAGTTAGCAAAACTAAAGTAGATGCAGGATTATAACAATCTAACCACTCTATAATCTTGTCAACACTGAAGTATTCGTTGATATTTTCAGAGCTCATTAACGTGCAATTTAGCATTAAAAAAATAATATAAAAAATAAATATAGGTATTCCATGCACGGATAAAAGATTCAAGTAAGCCCTGATTAAAAAAAACAAAAAAAAATTATAAGTTTGAATTTCTCCCGGTTAATAAAATCCCCGGTTAATTGAACTACGGTTACAACGTTACAGTCAAGTTACAACGTATACATTGTGCAATCTTATGTTTAGTAAATCTTCCCTTATTTGATATTGAAATCACTCCAAATGCAAAAATTTCTTAATAAATTGGAATTGCCTAAAATTATTTACTAGCACCGTAGTTTTTATAAATGAAAAGAAGAAGATTTATTTAGATTACAACGCAAGTTAGTTCTACAAATATAATGCTTTGGTTAAGCTGAATTATATAGCAGTTACACATCATTCGCAGTTGTCTTTCAAACATTTCAACAGAAACAACAATGAACTATTCATCATATTCGAGTTTTTTACAACAATTTAACTATTTTCTTTATTATAAGATCTGAATTTTATAATTTTTAGTTAAACTTTAACAAATATAACAACATAATACAATTTTATACTTCTACAATTCACCATACAATCTATATTAACTAGAGCTGACAATCACATTTACGATGCCGATTTTTTCCTTATAATATTATGTTCATTTCATATGAATATAAATATTTTTAAAGGTATTCAAGGAACTATATATAATATTATAGATCCTACATATATATTCAATGACTTTAATAATATTTACGTGATAACGTATTTAACAACAGTATCTACTAATGTATATATAATACATGTATATAACTGTATTCATTTACAGTATAATATATATGAATATTATTATGAATGTATGCACGTATTTTAGAAAGATTTTGAGTGATGATATATACGCACGTATAATATAATTTAAATTTATGAAGCTCTTCATTTTTATTTTTATGAACCTATGCCCCTTTTCATATTTACCGTTCGTTCTTTATTTTTATATTTTTTTATTTTTAAGGATTTTTAAATCTGCAAAGAATATCTTCAGTACCTATCTACATATACATATATATTTTTTTCCATAAACAATATCCAACAGCCATCAAGAGTCTCATGTGTTAAACACCGGAAAAGTAAACCAAAAAAAAAAAAACGAAAACAAAGAAAAGAAAAACAAAACAAAAAGTACTGAATATACTTTTTTTTATTTTCTGGTGCCTATATAAAAAATGTAAAAAATTAATATACACACCTTTAAGGAATATAAAAAAAAAACATTAAAATAATATTTTCTCTTCTGAATGTTTAAACAAAAATTATAACAGAATTTTTATATTTTATCATCCGTCTGTAATGGCTGGGTAGGTCAAATTTAGTCAATTGTTACACGGATATACAATAATTCTAGAATTATAGGTCAGTTTGGACATTCTATATACTATACTATACTTCACTATATACTATACTATATATTTTTTCATTTTGAAATTTAAAGCGATAACAAAATATCGGACTCGAGTACAAAACACGGAAGAAATTGGGAATACCCGTATTTGTATGATAAGTATCAAGATTTAGTAAAATTAAAAAGAAATTATTAGACTGTTTTCAACATTTTTACTAACTTTACTCTAACGCTAAAAACATCCCATTAAATCATTTTTTTGTACTTACTAATGTTTGGGTAGTGTGCAAAAAAAAAAAATTAAATACAATTATTGGCCCGTTCTTTGAAACTCAACGAAATTTGATTATTTTCCATCATTTCAATTTATTCTGGGCACTATACATTTTGTTTTATTGATTTATCTTAGACAACAACCGCACACGTAATAATTTATTTAAAAAAAAATTAAATTTAAATTTAATTGTAGCGAGAAAAAGAGAAAATCTGTCAATTGATGAGTTGCAAAAATTTGATAAACTAATATTTTTGTATGTTAAATTGTACCTATGTATACACATGGAGTGCAATTTTAAATTGAAATTCTTAATTCAAAATTAAAAAAATTTAAAAAAAAATATTTTGTTTCGCTACGTCTCCTTTTAACTAACTATTATTTCAAAAAATAATATTGAAAATTGGTTGTGAAATGGTTCAGATATTTGTACCGTACATTTTTCAATTTACAAATGAAAAATATATCTAATGATAATTTTTCTAAGATGATATGAACTGCAACGGTCCAGTCGAGTGAAGAACTGACTTAACTAATGAGCTAAAGTGTGTAGATATATCATTTGTCGTATGACTGTCCAAATAAATTATATTAATTAAGTTAAAGCAAATATTATACTAGAGACCGATATTAATAAATTATAATTCAACTTAAAGCCAAATTTAACGTTTTTAACAGAACAGTGATTTAAATATACTGATATTTTTCACGATCAATGAATAGGTATAAAAAACAAACAATAATAATTTTGTTTACAACTTTCTACGATACACATTACATTGTCTATATCTAAGTACCTTCCTACATTTAATGATGACAATAAAATTCATATGCTACCTATGCTATGCACTCTCTTAAAATTTGTATAAATAGGATGGTGTACTGGTGTTTTGATGAATAGATTGAATAATTTTGAGGTGAAATATTGACAACTAACTCTATTATAATATATAATTGCTTAGGTTACACAACAGATGTGTAGGTAAATTAGGTAGTATTTCTAAAAGCTTCTGGACAGTTAAGTCTTTTTTACTTTTTCATGACTCAAGTGATTAATTGAATAACATGTCTTAAACTGATTGTTTTTATTTGTTTTAGAGAATTTTCACTTCAAACTTTAGAATTTACTGTTGCCTGAGACTTAAAATTGGCCCAAAAATCTACTGCAGATGCAAAGGAGTATTAAAAACAAACACTTAAATATATATTTAGTACCTCAGTGTGTAGTAGTCCTGTAGAAACAACTTTATTAAAATTTCCTATTTAGACTAGTACCTCAAAACACTTAGCTATCTCTTAAATATACCAAGGAATGTTAAAAATGTAGTCAACGCTTTATTTTGAGAAATTATAATTTTAGTCTTGATACAAGTAGTATTTGTAGTGAAATTGGATAGCTGTAGTAGGTTAAATATATACACAGTCCAGCAAATTCGTTTAAATTTGACTTCTAAAGGAGTTGACTTTTACTATGAAGATTAGTTTAGTTATATTGCCAAATATTGTTTAATTTAACCTGCTGAAACAGTCGGATTAAAAGTTTAAATCTAGTTGGAAGAAGTATAATATATCTAAGAAAAGGCCTATTTGGCCTAAGTTCAAATGGAAATGTTCTATAAAAATAGTATGCTAAGCGTAATTAATACATTAAAATTTGTCCCAGCATTTTCTAATTGTAAAGTAATAACTTTTAAATCTTTATTAATGATTTATATTTTATTCTTTAAGTTTTAATTGAAAATTCTAATAGATTTTTGTGTTAAAATATTCTTTTATACTACTACATTATTTAAATCTAGTATGTACTAGACTATAATATGACTTTTTAATAAGCTGTTTTTATTTTATTTCATCAGTCATTTTAATCTATTTAATCCATTTCTATTTTACTTTTATCTGTATTGAATCTATGAATTTTAATAAATAAATTAAATAATGAAAAAATTTGTAAATCTAACTTCGATTTAAAAAAAAATGTTTCTTCAACACATCAATCTAAATGAACAAATTCGTAAACAAATCAACGAAAATAATCAGTTTAAAAGCTTGAGAAGAGTTTCTAGCCTTAAGTCATAGTTGTTAGTGAAATAAAAAGAAAAATTTAATCAAATTGAACAAACAAGTTCTTACAACAACAACAATTCTACAAAACACTAACAAGAAAATATTATAGAGAAACCGATCAATGAAATATATAGAGAGCATACACATAAAATAATAAACTCATGACAAATTAATTCTTAAAGTATTGAAAGCCATGTTGTCTAAAACAAAAGGAAATATATTGCCAGATTAACTTTAACACAGTGAAAACAGTTATAATAGTAATGAATATTCGTCTGAAATACGTCATGATGAAACCTTTTTAGTGCTTTACAGAACTGTAAAAATTTAATTTAATATCAATATGGTTTAAAGACCTACCACATATTCTTTTTAGGTACTTACATTTTATTTTTTAAGTTTGAATTGAAAATTCGAATAGGTTTTTGTGTAAAAATATTCTTTGATACACATTATTTAAGTCTAGTATGTACTGGACTATAATTCCTTTTGAACACAATGACTTTGATGTTTATACAATCTACTTGAATTTTTTGTAATAATACCAACCAACTGCGTAGTGTTTTAAGTCTAATATGTTGTAAGACTTCATATAAAATTAGAATTTTGCCTACTAATGTTGTTATTTCATTATGCAAAATTAACTGTAATAAGCTATTATAAGCTGTATTTTTAGTTGTAGTTTTAATTGTAGGTTTAGTTGTAGTTTAAGCTCTAGTTTACTTGTATCTATTTATCTGATTTAGACATAGTGATAACGATAAGTACTTATAAATATAATTATAAGAAAAATACACGAAATGTTGATTTAATACAGGCAAAATAAATTAAATAAAAAAACTTTATTATGCAAATTTCGTATACCGCCTTGTTTGGTCAGTGCTTGTGATTGAATTCAAACATTCAGAAAAATTATTGAATATACAATATAAAATATAAATATATAAGGCTTGATACAATAATAAGGCTAGAAAATATCGTCATATCACAGCTTCAATTCACAAAAGATTTTGCAAGCTCAAAATAAAATCACATATAAGATAAAATTCGTTTGTTTTACTATATTATAGGTATTATGAACGACACTGAGTAGAACAGTAACATTCGAATAGTCATAACGATTACTACTTTAAGAAAATTTAATAAACCAAGAAAAAAAAACATTCAAATCCCAAGTGTACGAGTACAAACAACAAAAAAAAGTTTTATTATATCTTTGAGTTGACCAGAACAACTATACTTCATGAAATTTTCTACTCTCTCAGATCTTTTTTCAATTTTTTTTATACTTCTTTCGTTTTTAAAAATTTTTATTCTAAAATTTTTTTTTTGTTTAGACATAAAAATGGTTCTCGTTTCATCTTACAGAAAAATTTCGTAATAACTTTTAATATTCATTAAGGAGAAAAAATTTACATTTATGGAAAGGAATTTTTAAGTAAATATTATAATTTTTTTTTTCTGCCATAATATTTTTAAAGTTTATAGTCATTTAATTAGAGTCATAAATAATATGTTAATATATCTAGATTAGAATCTTAATGTTATGGTAACTTTGTATTTATGTATATAATGTAACTTTTATTGTACAATGATAAAATATATATATATATATAAATTTCAATAGTATATATATAGTCGAATTTAGATCAAAACTTATTTTAGTTTATAAAATAACGAAGCAAAAAGATCAAATAATTTCAATTAATTCTCGTACAACACTCCAACTTCTACCTAATGAAAAATTGTCTTTGAAAGTAAAAATCTTAATAAACTTTAAAAAAAAATTTAAATTTCTTAAGAAAACAAAATAAAAAATATTTGAAAATCAAAATATTAAAAAGTTTTAAAAAAGTCAATATAAAGTGAAATAAAATTCGTCAATTTGAATTTCGAGAGAGACACAAAGATTTGAAAATAAATTAGTTGACTGTATTACAACTTATTTTTGCTTCGCTTAAATAAACTGAACTAAAAATCAATTTTTAACTTTAAAATAAATTGTATTAATGTTTTTATAATATTTCGAAAATAGAAAAATTTAAGAAGTTAAATTTGTGCAGATTTTTTTATTGTTTACTGAAAATATAAAGAGTTTTCTATAAAGTTTAGAATTTTCTCAGTAGCTTTAACAGTTTTTATAAAAACTGATTTCTTGACATTTCTAGTAATCAAATTTGTATAATTGCTGTAAAAATTCGAATATTTTTTTTGTATTCTAAATTGATTAAGTATGCTTCAACCATACAGATAGAATATAAAAAGTATTATTATTACTCAATATAATTAATTAACCTTCATCTAAACTGTCGAAGAAGTCCATAGAATAACTTTTTTTTTTCTTTTAGTTTATTTATTTAACTTTACAATCTATCTTATTTTTTATCTAATAATAGTTAGTAGTCACTATTAGACGATATTAGGTAATTTGTTTTGGCTTCTTTTATGTAACAGGTGGTGAGTGAGCCCATTGGCTTATCTCCGAAGTTTTATATTTCTGGTCAAGCTAGTGGGGATTTCTGGTTTGACTATCTATAAATCTGCTGCTTAGATCTATCGGATGAAACCTTTTCAGCCTTCGCACATGTTGGTCTGTACACTGTAGTTGTGATGCGAGATCGTTGGGATGTATTTCCAATCTCGCAAAGTATTTTGAGCTTCTTGTTGCTATGGCTTCTTTAACCGATTCGACTTTTAAGTCCTTTCTAATTTTCTCATTTCTCACGAACCATGGTGCATTTACTTTTGATCGGAGTACTTTGCATTGAAACCTTTCCAGTATTTCAACGTTGGAATTACTGATATATGTTGGAATTAATAGAATAACTGACGTCATCGAAAAAATATTGGAAGGAAAATTCATCTGCTCTTCAGTGTTTCTTGATGTTGCGCAAGCCTTTGACAAAGTATAGCATGAAGGGCTTATCTACATCGCACGCTCCCTGAAACATGTGTCGAACTAATAACATCATATCAATCAAACCGATTATTTAAAATTAAACAAGGATAAAATTACTCTGCTCTACAAAATATTAACACAGGAGTACCACAAGATAGTATACTGGGCTCCATACTATATCTACTATACACTAATGATATTTCAGACATAGAAAATACGACGGTAGCTACTTTTGCAGATGACATGGCTATATTAGCAGTCGATCAAAATATAAACGAAGTTACAGATAAATTGCAACAAGCCAATAACAAAATCTCCATTGGGTGCAAAAGGTGGAGAATTAAACTGAATGAAGCAAAATCCACGCACGTTAACTTTACAAATAAAAAAGTTGAGTCGCACATCCCAGTAAGATTAAACAATGTCATCATACCATATCAAAATTCTGCAAAATATCTTGGTATATGACGCTTAACGCAAAGCTTAAATGGAAAGAATACGTTAATGAAAAAACACTAGAACACTAATCTAGAACTGGATCTAAAATACAAACATTTGTATTGGCTAATTGAGCGAACATCTACGATTTCGACGTATAACAAAGTTTTGATCTACAATCAGATATTAAAGCCAGTCCGGGCATACGGTATTCAAATATGGGGTTGTGTTAAACAACTTCATATTCAAACTATCTAAACGTTCCAAAACAAAGTCATGCGAAACATTGTCATTGCCCCATGATTTGTTCGCAATGCTGATATTTATAGGGATCTTAGGGTTCCTCTCATAAAAGACGATATACAAAAATTGGCTGTTCGCCATAAAAGTCGTCTCTCTCAACATGTCAATGTCGAAGTTTTACGTTTAGCTGACTGTCAAAACTTTGTTAGAAGACGTAAACGGACGAAACCGTTCGTTTCGTTGTGTTAGGATAAAATTTTTTATCCTGCAAAAATTCCTAATGGAATTTTGTTTGATCAAAGATATCTGATGTAATAGAGCCAAAATTGTATTAACAAAAGGATGGGAGTTTTTAGTGCGATAAAGTCGGCACAGTCCTTCACTTCGTTCTTTCTCGGTACAAGAACAGAAGTAGAAGGCTCTTTTGATGATTTTCTTCTATATGGAAAAAAAACGCTTGTCTATTTGTAGACTTCTTCAGTGTTTTGTACTCGACTGAGAAGTGGAATCTATTTCCCTAATAATGCTTCTTGAATCGAATTTGAGTCGGCGTGAATAATCTATTTGAACGTTCATATGAATGTGATCACGATTCGAGAGTAAATATATTCGCTGTGGAAAATTTATTTCTAACTTAACACTCGAAAATTAAATATTTAAACAAATGAAAAAATAAACAATCAAAATACAAACTAATAAGCAAATAAAAATAAGTACAAGCTGGGATCTTTATTATGATGATGGATGGGATAGTAGTGCTAGTGACACCGAAAAAATTAACAATTTACGTGATAACTGATACTTTATTTTAAATACTGTAATTAGTAAGTAAAATAATGTAACAATTGCAGTGATTCAATTTTTATTGCTTAGGCCTGTGATTAAAATATGAAAATCAATACATTTGATGCTCGGAGATGAATAAATAAATAAACAATACTTTATTATACTCTTTGGCTACTAGTGTTGGAGGTCTTAACACATTTAACTCGGTTGAAAATCAATCACACAACATTTTTAATACACTTTTATTGTCATCGAATTTGATGTACATATACAAGTCAGGATTCTCTTCCATCAAATTACACCAGTTTTTCAAACTGGTAGTTTTACATCGGTAACTCAATGAAAGTAACAACAAGGAGATTATAAAAAGAAAAAATACTACCTATGTAACAAAAATTTTATGCTTTAATTTGACGATATGCTAAAAAAAAATGAATTGTTTTGCGGCAATAGAAAAGTTTGTTTTGAGTTAAATTTTTAAATAAAGGCGAAAGAAATATTACTTTAATGCTTGACCTAAGTTCAGGAATTAGCCGAAATTGGACGAATATGAAAATTGGAAGAATATGAAAATTGGACGTCGTTCATGCGTTTCATTGAAGAGCAAGGTGTTGCTGTATAAGGCAATCTTAATGCCAGTCTGGACATTTGGAATTGTGTTATGGGGTACAGCTAGCAGCTCTAACATCGAAATCCTTGAAAGATTTCAAGCCCAAGCAATTCGTGCAATTGTCGATGCTCCTTGGTACGTCAGCAATTCAAATAACGGAAAAGAAATCTAAATATATGCTCCGTGAAAGAGGTGGTGACAAAGATCAACAAAAGATACCATGAAAGATTGCAGCTCCATCCAAACCAACTGGCAGCTGACCTGCCGTCCATATTAGAAGACTAAAATGCCTCCGGGCCTCAAGATCTTTTATGTAGATTCTAAGACTAAAGTCAAATTCATATTATATTTATTTTATTGTTTTCCTTTTTTCTTTTCTGCAAGTAACTGTAGAGTTATAAATATTTAATGTTAAAATTAGTATTAATTTTTTATATAAGCGGTCGATTCAGTGGAATCGTCCCTCACAAGCCATCTGTACATTTTCACAAATTTTTACTTTTTATTTTTAATATGCCTTTTGCATTTTAGTAATTTTTAAGATAGTTGTAATACAATTTATTTATTTATTTATTTATTTATTTCTTCAATCATAGAGATAAATAAAAAAAATGCTTAACCGGCGAATGTTACGCCTGGAATACCTAATCCTCAATAAATTTATTTACAGTACAAGGTAGAAGTTATATTATTGGTTATATTACGCTTTTCAATAAATTCAAACAATTATGAAAATACATTGCCTTGGTCTTTATTTAGGGAGTGAGTCATTTTTGGTTTTAAATATTTCGATGTTTAATCAGCGCAATTTAATTTTCTCGAATCTCCGATGTAATTTCCTACTACTATGTATTTTTTGCAAATAGTATGACTCTTTTGGATGATGCGTCCTACTACTTTGCATCGGAATTTCCTTAAATTATTTTTTCTAGCTAGTTTTGCTTCTTCAATGTGTTCCTTAGTTCGTGTTTCCATTTTTGTCCTTGTTAGTCCTTTATCAATTTTGTTGCAACGACTGTACATGATTTTGTATATTCCCGATTAGGAATTAAAGCTTTAATATGTTTTTCTTTCTTATCTAATCAAATGTTAGCTAACATAATTTATGTATACATTCACATCTAAGTTTTCTGTCACTTTTAAAAGAACATATATCATCTGGTAAAGTGATTATTTCATAGTTTACATGAGTTAAGATTTTTTGCTGATATTTTAAACTACTCTTTTTAATTTTCCTTTGATTGTGAATATTTTTAAGTCACCACGATGTAGATAATCATTATTCTAACATAAAATTCGTTTTTCACTATAGCTGTGATTATTTTTGATTCTTTGTATTAAATCTGTGGTGACTTTCAAGAAATGATAGTTCAGAAATTTTGAACTCGAAAAACAACATCAATCTCCGATACTATAATTAATGTAAAAGTAGTAGTGCCCTCAGAGCAAGCTCTAAATATATAATTAGAATAGTTAGAATATAAGTATAATTAAAAGTAATGGAATTAAGTTCGTCTAAGTATAACAGCGAGAACAGTAGGATATAAACCACCTACATGTGGCATCTAAATATAAGGCACATTTTAGTCTTTAAAATGTTTAATATTAATAGTGATAAAATAAATATAGTAAACAAACTATAATTGGTGACCCTGACAATTAAAAATTACAGCCAGCATTGATTAAAAATTACAGCCACAGTTAATTCAAAATTACAGTCACCATTGATTCAACAGTATTAATTCAGCAATGCAGCTACATACTATTTGATTAAGATTTTTTTTTGGTAATTAATTTGATTTAATTTGTTATATTTTACAATTTTATTACTTTTTGAATTCTAAAAAAATATAATTTAATATATATGTATACGTAATATCAAATACACATATGTAGTGTTAAGAGTAAAATTTATATTATAATTCGAATGATTCGATAAATATGTTTGTACGTACAGTACCCACACTTGAATAGAAACACTTGTTTCTAAAAATTATAAAAATTTTTAGATAGCATATTTTTAAATTTAAAATATTTTGGAGTACATTTAAATTAAGTGAAAGCAAATGAAAACTAATGAAATGGAATTAGATTAGAAGACAATGATTTAAAGATTTAATTTGTTAAATAAATCAAAAATAGGTTAATTAACAAAAACAGTTTTTAAGATTATAAAATATTATTTCTGAAATAATATTTCATGAAGATTTATTTTGAATTAAAGTTTAATGTATAAGTTCTAAATTACAATTTAATTAAATTATAGATTTAAGTATAATTTATTGCTTGTAAGAAGCTTTAGAATTTATTCAGTGAATTAAAAAAATTTATAAATTTAAATAGTATGTAGTAGTAAAATAAATAAATACTTATATAAATGGTAATATAAATGAATTAATAATTACCAGTAGTATAAGGAATTAAACACAAATAAGATTTGTGATAGAATTATTAAATAAAAAGCTTAATTGTAGTACGTAATATACACCACCTACATGTAACACATAAATATAAGGCACATCTTAGTCTTTAAACTGTATTAATATTAAGTGATAAAATAAATATAGTAAACAAACTATAAATCAATGTTGGTTTTACTTGATATATATTAGGGGTACCTTTAGTCGATATCTTTCTATAGTCGATACTATAGGGATACCTTTCTAGTCGATATGCTCATATTCGTTTTTATAATTGTTTTATAAAACAGTATCTGATTGTCCATCGTCACTTTAAATTTAATTTTAATAACACAATATTAAATTTACCTTGTAGGTCTATTATCTCTCCATGAATGTTTGACCTTCAGTTAACAGAGTTGAATGAACCAGTTTAAATTCGATGAAGGACTTTTTCAACGAAATTTTTATGAAATGTAGAAAATTCACACTCACATTTAGAAATATAATTACAATAAAGGCTAGAATAAGATAAAACTGCCAAATTGAAATAAATAAATTGTCTAGTCTTAATAACTGATACTTATAAATTAATTTTGAAATTTCATCATCCATATTTCAATTTGAAAATGAGAAATGGAATTTATTTTAGGCTAAAAAAATTTTGAAAATTATTTTTAGTAAAACATCAGTTATGGTTTCGTTTTTATAACCAAAATCAATATTTATAAAGATAATAAGAAGGAAAAATCAATTTTAAAATTAATTTTTTTTTTTAAATTATTTAAAAACAATATTCGTGTTTTACATCTTCGCAATCTCAAATGTAAATTTTCTTTTTCTTTTTCTTATAAATTTTTCAGTTGTTTTCATTAATTTTAGTTTTTCTCGAAAAAAACAACAAAAAATTCAAATATTATTAATATAAAAATAAATATGATATTAAAATAATAAATAAATGTGTATCAAATACCAAAATATATACTTACATATAAGTATAACATTATAATGTAGAATAAAATCAAAAAGGTCTTGTCAGATTCATATATAAACTGCAAAGGGCAACCAGAAACCATTGAAATAACATCATGAAAGTAAAATCTTCATTCGGAAAAAAATAAATTTTTTAACGTTAATTTAATAACAGTATTTCGCTCCACTGGCAAAATAATGAGCTTTAGGATATCAATAAAATTAGCAGTATCCAAATAAATCAATTTGCATATTAAGTCATTCAAAACAAAATATGGGCATAAAGCAAGCCATCGGAATAAATCTGACTAAAATTCAAATGTCTCAGGGATATCAGGGATATGTTATAAACAGGTCTTCATAGATAATACTAAGATATTTATTTGAATAATACAACCATTCGTTGTACTGTAGTGAATAAATTGGATAAAGTCCAATTGTAAGCTGAGAAAACATCATTCTAAACGCATTGAAAACCAACTATTGTCGAGAAATTAATAATAAAGATCAATAGCAAAAGACTACAAATCAAAATAACACTAGGATAAATCAATCGACAATTAAGTTTGTCGAACGGAAATATAATTTTAGAGGTAGAAAATTGATCGCTTATGATCTCTGCAAAATGACAAGAGTATAAGACCAGATGTTTGATGATGATCTTAGGATAAAGAGAGTCTAAAAAAATTATATAGGATTACAGAAAAACTTATTGTTCAAATCTGTGTATTATATTTTTGAACCTCAATAGTAAATAAGACTTTCACAAATGATGTTAATTTTTTTTTAATTTTAATAATCTGTCAAAGGATATGTTGGGCACTAAGATCGGTTCAATACAGTATTTTATAATTCTATGTTTTAATGAACTTAATGAAATGAAATTAATTCTATGAACAACCCTTTGTACCTATATTTGATCTAGCTGCTACCCAGAATTAGCTTTATACAAAAACAACTAACTTTTAGCTTCAACAAAGTAAAAAAAAAATTAAATGTCCATAATGTGGTAAGTTAAAACGTTAAAATTTTAATTTCAAAATCATCTCATTTTAATTGAGGAAAATGCACCAGTCAAAACGCTAGCAGGGTTCATCATTTAAAATGCTTTAGATACAATATAAATATTTAGGTAGGTAATCATTTCACTTTTCCCGAATACTTATCCAAATCATTTTTATGCCCAGCCGTTGTTGGATACAAAAAGGAGAATGTCTTCTTTTTCCAATGTTAATATTGCAACAATTTTATGGATTTTTTTTATGGATTTTTATTTGTGGATTTCGATTTGTGGACTTCCTTACTAACTCTTTTTTAATCCCTTGATGGTAATTGTAATAAATTAAATTTTGATTAAAGGTATCTATAAAAATCTAAATCAAGCTCCCCGCAATCTCACTATTGATTGGCCAACATAAATGAATTATCGGAAATCAGGGTGGAGTCCCTAAAGCGGCTCTTAACATTAGTGTGTCACATGAAATAAACCAAGATATTTCCTATACTAGAGATACCGAAAATATTTCATTTAATGACCAAACACTAGAAAATTTTACTGTTTCAAAATAAGAACTTGGTGCAGACTATAATGAAAAACAAACTTCTGTATTTTCTGGTGATAGCAATAAATTTTGAATTTCTCTAAATACATTTTACAGAAAAACCTTGAACAATTTCAATACTTTTTTTTTAGGTTTTTGATTTCATTCGATTTCAGCTCTTGTATTTTCTTAATAAATTGTTCATCGTAAAAAAATTGTTCTTTTTCATTTTTTTGCTTTTTTTTTTGTTTTTCTGGTTGTATTTTCTAAATAAATGAAAAAAAATTTCTACAAAATAACTAGGGGCTTGACGATTTTATTCTTGGGTTTTTTTAACTTTGTTGAGAAGGAAGAAAAGGAATAAAAAATAGTCTCTGAGAAAAAGAGAAAGTAATTTATTAAAAAATAATATTAAAGTATCAAAAGAAAGAGAAGAGACAAATAAAACATGAAAATAATCAAAACAGTACAAAAATAATGAATTTAAGGATACACAAACCAAAGTTTTCTTTTTGTAAAATTTTTAAATTCATGTCTTAAAAAAAAAACAGAAACAAAAATATGACTATCAGAACGCAATGAGGTCTTAGATAGTATATTTTTTTTTATTTTTAGTATCTTATAATACAAGACATATTATTATGATACTATCGTGTAATACATATTTGAATTTAACAACATTTTATAACCAAATTGGATTTATTATAAAAAAAAACAACAAAATAATTGTGATTATTATGTAAAACAATTCTTTGAATATTTTCAAATATTTTCTAACTTATACAATTCAAATTAATAACTGGGTTATAATTTTTATAAAAGAGAATTTTAAATTTCCCAAAGCCATATAGAAGAAAGAAAGAAATACAAAAACTTCACAGATATATCAACAATTGTAAAAAAAAAAAATATGGTGGTGGTGGTATAATAAATTTGTGTCAAATTCTAGTCCTCATTTTCAAATGCTATTAAACTTTCGACTATTTTATAGGTCCAATTCTGACTAATAATATGTTAAAAATTATATTTATTTTATTTTATTTATATTAATTAATTTGTGCATGTGCATAACATATATAATTGTTTTTACTTAATGACAAAATTCAAAATAAATTGTATGTATTTGTAGCTGGTATATTTATCGAATACTCAGAGTTTAATATTTAAATTGTATTTAATGATTTTATTTCGCACAAATCGTTAAAAATATTGACATTATTGTTAGTTTGTAAAAAACGGCCGTTTAACGTAATTCGACTTGAAGAAACAATCTATAGGTTTTCAAATCTCCTATATTTTTAAATATGAAATCAAATTTTTGGAATCTCAATTAGTTTTCGAGATAATCACTTTTCAATTTGGTCCATATCCACTTTTTCATCATTTTATCATTGCTAGTATGTTCCATATTATGTCAAAATGTTGGATATGTCACTAATATTTTTATGTACTTTTGAAAAAAATTTTGGTTCGTGCTTATTTGGTTCATAATACTAACTTGGCACAAATAAATATTAGAATTTGTTTGTACAAGTTTGTTTCACGTTTATATTCATAATAATCATCAATGCTTTATAAATATAATATACACAAATAAAATTATAACATTTTCGGACCAGTTTGCTCCACGTGTATATATAAGAAAATATATATATACATGATTACACTAATATACTTGGTACAAAATAAAATTATAACATGTTCAAACAACAAACAAAGTGTGGTCCAAAATTGATTCGAATTTATATTAGGGTATATTATAACTGTTTAAAAACGACTCACAATCCTGTTAAAATTAATGTATCGCAATATATATATTTAATACACAGTATAATATCTTCTATTTACAAACCAAAAAATGATTTTGGCCATAAAATCGATGGACAATATTGACAGAATCTTTGTACTATATTTGTTAAAGTGTTTGATATTTATTTTACTACAGAACCCCGTTATTTTGTTTACCGTATTTTCAAATAGGTTTTGTTATATTGTATAATAAGATTTTACATCTCAGCTAGTACATTTAAATCACTATTGCTTATAATTTAAATTATATTCAATAAAAAACGATAATAATAATTATATTTACTAATGATATAATATACAAGATGAACGTCGTGAGGAGTAAAAAATTAGTTTTTTAACAAAATAATTCACTTTTGACTTATTTTTTTGTTTTATTGAAAAAATTGGCGTTATATTTTAATGTGACTATAAACGACATCGATTGTATGAATTTATAGAGTTTATTACTTTCTTTCAAAAAAATTGTTGACTATAACAGAATAATTGTGACTACAAACGTTTTTGACTATAAAATACATAAAAAATATTAAAAATGATGATGACAGTAAAAGCGAATTGTGCCTATAATATAACCTCTAGTGACTATAACTGATTTTTACTGTAATTGATGCCAAATTGATAATAATGTCGTGGTACATATTAAGATTAGGCTAATTCCAATACTATGACAAAATACTAAAAATAGAAAAATATATTCATTTTTGATACTTTTATATTTTATTTAATTTTTAGATCACTTTTTTAAAGCTTTTAATTAATTCTAATAAATTTAAATTTTATATTTTACAAAAAAAAATTTTTAATTAATAATACAGAAACATAACCATAATTTAAATTATATAAAAAAACATATTTTCTTTTTCTGAGAGTAAAAACTCATTAGTTGCTCTACCATGGATTTTTTATGTATGAAAAACAAAAAAGAGGTGGTTTTATTGGGTTTTTATGCATGACTGATTTTACGTATGACTGAAACCACTTGGTGTCCTTCGAGGTTTCCCACCAGATTCATATAAATTGATATGCATGAATGATGATGTTGTTATCCTGGATTTTTTAAATAAATTTACTAAAATTAAAATTTTGCAATTGCACAGGTATCCACTAGTAATAATTATAATATTTACTAATGACAGTATGTGCATATTCGTTATTAGTAGATAGTATGCGTACTTTTGAATGATGTATCTTATCTAAATTAGTATCTACACAAAATTATTGTTATTGAAGGCTATTTTAAAACCACCATCATTACATATTAATTGTTTAGATTCAATATGAGCGTGACATTAAGTTTAAAAAAATTAAAATTGCTTATATATAAATACTAAAATAAAATAATCTTATATTTTAATATAATTGAAAAATTGAGCGGGAATAATCTCAGAATCGTTGAGTTGTACCCCACTAGCACTAGTAACTCCAACAATCAAATGTAGCAAGCTTTCGTCTAATACTAGTCTATTTGCTTTAGTCATTAATCTGATAGTATAAAAAAAATTAATTTCATTCTAAGCCAAAATGTAAATTTTATTCCTAAAATTTTAATTAACCTTAACCTTCTTAATTAATCTGAAAGTTGCTTGATTTTTTGAAGGTTATCTTAAGTTAATATGATTAATAGAAAACAGATTTCGAATGATGGTCTAATTATGTTCTATGAAGTAAAATAAATTGTTTTATTTAACCACATTATTTTACATATTTTATACTATTATACTATGTTATTATACTACAATCAATGTCAAATTCCAGATTACAATATTATTTAGAAAATATTTCAATTTATTATACACTATTGATGTTGTTATTTCAATGTATGTAGTAGTAAGTCTTATGTGACAAATTCGAACAAAATGTTAAGCTGACATAATATAGCACTTCACAATTTTTTGTATTTACTATTTTTCAGAGTTTTAACTGACTTGGAAAACACCGAAACTACACATTTTTTTTTTAATATCTTTCAATACAGAAGATAGTCAAATAATAATGTTAATTTAATATGACAACGCAAATTAATTAAATATTTTATATATTTTTTTGTAAGAAAGCAAATTTGAACATTTACAATGAAACTACAACATAATTTGGCAACATTCTGATTCTGATTAAATTCTGAAATTAAATTTTCATTGAACTTCGGAGAAAATAAAAATTAAGTATGAAGTACTCCACTTACACCTACACATTTTGTTTGCGAATTTTATACTAATTGGTGCATAACTAACTCAAGTCAACTTTCAATAATTCTTATATTTTTTATAATATTTAGGCCTCGTGTTTACCTAATAAAATAGTATTCGAAATAATTTCGAAAACTGTTTCCTGGTATATTTATAGCATTACATATTTCTATTTTGTTTATTAATCTAGTCCAATTTCTTTGTTAAACAGAGCAATAAAGTTTGCCTTTTGCGAGATGTAACGTTTTTTAAATTTTGTGCTAATGAAAATCACGCTGGAATGGTTTTCATCCATTTGATAATTTTCTAGTTCAAAATTTGATCGACCCATGAAAATTGTTTGATTTAAGCTTATTTATATAACTGACTTTCAATGTTCACATTTCTGTTCTAGATCATTTATGAAATTTCATGACTAGCCCAACAAATTTAATATTAAATTTCAATGATACAAAATTTCTGATAAATGATATTATTATATATGATATTACAAGCTATTATTTATTATATTATTTAAGAGCCAAAATTCCTAGTACTATTACTTCAAAATTAATAATTTGTAATATTTATTTAATTTTTAATAATTTGTAATTTGAGTTATAATTAATGTAAAATAAATATATAAAAAGAAAACTTTCATCTACATAATATCTTTCAAATAAATATATTTTTCCAATAAACAATACTATCTGATTATTGCAAGACTTTCTTGATTTATAATACATTGTAAAAAACAAAATGAATACATTGTATACTTCTTACAAAATTGTTGCTTAAAGCAATTTAGTACGTGCAGAATTTTAATTTCAATTTTAATTTTCTTTTCTTTTTTTCCTTCATATTTTTTTAAATTAATTTATTCTATTTTACTCTACCGATTTCTTGCTTTCGCTCCAAATGAAACATAGAATTGAATTTTGGTTGGGTTATTTTTAATTATTGTTAAATATTTTTTTTTTTTATAAATAAATCTTAACTAACAAAACGATAATGTTTGCCTTAATTGTTTTCAAAATTTTACAAAGCTTTTTAGAATTTTATTTCTTTCTTCAATAGGTGTATTTTTATTTTTAATTAAACCCAAATTTTTACTCATGTACTTTTTAATGATGGTAGTTTATTATTAAGTAAATAGTGATCACAAGTTAAGAAGTGTTTTAGAAGCAGCCGTTGCCATCGATTGTAGTGTAATATACCAATTTGACAGATATTTATACCAATACCATGTACCACGACAAAATTGACCTTCTTATTTAATACCCTTGACAATATACCCCAACCAATAACACATTCAAATTTTGATGTTTTCTAAAATCTATCAAAATGTTTTTTTAAATATTTTCTGATATAAGCTGTTATGAGCTGTGGATATGTTACACAATTATTATAACTACAAGTGAATACATAAAAATTAATTATTTTGAATTGATTTTTTATTGACTTAGAATAATTGATTGTTACTCCTTCGTTTACATTAAGTGTGCCATGTGCATTACTTTTATATTTGTTTTAAATTTTATGTGGCTTGACATGACAATATTCGGATTTTACTTCGGATTTAGTACATTGCTACTTCAATATCGGGAACTTTATGAAGTATCAACAAACCAATATCAATGTACTGGGTGGGTCACTACAGGACAATGCACTATTAACTTAAAATAGTATCACTATGTGATGTATAACAGTTACTTTATCTATAATTTTTTATAAATTTTTATATATTCGAATTTTAATTTTTCTAGTGAACACGTCATGTAACCAAACATTTTGACCACTGAGATCACACACAATAAGACAATAAGTATGCTCTATACATTGCCATTTACTTTTTAGAATAATAGATTGATGGTATTTTCAATAAATTAATTTACATTCTTTTGCTAGTCCATCAATTTTCTGGCTTATTTTTCGTACTAAAACCGGAACCAATGTTTATTCTGACATACCATAGCCATACCAATGTTTATTCTGAGATTAAAAAAGTAAAGTTTTCTATTTAGAAGGTAACTAATAATATATTTTATTGTACCTATGCTTTATAATACCGTCAATCATTGCTATCAAAAGCGGAAAAGAGTGATTTAAAGTAAAAATAAAAGAAAGCACAGTTAATGCTGTAGGTAGTGCTATTATAACCTCAGCGAGGATTAAATATTTTTCAATTACAACTATTCCATCTCCATTTTTAATTAACTAAATCATTTTCTTCTTTTAACTTTGCAATTAAAATCTTGACTTGATAATAAATCTTGTATACGTTAGGTTAAAGTTTTATTTTAGTATAATTTCCTTAACGAAAAAATACAAGTTTGTAATGCTGTCGTATTATCATGGTCATTATCATTCTTCATTAAGTTTTTGAAAATAATTTCATCTTCAATTTATATTGGGCTGGATAACCTCAAATGTTGGACAAATAATTATTTTAAATATAATTTTATAGAGCATCTTATATATAATATAATATAATAATTTTGTTTTGTTCTGAAGCTTTTTATAACAACAATAATAAAAATTAAAAAAACTGTTCAGTATGAATGAAAGAATGAGAATTAAGAGAACAAATTAATTTTTTTTAATGTATTTATGGAAGTAGGTAGACGTAGAAGTAAAATGTAGCGAGAAAATAATAATAATGCATTATGATGAGAGATCTACTTTACATTGTTGTGATACATGAGTATGTGCATATTTTTTTAAAAAATTGGCAATGGCAGACATTATACTAGTATAATATAAATTTAGTAGTTAATGAGAATATAACTTTAATGAATTAATGCTGTATTATAATATAACAAGAAAGCACTACAAAAGTTTTATTTTCATAGTCAATCAATAAATTAAATTCTAATTTAATATTGTTAACCAAATCATACGAAAGGTCGAAAAGAGTTAAAATTTCACTATAATTAATTATTTAAAATTTTACTCTTGTTTTTTTGTTTTTATATTCTATTAAAATATCCTTTTATAAAATAATATTAGGTATAGGATTACAGCAGCCATACATAGATATATTCACATATTATTATTGTAAATGTATGTAGCATCACTGTTGATAAAAAAATTAATTATTCAAAAAATGGATTTTTTTTTTTAAATAAACAAAATTTAATATGGAAATCATTAGGACGTGATTTAGAATTTTTTGTGTGTTGTTTTTTTTTTTAATTATTCTTACTATAACAAAAAAGTAAATATAATTAAAAAAAAAATTTTTTTGATTTTTGTCAAACAGATTTCTATACAATATCTAAACAATTAGGTGCCTAAATATGTATAAAAAAGAAAAATTAAATTTCATATTAAATTACTCGCATTCATAATTTCCATAATTTATTTCTATATTTTCATAAAAAATTAACAAATATATTTTATATAATAAAAAATATAGGTACATAAAATTTATAATAAAAAATAAAGATACACGTGTCAGTTTAATAATTATTTAAATATCCTATATCTGATAAGTTTAATAGAGTTTAAATATATTTAACAGGAAGGTGATTGTTTTCTTTTAAGGGTGACATACCTTTTATGAAAATATTTTAGAAGTATGTAGTTAAGTATAAATTGTTATTATGTATGTATGTTAGTATGTAATTTTCATTTACAGTACCATTTTATAAGTATATTATCACATTATTATTATTTTTTATTTAATATAATTTATATTATCCACAATAGTGATTTACAAGTACTGCTACTTCCAAGACTATCGGTATATTTTATAAGTAATAACCTTTACAATGAACGTGGCCACAATTGAAGAGGTTAACCGCAGATAGGAGCCGATGGATAGAATTTACTTCCGCCCTATGCCCCACGGATGGGGTTGCAGGACAATGATGACGATGATGAACCTTTAACATATTAAATTTGCTAGTGCTTTCGAAATATTAAAAACAAATTATATTGCAAATTCAGTAAAATCTGTTCTCGTAAAATGTTCTTCATCTCATTTCTAGTATGTAATTTTATTTGTTAGCGTGTCTCTAAACAAATTGATTTTAATTGTTGTGTTATACCTATTGTTTAATTAATTTACAATGATAATGTATAGAGTTATACAGCATCAATTCATGTGGCATCAGAAATATCAGATATAATTGATAATTGGAAAATTAACGATATCATACCGTCCAAGGGATATATTAGTAATCAAGTTAATTTAAGTCATTGATTTTAACCTGGACATAAGGTTTTAGATTCAACGTTTACATCTTATGTCAAGTTTTCAGTTCTATATCTATATCAACCTATGATACGATATTTTTTTTAATATAAAACGTTCTTAAAATATAACTATAGAATTAATAACTAATACAATATACAAAACTGTGGCTAGTAAATCTCTGTTGTATTTCCAATGGCAATTTTTGTCACCGAAATAGATTGAATCGTAAATAAGAAATTTTCAAGTATGGTCAGAATCAATCAAATTTGTGTAACTTATTAAAACCTTCTTACTAACCTTAAAAATTGGTAAGCAATGGAGTGTGTATCGTGTGACTATTTACTATAATTTCTTTCAAAGTTCATGTTACCTAAGAGTGACTAAATAAAAATTTAAAAGAAAATAATGTCGAACAGGAAATTGAGTACAACTGAAATTAGAGATATTTAAGCCAACTGAAAAGATTTCAATGGTGAAATTTTGAATAAAAAAATTATAAAACTATAGAATATCTCAGAGAGTTTGGATTTCAGAAAAATTTTGTTAAATATGACCTTTACGAAATAAACTCATCGGAAATTTTGATTTTTGGCTAAACATATACTGCCAAAACTTTTCATTTGGGTCACAACATTGGACCACATATTATAGCCACATAAACGTTATAAAATCAAGCTATGTAATTCTATAGTTTAAAGCTAAGCCGAAATTAATAATTCAAAAATATACTTATCTACTAAGAATAAAAAAACATTAAAATGCAAAACCCGCCGTTAATTTTGGAAATTCGAAATTACTGTCATGAATACTGATAAAATAAACAAAATATTCATACAAATTAAAAGTTTTACCGAAATATTTATAAAAATATTGTAACTTTTAATAAAAATGAAAATACTAGTAATATAATTATAATAAATCAAAATCCTTAACTAATTGACTTTTAAAAATTTGATTTGTTATTTTATGATACAAAATTTGTTTTTGTTTTAAAACCAACCTTTCCATTATGACATTGATAGTTTCTTTTAATAATTAAAGAAACCACCAAGCTGGAGGACTATACTGCAGTATTGATTGAAAAAAATAAACAATCCATAATTATGAAATGTAACAAACAATAGATCGTTCTATTGTCTAAATTTAATTGTATTGTTTAAAAAAAAGAAAAAAAAAAAAAACAATTCAAAAAATCCATGACCTAGTTTTTAATGCTATATTTGTTTAGATAGAATATCGTAATGTGCTTGCAGCCCATTACTAATTCAAATTATGAATTTTATTCTATTATTTTATAATAATTTGAAAATAAAAATATGATTATAATATAATTAAAGTACCATGTTAGTACTGCAGTTAAAAACTAATATTCTACAACGCGTGTGACAATTATTGTGATCCAGCATTGAATAGAACAATTAAAATGTGGAAATAGATTCAGTTTATTGTAATAAAAATATAGGTTTACAAAAAATAAATTGCATAATAAAAATATAAAGTGAAATATTAATAATTTACAAGGCATTTATTATCAGCAGAAAAGTGATTTGAAAAGTAATTTGAAAAGTGACTAATGATTGAATCAGTACTTGAATCAAGTTTTTCATTAAGAATCAATTTGCAATTAAAAATCATTTTCTTCTCTTTCCAATTACTTATTATATTTAGGATGTTGTGATATTCAAAAATGTATATGATGAGATTTTTGAAATGTTGTTGCCAGATGTATCTATATATATTTTGCCATATTTTGCAATGTTGATCAAGTATTTTGCTAGGTATTTTGCTACATATTTTCGATATGTTCTTTTAAGTAAAATGCGCAAAAATGGGTCGTGTATATTTACCAAACCTATCCACCGCATCAAATTTAAAAAAACCTTGCAAATTTTACAACTGAAAAATACCCTTAACTTGGCTTACATTAAATTTTCACATAAATAAAAGAATTAATGAGAAAATCGCCATTATTGCAAAATATTAAGAATTAAAATAGGTGGATTATCGTACACATCTTATGGGTCGTTTAAGTCAAATTCACAAGTTTATGGCATTTTATTCAAATTGCAAGAAGAGCTGAACGTCGAGATAACTATATTATGTTGCAGTTGTACTAGAACAAGATCTTACTGAAATTGATCCAAACTCTAATGAGATGTTGAAATTGTTAGATTTCAATTACATTGTAATTTTTGAAATTTTACAACCTGTTACAAAAAATTTTAATAGAAGAAATTGAAATTGTATACTAGCTTCATAACCTCTGTGAGTAAAGAAATAAGATAATAAAAAAAAAAAAATTAAAATTTTTTAACCCTTATGTGAGTGACAATCCAAACACCTTCATCAGGGTGACGAGGTACCCGTGTACTTTCATATATTTTGAATGAAAAAAATCTTTTTCGTAGCTGTATATTGTAAATATTCAAATTTACGTATGTGTATTATGCATATAAATATACATTTACTGATTTATAATAAGTCTATAATACAATAAAAATAAAATAAAAATAAAATAAAATCCACATCTATATAACATATATAATAATATGTACTATATTTATACACTGATTAAAGATTATTTTATGTTAACATTCTAGAAATTATTTTTGTTTAGACTATTTTTATTTTCATGTGTGAATAATATGATACTTCTGGGTACCGAACTACAATAATTTTCATGCCTCAGTATTTAAATAAATTTTGGGTATCAAACTATTTTTATTTTCGTGTCTGAATAATGCAATACTTCTGGGTTAATACTTGAGGACGAACACGTTTTCCACAGTATATGTCAGCAAAACCGGAGAAATATGGTATAAAAATTCTCTCGGCTTGTGATGCCGTGCTGATACTTCTTATTCATTAATGGGATTGATTTATACAGCAAATGGAGATGGAGAGCGTCAAACGAATGTTGGTGAAAAAACAGTATTGGATCTCGTGGAAAAATATAAAGGTTCTGGAAGGAATGTAACAATAGACAATTTCTTTACATCATTACAACTGACCCATGTACTCAGTTCATGAAATATGACATTGGTTGGAACCGTTTCTTTATGCAACCACATAAAAAGAGACCAGTTTTTCCAGTAAATCGGGCATTTAGAAAGTACGCAACATTGTGCTATATTTAAAAAAAAAAAACAGTTGCTATGATATCTACGATGTACCACAAACCATAGGTAGAATTAGGACCTAGTGATAAGCCTAAGCTCATCAAATATTACAACCAAATGAAAGGACGTGTTGACAATATATGGACAAATTATTGAGTGAATATTCTGTAAAACGAAGAACCAATCGTTTGCAACTGGCATTGTTTTACAATATGGTTGAACTTGCTGGAATCGCAGCATATATTATTTATATGGATCAATATTTATTAATGACCGTCGCAGAAGGTTCGTGAAGGATTTGGCATTTAAGCTGGACAAATTAAATAATTAAATCCAAGCGTGTGCATTAAATCCCATAGTCGTTGGAAACCATTTATACTTTCAGCAATGCAAGATGTTCTTGGAAGATAAATTCAGCTTTAATAACAAGCAACCAATAAAAGAGAGACATACTGGTAGACTCGAAGTGGTTGCCAGTTGCTACTCAATTAGAAAACTGAACCACAAGCAAAGAAAAACTAGAAAAGCTTGTGTTGAATGCAACAAACCAATTTGTGGGGAACATAGTACAACATTAGAAACATATAATAATTGTTTTGAAGTCACTGGGAGTAATTAGTTTTGACTTTTTTGTAATTTTAAATTTTTTTTTAAATATTCTTTGTAATTATCATATCTACTTTGAAATAAATTTATAATTATAATATTATAATAATATTCAAAAATAAAAGTAAAAATAGCTTGAAAAATAAAATATTATCAAAATAAATAAAACAAAAATGGCAATATCTATAGAATGCCATACCAAATGTATAGATGTACACAGGTATCTCATCAATCTCGTGATGGTGGTTTTTTAAAACAAGGGTAGATCTCCACTCCCGTTGATTATGAAAATCCAAATCCTTTGAAATTAGTAAATTTACACCTTTTTAGGTATGAAAATAAATAAATGCGTATTTATAATCCTATTATCTTATCACCATATGAGTAAAGACTAAATTTAGTCGTGTTGTTTCAATCAGTATTAGAAATCTGTACCGTCTACGTGCTCATTCAACTTACTTAAAATCAGTATTCGTAGGACTAATGATGACAAATATGAACCTATTGATAGAATACTTATTAAAGGTAAAATAAATTTATCCTTAACTTTAGTCATAGGTAACATAAATTTATCATTAACTTTACACTATGAACACTCCCAAAAACAAAAATTATACAATCGCAATTTTTAGGATATTGCTATTCTTTTGTTTTGTTGTTTTATTAAAGTATATGTAATTATTGTTTTATTCAATTTTAGTTTTAATTTTCAATTTTAATTTGATTTGTAGATAATATGTAATAACTAGGGGCCCCTGTTGAGTAATTATAACTCAAGTTGAAGTCAAATGTAAAGTTTTTAAAATAACAGTAATTTATGTAATGACATAGACTTCTCAGTAGTATAAATAAATAAATTATGCTTCTGGTGAAACTTTAACAAACTAAAAATGTAAAAAAAAAATGAATATAGGTACCCAACTAATACAAAAACAAATATCGTCCAATTTCTAGATGTTTGTAATTGAATGAACGTAAGTTATTATCAATTTGTGAATGGTGTTATAACTAACAATTTTTGATCAAAAAATGTCAAATCATTAAATTCTTATATTATTGATAAAATTATAAGACCAGACAGCTTAGACTATGTTTGTCAAAATATAACACTAAAATTAGTATTGAATCTATTTATACATATATTGAATTCATTTGTAAATAAATTTTGGAAATAATAAAAATATTGTAAATGATTTGTATATAACACAATATATTGAACAGTAAACTCTACAAAACCACATAGAAGTGATAACGGTAAATTCAAGTATTTGTCAATTGCCTTTAGTTACACAATGTCATGAAAAGGTTTAAAATAATAAATTGGCCATTATGTCAAACAGCACATACATATACAAAAATATTATTATTACCATTCCGAACTATCAATATTTCTTCCTCTACCTTAATCGTTTATTCCAACCCATTCTCCACCATTAATAATACAAAGCTTATTATATTACTCGAACTAAAATTAATATTTATCCATTGAAAATAGCTCCAAAATTTGTATTACTTGACTTAAATAATAATAATAAAAAAAAACAACCCAGCTACCTCTAACTTTTCATGAATCCATGAATCTTATTTTGAAATGTTATGTTCAAATTTTGAATAAAAAAACATATTCCAACAACAACAAAAAAAAATACTTTTTAACTCCTGAAATCTTTTTCCATAATACAAAAAAAAAAAAATAAAAAAAAATATAATAAAAAAGTTAATAAAAACTGAAAACAACTTTACTTCTTGCAAAAGAATACTTTAGCAGGGAATTTCACATTTTATTGTCACAATTTTTTTTTTTATTTTTATTTTTTTTTATTATTATTTCTAGCTGTCTTAGACTTTTCAGACAATTTATTAAATAAAATAAAATTTTGAAAACATTAACAAATGTCAAACACAAAAAACATCTTTCGTTTTGAGTGACACCTTGATAAAAGGGTTACTCTTAATTTAGCTGACAGAAAATATTATAAAAGAGACATTTACTACAAACACACACAAAAAAAGCAAAAGCAAAAAAAAAAAAGATATGAAAAGTTACACTGAAAGGTGTTGAAATCTAAATTGTCCTTTGGGGTAAGTATTTTCTGTTTTTTTTTTTTTTCGTTATTTTTTTTTATCATTTTTTTCTTGATCTAGGCTTTGAAGTAACAACATTAGCAAAAAAAAAAACAAATGAATATACAAAAGTTCTACTTTTAAAAGAATCCTTTTTATATAGATTGTGGCAAGCGAGTATTAGGTATTTTTGAATTTTTATATTTTAGCCTAGAAATTTATATGAAAAATAAAGTTTTTCCGAGAAAATTGTTGTAAACACAAAAGTATGTAAAGTGAGAAATTGAATTTTAATGATTATTATTTTCTTTTTATGAAAATAATAACATTAAAATCATGAACAACTCAAATGCAACGAACTGAAGAAAATTTAATGGATATTATATTAAAAATTATACCAAGTCTGGATTGCAGTGTGTATTAAAAATTATCATGGAATGCAATAAATAACCTAAAATTTATCATTACTTATGACAAATTTTGATGTGGGCATTTTATCGTTAAAAAAAGTGTCAACACTAATTCAAGGATACCCAATAATGTTGTTTTTGAACAGAAAGAGCTTTGGAAAAATGTGTAACAACACTGATTCATGTCTGTTACATGTAAAAGAAATCTGTAAAAGTTAGTAAAAGCTAAACATTTTTGAACTAGCGGAAAGCTCAAAACTTAAAATCAAAAAAAATCAAAGTTATGATAAGTAAATTTTATTAGGTCTTATAATTTTAACTTTTTATAGCATAAAATATGATACAGGCTATGATAATGTGGCCAGTTAGAAGAATAATAATAACTATTAGCGACGTAAAATTCGCCGGTCAAGTATTAAAGAAATATTTCTTTCGTCTTTATTTTAAAATTTAACTCAAAACAAAATTTTCCTTTTCCACCAAACAGTTAATTTATCTTAACACATTGTCAAATTTAAGCATAACATTTTTGTTACAAAATTGTGTAATTTTTCTTTCAATAATATTCTTGTTTTGGAGTCCTTTTGGAGTCACCGACTGTTCTATTGTCCATTCTGATTTAAAATTTTCTCTTCCATACAACGGAGACATCATTTGGAAATGAATCAAATGTTAGTTTTGTAATTTCAGCATCAATTGAAAGTCAAAACTGGCATTGATATGTTCTCTACAATATTTTGCTTCTGGTGATTTTCCTATAAGAAGGGTTTTTAGCAAATCTAGTGAATTTTTAAAGTTGGCCCAGGAAGATTTACCACTATAGTAACAATAGGAATATTTGTTTCTGCATGTCAATATTTGACTTTGCAAAATAAATATTTACTTGAACCTGAAAATGTGCCTGCATTTGTCAATTAGAAACATTTCGAGGTGGGTAATTTAAGAACATAAACCAGGGAAATTTAAACATTTTTAATTTTAAATGTTTTGATGGATTTTAAAAAATACTTCTAATTTGAAAAATCTTAAAATTATAAACATATATCCTATATATTTGTATTAAATACATAGTTTTCCTGAATAGGTTTGGAACTTGGATATGTTTTTTTATAAATGGTTTATTTGAAAAATGTAAAGAAAAATGAATACTTTCTTATTTGTTTTTTTTTTTATTCTTAATCGGTAATTTTTTGCGGTACTATTTTGAGAAAGCTTGACATTTTGGCTTAATTCCCCAAGGTTGAAAATTTTACAGACATTACTAGCGTATTAGTATATTAGTTAATAACAATAATATAGCTATTTTGAGTTAACATACGATGTCCTATAATAAACTTACTAAAACGAGATAGAAATTGGGATCAACAATTTTGCAGAATTCTATTTTTGAAAGGTATACAGGTAACGATAACGTCTACGAATTAAATTGCTTAGGTTTGTACATGAGTCTGTTTTCAAATTTAAAAGTTATAATTTCAATTAAAAATATTTGTTAAAAATTACTACAAATTATAATGATATATATATAGATATAGTTAACCCAGGCTGGCTAGAATTTTAATTTGTAAAATATGAAATTTGGTCAAAATGTCATAAAAAAATTTTACGGAATACTTGACTGCTTTAGCTATTTAGCCAGTTAGTTAATTCGTAGATGATTATACTCACTCCATCTATTGCTGATACAACATGAGAGTATCCATAATTACGCTCTTGTCCTTATGGATAATATATCTACTTTCCCAACTATCTGAACGAGAATCAGATATAAGAATAGAATATGTATATCCTAGCATGTTATCTATAATATAGAATGGTATGGTATCTTATTGTTTAATATTGTTTCTTTATGAATATAAATATTTTCTTAGACCAGTATTGATGAGAGAACAGTTACCAAAACTGGACAAGCCAGAAACGCAAATAGTAAATTCACGGTGTATTCATCATTGTTCTAATAATCTTACTACTGTTCATATTATTCAGAATCTTTATACTAATACTATAACCAATTTCAGTGTATTCAATTTATTGATTTCCAATCACAACATCCTAAAAGTCTTACAAAAACTGACCAGTCCGATTTACATACATTTTGATTAACCTATCAAAATCGTTACTACCCTGTTCACCTGCTTGCTTGACTTACCAGAAACTCAAGCCAAACACCGCTCTCAGTCGCTCAAATATCAATGGAAAATTATGTAAAAGTAACTGAATTAACCAAAAACAAAATATACCCAAATCCTCTTCCAGTGCAAGTAATAATTAATCCATCCAGCTTAATTAATCCATTACCTAAATTTTTGCTTAATATTTACCGAGAGTTACCATTGATATTTTTAATACTTTTGATTGTATTGTTGTTAAAATCAAAATCTATGGATCGCAGCACATGTTCATAAGATTATAAGACAGTGAAAAACTTCAATAGTAAAAAGGAATTATATTCTAAGAATAGAAAATAAAAACAGTAAGATTAAAAATTGTTTCTGAATGGAAGTGGAAATATTTTGATACAAAAATTTTTTGCGAGAGGTGGAATAGCGATTAGAATTCATGTCTCTTAATACATCATAATCATAAAAGAAAAGTTATGATGAAATAAATAAGAAAGCCTTGATAAATAATTATTTTTGTTATTTTTTTTTTTAAATTAATTCATCTGGATTGGATTGCCCACGTTGAATGTTTCCAAGGAAATTTTATATTTTTACTGTTGACTATTTTTTTCTTCGTAATATTCGAAATTCGTTTCAAGTCTGTGTGTTTGATGTTCTCTAAAAGCATTTTAAAATAACTTTATTTTTTTCAGTCAGTTTTTTTTTTTTACATTACCTAAAATTTTTCTCTGGAAATTGTCAGTTGTATAAAATTCAAAAAAGTTTTTTTTTTAGATTGGTTTCAATTCCAGGCTGGTGACGCAGTGTAACAAAGAAAAAAAATTTAAGAACAATAACTTTAATAGAAAAGCTTTAAGGCTAAAAGTCATAATTACAAAAACAAGCAGAATTCAAAAAAAGAAAAGTAACGGTTCTTCAGTCTATTTTTACCTACTTAGATAAGGAGATAGGTAGGTAGGTATATAACAAATATTGTCGGAACAATAAGAACAGTCCATAAGTTTTTATTTAAATGAAACCAAACAAAAATATTTATTATTTAAAATGTTGTTAGTTATCATTTATTTTGGTAAGTTAGGCTGTATAATGAGAGTGTAATGCGCATATATTTCTATTAAATTGAAAAAGATAGATGCTTGGATGAATGAAGTGAACTCTTTGAAATTATGTGTGTCCATCGAATTATGCTATGTGTTTCATTTAAACTATTTGTTTTAGCTTATATGAACTTAAAGTTGATGTAAGTTAACCAAATGTCTTATTCTTTTAAGCAATGTGTGGTCAATCAATTTAAAATTTTTTCAGTCCGAGGAGATAATGTTTCTTTGTTAAAAACAATAAATTCATAAGAATAGTCGAATATTTATCTTGTGGTCGACTTAGTCGAATACAAAACACTTTAGGAGTCTGCAAATAATAGACTCGGTAGATGAAATACGCGTATCTGACTGATTGAAGTATCTTTGGTAAAATTGAAGGAAAATATTTAACTATTTTCAACAATCAAACTTAATTAACGCTAAGGAAGAAGTTTTTCTAAAAGTTGGATAATTTATATAATATATTATAGCTGCATATTATATTATAATTTAAATGGAATTATTAAAATACCTAGCTATTGTAAACCAACTCACAGATTTAATTTACAAAAATAAAATTTTAAGGTTATCAAATTGTAAAAGAAATAACAACAGTTTTCTCTTGAAGTCGATATTTAGTGGTGATCAGCGATCTTTGAGACAATAAAATGTAATATATTTAGCTTAGGAGATATTCTAGTGTTTCGAACAAATTTAAAAACAGGTACATAAACATTTTCATAACTTTAGTGCAGTGATATTTATTTATTTATTGTTACTTAGTTCAAGTGTTTAAAATTTATAATAAAACTTTTTTACAATACTAAAAAATAAAACGAATAAAATTACTAAGAGATTATAAAAATATACAATTAATGAAATTAGGAAATTACTTTAAATAAGGATTTCTTTACAACATCTTTACTCATATCAAAATTTATTGTTGTCTTGTATTGGTTTGTGTTTATCAGCATTCTGTTAATAGGCTCATATTTCCCGTAGTTAGTCCTGTGAAATGTAATAGAAAATATGTTTTCATGCCTAAAACGTGCTCTTGTGTTAATTGTATTTCTTAAAATGTTATCAATATAACGTGAATCAATGTGTTTATTCAGTTAGATATAGTGTGACTTGGGATATAGTGTGATATGTAAATACCAGACGAGGACTTCAATAGATCTCTTATTTTGCTACTCATTTGATGGAAGCGGATTTTACACTTTTGAATTAATTTAATTTCAAATACTCAGACAAAAACGTTCAATAATGTTTCATTACCTAAACGGGATGAAATATTGAAATATTAATTTGAAATCTAAAATATTCGTCAAAATAAGAGTTTGTCGTAGCACGCATCTATTAATCTCTAGGAAGAATTGTCTTCAATCAGCCCATATGAGTTTTTCCTTGTCTATGCCGGCTCATAAGAACGTTTCGATCAAAAAAGGAAAAATAGTAAAGACAAGTTCATAGATTGACAAACACCTTAAAATATTCAACACTTCAAAAAACCAACAAATCAGTCTAGTAAGAGGCACTAAAGTCAAAAACTTTTATTTATTTATTTTTGCTTGTAAACTTGTTTATTCTATTTCATGATACCACACTAGTTATAAATAATAATACAAGACTACAAATGATGTTTAAAAAAAAAAAGAGAGAAAGCATTTCTGTTTGAATATTTTTTCTTTTGATTTAGTTCAAATGTTAAGTTCAGTCGACCACTTAAAGGCATTATACTGCATAAAAATGAAAATAAAAATATTTTAGGATTTCAAATTCTTATTCAAAACTGACTTTAATAAAATTGTGAAGAAAAGTTAATTGTTGAAGAAAATGGCATTGATACTGCAAAACTTAAACAAATTGGACTATGCATGGCCACATGAGTTTAGACAAAGATTTTTCGGCAAAGTTTTCCATGTAGTAGAATAACAAAAACCGTCAACTGTATCAATGCCTTTTATACTATTTAGTCATATTTTCTACATTAAATTTTTTGCCTTATAATTGCTCTTACATCGAGTTTAGTAAATTTTGTTTGATTATGTAACAATAACAAATTTTACGAATTACTATCTATAACTTTGGGGAACAGAACTATTTGTTAATGCATTATGTAATAATTATGTTGTTCTTTCTTATAGTATTCACTTACATCAACGACACAAACCAAAATTATTTTAAATCCACATAAATTTTTATAAATATTAAGAAGCCATTGAAGCATTCTAACCGTAAATTGACTTCAATAGATTGTAGCCATATTATAGTTTTACTTTTTTTCACAATTCTGAAATTTTGATTTGATAAGCTTCAAAAAACATTAAAGTACAAATTTAAATTTTGCATTTAAAAAATTTCTATAATAACCGTAAGTATAATTGGGACAGGAATAAGGCTCAAAAGTTGCAAATCACTCAATCAAAAACTGAAAATAAATTAACAAGAAGTTGAAGACAATAAAAATTTACAGAAAATTTGTCGCAACTTCGAAATTATTTTGTCAAGATTTTTGTCATGTATTTTTTAATGAAACTATATCCATCTTTCCCACCTATCAACCTACCTAAATGTAATTTTATTAATTTATATTTTACCACGACCCTACCAATTAATTCTATTTTCGCTTAACAACGATTTTACGATCAAACTGTAATGAAGAATTTTCACAAGAAAAAATTTAACTTGTTAAAGATTTATTCAGTTTTGCAAGCTATTATAAGTAGCAGATTTAGAAACAGCATCACCTCGAAGTAAATACAACCCATAGCATCTTTATGCGGCTAAAGCTCATATTAGATCAATTCAAAGGTTCAAAAACAAGGTTCTAAGGTATATGGTCAATGCTTCTTGGGACAGTAGAAATAGTGAGATCTACACATCGAACACGTACCTCTTAAAAATTTGTTAAAAAATTGCAATAACACATGAAATAATATTGCCTCGACACGTTATCACCGATGCGCTAGAGATTTTCGACATCCCTAAATTGACACGAAGTCTGCATGGAGACGTAGGCTGAAGATAAAATTAATATTGTAAAATAAATATATAGAACCATAATATTACTTGATATTTAATTAAAATACTAAGTCTTAATATTATGTCTAAGTCTTTGATATTATGTAATCACCATTTATTTTATGTCAAAAAACTAGTGTTAAATTAATTGTTGGTTCTTAAAACTAGTTTTAATAAATAATATAGAAAAAAAATGTTTTATTTTTTGTACAACATTACGAAGTATACGTGTTAAATATCTTTTTAAGTTATTATTATTAACTTATTTCAGTTGCACAACATTACAATAGAATTAACCACATTTCACTCAAAATCTTATTGAAAATATCATAAATAATCATTTTTTTTTGAATTGTTATAGAAATCTAACCTCAAAATAAATAATTAAATCACTAGTAATTGAAAACACTTGAAAAATATTCTACATCAACTTCTTCTTAATAAACAGCGTCAGCTCACCATTTGCAAAAAAATTATATTTTTGATTTTGAAGTATTCCATGGAGGTTATTATTAATCAAATGTCCCAACGCTGCCTTATAATAATTACAAAAATATACATATAAATATACATATTATATTATGTATAGTTATTTAAGTATATTTCAAATGGCAATTCTTCTTTTTTCAGATTTACTTTCATTTAAATTCAGACAAAAGAAAAAGTAACCTAGAGAAAATAAATAACACAAAAAAAAAATAATAATAATTACCTAACTAAAAATCCTTTTAACCACGTTATCCTCATAACAATAATTCTCTCTAAAAAAATTTAATTCAAGCATAAAAAACAAAAATTAAATAAAAGATGTGAAAAAATCTGCAAATGGCAATCTCGAAATTTTTTTTTTTTTATAATTCTTTTAACATAAAGGTTGTAAATAATAAGAAGTTGAAATTTTAAAACTGACTTTTGTTTTTTTTTTTTTTTTTTTTTTTATTTTTTCTTTATTTAATATACGATGTAAAGCCAGTAGTAAATTTTGCTACAAGGCAATGTTGTCATTCTAATTTAAACTATGTCAGAAATGTTCGTTGTTTTTTTTTCAGCTTAATTTGACTTTTTACTTTTTTATCATACAAAATTTTTTTTTATTTGATCTAAAGAGAAAGAAGTTTAACAAGCCTAATCAAAACAAAAATATAACCAATTTAATTGTAAAAGTTTAAAAAAAAGTCGAGCAGTGAAGACCAATAGCTTAAAAATTATATTTGGGTGCATTAAAATTCCGCTTCTTCTACACAATGTTGCGTTTTTCAGTATTTTGTACTCATCCGAGCATTGGTAGCATCTTTCTATTAGTTTATACCGACTGAACTCGAAATGCCAATCAATGCAATTTTTTTCAAATGATCTTCATTCATTATGTGCGTATAATCCAAAATATTTATTTTTCAAATTCCAAAAAATTAAGTATTTTTGAAGACTTCATGCAGGATTTAAACGTAATGGGAATAGGATTATCTCATAATACCCTATTTTCAAACTTGAAATTATTTTTTTGTCTTTACGTTTTTGTTTTGTTATTTGTGTTACTTGGAAATGGGTCATCCTTTTTTTAGAACAGATTTGGAAGTGGTTTGGCATGTGTCACTAATTTTAGCCTATTCTCTCATAGATTTAAATTTTCGACTTAACATAATACAGACGTTTGGTTTATTGTAATATAAAAAAGTATCAAATAATCGGTAAGTAGTTTTTTTTGTTCCTTCTACATAAAAAGCTCTTTTTCTACGCAGAAAAGCTTTTTAAGGTTGATGTATTGAGTAAAAGCGACAAAATAAATTATGATTTTTTAATTAAAAAGATAACAATGGAAAAGATTGATGCAAATTAAAATTTTAGAACCCTTCGGGTTTTGCTTGTCCCTTCGGGTTTTGCTTGTCCCTTCGGGTTTTGCTTGTTCTGAATATATTAATCTCATCAGATTACATTTTATTCTCATCGATTATTGTATAGTTTCGGTCATATTCCTTTAATTTTTGTGTTAAACCTTAAATTTATTCAGCTAGGATGTAGGTTTTATTAGTTCGTAGTCATGATATTTCTTCATCTACCTTGCACGATTTTCTATCTGCTACTCTTACAAATTTGTTTTTTTACACATTCAGACATTGCCTGTATTCGAAAAATGAAACTCTGAAAATTACAAGTTTTAAAGCATAAAACAAAATGGTATTGTAAATCAAAATAATTTAAATTAAATTTAAAAAAAAAAAACAAAAACATGTCATTGTAGAGATGTCTCACAACAAAAAAAAAATAAATAAAAAAATAAAAAATAAGAACTCCAACAGTCATGAAAATTTAAAATCTTTTCGATTGACTAGTTTGTGATTTAATGTTGTTCGTTAATAAGTTATTATAGTGAATATAATTCGAAAAAAAAATAAAGTAATTTTATAAAAACAATTGACAAAAATAATCTTTGATTTTTTTCTAAGTAAAAAATAAATCAAAAATACCTACCTACCATTCTGTGGATACAAAGAAGCCTTAGTAAATAAAATCAAACATAATGAAAGAAATCAAATTCACTGACTGTGTAACAATATATAGCCTGTGTGTATATCTACATTATTTATTACCAAGTTATTTTCTTTAAAATATTGTCGTTTGACTATCCACAGGGGTTCCATTTTTTTTTTTTTTTTTTTTTTTTTTTTATTCTTTTGTTGTCTTGTTTCTTTAATTTTATTGTATTTCATTCTACTTTAGACTTAATTTTTTTATTATTTTCTTTTATTTCTCAGTTTTGAATTAAATACGACGTAATCATTTTACAAAATAAAAACAAAAAAAATAACATTTAACAGTAAAATTTGAAATTTCTTTAAATTTTTTGTATTTCACTTTAATTTATTATATTTTTTTTTTTTGTTCTATTATTATTCTTCATTTGTTTCTTTCTATTTTTGTTTATTCTTTTTACTGACATATAATATAATTATATAAGCCATTTACAAAATGGTGACCTCCTTAAAATGCGAGATCCCAAACTTTAATTTTACTGTACATTATTATTGATGTACAACAACAACAACAACAACGGCAACTACTTGCATATTTATGTTATTTGCAGAAATATATTGTACACATCTTTTCATAAAATACAGTTATATTACACTAGTATAGTAACAATAACAACAAAATAAACACAATGGCAGTGACATTGCAAAGTTGTTGGGCTGTAAAACACAATATTATTACTGCATACCCAGTAAATCGCTAAAGGAAATTATATGGGTGTTGAATGTCTGTCAGGTTGATAATAAAAAAAAAAAACGAAAATAAAAAAAAAAATTAAATAGAAAATCTGTATTTTAACTGTAAACAAGTGGGGTGGTTGGTAAAAAGAAAAGAAAAGAAAATAAAATAACATGAAAATATGTAGTAAAGTATTTTGTAGAGGACCTTTTATATTGTAACAATAATAAAACTCAAAGTACAAAATAAAAAAAAAATATTATTGTATTAAATTAAATTTAAAATAAAAATGAAATTAAAAAAAAAACTAAACAACCAAAAATAAAATAAATATAATTGGGGGACGGATAAAAAGAACCAAAATAATTAATTTGAAATTATTGTTTAAATAATAATGCGTAAAATGTTTACAAGAATTGCTTTTTTCCATAAGTAAAAATAAAATAATTAATATTTTTGGTTTAAAACATTATGTCGATATATATATAAGTATAGTATCTATGTAAAAATAAATAAATAAAAAACCTTATAAATATATCTAATCCAAAATTATTAAAAAATATGACAAAAAAGTCCTTGAAAAATAAATTTTGTTTTGATAAAGTTAGGTTAATTTTGGTTAGGGTGGATTATAGATTAGATTCTCAACTGGATGTTGGAATGTCCCTGTGATCATTAGACCTACTAGAACTTGTCTCCATTCACTTTAGATTAATATCTGATATTTCAATGAATCTGCAAACCTGTTTCAGTAAATTTGATTTGGTAGAATAAAATTCTTTCCAATACAATAAAAAGAGTATTTTGTTTTCCATTATTTCAAATGTATATAGAATGTGTTGTAGTTAGTTTAATCTAATAATTTGAATGAAGTACAGTAAATATAGTCAATGATACTGGTTAGATTTTTATTCGCTTCATAGTACCAATAAAGAAAGATCGTTGTGTGTCTTTTCTTCCCAATTACAAAACCTCTGTATACATACATAGTTTCTTTGATTGTGCAAAAAACGAGTTGTGGCTATTATTGATATTCCTCTTTCACTTGCCAACGATGGTTCTATTGTGTTTCTTAATTCGTTTTACTTTTTGACATTTTTTATTAATCTAATTTTCAATTGAACTTGTTATATGACATTTTCGAACATTATATACTTACATGCAATTTATATGCAATTTATTACACAAAGCGGAAGGAGAAATTTAAATGTACAAAACTACTTCTATCTGTCTATATTATCAGAAAGTAGATCTTGCTAAATACCATTGTTCCATTTTATTTAAATTAATACCAAAACATTTTTTTTTTGCTTATATAAAACTTCACTATTTTTTTATGAACAATGAAATAAAAATTTAATTTTACTTCCTCACCAGGATTAGAATCCTGGACCTTCCTATTAGTAGGCAGATGATATAATCACTACTTACTATGTAGGTCGGCTTAGTGTACTGTTACTCATATACTGTTATGTTGGCGTAAGATCTTTTCCTGCCAATTCCTTCTTCGATTTCTTTAACTTCAATTCTATTATTATCTGGATCCCAAATAAGTGAAAATCTATATTCCCTATTAATTCTTTATGCATAGTAACATTGTCCCAAACAAATTTATATTCTATAACCCCTCGATCTCCCCCACCCTCATAATTGACTATTAATATGATAATATAACGACGCGCTAATAACAACAGATGGAGTAGAATCGTTTCTATATGGAAAAAACCATATAACCCATTATTCACTTAGACTAAGGATCAATAAAAAGAATCTGCCAAGCTAGAGAAAATACAAACTTAAAACAAATGTCTATGTCCAAATCACCAGTAAAGTTAATTCCAAACTACCCCCAGTGAGAAAGACATTTGCTACACTTTTATAGGATTTTCCCAATATACCATTGGAAAATATAAAATCAGACATCTTGAGGGATTTAGATGCGTTTCCACAAGTAATTTCAATAAACACATTTGCGGGTACATCGACCTAATCTAATCTAAGTTATCGGTTACTGAATTGACATTTGTCTATGTTTATCATATTTTATTGCGTTATGCTGTTATTTTTCCAGTGACAACATGTTAAGAAATTTTAAAAGGTCTTACAATTGTTCGTTGATCATCATCAGTTCTGGCTGTATCATACCCAGTCCTAAAAATTTTGGTTTGACCATTTCCGCAGAATCTTTAATTGTAACTTTCTCATTATATTTTCTCTTTATTATTTCCATTAATGATGTAACTTTCGTCATTAAGCATAGTAAAATTACTATTTATGCAGATGACATGAAAATTTACAAAAAAAATTACATCAGCAAGGGACACATCCCTTCTTCAACAAGACTTAAACTCTTTTTTAAAGTGGTGTAAAATTAACAATCTGACCTTAAATATTAATAAATGTGCTTTAATGACTTTCTCTCGCTCTTCTGAATCATTAATGGGTGATTATACTTTTGAAAATAAATCTATTGAACGAGTCTCACACTTTAAAGACCTTGGTGTACTCTTTGACAATAAATTATGTTTCAAACAACATTTAAACGTCATAATAAATAAATCTAACTCCATGCTAGGCTTCGTCAAAAGATTTTCTAAAGAATTTAATGATCCAAACGTCCTTAAATCACTTTTTACGTCTCTTGTTCGACCTAATCTTGAATATGCCAGTCAAGTGTGGTTGCCTCATTACCTCAATCATATCCAAAGAATTGAAGCTACACAAAAAAATTTTTTGAGATTCGCACTGCGTAATTTACACTGGTCAAATCCAGTTATTCTGCCACCTTATAGGAACCGGTTGAAGTTATTGGATCTTAAATCATTCGAATCCAGAAGGGAGGGTGCTGATATCATATTCATTATTAAAGTTTTAAATAATGAAATTGATTCTCCTTATGTTAGAGATATGATCCACTTACATATTAACAACAGAAACCGCTTTAGATCGGAAAATATTTTTCGGCCAATACTTCATTGTACCAATTATGGTAAATATGAGCCTGTTAATAGAATGTTTACGTTAATAAATAAACAAAAACACCACATCGATTTCACATTAAACGCAGCCCAACTAAAAAAAAGCTACACTTACATTTATCTTAGAGTTAGTATAAATTTATAATTTTCTAACATTATTTGGTAATAAATTACAAAATGTATAAATATCAATATTTTAATATTAAGATCTAGAATAAGATTAAGCTTAAAATTATATTTTGTTTGTTTAATTTTGTACACTTATGTATGTTGTAATATGTTTGTATTAAGCATAAATAAATAAATAAATAACAATATACAAATATAAATTAAATAAATCTAACATAAAAATAATTTTACTCCATAATTAAGATGATCAATAAATTACAAAATTATTGGTGTAAGTGTTATTAACCCTCCTTTTGCAAAACTACGATATCGTAAACAAATCCAAGACAAATTACAAAATTTTTGTTTTTTAAATCACTCAATTTTTTATCTCAGAAATCAAATAAATAATAATAAAAATTAATGGAATTTTCAAAAAATATTTTTAAATTTAATAACAAAAGAAATCTAATTTTTCTTAAAAATTTTCCTAATAATTTAAATTAATTATATAATTTATTATAGTCTTTTTTTATTTTATAATAAATATCTTTCAACAATTTAATTAAAACTTATTTTTAATTTAATTCAACCATCAAAAATTATTTATTCATATTAAATAAACGAAAAACAAAACCAAAAAATAATGAAAATCAAAATGACAATTAAATTAAATTCTAAATACAATATTCTAAAATTAATTGCTGCTTAACTAAAAAAAACCAAAAAAAAAAAAAAAAAACAAACAAAAGATAAGCAACAAACAGAAAAATTAAAAATAAAATAAAATATAAACAAAAGTATCCTTTCACATTAAAATACCATTAAGCAATAATTAATTATGTATTAAAATTAAATAAAAGAAAAATATATAAACCTAATTATTTACTTTTAAAATACAGCGATTACATTGCAATAAAAATACTAAAAACAATACAAATTCAAATTTTGTTGTTTTCAATTGTCCGACACCATCGTCATCATCAACAGAAAGTCAAAAAATTACGAGGAGATGAAATACTTAAATACCAAACATTAGAAATTGAACAAAATAAATATGTATACGAAGACTACATCAATGGAATAAAAGTCCGATAATATTTTAGGTACCACAATAATACAATTTCAATAAAAACATGTAAAATACAAGTTGAACATTGTATCAACATCAGTACACAATTAAAATATTCTTAAAATGGACAATATTTTTTATTTAAAATTTAATTAAATTGAGCAAGAGTTCCATAATATAATATTCAATTCAAATGGATACTGTTTTTAAATGTGGAATAACACCACAAAATGTTTAATTGCTTCTTATCGTCTTTAAATATTTTATTTTGACTATAATAATAGGATTTAAAAATCTTATTTTAAAAGAATAGTATTAAAGTTGGAATGGTATAGTTAATTTGATAGCAAGTTTGTAATAAATACAAAATTTTTTATATATATAAAACAATAAATATTTGTAGTGCCGATACATTGCACTTACTTGTGTGTTGCAAAATACAGTGATTGCAGCAAAAATAGCATTGAATTGAATATTACTATTTCTTAACTCTGCAGGTTCAGCTTATAATATACCATGAGATTTTCAGTTTAAAAATTATATCATCATACAAATTGAAGACTAAAAAAGCAAAACTGTACGAACGACATCTAAAATTTTAATGTGTAATTGATAGGCAAATCAGTAGAAAGAAGTGATTGTTATTTTCTGGTTTGAAAATATTAAATTAGATATAGATATAGGTATATATTGTAGTACAACAGATTCTTAGATGTATGTTATTCTCTAATCAAATTCAAGCTTTCAGGAAAATATCACCATAATGTTGGTACCTTTACCAGAATAATTTCTGAATGTAAATATTTTTTACAATGTTTTTACAAATTACAGGACAAAGTGTGTATACAAAATGTATAATAGTTTTATTCCCAAAAGGTTCGGCAAAAATCATTTCATAAGCACTCCGTTTTGGTTTCCAGTACCCCGTTCGAAGTCCTATATACGATATACATGATATTAGGTTTTAAGCTGTAAATGAAATTTATAATACCATTATAAATAATATTATGAAAAAAAAAATTGCAAATAAATTTAAACAGCTATAATTTCACATTTAATTTAATTGATGTCCTTTTATTGTAATGAAAATATTTAAATAAGCATATCATAATGGAAAAAAATTTATAATTTTTTTTTTTATGATAAAAAGCCCTTCGGGAATTTGGAATTTTAAAATATGAATGATGATTATTATGATTTCAATATTTTATTGCTCTTTCAATCATTTTAGAGAATTTTACAAATATTTTTTTTTATCTTATTGGATTAATTGGACATTCATACTTTTGTTGTTGTTGTTATTATTCTGAATTCAGGCTAAATTTTAGAAATAAATTTTGGAATATTTGGAAATACCATAGATATCTAAATATAAGCCACCTCCCCCTCCACATATAAAATGCGGCTAAAATATCCTAATAGTTACATTTTACCAATAACTTTATGTCATACCATAAAGCTAAAGTCAGTACATACTAAACGATTGAAATACTTTCTTAGTAATTTAAGAACCATAGAACCCAATGCCGTAATTTAAGAATCATAGAGATGAAATCTTTGTACGATATTAATCTTCATTCAGTGGGGTAACTAGAACCGACACCGTTAGAAAATAAAATAAAAAACTAAAAGATACTGTTAATAGATTACAAAAATTTAAAAAACTTAGTTGAAAATAATTGTTAAAATGACGAACTAGTCAGATCATCGGCGGGAAACATGTATGGCCCGGAACCGGCAGTTGGTATATCTAATGGTAATATTAAACTATCGATAGAAAAAACCATGAAGAGGGAAACAAACATTCTTTGGGAGCGTATTGAAGGCCACAAAGTCTCCAAAATATATATACCAAAAACAAACACCAAAATAATCAACTTCCTGCTAACTCTCAATAGAGTAGACTGTAGGAAGATGGTGTGCATACTTACTGGTCATAACCACATGAATTAGCACATGTGTAGACTAGCACTAAGAGATGATCCAACTTGTAGACACTGTCTGAAAGAGGAAGAAACCTCCACACGTGTTGTAGGAGAGTTTGTGCCTAGCTCTTTCAAGGCTGAGACTCAAGTTGATGGAAACGCACTACATAACCTCTGAAAGCTTCTGCAGGATAGAACCCTCAAGCCTATTGACCTTTATCAAAACGGTCGACTAAGTTGAGAGTGGCATAAAAGACTAAAAGCCTACTAAGTGGCCCTGCCATATTAGGGTCACCTCCGAGAAAGAGAAAAAAAAATTGTTAAATCCAATAAAACTATAAATAATGAAAGAAAAATTTAAAAATAACCAAATAAGAAGAAAGAAAACAATTTTACCTAGTTTTACGTACATTATTGCGCAGTTTACTTTTAACAGTCTAAACACAATACATGGCAATCAAAAAAGTTTGAATTAGAATTGACTTCAGGAAAATTTCTAGCAATTAGATCTAATAAAATTCTGTAAAGTTATATGACATATGGAACATTTCAATGGTCCTAAGACTATTCCAATTGGCTTTTTCGATCAGAAAATTTAAAATATAAGTGGTTTACGTTTTAACTGAGCTTACATGATTAATAAAAGACATCTGCAATTATCCGGTAATCAGATAAACACTGTATATCAATAAGCTTAAGAGGGTTTAAGCTTATTGGATTTAAATGAAAATCTCAACGGATCATTCTACAATTCTTAACCCTTCATGCATCATCATATTCGTTTTTTCTCTGTAATTGCGTGATAAAACTTCATCCAACGTTCATTCTGAATGTTTTGTTTTCTTTTCTGCAATATTCTTGGTCAAATGCAGCTTTTAAAATTTTGTTTTCTGCTTTTAAAAGTTTATTTTAAATTTTAAGAACAGTGATGCATATACTCTACTGAAATTAATAGAAATACATACAACGAAAAAGCATTTGGGTACTTGTAATTAGGCTTAGGCGAATTGTACCAAAACAATTGGGATATAAAATTTTTTTGACAGATATTATAATAAAATTCCACTAGTGGTAGAATTGGTTAACACATGTATCTGTTCTTTAGGCGCCATATTACAGAAGAGTCGATTGCAAATTGTAAATAACGAATGGATAATCAACTACAAGTACATAAAAAATGTGACAGCTTTGAAATTTGTGCAAATAAGATAATATTGAAATCTGTAAATATCTTATCAACATTTACAAGCTGTAATCCATTGGGTTCTATAAAACTCTTTAATCGAATAAAACACAATATTGAAATTAAGTGTCCGGGTGCTATAAAACATGTGCATGAAGTAGATTTAATAGATAGCTTACAAAATTTAGTAGAGTGTGACGTTACAAAATTAGAATGAAAATGCTTTTAAAAAATTTCATACATAAAGACTTTACATAAGAATTATAAAAAATTGTACAACTTGTTATAAAAGTATTAATATTGGAATATTTTATATTTGTCGAAATAAATTAGCTTTTTTTTTAATAATAATTTAATTAATTTTGATTTTTTTTTAATGAATCATTTTTTACTAAAATGAATGTAGTATAAAATGCTTAAATAAAATTTTCAAAATTTATTGCCCCTTAGGCCTAAATGCATAGTGCAGCAGATCTGCGTCAAACCTTTTTTTAGCTTCAGAGCCCTTCCAAACATTCAATTTGAATTTCTAAATACGTTTTGAGTTTCAGGTAGTCGAAAGCTAATTAAAAAATATTTCTTTTTCAATTGTAAAGGCAAAATCATGCATTTAAGGCAATATAAATGAACAACATAAAAAATTGCACTAAACAGATTTCGGGGATTCTGAGGAAGATGTTGTATCGGCGTAGCACGTAATATCGCGTGAATATTTGGAATTTTTAGCTTTCCAAAAATATATATCTTTAGTCTTGTGCGTCTTATCCTTTAAGGACGAAAAGGACATTTGAAAGTATTCTTGTTGGATGTTCATTTGGATGTTTTTGTATAAAAACTGCTATATCTGTGATCTATTAGATATGTATATCTATACTTATATCTATCATTATAATAGATAATCATTTAAGGATCTGCGCAGTAAACATTTTCTCATTTTATTTCTCTTCTCCTTATAATTAACTCATAATATGTAAATAAGTTGTGTATACAAAAGAAATGCGCTAAAAAGGAATTAGTTTATTACTTACAATGAACCTATGTATATTGTACACATGTCAAATAAAAACAAAAAAAAACTAATTAATCTAAAATAAAAAATATAAAAACAACAAAAACAAAAAAATATGACTGGCGACCAGCAACTTCATTTCTTTATATAATAAAGTATCTACCGAGTACCCGACCTGTTGAGTAATTATATTTCAAGTTAAATACACATTAGCTTTTGTGTAAAAATACATTTCTTGATACAGGTTTTTTTTTATCAGGAAATTGATTGTTGAATGTACCGAACGATCCCAGGTACTAAACAGAAACTATCTGTGTCAAAATTTGAGTTTGTGTAAGTTGTTTTTCAATTTAAAATACATAACTATTAGAAACTAATGAATATTTTAATGCAATGTGATCAACATGTTTCATCATTACAAAAGAAATTGGATAATTTCAATTTAAAGCTGTGTAATTTACCTGTATTAGTCTGTTTTTTATTAATACTTTTAATTTATTCAAAAACCAATGGTACAAATTAAGACATGGTGTACTCTATGAGTAGCAAACTTTAAAAAATAAGGTTAAATTTTGGAATAGAAAGCAAAAATTATTTTAGGGGAAGCAGAATAAATTTAGTCCAACGATCCAAGAAAAATTTTAAGAAATTTTATTCCAATGAATTTTAGTAAAATTAAACGGTTATTTTTCTATCTTACAACTTCTTTATGTAAATAACAATAATATTTTTGATAATGACACAAAAACAGTCAATATAAATTAACCATCATTACATTGATTTTATTTTTTATAATAACAAAATTTTTATTTCTATTTCTTGTTTTAAGTAACTGTCTCAAACTATTGTTTTCTATACTTTGATCATTTGTAGTAATTACATAGTTTTGGTTATAATAGACGGGCTACATGTAAAATTATCGATTTTGATCCTCGAAATTTAATTCAGGATCAATTAAAATTTGATATAGTCATCCCGGATAGGGACAAAAGATATAAAGTGGATTACTCGTGGTTGGAGGAAGCTCCATTAAATAGATTAGGATAGTTTAACTATACAAAGTAGTTTTAAGCTTAGGTTAGGATAAGTTAAGTTTTATTTTAGTTTATAAGATTTTTTTTTGTAAGAATTAATTTGGGTTTTAGTAAAATTTTGCCAAAAATAAATATTAAGCAAAGATTAAAAATACATAAGTTAAGTGGAAACTTGGTATAAATATAAATTATAAGAAAAATATTTAAGTAAAAATCTGAACGAAAATTAACAAAAAATTCATTTAAAATTAAGTTAGTTAAATAAGGAAATAGCCACCGTTTTTGTAAATAATTTTTTTTCGGTGTAATATTTGATGTTGAAAAATAAATAAAAAAAAAAAAAAAACAGTTTTGGTTAAAAATATGAATAATGCATCTCTTGAATTACAAAAATGTTTTATTTTTAGTAATTTTATCCACTAAATGACACTTACTACACGGAATATGTCGAAACAGTATATCAGGGAGCAGTACTTATGTTTCCTAAATAAAACTTACTAACCTCCAAACTTTTTATGAAAACATAACGTCGTCTGAATATTGTTTTGCCTAATACGCCAAATTTTTGTTTCGAGATAACCGCAAGTTAAAGTTTAGCATCCTATTACTCGAAAAGTAACCAATCAAATTTTTTGAAACCCTTACAGGATATTACTTGAAATATAAATTTTAGAATTTAGTTATTTTTTGTAACTTTACAGAATATATTCCTAGAACCAAATAAGGAAAACAAGTTCCATTTTGCACGTGGAGTAACACAATATTAACGAAGTTGATCACGTTTTGCATTATTTTGCGTTACATAGAGCAAACGATAATTGAAAAAAAAGAACAAATAAGAAATTTGTATTAAATTTTATTAAAAGAAAACATAACTATTAACTTTGGTGGGGACCGGGCCCTCCAATTTTTTACCAAATTTGAATCAAATTAGCCTTTAGAGATGAATTTTTGATCCAAAGAAGACCTTTGATGAGACCCAGGCCCTCCAAATTTTTACGAAAAAATGTTGTTATCAGAGACGATGTGCACCAAATTTGAATAATATTAGCCCAGTAGTTTCTGAAATATAAACTTTGGTCAAAATAAAAGCTTTGGTTGGAACCAGGCCCTCCAAGTTTTTACAAAAAGTGTTGTCATCAGAGACCAATATGTGTACCAAATTTAAATCAAATAAGCGTAATAGTTTTAGAGATATGAATTTATATCTAAACAAAGACTTCGGCGAAAACCAGCTCCCCCAAATTTTGATAGAGAGTGTTGTCACGGGGATCGAAGCCGTTCTTAAAACTTCAAGTATCTAGCTAATCGGGAAGTTGGTCTAAGATCGATTGCAAAATTTGTACCGGACAAACAAGCAAACAAACTACCAAAGATAAGTGTTAAAACGTATTAAATAAAAAAACGCGAAATTTTAAAATAAAATTTCAAGCAAGGATCAAAAAGCAAAATAACAAAACGATTACATGAATATAATTTAAAATTCAATTTAAACTTACCTTATAATACTATCCAACAAACTTGGTGGCGATGACGATATGACACTTTCAAAGGAACTGATCATTTAATCACAAATTTCTCTAAACAAACACACAAATAAAATTGTATATCCATAGAGCATACAGTATTTATGTGGGTTCATATTTTCGTTGTATATTGACACGTTGTATATGCCCTAAGCCCTATACACCAAAATTTTGTTGTATAGAGCAAAACAATATTTAAGATACAAAATTTTAAAACTACGTAAGGCCAAACAATACGAATAAAATTGTAACCAATGATTTGTATGAATATTTTGTCCTATACGCCAAAAATTGTCGTATAGGGCAAAACAATACTTACATTCTTACAAAAAATTGGATATGGAGCAAAAATCTATCTGGATATCTCTGAAAGTACTACATCTAGGAGAAAGCGGATAAGTACAATGGACACAGCACCCTTTAAAACCCCAGAAACAATTCCTAACTCCAAATCGACAATTTGGCGTATGGAGCAAACCAATATTCAGACAACGATAACTGGTTTCTTCTTTATCATGAGAAGTTTATGTCAGTACGTAAATTTTGAATTTAACTTGAATCATAATTCCTCAATAAAGCCTCAAGTATTTACATGTAAATAGATCGGTCTGGAGCACATTTTGACATTTATTTGATGATGATTGGTGCTGCCGTTATGTAGATATTGTAGTTCAAAATAGAAAATTTTGGATCAAAAAACAATCTCAACCCCCCAATATTTATATACTGTTGAAAAGGTGAATGTATATATATCTAATAGATCAATATTTATAATGGTATTTATACAAAAATATCAAAACAACAAGGATACTTTCAAATGTCCTTGCTAAAAATTTCAGCTTTCCTTGGGATACGGTCATTATCTCATCTTCCTCAGATGATTTCAGATTCCAACTATATCATATAGCCCGCGTGGCCTATAGAATGAATCATAATAAAATGTATTTCACAATAAAATTCTACCAATATATTTCAGTAAATACTTTTTTTCATATATTTTAATAAAATTAAAAATTAAATAATTAAATAATTAATTTAGTCATCACATAATTTTTCTAATAATCATCCAACGTTAAATGATTTTATGAAATTATTTTAAAATTAAATTATGCAACCACTTTTCTTCTAAAAAATAATTAAAAGACGAAAAAAAAAAATAAAAATATTTTCAAATTTCTAGAAAAACCAACTTTTGTTTATATCTTAGATATCTCAAGATATTTGAAGTGAATGAATATTTCTCTTACTTTTAAAATTGTATATTCAGGGAGCAGAAACTTTTCTTTTATGAGAATCAAATAGGCTGTTGTTTTTTTTTTTTTTTTCAAAAGTTATTTATTTCAGTTCAGACAGTACTGTGGAAAGAAATGAAATACGTAGGAGAGTGGTATTGATAATGAAGAAATCAAAACTTTTGCATTTATTTAAAGTTTTAAACAAACGCTAAGATACTTTAAGTCATATTTTTGTGGCAATAAAACAAAAAAAAAAAAAAATTATAGAAATCTTCCAGACGACTTCGTCTTTAATCCATAGTATTTCTACACGTCTACTTATATATACATGAATAATATCCACTCCTACTTCGTTTTGTTTTTTCTTATTTATTCATCGTTCTTTCACAATTATTATAGTTAAGAGTGCATAATAAAATTTAATTTTTTTTTTTTTTTGAAATATTCTCAGAAAGAGTCAAGCAAGAAAAGAAAAGAAATTCTTGAAAATGAATTTTAATTATATGACTATGATGATTTCTTAAAGTCATCGGTTCAGATAAGAAAAATGAATAAAGCAAAATCTAAAAAACCAAGAATTTGTTTTTTTTTTTTTTCAATCTTATAAGTGGAGAAATTTTTACAATTGCCAAAGTTCACTTTCTATTACAAACAACAGTGTTGCTTATTATATTATTATTGTTTTGATTTTTTCATTTTATGAATTACACAACTTACTACAATAGTTTTTTGCTAATAAAATAATACAATTCATAACAATGTTATTATTTGTTTCGTTTCAGAGATTACAGTAGCTCTAGAAAAAAAAGCCAAACCAGCTGGTAACAAAGCACAATAATATTTCAATATTCGGACTTCTTAACAGAGGGGCAAACGGTTTAATCATGGATATTTTGCCAGCTTAAGGCTATCAAGATCTATCTAAAGATAAAAATAACACTCAAATTTAGACTCGTTAAAAGATTTTCAAATGATTTTATTAAAGATATTTTGCCAGCTTCAATTTAACAAATCAGTCTACCTAATCGAATACTTTTGAATCAGCAACACTGAACGTATTAAAATTGTTTTGATGACCTGTTTTTGACCCAAATTGAAAATGATCGATCATAATATATGCCTTAATAATAAATGCTTATTGTTCTTAGGTATAACTAAATTGTTTAAAAGATCGACAGCCAAAAAGTTGGAAACAAATGCTGGAGCTGTTAGCCACATGACGCTGTAATTTAATAAAAGAAATGCACGAGTTCCTACCTCAAAACAACACGGAGAAGAAAAACAGAAGATCAAATTATTTTTATTGTTAGAGAAATTGAAACTATGAATGTGATCTAGTGATGTGCTTGAATTGGGCCTTAATTGAAAAATGTACTGGCTCATAGGTAAAAGTTCTGCCCTGACAATACAAAACACACTTCTGCTCTATAAACAAATATTAAAACCAGTATGGTCATATGACATCCAGCTATGGACAAAAATGCAGCAAAAAAAGTAATTAGAGATATTATATAAAGGTTTTAGAAAGTTGGTTTTAAAGTAGGTTTTAAAGTCTGAAGAAACATTGTGAGCGCACGCTAGATCATCAGAGACTATGACCTACAAAGAAATTTGCAAATAGAATCTTTAGTTAGAGAAATCCAAAAATTTGGAAGAATTCACAAAAAAAGGTTACAACAGTATGTAAATGTCGAGGTAGTCCAGCTCCTGGACAATAGATACATAACCAGACGACTCAAAAGAGTAAAGCCCAAAAGGTAATATGTCAAAGGAAAATATAAAGTATAAAGTAACTAATATAAAGCCAAAAAAAATTGTTCATTAGTCCTATAGGACTAGATGGCAATATAGGAAGGGTGTGGTGTAGTGAGTAAGAATTCCAAACGCAATGTCAAGCTACGAGGCTCATTGTGTCTTCTGAAAATTCCCACCAGTCTTCGTATAGAAAAATGAAAAAAAAAACTTGATTGATTTAAGTAATTTTAGTTGGTATTTTCGAGATAATATTTTAGACTAAAGGTGGTTCTTAGCTTATACAGGGTTTAAAAAACTTCGTAGTTATTTCAAGCTTTTACTATTTTTTTACTATTGCTTTCTAACATCAATTCAGCAAAGGCATAGCAAAAGCATTTTTTTTGTAGTTGTTTTACTTCCGCTTTGCTGCGCATTTTTATTTCAAAAAGTAAAATGCAAAAAAAGCTTTTTCATTATTTTTTTAAATAGCTACAGCAAAATGAGTTGAGTACAGCTAAACAGCATTTGCTGTTGCTTTAAATTACTATTCAGCATTTACAGCACTTTACAATACACTTTTGTTTTACTTAGAGTTACTATGATTTTTTGTTCCTTATGACGGCTTATGTTTGTTAGAAAACTTTTGTTGTTTAAAATTTAAAAAATGGATTTACAAAAAAATTGGTAAGTAATTTATTTTAAATTTATAAGTGGACATGAAAAAAGTAAAGAAATCTTCGAGGTGGTGACTGGTGGAAAGAGCCAAGTTCAAGAAATTTAGCAGGCTCTAGCAAAAATAGGTCAGGGTCCCACCTCACAAAGCTCTCGAAAATTTTTTTTATTTTTTTTTTCAACTTGTCTTCAGTAAAATCGCTCCTAGGCACGATGCAAACAAGTGGTCCCAAGAGTCGGGACCGAAGACCTCAAATTTTTTTTTTTTTTTTTAATTTTTTTTTGTCATCAGTACAATGACCCTTGAATGTGATGAAGACAATAGGTCCGAGGTCCGAGGAATTGGGGCCGAAACTCTATTTCACCAGTTTAAATTTTATTTTTCTGAGAAAAGGTTATTAATAATTATTATAAATAATTTTTAAAAAAATTTCAGATTGGTCCGACAGTCCGGAAGTCGGAACCAAAGAACCTTGAACAAAAAAAAAAAAAACAAACATTTTTTTATTATACTTATCTTGATACGTAATGAACATTATTGACATTTTGGTTTTTGGACAATTTTTTTGTTCAAGGTCTACGGTCCCGACTTCTGAACCGCGGAATAATCTGAAAATTTTTTAAAAATTATTCATAATAATTATTAATAACCTTTTCCCAGAAAAATAAAATTTAAACTGGTGAAATAGAGTTTCGGCCCCAATTCCTGGGACCTCGGACCTATTGTCTTCATCACATTCAATGGTCATTGTACTGATGACAAAAAAAAATTAAAAAAAAAAAAAAATTGAGGTCTTCGGTCCCGACTCTTGGGACCACTTGTTTGCATCGTGCCTAGGAGCGATTTTACTGAAGACAAGTTGAAAAAAAAAAATAAACAAAATTTTCGAGGGCTTTGTGATGTGGGACCCGAACCTATTTTTGCTAGAGGCTGTTCAATTTCTTGAACTTGGCTCTATCCACCAGTCACCACCTAGAAGATGTAGTTCATATGACAAGGTCCCGTTGAATACACACACATTGGCTCTACTCTATTCAATATTAATTTGCATATTGAACAAACCTTTTGGACATATTTTTTTTCTTTTACTTCACTTTTTTTTTCGAAATAAAATTTCTTTCTAAATGCACAGCAAAGTCTGCACAGCAAAATCAGCACAGCAAATAGCTTTTTTTTTACTTTGACTTAAAATATTAAAAAGCATTCAGCAAAATTCTACTATTACTATTATGTTTTGCAAAGCAAAAGCACATGCGTAGTATTTGCATGTGTAAAAAGCATAAAACTATTACTTTACTTCGGTTAAGTTGTAACAGCCAAGCGCAGTAATAGTTTTTTTTTTTTAATTTGAAATGCTGTGATAGTCAGCAACAGCAATAATTTAAGTGCTTTTACTATTTCTGCTGTAGTTTTTTAAACCCTGAGCTTATACACATTTTAATAGGGATGATATTTTGTTGGCTCTAAACAGAGAGATAACATGAAATGATTTTATTTTATATGAGAGCTCCAAGAGGTCAGCAAATGTTATTTAAATGGGATATTTATTTATCCCAAAAATTGGGATATTTATCACACTACTTTGGGATATTATACTTTGATAAACTAGATTTTCAAAATAACAGGGATAATTTTTTTAAACCGAAACACTTTTTTAACAATATTTTGCGTAAAATGTATTTAAAAATAATATGATTTTTTTTTACAAATGATTTTGACGTTTCAAAAATATGATTTTATATATAAAATAAATTTCCCAAATAGAAATTTAGGAAATTGCTTGCAGCGACTAATTTTTTTGTGTAAAAATTCAATTAGATATCTTTGTCTTTAGAGCGAGCAAAATATTATCAAAATTTAAAATCTAAAACCAACTTTAATAATGCTAAATGCACTTACTCAACTCGTATTTTTACTTAATTAAATGTCATATAGATTGAAATCGTACAATTGGTAAAAATTAGAATTCGAAGCTTTTCGGAACTGCTGAAAAATTCAAGAAAAAGAAAATAGACAAAGAAAATAGACTGACAAATTTCAAAATAATTTTAAATTATTTTACTCAAAATTGCGTATGAAAATTTGAAAGTCAAATGAAGAGCATAAAAAATTAAATTTAAATACTGATTCCATGGTAGTGGTGGTATATTTCAATAATAATAACATAGCAGTATTACTAACAATAACAATAATTATAATAGATTAAGAAATGCAACTAACTCTCTATAGAGACTTTCAATTTAAGGACATTTTTTTAATTTGAAATTAAAATGAATGTCAAATTTAATTGCATTTTGTTTACTTGAAATTTTTTTTTTCAAAAGAAAGTAAAGACAATTATGAAAAATACTTTAAATTACAAAAAAAAATATATATATATAAATATAATTAAAGTTAACTGAAAATGTTTTTATTATAATATATTTTATTTATATTTTTTTATTCTTCTTTTTACAAATTTTTTTATAGTTTTGAAATAATTTGAATTTGTTTACGTTAATTGAGAAAAATTAAAATCTAAAGTGGTAGTTTTTTTTTATATTCGGTTTTTTTTTTTTTTTTTTGAAGGATAAAAATTTAATTTAAAAAAGTTAAGCAATTTTTAATTAAGGTTTTAGCAAACATAATACCAAAAACAAAAATGTATTCATTAAAATTTTAAATTAAAAAAACGAAAATGTATAAATTATTATCATAATAATATGTATATTGTATATATATATATATATATATATATATATATTCTGTATATGTATATAATTTATTTTCTTTGAATTCTCTACTACCTATTCAAATTTAATTTACTGTCAATTGTAAAAAAGAAAACGACAAAAAAAACAATTAAATAAATAAAAACCTTATAAATTAAAAATATTTGAAAATCTAAATTTCTTTTATTAAAAAAAAAATTTCTAAAGGGAATTCTATGGATTGTAATGAATTTTAAAATTAATTAAATTAATTAAATATTGGTATATGAATAGTTTTTCAAGATGGCCAGAATTTAAGTCAACCTATTTAATATTATTACTATATTCGCTCGTCGAGTGTAAATGCTACTGCGTTCAGCTACCAATTTATTTTCAGAATTATCTTAAAGACGAAACTATTCACGAATTTTAAAATTGATTGAAAATGATATACATGAGTATCAGTTTTTTAGTTATAGATTCAAGATAGCATTCTTTTATCATGGCTGGTGGGATAAAATTTATTTATATTATTCCTTTATTTTGATTTAATTTGGAATTTTGTAAGGTTATAGTGCCAAAAAATAATCATAAATTCTTTAAGGTTTTGTCACTGTGATAGTGACAATTTTTGTTAAATAAAGACTGACAACAAATTCGTTTTCACCACCATACAAAATATTATTTTTTGTATTCTTACACAACCATAATTTCATATTAACTGCTTGTAATAAAATTATTTGTGTTTTTTTATTTTTATATATATTTACATGACGTGCTGATTAGATTTTATTATACACTTTTAGAAGATCCTTAATGTTGCTAGCATAAAATGCGAAAATATTCAGCAACATTTCTTGATCGCTTTTACACTTTGTTACTGTCACTATCAATTTATTATCACCTTACAAAATTCCAATTTTGGTTATTTTATTAAAAATTGTACCTAAAACTCTTTGAATGTATCAGCAGCAATATCAAATTATCTGTTTGAGAATTTATTAGGGAGTAAAATATTGTTTATTTCATTATCAGTATTGGCAAAGTAAATTATGTCTAGTTTCTTACACCGTTGTTTACATGTAAAAAACTTAGTAATTTACTTGGATGTTTTTGTGTTGTAAATGTATAAGCAATGTAAATGACGTAATCAACTCAAAATAGATAATTTAGCTGCAACATTAGTAAACTTACGAATATGAAGTGATTATGTTTAAAAAATCATTAAAATAACAATTTTCAAAGAACCTACCTTACAATTTATTAAGATATTTAACCTTACAATCTATATTCTATGTACTAAAATATTACTAAGCAAATAAATTAATTCTTTAATACAATGAACATATTTAATGTAGTTTTAATGAATAGAATATTGAAATATTTATGGTTATAGTTCATAAATTAATAAACTATTCTTATTGTTGTAATAACATTAGAAATCATCAGCTTCACCTTTGAGCCCCATTTTCTTTTTGTAATCCTTTAGATCTAGACTAGAACTTTTTTTAATAGATTAGAATGAAACACTTTCAAAATGTTTGTCGAACTGTCAAACAAGAATAATTTTACAGTAATTTACAGTTATTTACCGTTGTTTACAGTGTTGTTTATAGTTCTTTACAGTTATTTACAGTTACTTATAGTTGTTTACTTGTACTGTACACTTCTTTACCCGTAAAAAGCCAATTCATTATCCATATAAACAATACTATTGAACAGTACAATTCGAACAATACTATTTATCGAACAGAATATCCCTTCATCCGAAAACTAAAAACGGTAATAATATTTACATATTAAATGGTATGGCCAACTTCAATTACAATATAAAGTTGAGACACACTTGGTAATACCCAAATGGTAATGCCCAAATGGTAAAAAAGAGCACAAGATGTATATTCAAATCTAATGCATTCAATTAAAAAAAATTCAATTCTCTGATTATTAAATTAGATGCAAAAACTGTAAATTTTGAAATTTCTGTAAAACTTGAATCATGACGATTTACTGTAAATAAAAATAAAGAATAATTGTTTCAATCCAGCAAAGGGTTCCCAAACCCAGAAAATGGTTTCAATTGGACCCTGATGGAATTCTGTTGGCCACATAACAGTGTAAACCACCAGACTTTAAAAGCTAATATTTTTTTTTCCTTGGTTATCGTTCCAAATTATTTGGTTTTACCAACAGCAAGAAGATGTAGACTACAAAACTTAAAAATAAACAATTTTTTGGTGCTACCTATAATTTATTCTTTTAACCAGCAATCCAATTCAATGTGGTATCTTAATCTTAACCGAAAAAAAATATAAAACTTTCGATCATCTTCACTTGACTCTTCTTTTAGGTTCCGTTGACTGACAAAACTTAATATTTTACGACAGAAAATTTATTTAGTTGTTCAGTTTTATCCTAAGTGCTTAGAATTACCATACACCGTTTTAGGTTTACCTATCCAGATATTCAAAAACTCTGTTAAATGAGAAAATTTCGAAATGACTGGAAGAATTTTTGAACAATATAAATGCAAGAAGATCTTTTATTTTGATATTAGATATCTCACTCAGTTAGACCTCTACTTACTTCTACAAAAATTATGTAAAAAGATGGTCTTTCAACGTGTAAAAAGTGTCAGTATATATCACGCATATTTTTGAGTTATTGGTGAAGAATTTATAATTTTTGTGTAAAAATAAATTTTTGATAAGCTTAGATTTTCAAAACCAAATAGCACAGAAAGTAAAGCTATTGAAAGTTTATTTGAGATACGATTTAAGTGAAATGTCATTAACTTTTCATTAAGGCTATTTTGAACAATCAATAGTAAGCGACGTAAGATATATAGCTAGAAAAATACATCTAAGTACAAAACCAGATAAAAATAAATTCAAGAGCTTATAATAAGGGTTGAAGATCTTTTCATTCATAGAATTTATTCTCTGTAACCGACCAAAGCTTTTTTTACTGTGTATGATAAATAAGATTTATTCGTAATAGAACTTTCAAATTTATTTCAAAAACTGAATTTAATTTTCTATTATTAATTTAATAATAAATTTGACTTTTTTCACCTACCTGCATAATACTGGTGGATTGTTAGGTAGTTTAGAATAATTTAATATTTTCTCACCTGTCAATATGTTTCACAAAATTAAAAATGTGTACAATATTCTATTAAAAAATTCTTGTATACCAGTAAAATGTATTTAACGTAAATTATTTACAAATATAAAACTGAAGAAACATTTTAATAGCCAAGCTTCAAACATTTATGTTTAATGCTATCTAATTATTGAGACTTCAACAAAGTACATAATATATGCACACATAAACTAAGAAAGTACTTGTTATTATATAAGCATAAATTATTATGCTTTATTCAAGTATACTACACATTAGTAGGTCTACTTACTTGGCTCATCATTATTAATTTCTTTTTTGTTTGTAAAATCTACTTCAGTCTTTTTTTTTCTTTCATTCTTTCTATTTCTATTACTTACACATAGTAAAGTAACTGCCTTTGATGTGATAATATCTTTGAATTTAAAATATCTAGCAAGAGAGAGAGAGAAATAGCGAACAAACAACAAATGTCATTAAAATGCTTTTAAAGAAAAGGAAACGACTTTTAACTTGATAATATGCTTACAAGCATTTAACAGTTATATTGTGTAAACCATTACCGACCGGTAAAGGATATTAAAAAAAAAAATTGTTCCATTTGGTTTTTTTTGTTTTAATTTTTGGTTTTTTATTTTTGTTTTTTTTTTTATTCTGTTCTGCTGTTTATTATTTTTACTACGTGATTGTTTGTGCTGTTTTATTATTGTCATATCTTTTTCCTTGTATCATAAAATGAGATTTCATTTTTATTTTTTTTTTCTTCCTTTCTTCTTTAATTCTTATTTTGGTGTCCTTTAACCTGACAGAATTTTAATGAATTTTTTTCATGTATTCTACTTTAAATCTATGTAAAAAAATTAAATAAAAAAAAAATCCATTATAATTTTACATTCCTTAACTTTATTTCTAAAGTTGTTTATTGTTTGCGTTTTTGGCATATCACTTTTACAATTTGTTATACACGAATTCACACCAAGTAATTTTGTATATGTATGATGGCTATGTGTACTTATAGAGGGTGATAAGTTTGTTCATCATCTTTTCTTTTTAATTATTATTCTGCGTATCCGCTTTAACTTAAAGTGAAAACTTTTAGAGCGCTCTCAACGCAAATTTAATAATTTTCAAAAATTAGGTTAGCTTTTTTGTATATTGAATATAAAGATAAATTATTTTTCTAAACACCAGTTTGGTTCAATTCATGAAGCCGCGTCATCTGTTTTTAACTGAGTATTTTCCAAAAAATCTTGTTTAATAAATTAATATCATAATTCTATATTCGTGTGTAGCTTCAATAAGCTAAGGTAAAACAAACGACTATAAAATGTTCACAATAGGTAGACCAGGGAGTGACTGATGAATCTGATTATGATAATACCAAACTGTTAGGAAAATAGATTATGAATAGGGATTTTGTTAAGCAAAACTATTATTCCATATGTTAAAAACTATCACTCATATTCTCTTGGACCCATCACTGACGCGAACAAAAAATTTGTCATGTCACGTCTAACTGAATATGCATTTCTGTTAGACACTGATGTAAGCCAAGTGATAGAAATTTTTGTTATGTTGGTAGAACTGACTACTTTTTGTTATCAAAACATTTACTGGTATGTAAACAAAAAATATGGGTGACTTCCAAGATGCAGTAAAATAAGTTTTAATACAGTTTAAATACAGTTCAACTATGGTTTAAAGCCTTTATAACCACTTCAATGTAAAATAAATTTTTGCTACATTTTGGAATACTATTTTAGTAAAATACATACATAAATATACATTCACTTTGATGTTTAAATTACAGTTCTGTGTTTTTGTAATATCAAACGGCAATAATGATAGCTAATAATAATAATTTTGAAAATAAATGTTTTTATTATTATCCAATAATTTAATAAATTTAAACAACGAGTGTAATAACTATTGCTAATCTTGCATCTAAAATATCTTATCTTTCATTACATCAAAGATAATATTGCCAGACCTCCATTGGTCAGCATATATATTATAGCATTATATTTCGGCGGAAAAATACATTTTATTAACATATTTTTCTACAAATTGGCATAAAACTTATTGTTTCGTCAAATTATTTTTAACCATTTCTCTATGACATGTACACAAAATTGTAGTCTAAATTTGTTTAGCTACACACTCTGCTCTTATTTGACGTTTCCACTACGTATTTTAAACATTTTGGAATAAGTCAAAGTCAAGAGCTTTTGAAATACATTTTGGAAGATGTTACATTGTTGATTATACGGTTTCAATGCATTTTGTAAGTCACGGTATCTTATAATATTTTTCGTAATATTTTAGTGTCAAATTAGTTTAAAGTTTTAAAATATTTTTTAAATACAAAATATTAATCAAATTATACCTAGTACACAATAGTATAAAAATTATGATAAATAAATAAGTCATGTAAAACAGTAATAGTAAAGATAAGTTTTTTGTCCCGTTTTTTTTTCCATAAAAAATATCACAATTTTTAGTAAATAGTGTTTTTAGTAAATTTACAATTTTTGAGAATATAAAAAATGTTTGGTGCCTTCTATGAAAAGTCTAACATTCATTTAACACTTCAACAACAATTAAAAATTGTCTGCCCTGTGTCTAACAGAATACAAAATTATCGCTTCAGCAATATTTTCACACGATCACGCGCCATGGGTCTGAATATGAGTGTGAATATGGTAATGGGATTTTTTCTGTTTATCTATAGCTATGTTTATAGAGTAGTAGGGACGTTGATCCAAAACTATCAACAAAACTTAGATTAGGTAGTCCTTGCAAACTATTGGTTTCCTTGCAATCTTCGGTTTGTCAAAATATCTGGAGTCAAAGCTGCTATCCCGAAGGACTAAAACTCAAATCTACAACACACTCACACTCCCGGTTGTGTTCTACGGATGAGAATCATGTACACTATCAAAGGCAAATGAGCATGCGCTTTTTGTGTTCTTCGAAGTAAATTCTTCACCGAATAAATGGTCCTGAAAACGAAAATAAAGTCTGGAGGAGAAGATATAACACTGAAATTTATAAGGTGTATAATGAGGAGGATATAGTCATGAACATGAAAGTCAAGGGAAACAGGGGTTCGGACACCTAAAGCAAATGAACAAAAATGCTCCAACCAAGATAATCTTCGAATCCATATCCGAAGGTCAAACATAGATAGATGAAGTACCGGCAGTTATGAAACAATTTCCTTTCCGTCTGTGATCGAAAAAAAAGGAGGACGTGGATGAGTCAGGCCCAGGCCCTACATGGTCTATTGACCCCCTAAGTAAGTAAGAAAGCAATATCAGCTCATTTTTGTCTTCACAAGATAATCTATAGCACATCAAGACAGAACATAATAATAGCTTCTTGTCTTCGATATACAATCAAGAACTTTGGAATAGTTTCTTTAAAGTAAAATACAAGATGTTTCGTTCTTAGATAGTTGAAGTTTGTCATATAACTGGGGACATCTTGGGAATAACAAATTCAGTTTATGTTTGAAGTTTATTTGTCTATTTCTGTACCTTTAGATGTATTTTTCACCATAATATGCCCTCAACAGCTTATAGTAGGTTGTTGAAACTTTTCTTGATGGAAATTCATCAAAATTAGATGTACCTCCTACTCATTTACAATTGATGAAAATACTTTTTTTTTTTAAAATAACAAAATTAAGGGATTGAATTTTATTTCTCTCCTAGAGACATTCCAAGTGTTTGTCTCAGAATGCTGTTATTATCTTATCATTATCTCATTCGCTTTGGACAAAATTAATCTGCACCTTCTACAACGAAAATTATGAAAATATTCGTTCAACGTGTGAAAATTTCAAGTTATGTCGATTTCGTAACATTTTGAGTTATTAATTGTCCAACAACTTCTAGAAAAAATTTATTTATTCTACCATTTTCCTGAGCTTCCATCAAGAGCATTTTTACTAGATACACTTTTTGGTTCCCCGAGGTGTCTCTTTACTATATTACGAAGTTCTGCTTAATCAAGAACTGGCAATAATTTTGTTTGACGGATGGAATTTCGCTAACATGAAATGCATTTCAACAGATTTCAAACAGATTCAAAATGCATTGCAATTGCTCTTACCTTTGTGGCAACATTTTTTAAAGTATTCTAGAATTCTACATTTGAAATCGATAATAATATTCATTGGATCTTATGGATAGTGTGCTCATACACTTTCATGAGTCATGGTATGAAAAAAGAACTGTTTGGCGGCCTTTTCGATGCCACGACATAAGTGTTTTAATAGATTGTGTTAAGTGATCACTCGTTCAAGTAATTCAGTACTAGAACCCCGGTTGTGCGATTGAGAGAACCGGAAGGCGTCACACAAGGAGGATAATTCTAATTATCTTAACAAAAGCTTCTTTCACAGATTAAGTTTTTCTTACAATTATTTTATTCTTTCATCAACATAACATTCGTTTGTATCAAAAATAACACATCCATTCATCCGACAAGAAGCAGAAGCAAAATATATACATATATCATAATATAATGTACATAACCTATTCAATGTAACCTAAATCTAGTAATATTCATAATGATGGATGATAATATATTGTTAATATAATTTTTAGCCTGAAATGAACTTAGTCAAACTATCAAACATAAAAACAATTAAGTAAAATTGAAAATGAGATGATAAAAAAATCGTCTTATAACCACGTTATGCCACACTAAAAAAAATTTTTTAACTAATTATGAATTTGACTCGTTCAAGCTCTTCCTTTAGCATTATACCAAGGACATAAAATAAAATATATTACTAATAATATCCTTATGTATATGAAGTACGTATGTATATTTTAGAATAATATTCTCTGGACTTAGCTATATATAGAACATAAAATAATATTAATAGAACATTTAAATTTCATTCCAAATCAGCAGGAAACATCATGAAAAAATTCAATTATTTTTCCTCTTGATTTGAACATTTTCAAACACATTAAAAATAATCTCATTATAAAATATAATATTTTTTTTCTTTTTTATTCATTTGTTTTCTCTGTTACTCATTGAAATAATTTTTATGTTCGATTTAGTCTTAATCGTGCAGAAAATACACCATCTATTGAATTTTGAATATAATAAAGATATGTTCAAATGGAATGGGGTTAGAAAGTGTTGATGGGGGGGGGGGGGGGGGGGCAGAGCGAGAGAGAGTGAGCAGAGAGAAAGAGTGAAATATTTAAATAGCTTCTTCATATTAATTCACATACAAAATTCGAATTAACATAAATTCAAAGTGAAATGCTTTTTTTTTGTTCTTTTTTTGGAATTTTTACTTTGCAAAATTGTGTTTTCTTTGTTTTTTGTTTTTTTTTTTTTCAAAATGCCAATAAACGAATTCTGATGTTGAATTTTATCGTGTAATTATAATTCTTAAGAGTTTCTCTTCTTTTACATCACATTAAATTAATTTTGTAATTTTAAGAATTTCATTTTTATCCTCTCGCTCGCATTGTAATTTTGTAAGTGTTACATAATATTGACATTGAAAAGGACCAATGAAATGAAATGAATGTTATTTTAAGAATTCCACCAATTGATTTCATATGGAATTT